>CAWUFW010005755.1:0-1277146 GCA_963921515.1 Calotriton arnoldi
GATCTTGAGTAAGGATGTGAGGCATTGCATTCTCCCAGGTGGGTTATGTGGAGTATGTGTTGAGGGGGTGTGTGAGGGGAGGTGCTTGTGACTATGGTCAGTGCTGCAAGTCCTCCTTCCCACCCAGCCAGATATCCCACCATGGAACGTGCTTGCATTGCAGGGAGTGGAAGTTGTCTTTCAGGATGTCAGTCAGTGGTGTCCTGCTGTTTGTTGGTGCACAGTTGCCAGCAGGGCCTTGTGCTCCCCACAGCAGTAGCCAGTGTCAGCCATCTTGTCAGTCCTTATCCACTCCCTGTGATGTGAGCATGGTTCAGGGTGGTGTTGATGGGCCAGTTGTGAGGCTGAGCAATATCTGTGCCTACTACTCCCATCATGCTATTGCCTCCACCCCCTTCCCAGCATGCCCATGCTTCCTTCCTTTGACTCTGCTTCCCTGTGGGGTGGGCTGCCTGTGCTGACAGGATGGCTGGGAGTGTTGTCCTGGCAGTTGTTTGGCTAAAAGTCCCAAGAGTGTCCCTGTGCTTCACACAACATAACCCAGGGTGGTGGTTCTTTGTGGGATCTTGAGTTAGGATGTGAGGCATTGCATTCTCCCAGGTGGGTTATGTGGAGTATGTGTTGAGGGGGTGTGTGAGGGGAGGTGCTTGTGACTATAGTCAGTGCTGCAAGTCCTCCTTCCCACCCAGCCAGATATCCCACCATGGAACGTGCTTGCATTGCAGAGAGTGCAAGTTGGCTTTCAGGATGTCAGGCAGTGGTGTTGTGCTGTTTGTTGGTGCACAGTTCCCAGCAGGGCCTTGTGCTCCCCACAGCAGTAGCCAGTGTCAGCCATCTTGTCAGTCCTTATCCACTCCCTGTGATGTGAGCATGGTTCAGGGTGGTGTTGATGGGCCAGTTGTGAGGCTGAGCAATATCTGTGCCTACTACTCCCATCATGCTATTGCCTCCACCCCCTTCCCAGCATGCCCATGCTTCCTTCCTTTTGACTCTGCTTCCCTGTGGGGTGGGCTGCCTGTGCTGACAGGATGGCTGGGAGTGTTGTCCTGGCAGTTGTTTGGCTAAAAGTCCCAAGAGTGTCCCTGTGCTTCACACAACATAACCCAGGGTGGTGGTTCTTTGTGGGATCTTGAGTTAGGATGTGAGGCATTGCATTCTCCCAGGTGGGTTATGTGGAGTATGTGTTGAGGGGGTGTGTGAGGGGAGGTGCTTGTGACTATGGTCAGTGCTGCAAGTCCTCCTTCCCACCCAGCCAGATATCCCACCATGGAACGTGCTTGCATTGCAGAGTGCAAGTTGGCTTTCAGGATGTCAGGCAGTGGTGTTGTGCTGTTTGTTGGTGCACAGTTCCCAGCAGGGCCTTGTGCTCCCCACAGCAGTAGCCAGTGTCAGCCATCTTGTCAGTCCTTATCCACTCCCTGTGATGTGAGCATGGTTCAGGGTGGTGTTGATGGGCCAGTTGTGAGGCTGAGCAATAGCTGTGCCTACTACTCCCATCATGCTATTGCCTCCACCCCCCTTCCCAGCATGCCCATGCTTCCTTCCTTTTGACTCTGCTTCCCTGTGGGGTGGGCTGCCTGTGCTGACAGGATGGCTGGGAGTGTTGTCCTGGCAGTTGTTTGGCTAAAAGTCCCAAGAGTGTCCCTGTGCTTCACACAACATAACCCAGGGTGGAGGTTCTTTGTGGGATCTTGAGTTAGGATGTGAGGCATTGCATTCTCCCAGGTGGGTTCTGTGGAGTTTGTGTTGAGGGGGTGCGTGAGGGGAGGTGCTTGAGACTATGGTCAGTGCTGCGAGTACTCCTTCCCACCCAGCCAGATATCCCACCATGGAACGTGCTTCCATTGCAGGGAGTGGAAGTTGTCTCTCAGGATGTCAGTCAGTGGTGTCCTGCTGTTGGTTGTTGCACTGTTGCCAGCAGGGCCTTGTGCTCCCCACAGCAGTAGCCAGTGTCAACCATCTTGTGAGTCCTTTTCCACTCCCTGTGATGTGCGCATTGGTCATGGTGGTGTTGATGGGACAGTTGTGAGGGTGAGCAATATCTGTGACTACGACTCCCATGATGCTATTGGCTACACTGACTTGCCCAGCATACACAGAATTCCTTTCTTTCAGTGGTCTTCACTGTGTGTTGGTGTTGTAGTGGTGGCTACATGTCTGGATGTGTTTGTTAGTTATATTTGTGCCACTGCCTAGCTGTAGTTGTAGTTGTGTTTGTACATGTGATGACACGGTTAACTGTAACTTTGAGATGACATGTGTTGTGTTTATCTGACTGACATACACATTTTGGGATGATTCTGTTCTGGTTGCTGTGTAATTGCTATGAGTGCATGGTTTGACTCTCCCCTTGACAGTGATGTGTGTGTGTTTTGTGGCAGAATATTGTGTACATTTGTTGTGTACTCACCAGGCTCTGGGATGTTCTCTAGTCCATAGACGCTCACTGGCGGAAGGATGGCCCGCACCTTCTCCTCCCAGGGCCTGAGGTATACTGGCTTGGCAGGAGGGCCACTGCTGGTGTATTGGCTCAGGAGGTAGTCCTTCTTGAGCAGCTCCCGTACCCTCCTGCGCACGTCATACCACCTGTTCTGGATGTCAGTCGTTGTGCGCAGACATAGTGATTGTGCGTTCACCCTGTTGATGATCCTCTCCCACATCTTGGTTTTCTGGGAGATGGGTGTCTGTTGGACCAGTGTGCCAAACAGCTGTGGCTCTACCCTGAGGATCTCGTCTACCAGGACTTCCAATTCACAATCTAGGAACTTGTGATTCTTCTTTGGGGGCATGGTGATGGGTGGTGATGGTGAGTGATGTGTGTGTTGGTGTGCAGGTGAGGGTGTGTGAGTGTGTGTTTTGCTGGGTGTATGTGAGGTAGCTATTTGTTGGTGTGCTGATGGTGTGTGGCTTGTGTGAGGGATGAGCTGTGGGTGTGTGGTTGCTGTCTGTTGAGTGCTGGCAGTAGAATAGCATTTGCAAAGGATCATGGTTGGCATTTGTGTCCTTTATATGGGTGGAGTTGTGGGTGTGTCTTTGTTCTCTGTCCCAAACCCCCGAGTATTTATTGGCTTTGTAATTGCTTGTTTGGCCTTTTTTGTGTATTTTTCCTTAGTACTTTCTGTGCATGTTGGAAACGTTCTTGTGACCGAGTCGGACCCTGCAGTTGTCTCGTACGGTCTTCTCCGTTTCGTTCACGCTGTGTTTGTGCAGTTTTCTATGCTGCGTACGCGTCGGTCGCGGTGTTTTGTGTTACTTCGGCTCGCAGTTTTGTATGCGTGTCGGTCGTACGGCTTGTCCTCCGTACGACTCGGTCGTGGTTTTCGCGCCTTGCATCGTACTTTGCGGTTTGGAGTTCGCGGGTACGTTTCGGTTGGATTTGTTCCGGGTGTGTGTCGGTCGGTTCGATTCGCGTGTTTTTCCGTCCGGATTGCTGTTTTCCGTGCGGCTCGGTCGTTCGGCTTGTGTTCAGTACGTGTCGGTCGGATTTTGCACGCTTTGCATCGTACTTGGCGTGTCGGGCGCCACAGGTACGTGTCGGTCGGAATTAATTCCGGCTCCGAGTCGGTCGGTGCTTTTTCCGGCCCGAATCGGAATCGACCCCATAGTGTGAACTATTTCACACCTATATGCTCATATACTTTCAGATAAAATCCGAGAGAAAGGACCTATCAACAACTGGCCTAATACACAAATCTTATTGATGGTGCGCTTATCTCGAATAAATAGCAAGTAAGTGAAATCTCGTCAGCTATAACATAGACAAAATTAAGGGAACTTAATAAGATGATACCTGACATTAAAGAATGATTATATATATTTGTTTATTACATTCTTTATAGCATTCCATGCCAGTCGTTCTCTTTGGGAAGAACTTCATCAAAAAAATCATATTAAGTCTAATACATGGCATTTATTTCACTATCTAGATACATTGTAAGTATCACAATCTTGTTGCTTCTTACCTACAGTCTGTATGGTTGACCCAATTAGAAGTACCATTCTGAATTAATTGAAAGATTTAAATAGGAGCAATATATGGTTTTTATTGTTCTTTGATAAATAATCAGCCTTAGACATGATAAAATCTAAACAATTTCTATTTATCCTTACAGATTAAGAATCTCTTATGAGACCTAAATTATGTTAATACCCAGTCTGGATATCCAGTAGGCCCCTGAACTAAGGTATATACCTTGATATTATTGCCATACACCACTCAGAATACTTCAGCATTTGTACTAAACAATGTATAAACATAACCAGTACTTTTTCAATACCATTACAGATATTTTTAGAAGCCCTAAAACGTCTTTACATCCAAAGACACATAATCCTTGCCGGCATAATTGAGAGACTAATTCCTTGGTCCAGGAATATAGGTACATACTGAAATCAGTAGGGTACTCTTTTACTAACGACACAGGAACTATATAGTTGTCAAAAAACGGTAAATTGCTACCACTAAAAAGATTTGCTTTCTCTTTCCACTTAACTAACAAATGATCTTTAAGCATGCTCACTCTCTTTGAGCACTAATTCTCAACACGGGTGTTTTTATCTACTTATGGTTTTCTTCATTCAAAGGAGCCATAAGGTTATGTCTCCTTCACTCCTTTTTTAGTATCTTTAGGATGCTAGCTTCAAGTAATAATTAAAACGAGCATTGGCTTTAATCCCTTATGGATTTAATTAGAATGATATGTGCTCTTCTGTTCACATTGGCACAGAATTTATATTAATCAATGAAGCACAATGTGCTCATATTTGCATCAATACCTAAATCTCAGGCCCAGAGTATGTTTTTTGTATATGTAATATTATGTTTATCTTTGTATAGAGACAGTTGAGACGGTTTTTTCCTGACGAAGGCTATACGTTGAAACGCTCGTCGTCTTCATCGACCGCCAGCCTATGAATAATTTGGCAACATACCGATTACGTCTCCTAATTTTTTATCTATTGTATAGCACTGTCATTTATTGTTTGTGGTACATATGTGTTTGTGTTCATGTAATGTGAATATCATATTAATTGTATGAAATAATAATCTTTATAAATATCAAAACAACAAAAAGGAAAAAAAGGATGAATATAATGAAAAAATATTTCTAATATATAAAAAATATATTTTGTTATAAAAAGAACTGTTCACAATCATATGTATTTGTTCATTTCACATGTACCTTATATGTATAGATTGAGGCCTGAAGATTTGTAGGAATTATTTATTATAGATCTTGTGTTTAGCCTTCCTTTTACCCCCTTTAGTACTTTTCCCTACAGCTAACAAGATATATTGTTCTCAGTAGGGGTCCCTTTTTTAACAAATTGCAAATCTCGCAGCCTGTCTGTGAGGGGATAGCCAGTCTAGGCGTGTCCAGTAACCTAACATTTATATCTGTGCCTTTGCTCCCAGAGGACCACATTTACACCTAAAAGTCTTTGAAGCTACTTTTTCATTCTGTCTTTCACTCTGAAGTGTTGTCCTCAGTTTCTTTCTCTTGTTCCCTTTTTTCAATATTAAAGCATATCAAAATTTGGATGGTAACCATACCATAACTCTTATGTTCATTACCATTAAAGACTGAATACGATCTAATTTGACTAAAAACCGTTATGGCCAATCTTATGACATTTGGTTTCACGGATGATGATTTCATATCGATGGTAGGAGGCACTGGATCATTTGGTCAACAACCAATGGCCAACCCTGATAAAAATGAGGATTTTAACAAACTCCTGGCATTAAAGAAAAAGACAAAATGGATAGAACTGCATGGCCAATACATGCTGGAATACCTGAGAGCAGGTGTAATTCCACAAGGATTGAGAGTTAAAAACATTCCTGGACTATTTGTCCAATTTAAATCATTTCTTGAAAAATGGTCAATGATAGCGAACCGGTGTTCGCGTGATTTAATGATGTTAATCGTTGAAACAGCGAAAGAAATGCTACAAACACTAGTCTCAGAAATCCTGGAATTAGAAAACAAAATTAAAAACAATACAGCTGTAGAAGAAGCCAAAAAGACACTAGAGGAGTTAGATCAAGAAATAAACTCATATACGGAATATTTACATAAAAGAAAAACGGACAAACTAAAAAAAGACATCCATTTCTCCAACAAAGAAAATACGTACCCGTATTTATCAGAACATTATTATACACAACAGGAAGGTGGCCCACAAAGAACAACAAGATTACAGACGATATAATAGAAAAGTAACAACCTTTTCTGACACGTCTGACTCAGACATTGACAGTGCCCCCAATCAGTCTGGAAATAGAAATAGTCGCTATTCAACTAGACCGTACCAAACACCTCAGACTTTTTTAGGGAGGCGCAATCAAAGACGAGGCAACTGGCGACCTCAATATCAACCCCGTTACCGGGGAAATCACCAAATAAACCAGAATCAATTTCTGGTAACGCGCAACGCCCAATACTGGAGAGATTAGAAGAAATTCCAGTATTTAATCTAAGTACCTCTGATTTGACACCTGCCACTCGATCATTGTTATGCAAAGGTCTCACATTTGTTCCACATTATGGCCTGAACAAATTCGAACTGTTCAGTGATTTAACAGCATTCTTTAGAAAAATACGATTGAAACTGTTCTTTGCAGAACAGAATACTTCGACGACACAAACCAATAAATCGGGTTTAATGCCCAAATCAAATTTTACACCCACAATTGATCAAGTACCACCAGAAACTATTGTATTCGAACAGGTGGTATATCAAAAAATTATTGCGGCCACTAGATATGTACAAAAAACTCCTTATAATATTCCACCAGAGGAACATCAGGCCTTATTAAATCTGAAAACTAACTCAGCAGTTACCATCAAAAGCTGTGATAAAGGTGGGGGTATTGCTATTTTAAACACTGATAACTATGTGACAAAAATAGAAGACATGCTAAAAGATACCAACTTTTATGCTAAAATCACCAAAAATCCAACAGATAAAATAAAATCTAAAAATCAGCGCATCACCAATAAAGCACTCGGAGATGGTGACATATGCGAAAAGGAACATGCTTACCTCAATGTGCAGAATCCAAGGATGGCTAGTCTGTATGGTGTACCCAAAATACACAAAAACGAGATGGACCCACCATACAGACCTATTGTTACGACAATAGGTTCTGTCACAGAGCCATTGTCTAAATATTTGGACGCCATCTTACGCCCACATGTCAACAAAACCCCGGCCTATGTCCAAGACACGCGACATATCATAAATCTTATTGAGGAGGTCCCCTTTAATCCACAGCGACAATGGCTAGTAACTCTAGACATAGGAAGTCTTTACCACAATATCCCTATTCAAGGGGCATTGCTAGAGGTGGAATGGTTTATTCAAACCATGAACATCGATTGTAGTGAAAATTTCATCATTAAATGGCTCAAAGTAATTCTTGAGGACAATATCTTTGAGTTTAATGGCCAACTATTCCAGCAAATAAAGGGAGTAAGCATGGGTGCTTCCTGTGCACCAACAGTGGCGAATATTTATATGGCCAAATTCGAACATGTACATATCTACAATGAAGTGGCGCCATTTTTTGAATCCATCTGGAAATGGTCGCGCTTCATTGATGATATCTTTTTTATTTGGTCAGACACTGAGGACAATCTATATGAATTTCTGACATGGCTGAATCTGTGCGACACTAATTTGCACTTTACCTCTGCTGCAAACAATAACTAGATAGAATTTCTGGATATCATTATCAAACATGTGGCAGGTAAGTTAGCAGTTGATCTGTTCATTAAACCAACGGCATGCAATACGCTCTTACACTACGACAGCTTCCATCCAACTTCTCAAAAAAACAGTATCCCCTTTGGTCAGTTTCTGCGCCTGCGCAGAAACTGTACCACCCTTTCTGATTTTGATCTGAGAGCATCAGATATGAGAGAGAAATTTCTAGCCAGGGGTTACCCACGAAAATTGGTAAAAGACTCGTACAAGAGAGCGAGATTCTATGACAGACAGCACCTATTAACCAATAAAAATAAACATGGAACTACAACATTGGTATTTGTCACTAGACACTCGATGATGAATGCACAGATTAGACAGATCATCTCTTCAAGTTGGCACATCCTGAATGTTGACAGAGACACAAATGACAGAATACCCAAGCCCCTATTTGCTTACCGCAAGAACAAAAATCTTAAAGATCTAATAGTGAGATCAAGATTACCCCAACCGAAACAACCAAAACAGAGAAGTATTGTGGGGACTTCACCAGTGGTAGGTAACTTTAGATGTGACACATGCAAAATTTGTCCCTTGGCAATAGAAAATGATACAATACAACTTAATGGTCAAACAATAAAGCTGAAAAACATGACTAATTGTAAGACCAAAAATGTAATTTACCTTTTACTCTGTCCATGGGGATTAGGATATATAGGTGAAACCGCACGCAGTTTCAATATACGACTCACTGAACATCGTTCAGCAATTCGTACACAGAAGATGTCAGCACCGATAGTGGAACATTATGTAACATTGAACCACACTGAGGATGACATTAAATGGATAATCCTCGAAACAATCTTCCCCAAATATAATCAAAGCAGTGAACCTATAAGGAAAAAACGATAGGTATATTGGATATTTACGTTAGATACCTTTAAGAAAGGATTGAACCAGGATCTACCGTGGGCTCAAGTCATTGAATACAATCAGTAATATGATATATATTATACAATCAGTAATATGATATATATTTTGCAATGCCTGAATAATACAACATTCCATTTTTATGGACATTTTGAAAATATATATTATAGAATAAAGAAATAACAACCTACATCTACTAAGTTTATAAATACACATAAATGAGAATGGAACAATCTGCTCTTACACTTTTTTATTTTAAAAAAAAGAGTTGCTCTGATTTTTGATAAAAATAACATTTAAAGCAAGGCTTTAAGAGCACTTATTGAAGGTAGACTGTATATTAATAGGGTTAGGATTTTGACGTCTAATTGTTCAACTTAATTCGAATATAGACTGTCCACTATCGTACATATGTCACTACTCAGTGGATATTAAGCCTTCCTTTCATCCCCATATGGAGATTCGAGTAGGGAAGAAAAAACAAATTTTTAAACGTAGCTCGGCGCAACTCAATTAGATATCAGAAGAGCTCGAGCTATATATAGCAATATGAACACAGATTATCCACTACAACATGGATGCCATAAACAAAGCACATGGGAGTCCTCTTTTGATCTCCATGCACAGCTTCAGTAGGGCAGTGCTATAGATCCTAAACTGTCTCATCTGTGATGACGTCAGACGCCATCTAGACACGGCAACTAGCTGTATATAAAAATACCGAGCCCCTGAGCATTCTTTATCGCTGCTCACACGGAGAACTGCTGTTTGTGCCGGCGGACCATTGTTCACTACGGTAAGCGATATTGCGACCGTTAGACCTACATCTTAGGCACCAACCGGATAACAAGATAAATACGAGAAGGGTAGACTCTGTTGTTATGTTTAAATTGTATAACTATGCCCATACGGAATTCTGGCGTGAGATTGTAGAATAATACATTTAGAACTACCAGACACAAAGTATTGCCCGGGATATATTAAATCATTATCCCTTTCTTACATCGTTGTATGCTCTAATTTATAGACATGGTAAAATACATCAGCACTGACATTCACATATAACGGTGTAGATTACATTGACTTTACAGCCACTTCGACATAAAAAGTGAAATGAGTACTGATAATGAACCGCTATATCTACACAAGATAAATAGGAGCTTTTGGTAATCTTTTAGCCAAAAGAGATACCTGTATTAGTATTAATATACATACTTTAAGGTCAACTTCTTTTGATATTATGGTAACACTGCCCTAGCTTTACATAACCAGAATAGAGGGTACTGAATTCACTATTTATTTTTAATTTTGTGCTCTGTTATACGAATCTAATGATAATTGACTGGGAAGTGGAACATATTTGTGAATATTAAAACATTTAGGGGTCGATTCCGATCCCGGTCGGAGGCGCACCTAATACCATTCGCCCGGGTAAAAAAGCCAGGCGAATGCCTGTTTCCCGACCAATTCGCACATACGTCCGAACGAGCAAGTACGATGCGCACAACTGCCCAAATCCCGACCCAGTCGTACTCACCCAATACAGGTCCTGTTCTCCGACCGAGGCAGATCCGGAAACGCAGAATCGAGTCGCACGGAAGCCAAAATGCAGCCCCGTCCGGCCGGACAAGTACGATGCGCCCTCCGTACGCGCCGAACCCGTCGCTATGCACGGCACGTCAAAGCATCCGGGAGAGGCGCACATAGGCTCCGATTCGCGCCACAAGACGATCCACGGCTACGAGACGAACACGCCAGCGACGAGGACGAGGCGAAGCAAAGAGAAAGACGAACGAGACGAACCAACCATGAATCATATCGTGCCGATCCTACCAATATTCTACATCTATTACCAGAACTCGCACGGACGCGTACGACGCAGAAGGTAAGTCAGACACCCACCATACAAACAAACCACACGTACCCGACATATCACACACACACATAGGGATGCAGAAATTACTTACACCAGCAACAGCAGCACCATAGGGGCGGGATGGCTGTCACCAATGCCACATATACACATAGGGGCCTGGATGCCAACCACTAACACCACCCCTACCCAGGGGGTGCGAGATGCCTGTCACTACTACCACCTCTACCCAGGGGGTGCTGGATGCCTGTCACTACTACCACCTCTACCCATGGGGGGCTGGATGCCTCCCACCACTACCACCCCTACCCAGGGGGTGCCAGATGCCTACCACTACCATCACCCCTACTCAGGGGTGCCAGATGCCTACCACTACCACCACCCCTACCCAGGGGTGCCAGATGCCTGTCACTACTACCACCTCTACCCAGGGGTGCTGGATGCCTGTCACTACCACCACCCCTACCCAGGGGGTGCCAGATGCCTACCACTACCACCACCCCTACCCAGGGGTGCCAGATGCCTACCACTACTACCACCCCTACCCATGGGGGCAGGATGCCTGTCACTACTACCACCTCTACCCATGGGGGCTGGATGCCTACCACCACTACCACCCCTACCCAGGGGTGCCAGATGCCTACCACTACCACCACCCCTACCCAGGGGGTGCCAGATGCCTGTCACTACTACCACCTCTACCCAGGGGTGCTGGATGCCTGTCACTACCACCACCCCTACCCAGGGGTGCCAGCTGCCTACCACTACCACCACCCCTACCCAGGGGTGCCAGATGCCTACCACTACCACCACCCCTACCCAGGGGGTGCCAGATGCCTACCACTACTACCACCCCTACCCATGGGGGCAGGATGCCTGTCACTACTAGCACCTCTACCCATGGGGGCTAGATGCCTACCACCACTACCACCCCTACCCAGGGGTGCCAGATGCCTACCACTACCACCACCCCTACCCAGGGGGTGCCAGATGCCTGTCACTACTACTACCTCTACCCAGGGGGTTCTGGATGCCTGTCACTACCACCACCCCTACCCAGGGGGTGCCAGATGCCTACCACTACCACCACCCCTACCCAGGGGGTGCCAGATGCCTACCACTACCACCACCCCTACCCAGGGGTGCCAGATGCCTACCACTACTACCAACCCTACCCATGGGGGCAGGATGCCTGTCACTACTACCACCTCTAACCATGGGGGGCTGGATGCCTACCACCACTACCACCCCTACCCAGGGGGTGCCAGATGCCTACCACTACCACCACCCCTACCCAGGGGTGCCAGATGCCTGTCACTACTACCACCTCTACCCAGGGGGTGCTGGATGCCTGTCACTACCACCACCCCTACCCAGGGGTGCCAGATGCCTACCACTACCACCACCCCTACCCAGGGGTGCCAGATGCCTACCACTACCACCACCCCTACCCAGGGGGTGCCAGATGCCTACCACTACCACCACCCCTACCCAGGGAGTGCCAGATGCCTGTCACTACTACCACCTCTACCCAGGGGGTGCTGGATGCCTATCACTACCACCACCCCTACCCAGGGGGTGCCAGATGCCTACCACTACCACCACCCCTACCCAGGGGGTGCCAGATGCCTGTCACTACTACCACCTCTACCCAGGGGGTTCTGGATGCCTGTCACTACCACCACCCCTACCCAGGGGGTGCTGGATGCCTGTCACTACCACCACCCCTACCCAGGGGGTGCCAGATGCCTACCACTACCACCACCCCTACCCAGGGGGTGCCAGATGCCTGTCACTACTACCACCTCTACCCAGGGGGTGCTGGATGCCTGTCACTACCACCACCCCTACCCAGGGGGTGCTGGATGCCTGTAACTACCACCATCCCTACCCAGGGGGTGCCAGATGCCTACCACTACCACCACCCCTACCCAGGGGGTGCCAGATGCATGTCACTACTACCACCCCTACCCAGGGGGTGCCAGATGCCTACCACTACCACCACCCCTACCCAGGGGGTGCCAGATGCCTGTCACTACTACCACCTCTACCCAGGGGGTGCTGGATGCCTGTCACTACCACCACCCCTACCCAGGGGGTGCCAGATGCCTACCACTACCACCACCCCTACCCAGGGGTGCCAGATGCCTACCACTACTACCACCCCTACCCATGGGGGCAGGATGCCTGTCACTACTACCACCTCTACCCATGGGGGCTGGATGCCTACCACCACTACCACCCCTACCCAGGGGGTGCCAGATGCCTACCACTACCACCACCCCTACCCAGGGGTGCCAGATGCCTGTCACTACTACCACCTCTACCCATGTGGTGCCAGATGCCTACCACTACCACCACCCCTACCCAGGGGGTGCTAGATGCCTGTCACAACTACCACCCCTACCCAGGCGGTGCTGGATGCCTGTCACTACTACCACCTCTACCCATGAGGGGCTGGATGCCTACCATCAACAACACCCCCACTCATAGGATGGGTAATGCATGACACAACAAGCACACACCAACATAAGGAATGCAACAAAAAGACATCCCCCCCAACACCATGACAAGCGTGTGTAGACTGTGTCAAATGCCTACAACACTGAACATGACTTTGAACATACAATGTGACCCCCTATCACATGTGTCACACATAAATGTGTGTGGCCCCCACAATGCAAGCAGACCATGACCACTGTGGCAATGGGGTCCAACCCCCATCATCACAGTGACCAAAAGGTAAGTGTGGGGTCCATAGCTGAAGCACATTTTGAACATTGTGGCAATGGGGTCTAAACCCCATCATCACAGTGACCAAAAGGTAAGTGTGGGGTCCATAGCTGAAGCACATTTTGAACATTGTGGCAATGGGGTCTAAACCCCCATCATCACAGTGACCAAAAGGTAAGTGTGGGGTCCATAGCTGAAGCACATTTTGAACATTGTGGCAATGGGGTTTAAACCCCCATCATCACAGTGACCAAAATGTAAGTGTGGGGCCCATAGCTGAAGCACATCTTGAACATTGTGGCAATGGGGTCTAAACCCCCATCATCACAGTGACCAAAAGGTAAGTGTGGGGTCCATAGCTGAAGCACATTTTGAACATTGTGGCAATGGGGTCTAAACCCCCATCATCACAGTGACCAAAAGGTAAGTGTTGACATTGAAAAAGCTGCAACTGCCAAACTGCATGGATGATTCCTGGTCACAGAACAACAAACACATCAGTGGCAAAGTAGTGCTTGTGTCCCATAGCAACATAGATTGGGGGAGGCAAACAGTGCAGTGCAAATAAGACATACCTTTGGCCATGTGCAGACAAACACCACCCATGGGGGCTGACACTGTCAACATCCATCAATGACACAATGACAGAAGTGACCATCATAATGCAGACCCACATATTTGCACCAATGGCCACACAAATGGAGATACCCTGTGGAGACTGTAGATGTGAGGTGAACAAATAACATACCATGGCAGCAATGGGACACACAAACAATGATCATTGTGCTGACTATTGACCTAGGAGTCCCAGGGACAGCAGGTGAAACCCACCAAACAACATGCAGCCAATGGCACACTAAAGATATGCCAATGCAGTGGTGCAGATGCACAAACACGCAGACCCACACTGCACATCAAACACAACAGGTGAGGGGGGGGGGGTGCCAGTGTCCCCAGGCAACCACACAACACATGATGAGGCCTGAATACCAATTACACAGATGCACATACAGTGCCACACAAAAGTAACTCATGGATCCAAATCCCCTATGTGGGCAATCAGGCATTGTTAGATGAGAGGGAGCACAAATTACACATGTCACACAAGCTTGTAGGAACAGCAACTAACACAGCAAGAGACAGACCCACCACAGCACTACCCCCAGGGACCCCATATTGTGCTGACACTAGCCTGCATGATAATCCCACTGTGATGACAATGTTAGATGTCGTTCACACTGTGAACTCCAGCCATGTGTCCTGAGCAACTAACTACCATCACACCTACACAAGCTCCAATCAATCAGCACGGCCTGCCAGCCAAGGCCAATATGGAGGTAGGGGTCTGGCCGTGCAACAACTCACTTTTGCACACACTCAACACCACACACCCTGATCTCCACCAATGTGCAGCAGTGAAGCTCACATGGACTGGTGACATTGCACATGCACCCATGACAATACCAGGGGTGGTGGTGGGAACTAAGGTGCAGAAACCCATCACACATGGCCAGTCAACAAGACTCGTCAATGTCTGACACACAGCACAGTATGCCATACATGGGCATGATGTGAAATCCACCACAATCAATGGGATCCTGGCCATAGTCACACACCAATGAGGAAGCCAAGGTGACACACGAAGAACACACGTACACAACTACCAACATTGCAGCTCTGACCCTGAGCAGTGGCAGCAGTCACACACACAACGTGTCACAATCACTGAAAGCTAACACAAACTGTAAATCACATGACTCGTGTAAACAACAAGTGCCAAGGGGAATCCTGAATGTGTCCCATCTGCGTTTGCCCACATCCCCAGCACTGACAACAAAGACAACCTGGGATGACAACCTCATGAACATTAGTTTGCCATGCACCCACATCACAGAGAAACCAGGTCCAAGATGCTGGATGAACACAGAACAACTCAGCAAGCATCACAAACAGGAACATCCCTAGGTACACAGCCTGTGTAGGAAAAGGGAAGGGAACATGCACAGACATGCTTACACAACACAGGCCCACGCAATGTCAACAGATTACACACTGCCATGAGGGCACTCCACTCCTGTGGAAGGTCCGCTGTGCCAAACCTTGTCTGTGCACGACCCAAACATGTCAGCAGAACACTCCGTCAGTGAGTCAACAACCACAACACACAGAAGGCTCTGCTCACATCAGCCTGGGTACGGGAGTGCCATGTCAGTCATCTGCACACACACCAAACACGTGTCAAGCAAGTTGCACTGTATACACAGATGAGTCCTTCGACATTGATGTGCAAAACTGCATGTCCAGTGGAGCTGGGCACACAGTCAGGGAAATCGGAACATTGAACAGTGGTAAGCCCACCAGATGTGCATCAGTGTAAGACAAAGATGTTCATTTACTAATGCAAAAGGACATCCCTGTGTCAAATGCTGAACATTACACCCTCAGACTGTAGCAAAGGATGCCATAGATCCAGACTACAACAGGACACATATCCCATGGATCACATGGAGTCCATCACTGCAACACTTCTTCGTCCTGATGTGAACACTATTACAACTGCAAATGCAGGATGCTACTCATCCACATCATGTACATCAAAAGAAAACCCAAAAGTAAACAGAAAGAGGCTTTATTCAGCAAATGTCAGGGTAAACACGGAAGTCCAAAAGAAACTAAGGCCAATGGCCAGTCCAAAATCCCAGTACCAACGGGGTGAGAAGTGACAACTGGTCACACATTGCTTGCCTGCACTGGTACGGTTGGGGGACATCCCCTTGGAGGGGCATACAAGGGGCAGGCCAGGCACCGCAGGGACAGGATCAGGGGATGGCAGAGTGAGGCAGTGAAGGGGTGGTGGGTGCAGTAGTGTCACCGGCAACTGCAGTGGAGGTGTCTGACTCAGGGGGCCGGCACCACTGTGGTACACAAGTCAGTTGGTGTGGGTGCTGCAACCACTGCAGTGGGCTGGACTGATGTAGTGGACTGGGTACCTACTGCAGTGCCCGAGTCAGACGTGGTGGTTGTGGACTCCACTGCAGTGCATGACTCCAAGGGAGTGGAAGGGTGGGCAGATGAGGTGGGCAGGACAGAGGGGGGGACCCGGTCCCCACAACAGTGCCACTAACAGGCAGAGCATCTGGGTTGGGGGTGGAAGAGCAAGTGGCGGGGGGAGGGCCTAAGCAGTCTGGGTATGCGGTATCGGTGTGTGGGGGAACCTGGGGCAGGGTGTGGTGGGGGAACCTGTGCAGTGGTGACCTGGGGGATGGAGGAGAGAGACTGGGCGCTGGAGCTGCATGGTGGTGGTGGTGGGGTCTTGCTCTTCCTGCTCCGGGGGGACTTCCTAATGGGCTCCTGTGTCTGCCTGCACCTGGGAAAGGGTGTCCAGGGGCGAGGGGCACTCCTCTCAGTGTGGGTGGACTTCCTCTTCCCCTGGTATGCTGGATCAGCAGGAATGGAGGGGAAGAGGCCGAGGTCACACAGGAAGATCTGCTGTGTAGGTGGGGCAGCAGGCGAGGCAAGGGAAGGGGTCTTGGAGGGAGAGGATTTGGAGGACTGCGGAGTGAATGTGGATGCCTGTGTGTGTGTGTTCCCCATCCCCTGTGTCTGTGGTCTCCGTCCCCTGAGGATTCTTGTGTGCACGTCTTGCCTTACTCTTGGGTGTGTCTGTGCTGCTCGTGTCTGTGTGTTTGGTTGACTGTGCAGGTGTGCATGTGCTTTGGACAGGTAGGGGGCGCAGGAAGTGTGGATGGGGCAGAGGTGGGAGGGGTGAGGGACTGTTGGAGGAGGGACACTGCTGCCGTCAGGGAGGAGTCCATGGACCTATTGCTCCTCTGTAGGGCAGACATACCCGTCGAGATGCCCTCCATGAACGACACCAGCTGTGTCAACAGAGTGGTGTGTGCATGGAGGACACTCAGCATTGGTGTCTGCCCTACATGGAGCTGCCGAAGGAGGTACACAGACTCCTCACTCAGGGCAGCAGGGGACACAGGGGCTGCGGTGCCTGGCATGAAGGAGACATGCTCCCGAGCACGGGAGCCTCCACGGACATCAGGAATGGGAGCCAATGGGAGGGCGGTGGTGGTGGTGGTGGTGGCGGGGCCAGACAGACTAGCTGGCCTTTGGTGGCTGCTGAGACCCGCCTCCACAAGGGAGTCATCCTCCGAGCTGCTGTGGTCCCCAGCTGAGGTGGATGGTGCTGAGGACTCCTCGGTGTGGCTCCCCTCGCCCTACGTGCCACTGGGTCCCTCTGACCACTCGTCCGATGCTGACCCAGTCTGGCTCCGCTGCTCCTCCTGGTCCGTGGAGCTGTCCCCTCCTGTGGCCGTGGATGTATCTGCAAACAATTAGGGAAACAGAGAAACATCAGTAACCTGCACTGACCGCACACACCACAGTAAGTACAGCACATTACAGAGCAAGCCCTGGCATCCTTAGTTGAACATTGCCTAAAGTCCTCTCACAGATTCGGGGAAGCCAATTGTCAGTCTGATGGTCAACCATGGGACTCACACCCCTCCTGCCCTTGCACCCATCTGTCTGGTGCCTGTCTGATGGTAAAACCCCAGTGTGGACACATGCACCTCCTACACAGTTGTTGGACATTGCAGGGAACACGGTGAAGTATGTGAACATGCACACATCACATCTCTTGCCACTGAGTCTGTGCAGGTGTCCGGATAAAGGGATGGCCAGAGTCTAATTAGAAATGCATGTGATGCATACCAGCACCAGACACCATGATGCACCCATGTCCGGATAGTCAATGCCACAATGGGGTGCATGTTGCACATGTCACTCCCCTGCAGGATCAGTCCCAGGAAGTTTAATACCATGACACAGGAATGCGTGCAAAGTCATACATTACTGTCTCAAGTCACATGGCCATGGCAGCCAGCCAACAACAGTCTGCACTGTGTCACAATCCGAGGGCATGGGGAATGCAAGTTATGTGACTGACAAGTGCACATGTCCATCCCCCAAAACCACATCATCTGTACTACTATTTGTCCACGTCATACCAACTGGACATATGGGGGACATGAAACACAACTCTCTGAACATGAGCACCTCACAGTGTGCTGTGAATGAAAATACAGCTGCCTAAAAGTCACAGTCGCAAACACCTGTGTGCACAGTCAAGTGATCAGACACCTATAAGTCACAGAAGTATCGTCTATCATGGTCACATCTCAGATGGCATGCTGAGCCCTAACCGATAAACATACCAGAAGTCCTGACAACGAAGACACAGCACAATGAGACAGAGGCAGACACCTGAGGGTACATTTCACAGATCACAACATGCCAGATGATACACGGGAGTGGGAGTACAGAGTGTATTGTATGCCCTGGAGTAGGCATGACTGTCCAGCTCCACCTGTAAGAGGGATGAGTCCTGGACAGTAGGCAGGTGGCTAAGCATGTGTGACACACTGGATACACATACTCCTGAGGCCCAAACATTGTTCCCACCAGCAGCATGGGTGTGTGCCAAATTCCCCAGGGACATGTGGTGAGTCAGAGCAGCAAGCGGACCACATATCAAAGTTACACCCAGATCACATGTCAGAACTTAGGCATTGTGTAAGCAATTGACCCACCCATGAATCGCACAACATAGTCACGGGAACAAATGCTGTCCCCCACCTTGAGCAAAGCAAAATGCAATGACACAGTCCCCAAATGACACAATTTCCTGACTATAAGGGCCACACATATGCGTATCAGAGGAGAAGTGGGCATGTCACAAATGAGGGACATGGGTCCTGGACCACATGACTGATGTACTGTGGAAGTTTAACCAGGCCAGAGGAGGGCACATAGCATGTCAGACAAAGTGCACAGTGCAGTCATGGACTCACCCCCTCCTTGCTGCTGTCTGTCCTTCAGCTGCCAGGTCAGGGAAGACCACCGCCAGGATCCGGAGCATGTGGGGGGTCAGGGTCCGGTATCCGCCCCTCCTGCGAGGAGGCGACAGCTTCAGCTGGACCCTTGCGATCCTCCGGGTCCAGCCACGAAGGTCCTGCCACCTCTTTTGGCAGTTGCGGATCCGGCGCTTGTAGACCCCCACGGTTCTCACTGCCCGGACGATGGTCAGCCATATCTGCTGCTTCTGGTGGGCATCAACCTGTGAGGATGACAAAGTGAGAATGCCATTACTACACATGCAACATATCCGTGCATTACACAGTTGTATATACATGTCTCAATCACAGGGGCACATGATGTACACAGGCAGTGCAACGATGGCCATGGACAGTATGCCAGCAGTTACTACATGGTATCATTGCCTGGGAAGTAAAACCTTGTTTAAATGCACTGTCACTGCACTATACCTGTCCAGTGCATGTAACTACACACTATGGGGGGTGACAACTACTCAGTGAGCCTGCTAGCCAGTGGCGTGCAGACTGTTAGCCTTGCTAGTCAGACAACATGCACATTTAGGAAGGCAGTGGACAGAACACTCATCTGCTCCCCTGCTTTCCCATACAGCTTGCTGTACTGTGGAAGGAGGCTGTCCAGCAGGGCCTGGTTCTCCTCAGTGCTGAAGGCTGGGGCTCTCTCCACAGTACGTGCCATTGCAGGGTCCAGAGGGTGCAGATACAGCAGCAGTGGTGGTGGCAGATGTCGTCCTGGAGCATGTAGTGCAGGCAAGTGAGCTCTCAGGGGAACAGCCAGCATTATATGTGTGCTGCAGAGGCAGATACTGTCCCATGTGTCCAAAGTGATAGGTCCAAGTCATTTGCATCTTCTGAATCTGGCCAATCCATGGAATTGCACCACTTACACACGCCCACAGCATCCTTCAAAAGTTCAACTTCATGACACCCATGAATTTGCAACATTGTTGTGGGTGACCAACTGAATTTACAGCATCAGACTCATTCAAAACAAAAAAATGGAAGCCGGCAACTCGCTGGAGGCCCTGCCTCCTTTCTCCACTACTCTGCAAACGCGCCTCCTGGTGTGCTCTTGGTTGGGGGATGAAGTCCCCCCTGCTGCTGAGGTTCCTTAGGGGCCAACTAGCCCACGGTTTCCTCCAGTAAGCCCCACACAGTGGGATTGCTGAGAGGGGGTTGGAGGCCATGCCCCTTTTCCCACCACTCTGCAAACCCGCCTCTCAGCGCACTGCTTTTGGTGCGATGAGGTCCCTTTGCATCCTGAGGGCTTCAGGACTAAAGTGGACTTCATCCCCCAAGCAGCAGAGCGTCAGGAGGTGCATTTTGCAGAGTGGTGGAGAAAGGGGGCGTGGCCTCTGACCACTTCTCAGCAATCCAGCTGTGCGGGGCCTACTAGAAGTAATAGGAGGGCTAGTTGGCCCCCAGGGACGGACCCTCAAGAGGCAAGGGGACTTCACCCCCAACAAAGAGCGCGCCAGGAGGTGCGTTTGCAGAGTGGTGGAAAAAGGGGGGGTGGCCTGCAACCACCTCTCAGGAATCCCACTGTGTGGGGCTTACTGGAGGCAACAGGTAGGCTAGTTGGCCCCTAAGGAACCCCAGCAGCGCAGAAGACTTCATCCCCCAACCAAGAGCATGCCAGTAGGTGCATTTGCAGACTGGTGGAGAAAGGGGGCGTGTCCTGGTATCAGAACTCAGCAATCCTGCTGTGTGGGACTTACTGGAGGTAACAGGAGGGGTAGATGGCCCACAAGGACATCCTTGGGGCCAACTATCTCTCTTGTTACCTCTAGTAAGTCTCACACAGTGGGATTGGTAAGAGGTCTTCAAAAGGCCAGGCCCCTCTTTCTCCACCACTCTGCAAACGTGCCTCCTGCACACTACTGGTTGGGGGATGAAGTCCACTTTACTCCAGAGGGACCTTGGGTGCCAAGAGGCCCTCCTGGTACCTTCTGTAAGTCCAACGCAGTGGAATTACTGAGAGCTGGTCGGATGCCCAGACCCCTTTCTCCACCACTCTGCAAACGCGACTGCTCATTAAAAAACCTTAGAAATTCAATGAAAAAAACAAAGGTTACAGGTAAGTAATAGTTAACAAATAGAATTTAAAAAACCTTAGAAATTCACTAAAAAAAAACAAAGGTTACAATGACGTTATAGTTAGCAAATAGAATTTAAAAAACCTCAGAAATTCACTAAAAAAAACAAAGGTTACAGGGACGTTATAGTTTGGAATTAGTATTTAAAAAACCTTAGAAATTCACTGAAAAAACCACAAGTTTCAAGGACGTTAAAGTTAGGAATTCACTTTTAAAAAAACTTAGAAATTCATGGAAAAAAACAAAGGTTACAGAGACGTTATAGTTACGCTGACATTCCACTCGTACAAAACCAGAGAAATTCAGCCGCTATAGTTAGCTAAGCTAACTATAACTCCCGTTCAACAAAGGGTCGATGGTATAATCTATAGGGATACTGGCGCTACATGGGTGCAGTCACAAGCTATCTTGATCACCGTATTTGCTTCAACGGTGCTGAAGGGTGGAGAGAATCACCAGCCTCCCCAAACCTTGTGACCTAAGCTACAATTAAACGTAATTGCAATCCTCAGCACACGTTACTTAATTTCAGAAAGTGACAGCAGTAGCATATGTAAGTCCACTTGATCACAAAACAAACATAGCAGTGAGGTTATTTGTTTCTTTTATTCTTGTCCTCTGTTTCTTTTATTCATACAGGTTCTTAGCCAGCCAACACGTGTTTCGTCGCTACAGTGGGAATATATACCGCAACTTTTTCAAGGCTAAGTAAAATACAGAATAAATATCCAATGTCACAGAGTCCAGAAAATGGTATATTGTGAACAAATCCCTCAAACCTATCACCGTGCCTGTGTCTGATGTTGGAGACTGCATAATAAACATCAGACAACATCAAGCACCCTGTGACAACTTACAAACCGTAATACATAATTAACAAAGTGTAGAGAAAAGAAGGTCTAATGCTCCAATAGCAACTCAACACACAAGTGTGAAAAGTGGGTATACAATGTGTGTGTATATAGCTACTACATGATACCTAAGTCACCATTACTCCGTACCCCGTGTTCCAGCACCGGGCAAGCAAATACCGTGGCACGCTCTATCATAAAAAATCACCCATGTAATCTATTGTATGTGCGCTAAAAAGTTATTAGTCACCAACCTCCAATGTCTCTTGTTCTATTCTGTCTATAGAATACAAAAGAAGAGAATAAATCCAAATAATTAGAAAGGCTACCATAAGTGACCCCACGGTCATTGGGAACTTTTATGTATTAATTTCCCACTCAGTCACCTACTTTAAATGTGGTGATAATTCCAACCTACACGATACTTCGGCTAAGAAATACGTACTTTTGCAGTTCAAATATTTGTCTACTGACACCCGAAATCTCGGTCAGTCGTCTGCAAAAAAGCATAATTATCTCCCACGTTAGTGATTCGTCCAGAATTCATGTAATAAAGCCCTTTCAATCATACCGCTCAAGTCACGGTCAAAAAACCTTTCCCGTTATTCTATCCATATTCGATATGCTAAACATAACCCAGTATTTCTTACTATAGCTCCAGATACCTTCCAATTACTGCAAACACCATCCCAAATACTCTCGTCCCAAGTACTCAAAAGTCATGACTGTCCCTCCCATTAGGAAAATTCTTCATCAACTCCAATTGGAATCGCCCCGATCCCTCCTTACCGTATGGGCTGTTCCAAAGATCCCAAGTACGTTCTGGTGCTGGTTCCTTGAGTACGAGGCCGTTCTGCACTATGATCGCATTCAAATACTCCCGCGTGAGTCAAGTGGCCCGCGAAACAAATGACGGACACCCCGAACACAGGTATGAGCAGGCGCCATCTTAGTCTATCTTAAAATCTCTCTTAAAATCCAGATCTGCAGCCGTACAATATCACTAGTCAAGTTCCTGAGACGTAACACCAGCTCAAATTGAAAAACCCAGCTCTCGTATACTCGTGGTCTAAGTCCATATTCCATTCTATTCCTGATCGGTATATGGATTTCAAGTAGAACGCTAACCAGTCCACAAACCGGGTCCTCCGCAATACGCGTTCCAAATATTCTCACTCGGACGTGTGGTGAAGGTGGTCATTCCTTACATAAGGCTCCAATAAAGTGATCTGTCTAAATTTGCCACGCTACATTCTTGTGAGTGAAATTCCCATTCATCATTGGGTATACTGAGTAAGGGTGAGGCGATATGTGTCATAAGATAAAAGTATCCTCTATGGAAGCTGCAACCTCTACGTTAGTGACTAGAAGTGTGCTATTTCTCTTCACTGTCTGAACAGATCATTTGCAAGCATATACATTTTTTTTTCAGAACAAAAAAACATTTTTCTGGAAAGATAGGCAGAATCAATGAATATATCAAATACATGAATTACAGGTTCTTTACATGTACATGTCAAATCACTTTGATATTATCTGCCCAAGAAGTAGTGCAGTTCTTGATCTAAGTTGAGGCCCATTTCAGTGCTTCGTGACCTCAAAATCCAAGAGGCCTCACTTCTATGCAGTGTCAAATCCCTGTTCCCACCCCTTGTGTGTCTCAGGGTCTGGTCAATCCCATAGTATACAAAGTAACCCTGGGCGTAGTTCGCGTAGTCGTGCTATGCGAAGCTACGCGAAGACGTTAAAGCGCTACATGAGCTACGCGTAGCTACGCGAGCGTGCGTAGTTGCTTGTCGCGCCCGTTCGCGATGCGTTTTTCTTCTTCGGGAACGCGTTGTGCGTGTTCGGGACGCTGTTTGCGTGCTCGGGGGATAGTATCTCGCGAACTTACCCATGCGGTCGCCTATGGGCACGGCCATCTTGTTTTTTACTTGTCCCGCCCGTTCGCGATGCCTTATTTCCTGTTCCGGGTCACGTATAGCGTGCTCGCGATGCACATTTCATGTTCGGGAATGCGTCGTACGTGTTCACGACGCTTTTAGCGTGCTCGGGGAGAAATATCACGCAAACTTACCCACGCGGTCGCGATTGGCGCGGCCAACTTTTTTTTCACTCTATGCTATGGTTCTGGGCCTGCTTTTCTATCCTCCCTCAATCTTTGCAATCCTTAGTTTTTTACACTGTTTTTCAATTTTTTTTTATTTCTTATCTATCTCTCTCTGTGCCTAAGTCTATATTTTGCATTTATTTCTACTTTTTACTGTGTTTTTTTTACTTTTCTTCTGTTTTATATTACTTTCTTCTTTAAGCTCCTTCTTCTTCCCCTAACTTTATTTTTCCCTTCTAACTTTTCTTTTCCGCCTCCTCCCACACACCCCAGAACCATGGCGAAGGGTAGCAGCACCAATAACGGCTCCAAGGGCAAGGCGCGTGTGCCCAAGAGCCGCCTGCCTTGCGGCAGACTGCGCCCTGCAGGGGTGCAAGCCCGGCAACTTTTTAGTGAGGCGGAGGTGGCCGCCCTTGTTTTTTTTGTGCAGCGCCACCTCCCCTTGACCTTGGCAGCAGGCGGCAGGCCAGGTTCCGGGTACCCTACACAGGAGCGTCACCGCCGGTGGGCGAAGGTGCGCCGGGCAGTGTTTTGCTGCTCAGGGGTCCGCCGCACCCATAACCAGCTGGCCCACCGGTGGTCAGACATCCTGGACCGGGAGCAGGACCTGTTGGACCTGCTAGGTGTCGAGGTCGTGGGGCTTGGTGAGTAGCTAATATATATAGTAGTATAAGTATTGTGTATAATTTTTTTACGAAAAACAAGAATACTGCTGCTTACATTGCAGGTAAATTACGTTTCAAAATCTTCTGTGATTTTAGGACACAGGTGCTCGGCGCTACTCTTACTTGTTTGCAACTTTGCGCTCGCTTGTCATTATTATGTAAGAGTTTACTTTAGAGAACTTAAGCTAGGTAATGCTATTGCTAGAGAGACTCTAGTCCTTCCTTTGTCCTCCTGTCAAATAGTGGTGGATGGATTGATACTAGGTTTAGTTAGTATTAGTTGATAATTTTTTAGCGGTCTGCGTGACGCATCCTCTGTCACTGAGTGCTGCTTACCCCAGTCCTTAGTAGAACCTTTTGTAGTTTGTTTAGTGAGTGGTAGGCTTAGCAGTGTCAGTCAGTAGCAGAACATCAGACGCAACCAACCAACAATTTGGTGTATGCACAAATTTATGCATGTGTCCTCCTTCTCATCTATGCATTTTTGAGGGCTAAAAAAAATGGAAATGCAGACTTAGTGAACAATTGGCCGGACTGGAATAGGTGGGCTAGGTCAGGTGGTACTTAGGCTTAGTTAGTGTTCTGGATTCGAATCAATCAGAATGGAACACTGGATTAGTGTTCATAAATAAGTAGACGGTCCGTGAATCCCGCAAGCCAGTAGTCGATCGGATTAGATAGGTCAATTTTATTGCAATTATTGTTTCCTAAAACGTTTTTTGAGTTTTTTTTTTAGATAATTTATTTGTTTCACAGCAATCATTAATGTTTGTTTCTTTCTTTATTATATCTTACATGATCACTGATCTGCAGCACCCAGGGGCAAGAAGACGGGGTCCGAGTCATCGGGACAACCACCAGAGGACCGCTCCTCTAACGAGGGCCCTGCTGCTAGCCCCAGTAAGTCCTCCAGTGGTTAATATTAACAATTATATTGCCCTAACTTTTACTGCACCTTATTTTTTCTGAACTATTAATTCTGGTTCCACTTCCTAATTCTATTTTTTACAAAAGCTTCTTTGATCTTGACTTGACTATCTGTTTCTAAATTCTGGTTATCCCTGCCTCTAAGTTCTAACTGCCTCTGCTATGACTGTCTGTACTACTACTATTAGTCTGTCGCTAAGCTTGCCCAGTTTGCCACTCTTTATTTTACGGTTTTGAATAAAACTCAGATTGACCAATAGCTCTAGCCACTGAGTCCAGTCCTTTGGGTTGTCCTCTTCTAGTCTTCTTAATCTTGAGGCTTTGACAATTACCACAAACAAAATGCCCAACCAGATATTTGACTATTTTTGATAGGATATAGTACATACTACTACTGATGTGGGGATTCTGCACAGCCACATACAGAACTATGCACAAGAAAATAGGATGTTGGTGATGGGAGGTTGGACCTTCCTCACACCTCAGTCAGAAGTGAACCCACAATCCCCTGAACGACTAGCTATAGTGTCTCATTAAGTCCCCGAACCCCCACCCGAAGATACCCAATGATTACACAACCCGGAACAGATAACACCCTTTCGCACACTCACTCGTGTATGTCCACCACCACCACCACACCAAATACCACAGAGTCTATGTGTAAGTTCAAAAGGTTTATTTTCAACTAACAAACTCTGTATGTTGTTCTATAAAATTCAGTGTACTACAGCCAGCTCCAACAGCAAAATGCATAAGATTAAAACAACAAACATTGTTACAAGTGCATGATAGAAGACAAAAGATCTGTGCGAATTCTGGGAGACCCCTCACCGTAGAACGTAGAAGTACTGGTTACATGCATCATTCATAAGCTCTGCAAATCTCTGGTTCGTAGAAGGGAATCTTCTGCCTGTTATGAGAAAAATGGTGCGTGTTAGATAGTATAATGCAAGCATTTCTCAGTCATGCCAAAAAGTGTAACATGTTACTTATGGCTAAGCAATACGGACTAACCGAACTCCATAACAAAGTGGCTTGTTTTTCGACCTCTTGTACGCAACGCTCAGACAGTAGCTGTATGAGCTCATGTGGGCTCAAAAGGCGTCTTACTGTTACTGCACAACAAGCTGCGAGGTAACATGCGCAAAAGACATGAAGCGAAAAATGGTTGCATGGCTCAGGCTAACTTTGCAAAGAGTAGAGTATACTATAATAATGACCCTAGGGACCATAACACTACTAGTGTCTACTGACTCTACTCTAGTACCCGATTTGGACTAGTGATGTATGTTGTATATGTATGTATTAACTTTTTTTTCAATCTTGCTAGTGAAAACGAATAAATAGGGGGAGGTGTACAGGCATCTAAAAATGTGTCATGTTTTTTTCTAGGCGTACTAGCGACCTCCAGTGCCGGCGGGGCCAGCGGCGATGCGACCATTCCGGAGGGGTCAGGAGATGCGGCACCTGCAGGAGCTACAGGGGGTGAGCCAGCAGCAGTGGCGGGCGGTGGTAAGTTATATTCATTACTTATTGACATTGCACTAGCTGGAAGTGTGTTCACTTCACTCACTGTACTGTTGTTGAGACTTATTAGGTATGAAGTTGTAGTGAACATTATACAACGGTTGCAGAAGACACCCTTTACTTAGCATTAGCAATGCATTAGCAATAGCATTAGCAGCGTGAGTTGATTAACCAATGGCCTCTTTCATCTGACTCCAACTCAGCTGTGAAAGTTTTATGGAGAAGACTAAAAGTCAGATCAGATGACCTTGATGGATGTGTTGAACAAAAAGGGAAAGAAGGGTGGAAGGAGGAAGGACGGGCGAGATTTAATATGACTGGCAGAGAAGGATACGTTGGAAGCATGGATAGGTGGCTGATAGGAATCAGATGCATGTGTTGTTGAAGGATGGGTGGAAGGTGAAAGAACAATGGATGCCTGCCTGGGTGGGCGACACAGTATGGGTGGATACTGTGGATAGCAAGAATCATCAGCGGTGTTTGGGTGAAACTCAAAGCCAAGGCAAGCAAGGAAGGAGTGGACGCATGGGTTGTTGTTGGTGAAACAAAGTAAGGTTTGTGGAGAGATTAAGAAGAATGATAGACATTTACTTAGAATGGATGGATGCCTGTATGTATTCATCATAGACAGCATAGGTGGAGACTGTCACGGGATGCAGAGTCTTAGTTTTAAGGGAATGTAAAAGAAACCGCGCCAGAGTAGCAAAGCCGAGGGGAATACAAGTTGTATTTTCAGAATACAGTTGACTCACAATAGTTTGCAAGCACATCATATATATTGTGTATAGTTAGTTATCAAGCGCCTTCCTTCGACTCCGAGGACCACTCCCTACCCATGTTAATTTATTTTCGAATGTGTCAGCCAGCCTGCAAAGGGTGGCCTATCTGTTGGTTACACAGTCAATCAAAACAAAGTACCTTATGCAGTAGCGGTCGGTGGTGGGAGTGCTGCCGGGCGCTGATGTGGGGAGGGCAGGGTGGGGGTAGTAAACAATGGATTACGCGGCCAAATACAGGTAACTTTACTGTAAACATAAAAATAAATAAAGCGAATTTCATTGTGCGCACTGCACCGCCAAATGTGATGCAGTGTGCGCAACAAAATTAGTTATATTTATTTATATGTTTACTTACCTGTAATTGGCCGTAATCCATAGTTTACTACCCCCTACCCTGCCCCTCTCCACGTCACCGCCCGGCAGCACTCCCACCACCGACCACTACTGACCTTATGTCGTCGTCCCATATATAAGCAATGATCATTGAATCAGATATATAATCTGCCTTTTTGTAGTAGCCAGGGCACTGTGAAAGTGAAATTGAGCAATTGCCCTTCATGTAACAGAGAGAGTATGGCCAATGCCACCCGTCATAGAAAAATACGAGCTTCCCCACCTGCAGACAGTAGTAAATAAAACTAACGTGAGTCTGCGTCATGACTCGTATGTTTGTCTTGGGTGCAAGCATAGCTGACTGAGCTGGCATGTCGGCTACAACCAGGTTATGTAATTTCGCTAAACTAGAGATAAGAAGAAGACTGGTGTACTGTGTACTGGAGTCCATAGTGCTAGTATAATGCCTGAAACTCCCACAAATGTTAGAGGCCGAGGAAGTGGGAGGATAGATAGATTATTACCACAAATGTTATGTACTGTGCTTCTTGCTAGTGCTACTGTGCCACTATGTGTTGAATTAATTTTGTGTTACTGTTTTGCTAAGAGTATTGGTTACAACAATATTCTTTTTCTTTCTTGATATAGATACTCCTTCCCAAGAAAAACCATCCCGGAAGGAGTTGGCAGCCAGGGCCTGGCGCCGGAAACTGGAGGCCATCTGTGAAGAGTACCGGTGGCTGGTGGCTCAGGCGGAGGAGGAGAAGGAGGCGGCAGCAGCTGCAGCCTCCTCCGATGCCCCGGGCCCCAGCCAGGCCCCACCTCCAGTGGTACGGCGCCGCAGTCTGGCAGCCGCCCGCCGCCGCAATTCTTTATCAGCCAGCACTGCTGTCCCCCACCCTGGATGCCACTGCAGGGCATTTTGCCGCCAGATGCTCCTCCGGATTTCATGCCTAGAGGAGCAGCTAGAGGAGCGTGTCAAGATACTGGTGGACAAACACCTAAAAGCCCGCCGAATATAAGAAGAACTATAGGACCCTGTTGGATTGCCCCTTTTTTATTCCTTTTGTTGGTCGGTGGGAATTGGGCATTGGGGTTTCTGGACATTGTTTGGACTTTTTCGTTTTGGACATTGGTTGGGGTTAGGGAGAGGGGTGGGTCAGGTGTGGGATAGTTTATTTTTGTTAGGGTAATAAATTATATTTATACTTAAACATACAATGTTAATGTTTTGTGGGGGTTACTGTTTTACAAATTTACGTCACATGGTTTCCTTGCTGCTGCAGGGCCGCAGCCAGTGTTTGATTTAAATAATCTGCCGATGATGTAACACAAACAGATAGATGTGGTACCCCTCACTGAGTTATTTGTCCTACTAGTACTGTCAGTCTCTCCTCCTAGTCCATTATACCTCCCACCAAACTTATCTTACCTGTGATTGATGATGATTAAGTTCAGCACAGCGATGGCTGCATGGTTTCCCAAGAGAATGGAGAAGATGCCATGGTTGTGGTGGTAGTAGTAGACACTGGCAGTAGCATTTGCAAAAAAAATAAAAAGAGACAGTCACTTGCCTGAGAGCGACTGTGGGAGGAGTAGTAGAACGAAGTAAAGTACAGTACAGAAGAAGACTGCCAAACAAACAATATTGCAACTGCTAAAGTAAAATAAAACATAATGGTGGCGGGGACAGCCTAGTACAAGAAGTTACAAACTGTAGTTGTGTCGAGTGAGTCACTTAACTTAACACAATCGTAATTCGTAACCTTTACTGCTGTGTGGTAGGATGTTGATGATGAATCCTATCAATGCCGGCAATTAATTATGATGTATTAGGTGACGGTCCCTTTGGAAAAAAAATTGGCTTGCACATAGACTGAGCATGGGTGGCCAAGCAGAAGAAGATCCTCGCCCTGCCTTGAAATTGAATTAGTGTTGCTTTCACCACATCTGCCCCAGCAAGCGTGTGATCAATTGGTGTACATTTAATGTAGTCACATCACACCTCAATATAAATCACAGCCCGGGGGAAGAGGGTTAGGGTTTGATGAATGGATGGGAAGGGGGTTTGGGGAAAGGTTTGACAAAGAAAAACAGTACGCATGGACACAACAAAAGCAAAGCGCAATCTTGGCAGACGACCATGATCTTATCCAATAAATCTATAAAGGGAGAAAAAGGAAATGCATGCATGATAATGAAGATAACTTGATGGTTAATGAGTAGTACTTACTAACTACTACTAGACAATTAGACAGTACAGGGCAGCAGTATATTCTATGCAATTTGCCTTGCCTGTAATATGCCCTCAGAGACCCAAATTCCATGTTGTACCGGGCTTACTTTTAAAGATAGCAAAGAAAATTAAAAAATAGTTGTAGGGCTCAATTAGCAAACAAACAACAACACAACACACAGTCGTAATGATTGAAGAGAAAAAAGGATTCAAATTAATTAAAAGACGAATGATGAATGATACTAAAGTTACTGTATTATCCTGGTCAAATTGTGGAGTTGAATCTCGTCCTTCCTCTTGGTCCTATCTTCCATGGACGCTCGGCACATCAATCTTGGGTGCCACTGCCTGCCTGATGCAGATTGGTAAGATAAGTGTGAGTTGTGTCTCCCAGTATAGCACAGGGTAAAGGCCGGCCTGTAAGTGTAGATGGAAAAACAAAAGGGGTATTGAAAAATCAATGAATAAAAAAAAGCATCAATTACGGTGGAGTACAAGAAGAGAAGAGAGAACACTTTCAGACTGAGGCGGCTTGGATATATCGTGTATATTCTGTTTACAGCATTAAGCTACAACAACAACAGGACAGAACAGGCCCACCACAGCACCAGCCCGTGACCCAACCTCCATTTACCTTAAATTTTGACAGAGCCAGACAAAAGGCATATACAGCAACCTAGCATTTTCAAAATGAAGTGACAAAATCAATGCGCCGCTGTCAGTCATATGACTACACTCGACTCCACCACTACATGGACATGTAGGTCTGCTGTGTTTACTTTCTTGTTGAATTGTTGTGTTTATGTTTACCTTTTATGCCACTTCATGAAACGCAGTTATTCCTTCAATCATCTCCGATCCAACTGACTGACTGCGTGCAAAGATAGTATGGTCATCATCATGGTGTGGTACGTGTTGTCCAACTCCAACTCAGTCTGTAGTGACTCCGATTAAGTCCATATTCCATATTAAAAAATTGCAACAGATATTGGCCTGCACCTGCAGTAGTAGGAGTACAATTTGGTTATTAAACAACAAGAAGGGAAACATTGACTGTCACTTGAGTCACTTTCACTTTGTAGATTAACTAGTAGAGTAGAGTTTGACTTCATGCACAACATCAACACAACAAACAACAGCAATCGCTCAGAGTCAGCAAGCATCCAATGCATGCAATCATTACCTGTCTTGCTCTTCTCTTTGGCTGTCAGATCATCAGATGCCTAGTTCTGACAGGTGTGTGTTTTTTTTTTAACGGGGCAGTGGTCTCATTACTTATTCATTTTGAGTGTTAGTCGCTGTTTCGGTTTTCGTCTTATTCATCTGTGGCACTTTGTCACAGTTTAAGTTGCTTCACATGGTCAGCGCTGTGATGATGGGCCGCGGCCTGGGTAGCGGTCATTGCTGGTCAATTGAGTTTGCACAAATGTCAGCAAGTTTCTTCGAAAGAGTCTTGTCTTTCTCTGCCAAGTACCTTCTGTCCTGACAGTGATGAGCTTTGGATGCCTGCCGAGGCTGTAGCCTTCGGACAGTGATGAGTTTACTTTTGGATGCCTGCCCAAGTTCTGACAGTGAAGAGTTGTGGATGCCTGCAGAGGCGGTAGCCTTCGGACACTGATGAGTTTTGGCTCGGAAACAAAACAGAGGATAGCTATAGTCACGTTTCACTTCTTATGGAGGGACTGTTAAAGGCAACATTTCTTGTACTCCAATGTCTGGCTTGATGGAAATGTAATTAGGGCGAGACAGGAAGATGAAGCAGGACTCTGAAGAGTGGACAGTTAAATGCACAGACGTGCAACTCCAATAGGGAAATAAAAAGAGAAGACAGTGGTGATGGATTTGTTGTGATTTGATTTGAACCAGAAAGACAGATACACAGACAAATAAAGGAAGGAAGAAAGTAACAATTTGAAAGCCTAGTTGTCAGGGAAGAGGAGCTCGTCCTCAAACTCTGGTGGTTCGGACAGAAGTAGGTCCTGTAACCCACTACTTACGTCATCCAAGTCGCTCTCCTCTTCCTGCTGTGATTCACATATTTTGTAATCCGGTGGTATAAAGTGCTGATTCATTTTGATCATGGTTAACCTCTCCACGCTTTTGGGCGAGAGACTGGTCCTTTTCAAAGTTACAATGGCACCAGCAGCACTGAAAACACGCTCAGAAGAGACACTTGCGACAGGGGAAGCCAGATACTTTATCGCCAGCCTGCTGAGCACTGTCCATTGGCTTCTTTTCCCATACCAATACACCAATGGGTTTCGATCCATGAAGACCTCTGTTGGGTCATCCAGATAGCCCTGGACCGTCCGCTCAATGTTCAGGGGTGCTCCGATGTGCTCGGCCTGTTTTGCCTTTGCATCAGCACTGGACTTACCATACCCCTGCCGTAGAAACCAATCAGTTGCCGATTGTACTGTGGATGATCCTGTTCTTGCTGTTGTTGATGTTATTGTTGGTGTCGGTGACTGCTGGGAGGCAAACGCACTGCCCTCAGGCTCCGAAGTAGAACTTGACTCTGGATGCCCTGTAGTACTTGTTATGGCCTGGGGTGGGGGCCTGTAATTACCAGCCGTTCATTTTCGAAGTTAGTGGCTTCCTCAGCTATCAAAGTTTTGTAGTTGGCAACATCCACTTCCGAAAAAGGAATTACTGCCTTACTGTTCAGAAATACTTTGTACCGTGGATCCAAAATTGTGGCACTAATGTAATGTTGTTGTGACACAATGTTATTTTTAATCCTTGTATTTACAGATAAGCGAGCGGCTAAGGACTCCGACAAATGATATGCGTCTTGTTTGTCATCCACACCTGCGTACGTTTCAGACACCTCCTTCAGCTGTTGCTCTAGCATGTGCAACAATGGGATAGCTTGGCCCATAGTACAGTCCTCCCTGCTGACTTCACGTGTGAAGATCTCAAAAGGAAGTAGCATCTCAGTCAGGCATTTAATGAGGTCCCATTGACCCATCTCAACGGTCATGCCTCTCACAGCAGGTTCCCCTAATCTTTGCATGACATAAGCATTGAGTGGTATGTACAGGTCAAACAGACGATCAAGCATGTAATAAGTTGAGTTCCAATGTGTTGGCACCTCCTGGATGAGTGCTTTGACTGGCATTTTATGCTCACATTGAATGACCCTCAGCTGCTTCCGGGCTTTAAAAGAATGGCTGAAATGTGTGCATATTCTTCTGCAGTTGGCCAGTAAGTTGCTGACTTTGGATTCATTTTTCAAAAAGTCTTGAACAACAATGTTAATGCAGTGTGCCAAACACGGGACCCTGAAATAGCCACCATTGCCCATGGCCTTAACTACATTACTGCCATTGTCCGTGGCAACAAAACCAATCTTAAGCCCTCTTGGGCGCAGCCACTCAAAGACCTTGGTGTTAAACTCTTCCAAAAGGTTTGCAGCAGTATGAGATTTCTCCATGGCAAACATGGCTACAGTTGCATGTTTGCGAGTGGCATGAAAAATCTCAGCAGCATCAACACCAGCAGATATCTGTTCTCTAACCCCCGCAAAAGAGATCCAGTGTGCAGTGATGCACATGTAATCTGTGGCTTGGTAACTGGTCCACATGTCTGTTGTCAGGTGGATACTGTGAACAGCACTCTGCTTCAATGCTTTTCCAAGCAATTCCAGCACATTGTGATGTAGTGCTGGAACAGCAACTCTGGCAAAATAGTAGCGGCTGGGAACATGCCATTTTGGGCAGATGGTTGTCACAAATTCCAGAAAACCCACCCCTTCAACAAAAGAAAAAGGGAGAAGGTCAGGTGCTAACATTTTAGCCAGCTTCGCATTGTACAAACGTGCTATTGGGTGGTTGCGTTCGTACTGCCCCTACCCCCCAAACATGCTGATAATGGTAGGCTGCATGGTTTTCCTTTCTCTTAGGCTCAACAACGCACTTTTTTTCATTGCGGTACTCCTTGGTGTCTAAGGCTGACTCTTACTCTTGTGCCACTGAGATGTTGCTGAAGATGTGGGCGACGTTAACACTGCACTGCTGGGGACAGGGAGACTTTGTGTACCACTACCAGAGAGAATGTCTCCCTGTCCTTCCTCTTCCACCGTGATCGGATCTTCTACTCCTTTATCCCCACCAACACCAATGGTTGCAGTTTTTATGCCGCGAAGGTGGTCCTCCCAGCTGATCAAGTGGTGTTTTTTCAGATGGGTCATTTGGCCTCCGGTACCATAGTTTGTACCAAGCTTACCACGACTAACAGAGGTATTACAAATGGAGCATATAGCAATGTTCTCCTCCTTTTCGCTAACCGTAAAGAAGTCCCAAACTGGGGAGCTTAACTTTTGCCTCCTGCTGGAGGTGCCACTTCCAATGCCGGATGAACTGGAGGGTGTGTGTTGAATTTGACTCTGTGCTGTACCACTACCTACTTCTACTGAGGTGGTGGTTGTGCTGGATGTAGGTCGCTGCCGGGCCTTTGCTAATGCAAATATGGAAGCTGTAGGTCGTGTTGGTGTTACCTGTGGAGGTATGCGTGCTAAATCCCTCGCAGCGATTTTGGATAGGGTAATAATGTTGGTCTCCATCTCCTCGGGGCCGGGAGTGATGTTCGTGATGACTGGCTCATCATCATCATCATCCTGCAGTTCTACATCGACCTCCATAAGTGTAAGGCTTTCTGGAACCTTCCTTTTCCCTAGCTTGGTCTTGGGACGTGTCTCCCTCTCAGACTCAGTTTGTGGCTTCCAAGTGGCATCTAGATCATCAGAAGGGGGCTTGGCGAAGAACTTGATGGACTACCCCTCCTTTTCCTTGCTGGAGATTTGGAAGACAATGGATCTTCTGAATGAGTGGCTTCTTCTTCTACCTCTGCATGAGGCTCAATTTCCTGAACTGCCCCTACTTCGGGAGGAACAACAACTACTATTGCGGGCGGTGGTTGCGGCTGTTGTTGTTGACCACTTATCTGCTGTGTTTCCTCCTGCGTTGATTGGGTACTACTTTGAGATAGCGATAAGTTTATCTCAGGCTCAGCATCACTGCTTTCCACCATTAGGCTGGCTACCTCTTCCACACTCATGTGCTTGGGCCTGGGTTGGTGGGTTGGGCCCACTGATGCGGAGGTGCTGCCCCCAGCTTGCCCCCCGGACACCGCTGCTGCAGGCGTAATTTTTTTCCCCCAAAAAAGGTATTGGGCGGCACACCAGACTTAAGTGTCACTTCCTTCTTCTGTTCCTTCTTCTCAATAGCAACTTTCTTGGTACTGGAGGACCTGGTACCTGCTTTCTTTGGGCCCATCTTCTTCAGATGTCAGCAGCACTCAGTTGCAGAGATGTCTGGTCAGGTCACACGTCACGTTGTGTACAGCAGCAGGATGTCTGTCTGGCAGTGCAACGGGCAATGATGACACACCTCCTCCTCAGTCTTTTGTGCACCTAAAAGCAAAAAAGCCAGAAGAACATCAGTCAAACGATAGCATAAATCAAACTAATATAATATATAACTTAGTGTGTGGTTGTCTCAATTATTAAATTTTAGAAACTCAGTGAACAACAACAGTGTAGCCATTTATGAGACTTTGACAACAAGGCCAGGGCTTTCCTGGTGTACTGTGTAGTGTGTACACTCAGGAAGAATATGAATAGCAAAGAACAAAAACTAAAATGTAGTGGAGCATGTTTGGCCTAAATTTGTGCATCACGTGGGATGGATGCAGCATCAGGGAGCTGCAGCTGGCAATGGGGATGGATTTGGAAGCAGTAAGACAAGAGGAACAATGGAAAGACACGCAGGCCTATGTGGCAAAAACAGCACACTACTAACTACCACCACAAAATGGCCCCCAGCAACATGCTGACTCACAGGCACAAGGCACGGCAAACAATGAACTCAAGCAGGCCTATATATGGCCAGACAAAGGATGCCTGATAAAACACACACAGCTTTAATGCAAAAACTAAAATCCACATGGCTAAAAACAGTTTGGAAAGTTAGACAACAACCACAACAACAACACATACACACGCAAAAAAGGCATTTATTTAACACACCCAAAAAGTGAAATAGACCCCCCAAAAAACCCACATTTTGCAATTCAATCCAATGCCATCCATGGCCTAAATGATGTTAAAATTCCACAGACAACACAGAAACAGTTTTTATGCACCCATGATGACTACCTCTGGGCCTACTGGCAGACTAGGCCGCAAGCTTGGAGGCCTATGGCAAAAGCACAGTGGCTGGTCCCACAAAATGGCCGCCACCACATGGCCAGGCCACCCACAACAACAAGCATAAGCCAAGGGGAACAAAGAAAAGACATGCAGGCCTATATGGAAAAAGCAGCACACTTCTAAACTACCACCACAAAATGGCCCCAAGCCACGTGGTCACTCACAGTCACAACAGGCCATGGAAAACAATGAACTCAAGCAGGCCTATAATATGACCAGACAAAGGAGGCCTGCTAAACAACACAGCTTTAATACAAAAATGCAAAAACGAAAATCCACAGGGCTACGAAAGGTTGGAAAGTTACACAACAAGCACACACACACATCCAACAAAGGTATATATTACACCCAAAAAGTGAAATACACCCCAAAAACCACATTTACCAATTCAATCCAATGCCATCCATGCATGCCCTACATGATGTTTAAATTCAACAGACACCACAGAAACATGCACCCATGGGTACCTCTGGCTCTGGGCCTACTGGCTGAAATTCCAATCAAAGAAAAACAACTAGGCCCCTACTGAAACTACAGGCCACAACAATAAATTTTAAAAACGATGAAAATCCCCAAAAAATGTAGGTACAAACAAGCCCCAATCAAACAAACAAGTACACCAATTCTCCAACTTACTTGTAAAATCTCAAATCCAAAAGTCCTCAAATCCAATCCGCGAAAACGTATATTGAGCGCGCAAAGAAGATAAAAAGTGTAAGTCCGCGTTGTCGCGCAGTGCGGAGTTGCCCAAAGTCCGCGAGCTGAACGCCCAGGGTTACCTACTGGCTGAAAAGGCCTATTTATTTAACACACACCAAAAAACTGAAATACCACCCCAAAACCCACATTTTGCAATTCAATCCAATGCCATCCTTGGCCTAAATGATGTTAAAATTCAACAGACAACACAGAAACAGTTTTTATGCACCCATGATGACTACCTCTGGGCCTACTGGCAGACTAGGCCGCAAGCTTGAAGGCCTATGGCAAAAGCACAGTGGCTGGTCCCACAAAATGGCCGCCACCACATGGCCAGGCCACCCACAACAACAAGCATAAGCCAAGGGGAACAAAGAAAAGACATGCAGGCCTATATGGAAAAAGCAGCACATTTCTAAACTACCACCACAAAATGGCCCCAAGCCACGTGGTCACTCACAGTCACAACAGGCCATGGAAAACAATGAACTCAAGCAGGCCTATAATATGACCAGACAAAGGAGGCCTGCTAAACAACACAGCTTTAATACAAAAATGCAAAAACGAAAATCCACAGGGCTACGAAAGGTTGGAAAGTTACACAACAAGCACACACACACATCCAACAAAGGTATATATTACACCCAAAAAGTGAAATACACCCCAAAAACCACATTTACCAATTCAATCCAATGCCATCCATGCATGCCCTACATGATGTTTAAATTCAACAGACACCACAGAAACATGCACCCATGGGTACCTCTGGCTCTGGGCCTACTGGCTGAAATTCCAATCAAAGAAAAACAACTAGGCCCCTACTGAAAATGCAGGCCACAACAATAAATTTTAAAAACGATGAAAATCCCAAAAAATGTAGGTACAAACAAGCCCCAATCAAACAAACAAGTACACCAATTCTCCAACTTACTTGTAAAATCTCAAATCCAAAAGTCCTCAAATCCAATCCAATGATATGATGCAGCAGACAGACACAAAAAGTGATCCTTCCAGCTCCAAATCCAAATAAAAGTGAACAGCACATGGACAAAGCACTGGGAGGAGCCTGCTGGACAGGAACAGGAAGTTTGAGAATCAGGGGCACTTCCTTCCTCTTGGAAAAAAAGTAAAAAAAGAAAAAGGACTCCTTGCACAAAAACTACAGCCAAATCACAATCTGAGGAGTTTTTTGGAGCAAAATCATCATTTTCGAGAAGGTTTTATGATGCTCGAGAGATATTCTTCGCCAGATTGTAGTTTCTTCGTGTTCGGGATCGCGATCTTACCAACACTGCCGCCGGAAGTCAGATCGCGCATCCGAATGACGTGTTCGCGTTCGCACACTCTCGCGGGATCGTGCGGCCGGATTCCAAATCTCGTGGCGCCCGCGAACGGATAGGAAATCGCGTTGGCGAACGCAGAATCATGGTAGGTCGTTACCGCGCGTGCGAGAACGCATATTGAGCGCGCGAAGAAGAAAAACAGCTACGCTACGCCGCAAATTGCGTAGTGCTCGGCAACTTCGCGCTCTACGCGAATCGCGAAGTTGCCGAAACTACGCAAACTCCGCGATCGTAGCGTAGTTCACCGCCCAGGGTTAATACAAAGTCTTTGTTCTTATTCTGGGAGATGCACTGTGCAATGTGAGCTGCAATTGGATACCTGATATCCCCCTGAATTTCACTCACAAGAACGTAGCGTGACAAATTTAGGCCGATCATTTTATTGGAGACTTATGTAAGGAAGGACCACCTTCACCACACGTCCAAGTGAGAATATTTGGGACGCATATTGCGGAGTACCCGGTTTGTGGACTGGTTAGCGTTCTACTTGGAATAGATATACCAATCAGGAATAGAATGGAATATGGACTTAGACCGCGAGTATACGAGAGCTGGGTTTTTCAATTTGAGCGGGTGTTACGTCTCAGGAACTTGACTAGTGATATTGTACGGCTGCAGATCTGGATTTTAAGAGAGATTTTAATATAGGCTAAGATGGCGTCCGCTCATACCTGTCTTCGGGCTGTCCGTCATTTGTTTTGCGGGCCACGTGACTCACGCGGGAGTATTTAAACGCGATGATAGTGCAGAACGGCCTCGTACTCGAGGAACCGGCACCGTAACATACTTGGGATCTTTGGAACAGCACATACGGTAAGGAGGGATCGGCGCGATTCCAATTGGAGTTGATGCGGAATTTTCCTAACGGGAGGGACAGTTATGACTTTTGAATACTTGGGACGAGAGTATTTGGGATGGTGTTTGCAGTAATTGGAAGGTTTCTGGAGCTATAGTAAGAAATACTGGGTTATGTTTAGCATATCGAATATGGATAGAATAACGGGATTGTTTTTTTGACAGTGACTTTAGCGGTATGATTTAAAGGGCTTTATTACATGAATTCTGGACGAATCACTAACGTGGGAGATAATTATGCTTTTTTGCAGACGACTGACTGAGATTTCGGGTGTCAGTAGACAAATTTTGGAACTACAAAAGTACGAATTTCTTCGTTGAAGTATCGTGTGGGTTGGAATTATCACCACATTTAAAGTAGGTGACTGAGTGGGAAATTAATACATAATTGTTCCCAATGACCGTGGGGTCACTTATGGTAGTAGCCTTTCTAATTATTTGGATTTATTCTCTTCTTTTGTATTCTATAGACAGAATAGAACAAGAGACATTGGAGGTTGGTGACTAATAACTTTTTAGCGCACATACAATAGAGTACATGGGTGATTTTTTACGATAGAGCGTGCCACAGTATTTGCTTGCCCGGTGCTGGAACACAGGGTATGGAGTAATGGTGACTTAGGTATCATGTAGTAGCTATATACATGCACATTGTATACCCACTTTTCACACTTGTGTGTTGAGTTACTATTGGAGCATTAGACCTTCTTTTCTCTACACCTTGTTAATTATGTATTACGGTTTGTAAGTTGTCACAGTGTGCTTGATGTTGTCTGATGTTTATTATTCGGTCTCCACCATCAGACACAGGCATGGTGATAGGTTTGAGGGATTTGTTCACAATATACCGTTTGTCTGGACTCTGTGACATTGGATATTTATTCTGTATTTTGCTTAGCCTTGAAAAAGTCACGGGGATATATTCCCACTGTGGTGACGAAACATGTGTTGGCTGGCTAAGAACCTGTACAAATAAAAGAAACAGAGGACAAGAATAAAAGAAACAAAGAACCTCACTGCTATGTTTGTTTTGTGATCAAGTGGACTTACATATGCTACTGCTGTCACTTTCTGAAATTAAGTAATGTGTGCTGGGGATTGCAATAACTATAACTCCCACCCACGCAAAGCACTGCTGATGATGTCACACATTACATCACTCATGACATGGTCAGTGACATCACTGATGACATCTCAAATGACATCACTGATGGCATCACTGATGGCATCATCCACATAATCTCTGATGCACCTACTCACACCCCAATATAACCTTTCATACAACCACTCTAAATTTCAGACTACCATTCTTGAAACCATTGACACACCAATACCAGTACGTACGTACATACCCACTCACTGATTCGTAGGTCTACATACACATCCACTCACTCACCCATACAGGCACTCATACACCCAGTCACTCACCAATACAGCCACTGATATATCCACTCCTACACCCATACAGCCACTCAGACACCGTCAGTCACCCATAGAGCTACTCACACACCTTGACTTCACCCAAAGAGTCAATCACAATGTCATTTACTCACCTATTCAGTTATACACACACCATCTCACTTTTTCATACAGATACTAACACACACTTACTCTCCTATAAAGTCACTGACACAAGCACAAACTCACCCATACAGCCACCCTCACAATCACTCACTCACACATACAGGCACTTAAATACTCCAACACTCACATATACTGCCTTTCACATATGTAGTTATTCACCCATATACCAATGAGACATCCATTCACTCACCGACACAGCCATACGCACACTCACTCACCCATACAGTCCCTCGCAGACACACTCATGAACCCATACTCCCAGGGATTCACCCACTCACACATCCATGCAGGGAGTCACACACTCCTTCACTCACCCACACAGACACTCAGGCACCCATACAGGTACTCAGACAACTAATCAATAACCCATATAAACACTCATGTACCTACTCACCAACCCATGCAGCCACTTACACACCAACTGACAGACTGATACAGACATTCACAGGTTAGTCACTCACCCACACATTCACTGAGACACGTTTAATAACTCACTTATACAGTCAGTCAAGCACCCACTAAATCATCCATACAGACACTCATACACCCACTCATTCTTCAATAGACCTTGGCATATATATATAACATTCTTAAACTTTTTATAAACACTCACAGTCACGGGATGATGTCATCAGTGATGTCATTTAAGATGCTATGAGTGATGTCACTGACCATGTCATGAGTGATGTAATATGTGACGTCATCAGCAGTGCATTGCGGGGGCGCGAAATATAGTTAGCTCAGCTAACTATAACTGCTGAATTTCTCTGGTTCTGTATGAGTGAAATGTCAGCCTAACTATAACGTCTCTGTAACCTTTGGTATTTTTCCGTGAATTTCTAAGATTTTTGAACTGCTAATTCCTAACTATAATGTCCCTGAAACCTGAAGTTTTTTCAGTGAATTATAGTATATATGTGAAATCTGTTTTTGGTGCCGGGCAGGCCACTCAAAAAGTTACTGAGCTCCAATATTGTCAACTGGGGTCTTTCACCTATGGTGTCCTTCCGTCTCAGTACTCTGGACCCTAAAACTCTGAGTCAAGTATCCCTTTTAGCACTTGGGTAATGTACCATAGCAGTTCAAGGCAGATGCATGTGGGAAAGAAGCTCAGAACTCAACAACACACAAACTAACACTCAATAAATCACTGTACAGAAAGTTCACAGTGGGCAGTTAACCCACTAACTCTAGACTGGATCACTTAGTTTTGAGGCACATCGAACTATTCATGAACCAGCATATACTACCCCTTAAAACAGGAATACCTTGTTATTTGCCTATATCAAAATATGCAAGGATATGCTGTTTAAAAGGACAAACCGACTGGCTTGGTAAAGTATTTCAAATCATCAAAAGCAACGAAGGACTGTTCCCGGTTGTTCTATTCAGAGCCTACAACGTGCTCCATATTTGAATGTAGTACTCATCACTCCCCATTTCTAAAATCCAAGATATTAGGATGGATACCGTAATCATACCTGAACTTTAGTAAAACTTATCACGAGATTATATATGGCCCTCTGCTCAACCATCCACCGCGGCACCCAAAATAGTGAGCCATGTGATGTGTGTCTAATATAATCTTTCGTCGATATAAAAAAATAGATGTGTGCCACCCTTACTTTTGACATTCATACCACTTTCATACAGTTTGGGTTGTAACAATGTCCCTCGTGTTTTTTCGGAGTTTTTAGTTTTAATGATATTATTATGTATGTTATGGGAGAACATAGCAAGATATTGGTGGAACGATGTATGACTGATGTGTGTATTCAAAGAGCCATGGAAAGGCCCTGGCCCTCTTTGCAGATTTATAAAAAGCAGCTCATGTCCATTTTGTCATTGGGACCTTTAGGAAAGTTTGCATCCAAGAGTTTGATCCAGTATATTTCTCGTTGTAATAGTGATCTAGTCACATCTCTACCTGGTTTCTTTTTGATCATCTCAATTACTTGGAAACGTAGTTGAGAGATTGTATGTCGTGCTTCATGCCAATGTACGGCCAAACTGGAGGTCATTCGCATCCAACAATAAACTTGTTTTAATAAAGATTTTTTGTGAATCAAATGATAGCAATTTATTAATTTCATTAGTAAATATGGGCAAATCGCCAGTTTGTGACATAGACCTTGATGCATATGTAGTAAAAAGGGTTGTATGACAGAACCACACATACGATAATATTGCATGCCTGAACAATGCGGTCTTAACAACGACAGCGTCTTTACCATGCATGCCTTTACCACGCATGCCTTTACAATGAATTTCGTTGTAAAGGCTTGATTAGTAAAGGCATATGTGTGGTAAAGAGCATACCCCAGCCCCCCGCCCTGAGCCCTAAATCCCAGCCCCAGGCCCTGCAATCCACCAAGCTCCAGCCACAAAAACTCCCCAAACTCCCCACCCTGTCCCTAAAACTTGGCCCCAGCCCTAAAATCTACCCCAACCCCAGCCCCCCCACCCTGAGCCCTAAAACTGGTCCCCAGCCCAGAAAACTGCCCCTTCCCCCCACCCTGAACCCTAAAACCCGCCCCCAGCCCTAAAAACGACCCCAGCCCCCTGCCCTCAGCCATAGAAACCCGCCCCCTGCCCTTAAAACTACCCCGACCCCCACCCACCCTGAGAGCTAAAGACAGCCCCATCCCGACTTACCAAACAGCGTCCCAGTCCTTCCTGTCCCGATCCTTCGTGTTACTCTCCTTGCTCATCTGCTCTGCATCTAGATCGCTGAGTTCCTTAACCACGCATATGCATGGTTAAGTCATATGCTTGATTAAGGCAGCTTTGTTTCATTTGCGTTGAAGCAGCGTGCATGGTTTGCCCGCATTGTTAATGCCGTCTCCCAGTAAAATGGATTGTTTTTGCAATTCATAAAAATGACTTTTTTTGGCAAAATCGCAATCCACTGTGAACATCAGGCATAGAAGCACTATTATATATAAAATAGCTGGTTATGATAGATTAATGAGTTAACCCTTTGACTGCCTTGGTGTCTGCACAGTCTTGTGCCAGATGCTTTCTTCTTTATTTGCATAGGCCCTGTGTAAATATTTAGAGGGGTATTTCCATCAACATTTGTCAACCATTGCTACTGCCCATAACCTATATATACACCACAAGGCTGTTCTGGCTACATCTTTCTCTGATGTTTGTATATGTCAAAAGAACTGTCAGATGGTTAATATGCTTCCTGTTCGCATGTTAAGTGACTTATTTAAAGGAAGTGCTCTATTCATAATGTCTTTCTTCTTTTCATTAAATGATTATTTAACACATTTTGCTTTTCACCAGACCTAGAAAACGTATTTCCTGTTCAGGTGCTATTAACCGTTATCAGAATATTTTATATTTTTTCTTGGGGGTGTTCATTTGTTGAAACCATAGCAACATAGTAAAAATGTCAGAATAAATAGGTTAAAAAGATCTAATCATCTACAAAACGAATGTAGCATTAAAGTGGGTATGTTATATTTAGTTTGGCATCGTAAACATGTCACCTAAGTTATCATGTACATGCATTCCGATTATTCAGTTAAAACTCTATTCCCTTCATTGATTATTTGTTCTGCAAATGTTATTGTCAGTGCTGTTTCTTACACTGTAGAAAAGTACAATACAACACCATAACTCTATCTACAGGTATAACATTTACATGGATCTTTCAGCTAAAGAAAAGATACTAGTACGAGACCGTAAGAGTCTTCCAGACGCATTCTTTGCTGGTAGAAAATTTGGAGGAAATGTTTTGTAACTTATAAAAAATGCTGTGGAGGTGAAAGTATTGGTACAAATGTGTGCTAGTAATACCGGTTCTCCAATGTTTAATGGTGGAAGCTGCACTTGGATAGTAGGCGATTCCCCGCTGCTGGCAGCAGCTTCCAGATATACTGGAGGTTCTGAGGCCACCCTGTACAAGATCATTTTGACCTCCTTTGAATCTCAATGTTTCTTTCCTATGTCCCTTTTTAGACCAACCCTTGTTTGCTACACTCAAATTAAAATCCAATACAAAATGTAGGATGATGTTAACTCAGTATATTTAGGTCACAGGGTATTTGTTTTTATAAAGGATCTATGTTTCCTGAACATTTCTGTAACATTTCATCTTGTTCATCCATCATGAGCTTACAACAGAAAGTAATCATGATCCATTCAGAATTTAAACTATCTTTGCAACTGGTGAAAACTAGCAGAAATGCAAATACATTTTAGCAGCCTTTAAGTTGGCCATTTTCAAAGGAAAACGCATTTAGTATTGATCAGTCAGTGAACACTATTTTAAAACCATCAGTAAAGTTTTGAATATTGTCCAATCTTGTGAAAGTATTATTGATGCAGATGTGCTCCACATCAAAGATATTTTTACATTTGTTGCGGATTGTAAGAAAGTGGCATTCAAATCTTTCATTTCATAAAGGAGGTAATATGTAACGTGGGTTCTGGTATAAGAAGATGACATGTTCTCTTCGCAATTTGTAGAAACACGAGGGCCATGCTTCAATAATGGATTTTTGCTTCTTCAATGTTTTTAATAACGTGGGTTGTTTTAATTCGTTTAGAGCTGGTAAAAAACAAATCCAGTCTTCACAAAAGCCATTCAAGTTTGGCAGTGCATGGTGGCAACAAGGCTCATTCAATGAGTTTGAGTTAATTTCGCATGGCTCGTTTTTTGAAAATGTTGTTTAGAGACACATTTATATTCATAATATGGAACATAAAAAAAGCAAGGTCAAAATTTTCAACTGCAACATAAAAAATATAACAGAGTCATGAAGCGGGCATGAATACTTTTCCCCATCATTCCATCATTGTGCATAGTTGTTAGAAATGGGGGTCTCTAGTTGGCAGAGATAGGTACCTTTGTCCAAATAGAGATCCTTGCTTCTAGTCGGGGTAAGGGGGATACACTTCTAAAATAACCCTTGCTCACCCCTTTGGTAGCTTGGCACGAGCAGACAGGCTTATCTCAGAGGAGTGTGTAAAGCATTTGTGAACACATACAGTAATACAGATGAAATCAAATATGCCAATCACAGAATCACCAATCCATAACAACAATTTACAAAGGGAGCATATGCACTTTAGCACTGATCAGCAGTGGTAAAGTGCCCAGAGTCATAAAATCAACAAAAACAGGCCAGAAACAGAAGGCCAAAAAGCAAAAAGTGTAGGGATAAACCCACAGGACAAGCCGGGTCTAACAATAGCTGTCTAGTGGACTATGTTATGCACTACTGCTTCAGACAGTTCTGGTTTTTGTAGCCTCTTGAAGTTTGCTTTCTCTGACTCGAAGTTTATTACCATTGCATGTATGTGGTTAAACATCATTGTGTGCAAAATGCTGCTGGCCTGCAAGTCCAAGACTAGCTAACTAAGTCACGTGACCTGGTAAATCAATATTTTTTCTTTATTTCATCTCACCATATTCACTTATTGTTTATAACCTACTTACCACTTCTCCCCATCACTATGTGTCCCCATATGCACACAGTCCAGTGGTTCTGAACTGATTTCTCACTGAGTGCTTCTGTGAACATGACTCCTACCCTCACCTCTTGCATAACACCTAGTGCTCTCCTAATTCACAGCCCCCAGGGCTACCTTGAGGCGTATCACCCAGTGCTATCCTGAGGCTTGTTGATCAGTTCTACCCTGTTTTGCATTGCTATTGCTTCTCTAGAGAATGCCACTCAATGCTCTTGTGGGTTCAACACTTCATCTTGCCTGGAACACATTACAGTGTACACTGCAGGGGGACATCCTCTATGCTCAGTGTGACCCTATGTTTTACATCACTGAAAGCTCCCTTTCTCTATTTCAACTTGTTCCCCTTGCTGCAGGTGGTGTTGTGCTCTGCTGCTGCACATCTACAAGTGTCCTTCACTGTACCTGTTTTTGTATGGTGTTTGGGATTTGAATACACACACCACATTCACAGAAAAAAACAAAGGTTAAAGGGACATTATAGTTAGGTGAAAATGTCAGTTAAATATACAGTTTTTGCCCTAAAAAAAATAAAACACTGAAATTCACCAGTTATAGTTGCCTCAAGTAACTATAGCTCTTGCTCCAAAGTAACTATAAGATGCTCCCCCACCATGCACAATGTTGTCATCAATTATATAATTTCAGATGTTGCAGTGATGTTATCAATGATGTTAGATAACATGTCATGAGTGATGCAATATGTGAGGTAGTTAGCATTGCATGGTGAGGGTGTGTGTTATATTTAGTTTAGAGTGCGTGATATTGTTACTGGCTGCCAATCAGACCTTATCTTAGGATCTGTTGGCTCCACGGATCCTCCTTGGTGTGAAATATCTATATTTTTTCAAACTTATTTTCTCCAAAACTACTGAGCTGACCCACACCAAATTACAAGAAGCAAGATTTCTGGACCAAGATCTAGCTTTCTGCCAAATTTGGTGTAATTCCATTCAAAAGGTTTTGCGGTATTGCTGTTCGATTTCCCTATGGAAAAGAGAAGGGGGAAAACATGTTTTGGGACCCCCCCCCCTTTTTCCTGGCCCCCACCGGACAGAAGGAGCCGAGATGGATGACTCTTTTTTGGGAGATCCATGAAGATTTGTCAAATGACGCCAAAGTTATAAACAAATCAAAAAATGTGTTTTCCTATGGATGCATGGTCCTAGCTATATATATATATATATTACCTACTGGCGGTTGCCAGTAGGTAGTTATAGTTAGGACCTCGTTTCTATTCAAAAAGCGTTTTTTCTTTAGTCAATATTTTTGGCGTCGGTTGATGAATCTTCGTGAAATTTTCAAAACGAATGGCCCGCTCCGATCAGCTCCTGTCTTGAAAGTTTCGGGGTGATCCGTCAAGCGGGGGCCGAGAAAAAAGGGGGGTCCCAAAACACATTTTCCCCATGTTAATTTCCGTAGGAATTTTAGACAAAGCTACAGCCCGAACTGCTGAATGGAATTACACCAAATTTGTCAAGAAGGTAGCCCTTGGTTCAGAAAGAGACCTTTTTTTTAAATGGTGTAAATCCATTCAGTAGTTCCTGAGAAATTAAAAAAATAAAAATATTGATATCTGAGCACCGAGGAGGGTTCGCGAACCCTCCCGGACACGTGCTTCAATCTGATTGGCTGCCAACACTCCAAACCAGGAAGTGTTGGCAGCCATCTTGTGACTCGGTAGAACCGAGTCACAAGAAAAGAGAAAAAAGAAGATGAAAAACAAGAAAAGGGGGCAGGTTAGAAACAACCTGACCCCCTAGGCCTAATCAGGGGGTCCCACAAGGACCACCAGGGCCCAAAAAAACAATTTTTAAAAGAACAAATCAGCAGAATTCGCGCTGGGGTCGCGAATCCTGCCGAGAAAATAAAGAAAAATGAAGCGCGGGCTCCCGCGCTTCATTTTAATGAGCCCCCGGGTGGGCCAGGACCCGTGGGCAATGCCAAAATTAAATAGCAGGGGCCTGCGGGGGCCCCCGCAGCCCCAGGGGACCACCACCTCCCCGGGGCTATGCAAATTATATGGGGGGGCATGCGGCCCCCCCACAGCCCCGGGGACCGCCACCTCCCCGGGGCTTTGTCAATAAATGCATGGGGGGTCCCAACCCCTACCACGCTGCGCCGGGGACCGCCACCTCCCCGGGGCTTTCAAATTTAAAATGTGGGGGGCCTCGCTGGCCCCCCAAGCCCCGGGGACTGCCACCTCCCTGGGGCTTATAATAATTATAAGGGGGGCCCTCGCAGGCCCCCCCCAGCCCCGGGGACCACCACCTCCCTGGGGCTACAAAGTAAATTAGGGGGGCCTCGCGGGTCCCCCCCAAGCCCTGGGGACCACCACCTCCCCGGGGCTATGCAAATTGAGGGAGGGGGGCCGCACGGCCCCCTCCAGGAGCCCTTGATGGCCTTGGGGACCGCCACCCTCCAGGGCCGGCTCCTGCAATGTCCCGGGGTGCCCACCCCCGGGACATTGCTGTTTGCTATGGTAGGGCGGGAGCACGGCTCCCACCCTGCCATAGAAAACCCTGCTTTGCTTCATTGAACCAAGAGCAGGAAAACCTGCTCTCGCTTCAATGAAGCAAAGCAGGATTGCTTTTGAGCAAGGGGAGCTGCTTGTCAGCAGCTCCCCTTGCTCAAAAGCAATGCGGGCTCCCGGAAGGAGGTGGGGAGCCGGCGGGACCATGGGGTCATTGGGGCTCCCCCCACGGTCCCCAATGCAAAGGGCTGGCCCCCCTCCGTGTTAATTTAAATAAAAAAATGGCCGTGCCCCAGGGCCAGAAATGGCCCAGAGGAGGGGGGCCATGCGGCCCCCTCCCCGCAGATATATATAAAAAAAAATTAACCAGGCCAGGCCCCGGGGGATGGGGTCCCCGGGGCCAAAAGTGGCCCAGGGAAGGGGGACCACGCAGCCCCCCTCTCATAAAATAATAATTAAGAAAAAAGAAACCGGCAACTCGCCAGAGGCCCCGCCCCCTCCCTGCATCACTCTGAAAACGTGCCCCCTGGTGTGTTCTAAGTTGGGGGATTAAGGCCCCTTGAATACTGAGGGTCCCTGGGAGCCAACTAGCCCACCAGGTACCTTCAGTAAGCGCCACAGAGCTGCGTTGCAGAGAGATGGTCCGAGGCCATGCCCCTTTTTACACCTCTCTGCAACGCAGCTCTGTGGCGCTTACTAGAGGTACCTGGTGGGCTAGTTGGCCCCCAGGGACCCTCAGGATTCAAGGGGACTTAATCCCCCAACTTACAATGCGCCAGGGGGCGCGTTTGCACAGTGGTGCAGGGAGGGGGGGCCTGACATAACAAGTGTGCAAACATGCCCCCTGGCACGTTGTAAATTGGGGGATTAAGTCCCCTTCAATCTTGAGGGTCCCTGGGGGCCAACTAGCCCACCAGGTACCTCCAGTAAGCGCCACAGAGCTGCGTTGCAGAGAGGTGGTCCAAAGCCACGCCCCTTTTTATACCTCTCTGCAAGGCAGCTCTGTGGGCTTACTGGAGGTACCTGGTGGGCTAGTTGGTCCCCAGGGACCCTCAGGATTCAAGGGGACTTAATCCCCCAACTTACAACGTGCCACGGGGCGCTTTTGCACAGTGGTGCAGGGAGGGTGCGGGGCCTGACATAACAAGTGTGCAAACACGCCCCCTGGCGCATTGTAACTTGGAGGATTAAGTCCCCTTCAATCCTGAGGGTCCCTGGGGGCCAACTAGCCCACCATGTACCTCCAGTAAGCGCCACAGAGCTGCGTTGCGGAGAGGTGGTCCGAGGCCACGCCCCTTTTTACACCACTCTGCAAACGCGGCTTCTGGTGCACTGCTGGTGCGGTGATGAGGCCCTCTTGTGTCCTGAGGACCTCAGGATACAAGTGGACTTCATCCTCCGAGCAGCAGTGCGCCAGAAGCGAATTTTGCAGCGTGGTGTAAAAAGGGGCGTGGCCTCTGAACACCTCTCTGCAACACAGCTTTGTGGCACTTACTGGAGGTACCTGGTGGGCTAGTTGGCCCCCAGGGACCCTCATGATTCAAGGGGACTTAATCGCCCAAGTTACAACGCGCCAGGGGGCGTGTTTGCACAGTGGTGCAGGGAGGGGGTGGACCTGATATAACAAGTGTGCAAACAGCCCCATGGCGCGTTGTAAATTGGGGATTAAGTCCCCTTCAATCTGAGGTCCCTGGGGCCAACTAGCCCACCAAGTACCTCCAGTAGCGCCACAGAGCTGTGTTGCAGAGAGTGGTCCGAGGCCAGGCCCTTTTACACCACTCTGCAAACGCGGCTTCTGGTGCACTGCTGGTGGGGCGATGAGGTCCTCTTGTGTCCTGAGGACCTCAGGACACAAGTGGACTTCATCCTCCAAGCAGCAGTGCGCCAGAAGCTGCGTTTGCAGCATGGTGTAAAAAGGCTCATGGCCTCGGAACACCTCTCTGCAACGCAGCTCAGTGGCGCTTACTGGAGGTACCTGGTAGGCTAGTTGGCCCCCAGGGACCCTCAGGATTCAAGGGGACTTAATAGGGATGTTATAGTTAGAAATTAGCATTTAAAAACCTTAGAAATTCACTGAAAAAACATAGGTTTTAGGGACGTTATAGTTAGAAATTAGCATTTAAAAAACCTTAGAAATTCACTGAAAAACCATAGGTTACAGGGACGATTATAGTTAGAAATTAGCATTTAAAAAACCTTAGAAATTCACTGAAAAAAACCACAGGTTTCAGGGACGTTATAGTTAGAAATTAGCATTTAAAAAAGCTTAGAAATTTACTTAAAAAACCACAGGTTTCAGGGATGTTATAGTAGTTGGACATTTCACTCGTACTAAACCAGAGAAATTCGGACGTTATAGTTAGTAGAGCTAACTATAACTCGCGCCCCTGCAATGCACTGCTGATGACGTCACATATTACATCACTCATGACATGGTCAGTGACATCACTGATTACATCACTGATGACATCTCAAATGACATCACTGATGACATCATTCATGTGATAATCTGATGCACTTCCACACACCCTAATAAAAACTTTTATACACCCACTCTAAAATACAGACTACCATTATCGAAACCATAGACAGACCAATAGCAGTTAGTTCATACCCGCTCAGTGATTCCTAGTTCTACACACACACATCCACTCATTCACCCATACAGTAACTCATACATGCAGTCACTCATCAATACAGCACTATCATATGCACTCATACTCCTATACATACACTCACACACCGCCACTCATCCACAGACTTACTCGCACACCTCCTCAGTCATGCAAAGAATCAATCACACCCATTTACTCACCTATACAGTTATACACAGTCCACCTCACTTATTTATACAAATACTAACACATACTTACTCTCTTATACAATCACTGATACCAGCACACACTCATCCATACAGCCACTGTCACAATCACTCACTCTCACGTAGTCATTTATATACTCCAACACTCACATATATTGCCTTTCACATATGTAGCTACTCACACATATACCACTGAGACATCCATTCACTCACCAACCCATACACACACTCACCCACCCATACAGACCTTCACAGATGCACTCTTGAACCCATACACCCAGTGAATCACCCACTCACACATCTTTGCACAGAGTCACCCACCCACCCCCCACCCACTTACACAGACACTCAGGCACCCATACAGATACTCAGACAACCAATCAATAACCCATATAGACAGTCATGTAGCTACTCACCAACCCATGCAGCCGCTTATACACCAACTGACAAACTGATACAGACATTTACACAGTTTACTCACTAACCTATGCATTCAGTAAGATACGCTTAATCAGTCAGTTATACAATCAGTCACGCACCTACTAAATCATCCATTCAGACACTTATACACCCACTCATTCTTCAATACACCTTGGTATATATATATATATATATATATATATATATATATATATATATATATATATATATATATATTTATATATATATATATATATATATATATAAAACGTATTTAAACTTTAAAGAAACACACATTCACTGGATGATGTCATCAGTGATGTCAACAGTGATGTCATTTGAGATGTCATCAGTGATGTCACTGACCATGTCATGAGTGATGTAATATGTGACGTCATCAGCAGTGCATTGCGGGGGCGCGAGTTATAGTTAGCTCTACTAACTATAACGTCTGAATTTCTCTGGTTTTGTATGAGTGAAATGTCCAACTAACTGTAACGTCCCTGAAACCTGTGGTTTTCTTCAGTGAATTTCTAAGGTTTTTTAAATGCTAATTTCTAACTGTATCGTCCCTGAAACCTGTGGTTTTTTCAGTGAATATATATATATATGTGTGAGTGTCTGTATGGTTGTATGAGTGCAAATGATAGTGCTGTATTGATAAGTGACTGCATGTAGGAGCGACTGTATGGGTGAATGAGTGGACGTGTGTGTAGACCTAGGAATCAGTGAGTGGGTATGTAGTAACTGGTATTGATGTGTCTATGGTTTCGAAAATGGTAGTCTGTATTTTAGAGTGGGTGTATCAAAGGTTATATTAGGGTGTGAGGAGGTGCATCAGATTATCACGTGGCTGATGTCATCAGTGATGTCATCAGTGATGTCATTTGAGATGTCATCAGTGATGTCATGAGTGATGTCACTGACCATGTCATGAGTGATGTAATATGTGACGTCATCAGCAGTGCATTGCGGGGGCGCGAGTTATAGTTAGCTCAACTAACTATAATGGCCGAATTTCTCTGGTTTTGTACGAGTGAAATGTCCAACTGACTATAACGTCCCTGAAACCTGTGGTTTTTTCAGTGAATTTCTAAGGTTTTTGAAATGCTAATTTCTAACTATAACGTCCCTGAAACCTATGGTTTTTTTCAGTGAATTTCAAAGGTTTTTAAATGATAATTTCTAACTATAACGTCCCTGAAACCTATGGTTTTTCAGTGAATTTCAAAGGTTTTTTAAATGCTAATTTCTAACTATTCCTACAGAGGTAGGACATGTGCAGAAAGACGAAGAAAGGTGCAGAAAGAAGCAAGAGATATGCAGAAAGAACAAAAGAGGTGCAGAAAGAGGCCTTGTTGCAAAGTCATCCTGTGCCCCCAACTTTTTGCTGACTGGTACTGGTGGTAACTGACTCTGACTAACCAGGCCCGGAGCCAGTGCTATGCTGAAAGACACTTAGAATACAGTGAAAACACCTACATACACTAGGGTACACTATGGGTTGGGGTCCCCTGTGATTGGCATGACCTCCCTGTAAGGCCCTAGTACATAATAGGGCAGGGGATTAAAACTACCTCTAACTCAGAGGTGCAGAAAGAGGCAAGAGAAGTGCATAAACAGGCAGGAAAGGTGCAGAAACAGGGAACAGGGGTGCAGAAAGAGGCAAGTGAGGTGCAGAAAGAAGTAAGAGCAGTGCAGAAAGAACCAACAGAGGTGCAAAAAGAGGCAAGAGGGGTGCAGAAAAAGGTGAGAGGGGTGCACAAAGAGGCAAAAGAGGTGCAGAAAGAGGCAGGAGAAATGCTGAAAGAAGCAACAAAGGTTTAAAAAGAAGCAAAATAAGTGCAGAAAGAGGCAAGTGAGGTGCAGAAAGAAGCAAGAGCAGTGCATAAAGAATCAACAGAGGTGCAAAAAGAGGCAAGAGGGGTAAAGAAAGAGGTAGGAGAGGTGCACAAAGAGGCAAGAGTGGTACAGAGAGAGGGTACGTCACCCCCACCTGATATGGTAATGGTGGCAAGAAACCTAGGAGTGCAGTTTGACTCCGCCCTCAGTTTTAAACCACATGCACTGAAGGTTGCAGGGACCTGTTTCAGCCTTATAAAATCCTTGAAAAAATTCTTCAATCTGCTCCCACTCGCGGCAAGGAAATCAGTAGCGGTCGCCTTGATACTGGCGCGGCTAGACTACTGCAACAGTCTTTTGGCAGGAGCCAACAAACAAACATTAAAATGACTGCAAGTAGTGCAACATGCAGCAGCGCGGCTGGTTTTAAAACTTCCACGAAGGTCCTCCGCTTCTACAGCTCTGAAAACCCTTCATTGGCTCCCACTACACAAGAGAATACTCTTCAAGATTCTCCTTATCACCTTCAGAGCCTCATTCAAACTGGGGCCACAATACCTCGCATCAAGATTCACCCCCTACAGTACAACCAGAACCCTCAGGTCATCATCAGCCAACCTACTCAAACCTCCCAGTTTCAGATGAAAAACTAGGGAGGAAAAACAATAACAGCATTAGGCACCAGAGCCTGGAACCTACTGCCACCGCATCTGAGAACGCATAAATCTGAAACACAATATAGGGAAAGAACTAAAGACTTGGATTTTTGGAGCCCCAGATGAACTTTGCCTCTCTCTCATCTAAGAATTTCTGAGCAGCCGCTCACCTCCATACCAGCGCCAGGATGTTCCTTTCGGAGTGGCAGTTAGCGCTTTACAAATACCAATTTTCATTTCATTTCATTTTCATTTAATTTCATTTCATTTCAGGCAGGAGGGGTGCAAAAAGAAGGAAGAGAAGTGCAGAAAGAGGCAAGAGAATTGATGAAAGAAGCAACAGATGTGTAGAAAGAAGCAAGAGAAGTGCAGAAAGAGGCAAATGAGGTGTAGAAAGAAGCAAGAGCAGTGCAGAAAGAACCAACAGAGGTGCTGAAAGAAGCAACAGAGGTGCTGAAAGAGGCACAAGGGGTGCAGAAAGAAGGAAGAGAAGTGCAGAAAGAAGCAACAGAGGTACAAAAAGAGGCAAGAGTGGTGCAGAAAGAGGGAAGAGAGGTGTAGAAAGAAGCTAGAGAGTTGTACAAAGAGGGAAGACGGGTGCAGAAAGAGGCAAGAGGGGTGCAGAAACAGGTAAGAGAACTTCAGAAAGAGGCAAGAGAATTGCTGAAAGAAGCAATTCTCGTGGTGTAGAGAGAAGCGCAGAAAGAGGCAACTGAGATGCAGAAACAGGCAAGAAAGGTACAGAAAGAGGGAAGACGAGTACAGAAAGAGACAACAGGGTTGCAGAAAGAAGCAAGACAGGTGCAGAAAGAAGCATGGAAAGTGCAGAATGAAGCAACAGGGGTGAAGAAAGAGGCAATAGAAGTGCAGAAAGAAGCAACAGAGGTGCAGAAGAAGGCAAGAGAACTCCGGAAAGAGGCAAGAGAGTTGCAGAAACAGCAAAAGAGGTACAGAAAGAGGGAACAGACGTGCAGACATAGGCAAGAGAGGTGCAGCAACAGGTACAAGGGGTGCAGAAAGAGGCAAGAGGGGTACAGAAATTTGCAAGGGAGGTGCAGAAAGAACAAGAGCAGTGCAAAAGAACCAACAGAGGTGCAAAAAGAGGCAAGTGAGGTACAGAAGGAGGCAAGAGAACTGCAGACAGAGGCAAGAGAGTTGCAGAAACAGGCAAAAGAGGTACAGAAAGAGGTAACAGGTGGGCAGACTGAGGCAAGAGAGGTGCAGAAAGAGGGAAGAGGGGTGCAGAAAAAGGCAAGAGGGATGAAGAAATTTAGAACAGAGGTGCAGGAAGAAGCCAGAGCAGTGCAGAAAGAACCAACAGAGGTGCAGAAAGAGGCAAGAAGGGTACAGAAAGAGACAAGTGAAGTGCAGAGCAAAGCAAAAGAGGTGCTGAAAGAACCAACAGCGGTGGAAAAAGAGGCAAGAGGGGTGCAGAAAGGGGTAGGAGAGGTGCAGAAAGAGGCAAGAGGGGTAAAGAAAGAGACAGGAGGGGTGCAGAAAGAGGAAGAGAACTGCAGAAAGAAGCAACAGAGGTGCTGAAAGAGGCACGAAGGGTGCAGAAAGAGACAAGACAGGTGAAGAAAGAAGGAACAGAGGTACAGAAAGAGGCAAGAGTGGTGCAAAAATAGGGAAGAGAGGTGTAGAAAGAGGCAAGAGAATTGCACAAAGAAGGAAGAGGGGTGCAGAAACAGGCAAAAGAGGTACATAAAGAAGCAAGTGAGGTACATAAAGAAGCAAGTGAGGTGCAGAAAGAGGCAAGAGAGTTACAGAAAGAGGCAAGTGAAGTGCAGAAGGAGGCAAGAGAACTGCAGAAAGAGGCAATAGGAGTGCAGAAAGAAGCAAGATAAGTGCAGAAAGAGGGAAGAGGTGTGGTGAGAGAGGCAAGAGGGGTGCAGAAAGAAGCAAGACAGGTGCAGAAAGAAACAAAAGAAGTGCACAAAGAAGGAATAGAGGTGCAGAAAGAGGCAACAGACCTGCAGAAAGACGAAAGAGAGGTGCAGAAAGTACAAGAGATTTGCAGAATGAGGTAAAGAGAAGTGCAGAAAAAAAATGAAACCTGCAGAATGAAGCAACAGAAATGCAGAAAGAGGCAATCAGGCGCAGAGGGAAGCAAGAGTGGCTTGCACACCATTAGTACCAATTTAACACCCACATTTAGCAATAAGTAACAGGTGACCATTCTAGGTTTGCAAAGGGCGTTCCACCATGCTGTGACACTTGTCGCTGCATTTTTGGTAACGTTTGAGCCGTTTGAGCTAGAAACAAGGCTTTTTTGTTCAAATCTGCAGATTAGGGAGCAGATGATGAATTATGTGGCTAATGCAGAAAATGTATAATTGTGCAAAAGTCGGTGCAGCCAAATAGTCACATATTTCCAGTGGCCCTGCTCATACCTCTGTTTAGGCCCACAAGTGTTCCTCAGTGATTCCATCTTTTTTTGTCTCACTGAGTTCATAGTTGAGCTTCTATGGAAACGAGGAAAACTAAACCTGAAGTTACCACTCCACAACACAGACTACCATACCACATAATTACTCTTCATAACACATAATCCCACTCTACATAATTCCTATACACTAAATACCACATACTTTCTATCCACATAATTTCACTGCACAACATACCACATAATTCCACTACACACAACGTACAACCACTCCACTCTCAAAAGAATTTGTAAAAAACTTTTGCATTTACAACGCCAATAGCTCTAATTCTCGCAAATGTGAAACCTATTACATTGCAAACACTTCTTTAACTAGTAGTCGCGTTTGCAGAGTGGTGGAGAAAGGGTGCTGGGCCTCCAACCAGCGCTCAGGAATTCCGCTGCATAGGGCTTACAGGAGGTGCCAGGAGGGCTTCTTGGCCCCCAAAGTCCCTCAGGAGTAAATTGGACTTCATCCCCCATCCCGTAGTCTGCCAGGAGGCGTGTTTGCAGAGTGGTGGAGAAAGGGGGGCATGGCCGCCGAAGACGTCTTAGCAATCCCACTGTGTGGGACTTACTGGAGGTAACAAGAGGGGCAGTTGGCCCCAAGGACATCCTTGGGGGCCAACTACCCTCCTATTACCTCCAGTAAGTCCCACACAGCAGGATTGCTAAATTCTCAGAGCAGGACACGCCCCCTTTGCCCACCACTCTACAAACGCACTCCCTGGCGCGCTCTTGCATGGGGATTGAAGTCCCCTTTGCTGCTGGGGGTCCTTTAGGGGCCAACTAGCCTACCTCTTACCTCCAGTAAGCCCCACACAGTGGGATAGCTGAGAGGTGGACAAAGGCCACGCCCCCTTTCTCCACCACTCTGCAAACACGCCCCCTGGCACGTTCTATGTTGGGGGATTAAGTACCCTTGAATACTGAGGGTCCCTGGGGGCCAACTAGCCCACCAGGTACCTCCAGTAAGCGCCACACAGCTGGATTGCAGAGAGGGGGTCCAAGGCCATGCCCCCTTTTTACACCACTCTGCAAACGCGCCTCTTGGCGCACTGCTGCTCGGGGGATGAAGTCCACTTGTGTGCTGAGGTCCTCAGGACACAAGAGGACCTCATCGCCCCACCACCAGTGCGCCAAGAGGCTGTGTGGCCCCCCTTCTTTTACCATTTTTGGGGCCTTGGGGACCCCATCCCCCAGGGCCTGACCCCTTTTTATAAAAAAAAAGAAGAAATTTCGGCCCCGGGGACCCCATCCCCCGGGGCATGGCCAGAATTTTTTTTTTTTTTATTTATATTTGGAGGGGGGCCGCGTGGCCCCCCTCCTAAGGCCAATTATGGCCCTGGGTACCCCATCTCCCGGGGCCGGCCTTTCCTTTTTTTATTGTTTATCTATTTTTTCATTATTGGGGAGGAGGGCCGCGTGGCCCCCCTCCCAGGCCACTTCTGGCCCTGGGGACCCCATCCCCCGGGGCCTGGCATCTCCGTTGGTAACCGTGGGGGGAGCCCCAATGCCCCCACGGTCCCCCCAGCTCCCCGCCTCCTGCGGGAGCCGGCATTGCTTTTGCACAAGGGGGGCTGCTAATATGCAGCTCCCCTTGTGCAAAAGCAATTCTGCTTTGGTTTTTGGAAGCGAGAGCAAGTTTCCTGCTCTCGCTTCCAAAAACCAAAGCAGTGTTTGCTATGGCAGGGCGGGAGCCGTGCTTCTGCTCTGCCATAGCAAACAGCAATGTCCCAGGGGTTGGCACCCCGGGACATTGCAGGAACTGGCCCTGGGGTGGTGGCAGTCCCCAGGGCCATCAAGGGCTCCAGGAGGGGGCCGCGCGGCCCCCCTCCCTTACTGTTTAAAGCCCCGGGGAGGTGGTGGGGCTCGGGGGTACGCAACGGACCCCAACATTTAATTAAAGAGTGCCCGGGGGAGGTGGTGGTCCCTGGGGCAGTGTGGGGGGTGGCAGGAGCCCCCCCCACACTTCATTTTTTTTATTTTAAGCCCCGGGCGGTCCCCAGGGTTTGGGGGGCACACGAGGCCCCCCCACACATTAATAAGTATTGCCCCGGGGAGGTGGCGGTCCCCAGGGCAGCGTGTTGGGATTGCGGGGGGGCCACGTGCCCTCCGCGCATAAACAATTAAGCCCCGGGGAGGTGGCGGTTCCCGGGGCTGTGGGGGCCCCCGCGGGCCCCCGCTACATAAATAAGCATTGCCCCTGGGACCTGGCCCACCCGGGGGCTATCAGATAACGAAGCACGGGAGCCCGCACTTCGTTTTTTTTAATTTTGTCATCCAGATTCGTGCACCCAGCGCGAATTTGGCCGATTTCTTTTTTTTAAATGCTTTCTTTGGCCCTGGGGGTCCTTGTGGGACCCCCTGAGCAGGCTTAGGGTGTCAGGGTGTTTGTACCCTGCCCCCTTTTCTTGTTTTTCACCTTTTTTTAAACTCTTTTCTTGTGACTCGGTTACCGAGTCACAAGATGGCTGCCAACACTTCCTGGTTTGGAGTGTTGGCAGCCAATCAGAGTGAAGCTTGTGCTCGGGAGGAGTGGCGACTCCTCCTTGGTGCTCAGATATCGATATTTTTATTTTTTAAATTGCTCAGCAACTACTGAACGGATTTACACCATTTAAAAAAAGGGCTCTTTCTGAACCAAGACCTACCTTTTTGCCAAATTTGGTGTAATTCTGTTCAGCAGTTCGGGCTTTAGCTTTGTCTAAAGTTCCTATGGAAATGAACATGGGGAAAATGCGTTTTGGGACCCCCCTTTTTTCTCGGCCCCTGCTTGTCGAATCACCCCGAAACTCTCAAGACAGGAGCTGACCGGAGAGGGCCTTGTTTTTGAAACTTTCACGAAGATTCGTCAAACTGTGCCAAAGTTTTTGGCAAATCAAAAAAAGCTTTTCCTATGGAAACTAGGGGGCTGATTACGATGGCGGGCGGACTTGATTCGCCCGCCATCGTAGCGGTGTTTGGAATCGACCGCAATGCATGCGGCGGTCCCGCCTACCCGATTAGGATGGGACCACCACCGCTGTGGTCTAATTCCGCACCGTTAACATTGCAGCAGTGGCTGCTGACAGCAGCACCGCCCCGATGTCTAAAAGAGCATGTTGTGCATTTCACTGCACTACGTGGCAGGCACTGCACTGTGCCTGCCACATGGTGCATTGAAATGCAGGGGGGTTCCATGGGTACCCCCCAGTACACCCACACCTCCCCCCAACACAAGGGGGGCCCGCAACTGGCCCCCAAACCCAATCCCCGCCAGCCTAAAACACACATCCTAATATGGCGGACGGTGCTGCTATGCACCGCCACCATATTAGTGGCCCTGCTCCGCCCACCAGGCAATCGGTGTGATTGCCACTGGCAGAAAAGCGGCGGACGGACTTTCCGTCGACCGCAATACCCACCGCCATCCTAATGTGGCGGTGGGTAAATCTCAGTTTGATGGCAGAACGATCGCCGATCGTTCCGCCATCGTAATGAGCCCCTAGGCTCTAACTATAACTACCTACTGGCGACCGACAGTAGGTAATATATATATATATATATATATATATTTATATATATATATATATATATCCAGAACACCATCAAAAAGACAATACCGGGCACTCTCGGGCTAGTTGATTTGAATAATTTATTACTTAAACTAGTGCAACCACATTGAACTGACACACGGATTCCGGCCTCCTGGCCTCCTGGCCTTTGTCAATGTCAGTGTCCCTGAGTGATAAATCACCTTTTGACACCTTAAAAATTGATTGGTTAGAAATTCATTAGATAAAATAGAAAACAGACTGGGGCAACATTAGTAGAAGACAAAGTGAGTTCATGGCGGTGGCCATCTTGGAATGTCAACATTGTATATAAAATATAATTTATTCTGATGCACACCGAAAAGACATTATTTCAACTGTGGAGTCTATCCCAGATACAAAAGAATCCATGGAAATCAATAATTAAATTTAAATTATGCAAATTTACGAATTAATAATGCAAAGAATAAAGAGTACAAAACAATATATGAATATCAACATGGTTGAGAGAATCAAAGTCTTTCATTGGAAATCTCCACAGTCGCCAACACATTCATATGTAACTCATATCATATTCCATGCCACAACCCCAAAAAACAAATAGAGCAGTGATACTCAAAGTACGGCCCGGGGGCCGCTTGCGGCCCTCTTGAACTTTACATGCAGCCCTCCTGGTGAACAGCAGCACAAGCTGCTGTTTAGTTGTGGAGCAATAATTTTCAGAAAAAATGTTAAATAAACGGGCAAGCATTTATTAACCTGCAAATAAATGCTTGCCCGCTTATTTAACATGTTTTTACACCTCCTTTCACAATCCCTGACCCACCCAGAACCCCTACTGCTACCCTGCTGGCATCAGTGCGGCCCTCAGTCACACTACGGACCGTACTTTGCGGCCCCTGTGCAAATGTTTTTGAGTACCCATGAAATAGAGCCATCATTGGGCCATTAGTAGATGTATTGGATGTCCGACAGGTGGCAAACTCGGGAGAGTCATAATTGTGCCCTGAATGGGCCTAAATTGACCCCTGTACTGCTGTTATGCAGCTTCCCACTACTCCTCCCACTGAAAAATATCTTCAGTGATGTTATCAAGATATAACAAAATAAATTACAGCATGGCAGATGCCACATACAGTTATGCCTCGGTTCCAAATATCAGCTAATCACCTTCTGCCTGCCGCCTTGTTCTCAAGGGTAACCTACTGATATGCTCACATATCGATAGCCCCCTATGCAGCCCCATTACCTGCTGTTTGATTAGGACCAGTTCCTAAAAGACAGTTCTCTTTCCACCTCACAGCTAAATTCAACCTATGTGCGACCAAAGTTCTTCTTCGTTATTTAGCCCAAACGGTGACCGAGTCCTAAGTTCCACAATATACCTGGACTCCAACTGTCTTAAGAGTCTTATGCGGTACCCGCCTCTTTCTCTATGGGCAACTTGATCGATACAGAAAAATTACAGTCTATCACTCCTCCCCTCATGCATCTAAGCAAAATGCCTTGCGACCGGATATGTCGTGTTGCCATTGGTGATAGCTCTTGTGTGCTCCAAGATGCGTTTTTTTGCCGGGTGTATGGTACTTCCAATGTACTGGAGGCCACAGGGACACACCACGCAATAAACTACATAACTGGAATTACAATTCAACAGTTTATTGGTCTTCTTCATCTCTTTCTTGCCTGGGACCTGGAAATCTTTTACCTTCGTGCTGCATTTGCACGCTTTGCACTTAGTGCAAGGAAAGAAGCCTGTGATGTCAAATTTGCGTTGAGGTTTATCAATGTAATGACTCTGGACAAGAATATCCTTCAATGAGGCACTCTTCCTGTAGGTTATGTCTAGCCTACTCGATAGAGTCTTCCCAATCACCCCATCTGTTCTTAGAATACCCCAATTTTTATTAATCAGGTTTCGAATATGCTGGGATTCCGCTGAGAAGCCAAGAATCAATCTGACCTTGGAATCTCCTTGCTCATTGAAGGCTTCTTCACTTTTTGGTTCAGGAGGTCTCTCCTCTCTCTTGACTGCACCTTCCCTGTATCATTTTGTAAGACTTTGCATACATAACCACTTTCACTGAATCTTTGGAGAGAATCCCTTTCTGCTATTGTGTAGTCTTCTGGGCGAGAGCAATTGCGTTTTAATCTTTCGCCATTGGGGATACTGTTAATAAGATTGCGCAGGTGTTGGCTCTGTGAGTGTAGGACGGTGTTACCTGCAGTTGGTTTTCTATAAAGTTTAGTGCACAATTTGTCATCCAACACAAACACCAAGAGATCCAAAAATGCAACCTTTGTCCTGCTGAAATTACTGGTGAATCTTAAATTGAGCTCATTATCATTGAGAGCCCTCTCATAATCTTCTGCCTGCGTTTGTGTGCCCCACCAAACAATAAATAGGTCATTGATGTACCTGGCCCACAGAGCAATCTGCTCCACCCAGTGCTCGTTCCTCCCTGCCCAGGCCCGTGCTTCTCCCACCAGCCTACGAAAAGATTTGCATATATATATATATCCAAGGTGAGTTGCAGCTTTTGCTGTGTTTTTATATTGCTTAGGCTGATAGCGAAAGATTATATCTTTTTTTGACTACTTCGCAAATGGAGCCTCTTGAGCAAAGATAAGAGCTTCCTACACCATCAGTTGGAAAGAGGAGTACTCCGCTGAAAGCTTCTCCACAGTTTACCTCAGCTAACGAAACGTGTTTCTTACAACATCAGGTCCATTAAAGAGTTTTGGAATCCGCTCGAGTTAGCTATCTCCCCAACACCCTTCTAATGTAATCTTTTGAGGCCTCCTTGTCAGGATATTTCTTCCGTTCAAAGTCAGCATCAAGAACTCCCCCACCAAGCTAACGTGAATCTGAAGAAACCTAAAGAGATTATGCCTTCAGCTAATGAAACTGACAAAAGAGAGGGACAATTCTATTTCTAAAATGTTTTGGCCACCGCTGGTTGTGTAGTGGTTTGTTTTAGGGTGTGGTGGAAGCTCTGAGTAGAAGACATTGATCCTCTAAAATGCATTTTACCTCTTCTCTAACTATGGCTTCTTCAAACTTTTCTGAAATAATTGGAGTCCAGAACGAAATGTGAATTCCACATGTACTTAAAACAGGATACAAAACATTGTCTCAGATATTTTATAACTCCTTTGCCATCTGTACCTGTTTCAGAAATAGTTCTATTATGGACAAGCTTAGGTTAGATGAGGGTCCTAAAGGCATCTTTCATTAAACAATCTGTGAAGATGACTCATGCCATAAAGGTAAGTAGCTTCCATGGGAACGAGGATATGTGGTTAAAGGTAAGCCTCAGTATCTGGGGTACATACCTTAATGTTTTATTCCCACTGGCCTTGATAAGATCTAACATATCATGTGACCTGGGCATGTGGCATGGTTGCGCATGTGCACACATTTCCGACGGCTGTGCTAGGACAATGACATTTGCATTCAAGTATGCCACATAGCCATCAGCCTGTTTGGTGGGTCAGGTGACTCCTTAACAATGAAAAGACTTTGGGGCATATTCTCAAGGAGCCATCGCACCTTAGCGCCGCTAAAGTGGCGATAGACTTATCGCCCCATTCACAAGCCGGTGCAAACTGCCGACATCGCTAGTTTTCCCGCGATAGCTGCCACAAAAAACATCGCCACGGATGAGAGCGACAACTAATGCTAATGATATGCAGAGTAGGCGTTCCCGTGCAAAAACACACAAAAACACCACTTCGCGATATTCACAACGAGCAGCCAGATCAGCGATGCGATCCGAAAACAGGCGATAATGCGCGTTAGCAGCAGGGATTCAACACCTGCCTCTTACTGGTGTTAAGCAGGATGACAACCTGCAGTATGAAGGGAGCCCAACCTAGAGCCACATCTGAAGACCAACAGATGCCATGGAGACAATGATCATGCAGCCTGGAGACACAAGAGGGCCACAACACCCACCGCAACCACCCCCCGGACCCTCCCCCCCCAGGTCATGAAGTCCAGCAGTCAACGGTAGTGGAAAAACAGAACTTTATTACAAAAACATAAACAACAAGACGAAAAGCACAGCCAACGCGTTCCATCCCAACGGGGAAATTCACCAGGGCAACTTGTGGATCCAATAAACTGCAAATGCTGCGGGAACTCCCCAATACCATTCCATATCCCGAAATCCGTAGTCCGAAACCTGTTGGAGAAATGGTGACAATGGTCAAGCGTCCTCATAGTCACAAACGTAATCTGGTACAGTGTATTGCACTTGGACAAACTGGAATGCATACAGGTATGATGAATCCAGTCCAAACATACTGTAACAGAAGTCCGTGTCCTCGTAACCTCCGCAGGAAAGAAAAGGAAGGTTACGACCACACAAACATCTGTTACGGTCTCATCATGCAGGATTCATCATACCTGTAAACATCATGGTTTGTAACATGTTGATACCCCTGCACCTTCACTTCCCCCACGCTGTGCATGAACAGCTGGGGATCATGCAAGGGAATTACGCCATAGCTGCCTTACCGCACGTGTCGGGGGCAATTGACTGTACACATGTACCACTTGTGCCCCATGCCGACCCTGCACACAATTACTGCTACAGAAAGTACACGCATTCCATCAATGTGCAGGTGATAGTGGACCACCGGGGACAGTTCACCAATGTCATCGCCAACTTCACAGGCAGTGTGCATGATACATACATCTTCCGACAGTCCATCATCAACCAGCGCTTCCAGGATGGCACCCATGGCAATGCACTGCTCATTGGTAAGTACTAACTGAACACACCACACACCTCAACTCCACAATCACACAAATCACAACTGTGGGAGAGCACACGTAACAAAATCACATACAACATGCCCAAGTACCGGACACGACAACACAAGTAACCGTGGTAACAGGGGCCAGACATGTAGACAAACCATCCACAAAGGCAGAGCCCCTCTGCCACACAATTGCAGAATGTGGGGTGAGGTGGGAACCAAGAATGTGCGAAGGAGGTAAGTGACCCAGCAAAAAGAAAGGACACAATGCCAAGTGTGGCGGAGATGTGCTGGACAGACTGCAGTATGCAGAGCACAGACATGTCCATGTGGACATCTACTGCTGGTGTTTGCAGTGTAGTGGACAGTGGACGCAAACAGGTGACCCTAGGCAGTGTGGAAGACCTTGGACATGTAGCCATGTGGTCCCCCCCTGTAAGCCTGAGCGGAGCGGCCTTGCCCGGCGTATGTTGCGAATGAATAGCCCATGGCCTTGGGTGTGGTCCACTTCCGGGATGGCCACCACAGTAACTACTGCGTGTGTCCCTGTGTCCGCCATATCGTGACCATGGGCCTACACACACGTGCCCGACCACATTCAACGTCCGCATTCACACTGGAGACGAGGTGACTACGTCCCAAGCCAAACCATGCACATCTGTCAGGGCGGCGCCCCCCACCCAGCCACGAGGCCGCCGTCGTGACCGGTGGTGCCTGCGCGATCCTGTGCGCCGGCTGCACCCCAGCCCTGGTCCCCAGACCGGTCCGCCGCCCAGTGATGTCTGCCTGCCCCGCGCACCCAGGCCTCAATGCTCACCTGCCGCCCCCGGCGTGTCTCCAAGAGGGCCCTCCACGTGCCGGTGCAACCTCCTCAGCCGATCGCTGGATTCCGTGCCACAGGCCCCCAGCGCACCCTGCGGCACTGCACCGCGGAGTCATGTGTGTGCTGACTGCTGCCTGCGCGTACACTGCGTTCCAGCAAGACTCACAATTCAATTTGAGTCTTGATTTTCTGGACGCCGTATTGAGGCCAAAGCATCATCGCAGGCTGCACACCCGCTCAGCTCTTCAGGTGGGCCTAACTCAGTGCAACGCAAGTCATTGCCACGTGGCGGTAGGCCCGTGCCGGACGCAGGCCATCGGGTGCCACTAACCCAGTGCAACGCAAGTCATCGCCACGTGGCGGGAGGCCCGTGCCGGACGCAGGCCATCGGGTGCCACTAACCCAGTGCAACGCAAGTCACGGACCCCTCATGATTGAGTTCCGTGGATGCGTACGCCATCCTGTCACCTCCGGCAGTGGGGGATGTGCTGTGGTGGGCCCCTTTTATTGGCAGGGTCACATGTCCTGTGATGCCTGTGCTGCATGGGTGTGGTGTGGGTGTAAACCAGCCCTCAGGGAGTGGCTGTGGCATGCTGACAACTAGACCAGTGACCAGCAGTTCACTACAAGGAAGACCTGGGACATGTAGCTGTGTCGTCACCCCCTGTGAGCGTAAGCGGAGTGGGCTGGGCTGGTGTATGCCAGTCCAGCGTAGGGGTGTGAACAATGAGCCCGGGGCTCTGGGCGTGGTTCAGTTCTGGCCTGGACAAGGAAGTAACCAATGCGTGTGTCTCCGTTGTAGTGTCTGCGCTACCCGGACCGCAATCGGCAATGTTGCACCCTGTGACCCAAGCCCCACAACATGTGCAAAATGGACATGAGGGGGAATCAGTGACCCTACATTCATCCATATTGTCATACTTGAAGGATCATAGACATGACACCTCTGTGTGAATTGGAATGTTTTATTCACATCCAGTGGAGTGTTGCAGCTGGAGCAGTACAGGGCCATGCACACCCCACTTGACATTGTTGCCCCGTGGAGGGCCAGCCAGAGTCCATTAGGGAAGGACAAGTTCATCGGAAGAGGAAGGGTTCAGTCCGCAGTCTGATTGCTGTGTCATTGGTAACCAAACAGAATATGGCAGTCCATGTCGAAGTCCAAGGTGAGTGCCGCAGAGTGTATCGGGGGACAGTGGAAGGTGATGATGCAGAGGGCAGAACCAAGCAGAAACAGGCCATATGGCGGAGATGAATGCTACCATCTCCTCCTTACCACTAAGGCAGATTCATCCACATCTTCATCCTCTGATGTGCGATGTGCCTCACCTGTGGGTGTTGGTGTTTCGGCTGCAGCATTGTGTGTCACTGACACATCAGGGGCCAGAGGTGGATTGCCAGCCGCACTGTGTGGCAGTGACACATCAGGTGCCGGAGGTGGAATGTCTGCCGCACTATGGGGCACTGACACATCAGGGGGCGGAGATGTGGATGGTGTAGGAGCAGCAGCATTCATCTGCGCCAAGCCTTGTGGCAGCAATGCCATGATGAGGATCTGCAGGGCATGGAATATCCCAGCCACATCTCGCTGATGTGCAGCTGTGGCAGCCATCCTTTCCGCCTCCATCCGCACCGAGTCCTCCATGAGCCTCCGCATGTGTCCCAACTCACGGCTGAGATCGCTGGAGCCACTCTGACTAGACAGGTGTTCTTGTCTCCGAGTCATGAGTCCAGCGATGTCAGCCATGGCTCATTGGAGACCATGGAGTGGACTGTGGGTGTCTGTTAGGGACTGTAAGTGGTCCCTGATGGGACGTACACACACATGGATGGCATCAGGTTTGGCTGCCATGAGGTCGAACCCCACCCGCACCTGCTCAGCCATCTCCCTCTGGCCCTCCAACACACAGCGTTGAAATGCCATGTGTTGGTCATGGGCATCCTGGGAGACAGCCGGGGTGGTCGGTGCTTCCTGCTTTGTGGTCTGTGCAGGGGGTGGGGTCTCCTCGATGCAGCTGGGCTGCCCTGCTCTTGGAGGTGGGGTGCCGAAGCTGTCCATGAGCTCTTGGAGGGCGTCGGTGTCAAAGGTGGGGAGGTCCTCCTCGTCATCAGTGAGGAGGTGTTCGGTCTGCTCTGCAGGAGGTGATGATTCTCCCTCTGCAATGTAAAAGGAGAGATGCAGTTTAACAGTGTGTTCCATGTATGTTCACACATTGGCCAAGTTTCCAGACAGACTGCATGACAATGTACATTGTGACTGTTTAGGAGGAGCTGCCTATTTGAAGCGGGACAGTGGACATTTGTGCACCATCAGGGATGTGGGGTTGTACTTGTCCATTATCATGTCACATTTCCCTGCTATGCCAAATGTGATTGGCCAGTTTCTACACATGAGCGGCAGCAGTTGTGTCCTCTGTTCTGTTGTGAAAGTGTTGCAGTTTGTACCACATTGTTGTCAATGTTGATGTGCACTGATTCTTGTGTGTGTGCTGCATTGTGGGAGAGTCGCCCCTGCAGCTCAGACTTTGCTTGGCCTTCTCCCTTTCAGGTGGTGTGCCTTTGACATCTGTGCTTATGCAGTGCTGAGATGTTGCATATGTGGGTAAATTGGGCTCTTGGTGGGAGTTGGGACTCTTGGGCATGGTTTGTCCACAGATGTCTTGTTGCCATCAGGGGTTGTTTGTGCACGTGGATGTGTCAGTGTGTGACCTGCTCCTTTACGGATGTGGACCACACTCAGCCACCTCGGTGTCGTGGTGTGCAACATGTCATGATGAGTGGCCTGCAGACATGCTCATCGTCATGCAGTGTCACTTGCATTGTCAGTGGGGCTCACGGATCTGCAGCTTTGCTGGGTTCAGCACATGTGCATGTGTTTGTTGTGAAATTTCGTGATGTGTGGGGAGGGCCCCCTCTGGGCACATTGTGGACCGGGGACTACTTGCTGTTTCTATGTGTGCTGCAGTATGGCAAGCAGATCAGGGACATGATCCAGAGTCATTGTGGTTATGCAGTGTGCTATACTTCATTGTGCATGTGTGCCATTGTGCCCATCTCCCCCTGTCCCCCCAGTCCATGGTGGCTACTCACCCTGTTGCTATTGTGTCAGGTCATGTTGAGCAGTGTCCGGTCCCCCGACTCCTGCCACTGTCTCCACACTGATGACTGTGGACACCATTTCCTCCATCTCATCCAGCTCCTCCTGTGGCGCAAGGCTCCCACCTCCAGTCTGCATTGCTGCTTTGCGGTTGTTTGCGAGTTTCTGCTTGGTTTTGCGCTTCACATCATTCCAGCGCCTCTTGACCTCGTCCATTGTCCATCTCAGCACTCCGACTGCATTCACCTTGTCCACGATGGACTGCCATGTTCCATTTTTTGTTGCCAATGACACAGTGGATGTGACGAACAGTTGTTGATGGTGTTCTATCACCTCCGTAATCAGGATCCTGTTTTCCTGCGGACTGAACTCATGTCTTCCTCTTCTTCTTCTCCTTGCCCTTCCCTGACCCCGAGGCCCCAGGCTGGTCCTCCGTGGGGCTTGTGGGGTTCGGGTTGTCCTCTGTACTTGCTCTGGCTGCCTCCATTGTGCTTCGCAGTTGTGTATTTTTTTTTGTTGCTGCTTTTATGGTGATTTTTCCCGCCTGACGTGGGAATTGCAAGCCTGGCGCTGCTTGTCGCCGATTTTTCTATCGCGGTTGGGCCCATCACAACTTCTTTCGCGTTCGGGTTTCCTTTTTTATTGCCGTCGCGGTAGTTGCATCGCGGACATTTGAGGCGTTCTCGGGAAACTATCGCATGTTACCCCCATGTTGGGAATATGACGTGACACAGAGTTATTTTCCCGCGATAGGCGGCGATATGTAAAATTGCGTTAGCCTATTTTGGCGATGTTTATCGCACGTTCTTGAGAATATCCCCTTTGCATGTTATTTCAAAAAGGATTTACTTTTTCAAATACTTGTCAAGATGTACCACAACCCTTCTACCATAAGTTTGCCATTTAACATTTTTTTTGTTTTTAATATTTTTCACAATTTAACTTTGATCAAATTACTTTGCATGGGCCATTTTTATATATATTTATTGTTAACCAAGCAAATGTTTTGATCATTTTATAAACCTTTGAAGGGTGCATGACTAATTTTCCTTCCTTTCCAAAATAATGCAGCAGAACACAACCCAACATAGAATGGCATAACATAATATGTTACATCCTGTCATGTTATGCTATGCTAGGTTCTGTTGTGCTCTTCTGTGTTATGTTACCATTGAATGGAATAATATGGTCTGGGTAGATGCGTGCTTTGTATGCACCCTTCTATTTCTGTAATGAGTACACTATGCATGCCAATAATATTATTACACTGTGTTTGTCAGTATGAGTATACATTCTAGATGTTTGCGATAAGGTATTTCACACACAATTGTGGTTTTGTCAATCACAGTTGATGAGCACTCTGGCCAGTCAATGTCACATATTGAATATTAATTATATGAACGAACATTTGCCATTATCAGTGTTGCCATGCATTATATATTGACTGTGCAGTGCTAAGGGCAGTTACCGGTATTCGATGTGCTACTTGCTTGACGTATGTGTATATTACCTCGTTTGGGACATAATCCTGGTACTTGCTGTTAGGTCTCACCTACGCAGCGCGCATGCGCTGCTGTAGGAAGAGACCTCTTGGAATCGATCCGCTTTTGTCCCCAAAAACGTGCACGCGTTGCATTGCTTTCAAAGGCAACGCGTGCACGTTTGGCGATTTCCTTGCGGGAGCGAGCTTTGGCAACATCTGTTTGTAATTAACTTCCAAACAGATGGTGCCCAAGGCTCGCTCCCGCAAGGGAATCGCTGTGTGTTCTCTCGGTTTAACAACTCCCCGTGAGTGCATATGTTTTACAGTTATCTCCCTCATGCTCTTCTTTCCCCTCTCCTGCTCCGTGTCGGTCTCTTGTCCGTCTACTTTTCTCCCCTCTCACTGCTCTCTCTCGTTCCTTCTTGCTTAAGCACTGCATAGTGCATATTTATTCCAGGTGACTTCCTGTGTGCTTCCCCAGACCCTTCCCCTCCGTGTTGTTCGACCTCCCCCTCTGTGTTGTTCTATAGCGCTCAACACTGCAGTTTTATGCGTTTCAAAGTGCTGTAAATCGTGGTTATTATTACCCCCCATTTCAATAGCACTGAAATTATGAACCCTGGAAGGATGAAAAGGCAGAGGTGAACCTTACAGGATTTGAACTTGTGATCGGCAGCTCCTACAGACACCCATCCGCATCTAGCACTTAACTCACTGAGCCAACTAGCTGGCCTTGTTGTCCCAGATCTAAGGTTTGGGTGGGGGGCATTGTGGGGGCGGGGATAAACTTCTGGGCTGCTTTATGGGAACTCACTATTGAGACAGTTTTTCCTGCCCATGGGAGTATTGTGCAACAGGGTAAGTAGCTGTGTAATTAAGCGGTTCTATTTATAGCTCGGGAAGAATTACCAATTTCCAGGATCACACATGCAGACACGCAGCTGATGTCATTAGGCACTTCGTATATGTTAGTTTATAAACAGCAATGGTGACCTGCTGCTCGGTCCCGGACCTACCAGTCTGGGGTACATCGAAACATTGTGGTTCTGGGGGTGACTGAGGAGATCAAAGGGACCGTGGCTGGCACGGGCAGGTGTGATCTGCAGTGTGCCCACTGCAGGGAGCACGTGCACCGTTCAGACATAGCCTCACCAAGAAAGTAAGTGGGAGATTTATGACAGGCAGATGGCTCTAAGCAGTCGAAATGGAGGGTTGGGGCAGAGTCACTCGCATGCACAGGTGGGACAGAAGATAAAAGCTAAATGTTAAAAGTGAATGTCCCGTACACTCATGAAACGACAGTTACTACAGGCCGACCAGGAGAAGGAAGGAATTAAGACTGGTATCGAAACTAGGAGATGTGGCATCTCTTCGGTAAACCTGTGAAGGCCAAAACATCGATTAGGTAAATTTAGAGTTCTGACGTGGAATTGTGGACTGACATTCTTACTGACCAATCAGTTCACTGGTAACATTTGCTCCAGCGGATCGGGTGCGACATTTTCGGTGACTGAGGAAGCGCTGGAGTTTATACATTGGTCGATTAATGCTAATGCTCTTTCTCCGATGGTTGAATAATGCAGACGTCATTGTAAAATTAAAATCGGACTGTGCCATTAGAAGGTTACCTCATCAGGACCCACAAGTTAAAAGTGCAATTCAGCTACTTGGTACAACCTGTGATCCCCGGCACTTCATAGGGTCTTTCTGCGATTTTACATAAACATTACAGTGGTGTAGGAAGAAGATGAAAAGCAAGATCCATGGGATACAAAGCAGGAAACAGAAAGAAAACAAAAAGGAAAAAATTGAAAGAAAATAAAAAAAACATCCGACAGAAAGAATATGAAAAGCACGTGATAGAAACATTTAAAAGCATGAGGTGCGAAGAAAATGAAAGCAAGAGATAAAAGCAAAAGGAAGAGCTTGGGAGAAAGTGATGTGACCACGTGCAGTGATGCAGCCCCACAGCAGCAGGTGCCCAGCTCTGGAAGCTTTGACAGGGCCCGCTGGGCTCCTCTCTGTTCACCCCCAGACGTCACCGTCCCTCCACGCTGCTGTGGCCTGTCTTGCACTCCGCCCTGGGCCCATGCCCACCTCGCTTGCTCTCTCCGTGGTCCCATCGCCCCGTGCTCTCCTCCTGCCCCCTCCCCCAAACCCCCTTCTCTCAGCACTCAACCTCACGTGAGCTTCAGGGGGTATTCACCTTCGCTCTCTCTACGGTCATTAATGCCCCCCTAACATACCTTCTGGTCACGGCCGATCTGGAGTCATAGCCGGGACAATCTGGGCACGCGACAGAGCACATACGTTGCATAACTGTACGATTTGATGATCTCTGCAGATCACTTGTTTATCGTGACAGACGATTTAAGATCTTTTCGTTGTATGACAGGGCTCTTCATGTGTAGATATACGCCCACACCTCTGCCTTTGTATTTCGGTGCACTTCTGAGACTGTAATTCTTCCAGGCTTATTTACAAGCCCCTGGCGCCGCCCTCTTGCGTCACTTTTAACATTGGAAATACCCACCACTGTGACCTCCACTGAGGTATTCGTGGAAAGTATAGAAGGGTGGTGGTGTTTCCTGTGGCACCCCAGAGAAAAACGCCCATGGCTACCTCTGTGAAGCAGCAGGGTAGAATGCAAAACACTTCACAAATCAAAGTCCTACAAAATCATACATAAACTACTGACCGAAGGTGTGTTTACAAATTGCTGAAGTCATGTTATTTTTTTGCAAATGGTGGTTTCTGCCAACCAGAAGTAGATACTGACACATATGGACCCAGTGAGCAACGGGAACCATTCCTGTTGGTCGTCTTGAAATGAGTCAAGGAAGCGGGGGCGTGTAGAAAGCTTCCCCACAGCAGGTTTCCTTCAGAATGTTCTGAGTAAGTACGTCAATATGGCTGCATTACAGGGTGACGTTGTTGAAGGAAGTGTTTACATGTGATATTATCCACTATACGAGGAAGGACGTAAAAGGTCAACAATGTCTGGTATTTGTTGCTAATCTTCTTTAATAAAATACGTGTCTTCACTTTATCAGCAGCCAGTCTGTAAAATAGATTACATTCTTGGCAAACTTTCAAACCTCGTTAAATATTCATTTGGCATAAAAACGTTGCACATCCTCCCCTCCAGAGCCGGTCTTTGCTAAGATAGCGCCCTGGGCGTCGGCAGAGGGAAACGCCCTTGCTGATGGTAGTGAATTAAATGAGGCAGCAGGGGGTCCTTTTGTGTTCACTGGTCAGTACCTGGAAGAGCAGGGACTGGCCCCAGAACACCAACAACCCCAGACCACCCCCAGCTCACCTAAATCACAGATAGTTTAGCTGCCTCAAGCAGATGATGGTTTTCTTGATGTGTGCCAGCAGGGGTCAGAGGGTGAAGAGGGCGTGGGGGGGTCAAGGAAGAGGCTAAAGGGGTGTTAAAAACATCGCCCACAGTATGATAATAAAGGACTTAACCCACTTTAAACTGGCAAATCAGACAGAAACGAACAGGCAGGGACAAGTCTGGAGCAAGATGAGAAGGGCGCTGCTGTTGGTGTACCTTAATCCACACAGCTCCCTAAGCCCCTCAGAATATTGGCGCCCTGGGCCAGGGCCCAGCTCGCCCATGCTGAAGGCCGGCCCTACCCTCCTCCTCTATTTCTGAAGGATGTGTCTGCAGCTGGCACAGTGAACACAAGTCACCCCAAGCTCTGCTCAAGGGTGAGGCTCACCAGTGGTCCTAACCTGTCTGCTGGAGGGGGTGGGCCTCAAGTCTCGATCCGGTGGAGCAGTCTGTCTGACAGGGATGGAGACCAGCCACATTTCCTGGATGAGCGGCGCCTATACAAAGGAATCCCTTTGGCTGGTTTATTCATTGCGCTGATTTACATTGCGCCTACATTCCATTCCACCTTACCGACACTTTGGGGCACCGCTAACGTAAGGAATACAAGATGGCTGCGGCTATATTTGGATTACAGTGTGGCACATGTAGGAGTTTCCAATCAACCAATCACAGCTTTTCAATAACGCTGAAAATAAACATTGACAACACTGCAGGAGAGAACCACAGCATTCTTAAAACAACAAAACCTTTACTGTTTTCTTTGTGGCAAGAGTTCATCAATGCTTCTCCCTCTAACCGGAGCACATTCCAAAGCAAGCATCACTGCTGAAGTTGTAAAACAAGCATTGGCAAAGACAACAAATCTGGCTTTGGTTCTGAGGTTTTTGTCTTAGTCAATCCTGTTTTAAGAAGCTATAATTTTGAGGATCCGCTGGTCCCTCGCCAATATACACAAGCATTGGCATAGTCAATAGGTCTCGCCTTTGGGACCTTATAAGTGTTTAGCCATGCAACAGTTGATGTTGTTGCACCAAGAATATTGTGCTGGATAACTAAACACTTATAAGATCCCAAAGGCGAGACCTATTGGCTATGCCAATGCTTGTTTTGTTTGCATCCGTTGCAATTTCACTCCATGGCCTGTGTACGGTCTGTAACTTTCTCTAGCCTATTTGAGGTGTATGTATATTTTTTTGTGAATCAGCATTCTTTCTGTCAGTCCTCTTTACTTTTAGGTGAGCCTAGTGGTTTGAATTGCCCCCCTGGGGCCACTAACTTGTCTCTTGCCAATTCCATTTGTGAGCAGTTATTCCCATTTTTGGTAACTTCACTTTTACCCTTATTTAGTAATTGTTTGCGGAATATTATGTATTATGGCACAATTCCAAGCACGGAAGTAGGGATGTACATGTTTATCCCAATGACCAATTTTAAAGTAAAAACAATTACAAAACCTGGTTGTTTTGGCTTGTGAATAAAGCTCTGTGCTTTTAGATATTTAGGTAATCAAACAGTAAGGTAAAAAGTACTAAAAATGAACAGCAATACAGAACATGCAAAAGGCCAACAGGTGTGACGTTTTTTGTAACTGAAAGTAATCTTTAGTGATTAATATGATTGCTTATGTTGTTTTGGGAATGGGAGAATGCCACAAAGAGTCAATTATTAAATGAGTTTGTAAATGAAGGGGCGAGTGAAACAGTGAATAGCTAGTTGAATGGATAAGTGTCCAGATAGATCAATGGATAAGTGGCCAGATAGATGAGTTAAGAACAAAAAAGTGTTTGCCTTCCACACAACTGTGATCATTTTGCTTATTTATCCACCTGCCTAAGCTTGAATTTTCAGGCACACACAGATGCAACTGGAATGCTATTAAAGTGTCTTAGGTAACTAAATAATGTATGTTGTTTTTTTCTGTCATCAACACTGATGGGAGGAGGGCAGTCACTAGCCTACATGGATTTTTAGGTGCAACTATCACCTGACCTTTTAGCTTGCTCCAATACTATTGTACAGTCCTTTGCTTCCACACAAATGCATATATGTTCTCATGCTACTTACTTGTAATACTTCGCATTATCATACAACATTCCTTTAAAACCAGACTTGTCGGCATTGCCAATGCTTGTTAATAAATTTAGGACACCTCTTGGTTTTCCAAGTTCTAGGAGAGTAGAAAGAAACAGGTTTTGTAAATTTCAATGCTATTAATGTTGCTCTCAACATTTCCCTCTAAATGTTTCACCAGAGTGGACTGCAACCCTACCAACTTTGCTCTTTCCTGATTGTGCCGGGGTGACAGTCTGCTTCCTATAAGATGTAAAAAAGGGTAGAAATCCTCTAAGGAAGTGGGTTGTTCTGCCGAACAAGTAAAAGGGTTGTCCAAAAGAGATAAATCAATGTAACAACGGAAAGGAGCGGGAAAATGGACGGGTGTCTTTTTATGTTTATGCAAAAATGCTACAATCTGACAGATGTTACTATGTGTTTGTTAGACCTGTCATCCTTAGGGCAGTCTTCCCCCAACGTTTTGCCTGTATATCTCCACTTTTGCTGTATCTTTTTGTTGGTCTTACGACTCTGAGCACTTTACCACTGCTAATAAGTCCTAAAGTGCATGTGCTTCTCCCCTAAACATGGTGGCATTGTAATATACCTGATTGGCACATTTAGTTTACTTATAAGTCCTGTGTAAAGTGGTATACCATTATGCTGCTAGTGGGCCAGCAGCACTGATTGTTCCACCCACACAAGTAGCCTTTCAAACCTATCTCAGGCCTGGTATTGCAAAGCCTGTGTGTGCAGTTTACTGTCATTTTGACTTAGCATTTAAACCACTTACCAAGCCTTAAACTCCCCTTTTATTATACATAGGTCACCCCTAAGGTATGCCCTAGGTTGACAAATGGGCAGGGTGATGTGTAAGTAAAAGGTAGGACATGTACTTTTTTAAGTTTTACATGTCCTGGTAGTGAAAACAGCTAAATTAGTTTTTCACTACTGTGAGGCCTACTCCTTTCATAGGCTAGCATTGGGAATTCCTTAAATCCTCTTTAGTGGTACAGTTGGATTTGACATTACTATTTTAGCAATGACACTTTTAGAAAGAAGAGATTTCTATGCTCTAAACCTTGCTCTGTGTGCCTGCAGCCTGTCTCCAATACATGTTTGGGCTTGGTGACAGCTACACTTTGTGCATTTCCTCTAGACAGCCACAAACATAGAAAGGTAGTGTCCTGTCCACACACAAAGCACTGGCTTACACCTCCCACAGATAGCCTGGCAGACAAGGCTGGGTTGAATGGTATCCTTGTACCCTCCAGAGAGTTGCTTTGAAGTCACCCCATACATCACATGCACTTTTTGGTATAAGTGTTGAGACCCTACCAAATGAGTACACTACTGGACCTGGGAAGAACTCTACTGTAATAAAGACTGCTGTGCTGTAAGGATTGCCACTCTGCCTTGACTGTCGTTTTTTAGGAACTGCTTCTCTGCTTTGCTGAGCTGCCCTGCTACCTGCTGATCTCTGCCCTGCTGAGAACAAGGACTGGACCCATCTCACATGAACCCAGAGTGACTCCAAGGGCCTGCTGGCTTGCCTCCTGTTTTCTGAAGTCTCAGGAATACAAAACACATCATGCAATTCTGCTGGTGCTACTGGACTCTGTCGTCTATGACTCTTACCCTTTCCTGAGGTGCCCCCTCCAGTCCTGGGCGTTAGAAGTGGGTTTTGCAGTTGATTCCTGCAAAAAACAATGCATCACCCCAACTGCATGAGAAATTCCGAACATTGCCCATCAACGCCAACACAGAGGCTGCTTAATGACAGCTGATCCACACCCTGTGCGGCGTGACAACGCCACACTGTGCAGCACAACGAAGACGCATTGCATTCACTTCAACGGAGCTCGATGACGACACGGGATCCCCTTTGCGTGGCTCAACAATGACGCAGTAGGCTCTCAACGTAGACACTTGCTACAGCCAATGTATTTCTTCAGCAGGACCTGTCTGGGTCCTGTAGCCGGCCTGCCCTCCATCACGGTCGGCCTGAACTTAGGATTTGTACCGATCCCTCGAGACCTCAAGTAACCTTTTGACCACCAGTGACTTCTAAGCAGTATTTTTGCATTTATTCTTTAAAAAATCATATCTTGACTTTTACTGAGTGGATTTTTGTTGTTTTGTTCTTGTTTTACTCAGATAAATATTCTCTATTTTTCTAAACCTGTGTAGAGTCTTTTTGCAGTGTTGTCATTGCGTTACTGTGTGTGTTGCACAAATGCTTTACACATTGTCTCTTAAGTTAAGCCTGCCTGCTGTGTGCCAAGCTACCAGAGGGTGAGCACAGGTTAATTTAAAGTGTGTATCTAGCTTACCACGACTAGGATTGTGGTCCATACTTGGACAGGGTGCATACCTCTGCCAACTAGAGATCCCATTTCTAACTGTGTTTTTAAAGGGTCTTCCTGTTCCCACAATGCCACCTAACATGTGCATACAGAGTATATCAGCTGCTCACTGCTATGCTATGATGGTCAGCAAAAACATCTGTAGGAAATTATTTCAAAATATATATTTTGTTTTAATCAATGCTACAATTTTGAGGCTGAAAAGGGAATGAACAGCCTTTGTAACTTAAAATGAAAATAAAAATAACAACACAAATTTTCCATTGAGGCAGAACAGACAGGTAAACCTCCCTGGTTTGGGTGGGTTCATGGGTTTACCGGATGGCACCTGTGGAAGCTGGAAGCTATATAATAAGGGGTGGGCATTGTCAAAGTTAGGGCACTCTTAAAGTATACATTGACAGTGAATAGGCTACCATTCTCGGTTCTCAACTGATGGATCTCTTCGAGATTTACCTTAGCATTATAATCCTTCAGACTCTTACCTTAAAACCTTTTGTACAACTCTTGCAGTGACCATGAGGGCACCTGCCATGATGAAGAATGGCTGGAGCTTCAGTTTCCGGCAAGAGCAGCTGCATTCTATGCCGCAGTTCTCACCTCAGTGTCCACTACCATCATGACTCCATCCACTCCTTTGCTGCCCCCCTTCATTATTGCCAACATAGACATAACCACCAAGGGTCACATCTTGGAGCAGTGTGGTAGTTGTCACTCTGTATGGCCCAGCTGTATACTCTGGAGCTGATACATCAACTTCAGGGCTGGGCTGGCCTTTTGTTCCATTTAAAAACAACAAGGTGATGGATGGAATACTTCAATTAATTGTTATATTCTATATAGGTACCCTATATAGGCGCAGGTAACATCGCAAACTTTCACCTACATCCGTCCCTACATTACATACATAACGGTTCTTAGGCACTGACCTTTTACCTAGATATGACACTGCATTCAGAACGAGAGTTTTTCCCTGGTTCGATTCTCATACATTATGCATGAGGCTTCTTGGAAGCACAGCAGGACTAACAGTAGGATTACCATCTCCTGTATAATATCTCTGTATAAAGTTCAGGCCCAACGTCATCCTTTAGACCGACAGAGTGACACAGCAAGGTAGGACCCCTGGGGAGACCTATGGGTATATATACAGCACATCTTGCTTAGGAAGATAGAGGAGACCGTGACTTCCCGGCTGACACACTGACCAGAGACGCTGAGGGTCCTGCATGCAGACGCTCCAGCTAGCAGTGGTCTAACATCCCTTGCGGGGTGTCCAACTCGAGACCAGGACGGGGTCCCATATTCTCTAAACTCTCAGGTAATGGAGTGGACTAGATCCTAGAGGGATTCTTGGCATAACACCTACATAGATGCTAGGTACATTTAGGTACATCTAGTTAGGGAGGCATCGTAGGAGTAGGCACTTTTATCATGTGTTTTATGTACATGTATATATTCATGATTTCTGCAAGATGGTAGAACTATACCATCCTTTTACTTTCATAGTATTGCTAATCATATATCTCTGCTACTGTCTAACGGTTGTTGCAGCTCATCTATTCTACACTAGAATAACAACTGTTCAATAAATACTTATTGAAACGCCCCGACTGTTTATTTGTGTATCTCTCTGAGGCAAACTAAGTGAGCACGAGTGACTGAGCGAAAAGTAGTATATTGTTTCCACGATCCTGGGGGATCAGGGTTGTCATGTTCAGAGGTTGCCAAGAACTATTCTCTCCCCGATAAGAGGAGACTCTAGTGGCACTGTGAGCTAGCTAATACAGACAGGCTAACGTATCCGGTGGGGGTGCACGGAATCCGTCTGCCACAAATCCCACAGTTTATGTTATCCAAACGCGCAGATCCTGTATACGTAATATAGGAACTACACGACATGGTGCCGCCAACTTTGGTTGGGTACTTATTTAACAGTAGAATCTGAGTAGTTCAGTCGTGCTATTCTCAGAGACCCCTACTCACAAAACACCAGAGACGTCTGAAGTGGGTGGGCACAAACTCCGCCACAGCTGAGTAGGCTAAAAAATCCTATTTATTGGCTGTTGGTTAATCAAGCTTGAAGGACACATTGTTCCTAAATTGTGCAAAAACACCTTATCTTAGTTCCCTTGAAAAACGTCTTCTTTACAAAATGACTGAGGACAGAAATAACGAAGAATTAGACCCAATGCAACAAAATCTGCCCCTCACAGACGAGGACGATGCAGACGCAACACAAATTGCACCAAACTTTAGAAATACAGTCACCCTGAAACTACTAGTGCATGGTTTATCAGCTAGGGGTGGCAGATTAGTTTTCGTGATTGAGGCACTTGAATCAAACAAAACAGAGGTATTTTATTTGTGGGTTACATTCCCAGCAGCAAATGCAAGAACAAAAACATTTCACTCCTACATGGAAGGAGATGCACTAGCGGAATATTATCCGTTCGAGGATATAGAGGTTCCGCTCATGTACCAGGAACATTTATACTGGTTTAAAGGCGCCCTACCCCACATAAGAAGAAGAGTGAGACTTGGCCCGCTTGGAAGAGAAGGGGCAACATGGCCGATATTAGCGGCCTACACACCACATCCTGACATTGACACAATGGCACCAGGAGGCTTACTCATACAACATAAAGATTTAATTAAAATATACAGAAACTTGACGCAATTCGTCATGAGGACACTTACAGTCCAACCAGCAATAGTTGCAACAAATGGAACTCAAATTCAGGGTACAGGAACTAAAATTACACCACAAACATTATACGCAGTGATGGGTAAAATGCCCACAAAACATTAACAAATACCATTCTGGGTAGCTCAGAAAATAACGCAGCTAGAGGCAGTATTCCCGAATACTACCCCGTATGAAAAACACAGAATGCTAACAATCTGCTTGCCCATGGGGATAACACCACAATTAGAGGATTGTACCACTTGGTGTACAGTCTTTGCTGCCATATATACCAGAACTCATGGTATCCCGTCATTAGCAGTAGTACCTGATGTATTGAGACAGATACAAAATGAGTACGGAGAAGAACCTGCCCTAAACTTAGGGATGAAGTTACTAGGTAACTATGCCCAGGTATCAGCCATAATACTAGCTAACATTAAGGGGGAAACAGCTTCAGTAGCCATCCACCAACGCCTGAGGGAGTTCAATCCTTTAGAACAGGAGCACGAACTACCAAAAATAATTGAAACTGCATATGCAGAATTAGGCAAAGACAGATTGGGTGGGAAAGCTTTAAAACCACAGCTGATGGGCAGTCCTGAAAAGGACACTTCTAAGCAGACACCTGCCTCCACTAAGAAAAAGTGGTTCAATAAAAAACAACAAAATTTTAAAGGAAATAGATCTCAATCCCGAGGTAGATCTCCTCCACAGGAGCCCTCCGAAAAGAGGTACAACCTTAGGAATAGGGAAAATATTAGGAAACCTGACAGGTATCAGGATACTGATACACGTTCCTCTAGTTCCGTTCAGGGTTCATCGAAAAACACAGAGAGGGAAGAACAGTCAGACAGACAAGAAGAGTGTACAAAGTCCAGAGACAAGCAGCACGCTCAAGAGTACACTTCTAAAAAAGAAGAAAAACCAAAGCAAAAGCCACAGTTCAAAAAGAAGAAAGTTGCAGGTCTAAAGATCAGACATGCCCAGAATTCTGAGGACTCGACTACTGAACGGGGAATGGGCTCTGATGATGCTAGACAGTGCGGCAGAAGAAACAATAACTCGCCAGAACCTGAAGGAATTTCTGGTGACAGCAAAGTTGAATGATTATATCACGGTGGAAACACCCGATACTAGGGTAAGCGTCCCACATAAAGTATATGAAATAACGCTCCAAATGGAGGGGAACAAATGTAGAGTTCTCTTTTGGGAAAACCTGCCGTTTGGCTATGATATTTTATTAGCTGAATAAGATTGGCCACCAGCATTCGTCATGGATTGCCCTAAAGGAGAAACTGTAATTCTTCCAGCATTCTCAGACCATATTCCCAGGCACTTGCAACACACATATGCGCAGGAGTGGGTGGTAGCCCAGGCTCCGGCATTATATAAAAACCATGTTGGATAGGATGAGGATTCAACCCACCACATAATTCCTATAAAAAATGCTCCAACTGCACAGAGGCAGTATCCAATAAAGCAAGAAGTTAAAAAACAGGTCAGGGAGATCTTAGATCAACTTGAATACCAAGGGGTGATTGAAACTTGCACCTCACCAATGAACAATCCTTTGTTTCCTGTCATGAAACCTGACAACACATATCGTCTAGTTTTAGATTATAGACATTTAAACACTTGCACTAAGACATTTGCTGTCCAAAATGCACACAGTGACGCATTAATGAATAACATTGTGCGGAAAAAATATAAAACAACACTTGACATCTCAAATGGATTTTTCTGCCAAAATGTAGCGCCTGAAAGCAGGCATCTAACAGCCTTCTCAGCGCTAGGGACCCAGCCTCAATTTTGTCGACTCCCCCAAGGGTATAAGAATAGCCCGGGGTTATTTTCGGCCAGAGTAACTGAGTTACTTCAAAATTTGGACGAAGAGGCATTGTCCTATGTGGATGATATTTATCTAACGGACGATGACCTAGAGGAACACTTGAACAGAGTGAATACCTTAATTTTGGTAGATGTCCATCTGAGGGCTACAAATTCAAGTTTAAAAAATCAAAAATTGCCCACCTCAGTGTCCTGTTTTTAGGATATGAGCTTTCAAGTGAAAGGAAAAGCCTGGCAGCTAATTTTTTAGAAAAATGTGTGCTGCTCCAACCTCCAAAATCATTGAAAAATTTGCAGTCAATTCTGGGATTTCTAAATTTTGGTGGAACATACATTTTAGATTACGCAGAAAGAGTAAAACCTTTCTACGATTTAATAAAACCTGATTTTTCAGTAAAACAATGGACACAGGAACATACAGATACACTTCGTTCCTTACAAGCTGACATGATAGCTTCCAAACACTTACAGACACGCGTAAACGTACGCAACCTGGTGATCCATATAGTTGCGGGTCAATTTGGGTACACCTATCTAACATATAATGAAGGTGAGACAGTACCAATTGCATACAAATCACATTTGTACACAAATGCTGAGATGCGCTTCGCATCTACAGAAAAGATTCTGACAGCAGTACAGACTGCTGTAGTGAGAGAAAGACCACTGGCTCAGGGGAAACTAATAATAGTAGTAACTCCAGTTCCAGCCTTAGAGGCTGCGACAAAGGCGTGCGTTCCTAATGCTAAAGCTTTACATCCGAGATGGATACAATCGGCTAATTCTCTCACTGCAACAGATGTAGAATACAGGTACGACCCAAATTTAAAGACACAAGCATTTCTGCAATACGAACAAGAATATCCTCTTCCAAACGAAATAATGCCTCTAGATCAGTATGAATATATCATTTACACTGACGGATCTGCTCAACCGGCCATAGGGAGTAAGCAACAATATAGCGCAGCATGTGCAATCGTTAAAGGTCGCATGCGGGATGGAAAATTCCGCCCGAGTTGCACAAAGACGCAGTCCCTAGGAGACTGCACGGCGCAGTTGGCAGAGTTAAAAGCGCTGATACTGGCACTAGTAAATACGGCTCGAGAATTCCCCACACTAATTGTGTGCGATTCCTTTTACTGTGTGCAGTTACACAATGAATATTTGCAGTACTGGGTTCAAAACAGGTTCAAGGATACAAAAGGTGGCACAATTGAGCATAAAATGCTATGGGAACAGGTAGTGGAGTGGAAAACCGAACTACCAAGGGCTCACGTGATACATACACTGAGTCATCAGCGTGATGGCGTTCACGTTGAAGGGAATTCATTGGCTGATGAAGCCACAATGGGGGCTGTACGCACGGCTTCCGTAGCTGCAATCACTCGTTCTAAAATGAGAATAGACTGTGAGATTATGGTAGCTATTAATGCAACCTGCAAAAACAGCAGAGCAGTACCAAAAAGGTTTCCACTCAAGTACTCCTACAAGTTAGATGCCAATAACATTCCATTTGCTCAGATTCCTGGAGTGGGGGATAGAGTAATTCCAAACATGGATCGTAAGTTAGGTTTAATTCTAGCAGCACACGAAGGGATAGGTTCTGCACATGCAGGAGTTACGGCAACTGTTTAATTGTTGAAACAATGCTATTGGTGGCCTGGATTAACAAAGCAGACTAAGGACTATGTCTTGAAATGCGACATCTGTCAGCAGATGAAAGGTTCCACCGTAACACATCCAGCGCAGACACCGCTGTTAATATCTGACAAACCACAAGCGTGTGTTTATTTGGACCACTGTGGCCCCTTACAAGGAGATGGGGCTTACAAGTATATCATGGTTGCAGTGGATTCCTGCTCGAGATTCCTATGGGTGTGGCCCCAGCGCTCGACTGACGCTCGAACTGTTATAAAAGATTTGCGAGTCTTCATAGGGACATACGCAATAGGCACATTACATTCTGACAAGGGCACTGCGTTTTGCTCTAGGGCTTACAAGGGGGCCATGCGAGGATTGGGTGTAGCATTGTGGTACTCATCTCCGTACCATCCTGAGGGAAATTCGGTAGTGGAGAGAAAAAAACCAGACTTAAAGCAATCTTTAACAGCTAGAGTATTAGGCACGGGTGAAAGTTGGGTAAAACATCTGTATGGAGTGCAGCGTGCTCTTAACAACATGCCAAGAAGTTCTCTAGGGGGTGTCACTCCATATGAGGTCCTATTTGGGACAAGAATGTGGGTACCTGATCTTGATTGTGAAGGCACAGTGGCGGATGAAAAGACTTTTGACATCCATGATCGTTTGGCTGGTTTACAGGATCTAAATGAATCCAGGACACAACAAAGTAATGTCCATCTGAAGCAGACCGCCACTGGGGAAGTCAAATCAGTCTCGGCAAGACCTGTCTGGATCCCAAAAGTCAGGGATCTGGTCAGAGAGAAGATAGCGAACAAAAAAGAATTTGGGCCATCATACAGAAAGCCTGTACCGGTCCTAGCAATTGAAGGAACAAGAACGGTACTTCTACTGCCTCTTGCCGGAAAAAAGGAGAAAGGATTTGTCTCAATCGACCTAATCAAACCACATTATGTGGCCGATACTGAGTAGTAGGCCACGTGGACTCCAAAGTAGCAGACGCCCTCCTCTCGCTACAATCCAAGAAGTTCAAACGGAAAGACTCATCATGTTCGAAGAGCCTCCAACACGGAATGAAGGACTAAGCAACAATGCTATGGAACTCGTTCCTCTTAAACCTGAAGTTCAACTTCAAAATCAAACTAAAAAATGAGAGACAACTCGCTATTAGACCAAATACAGATGTCTACGTCAACATGCCTCGACAAGAGCAAACCACGATTTCAACAAATCCTGATGCAATTCCAACAATTGATCGAACTGCTTCTGGCTACTTCATAAACTTTGATACATTTTCTTTGGCTCCAAGTGAACCAGAAACGACGCCAGCCAAAAAACCACGCAAACAGCAAGTTATAGACTTTATGCACTTTCTTAAAAAGACTTACCTGGTGTCACCCTGGGTAGAACTATGGATAATCACTGGGATACTTTTCTTTCTTTTCTGGGTAGGCTTGGTAATAGTTTTTAGTATGCTTATTAATGGGAAATACATTCGACAAAGCTCTGCAGCCCAAAAGGTGAACTTACTTTTAAAACCACATCAATCATCTCATCGAGAACAAAGAGACTTGTCATCAGTGAACATTACAGCAGTTCCTACACCTGATGGTATAGTTTGGGACAAGGTTGATTTTGATATATTTGGTCCGACTGAAATTTTAAGAATTCTACATTTATTTAAAATATCATTGAGTGATATCATTACCTCAAGTACATTTTCCGATGATTGGGATTTTGAAATTGTTAATAACATGTTATCTGATTTGGAAAAATCTACTGCGTTTTCTAATAGTGAAACATTGGAAAGCACATCAGATTTCGAGAGTAGGTATTGTTATCAACATTATGGTCATCATTTTCTGCATAAATCTGCAAATCCTAGAAATGTGTTCACATACCACCAGTGGGAACATTGTCCAACACCACCAAAAGGTAGTTCAAAAACATTTACACAAAAATTTCCATATTTTTCATGATTTAATATGTCTGACCCAACCTCATACTATTATAAGGTTGCACCAACATCAGCACAGAAAAATATGTTGACAAACACCAAACAGATTTACTTTGCTTCCTTTATTGCCCAGTTGTCCGAAGAAGGTTTCGACTTGTGGAAAGACACCATAGACCTAAAATCAGTCTGGGGTACTAGGGAATGGCAGGTACTGGGGACAGAAGCTTTGTTTAGAGCATGCCTCATCCCTCAACAAATCATGTTTTTGAACGAGACAGTGCAACAGACATCTTGCCTTGGACTAGCTAAGAGCAAGAACTTGAACACACCTCGGGTGCCAACTGCATCACACACCGAGCGCAACATAACATCACAGGAAGAAATTACAGTAGATGACATTATACAATACAACAGATCAGACCCCAATTGGAAAAAATGGTTGATTTGGCCCACTGTTAGACCCGGGATCCCTGGTTGGCTGAGGTAGGTACCTTAGGCCAAATAGGGACCCGCGTTTCCACGTCAGGGAAAGGAAGGACACCTTCTGAGATAGCCCCCGCTCACCCCCTTGGTAGCTTGGCACGAGCAGCCAGGCTTATCTTCAAGGCCAATGTGTAAAGTATTTGCAACCACGTTCACAGCAACCCAATGATGACACCACAAATGGACTCCACCCGAGTTTTATAAAAACGAGTATACAGTTTATATAGAAAGATATACGATAAGACCACACAATATAAATCCAACATATGAGTATGTGTAATAGTCCTCCTGGCTGGTTGTTAGGCCAGCCAGCCCTTGTAAGTTCTGACGTTATTAATGAGCACTTCCAAACATTCCACTGTAGTCCTAATACAATATTATGCAGTTCGTAATGCTAGAATCAGGCACTTTGCAATGGAGAAAAAATGCACTGCGTAACGCAACAATCAGGCACCCTGCAATGGAAAAATAGTGCAATGCGTAATGCAACAATCAGGTCATTCGTTATGCAGAAACAATGCAATACGTAATACACTAATCAGGTAGTTTGTTATGCAGGAATAATGCAATGCGTAATACACTAATCAGGTAGTTCGGTATGCAGAAATGATGCAATGCGTAATACACTAGTCAGGTAGTTCGTTATGCAGAAATGATGCAATGTGTAATACGACAATCAGGTACTCCGTCAACAGTTGCCCCCAACACGGGTATGGAATAACAAAAGTGCAGCTCCGCGCTCCAGCCCCGGTACTGCCACTCCCTTGGCCAGTATGGGCCACGATACGAGCCGAAGCAGAGGCTCGCGCTGCCGAAATGAGAGAGAGGCCAAGAGCGTCTCCCTCCGAGCCCGCACCCCGCCCCAGGCGTCGACACACATTACTTGGGGGGCACGAACTCACTCTCCTCTCCTCTCCTCTCCAGCGACTTGGGCCTCAGATGCAATCTTTGTGAATTGGCAACGGCGGGCTCGGGCCAGGTGGCTCAGCTCTTCCGGGGCTGCCGGTCCGGGCCGCTACTGCTACGAAGATCTCAGGCTGCCACAGGGCACAAGCACACAGCGTCGCTGAGACTCCCTGGAGCTTCGGGTGCACGATCACCGGGCACTCCTCACGAAGGTCTCAGGCTGCACGAAGAACACGCGCACAGCTTCGCTGAGACTCACTTTAACTCCGGGTGCACGATAACAAGGCAATACTCACGAAGGTCTCACGCTGCTCAAAGCACACGCACACAGCGTCGTTGAGACTCACTTGGATTCCGGTGCATGATAACAAGGCAATCCTCACGAAGGTCTCAGGCTGCACAAAGCACATGCACACAGCGTCGCTGAGACTCACTTGGATTCCGGTGCACGATAACAAGGCAATTCTCACGAAGGTCTCACGCTGCACAAGGCACATGCACACAGCGTCGTTGAGACTCACTTGGATTCCGGTGCACACAATAACAGGATGATCCTCACAAAGGGCTCAGGCTGCAAAAAGAAAACGCACACAGCGTCGCTGATCCTCGCTTGGACTCCAGGTGCCCACGATCACAGGGCACTTCTTACAAGGGTCTCAGGCTGCAACAAGCACACGCACACAGCGTCACTGAGACTCTCCTGGAAACATTTGTGTTCCTGAGTTTCCGCAACAGTGAGCCAGCTCACCTCGGGCCCTTGGGGATAAGTTACTTCAGGACACAGCACAGCAAAGTCCTTTCAAGCAGGGGGACACAGCACACAGCAAAGTCCCTTTAGCCTTCCCTTGGTTAAAACAGCAAACTGCAGGCCAGCCCCAGAACACACAGCAAGGGTCAGTCCTTTCCTTCAGTATCTTCAGTTGTTTCTTCCTTGGCAAAGGTTCCTCTTGACCACAAAGTAGCTCCAGTCTTGTTCAATCTTGATCAAGCCATTCTCCAAAGTTCAAGGGCTTCAGCTCTCATAGTTATACCCCTCAATGGCTTTGAAGTCTTTGTGTTCAGGGGCACTGACCTCTGTTCAAACCAGTTCTGGGTGCCTCCCTGCCAGTGACACCTTTATTCCTTTGATTAGTGGGGGTCTGGATCCTCAATCACTCAGCGATGGAGGATCCAGGCGAGCCATTGCTTTATGGCTGCAACCCAGGCCTCTTCACCTCTAAGGGCTACTCCTCCCCTACACTCCAGATGCAGGTCAGCCTATTGCTGTCTCACCTCCTCCCCTGGGTCAAGACATTCCCCAGATCCTATCACTTTCAAATCCAGACAGTCAATCCACATCCAGGCAGAGACACACAGAAATGTTAGAGCACAAAAACCCAGCCACTTCTAAAGAGTGGCTTCTAAACACACAATGCAAAAACCACCTTCATAAAAAGATGTGTTATTACATGGTGAGTTCAAGCATACTAAACTTCACCTCTCCATCTTAAGCCTTTGGGAAGATAGGCTGGAAAACATATTACACAGCCTCCCCATTCTGTCCTATGGGTAAGATGGCCTTTCAACAGTGAAAAACGAAATGGAGATTATTTCACTGTCAGGACATGGTACACACCTTAGTACATGTCCTACCTTTCACATGCACTGCACCCTGCCCAGAGGGTACCTTGGGCCTACCATAGGGGTGTCTGATGTGCATAGAAAGGGAAGGGTAAGGTCTGGCAAGTGGGTGCACTTGTCAGAACAACATGGCAGTTTAACAACCTGCACGCAGGCACTGCAATGGCAGGCCTGAGTTCCCTTTTTAAGGCTACTTGTGTGGGTGGCACAATTCGTGCTGCAGGCCCACTAGTAGCATTTCCATTACCAGCCCTGGCACACATAGTGCACTTTACTGGGGACTTTACTAGTAAGGCAAACATACCAATCATGGACAACCAATTACCATTACTTTACACAGGGAGCACTTGCACTTTGACACTGATCAGCAGTGGCAAAGGCCCAAAGCATCTAAGTTGGCAACACTATGTCAGAAAAGAGGTCTAGGGGAAAAGCAAAAAGTTTAGGGAACTTTAGCCAAAAGGGCCAAGTCCAACACCCACAGACACTAATAGTTGTCAAGCAAGATTCAGGGGTAAAACCGAAGGGTTTAGTATCCATAGGCCAGATCAACGTTACGTACAGAGTCAACATCCAGGGGTAGTGACATCCTACAGTGTTGGGAAGTTGTGCCTCGATTGGCTAAAAACCTCAACACTCACATAGGTGAAACAAAACTTATCCTTACTGTCACAGGATGTGGATCTTAGGGATTTTTTAATGGGTCCCAGGAAGCCACGTCAGAAACGTTTCTATTATGCTGTCTACAATAAAATTTGGAAAATATCCCAACAAGAGGCCGCAGAGAGACTACGGAAAATAGACCATATAAATCTAGAAAAATCTCTAGCAGTGGTAGACAATGAGTTAACTACATTGACCTCCAGGATATATTCCTTAGGCAACATTGTATCTTCTGCAATAGACATACTAGAACAAGATTTGGCCATATTACAACACGGGCAATCACAGTTACGTTCTATTATGTTGTTAAACTGGATGCTGCAATCTTTGCGTGCAGGCTACTTGCCTTGGTGTTTTATCAACAGCACGTTTCTGTTGTCTAAATATAATCTAAAAGATAAACATATAGAAAGGGCACAAAGGGGAGCAAAATATACAATGCTGCGTATCGAAAAACTGGATAGATTACCATTCACAGTGGCAGAATCACCGTCTACAGAATGGCTAATCCATGGCCACATATCTCTACCGGTCACTACTTTTCAGTTTCAATATTGCCTTGAACAAAAGCAGGCAGGCAGATATGGAGAAATGGGTAAGGAGTACATTAAGGAATCTTGGGAATTACCATACAGATTTCGATGCCGGAGTGGGGATCGAGAAGTGTTTCTGAGCGGTACAAACTGCGAGAATGCTTTAAGTGGATCACTCATATGCCAGGATATTATGTTTCACGGAGCTTGTAATGGTTCTGCACCAAACCTGCCATGTCATTTGAAGGGGGCCCCAGCTGCAGTGATTACTCCAGCATTCAGGCTACTTTCAAATGGGAGTTACTTGATGCTGAACGGTCAAGGCCGCTGTGGCATGCTCCCGGGCATCGCATACCTGGTAACCGTGAGCTCCAGGGTTACTTGTTGAATGCAAGTATTGTTTCCACCGACACATACAGTCAGGGAGGCGCTGTTATGGCCTTCACTGAATTTTTCCTTAATACGGTTTGATACTCTAAGCAGAATGAAAGCTATGCTTCTACAGAAGTCTGTGCCCTTCACCTCCGCTCAAGAGACTTTTGATCTCCAGATCGCAAAGTCTTCGGCAGAGATACAGGCGCTCATTCATACAAACTGCCCTTTCCATTTAGCAGAAATGGTAAATCGTATCTTTAACATGTCTGATACGACGGGCATTGTCCACCTATTTAAGACCATAGGTTCTGGACTTCTGAGCACCTTTCAGACGGTACTTGGAGGTATACCAAACTTCATACACTCTGTATTCGGAAGCATCTTTGGAGGACTTCCGCTGATCCTGTTTCTAATAGCAGGTATCCTGATTGTTTTCTATTTGCTACACAATGGACGTCCCAGTCACCGAGGCGATGGAAAGAACACTCCTAGAGCGTAAATACCATGACCGCATGGTACAACTTCTCGGCACACCTCGCCTAAGAGAACTAAGTGAATCTTGGTTCCTGTCATTTCGACCGCTCTGGATAGACTGCATCTTACCTGTCCTCCGATGCCTGTTTTGCGGAGAAGAATGTGTGTTAGACCTGTGTTTGACACTCCCATCATGTGCGCAACTGGACGTGAATGCGTTACTGGACCCGATAATGGCCCATGTTCTGCAGTGTCCTCAGCATATTCCAATGTTGATGGCGGCATTCCTTGAGCCCCCACGGACAGTAACAGCACCTGTTGGTATGAACACCGACTCCTCCTCTGGCACCCAGGCTTTGGACGGGGCACAGGCTGCCCCAGCACCGGCTGCGGACAGCGTGGAACATCTGTGCTCAATTGATGTGCTCTGCGAGGTGCTACAGGGGCCGTCTACTGCGGAAGCAAGCAATGAAAATGTTGCGTCTACCAGCCAGGACACATAAACATTTGAACTCATTTGGCTCGTCATGTGCTGGGAAAAATTCTCCCTTTTTTAAACAAGCTCAAATTTGGAACTATGGAACTAAATTGACATTCCATTCCTTTTTTGGGCATTCTAGGCTTTATAATGCTTATAGTGATCCGGACTATATCAACGGACATTTTAGAGCTAGGGCTTGCAAACTTTTTTTTAAACGTTTTAAAGTTTTTTTAAGAAACTTTTTAGAAATTTTAAACATTTTAGTTCAAATTATGTTTTTATAAACTTTGTGTGTACCACTATCTAGTAATGTTAGTAGTATAGTAATAGGTTACATATGTCGTCCATTCGGAAGAGGAGTGGGTGTTATATTCCATATAGGTACCCTATATAGGCGCAGGTAACATCGCAACCTTTCACCTACATCTGTCCCTACATTACATTCATAACGGTTCTTAGGCACTGACCTTTTACCTAGATATGACACTGCATTCAGAACGCAGGTTTTTCCCTGGTTCGATTCTCATACATTATGCATGAGGCTTCTTGGAAGCACAGCAGTACTAATAGTAGGATTACCATATCCTGTATAATCTCTGTATAAAGTTCAGGCCCAACGTCATCCTTTAGGCCGACACAGTAACACAGCAAGGTAGGACCCCTGGGGAGACCTATGGGTATATATACAGCGCATCTTGCTTAGGAAGATAGAGGAGACCGTGACTTCCTGGCTAACACACAGACTAGAGACGCTGAGATTCCTGCATGCAGACGCTCCAGCTAGCAGTGGTCTAACATCCCTCGCGGGGTGTCCAACTCGAGACCAGGACGGGGTCCCATATTCTCTAAACTCTCAGGTAAAGGGGTAGACTAGATCCTAGAGGGATTCTTGGCATAACACCTACATAGATGCTAGGTACATTTAGGTACATCTAGTTAGGGAGGCATCGTAGGAGTACGCACTTTTATCATGTGTTTTATGTACATGTATATATTCATGATTTCTGCAAGATGGTAGAACTATACCATCCCTTTACTTTCATAGTATTGCTAATCATATATCTCTGCTACTGTCTAATGGTTTTTGCAGCTCATCTATTCTACACTAGAATAACAACTGTTCAATAAATACTTATTGAAACGCCCCGACTGTTTATTCTATGTATCTCTCTGATGCAAACTAAGTGAGCACGAGTGACTGAGCGAAAAGTAGTATATTGTTTCCACGATCCTGGGGAATCAGGGTTGTCATGTTCTGAGGCTGCCAAGAACTATTCTCTCCGTGATAAGAGTAGACTCTGGTGGCACTGTGAGCTAGCTAATACAGACAGGCTAACGTATCCGGTGGGGGTGCACGGAATCCATCCGCCACCAATCCCACAGTTTATGTTATCCAAACGCGCAGATCCTGTATAGATAATATAGGAACTACACGACATAATCTCAGCCACTGGCAATTGCTCGGGCTGCATCCAAATCCATAGTTTTTTGCCCAACATGCCATCTCAGTTTGGACCCAGCCATATGCAAATTAGCCTTGACCCTGCTCCTCAAGGAAACAGTCCAGCCCGAACTGCCAGGCCAGGTCATCCCTGAACCAGAACACAAGGAACCTAGGACCGGTTTCATCCTAGTGAGGGCCCTTTGGCAAGATATAGCTTGGTTCCAGTGACACAGTGAGCCCAGGGCCCGTGTCTGGGCATGCCCGGTGCACTTTGGGTGTTAAATCCAAAACCACCAATGTGATGGATGGAATGCATGAAATAATCTCAGCCACTGGCAATGGCTTGGGGCAGCACCCCAATCCATTGTTTTTCGCCCACTATTCCACCTAAGTTTGGACCCAGCCATATGCAAATTAGTCTTTACCCTGCTCCTCAAAGGAACAGTACAGACTAAACTGTCAGGCCAGGTCTTCCCTGAACCAGAACACAAGCAACCTAGTACTGGTTTCACCCTAGTTATGGCTTCTCAGCCAGGTATAGCTTGGTTCCAGTGGCACAGTGAGACTAGGACCCACGTCTGGGCATACCCGGTGGCCTGAGCGATTGGCAGTGGCTGAGATTAATTCAAGCATTCCATCCATTATCTTGTTGTTGCAAATTACTTTTGTTACATCTGGCATTTCTCCGGTGGACTGGAATCATTGATGGTTTGGACACCCAGGGCTGCTACTGTCACCTCAGTCACTTTCTTCAGCTCCTCTGAAGTTAATTATACAAACACAGGGGGCTTGATGATAGAAAGAGGGAGAAAAGGGATGAAATGAGAGCAAAGCGATTAGCGAGGAAGATGAGGGAGAGGCCAAAAGGATCTAGAGAGAATGGATAAATGCAAAGGGAGAGAAAGAGTGAGGAGAGGAAGGGAGCAGGGCAGGTTTAGGCATTTTTTGCCAGGGCTGTTTTGGTTCCGCTTTCAGGTCCTGACTAACTGTACAGTTTCTGAGCTAGGACCCGAACTATACACAGCATGATTACAGTGAAAAGGAGTGCATAAATGCATAGAACAATATTCCAGTGAGCTGGGGCACCAAAACAAGCACCCCCTCCACTGATGTCACAGACACGGACTCACTCAGGGTACAACATCTTTCTGCTCACTCAAAGAGCAAGCCCAAGACAGAAGATAGATGGACAGGAACTTAATTGTGTGCTAGATGGAGAGGAAGTGACCAAAGTTTAGCATTTAATGACCAGCTGGTAAGCTCTTCCTTAGTCAATCCAAGCTCACCACACTTACTGACAAGCAAAAGAATATATGTTCACCTGCATGAATCGTAGGCTAGACATTTGTTTAAACAGGGCTGGCTCTGCTGACCCTAAATACAGGTCTAAAGACGCTTTTTATATGAGCTATTTTAATTGTAATGTGTTTTACATATCTGTTAATAATAACCAAAATGAATAAAAAATAATTTAAATTTATGGATATTGGCTCTCAAGATGTGGCCAGCTGATAGTTCAATAGAATAGACAACCATTTTATGATCACCACTCATGCTTGAGTACTAGTGGCAAAAGCTTTAAAAATACTTGCTGAAGGGCAAAAGAGTAGCAAAAATTATTGCTTTCTTTCTAAAATGCATAGTGGAGTTAAAGAGTTGGACAAACAGGCTGATGATTGAGTGCACTATTCTGATGTAAAATAGTTGCGCATGCATTAAAATGCAGGCATTTCACAGGAGACGGACTGATACACCAGAGAATCAATTGCATGAGGAGAGAGAAATACTTCTTTGGGGTAGCCAACGTCCACTATACCTAGTGAGAACAATGGGTTTTGCAAAGAACTGTGCTATCAAGTTAGACCTGTTAAAATGACTGTAAAACAAATAAAAATACAGCATGATGTAAAAAATAAAGATTGATTAAGATAATAAAAATGGAGTACATTTCCAGCTACTCCAATTAAAAATACAATCTACTTCTTCTAAACCCTGATAACATGGGCTCTTGTTTGTATTGTTAGTTATGCCCCTGATATCCAATGAAAACAAAATAAATAGTCCCAAATGGTGCAGTATAAAAGGATCAACATTGGAGTTAAGGCCTAGGAAACCTGAGTTGAACATACCTTCTGTTGTCTTTGATGGAAGAAATGAATAACCGCAACATCTGCTTGCCTGGTCTACAAAGTCGAGTAAAGACTTTGGGGCCGATTTCAATCTCGGACGGACCTGGGTCCGTCCGACATCGATCTGAAACTGGGACCGACCAACCTCCTGTCGGCGGTCCCAAATCAGCAAGTAGGATGCGACCAAACACTGTTCGGTTGCATTCCTATTCTTTACAATGGGAGTATGTATTCCAACTGGAATGCATGCTCTCATTGTAAAGAGCTGAGGTGCAGTTCATCCCTGCACCAGGTGGCAGGCACCTCATGGTGCCTGCCACCGGGTGCAGGGATCAACAGGGGGGCACCATAGGTGCCCCTTGGCCGCCATCCGGAGGCCTTGCACCCATGGGGGTCCTACTGGGGGCCCCAAAGTCGACTTCCCACAGCCCTTCTGTGCCGGAAAGGCCTGCACAGAAAGGCAGTTGGAATCCGACATTGTAATCCCTCGGGTGGAAAGAGCCGCCCTTGGGATTACAGGAGGCTTCACGAATAGCACACATGCTCTCCGAGCCCATCGTAAGCCATTTGGAAATCCAGTTTGGATTCATTTCTGACCGGCTCCATCAAAATGGGTCGTCGGAAATGAATCCAAACAGGAGATTACGATGCCGTAGGAATGGCTCTGACCGAGAGTCAGAGACGTTTCCTACGCCATCGTACTCCACCCCTATGTGTCCATGGCAAACAGGGGTTGTGTTATGTATAATGGTGCACCGACTGTGCATCACTTCAGATGTTGTGCACAATCATTGTCTCTCTCTAATGCCTGTTTGCCTTTGGAGCCACGTAAGTAATATAGCACTGGCACCACACAAATGAGGGAATGCCTCAATGGCATAATTTGGGCACAATAGAACTGCCCGTGTGTTGCATACTAAGGAAAGAGCTGCAGCTGCACGAGTATCTGTGACCCCTTCTGTAATACCAAAATGCCCAACAGACATAAAAAAAACAGCCACAAATGCCCTAGAGCACTTTCTGTAGTACAACCCTTGATCGGCCAATGAAGACATTTATCTCCGGAAGGAGAGCTTCTCCTAGCCAAATGCCCCTACATCAGGCACACCTCCAAATCAGACTTAAAAGCAGGAAGACATTGGCAGATGCTTTCCAACGTCCAAACGACATTCCGTTTTAAACAAGCTTTAGATTTTTTTGCAATTCCACCACTGATATACCGGGTTCCCGGTTACAATTCACAATCATTTGTTCATCCGTTGGACCAGAGGTGCGATCTGTATCATCTTCATGAAAGGAAGGGACAGACTACAAATCAAAAATAAATACATGAGAATTCTATTAATGTATTTTTAACGTCGTGGAATAACAGCCACTTTTATTAGTGTATGGTGGTGTAAAAAGTGTCATATGCTCCTTTAATCGGTGCTATTTTCCTGTGCAAATACAATCGACTTTTCAACTAAAAATTACACTTGCAAGCACAGTAAGAAAATAACGGGGCACCGAATGAAACTTCTATATTTTAGGAAATCAAAATAAAACTGATACCTTCATAAAAAAGTAAAATCCACCAAGGCCCTTTGAGATTAAAAAAAACTAAAAAAAACCCTATTGCAAGATTGTGGTGTCTGTTGTTCCTTTCATAGTTCCATCTGCACGTTTTGACATGTCCGGAAACGTTCCATATGGAGCATCCTCTAACCCGCAATCTTCTGAAGCAAGCACTCTTCCTGCTGTTGTACTTCCGGGGTCATCAGTAGAGAAGCGCTATGTCATAGTGCAGGGAGGCGGGCAATGCGACTGATGGTGTCAGGAGCCATTTCGGTGGCTTCAGGGCAGAAATATGTAAACAGTGCGAATGCCCTGTGGGAATTACATTCATAGAAGAAGGGTTCAATTTTTTCTACGCGGTGCTGATAGGTATTCCGTTTGCCTTGCATAAATCACACATCACAGGGCACGAATCACAATAGAACATGTATCTTTACCTGCTAGCATTTACATGTTTACATTCACTTGCCACTCATCTACTTTGCTAGGCCGAAGGCATCAGCAAAGACTCTTAAAATGGATCTCACGTTTCCAGACAGGCCCTGGATCCGACTAGGCAATTACAACGCTTTGCGAAAATGTATGTTGTGCATTTTCTTGGGCCCTACAGAGGACAAACGGCCGATCCTGTCACAGCACGCGGTGCACAAAGCCGGAAGTGCGTCGGCTCTCTTTCTACAGAACTTTGCTGCCTCTAATTATGTTGATGGTTTTACTTTAAGCCTGAGATGTTTACCTCAAATTGTAGTGATGTAGTTGTTGATAATAGCGGTGCCTGTCAATAAATGGTCCCATACCGCGGTCTGGTATAGAATGTCACGTCACGTACACACATTGGGCCATATTATCAAGAACAGCGATAAGGGGCTTGATAATATGCCCTATAGAATTCCAATAGAAGCCCAGGTTCTGGTGTGAAGGACATCAAACCTGGGCTTCTATTGGAATTCTATAGGGCATATTATCAAGCCCCTTATCGCCGTTCTTGATAATATGGCCCAGTGTGTCATTGGCTTCGTGAAGCATGGCTTTATTGACGTGTGACAAAATGCCTTTCAGTCTTTGAAGCCTACAATAGCATCCGTGAGTGTCAGTAAGTGAGAAGGTGAAGTACCTGAAACAAAGGCTTCCTTAAGAAACACAACAAAATGGACGTGTGGTTAATGTTATTGATTCTTTGTTCTGGTTTTCACAAGTGTCAATGTTGGTATAGTGTAAGATTTGATACAGGTATTTTCCATTTAAAAAGGGAATGGCAGGAGAGGACAGGAGGACATAATGGGTTAAAAATTGTGTAAACGTTACTTTTGTCAAATGACAGCTTGTTGTTCGGGTGAATACTTCCCTTTTCTCGTATAGCTTTAAATTATGGACAAATGCTGGCAATTGCGAGCTGCGCGCACATTGTGATTGCCTGTTCCCAGGCTTCATCAAGCCTGGCTGTCCAATGGGATTACAATAAGCCTTGGCGGCAGCCTGCTTGCCACTGATCACAAATTCATATTCCTGGATGTTAGATTGCTCTCTTTATTCTGCGCCTCTGACGGCTGTGATTGCTGTCATGGTGTTAGCTTTGAAATTACCATTTTGCGACCAAATGTTGCCATCTAATAAATAATCATGGCTGGAAAAATACCAAAGTAATTGTACCTGGTTGAAAGAAGACGTGGGGTAAAATCCCAAACATGTCTGAAAATCTTGGGCCAGGGGACATTTTAATATTTTAAAGTGCATTATGACCAACAGCTCGTGCAGGCGCTGGTGCCCCTTTAACGCAGACCTCAGCTGATGGATTAATGGCGCCCGCCTGATAACATAAAACCCATCGCTGAAACTATAGGTGGGCCGCAGAAATCCTGAAATAATAATAAAAAGCGATGCAGGGTCTCGGGCAGATACTTGCAAGGACATGCTGAATTAATCACGAGAGGCTGGTTAGCAGGAGGTCAGGGGGAGCCCGGCGAGCTTCGGTTTGGGTCATATGTCTAGAGGCGATGGCTGGCAGTGTGTGCGCTGTATTGTTGTAGCCACTTTCTAGTATACTAGCCCGAGTCAAAAAAGGATGCAGGCACATTGCGTAGGGCTCTTGAAAGGGGCGACACTCACTGGTAAATATCACGAGCTTTCTCTGTTTTGCTGTCGTTTTGTAGCAGTGTTTGTGTGCCTGTTTTTGTAATATGTTGATGATGTTGTTAGAGGTCTTTGCTATTCAATGGGATTGCGCCATTTCGTGTGTTCCATGCATATTTTGATGTCTGTAAATGTCTATGGCAGCTGAGCTGTAGGTAAATGATGCTGGTATCTTCTGGTGGGGAGGTGGGAGGGGGTTGGGGGGGGGGCTTTCGAGCTGTTTCAATCACCGCTGGGTGTTAACAAAGACCGCCGGTGCTAATGTGTTTGAAAAATAGTTCGTCAGGTCTTAATTACAAGGAGTAAAATGGCTGGAGTGAGGGTCCCAGCGCGCGCCGGGATGTGATAGGGCGCGCCTTGGCAAGGTATCCTGGTTCTCTTCTCAGCCAATCCGCAGACATGCAAATTTCTTCCTGTCATTAGCACCGAAACAAGCTTGACGGATGCTGACATGCGAGGAGCACAGATTCTGTTAGTGCTCTTGATTTCTATCCACCCAGCCTTATCCATCATCGTTAATCATGCAAACGAAAGTAGGATTACTTAATCATTTCGGGTTTTTATGAGAAAGGGAAAAAAAGGGTTTATGCTGAAAGCAGGACATGTTTGGGGGAAACCTGAGACTACCGAGGAGGGACTTGTAATGCGAGGGCTGCAGCTCGGCGGCTTTTGTGATGCTCTTCTCAGACAATGCTCCACTAAACCCTTTCTAAACAAAGGATGAGGTGGAGGCTGCTGGGACCACCGCTGGAGCTGTGCGTTTCAGCGCGAGGGCTCCCGCGCCTTCCCGCCTACGACCAGGGTCCCCGAGCATAGCAGGAGCAAACACCACAGAGCCCCCCTTACAGAAGGGACATGTTTCTCAACTCTAGACGAAGGTTAAAACAGTATTACATTTATTACCCTTTCAAGCAGAAACGTGCTGTGAGAATTCCATCCATTTTACTATCTCAAGTACTGTTATTTATGGTCCCAAACGATATAGCTTGGGCAGTTTTTTAACAATATTTGCCTTAGATCTGTTGTGACCATTTTTAGCGCTTTCAGAAAGCTTATTTTTCATTCTTTACACAGTTGCAACATTGACTTCTCTGTTTGCTGCTCATTATATATATGTGTATATATATATATATATATATATATATATATCTCTCTCTCTTACCCACTGTAAATTCCCTCGTCCCTCCCTGAAGTACACTGCTCAGTGGAATAAATATTCAGCGTTCAGCAGCATCTGTAAAGTAACACCTTAACACTTTATAAAACTAGAGAGTAGATATAAAAGGATGATCAGTTTTGGACCAACCGTGAAGGGGCCGCTAACCCAGTATTTCAATCTGATAAGCATGTATGGCCAGAATGGATAAAGCGGAGAGCAAGACATGAAGGATGGTTAGGGAGAAAGGACAATTTTCTCAACAAAAATTCTCATTGCTTTATTGTCGATTTTTCACTTTTTTCAATCAGGAGTCCCCTTTTATAGAATTGTATCCCTACCGTTTTCCTGCTCTGCTAAGTGAAATGCTCCCCCTGTGATTCTGGGTTTATTTCAAACCTCTAAATCATCATTTTGCGACACTGAGGTAACCAAATAGGCAACAAAAAACATGCGACCACACATCTAGTTTTTATGTTACTATGTTGTAAATATTGAATAATGTCCTTCATTTACAGTCAATGTCAGATATAAACATGTGCTCATTTTTCCTGAATTAAACCATATCCATGGCACGTGTTTCAGAGGAGTGCTATTTGGTTATGCTATTTTTTGTAAATAAAAAAGGACTCACCATGGCTACATGGGATCACTATTCAGCATAGCGACATGAAGAGTAGGCCTTATTCCCAAACCATCCTGCTTTTAATCAGTGTGATTCCCTCTAGTGTAAATAGCAGAATACAATGCGCCTGTTTTGGCTGGAGCTTCCTGGTGCCCTCTGCCTTCTAGTAACTCCTCAATCAATAACATGTGGCTGCAGAACCCCTCTGTGTATGCAACCAGAAGACCTGGAAATCCATACTGTCCCAGGCTCTTCAGATGCTGCATAACAACATCAAGCACAATGTAAACTACATGTGTTGCTATGAAATTATTCATATATCAAATATTTCAATATATGCTGCCCAATTGTTAGCTACTAAAACACGTTTAGACCTCGTCATTACAATGTGTAATTTCAACACCGTGCAATGTTGAAGTCAAAGCTGAAAGGCATTTTTGATCTAAAAACACATCATCGAAGTATTTTCTAAAAAGAAAATGCAATCTTTGCCTACGCATAGCCATCCAAGCACACATGCATGTATGCATTATAGAGGCGGTGATAGCGCCTCTGTGGTTTTTGTTAGGTCAGAGTTTACATTGCAAAGGCGTTTTTTGTGTTCTTAATAACTTTGCCACCTTTTGACGAATCCGCATGAACTATATATCTGTGTGTGTTCATAGATACATATGTGGGTATCTGTATGCATACAGCAACTAATACGTGTGTTTAGGACTCGATTAGATATATGTGTGTTTTGTGAATGTACCATATATATATATATATATATATATATATATATATATATATATATATATATATGTACATAAATATACACAGGTTTTGGTGCTTTTTTTTTTTAACAAAACGCAGTGGCAAAAAAATAACCCATTTAGCATAATTCACAAACAACCCTGAAACAGGAAACTATTTTATCGTTTCCAGTGAAATATGGATTTTATCGTGATAGTGACAAACCACTCTGCAGAGACTTACCATTGTTAGTGCTACTAGCAATATGCAGTAAGATTATTTCAATTATGTGGTAAAAATGCATATTATAAGCATATTTTCTGTCAGTATTATTTTCACCCCTTCCAGCTAGAAACAACATTTGTTTGTGAAATTTGCATTTTGTGTGAAAAAATCTGTAAATACAAAATTATGATGTAAAGGCTGCAGCCACAGAATTGCATTAATCCACTGACCTTCACCATTGTCAGTTGTTTTATTTTCACCAATTCGTGAACGGTAAACAACGGTTAAACATTCTATTTCCAAACAGCCTGTTGGTTGCCTTGCTCTGAAGGAAACATCTTTTTCAATCTAACTATCCTAAAATAAATTTATAATTTGAAAAATGCACAATGGGTAATGTGTAACATGGTTCTATATTATTATCTTGCAGTTCTAGTGACATGTTCAAACTGCTCTGTTTTCAGTCTTGTGTACGATGGCACCAAAAGTGCTCAAATGCAATCTTGTGCCATATTAGTTACCTATTCTTTTTATAGTATCTCTCTCTTTCATATATATATATATATATATATATATATATATATATATATATATATATATATATAGTTAAATTGTTGTTGCAGTGTATTCTAAATTGTAAATATAATTTATGTGGAGATAGATAGATAGATAGATAGATAGATAGATAGATAGATATTCACACCAAAGTCCCTTGTCAGCGTGAAGTGACCTCAAGAAAGTGGTTGTAAGGGCAGGAGGCAGGTGTGGTCTCACACACAGGCTGTACACCACACAAAATATATCAGTGAAGGTTCATCACTGTCCTAAAAGCCAGTCCAGAGAAAATAAAAGCTGCAATACTGCACTCACTAATGAGACGATTCTGAAATAAATTATAGAGAGAGAAGAAAGACTGCAGGCTCACTGAAGAGGTGTCACATAAAGATGGAATGAGAAGCAAACCCTATAGTACCAACGTCTGCAGCTAGATGCCTTGGCAGCAAATACAAAATGAAGAAACCTGCTGTAATTCGCATGCAGATACTGGATAGCCTTACAAACATTATACCCACATTTATGCCTAGAGAGTCTCTATTACCAACTGGATGTCCTCACATAGGTTATATAGAAAATATGGGGTGGATTTAGAGTTTGGTGGATGTGGGATATCTGCCAAAAGTGGCAGGTGTCCGTCCACCCTACTTACAGTGTCCATGCACTCTAAATAGGGTGGACGTGACATCTGGCATTAAGTACAGAAATAATTCCACTAATGTCATATGTGATGTCAGCAGAGGTGTCATTGCTGATGTCATTTTGCAATGTCCCCAATGATGTAATATTTGGAGTCATGGAAAGAACATTGGGGATCATATGATGGTGCAACCTACCATAACTGGGTATTTTCAGAATTTCTTTAAGATTTTGAAACATAACCATAACACCAGATAAACTGAAGCCTTTTAAGGGAACATCCAAGGTTCTGTAATATGATTAATTAGTAACAGAACGTATTAGGTAGTCAGAACTTTCAGTAAGTACATTTTAGAGTGGATATTTTGAGGAAATACTTTAAGAACTGTCAGGGAATTGCCTGCATCCTAGCCACCAATATCCACGGATCATTGCCTGAAACCAGGCCAGACATACACTCGACAGAGAGGGGCCACATCACTGAGGCATGTAAGAGTCCCTAAAAGAGTACTCCTTTATTACTACTCCCTGGACTCATAAATGCTTTTGTGAAAGGGCCCAGAATGCTTTCAGTCCTGCTGGGCACAAGATGCAGGAACGTCTGCCATGCCCTACTACTCATGCAATGATCCCAGTACCGGGTGGGAATTGGACACAACATTTAGACATGGCCAGCAGGCATTTAGCACAAAGTATGGGGTTAGGCCACATCCTGTGTCCATTTCAGCCCTACAGATACCTGATTGGACTGACCTTTAGCCCTGCCCGGAGGACACAGTGCACAGTTTGGCCTTTTGCCATGCTCTGTGTCTACTCGCCCCCTCCTGCCAGTGTCTGAGAGGCACATGTTCCAGTCACACCCAGTGCTTTGGTCACATCTTTCTCCAACTTGGCTTGCCTCAGTGCCCCCTGTGTGTGACCTTTGATTGTGCACTGCCCCCCCATTCATAATGCCCAGGGGGCATGATCTTCAGCCACTTTGTGTGCCAGCTACCTTTCCAACCATTTCCCGTGAATGGACTCACAGTTCTCTGTAGATTTGCTTTGGTAGAACTCCTTGAGGAAATGTCAATGGGAAATGCAGCTTGTATGCCCCCTCTACAACTTCCTCGCTGTGCTCAGTCCAGACACAAATGTTGGGAGCCCGTGTTATTTTTTGTAAATTTGCAAGCAGATTTGTAAAACAGTACTTACATTATAAGCAATCCAAATAATGTTTTAGAAATGGCCGTGGGCAGTCCAAATATGGACCTGTACTAACTAGTGCTTGGGAATGGAAAAGTGAGCCACAAAGAGCGTGCAGTAGATATTTGCACCAGTGTGGTATTACGGTTTTGGCTATTGTTACAGGTGAGATGAGTGCACAGCTTGACGTTGTAATCGTAAAACCATTCACTAAATGTATCTGATTTTATTTGGGCAATAGATTTTCCATCACTTTGCTGGTAACCGTCCCAGTCCTCCATGGTGGTGGGACTCTGCATCCATAATTTCACATGACCCCCCCCCCCGGGTTGTATTTGTTATCACATTTTCAATTAATTTAACTGAGGAGCATGGATAAAATAAAATGTTTCCTCGATAAATGAGCAGTTTATGAAAATGAATGAGATTGTTAACTCAGATTCTGAGGTTATTGGACACCCTTGAACTTTGGGAGCCTTCTGTCCCTACTTGTTTCATCTAACTTTTGCCAGTTTTCTCATTAACAAAAACACAGGAGGGTTTTACATCAAATCACAAAAAAGAGGAGCTGGCAGCCTCGACCTTTATGCCATATCTTATATCTAGTTTGTGCCAGCATGTTTTCATTAGTCTTGTTTAAAATTTCCTTATCAGAAATAAAACAGGGAAATTACATTCTGCGATCCCCATCTCACATTTCCTTCCCTTGACCAATTCACGTGAAACATCCCAGGATTGACCAAAAGTAATATATGCATTTTCTTTTAGTAGAGGTGAAATTAGAAAAACAACATTTTATTTTCCTATGGCCTAAACAACTTAACCATAACTACAGAAGCGCTATAGGTAGGAGACCGACGTTTTAAGGGATTAAACAACTGTCTGTCATGCATCTCAGGGCTAATCTTAGCTAGAGAGACATGAATGCCATCTGTGTAAAATATTTAATGTTCTTTTCAATCGGCCTAGCTCCTTATGGTCCCTACAGGGCTCTATGCTGAATGGCATAGTTACAAGAGCTGAAGCCAAAGGTAAATAGTAATTAGAGTCAAATTACATTTCAAGGTGTGAGTTCCTATCCGCCATTTGTCAGGTTCTTCTGCTGCCACACCTGGATTTCTGCTGAACACCATTTGTGCGTTTTGTGTTTTAATATGTAGGTGCTATAGAAAGGACACCCTGGTGTTCTGCGCTTTATGTATACATTTCTCTGTGTGCTTGAACGCGGTGATGAACAGAAGAGCGAGTTATACTTGATATATCGAAATATATGCCTTAACTTTACACATAGGAAAATATGCATATATATACGATAGATAGATAAATATGGTTCAGTACTGTTCAATGGAAAAACATAATTTGTGGTGACAGTGGACAGCCTCCAGGATACGCCATACACTTGCTTTTGTGGTTTTTGATGACTTTTATTTTTTTTTAAATGCATTTCATATTGTAATGCTCCACGATTGGTGATAGATTTTCTCACCGTTGATGCTGGTTGAGATCGGTTTGCACGTATAATGGTTAGGTTTCCAAAAAGGAAACATGCACAGCACTTGATGCCAGATCACAAAACTTTTTTGACTGGCACTATTTCATGTACTTGGTGGTGAGTTAAGGCGGTGCTTCGTGCAAACACCTTTTACCACCGCACTAATAAAGCAGGTTACTGAAAGTGGTACAGTGTGACAGCAAGTTTCGCCAATATTTTGTTGTGTGGCGTTATATTGGGGTGCTGATGTGTTCTAAACCTACATATTTCTATTTTCATGCACCGGTTTGCGGCATTTTTAGAATATACGCGGATATGTGTGGCCGCCACGTCTCAAAAATGCTGACAATTACGAGAGTTGTGTTCGCCATTATTGGAAGGACAGCCATGTATTGCAGGGAGACTCGTTCGTGTTCTGGTTCGAATAATTGTAAATATTATATTGGCTTGTGCAAAGCTATCTTTCTACATACTATATTTTACAGTGGTTTTAATTAATGAACCCAATGCTTGTATATGATTACACTTTGTCTTATTTTCAAGACAATAATTTCATTTAACTTCGCTAACTAAAAATATAATATGCAATTGACAACATGAAATTGGGTGGCAAGATGGTTTCTCATAACTTGCATTCTACTGCTGAATATTATATACATGACACACATTAAGACAGTTATAATTTGATATAAAATAATTATTCATTTATGATAGTGCTATTACGGAATATATCATCTCTAACCAGCTTCTGAGAAGCCACGACGTGGGCTTTGTCCCCTCTATATACTGAAAAGACGCATTAGGATACTTAGAAATACCTATTATCCCAAGTCTTACCTCCGTCCCATCAAAATGCTAATTCAAACAAGAACATATTATGATCAGCTCCATTTAAATGAGATAATCATGTGGCAACAATAGAGACGAAAATAGTAGTCATCAGTGTGTCACTTTACCTCTCTGCCAGTAGGTGGCAGTACAGCCTCAGCGCAAAGACAGGAATGGCAAAAGCGAGAGTGCTTCTCAGGTACATGACATTCATTTTGCCTGTGCATAATTGCAAATACTTACTGTGGAGTACAAACAAATTAGAACACTGCCCTCCAGATTAATTCAACTTGTATTTTAACAAGGTTTAACTTTATCTATCCATCATGTGCTTAGAATTTTAGTCTGCTGCTGCCACCGCTGTTTGTAGTCGTACACGGGGTGGGAAACAGCTGCGCGTGATGGATAGACGTTGTATAGATGACTACGTTTGGGGCCTGCTGTTTCCGGTGCTGCCTATATCCTCTTCCCCATCTGTTTGATCCCTGACAACCTTTCCTCATATTAGGTATTCAGGCTGAACGGGGGGCATTACTGCTCCTTCATGATTTGTTTATTGTGCATCGTGATGCACACGCCAGTGGTTATATGTTACCATATAATTCACGTACACATGTAAATGTATTCTCCAGCTGTGACCCTTCAGTTTTTTCCTGCATCATTTTATGCAGAAATGAAGTGGCGATGACGCATGCGCTGCAACAGAAATATTATTGTGGATATTGTTTGAAGCATAGAGATTATTCTTCAAAGAGATGCTTTGTATTTCAAAAAAATATTCTGAGAATGTGCAAAAGCCTGTGTTAGCCTTGGCCCATATTCGAGATATCAGCCATGCAAGGCTGGAACCTAATGTGTAAACCACATATCTGCTGCATGCACGCACGTTCAAAGAATCTCTCCTGTTGTGAGCAACCCTCCTTCGTATACACCACGGCACTGCTGCATTAACCCCATCAAAAACAACACCTCTTTGCAGCAATCTATATAACTGGTACGTTTTGTAATTTTAAGATGGCGCTCACAATTTAGACTTGAGTTAGGAGGTTAAACCATGCAGTCACGTCCTGGTGGGCACCGTTTCCTGATTACTATAAAGACTGGCTGTCTGCCAACCAACAGCTTCTGCTGTGAAGCCAACACGTGCCCCACTGCTGCCAGACTTGGAGGTGCTGTGTCACAGTCTGCCGGGGAAAGTCTTTGTGACTTCAGTCGCCTCTCATAAGGCCGGAGCACAAGGCTGTGTCCGGTGACTGGTGAGGAGTAGATGAGATCCCAGACACCAGGCCTGGCTTTGCCGGCCACCACTTCCCACAATGACAAAACACACAAGTGCTACAATTTCTGGCTGAGTGGGGTATTTAGAAGGCAATGCTAGCTCACCTCCAGGCAGATCCGCCCCAGCAGGCACCCGAGACAGTTACCACCCACAACACAGAATAAAGACTGCACTGGAGTGGCCAGGAGGGCTGGCTTTCCAGATCCAGACAGGGGTATCTTACCGTCGGGCCTCCTGGGAATGGAGGGTATTTTAAGATGGATCCTAATGCTTGCATAATGTTTGTTGTACGCTGGCGCCTCCCTGTGGTAGACTTCTCGCGTGCAGAGAGCTAGTTACCTGTGTAATCCAGACCACGTCCGAGTATTTCATTTATTGTTTCGTGAACAACCGCACATTGTCAAGCACTGCTTGCCGAGGTGGCTAGAGTCAGCAGCACCTGCTGTAAATCAGTGCCTCCATGTCCTACACCTCGATGCATTGTAGTTACGCAGACTTTTTGATAACTACATTTTGTTTAGATGCCATAGGCCACACATTTCTGTGCACATATTGAGTTAGCAGCCAGCACACAACTAGGAATGGTGGATCAGTGTATTCAATGCTAGCTACTGGGATCTGTGTGGACCTGCAGGTCACAGCTTGAATCCGGACAAGACTTTGTTAGCCTTCATCCCTTTCTCTCGTCCGAGGTCGATACATTGAGTACAATTAAATATAGTCTCTGTAACACCTGTTATTTGCAGCACTTAAAAAGTGTGGCTGCAAAGTTCTATATAAAAACAAGCTAAAACGATATTTTTATTGTTATATTCCTCTTAAATGATTTTTTTTAACATAATATCCTTGTGTTCTTTGTCCTTTGGATCCACAGAAACATATTCAGTCTATTGAAAGAGAGGCTTTATTGTATTACATATTTGACGTTCGTATTAATAATCATCTTTTTACTTTTTAGGCCTTTCTTTGTCAGTTTCTCCTTTTCAATATCTGTTTGTCTGTCACTTTGTGTAACTGTGTGACTGCTTTAATACCTGCCTTCCATCCTGTCCTTGTGTATATACATATCTGTCGGCCTATTTGCCTTTTGCTATTTCGTTTACCTCCCTTAACTTCCTAACAAATCAGGTCGAGTTTTTTTAATCTGTATCAATGGGTTCATAAGCCAATTCGTATGCATCTTTGTGTGTAGGCATTATCTGTGTTTAATATTTTCAATGAGATTATTTTTTAATGTATGCATAAGCCAAGCCATATTATGTACATCAGTTGAGTTAAAGGAACCTTTTCCGTTGTTGCTCAACATTTGTTTTGTTTTTTAACTGTCATCCACTTTCAATTATTTTCAGCCTATGACCATGCGTTCTTCTGTTTGGAATGCCACACTCATAAATAAAATTGGTTGGAAGTACAGAACTCAAACAATTTTTACAGTAGCACATCTTTATTGCTAGTACATTATTTACACAGCTGGCCATAAGTATTTAAAATGCAATTGAAGGCAGTGAAACATGTCTTGTCAAGAGTTCATTGCAGGCACCTACATTTTACGATTCCACGGTGCAGTGTTTACTACCCTAAAGCAACAAGGATATCTCAACACAATGCTCATGGATGCTTTCACTCTTCCTCAACAGACAATGTGCGGATCCTATCAATGCTCTTCCTACCTGTAGTCGTACCCTGTGGGCCATCTCCTTGTTCTTCGACTTATCTACACCTTTGACATATTTCAATCAATGTCACTTGCATGTGAGATTTGGTTGACGGTGGTGTTATTTATGGGGAGTTTACCACCCCTACTTCTGGTGTCAGTGCACTATTACAAGTTTATAAGATTGAAAATGAAGTACTCTGAGTGAATATATTTCTTATGCAGCCTCCATGCAAAGGGTAACTGAATCAAATGCAACCCCAACTTGGAGCCCTCCCTACCTCCAACCCCATCTTTAAAATGCATTTTTGTAGGTGAGATTTGGATACTTTGAAATGGATAGATTATAGGTGAGATTTTGACACTTTGAATGTAATGTTTTGTAGGTGAGAGTTGGGCACTTTGTATTTAACGTTTTGTAGGTGAGATTTGGGCACTTTGAATTTAATGTTTTGTAGGTGAGAGTTGTGCATTTTGGGGCAGATCTACAAGGAAGTGCCGCAGCGCGGCAACGCAAGCCCTTTGGCTGCGCCACGCTGCGGCACTTCCGAAGCACAGGAATGCGGCATATTTACAATAATATGTCGCATTCCTGTGCTCTCCCCTGCGCTGGCGCACAAACTGCAGCCATGCGCAGGCACCCTTGCACCATGGTGCAAGGATGCCTGCGTCATGGGGAGATTGTTTTTGTGCAGGAAGGGGAACCTTCCTGCACAAAAACAATCACTACAGGCATTTTCCTCTGTCAATGCGTGCTGTAGAATGCAGCACGCTTTGAAAGAGGAAAAAATGAGGAGAAATGAAAACATTTCTCCTCGTTGCGCCTCTCTATGCCTCCCCTGGGGAGGCGTAGCATTGATATGCATTTCCAGATTTATGAATCCTCGTAAATCTGGAAATGTGTCTCATTCCATGGGTGTTGCGTGGGAACACCCACAGCAACACCCATGGAACGCCCCTTCCACGCTAAGTGCTGCGTGTAAAGGGGCCATATTTACAAGGAGGGGAAAAGTCACGCAGGGTGGCTTTTCCTCTCCTTGTAAATATGGAGAAGTGGAATGCACCTCCAGTACGTCACAAAAAGTGACGTACTGGTGGCGCCGGTGGCTTTTAAATCTGCCCCTATGAATTTAATGTTTTGTGGTGAGAGTTGGGCACTTTGAATTTAATGTTTTGTGGTGAGAGTTGGGCACTTTGAATTTAATGTTTTGTGGTGAGAGTTGGGCACTTTGAATTTAATGTTTGGTAAGTGAGAATTGGGCACTTTGAATTTAATGTTTTGTAGGTGAGATTTGGGCACTTTGAATTTAATGTTTTGTAGGTGAGAGTTGTGCATTTTGGGGCAGATCTACAAGGAAGTGCATCATCATTCCCCAGAAGGTAATGTGTACAGAGGGTGGGCCACAATTTTGTAATTTTCTGCACTTCTGTGCCAAGGTTTCCTTTTACTACTGAAAGGTATTTAATACTTGAGCTTCGAAGAGATTTTAGTGAGTAATAGAATTTCAAAGTTTTTTTAAACAAACAGCAAAGTCGATACAGGAGATAACCATATTTAGATCAACTACAGTGCCCCAGTGGCACAGGGTCAGAGGCAGTAAAGTACATGGTCACCTATTGCAAGGCTTATGATCATGGACCGTCGAATTCACGGTGAAAAACTCAGAGGGTCTCCCATTGCACGTCACATTGATGCTCAGACTGCCTCGGTCCCTCCACCCCTGCTCGTCTGGCCCCTGCAGAAGTGTCCATCCGTTTGTGTCTGTATTCATCCCCTTCCTGAACCAGCGATGAAGCCTGGAGAAAGCATCCTTTTAACAACAGCAGAAAGAGACAGCGGAATTCGGATGACATCGAGGTGAAGGTTCAATAACTGAGAAGGGCAAGAGAGCTCCTTCCTGGTGGTAAACAGGTGACGTCTTCTCCAGTTCTGGGAGTCTGTAAATAGCCTCCTGCTTAAGGAATGCCTCTCGTTAGCCTTCTTATTGCTGAGTTCAAGTGTCCATTACTTTCCCTTGTTAGACTGTCCTATGTGCTTTAAATGACTTGCCCTGCGCTCTGATGCCAGTAGTTAGAGTGTGCTTTATAAATGCTTTAATACCTAAATAAAGTCCATAAATGACTCGGTAAATTGGTCCACCTTGGGGAGCACAAAATCACCACCCTCTGGTTACAAACAGAAGATACAGATGGAACTTGGTACCATGAAAACCCGCCAGCACTCAGTTTCCGCACTAGGTAACATGATTGTTTCCAGGGTATGGGCTGAGGCTGATCATCAGAAGGTCATTGCAACAGTCCAAGTTATTCTCCTATGCTACATCGAAATCAACTTGGTACTAGTACACAAACATATCAGTGGACATAGAAAGCTTTAACGCAGGCTCTTTTCAAAATGTTTTTTGTTGCCTTTAAGCATGAGTGTTTGGTTCTCAAATTTGTAGGAGATTTTCCCCCCAAATCAAGTGCCATCACTCCCCACAGTAAAATAAATGTTATTTATGTTGAGCAGACGTACACATTCTGTAATGACACTCGCCTTTTGTGCCTGCAACAGTGGACACTACTTGCTTTGGCGTCTGTTTGAAAAGGCAGCCATGCAGGTACGGTCCTGCAAACAGCATCCTTCAAGGCGCACCTACGAAAATGTAACATCTCCCCGCCATTTGCTTGAGTAAGGTGAAAGTGAGCATCATTGGGACCGTCTGCTTTTATAAAAGTATATTTCATGCTGCACTCACCGGTTTTACAAAGCGCGGGTAGTTTTCATGGGCTGTTTACAGCATTTCTTCAAAAGTGAGAATTCCATTTCAGTAAATGAGTGATCCGCTGTCGCTGAACACGGTAATTACTGGAAAGAAGAGACACTAAAGTGTTGATGGCGTGAAAGTTCTCACAATGTCGGTGAAATAAATTATGAAAATGACAGCTATGGTTTTATAGAAAATAAAATGTTCTTTTGTGTGACCAGCCATCTGGAAAAATACACATTTGCTCAATCTTTAAATACATTTTGTCACCTGCCAAATACAAAAACTTAATTTGTACAAAATATTTTTGTGGGTTGTCATCAGATTTTGCTAATCCTACTTAGAGCACAATGTACAGGTTTTAATTTTAGAATGCCAGGATTTATCAAACATGCAAATAATACAGCATCACGGCTGGCATAACCAATTATTTCCTATTGTAGAATTTTTGTCAAGGTTTAGTAGTAACAATCGTTTCGCTTGTAAATGCCAACAATGATGTGATCTTAAGTCTTACTAGAGAGTAGAATTGGACCCTTGATTCAAAAGTATGCCAGCAGATTGCAGGCACTTTCATATTTCAGGAAATGCGAAATAAAAGCTGAAGCTAAAACTCTTTGGCAATGTTTTTGACTGCGGTTACAAAAATCAGGCAACCTGAAGTGCCCTGTGAGAGGAGGCCATATGGGGGTAATTTAGTCACTGAACATTAATTGTTTTTGACTGTTCTTGAGAGGAATAAAGGTCCATTCAAGCCTCACAATTGTAAAACATAAAGCTACTGTATTTTCTGTTTTCCTCGGGTGTAGTTTAGTATTGCAGTACACACACGACAGATGGATGCTAGCGTGTGAGAAATCAGTTTTTTACCAAAAATATTTTTGTGTTTGTATGTGTGTGTGTCTCTGTGTATGTGTATGCGCACGCGCGCGCAGGCATATATTCTATCATTTATCCGCTGACTCACAGGACTGCAGTGTTTTGAGCCATATATATGGGTATTTAACAAAAAGAAGGAAATTGTCAAGATACACAGCCACAGGATGGGGAATTGAGCTAAACACAAGCAAACACATCCAATGAGGAAGGCAGACTCAAATACTTGGGAGAAATATCGAAAGTTGAGCAACAATACAGGTGTTAAAGCATGATACACCTGCTGTATTTGCTATTTCAGGCTGTGTAAAATACATGTTGTGATAGTTGTCATTGCTGTCTTCTGACAGGGCGTCCATTTAAATAATACATGCCTTGCTGTATATGCTGAATATTTGCATAAATGTTCTTTTAAAGTATCATAATATATGCCTGTTGTTTAGATATAATTAACTGCGTGAAAGCATTTTACAGAGCAGAACATATAGTCACTACCTTTTAGTGGTTAGTAACGTAATTGTAAACCCAGAAAACTTCATATCAGCTGTTACAATAGTGATTTAGGCAGTTTTACCTAATTTCAATATACCCCATTTTCTGGCATTTAAACACTCACCTTGTATTACACCTCTAAAAAGAAAAAGGTAAAAAAAAACAACAACAACATGAGTCACTAAAAGCACTACCACCATTTGCAAAGGATGTCAAAATCCACTTCTCCAATGTATGGTCTATCAACTAGAAATTCAGAATGCCTCGTACATACCGTTCCCTACTATGGTCGTTTTGGAAACTCTTTTCCTGTAAAATGTAAAGGGAACCCCTAGAAGTTACTCCTTAATGCAGCCTCTATTACTAAACTTTGCAGGTGAGTGAAATTCACCCATTCAGGTGCTCTTCCTTCTAAAATCAGAGCGAGCATTCAGACCTCAGAATATTTCTCGACCTATACGTGAGTGAGAGTTATTCTATTTAAAATGTAAACTGCAGGTTACAGACTATTAATTGAAAAGTATCTACCTGCAGAATGTGGCTTACAAAATGGCGGCACATAAACAACTGTAGAGAACAGTAAATTAGATTGGCAAAGGTTAAGCACGAATAGCAGTGCACAGCCCATTGGGAGTAGTATTTTGAAATATGTTTATCTCTAGATATCAGCTATTATCGAATAATGAAATACGGGAAGTAAAGTAATTGCTGCATCGGTGATTGTTTTTAATAAATGAAAACACCCGACGCTGTCAAATACAATCCCCTTCATAGAAAAAGCAAAAATGAGCATATTTCTTTTCCGTAGAACAAGTCATTTTTTCATGACTGGACAATGCCCCGTATTGAGTGTATAGAATGTATGCTTTTATATAGTTTCTGTACATCCTTTTGGCTTTTGTAATTTATAGACTACATTGTTTCTATTCAATAGTTTCTCTTAAGGCGTATTTAATACTCTCATAAGAATAGCCTCGCTTGCATTTTTTAACGTGTTTGCTCTGTTACAACACGTGTTGGTCAATGTATCACTAACTTAGCATCCCGCAATTCCACAATTCAAAACTCTATCAATTAGGTGTTAGAAATGTGTTTTCTAAGTCATATCAATCGGGAAATACAGGAGAACCCCAAATGTGTTACTCACAGTATGATAAAATAATAAGACGAAGAGCACAGCTGCCTATATAACTAATTGTGTACGTTTTCCAATGCAGGATCTTTTCAACATTTCATGAGTGAGTGTGTGTGTACAATGAGTGGTTTTGAAAATGTATTGCTAATACATTCCACACCATTATAATTGCAGCATTGACTGGCAACGGAATGCAATCTAGGTTGATAGATGTAGACTTGTGAAGAGGATGTGAGGGATTCACTGAAGGCAGTACTTCTCTTTAGATGCAAAGCAATATTGCAAAACGCCCCCAAGACCAAATATTCGTATGTAAACGTGTTTATGGGTGCTTTCATTTTGTGGCTACGAATAGTATTATTGTTCTACCCACTGAGCTATCGAACAGTTTTAAAAGTAATGGTTATAATTTTACAGTAAAACATAAAAAAGGCTCAGATTTGGAAGCAGAATTTCTTTTGTAATCAAAAATGCCACCATGTATACATTTTTGTATACATTTCTGTTTAATGAGCAGTTGATTACAAAATTCAAAAACGTCTTCAGAGTTCTTGAGCTTGCATACTGTGCTTATGTGAAGCTGAAAGAGAAATAAGATGTTCCATTCTATGTACCTCTACCGAGCTCATTTAAGAATTGGACCTAGATGAATAAATTATGTGACCTTCCATGAGACGCTAAATATGTAACCTGCTCAGAGGGCCCAATTCACAAAACATGAGTGATTCAAGAGTAAGATTCTATGTGGCACATGCTCACAATCTTCATCTCCACCAAATTACATACCACCAGTAGGTAGTTATAGTTAGGACCTGGTTGCCATAGGAAAAGTTTTTTTTGTTTTGCCAATAGCTTTAGTGCTGTTTCATGAATATTCAAGAATGTTCAAAATTAGTACATAAGTCAGTTCAGCTGCTGTGCTGTAAGGTTCAGAGAGATTCGTCAAGCGGGAGCTGAGAAAAAGGGGGGGCCCAAAATGCTACAACAAGACTACAGCCCAAACTGCTGGATGAAATTTCTCCAAGCTTGGCAGAAAGGTAGGTCTTAGTTCACAAAGTGCCCTTTTTAGGTCTCGCCTAGCGAACGCAGTGCATGCGCTGCTTCGCCTTGGCGAGACTATTGTTGTCGGTTTTGCTAGCGAAGGGAGACAAACCATGTGCGCGCACGGACAGGCGATGTGCACACGCATGTGTTAGGTCTCGCCTCTGGCTCACACGCTCCCACCGCGCGCTTGTGTAAGAGACATGCACGCGCCTGGCAATCTAGAAGTGTATAAACCTCGGGAAACATCAACTACATTTTAAAGTAAGATAGACCATACCAGGGCTGGTCATGTGCCCACAGATATGCAAAAAGGCAAAATTAAAGAATACATTTAACAGCATTTTAAAGTCCAGTGCAAGGGGCTAACTGGAACATAAAACCCTCAAAATGCTCTAGCGGCAATGTATATTATAATGACGTGGCTAAAGTCAGACGCCTAAGGCACGCTACAAAATCTGTCACACCATAGCACTCCCTCCAGCACACATGCACGCACACACACACTTTCACTCCACAGCAAAAGACACACAAAACATCACTGCAGTAGAAGATCACACACGCACACACAAACATAGAAACAAACATGACTCTTCCGGAACTTGGGCTTGTATTTAAAGAAGGCTATGAAAAAAGAGTGACGGCCCCTGTCTCACATAGGAGGAAGGAAATAATTCTGCAGTGTCGTTTCATCGGAGTCCTGTCGACTTTTGCAGGACAAAAGTGAAACAGAAGGGAGATCTCTGTATTCCGAGAGGTAGTAAAAGCGCAATTCTATCCCGCAACGGCTAGGAATTTCTCAGTTGCTTTTGTCTGCCAAAACTCTCTGGCACCCCCTTGCTTATAGGAAGTCAATGTTCCATCCACCCCACCCTAATTTAGAAAGTAGAGTTGTTTCCTCCATGACGGGGACAGAGAATGCCCGTCCGCCCTACCTCCCGCACCTGTCAGCTTGGAAGCTGCCGGTATCCCCCTGGCAGTGAACTCGGATCATAATTATTGATAAAAGTATTGGTGCCACGTAAAGTGACGTTGAATGGCCATCAAAGAATACTGTATGAACAGAAGGGGTTAAAGTCAATTCCATAATACAACATCTCAGTTCATATATAATGACCCCGAGTATTACTAGGAAGTAAGGAAGACCTAAGCCATTTCCTGGAATAGTTTTAGTAGCCAAGCCAGTCAATCAGCGATTCTCTTTGTACAGTGTAGACTAGAGAATATGAACGCATGGATGTATTCCAATAGACCCGATTCCGGCAGGAGAATCCCGATTTTTAAAGCAAAAAAATAGCTTTCTTTTAGTTGACTCCAGCCTGAAATTGTCTCTACTTAAATAGAAGTCAATGGGCAAAATACATTCTCCCGATCTCTTTTTTAAAATCTCCCACTTTACTGTCCTAAAATGTTGGCATGCATGTGTATTGTATTTCTATAGCGCGAGCCTCGCCAAAAGGCAGTGAATATGCCGGCAGGTTAGGGACTAAAACAATGAGGGTTTTGTTCAGACGGTCCTTGTTTTTCAACCAACGTAGCACATAGTTTCACTTTTTGTTTTATAAGTATTGCCCTGCCTAATTCTGCTTGTTCTCATTGCAAGTTGCCTTATCTGTTTAAAGCAAGTGGTCAATTGGATCAAGGATTGCGATGGGTAGGCAAGAGGGAATTGGACAGGAGCCAGGAGAAGCATGCTTGAGGCTGGAGGGGGGTAGTTGGGGCAGTGTCAAGCTTATTCTCTGCCTACAGCTCTGCTCCTCCACAGCTGCAGTTTTACGGGTGCAGATCAGCACCCAGTTAAACTGAGTCAAGCGTTGAGGGGCGTCTCCCTACCATCCTGGGGAAAAGCAAACAGCTGAGAAGAAACACAGAGCAGCTTAAAATAAATTATGATTGCTGCTCAGTGACAAAGTATTCTGAATCAGTTTTTTTTTAAGGGAGGTGGAGGGATATGAATTATTCCCTAGCCTCCTGCGCATGTGTTGGCGAGGGAAGTTGTCCTCGCCATAGAGGCATACATTAGAGCAGGGAGCACACAGTGGTGTGTTTTACTGACAAGAATATCTTTACTTGTTGGGCGTTAATTTGATCGGCCCAGGGCGGATTTGGAAGACCTCCATTAAAGTAAATGGCCGGACGTGGGGCAGCCCAATGGGACAATGTAGGAGTTTGTGTGGAAGTCTCGTCACTGCCACTTCAGCAACTGCTGTGTGATAGGAGGGCAGGGGAATGGGGGAGGAGTTCAGCACCTTCCTTTCAAGTTAAGGCAGCTGGTACTGCGTGGAATTCATAGTACTGGCCAGTTCAGGTCCGAAGTTCTAGCTTTGATGGCAGGGTGGCTGCGGTGGTGATTTGGAGGCCTTATCTTTATTTTGTTTGTTGGAGCTTGGAGGGCAGCAGCCAGCACCCTCAGATTTGGTGGGTCTGTGTTGGTGGGTCATGCCCGCCATGTCAGTCTTCCTGGTTTTGTTGTCAGACAGTGAGACTCTGAGTTTGCTGTTGTGCTGAGCTTACGAACGGATCATGGGTCCACGTGAGTAAAGGAACCAGTTAACCAGGCTGAAGCAGCTAGTCCGCTGTATCATCTTTTCTGCACTACAGTGTGCTGCCCACCCAGGGAGCAGCACCCAGCTGAGTCTGTGGCTCTCCCTCCTACAGTGCTGCCTGGCACGTAATCGAGTACACGGTACCACCAAAAAGTGCATGCCATTGTAGATTGCAGCCATCCGAGAAAGTGACTGCCCTCCCTCACCTGCTCTCTCATCACAGACTGCTGCCAGGAGGATTACATCTGTGACTTATGCAGGTACTTCTCAGAACAGTCACCTTTCCATGCTCAGGCCTAAGGCTGGCTGCAGTCGACACTGCCTTGAATGGACATGGTGTCCAGGGCTTCGGTGTTCATGCTTAAAAGGTGGTATCAATTATGCAGCCAGTGTAGTGGCACCGTAGTCGCAAGATGTAAGGGGCCCGAATGTAAAGCCTACTACTTGGAAGGTTTTTGAGTAGCTGCAGCCTCGCAGCTGATTATTGTGTATGAGCCACGATACTAGTATATGCAGATGCAGCCGATAGAGCGTAGCTCGCCGAGTTCAAAGCCTTCTGTGGTCCGAGTCAATGTACTGCATTTTAGGCTGAGCCGGGGCAGCGCATGTGCTGCTTTGCAAGGCATGCTGTATTCAGGTTGGGACTTGAAGCTCCGCCCACTCTCCGCCCATATTTTCCATTGGCTTGTGTCAGTGTCCACTGTAAACTGTGGCTGTTCATTGGTCAAAAGGTTTAGTAGTCCCTCCTTGTCTCATTTTGTAACCTTCCATGGCGACACGCCCTGTTAGGTGTGTTGTTACTCGGTAGGCTTTAATTACAGCCTCTGAGCACTATTTTCTCAAATAGCTTTGTCCTACCTGCTGTTGCAGGCAGGACATGCGCTCTCCTAACGCTTTTTTTTTTTATAGCACTGGTGCTGGCATTTGCAATGGAAATAGGTCTCGCATTTGCGAGAGTTTAAACTAATTGCATAGTAAATGACAATGCCTTTTATTTGATCTGTTTTAAAAACAACACATAAATAAAAGGCATTGTCATTTACAGTGCCAATAGCTCAAACTCTCGTAAATGCGAGACCTATTGCATTGTAAATGCTTGTTGTTATTTGGTTTAAATCCGTTCAGTAGTTTTTGAGTTATTTAAGGAAAAACAAATTTGTATATTTAGAGGTGCGCATGGTGCATAAAGCATTGTTTGGTGGAGGATCCAAGGATGTGCAAACTTTGTTTTCTCGATACGTTCCTTCACGAGCTCTAAGATCAGCATCCCTTGATCTCTTACAACTGCCTAAGATAAAGAGAGTAAGGTGTGGAGGTAAACGCTTCTCTTTCCTAGCATCCAAACCTTGGAATTCTCTGCCCACACACCTCAGGTTTTTGCCTAACAGATCGGTCTTTAGGAGGGAAATTAAAACATGGCTCTTCTCCCAACCCTGATCGTGTTGGCCTTGGGCATCGCATATCACTCAGCGCCAAGACGCCTCGGCAGTAGTGCGCTTTACAAATATTTTCAGTCAGTCAGGTGTGAATCCTCTGTGAATCTTTCACAGTGCTTCACAAATCCTCACGCCAAAAGGAATGAAGTGATTGGCTGACCGCAACCTGAGTAGAAAGTTGCGGCTGTCATTTTAGACATCAGGGAACAGGCCATGGCAGCAAGAATAAATATGAAATATAGTGGAAGGGGGCAGGATAGAGGTACTCTGACCCCCTGGGAGCAATAGGGGGTCTGTGAGGAACCTCTGATGGATAAGAAAATGACCATAAATGTTTTTATCCATGTGCAAGAATTCACAAATCCATCGTGATGCCTAGCACGGCCCCCATGTAACTTAATGGCAGATTTGTAAAATCTGGTGGGACCTGTGTGACTTGGCAGTGGATTTGCGAATTCTGGTGAAAATAAAATATATACTCACTCGGAAACTTATTTACCCACTGAGAAACCTAGACAGACACTCTCAAACCCACTGATGGACCTACTCAGGCACTCTCTTACCCATTCATAGACCCACTCAGACACTCATGCACCTACTCATAGACCCACTCAGAGACTCACACAGCCACTCACAAATCTACTCAGAGACTCATGCACCCTCTCCCAGACCCACTGACAGACTCACACACCCACTCACAGACTGACTCAGATACTCATGCACCCACTCACAGGCCCATTCAGAGACTTACTCTCCCACTCACAGACCCACTCAGACTCATGCACCTACTCACAGACCCACTCAGAAACTCATGCACCCATTCACCAACCCACTCAGAGACTCACACACCCCCTCACAGATCCACTCACACCCACTCACAGACTGACTTAGAGACTCACGCACCCACTCATAGACTCACAGACCCACTCACAAACCCACTCAGACACTCTCACACCCACTCAAAGACTCACTCAGAAACTCATGCACTCTCTCACACACCCATTCGATACTCACACACCCACTGACAGACCCACACAGACACTCACAAACCCACTCACTAACCCACTCAGACCCTTATGCATCCACTCACAGACCCACCCAGATAATCATGCACCCACTTACAGACCCACTTAGACACTTATGAACCCACTCACTGATCCACTATGACACTCTCGTACCCACTGACAGATCCACTGAGACACAGACTCACCCACTCACAGACCCAATCAGACACTCATACACCCACTCACAGACCTACTCAGACACTTATAAACCCAACCACTGACCCACTCAGACACTCACACACCCACTCATGTAACCATTCAGACACTCACACACCCACTCAGAGCCACCCATAGACTCATGCACTGTTAGACCTGGCATCCTTGGCGTGGGTCTCCCTTCCATTTTTTCACTATGCCTCCTCTGTTGTTGACATGTTTTTGCTGGTTTAGATGCTTTCGGCACTTTGCCACTGCTATTCAGTGCCAAAGTGCAAGTGCTCCCTATGATAAATTGATTACTGATTCCATGATTGGATTATTTGATTTACTTGTCAGACACTAGTACAGTGCACCGCGTGTGCCCAGGGCCTGTAAATCAAATGCTGCTGGTGTGCTTGCAGTACTGGTTGTGCCACCCACCGGAGCAGATTGGAAAGCGTGTCTCAGGCCTGCCATTGCAGAGCCTGTGTGCAATCTGGTACTGCCATGTCGACTTGGTAAGTGCACACACTTACCAGTCCCCAAACCTTCCCTATTCTGCATGTTAGTCACCCTCAAGGTAGGCCTGCGGGCAGGGTGCATTGTTTGTAAGAGGTAGGACCTGCCCTGGTGTGTGTGGCATGTCCTGATAGTGAATTACAGCCAATTTTGTTTTTCACTATTGCAAGGCTACCTGTCCCCATAGGCCAGAATGGGCAGTTTGATTATGACATCTTATAATCCTAACTGACCCAGGGAACATGGTAGAAAAACGAATTTAGTATGCCTGAACTCAGAATGATAAAATACATCTTTTAGTGAAGTTGGTTTTAACATTCTGTGTTTGAAAATACCACTTTTAGAAAGTAGGTATTTTCTTGCCTAACCATCCAGCCTGCCTCTGCTAGCTTGTGTATTGTATGTCTGGGTTTGTGAGTGACATGGGCTGGGGGGCTCCAGGAGACAGGGTGAGTCAGCACAGGGCTGAATAGACCTATCTGCATGCAGAGTGGTGGGAGGAGTAGCACCTGGGCCTGAATAGGGCTGTGCCTGCCTTCCACAATGCTGGCTCCACCTCCTGTGGTGGTTCTGATGTCCCTGGCCCACATTGAGAAAGGAAGAAGGTGTGCACTGGCAGAATGCACCCAGAACTGGTTTGGACTAGGTACAGGACCCTCTGCCTTCAGAGGACAAAGGATTTGCTTGTATAAATATTGGGACCCGGACCCCAAGATTTTAGATCACTTCCGGGAATCAAGACAAACCTTTGCTGAGGAGAAGAACCAGGAAACTGAAGGAGGAGACTGCCCCTGTGCTGTGTGCTGTTGGGGTTGGCCTGCAGTGGTTACTTTATTGCCAAAGAAAGGAGAAAGGAACTTGGGGGCCCATTAGGATGGCGGGCGGATCGCCCCCACCGGGCCGGTGGTAGCCACCACCGGCCCGGCGGGGGCGATCTGCCCGCCATCCTGCCATGAATGACCCCCCGCCACATTAGGATGGCTGGGGGGTCCGCAACGGATGGGAAGACCGTCCGCCGCATTTCCGCTGGTCGACTCGTCGACCGGGCGGAAAACTGCCAGGATATCGTAGCGGTGTCTGCAAGACACCGCCATCCACATTACGATGCCGGCGGAGTCTTGCCTTTCCATGGCGGCATTGCCGCCATGGAAAGGCATGCGGTTTCTGCTATTGGGGGCCCGTTGCGGGCCCCCAGAGTGTTGGGGGGGTGGGGGGTGCACATGGGGGGTACCTATGGTACCCCCCTACATTGGCATGGACAAGGTGGCAGGCACCGCGCGGTGCCTGTCACCTTGTGTATGCCAATGCACAACGTGCATCCACAGCATTGTGACAGGCGGTGCTGTGAGCACCGCCCGCCACAATGTTGTGGATGGGGGTTGCCACCGCCACTGTGGTGGTGGCATAAAAATGGCCACAGCTGGACCGCCGCACGTCTGGCGGACGGTCCCGCATGCTGTTACGGTGGCGGGCCGACTTTGTCCGCCCGCCATCGTAATAGGGCCCTAGGTGTGTACTTTCATCATCTTGAAGAAAATCGCCAAGGGCTTGAAGATTGAGCTTGCCTCCTGCTGAAGTCTCAGGGATACAAGACTTCACCAAACAGCTCCCATGAATTCCCTTGCTGGGAATTTGAAGTGCCTACTGTTGTGTTGGGCCTTCTGAGAGACTGCGTGTCGCTGGGAGCTGGAAGCGCGACTCACGAAGTAGAAGCACGTCGCCGCCGCCGCAGCAGCTGTTGTCGCATCACCGGAGAAGAGTGTCACCGTCGCATCATCGGAGAAGTGTGTCGCAGGGCCTGTCACGGCTCAGAAGATTCACAGAGTCGCCGCACGGCCGTCGGGCATGCACGCATCGCCCCCTTTGTTGTCGCATCGAGAAGAAGACGCCATTTTGTTTCATTGCACCAGGTCGTCATCACATCGAGGCGCTGCTGGTCGCATCACCACAGAAGCGCGGTAAGAAACCGACGCATCACCTCCCCACGCGGTGAAGATCCAACGCATCACCTCCTCTCTGGTAAGGAACCGACGCATCACCATCCCCTACGCAGCAGTAGGGAACCAACGCATCACCTCCCACGGAGCAAGGAACCGACGCATCACCGTTCTTGCGTGTAAGGAACCGACGCATCACCTTCCCTGCAAATCTTTTGTTTGTATCGCGTTACGCATCCAAAGGTACATTGAACGTAGAGTGTCGCATTTATCATCTTTATTGAACTGAACTATTTTCTACCATTGACAGCCATATTTTTCATAGTGTATTGTGGATTTTTGTCGTTTTGGGTCTTGTGTTAAGTCTATATAAAAATCCTTATTTTTATAATACAACCTGTGTGGTGTCCATCTGTAGTGTTGTCACTGGGTTACTGTATGTGTTCACAAATGCTTTACACACTGCCTCTGAGATAAGCCTGCCTGCTCGTGCCAAGCTACCAAAGGGGTGAGCAGGGGTTATTTTAGTAGTGTATCCCCCTTACCCTGACTAGAAGCAAGGGTCCCTATTTGGACAAAGGTACCTACCTCTGCCAACTAGAGATCCCCAGTTCTAACATGCACCCATTCACAGACCCACTCATAGACTTACACACCTACTCACAGATCCCATCAGACACTCACATACCTACTTGCAAATCTACTCAGACACTCACACACCCAATCACAAACCCACTCAGAGACTCACGCACCCACTCACAGACCTACTCAGACACTCACACCCACTGACAGACCCACTCAGACCCTTATGCACCCACGCTCAGACCCACTCAGAGACTCATATACCCACTCACAGAGCCTCTCAGAGACGCATACACCCACTCACAGACCCACTCAGATACTTAGGCACCCAGTCACAGATGCACTCAGAGACTCACACCCACTGACAGACCTACTGAGACACTCACACACCCACTCACAGACCCACTCACACACTCACGGGCCTACTGACAGACTTACTCAGACACTCACACCCCCACTCAGAGACTCACTGAGACACTCCCACACCCACTTCCAGAGCCACTGATAGACTCTTGCACCCACACACAGACCCACTCAGGCACTCATGCACTCACTCACAGACTGACGCAGGCACTCATGCAGCCACTTACACAGCCACTAGCCCACTAATGCATCCAATCAGATACACACAGTCAGTCAGACAGTTCAGAATCCTTTATGTGTTTCTGTGTATTGAATGTGTGCATTTGCTTTGTGGATTTACGACGAATTTACGAAGTCAGAATTTATTTTTGAAAAAGGTATTTAAAAAGAAAATGCACCAGTGTTTGAGAAATCAGTGGCTCTTACAAGAGTCTTTGTGTTTAGTGTGAGTAGATGATAACTGCACATAAAACAGGATGCTGTATTTCAGGTTTTTAAGGAACATCCTGTTGCCATTCTCTTTGAAATGAACTCCGTCAGTTCAATATGTACCCTACATGTCAAAGCGTAAATTGTTGTTGTCAATGGAGCCCATGTTGTGGTCTCTAAGAAACAGTTTTATTGACATGTTTCCTGGATTTGTCTTCCTGTGGACAGAATTTGTTTGACCACTTTCATTTCTGTCTTTGGCAAATGTTAGAGTACACCAAGACAGCATGAGGGAAAAGTGTCATAAATTGTGCAAAGGTATCTTTCATTAGGATTTCTCATCCTACCCCAGTAAGTGTGCCTAGGCCATTGCCACCACAGTGCACAATCATGAAGTCTGGATGTTGGCAATCTGCAATGCTTTCAACTAAAGGCAGCAAGTGATGCCACTTTAGCCCTCTCTGGCCAACCCAAGCAATATCCACATTAGGCAAACCCAAGTACCTGTCAATGTGACTTTTTCTAGCACACCCTCTGGCCCAAAACTCAAAGCAGTGACCCACAATCCACACTCTAACCATTTTGAAGGCAAGGAGGAGTAGCACACAGGAGAAGGCTGGAGCTGAAGGAGACAGTTTTCAAAATGAAAGGCAGTTAAAATGGAAGACAGGAGTTGTTTAAAAAAAAGATATTCGATTGGATGGTGTAAATAAGCAGGTATAGATAGTGATTTTCAGCAGAAAGTAGGTAGATCTGTGATTGGCTCTGTAAAAATAAAAAAAGTTCTGCTTTTTTGGATATGCTTATGTTTCCAAGCAGTCAACCACATCTGCTACAGTTGAACTTGAAGCTAGTGTATTTTTAAATTTTATTTTATTTATTGTGAGCAGAGTTAAAACTAACAAAGAGCAACTTTAACGATACAACCAGTTATTATTACCTTATACAATTAAAATTCAATATATCGTCTTAACTTATAGCTGTAATCAATTTCCCTCACTCCTCATCACATACAGATACAAATTCTGCGCCTATCAAAAGTGCAAGGTGCAAATAACGAATAATAAAGTGCTGTGCAAAACCATTTTACCATAATCAAGTTGTTATATTCAGGCTTGCTAAGGGGACTAGTCCCTTATCCATCCTAGATACAGAGATTAAAGTGCAGTGCATAGCAGCTTTTACATAATAAAATTAATCCATTAATTTAATCGTTGCATATCTCATTCATAAGATTTCCTCCATTCCCGAGGTGATACATCCATAAGCAACAAAATAAAAAAACAAAGTTAGTCATCCCAACACTGTAAAAAATATTATAATACTATGAACGTTACCCATCCCGCCTCAATCTAAAATACTGAGCCTTTTACTTTCTATCTTATCCATAAATGTCCAAACTGCCAAGAATTTCCTAGTAGCCCCTACCCTTTTTGTATATGCTTCCTCGAAAGTTTTAGCACGTTGCATTTTTTTATACCAATCTTGGTAGGTTGGAATTTTCACTGTCCTCCAGTTCTGAAGAATCAAGGAGTGAGCCACTAGGCAGAAATCGCTATAAATGCTTTCTCTCCTTTGGAGATTGGAGTATTCGAACTTTGCCTTATAAACCCAAACAATGCAATCTCTGGTTCCGGTTTTAATTTTCTCTGTAAACCTTCATTAAAAGCGGAAAAAACTTCCTCCCAGAACTGGGTTAAAAACGGGCATGTAAAATATGTATCCAGCCCCCTGACCCATTTGCTGACAGCAAAAACACTTGTCCTCTACTTCTGGATACATCTTATGTAAGGCTCTAGGTGTATAATAAGACATCCAACAGGATAAAAATGCCATTCTTTTAAAGGACCTGGCTTGGCAGTTCGGGCTGGACTGTTCCCATGAGGCACAGGGTCAAGACTGATTTGCATATGGCTGAGTTCAAACTGGAATGGCATGGTGAGCAAAAAAACTATGGATTTAGGCCCAGATCTCTGTACTGGGGTGAATGTATGACATTGTTCTGCATTCTGTCCATCAATTGTTGTTTTTGCATTTGTCACCCCGAGTGGGACGGGTATGCCCAGACGTGGGTCCAGCGCTCTCCATGCCACTGGAATCAAGCTATCCTGGCTGAAGAGGGGTGAAACCCCGAAACCGATCCTAGGATGCTTGTTTCCAGTCCAGGGAGGACCTGGCTTGGCAATTCGGGCTGGACTGTTCCCATGAGGCACAGGGTCAAGACTGATTTGCATATGGCTGAGTTCAAACTGGAATGGCATGGTGAGCAAAAAACGATGGATTTAGGCCCAGATCTCTGTACTGGGGTGAATGTATGACATTGTTCTGCATTCTGTCCATCAATTGTTGTTTTTGCATTTGTCACCCCGAGTGGGACGGGTAAGCCCAGACGTGGGTCCCGCGCTCTCCATGCCACTGGAATCAAGCTATCCTGGCTGAAGAGGGGTGAAACTCCCAAAACCGGTCCTAGGATGCTTGTTTCCAGTCCAGGGAGGACCTGGCTTGGCAGTTCGGGCTGGACTGTTCCCATGAGGCACAGGGTCAAGACTGATTTGCATATGGCTGAGTTCAAACTGGAATGGCATGGTGAGCAAAAAAACGATGGATTTAGGCCCAGATCTCTGTACTGGGGTGAATGTATGACATTGTTCTGCATTCTGTCCATCAATTGTTGTTTTTGCATTCTTTTAAAGTTAGCAGCTCTTAATATTTTATTACCATGCAGCGAAATCTCCTGCCACTGTGATTCTGAGAAAGTACACTGAGTTTCTTGGGAGATTTTATCTAAAAACCTTGTTATTAAAGGGCTTTCCCTTTGATCTCGTAATAATCTATACCAGTTTCCGACACCCCTTAATTTAGCTTTATAAAGGGCTGGTAATAGGAAGGCCAAAGCTATGCTCAAAGGAAAGCAACATTTCTTTACAAATTGAGTAATCTGGAGAAAGCCAAAAAAATACGAATTGCAGCTAGTTCCACATCTAGCCTGGATCTCCTGCCATTTTAAACATCTCCCCCCGACCACAAAATGGCCTAATTCCTTAAAGCCTTTGCTTTCCCAAAATCTTATCTGATTATTACGGATATAAAGGCCCAATATTTAACACGCTGTGAGTTTCAAAAACTCATACCCTGCTGTATTCGCCTTCATATGATAAAATGAACGTATTCTTTCCCCAAACCCCTGTAGTGTCTTATAACGAGTCTTTTTTGGAAGTTTAGCCATTTTAATAAAGACTGAAGTCTGCGGTTCTGCTTCCTGCACCATCTTATCCACAAAAAAGCTATCCAACGATTCCTTTCCATCTAGCATTCGAGCCAATAAATCCACAAAAGTTGCTTCATAATAAGTTTGTATCTTGGGAAGTGCCAACCCCCCTTGTCTAATATCGAGTTGTAGCACGGAAAGTCTCACTTGTGATACTTTCTTCTTCCAAATAAATTGTCAAATCATAACTTCCAACTGTTTAAAATATGAGATAATAATTTTTATAGGAACATTCGAGAATAGAAATATTAATAATGGTAGGATGGACATTTTTATAAGGGCTGCCCTGCCAATTATTGTGAGTGGAAGAAGAGTCCATCTATCTAATAGATTTCTAATCTTGGTGACCATTGCTAGATAGTTCAATTAAAAAAGTTCCTCATAATTATTTGTAACATAGATCCCTAGATAGCGGATAGGATCAGGAGATTGGGCTTGCCGTTGCAAAAAATCAGGAAGAATTTGACTTCTTGCATTGAGTAACAAAATTTCCGTTTTATTATGATTAATTTTATACCCTCCAATAGCTTCGAACTGCATAAATTCAATCAAAGTTGTCCTGATGTTCTGTTCCTCTGGCCTGAGGTAAAGAATAATGTCATCTGCGAACAGTTTTAATTTGGGCATTCCTTCCAAAGGCGCTTGTATCTGCTGATTGGCCCTAATTTTTTGCAGCAAGAGGTTCTATAAAAAATGCAAACAGAGCAGGGGATTGGGGACATCCCTGGCGGGTTCCTCGCCTTATATCCACTCTTCCTGTTAACTGCGAGTTTATAATAACTTGGGCCTGAGCCCCTTGATATAAATTTGCCAACATTTGTATTATTTGTATTGGGAATCCGACCTTTGTAAGGACCGCAAAAAGAGCGTCCCAATTAACTAGATCAAATGCTTTTTCAGCATCGACCGTCATAATTAAGACAAGTAGCTTATTCGAGTTAAAAAAATCAAGCGCTTGGACTAGAAACCCTGTATTTGATGACATGTATCTGCCTGAAACAAACCCCGTCTGATCTTTATGGATAACCTTCTGAGCTATTGGAGAGAAATGGTTTGCCCAAATTTTCATTAAAATTTTATAGTCAACATTCAACAAACTGATTGGTCTATACGAGTTGACATTTTTAGGGCTCTTATCTTTTTTAACAAAACTTACTATCATTGACTCCTTAAAAATAGAGGGAACTTCCCCTCCCACTCTTACGAAATTAAAAAGCTCCAACAGAAATGGTGTTAATTCTTCTGAAAATACCTTATAAAACTCGGTTGGTAAGCCATCATTTCCTGAGGCCTTGCCACCCGGCATTGAAGCAAGGGCACTCTTGATTTTGATTGGGGTAATTTCGGCACTTATTTCATCTCCCTGATCAATTGTCATTGCCAGATGGGATGCTCCCCCTAGGCCCTTATTGTTTAATATACCAGTAAACAATAGATATGCAACTCTGGAGGAGATAGATTGACAAGAGGGGAGTCGGATCCCTGATGGGAAACCTGGCAGGCAGTGGTTGGAAAGTGAATTGGATGAGTGCAGTGGGTTGGGGGTAACAGGCAAGGACCACATACCAGATTCATCGCATATCACTCGACTAGAAGAAGCTGGGGCACAACTGAGTAGACCACCTGATGTTACTTTACTTACTCCTGCGATTACGATTAAAGCTTCCAGTATAGGCGTGGGCACGAGGGTACCAGTTAGTCATCATATGATACAACTGAGGGATACACAAATCCCTGACATTAGCACACTCGAGGCCCTGGATAGGAATAGATCGCAAGATTATACCCTGAAGGTCCTATCTTGGAATCTTGCTGGGCTTAAAAGTAAACTCCCTTGCCCAGACTGGGGGCTTTTTATGGACAGACAGGACATTTGTATGTTCCAGGAAACCTGGGCCAGGGAAAGCCATCAGAGGGTAGGCTTTGCTACTTTTAATATCTTAGCCACTTCAGGAGGGAGAGGAAGACCATCGGGGGGCTTATCCATCTGGGTAGCTTCACATCTGGGCTGCAGTGCCGAGCAGCTGCCAACCCCCACGAGTGACATCCAGTGTGTTGTACTCACCTTTCCCCCAAAGACAAAAATCGCTTTTATCAATGTCTATTCTCGACCTGTTGCCACTAGTCAAGAATCTACAACTATAGATCAATTGGCTTTTTCATCTCCACAATTTATCCAGCTTTATGGCTGATTATAGGGGGCGATTTTAATTGCCAATTTGAACCCCTTATTGATCCAAGTAACACTACCCCCAGTGAAGAAGACCTTCAATGGTTAATTCCAGACACGCAAATTCGACCTATTAAAGCCTGGACCCTGCTGGAACTTCAGATTAATTCAACCACACTAGCCCATTCATTAAAAGCGTGCAACGGCCGAACAAAATCAGACATTCCGGGACAGTTAACATTCAATAGAGTAGGTCAGGAATCCCTTCTGGACTATATCCTGGTGGAATGCAGACTATGGCAAAGGGTCCATGACTTCTCTGTGATTGTCAGGCAGAACAGTGATCATAACGCCCTGATCCTAGAATTGAAGCTGCCGAACTGGGGCCTCGCTAATTCCAAACACAATCCAGGATAGTGGATTAACACTTACAAACAATAGAAGGAAAATTAGGTGGAGGTAATTTCAACAGTCACACATAAGCTGGCCACAGTCTACCAGACAGTAATTCCAATACTTACAAAAATGCGGGACGTTGCAATTGCAGAGGTTTCTCCCCTAGATCTTGAGAAGCTAGCAGAAATACACATAGAGCTAACTTCAAAACTGATAGATCTATTCTATCCAGCAGTAGCCAGCAGGGAAAAAGTCCGGTCTAAAAGTACCTGGTTTAACACAAATTGTCGGAAGGCTAAGCAGGCCCTACTGGATGCTGTTAAAGCTAAGGATAAACAACTAGTCAAACAAAATCGGGTGCTGTATAAGGAGACCATTCAAGAAGCAAAAAAAACTGGGAACCGGATAGATGGGAAACCCTTAGATGTGCATTATCCAACAAAGATCTGAAGATCTTTTGGGCAATAGTCGGCTCAGGTGATACGGAAGGGAAGCCAGCTATTGAGGCAAATATAGCATCTGAAGCCTGGGAGAACCACTTCCAATCCCTATACAGCGACAAGGAAGCTCTGACTGAAAAAGTCGAACTTCTAATAACATCTAGGGAGTCTCCTCAAGAAGCGGCCACAGGGATTACCATGCCCGAAGTGTTAAATGCCATTAGCAAGCTTCCTCGTAACAAAGCACCGGGCCTAGACAAACTACCTGGGGATCTTTTTCGGGAGGAGCCGAAAATCTGGGGCCCATATCTCTGGGCCCTATTTAATGCTGTTATGAGTGGCATGGGACCCCTCGACACTTGGCGTGGGGCAGAAATAGTCCCAGTCTTTAATAAAGGCTGTCCCCTTTTGCCTACCAACTATAGGCCGATTAGTTTAATCGATGTTAGTCAGAAACTTTTCGCTCGGGTTCTTCTTGATCGCCTCAGGGATGGATGGATGAAGAAGAGATCCTGAGTCCCTTTCAAGCCGGCTTCAGGAAAAACACTTCCACGGTTGACCAGATATTTAGACTTCAACTTCTTTTCTGGAAAACAGTGTCAATAGAGGGTGGCAGTCTCTATTTAATATTTGTAGATCTGAAGTCGGCCTTCGATCTTGTACCAAGGGAAAAACTCTGGGAGGTACTTAGAGACTTGGGAATACCATCTTATCTTCTTAGCATCCTAGTGAGGCTTCATGTCGGTAATTTTGCCCAAGTGAGGTATGGGAAATATGGCGAATTAACTCCCCGCTTTCCTGTCAATAAAGGGGTATGACAGGGCTGCGTTCTTGCTCCCACTTTATTCTGTCTATTCATCAATGGCCTCATTGACCAACTTTGAAAGGTGAAGGACAATGATGCCCCCAGGCTTGCCTCTGGCAAGGTCCCAGCGTTGATGTTCGTTGATGACACCCTCCTAATGTTGAAGACGCCCATGGGAATCCAGCGCATCCTTGATAGCTTTGATGCCTTCTGCAAGAATAGGGGGCTGGAGATTAATACACTGAAGACCAAATATATGGTCTTCAATCCTTCCATCAAGTCTCGCTCCAATCCATCTCTTAATGGCATCTTGCTCGAAAGAGTGACGGTTTTTGACTACTTAGGCGTCACTCTATCAGAGCATCTGGAATGGGGGCCGCAGATCACTAAGGCAAGCCTTAAGCTAGCTCAGACAGTGGGAGGGCTCACAAAACTGTATCGAACCTCTACATTTAACCCAGCGGGGCCATTAGTTGAAATTTACAAAACACAAGCAAGGGGTGCTACATTCTATGGGGCAGAACTGTGGGGGCACTGCTCGACTACTAGTTTGAGCAAGATAGAGAACAATTTTATGAGGCAGTTGATAGGTCTCCCTTCCAGCACCCCCCTTACTCCATTACTCTTGGATCTGGGCATCAGGCCCATTAGCGAAGAGATAGCCCTTAGACCAGTAACTTTCTGGCGACGGTTATGGGCAACCCCGGAACTGGCCACTTATCGATCAGAACTTAGAGAGCTCTTGAGCCTCCCCGGCACACAAAAATACCCTGGCTTAAGCATTGTGGGGACCTATGCACTAAACTGGGCAAAACAGATCTAAGGAGCACGCCTGAGGAATCATGCCCTTTGACTTCACGGTTGGTATTGGTTAGATCTTACAGAGCATATAAACTCTTTGCCACCCAGGAAAGCTCGTCTTGCGGCCGTTTGACAGCTGCATTTTTGCAGATCAAAGACGAGTATAATATGGAATCTTTCCTGGATGACATCCAACCAAATTTGGCTAGTAAACTTTATGTACAGTTCAGACTGGGGACCCTACCGCTTCATGCCTTTACAAACAAATGTTCCAATACCCACTCTGGTGGATGCCCGGCTTGCAATTACAAGGAAGAGACGGAGCTACATGCTCTCTTCTTCTGCCCTGCCTATATATTACCTCGGCAGTGCTGGCTTATCCAACTGTGTAGGAACCTAGGTTTCGTGCATTGCGCTGAGGCACTAAGAGTCTTGAAGTATGACACTCATGCCCCCATTGTCTTCGCTGTATCTCGTTTTTTAAATTCAATGTGGCATGTACGTCGGACTTTCTTAAGCTAATAACTATGACTGTAGTATTTTAATTCCCATAGTTTGTTTTAAGTGTATAATTATGATTGCAGCATTTTAATCCCAATTTTCCTATTTTATTCTGGTTTTAACAACTCAATTTTAATCGTATATTGCCCTGCTTCTTTGATCATGTTTTCGTAATAGACGAATGTCTTGTACTTCATTACCGGACCAGGATTAGGCCCGAGAAAAACCAACAATGCACTTTAGTATGTTCAATAGGCTTTTAAATGTACAGTTTTGCTATAATGAACAGATGAATTAACTGTAAAGTTTTGTATTATCCTGTATTTAACTGTACATATTTCTGATGTTTTTATGACTGTGCACTTTTATGGTTCTTGAAACCGAAATAAAGTTATTGAATGAATGTCATAAGCAGAAGATTGATGCCACCCAGATATTGGGATATTGCCTCGTTTGATACCATATACTTAGTTGCATAAAGCTTGCAATAATGATCCAGAATTTTTTTTGCAATTTTTTCCATATACAGACGAGTAGTTTCCCCACTAACTGACTCTCCTCGTATACGCGCTGCTGATACGTCCGGGAGCTGGTTATTTCTTCAAGAATAAAAAATTCTCTTAACTCCTGTTTAGTTTTGATTAGTTGTTGCTCTAGTTCAAAGCGCTCCCTCCTACCGCTATCCCTCTGCAGTAACGCTAGATCAACAGCTTGTTGCAATTTAATTATTTGCTGCCTCCGCATCTTAGATTGTGATGCCGAGAAGGCTAACATCTGGCCCCTTACTGTAGCCTTGAAAGCCCCCAAACCGAAAAAGGAGTTGCAGTGCCCTTATTTTCCCAAAAGAATGTCTTGATCCATTCTTTCATATCTTCTACCCATTTGGGGATCGAAAGGAGGAGCTGATCCATCTGCTACCTGGATCTCTCCCGCCTTTCCGCCTCTGTTCTCATCTCTATAATAACCAATGAATGATCTGAAAAAGAGTTGGCTCTAATTTCAGCATTAACACAATTAATATACCGAGGGATTTGAAAAAAATCGATACAAGAAGCTGTCTTAACCGCTGGGAGTAGCAAGTATACTGTATATCACCTGGATGTACCTCACGCCATGGATCTATAAAAAGATAATCCCGTTTCATGGAACTTAATATCCTTTTTGTCCTCGGTTTTAATTGTTTTTTCCCTTTATTAGAGGTATCCTTTTTCAAATCTTGGATGACATTAAAATCTCCTCCTAACACTATCGGGCCTTCTTCGCCTCTAACCAGCTCATTAATCTGTATAAGAGCTGTTGGATCATCGTTAATTGGTGCATAATAGTTTACAAAATTGAACAGTGCCCCATTTACCCTAGCAGTGACCCAGATCCACCTCCCTTGAGGGCCTCTCATTACTTGATATATCTCACAGTTAGTTCCTTGCCCAAAATAAATAGCACCCCCTAACTGCTAGCCCAGCCAAGGCAAAGAAGGCCCTGGAATAGTATTTAGGTATCAAGAGTTTAAGTGTATTTGTTTTTAGATGGGTCTCCTGAAGATACAAAATTTGAGGAGAAAAAGAAGTAAGCCATCTAATCAGCCCATCATATTTGTTCTTATTAGATACTCCATTAACATTTATCGATACTATCCTTAAATTAGAGTCCATATTGCATCATAAAAACCAAAGTCATACCATTTGTGCCCCTTTGTTTCTCCCCTGCATATTGCTCTACTCCCGTAGTTGCTCTGATAGCTAAACTTTCTGCTCTAATTCTGCTTACTTTTTTTGCAATTACCTCCCTACCTACTCTTCCCTGTGCCCTACCTCCCCCCCACCCTCACCAACATCCCGTGACCCTTCCCACCCCTGGCAGATGGGGAATAGCCCACCATACCCCCTGCCTCCCCTCCCTGAGAATCCCCTAAGTCAGGTGCCATGTTATTGCACCCTAGTGTGACCTTCTACCCTACCCGGCCCCATGAGAAAAATGTTTCCCCCCCCCTTTTTACAAGGAAAGAGGAAAAAAGAAGTTCATATCAGTCAGTCATGTCGATCATGCCGGTCAGTTCAAACTCTTTACTTTTCCGTGGTGATTTTCTGAAATAGTTCCTGGGCTTCATCGAGATTTGCAAACATGTGAAACTTGCCTTGTACCAAAACTCGCAACTCAGATTGTTGAGCAATGGCCACCTGTGCTTCCTGTGCTTTGAACAGATAGAGAAGCTTAACAAATTCTTTCCGACGACGAGCCGCTGCTGCACTCATATCCGAAAAGATGCTGCAACTAGGAACTTCCCGAGTGGAGAATTGTTTCTTATGAATCGCTCTGGTCAAAATCTGTTCCTTCACTCGATAGTCTGCAAAGTTGACTAAAATTGTTCTAGGCAGCTTTGAGTTCGGGAATGGCTGTGCTGGGACTCTATGTGCTCGTGTAATCGTGAGGTCACCAGAAAACTCGGTCAGCACGTTCTCCTTGATGAAAGACTCGACCCAGTGGAGCGTTTGTGACCCTTCGCAACCTTCGGGGACCCCAACTAGTCGCAAGTTTGAACGTCGAGAGTGGTTCTCCAACTCTTCTGCCTTAGTTTCCAGCAGATTTTTCAGTTTTTTATCTATTGAGGCCTGCTGCTGCATCGAGGTCATCTGATCTTCCAGGAGAGAGATTCTTGATTCAGCCTCTTGGAGTCTCGCCGGATAAGATCCGACTGCTTCTTCAATTTTTGATAGACGTGAATGAAGTGCTGCTATCTCGTTTGCTTGCGTTACTTTCATCTCCCTTATCTCATCAAGGATAAGATTTAACATGGCTTTTATATCAAATTGAAAGCTTGTCCCTGCCTCTAATAGCTGGACACCAAACGGATCTTCCGATCCTAACCGTGGTTGTTGTCCTGTTACCATGTTTTTATCCGCCACAGAAGTTGACGAAGGGCTCCCCGATGGTCTAAAAAGTAAAGGGGGACCCAGAGCGACCAACGAAAGACATGGTTGAGCCTGCTCACGTAGATCATGTTCTGCAACTTGATGTGGTAAAGGCAGTGAAGTCTGTGTAGGGAGTAAAGGCACCTTGGATTTCAGGAATAATGAATATTCCTTAGCTTTACTCTGAGATGCACTGGAGGGGGTTTCCTGAGTACTCTCCTGGTTCGCCGTTACATCTTGATTCATTGCTGACGAGCTATTGATCAGGCTCTCCCCCTAACGTTACTGAGCCAGATGATGCACTGTCTCATTCTTCAACCCCTGGACTTAAAGTTGTTCCCCTCTGGCTGGGATTTTCAGCCCTCTCTTGATTGGTGGCCCCTTGACTCCCCGCACCGTGCTCCAGGACATCATCTTTAGAACTCATAGGGCTAGAAATTGGGGCTGACCCCCGACAAGCTTTCTGCAAACGCTCAGCTCTTGCGGTTGCTGAAGCAATCTTCATCTGTGTTGTTCGAATTTTAGACTTGGGCGCCATATTTGAATCAACTTGAGCCAGTACATTGGTGATTTTTAGATGTTTCCCCATCCTGGTAGTATATTTCCTTTTTCCATACACTTCCCTACACTTCAGTACAATTAAGTCCAGCACAGCACAGCCTAGTTTAAAAGAGTTTTTCAGCTATTTTGTCCTTTTTTCCCTCCCTCTTCAGCTTTTCCTTCTTTTTTTTTTTCTTTTTCTTCTCCTTTTTTCCTTCCTCCCTTCTCTTAATGTGGGCAGAAGCCTCTCAGCAGAAGTCCCCAGAGAGTTTCAGTCACATCCAAAATAAAAAAAAAAAAGGGGAGAAGCTAAAGCCTCCAATATCAGACAAAAAAAAATCCTTCTAATTTTTGTACTTTTCTGCTTACTTCTTGTTGAAGCTGAAGCTGAAGCTGTAGCTTATTTTCGTCCTTCACTCTCTCTTCACTCTAACGGTTGTCCTGCCCGTTGCCCCCCTTGCCACCAACCTCTCACACAGCCTTCTTTTGCAGCAGTGAAGCGCCGCCCTTCATTGCCAGTAACTGACTCCCGAGGGCGGCTCCCAAACGTGGCTCCACTCCACTCTGTTCACAGGGGAGCCCGGTGTATGCTGAATCTATGCCAGGGGAAAAAAGGAAGCCACACCACCACTACGCGGTCTCTGTCCCAGAAACAAGCAAAGTGCACACGGAGCGGTCCCAGCAGCGGAGCGTCTCCCGCAGCAAACAGCAACAACAAGCCTTGCACGGCCCACAGGTCAGCAGTCTCCATACCGTGGGGCGGGGTAGTGGTCACCTGAGGCTACGTGCAGGCGGGATCCGCCGTAGCCGTCATCCTCCTCATCCCTCGAACTTGAAGCTAGTGTGCTGTTTATAGAAAATGTTGTGAACTTTTGACCTACTGGTACAAGAGAGTGTTCCAAAGGGGGTTGCTATGGAAACTGAGCTAAAATAGAGTAGGGGGAAGGGTTTTAAAGAGACTATATTTTTAAAGTTGAGAGGAGAGTGGTTTAGACAGTTTGATATGTATGTAATACTTTTTTTCTAAATCACTACAACTTGAAAAAGTAAAAATGTAAATGCAAAGTCATAGTAGTACAATGTTAAATGGTTTTACGGACTCCAGTAGTAATTTGTGAATCGGTTGCAAAGTTATATGGGGGCCGCTGTGAGCGTTGCGACGGATTCGCGAAGCCACCCACAAACACTACCAGATTGGGCTTCTTAACAGTAGACTAAGAAAGGGTTAAAATGAACTGACCACTGAGAAGTGGAATAAGAAAAATAAAATATGAAACACAGGTTCTGATTTCCTAACTACGAGAGTAGCACTGAGAGCCGAGTGGGAAAGGCTGCCATTATTGTTTTTTTAGCACTGAGAGTGGTATAGCATTCGTGGACTGTAAACTTCAGATTTTGGTTCACATAACATTGCAAGTGACACCAAGTTAAAAATTGGAAAACAGCAAAGAGCAGCCACAGGCATGTTAATAATTATGTACTTTTAAAAAGTATGTTTATAGCCAGTTATGAGTTTTACTGCTAGGTTCAGTTGGTATTTAACACTGCTTCCCTAGCCTTAAACGTTTCTTGAATTACATATAAGTCACCTCTAGGGTAGGCTCTAGGTAGGCTATAGGGTAGAGTGCTATGTGCTTAGAAGGTAAGACAATTATGTTGACATTTCAATGACTCATATGTGCACTTCTAGTCCCATATTATCAGGTACATATCTAGTCTCCCACCCATAATGCAACTCACATACTTACTTACAAAAGCATAGAGGCACTCACCCACCCAGCCAGACAGAGACAGAGCGACTTATACATTCATTCTCACATCCACACAGCACTTATGTAATGAACAGTAACAGACCTAGTTGTACACACAGTTATGTACACCAACACTGAGTTATGCAGTCAGGAAGTATTATATACAGTCAGTTACATACACATATACAGACCCATAGAGATACTAAGACAGCCAGTCAAGTAGCATCATCCGCACCCTCCAACCAATGCCAGTCCGCAACCCTCATCCTACTCGACCTATCAGCGGCCTTCGACACCGTCTCCCACCACACACTAGTCGCCAGACTACACGACGCAGGCATACAAGGAACAGCCCTGGACTGGATCCGATCATTCCTCACCGGAAGAAGCCAAAGGATCAGACTCCCACCAATCCCCTCCAAACCCACGAAAATCACCTGCGGAGTCCCACAGTGTTCATCACTGAGCCCCACCCTCTTCAACATCTACATGTCCCCCCTCGCAGCCATCATCCGACAACACGGCCTCAACATCGTATCCTACGCCGACGACACCCAGCTCATCCTCTCCCTCACCAAAGACCCCACCACTGCCAAACTCAACTTCCAGAAAGGAATGCAAGACATCGCAGTCTGGATGACCAACAGCTGCCTGAAGCTCAACGCCGAGAAGACAGAAGTCCTCGTCCTCGGTACCACCCCTTCTGCATGGGACAGCACCTGGTGGCCGACCACCCTCGGAAGCCCACCTACCCCCTCAGACCACGCCAAGAACCTTGGCATCGTACTCGACTCATCACTCAACATGAACTGACAGGTCAATGCCGTCACCTCCAGCTGCTTCAACACCCTCCGCATCCTCCGCAAGACCTTCAAGTGGATCCCCCCCTGAGTCAAGGAAGACAGTCACCCGCGCACTGATCACCAGCAGACTGGACTATGGAAACGCACTCTACACCGAAATCAACAAGGCCCTACTCCGCAAACTCCAGACAATACAGAACACCACCGCCAGACTCGTCCTCGGCATCCCCCGACACGAACACAACAGCCAACACCTACGAAGTCTCCACTGGCTCCCAGTGGAGAAAAGAGTCACTTTCAAAATCCTCACTCACGCCTACACATCAACGGACCCAAAAACCTCAACGACAGAATCAACTTCCACGTACCCAAAAGAAACCTCCGATCTTCCAACCTCGCACTGGCTGAAACCCCGCGCATCCACAGAGCCAGAGCAGGCGGAAGATCCTTCTCTCACATTGCAGCCAAGACCTGGAACGAGCTACCGGCAGACATCAGACGCGCCCCCTCCCTGAACACCTTCAGGAATACCCTCAAGACCTGGCTCTTTGGCTAAACAGATCTGCGGACCCCTCCCCTCAGCGCCTTGAGACCCTCACGGGTGAGTAGCGCGCTTACAATTCTCTGATTGATTGATTGATTGATAGTTACTTGCACATCCAGTGACACACCCAGTGAGGGACTGATACACTTGTTCAGATATGTACTCAAGTACTGATAGTCCTAGTCACCCATCCAGACAAGTAGCCATCTAACCATGCGTTGGGCCTGCAACTGCAGAGCCTGTGTGTGCAGTTTTGCTGTCAGGTTGGGTTTGCATTTAAAACTCCTTGCAAATCCTTAAACTTTCCTTCTACTACATATGTCACCCATAAGGTAGGCTATAGGTAGTCCATAGGGCAGGGAGCTATGTTCCTAAAATGTAAGACTTGTACTTTGAAGTTACAGTGAGTTACCCACGCACGTACAGAGCCATAAACCAGTGTCAGTTGTACACACAGTTACGTAACCCAACAGTTACTAACACAGCCAGTAACCAATCCAAACACCCACGTAGATAGAGAGTTAGAGACTCACACAGGTTCTAAGATACCAGTCATACAGTGACATACTTACTACATATCCAGAGACACTAGCACAGAGGAAGTGGTACACTCACTCATATATGTAATCACATACTGACACAACCAGCTGAACCATCCAGAGAAGTCACCCTTTTAAGATGTCTTGCATGACTGCAGAGCCTGTGTGTACAGTTTTACTGCTAGACCAACTTGCCATTTAAAATCCCTTGCCAAACCTTAACTATAAATGAGTTACCCCTAAGGTAGGTTGTACGTGGGCCATAGGGCAGGCTGCTAGGTGCTTAGAAGGTAAGACATGTATTTTGAAGTTTTAGTGAGTCACATGTATACTATCAGACCCATACGCCCAGTTATAAATCCAGTCTCCCACCCATACTGAGACTCACAAACCTCAGTATAAAATTATAGAGCCACTCATACACACAGTTAGATAGAGACAGAGGTACTTACACATTCACTCACACACCCACACAACACTTGTGTATCCAGCACTAAGAGAGCCAGTTGCACACACAGTTACAAACCCCAACTCTCACTAACATACACATTTACTGACCCATAGACCTACTAAGAAGCTAGTCATATGCTGACCTAGTTACTTACCTATCCAATGACACACCCACACAGGTACTGATACACTCATTCAGTTATGTACTGAAGAGCTCACACTACCAAATCCTCCACACAGACAAGTAGCCCTTTACACATGTGTGTTCAGTTTTACTGCCAGGTCGAGTGGGATTTAAAGCTGCTTGCTAAGCCTTAAACACCCCTTATATTACATTTAAGTCACCCCTAAGGGAGGTCATAGGGCAGGGTGCTCTGTGCTTACAAAATAAGATATATACTTTGAAGTTTCAGTGAGTTGCTTGTGCACTTACAGATGCATACATCCAGCTATACATCCAGTGCCTCACCCATACTGAGACTCACATACCCATATACAAATCCATACAGTCAGTCACTCACCCAATCAGACAGAGACAGACACATTCCGTCACATGCCCATACAGCACTTATGTATACAGCAGTAATAGAGCCAGTTGCACACACAGTTATATACCCCAACATTCAGTAATAGAGCCAGTAAGTAATATATATAGCCAGTTATATACACATATGAAGACCCAAAGATATACTAAGAGAGCCAGTTATATTGCAACATAGTTATTACATATCCAGTGACACACCAGAGAGAGACTGATACACTTATTTACATATTTACTGAAGTACTGATACTATGCACTGATGCATACACTGACACACCCTTTACACACTCTAATGCTCAAAGTGCCACACCAAGGCTCACACTGATGGATATACCTACACACTCAAGCACACACTCATGCATACACTAACACACCCAGGCACTCACTGATGCAAATAGTAACACATCCAGGAACACACTTATCCATGCACTGACACAACCAGGCAAATACTGATGCATACACTGACACACACAGACACACACTAACGCATATAGTGACACTGCCAGGCACACACTTATGCATACATTAACACACCCATGCACACACTGATGAAGATCGTGATACAGCCACACATACACTAATGTATTCAGTGAAATACACAGGCACACACATATACACACATTAACACACCCAGTGACACACAGATTCATAAACTAAGACACACATGCACACACTGACCCATACACTGACACATCCAAGAGACATTGATGCATTTGCTGACCCAGCCAGATACACTCTGATGCATTCAGTAGCACACCGAGTCAGACACTGATATATATACACTAATACATCCAAGCAGACAATGATGGAAACACTGACATGCCCAGGGACATTCTTATGCATACACTGACACACACAGCCGAACTGCCAAGCCATGTCTTCCCTGGACCGGAAACAAGCATCCTGGGACCGGTTTCTGTCTTACAGCCGTCATCAGCCAGGCTATCTTGAATCCAGTGGCAAAGTGAGCAAGATAGCCTGGCTGATGAGGGCTGTGAGCCCGAGGCACAGGGTCAGACTGATTTGCATATGGCCATGTCTGAACTGGGGTGGCGGAGTGAGCTAAAGAATGATGATGGATTAAACCCAGATCAGTTGACTGGGGGTGAGTGCTTGCAATGTTCAACACTTCGTCCATCATCCCCTTTGGTTTTGCTAAGTTCGCCCTAAGTTGGCAGGGTATGCCCAGACGTGGGTCCCTTGCTCACTTTGCCACTGGATTCAAGATAGCCTGGCTGATGAGGGCTGTGAGCCCGAAACCAGTCCCAGGATGCTTGTTTCTGGTCCAGGGAAGACATGGCTTGGCAGTTCGGGCTGGACTGTTCCCATGAGGCACAGGGTCAGACTGATTTGCATATGGCCATGTCTGAACTGGGGTGGCGGAGTGAGCTAAAGAATGATGATGGATTAAACCCAATCAGTTGACTGGGGGTGAGTGCTTGCAATGTTCAACACTCCGTCCATCATCCCCTTTGGTTTTGCTAAGTTTGCCCTAAGTTGGCAGGGTATGCCCAGACTTGGGTCCCTTGCTCACTTTGCCACTGGATTCAAGATAGCCTGGCTGATGAGGGCTGTGAGCCCAAAACCGGTCCCAGGATGCTTGTTTCTGGTCCAGGGAAGACATGGCTTGGCAGTTCGGGCTGGACTATTCCCATGAGGCACAGGGTCAAACTGATTTGCATATGGCCATGTCTGAACTGGGGTGGCGGAGTGAGCTAAAGAATGATGATGGATTAAACCCAGATCAGTTGACTGGGGGTGAGTGCTTGCAATGTTCAACACTCCGTCCATCATCCCCTTTACTTTTAGAAGTTGGCATTTCTGTGTGCTATGTGTCTGCCTGCCTGATGTGAATTGCATGTCTGGCTTGTGAGTGACAGGGGCTGAGAGGTGTGTGTGGCTCCAGGAGGGGCAGGGTGAGTCAGCGCTGGGCTGAATAGGACCTCTGGGCTGGGGGTAGTGGGAGGAGTAATCCCCTGACTCTGAATAGGATGTTGCCTGCCTTAGTGATAGGAGTGAGATACACTCCTTTGCCCCAGCGCAATGGCGCACGTGTATTCTGCTGCATTGGCAGCCGCCCTGACTTTGGGACATAGGGCATTTGAGCCCCTTTGAGAAGGCCAGTTGGCCAGGGGGACGGTTGGGGGTGTAGGGCGCCAGGCCCTAATGTGATTTATGTGGTGCTAGGAAATATGATTCATGTACTATGATTTATGCACCCTGTTTTATGCCTCTAACTGTGGTTTATGTATGAGGTTATTTGCATACTGTGGTTTATGCTAGTGAGATTATTCTCTACTGTGAGTTATGCCCCTAATGTGAGTTATGCTTAGGAGGTTAGGGTCTAATGCGTTTAGACTTATGAGATGATTGCATAATGTGTTTATGCTGGTGAGGTTGGCGCAGAATGTAATTCACGCCTAATGTGATGATGACTGCATAATATGATTTATGATTGCAGGACGATGCTGAGTACAAGGTTTTGCCAGTAATTACTGGTTGTATTCTACATCTACAATTTGTGCTACATTTATTATAAGTTCTACATTTACTCTTTTCACTTTGTGATGGTTCTGACAGTGGCCCAATTGGCCCTGTCAGGTGTACATAATCCCTTGTAGATATTACCTAGTGCCAGGTGGCACAATGTATAGTATGTGATTACTATTCTAATGTGTTATGAGAATACAAAGGCTATTTTTGATATAACCTTGTGTAGAGTTCCTTTTGTGGTGTGCCTGGTATGTTGTTGCTGTGTGCGTGTTGCGCAAACGCTTTACACATGGCCTCCGGGATAGGCCTGACTGCTCGTGCCAAGCTACCAAGGGGGTGAGCAGGGGTTATCTTTGGCGTGTAACTCCCTCGCCCTGACTAGAGTGGTGGTCTCTGCCTGGCTTTGGCGCAAGCCTTAGCCAACCAGAGATCCCATTTCTAACAGTATTGATAACTTTACACAGGAGATGGCAAAGTTTAACATAGTTTCTTCAGAGAAACCAAAATGTGTTTGAATTTGTTGTTGACACACTCACTACATTAGTCAAACTCGCAATGCTGTTTTCTTCTCAAAAACTGAACAAGAGAACAGAGATAATTGGCAAGAATTTGCTGTAAATTTATTTGCAGAGGAATGCTTTGATTTGTCAACATAGCAAATTTTATATACGTATTGCTACGCTAAGTTAGGGGATAACAAAATGCCAGCCAGAGCAGTACATAACAAGTTAGAACTAGTATCAATTCCAGACGAACTTTGAGAATTTTATGTTTATGAATCAATTCTCATACAAAATATACATCCATTTCAGGCAATAGTGTTGCGGGGATTCTGCACATACACAGAACTATGCGCAGGGAAACAGGACCTCGGTGTATAGGGGCTGAACCTTCCTACCACCTTAGTACCCAAAATCTCAAAACCGACTAGCTATAGTGTCTAATTTGTTCTCCTACATATTCATGAAGCTACAAATGATTAGACAACCCAGAACACAACACTCCTGACTCTCTCAGGAATTGCGGTAGCAAGACATACCCTTTCGCTCACTCACTCGTACTTGTCCACAATAAGAATGGTCAGAGTCACTGTTATAGTTCAAAATGTTTATTTTAACTATCGAGCTCTATAATGCAGTATACGAGCCACTACCAGCAGTGAAATGCATAAACCTAGAACAATTAGCATTGTTACAATTCCATAGAATATAAAGGGAGATGTCATCATATACAGACAGTGGAAAAAGGACTATAAGTCCTAACCATCCTCCCCTTGGTAAGGTGAAGTTTATTTTATGAAGGAAGATCTCTGGGCTTTGTCAGCAGACCCCATACCTTAGTGCCTAGATGGAAGTTTTACATCATAGGAACAGCATAGCTCTTCTCCCTGGAAAGGTCCCTCTCCAAGTGTGTGTCAGAACAACATGCATCCCCGTAATATCAAAGCACGAGTTTCCATTAGCGCAGCTGTGTTAGCATGTTTTGTCTACATGCTAGGGACTGACCAGAACAGAATAACAAGGGGCATTGTTTATCGACCTTGCACATCGTGTTCAGACTAAACTGCAGGAACAGGGAGAGAATGCAGAAAGTAGATAGCTCTCATGTGAAAGGCACAAACAAAGTCTTGCAAAATAAAGTCATGTAGTAACGTGCGCAAAAGCAGCATCATGGCAGCAGAGCTCATGCTAACTGAGCAATGTCGACAATGACCCTAATGGCCATATAACACCCTCCCCTTGGTAAGGTCATAGTATATAGACAAAAGACCAAAACAGATTTCAAGGGTAAGCAGAGTTCAAATACGCACGAAAAAAACAAATTGGAAAAAATTCCCCCCCCCAAAAAAAGTTTTTATGTTGTTTAGAATTTGTCGTTGCACGGAAAACGTGACTAATATGGAGGTGGTGAATCCATCAAAGTACGTGAACTTAAGAATGCAATTCGCTCCAAAAGGTCATCCCTATCATTAGTGGAAAAAAGGGATGCCATCCAATCAAGTAGGCCGAAGGAACAGACGTGCTCCTCGTAATCCGATGCTTCCAAGAGCAACTTGCGTGATATTCGATGAAGCTCTGTCGCAATAGGTTCTGTGCAGCCGCACAGATATCCCATTCAGCCAAGACTCCAAGTGCAGCCGCACGCGCCACACGTCCACCCCTAGAACAGGCCTGCTCATGGGCCACTAGGGGACCCATTAACTGGTCATAATCCGGGTCTGAACATGACATATTGGAGAGGCATAAATCCAAAGCCCAGTAGAAGGGGCACCGCTAACAGTAGAACACAGGTTGCACACAAGTGAAGTAGGCAAAGCGAAAAGTTAGTCCATAACTCACGCTAAGCGTTACTAATGGCAAGCATCCAAAAAGTTGTTGCATTCGGTCACGGTACAGTTGCAATTGGCCTGGTCTGTGCATTACCACAAGAGGAGCAGCCATTGCGTAGCAGGAGTAGAAGAATCAGGATTCCACCAGCTAGCACCAGTAATAATGGAAACCCTCCGAAGACACTAGAAAAAATAGAATGAATAAAAGCTGGTATTACTCCAAATATCGTCTGAAAAGAGGTAACAAGGCCGGATCCGACAAGCTTAAAAAAATGAGCAAGGCCTTGGGTGTCAGACGCATTAAATATTTGATGTATAAGCTCCCCAAAGTGAAGTGGGAGGTTCGTGTTCAGAAGTGACTGAATCTCGCTAGATGTTCTAGCCACCTGCAATTCGAAGGTCACTCAAGCTGAAGTGAGAGCCTCTTCTTGTTGAAACAATAGTGCTTTGAGTCTGCTTAATATGTTGAAATCTGTTTTCAAAGTCGGAATGGAAGGGCAAATGGAACTATCTACTTTCTCATGCGGGGGAGGAAAAAGCACATTGCTACAACAAGTAACACGTTGTGAAACTGTTACTATATACGGGATTCCTGCCCATAAACCACAGCAGTCGTGGTTATTCAAAATAAGATAACTGCCGTTAGTAAGCAATGTAAAAGCGGGAATTATTGCTGGGACAGGACTTCCTTTTAAAAACCAAGCAATATTAGGCGCGGAAACATTACAAGCGCTGTGCAACTTAATGTTTTTACAAAGTAGGGAATGTCCCACTGTGGAATCGCAGTCCTCCCCTGTTAGGAAAACTTCCTTATCCTCCCGATGACATCTGTAAGTGAAAGGTAGGGACCACAATTCATGGAGAAATGTACTTCCCAGGGGTTCAAAGCGGCCAATTGGGAAATGTTTCATGCAAGATTTAAATTGAAGCAGTGAAAATGGGAGAGAGATAGCCCCATGAATTAACCATACAGCTGAATCTGTCTCCGCCACAGAAAATGACAAGTGTTCTAATTGTTCAGTGTGCAATAGCGTGTATGTAGCGTCTTTCATGGACATAAATCTCTGTTTATCAGTTAGATTAAATGGTAAAAATAAAGCAGAAGCATTCAAATAATCCAAGGGACTTTTCCCATTTTGAGAGTCTAGAACGTCCAAGCAAACTGCATCACAGATCGTAATTGATTTTGACCATGATATAACACAGATACATCATTCTGAACAATATCAATAACAGAAGAAACAATATTATCTAAGGTATAAATGCATGAAGACAGTGTATTGATACTATTGTCCACTACTGCAAGAACTTTTTCTAAATTGGCTTTGTCAATTTGGCGCAGACGATGCGCCACTTCAATTTGCGAAAGTTTCCATACTTCATTGTAAGCTGCATAGATAAATCTCTTTGATCTAGGAACCCTAGGACCTAAGATAAAATCAGGCAAATTGCTCGACAATAGCGACAAGTGTTGTTTTACTGACGACAAAGTGGAGTGTTCCAACCATTGTTGGCACAATTTACCCACTAAATATGTGGTGATTGAATGTGAATGTGGAAAACGTGGATCTGGTCTAGTCTGTGTGAAACCAGGCGTTGCATTATAAAAACACATTTGGCATGCATTTGAACTGGTTTGCCACAGCAGCCAAACCAGTAGGGTCAACATCAGAGACATTGAAAGTGTCATTTCGAAACAGAGTTTGCAGTACCTCGATCGAATAATTTGTGTGTGTGCGCCAACTATCATACTCCGCCAATGATGGAATGGACGAGATATTTAAATTTTTGGCAGTTGCCAGGCCAAAGCAAGTAGTTTGGTGCACTGTATCATTTAAAAATAACATTTGTGCCGGAATTAGGCAGGCACGATGTAAAGCTTCAGCTCCCTGAACCTGCCATGCCTTCGTGCCCCAAATTGATTTCAAATCAATGGTATCTCTCCAGTTTTCATAACCCTGTATGGCCATTTCAGTTCTAAAGGATTTGGAATACATTAATTTAGTGTGGGTTAGAACAAATTTGGATGGAGACAGCAATTGTAATTTAAAAAAATAGGATTCTGGATTGGACGTGTTATAATCCGTGAAATAGGTGAACTTATCCCTACGGGTTTTAGAACTCCCTGTAAAGGCGTTGGATAATGTTCCCATTGTGTGTAATTAAAACCAGGTCTTAATGTGTTCGTCTTGTGTAAGAAACTATTGCCATAGTGTTGATAACAGAATAAATCAGCATAATTGGCAGAATTTAAATATAAATCTTCAGCATCAAAAGCAGCATAATACTTTAAATCTGAAAACAATGAATGTACTGCTTGTACATCTCAATCATCGGAATGTATGTCCGGTGTTACCACATCTCCTAAAGAAACGCAAAACACGTATGGTATCTTGAGGACTTCCGTCGGGCCGTGAATTTCGAATGCTACTTTATCCCAAACGATTCCATCTGCAACCGGGAAAGCTGAAATGTTCACAAGAGTTTGATCACGTTTCATGATATGGGACGATGTATGGGGGTCCAGAATTCCATCGACCAACTTTACAGCAGAGCGTTCTGGCAAATAATGACCATTGATGAGCAAGAAAAATACTGTCACAAATCTAATTGACATGAAAAGGAAAATCAGGATAAGTATCAACCAGATGTACTTCCAGGGCGGGAGCAGGTAAGTCTTTTTGAACCCAGAGATGAAAATACTTGTTTTTGTCGGTGGAAGTGCCAAAGTGGAAGACGAGGAGGAAGAGTCATAAGAGAAGCTCGGACAGTCCCCAAAATAACCACTTGCTCCCATATTCATCAAAGGCAGTAGGGCAGCAACATCTTGATGTTGTCGAGGACTGTTCGGCACTTCACTGTGGGACTCTTCCGCAGGGTAAGTATACTCGACTTCTACGTTGAAAGAAGATGGAGTCAGGACAGGCAAAAGGTCAATAGTAGTTTCCATCTCACCCTCAGCGATACGAGGATTAGTTGAAGAGGTTGAATGTACCGGATTCATAGAAATAGCATTGCATGAAACTGCCGGAGTTACACTATTCAGAATCGGCCAGATGGTGTAGCTTGACATTGTCCACTGTATCTGTTGTCTTTGCGACCAGGCAGTGGTGGTGTTATCACTGTATGAGTACCCTTCAATCCAAGTACTGGGACCGGTGCACGATAAGAGGGACCAAATTCTTTCATGTTCTCCAGCTTTTCTCGTACCAGGTCTCCAATCTTAGGAAGCCAGCCGGCAACCGGAATCATTGCTGTGTCATTGGAAGAGGGCAAATGTTCAGTTGCATAGCTGTCATGGGTCTTTTGTAAGTCCTGTAACATAGTAGAATGATTATCTATGTCAAAGGTTGCGGCAGCTGCCACAACGTCTAGGCCATCAAGCTCTGGCACAAACATTTTAATGCCAAAGAGCATTTCGTATGGGGTCCGCCCACCCAGAGATCGTCTAGGGAGATTATTAAGTGTGCGTTGAACTCCATACAAATGGGCCAGCCAGTTCCTGCCAGTACCTAAGACCCTAGCTGTCAAAGATTTCTTTAAGTCACGGTTCATCCGCTCCACTATAGAATTGCCCTCAGGCCTATATGGAGACGAAAACTGCACCAGCACCCCCATTGACTTCATCGCGTCCTTGTAAGCCTTAGAGGCGAACGCTGGACCTTGGTCAGAATGGAAGGTGCCACGGGCAAACATCCCGACAAAGACAAGCAAATCTCTAATGACATTTTGAGCGTCAGCACTGCGTTGTGGCCAAACCCAAAGGAATCTAGTGCACGAATCAACTGCAACAAAAATGTATTTATATGCAGTATCAGAAGACAATGGACCGCATTGATCAAGATATACACAGCCAAATGGCTGATTAGAAATACATAGCTGTGTTTGTGGTGGGCGTGAGACCGTAGATGGTTTGATTTGCTGACAAATGTCACAAGAAAGTACATAATTATAGGTTTGTTTATATAAACCACGCCACCAATAACGTTGCTGTAAAATAGAGACAGTCGCAGACACCCCGGCATGTGCAGAAGCCATGCCCTCGTGTGCGGCTATGATCAAAGCAAGTCTGCGGTCCATGTTGGGAATCAGCCGATCCCCAACTGATGGAATTATAGCTTAAGGAACTTGTTCGGGAGATAAATTATAAGAATACTTCGAAGGGAAGCCCTGCGGATAAGCAGTTCCATCCTTTGTAGCAGCTACAGCTGCCAGAATTTCATTATCTATCTTAGTCATGGACCTTGTAACTGCTGCAATGGAACACGTGGCTACTGCAGATTTGGCTGCCTCGTCAGCCAAAAAATTACCAAGAGCATGTGCTCCCACACGCTGATGGCCAAAAGTATGTATAACCTGTGTGACGGGCAGACGTCGTTTAAGTTCTGCCACGCGAACCCAAAGCGTTTTATGCTTGATTGCACTGCCTTTAGAGTCTCGATAGTCATTTTGAGACCAAAAGAATAAGTTGTCATTAAAAGACTGAACACAGTAGTACGAATCGCATACAATAAGAGTATTCACATTAGGATCAGCAAACTCAAGAGCTAGAACAAGAGCACGCAGCTCCGCCAATTGTGCTGTACCGTCTCCAAGTGGCTGAGTATGCACTATAGAAGACTTAAATTCTCCATTTACAATTGAACTATCCACAATAGCGCAAGCCGCTGAATAAGTGTGTTTAGAAGCGGAGGCCGGTTGAGCCGAGCCATCAGTATAAATGATACATTTGTACTCATCCAAAAGAAGCAACGACAACGGAGGAGGATGAACGTGTTCATACTGTAAAAACTCCTGTGTCTGAAGAGCGGGGTCAAAGATAAACGTGACATCAGCCGATGTCAAAGAAGTAGCCCATTGTATCCAACGGGGATGTAGTGCCTTAGAGTTGGGTACACTTGCCTTAGTCACTGCTTCTAAAGCAGGGAGAGGCGTGACCATAAGAATGCGTTTTCCTTGCGCCAGTGAGTGTTCTTTCTGAATCGCCATTTGGACCGCCGTCAAAACGTTTTCAACATTCGAAAAACGCATTTCCGCCGATGTGTACAAATGTGATTTGTATGCAATTGGTACTGTGTCCCCCTCATTGAACGTCAAATAAGTGAAACCCACCTTCCCCGGTACTATACGTATCACCAGGTTCGTGGTATTATCATGTGTCAACAAGTAGTTAGTCTCAAGCATATCTGGTTGTAAAGATTGTAGAATAGTGGTATGTTCCGGAAGCCAGCTGGCAGAAGAATATGTTGGTTGTATCAACGCATAAAGCGGTTTGATACGCTGGGCATAATCGGGGATGTAAGTCCTTCCGAAATTTAAAAATCCCAGCAAAGACTGAAGTTTCTTCAGCGTAGAGGGAGGTTGCAATTGTGCACATTTCTCCAGAAAGTGGGGGGCTAACCCCCTACCTTCATTATAGAGCTCATAGCCCAAAAAGAGCACTGCATAATGAGCAATGTGTGATTTTGAAAAATTGAATTTGTATCCATAGTTGGCAAAAAATAAAATGATGTGGTCGACTCGGACAAGATGCGGCATTAGTTCATCGTCCGTCAGATAAATATCATCTACGTACGAGAACGCATCTGGTTCTATGCTGTGCAATAAAGACACAACACGTGCAGCAAAAGCCCCGGGGCTGTTCTAATACCACATAGGCAAGCACCTCATTTTTTTCTGATTTCCGACGGCGGTGAATGCTGTCAAGTCACGGCTCTCAGGAGCCAAGTTATGACTGTAGAAACCATTGGATATATTCAGTGTAGTTTTGTATTTTTTACGAATAAGGCTGTTCACTAGTGCAGAGCTATGTGTGTTCTGCACCGCAAATGTACGACAATGACTATTCAGATTTCGATAATCCAATACAATGCGATATGAACCGTCAGGTTTTGATACCGGAAAAAGAGGATTATTCATCGGTGATACACAGGATTCAATCGCTTCTTGATACTCCAACTGAGTTAGAATGTCACAAACGGGAGCCTTAGCCTCTCGTCTGATTGGATACTGCGGTTGTGGTTGTGGCATAGACCGTTATGGTATCTCATGTGCCAGTGAATCAATATCCCAGCCAATCTGATTATGGTACACCGCTGGGGCAAGGGCCAAAGCCCACTCAGCTGCGAAAGCCTTTGCATATTCCTCAGGGACGTAACGCGAAAAACTAGGAAGTATCACATCCTCCCCTCTAGAAGTGGCTAGGACAAATGGTGGAGGCCAATCTGCCTCTGCCAACAAAATGTTGTATGATGAGGTGAGATTTTCCCAGAAAACCGCAGTGATTGTACGCTGTATATCACCTTCAATTTGGAAGACAATTTCATAGAGTCTATCCAGGGGGCAACTCGGGTATCTGCTGTTTCTACTGTAATAAATGTATCAGTTGCTCTCGCCTCCAGACATGAACGCAGTGCCCCCTGCACTATGGTAACCTCCACTGCGCTGTCAAGCAGAGTCACTGCCCATGTCCAATCTAGGAGCCGCGTTCTCACCGTCTGAGGCATACTTTTCTGTTAAAGAGGCAACTATTTTCTTCTGATACGGGGGTCGAAAACGAGGCAGTTCCTCTTGTTTGGCTTTAACGTCAAACTGTCGAGGGTGATCCCGTCCCTGTTGTGTGGTCAGACCTTTGCCATGATCCTGGCGTTCCCCACCACCGACTTGATAGTCTGATGTGTCCTGTAAAGAACGAGGAGAGCGCTGATCAGGGACTTGAAATTTATCAGGAGTCTTAATTTTCATAAGTACGCTCAGAAGACTCAGGTGTCGGTGAACCAGCACACAAACCCTGCTTCTGTTGTTGCTGCCCCTGTTTTTTATTTCTCCAGTTCTTTTTAGGAAAGAACGGGCGCCCATCCTTATCAGTCTGGGCTTCTTGTTGAGTTTGAGATTGAGTTTGCGTTTGAGTAAAAGGCTTAATTCCCAGACTATTGCGCCCTAAGGTTTTATAAGCTTTAGCAATAATCTTTAGCAATTTGCGCTATTTGTCTGCATCTGCAACAGCCTCCAAGCATTGTGCCACTTGTAAGCTAACAGCATCCCCCTTAACATTAGCAAGGATCATATTGGAACGAAACGTCGAACACCCCCACCAGTCTCATCCCTAACTCCAGAGCCGCCTTGGCCCCATGTTCATCCTGAACGCGTTTTATCACGGAAGGGAGTACGGTCATTGAAGGGGTGCTGAAACACATAGAATATACCGCTGCAAACACTCTACCCCAAGTGTTACAATCAGCTAATTTGGGAACTAGGCCTATAGGTAAACTCATCGTCAGGATCCTGTGTTTCTCCACAGGTGTGGTATTTGGAAAAACAGCTTTGAGTTGTCCAAATTTTTCAGCAAGCCAATAAGGAAATTCATCTTTGTTTTGCGGACGCTTGCCCATCACTGAATTAACCATGACAGGACTGATGGTTACACCACCAGGTCCAGGTGGTTGCGCTGCAACGCCAGGTGGTCCCACCTGGAAGTTGCGCGACATAAACTGAATAATAGCCCTATGTACACGTATTATTGAAGTATGCAACACGCGTAGCTCTGTGATTGTAGCAGTAAGATAATTTGGGTGCGGGGTATACCAAGCCAAAACGGGCCATGTGGCCCCATCTATCGATAAGGGGCCTAAACGGACCGGTGTCATAGGGTGAGGAAGGGCGCCATTAAACCATATTGAATGTTGCCAGACCGTTAGCGGAACTTCAAGATATCTATAAGGTCGATAATTCTGCGGAAGGGCAGTGGCAGTATATTCGTGAAACAAGTGATCTTTCCCATCAACCGCCGGAAAGGTGACCCAAGAATAAAATACCTCGAAGCGGTAAGCTGCATCCGCTTCGACTACAAAAATAAGCGCAACATCAGCAACAGGTACCCCATATTGAGTTAAATACGCCGTGACCGGTGGTCGGTTAGGAGGTGCTATGACAACCAAAATAATTATTAGAAGATAATAACAACTTACGTATGGCAGCGCAATCATGGGTTAAAAAGAAAGAGAAAGACCTTTTAGAATTCAAGCTTGAATAACCTATAAAATATCAATATAGGAAGCTACTCCGTCACAACTGTCTCTGGAAACAGATGTGAGGGGATTGTGGACAAGCACAAGCACTACTCAGGAGTCTCGCAGTTAAGTACCAGAGCAAACGTTGGCAGCGCCATGTTGTGGGGATTCTGCACATACACAGAACTGTGCGCAGGGAAACAGGACCTCGGTGTATAGGGGCTGAACCTTCCTACCACCTTAGTACCCAAAATCCCAAAACCGACTAGCTATACTGTCTCATTCGTTCTCCTACATAATCATGAAGATACAAATGATTAGACAACCCAGAACACAACACTCCCGACTCTCTCAGGAATTGCGGTAGCAAGACATACCCTTTCGCTCACTCACTCGTACTTGTCCACAATAAGAATGGTCAGAGTCACTGTTATAGTTCAAAATTTTATTTTAACTATCAAGCTCTATAATGCAGTATACGAGCCACTACCAGCAGCGAAATGCATAAACCTAGAACAATTAGCATTGTTACAATTCCATAGAATATAAAGGGGGATGTCATCATATACAGACAGTGGAAAAAGGACTATAAAGCCTAACCACCCTTCCCTTGGTAAGGTGAAGTTTATTATATACAGGAAGATCTCTGGGCTTTGTCAGCAGACCCCATACCTTAGTGCCTAGATGGAAGTTTTACATCATAGGAACAGCATAGCTCTTCTCCCTGGAAAGGTCCCTCTCCAAGGGGCTTATTTACAAGCCCCTTGCGACACTTTTGCGTCACTTTTCCCATGTTAAAAATGACGCAAAAGTGGCGCAAGGGCCTTGTAAATAAGCCCCCAAGTGTGTGTGAGAACAACATGCATCCCCGTAATATCAAAGCACTAGTTTCCATTAGCGCAGCTGTGTTAGCATGTTTTGTCTAGATACTAGGTACTGACCAGAACAGAATAACAAGGGGCATTGTTTATCGACCTTGCACATCGTGTTCAGATTAAACTCCATGAACAGGCAGAGAACGCAGAAAGAAGATAGTTCTCATGTGAAAGGCACAAAGTCTTGCAAAATAAAGTCATGTAGTAACGTGCGCAAAAGCAGCATCATGGCAGCAGAGCTCATGCTAACTTAGCAATGTCGACAATGACCCTAATGGCCATATAACAATAGTTCGGATGGAACCAAAGACAGGGAAGCTGTCACCAAAGGAGTTGCAGAAAGGCCTTAAAGGAAGAGTTGTGTACTTACCATTAGATTTTAAACTGAAAGTGCTGGTGTGTACAGAGGTGTTGATGAACCACTTCTCATTCTTGTAAATGGTGTCCTTACCAAAAACAAAGAAATCTGGCAAGTGTTAGTGGATGTTAATAAAGTAAAAAAAGCTACATTATACCTCAAACTAAATAATATTTATTATAAAAATGTCCATGTTTTTAGAGCTGTACGTTGTATGGAGGATGTAAAATTACCATTAAGCGGACAGATTGAAAAAGTGAATAGATCCAAATCAGAAGAAATGTATGAACACTATAGTATCCATCCATAACAGTCCAAAGAAGTTATTGGTGATGCTATTGATCTCTTTCAAATGAACCAAGGAAAAAGAGCTCCAATGAGTGTGTGGGAGAAAAGTTTAGAGGCTCGCTGTTTTCCAAAACTCTTTCCCACTGGAGCATGTGGCCAATATGATGACTGCTCCGTACAAATACCAGCAGCTGAGTACAGGTCAACCAGATTATATTCAGAGGATGGTCAATTTCGGCAGTGTATTCCAGCATATATTCCATCTATTATTTGAGAGTGACTTGTATGGACTTTCATATACTGTAAACCACATAGTGAAGACAAGAGTAAATCTATAAAATCTCTCAGCAAAGTGATTAATTGGCGAAGTTAATGGACAGGATGAAAAGTTGGAACACTGTTTGAATAATTTGATGGCATGCCAATGTAGGACCAACGAGTATTGGTTTCATCGACATGGAGAACTGAAATGTATGTTGAGAAACCTAGGTGAACCTACTTGGTTTCTGACAGTTGTGCAGAATATGCATGGGTTGATTTACTCGACTTTTTGAGAGAAGAAAACTGAAACATGAAGGGCACCAATGTGAAATCAGCAGGAGAACTTTGCTCGTTGGATCCTGCTAATGTTTGTAGATTTTTTAATCACAGGATTCAAACCATGCTATCTTTCATCTGCAACAAAAAAATCCTCCTCTTCGTGAAGTTACGATTTCTTTTGGCATAAACAGTACCAAGCAAGAGGTCCTCCTCCTATTTACATGCTGTTATAGATAAAAGATGCACTGAAATTTGGAACAGACAGTGATGACTCTGTACTCTCTTTAATGGAACAGTATGCGACATGCACCATACTGAAAGACGAGGATGAAAAAGGCCAGAGATAACAAGTTCTGCGCTTTCAAAAACATAGAAGTGGCAAGTACTGTCATTGAAAATACAAGTGTAAAGGAATCTTTTACACAAGGTGCCGTTTGGATTTCCAAGACCTGCCATTTTCAAAGGAAGAATGAACAGCTTTTTATCTGCAGTTGTACATACATTGACACAAAAATTACAGGTAAACACATACAACCTCAGAAGAACAGATGCCCCCAAGTATAATAATGAATTTAATCCTGTGATTCTGAAAATGTGGAATGTAAATATGGATATACAATTTGTTGCAGACAACTCCATCTCTGCTGCTCGTTATCTCACTTTGTACATTACAAAATCAGAGAACACAGAGATGAAGGAGATGTGGGGGGAGATTTCGGCAGAAAAGTCTCTAACAAAGAAATTGTACAGCTTCAGCTTGAAAATGCTTTCACATAGGGAGATAGGCTCTTATGAGTGCTGTGACCAGTTGAGCTCAGCCAGTTTGTACTCGAAGTCAAGAGACATTATTTGGGTAAGTCTAGGCTTTGCAAGCACATGAAACAGAGTCTTGAAGTCCTTCCCAGAAATTCAATACATAGCAGAGTTTGACTCAGAAAGTACAGAGATTGTGAAAACAAATATGTTAGATACTTACTATCTACACCTTCAATACATGTGTCTTTACGCGATACTTCAACACTATAGATATAGAAACAATGTAACAGAAAACGTAGATGAAGGGAAATATGCTGTAGTTGGTTGCGACAGTTGTTTAGTTCGACATGCAGAAGGAAGTTTAATATAGCACAGAAAACGTTGTTGCAAAACTCCGGATAAAAGAGAGTTTTTCTATTTGGCACTTCTGCAACTGTTTAATCTTTGGCGTTCTGAAACAAAGTTACTCGGACTCTTTGACTGCTAGAAAAATTATTTCAATGCTGTGAAAGACAGTATTCAGTGTTCACTCTTCCCCAATTACGTGACAATGTTAAATGATGAGATTGAACAGAAGGAAACTGTTGCTGCTGAGATAGCTAAGGGCAGTTCACAAAGAAGCCAGAGTCTGGTACCTTTAAGTCAAGATCCTCTTTGACAACCAGTTATTGAAAATTAAGCTCCTATAGCCATGAATGAGGTGGAGACTGCAATGCAACAAGCAAGGCAAGAAAGTGTTGATTTGGAGCACTTAGTTGGACAACTCAACGACGAGCAGAAAGAAATATATATGGAGGCAAAAGAGAAAATATAGAGCATGGATTCCTCCACAAGAAGAATTAATGTAAAGGATCATCTTTTAAGCCAATACTATTATATTTCAGTGGACAAGCTGGCCCTGGGAAAATCTTTTAAATTGAAGTTTTCACCGCTTACCTACAGAGGACTATAGACTCAAATTTGTCATGTGTGGTAACAGCACCAACTAGATTAGCTGCACACAATATTAAAGAAATTACTTTACATCGACTACTTATGCTACCTGTAGAACATGACAGCAAACTGGAGTGCCAAACGTTATCTGGTGAAGCTTGTCAAGAAGTCTCAAGAGTACTGAAGAAATGGAAACTTTTAATCATCGATGAGGTGAGCATGGTTTTAAACTTAATACTTGCCTTTGTACACTTGAGAATGCAACAGATTTAAAAAACTGAGTATGATGTGCTGTTTGGAGGAAGGCACTTGATTGTGTTCAGTGACCTACTACAACTTACCCCCGTCAAAGAACAGCCTATGTTCAAGACATTTCTCCATGATGAAACTCGAATTCCTTGGGAAGTATTGGAAACGTAAACATTTGGCTAAACCTCTAATACAAGGAACTACTTAGGAATATGCGTCAAGTATCTGATATGGAATATGGAAATATGGAAATATTCTCAAGGATATTAGTGTAGGAGTTCTAATCAAAGAGGGAAAATGTAAATTCAAAAGTTGACTTGTTAAGAAACTGTTTCCTACAACCAAGACAGCAGCAGAGCTAATGTTTAGTTTCATCCAAGAAGAAAAATCAATCAGTTGTCTGCCTAATGCCTACACTTAAAGAGTGCTCCTGTTATACTAAAATTGGAGAAAGAAGAAATTTTGTAACTTACAGCGATAGACAAAATGGAACACCAGGGTGTGACAATACTCCTAAATGAATAACTACAAGCGAAACTGGATTCATTGGAAAAATCTGTATGCAGAACTGCGGGATTAGAGAAATGTTTAAGTGTTTTCAAGAATTGTAGATTAATTTTACTTGGACATTTAAATGTTGAGGAAGGATTAGTAAATGGTGCTATGGGTAAATGGATTGATTTCATTAACATTCCAAATAGGAATGAGGTTGAATACTTAGCAATAAAATGTTATCGGATTGATGGTGTTAAGCAGATTGGTAGGTACTTTAACACTTTTTGCTTGTAAAAGACATGTTTGGCGGCTGCAGTTTCCAGTTTCTTTAGCATACGTTGTGACTATCCATAAATCTCAAGGTTTAAGTGTAGATGCAGCTTTTATTAATATTGGGAGTACTGTGTTTAAAGAAGGTATGTCATATGTAAAGTTATCTTGAGTTAGAACATTGCCCGGTTTGTTTTTGGCTGAATTTGATGACAGCAAGGTAAGTGCTGATGCATGTTGTGTCAAAGAGTTAACTCGGTTAAGAAGTGTATGTGCTCCTCATTTAGGACAGTATCCCATTTATGAAAAACAAGTAAACTGTCCAAAGCAAAAACTTACAAATGTTTGTGTGGATATTGCTGAAAAGAAGGAAAAGAAGGAGAACAAGCAATCTGTTAAGAAGAAAAAGTAGAAAATGAGGTGGATATTCTAGGTTACCAGTTGTCAAACTCTTCTGGTGTCAACTGCTATGCAAATGTTGTTCTCAATGTACTCTTTCAGTTACCACATCTTAAAAATGTAATTTAGCAGAAACCACAAAAGAGATTCTGGTCTGCACTGTGTGGTTTGCTGAAATGTTTACATAGTAATAGGACTGTACTACATTGTGCTTCAGGCATTCGAGATCTAGTAGATATATGTAGTAGATCAGTACAATTTACTCAGAATACTTAACAAGATGCACAGGAGTTTATAATGATCATTCTTGGAGTTTTAGAAGAAGAAGAAATAAGTATTGATGACTTATTTGGACTGAGTTACTCATGAAACCATGAGTGTGAAGATTGCTCTTTCATGCCAAGTAACTCAAATTGATTCAGAGCGATTTCTTTACTTAACACTACCAAATTCCAAAACAGTGCCTTCTGACAGAGTGATCAAAAAAGCTAACCAAAACAATACCTGCCCAAATTGTTGATCAGATGTTATTTCAACAATACATATACAAAGAACTAAAAAAATACCTTATATTAGTGCTACCACAATGCAGAGCAGATGGAAGTAAATTGGACACAGAAATTTCAAACTTCAAAGCTGGACAAATATCAATTTCTGGACGAACCTATACTACTATGTCTATCATCTTTCATGAAGTACTTAGTGTAGCATATGGACACTATACTATCTATTAGTAAAGGGAAACTGGATGGACTGATTGTAATGACAGCAACCTCAAATTCAAACAAAAACTGCCTTTTAAGCTGCCAAATTCTTATATTTTATTTCTTTAACCAAAGTTCTAAGAAGGATTACTGTTAAAAAACAGTGGTATTGTGTATTTGTTCCGCATAGATCATCAGTGTTTATGATATCATTCGGTCTACCAGGGGTGATGTCTTTATAAGGGCCTCCATATTCCAGTATCCTTTATATCTGTTACTAGTGTTGTTCCACTTTTAATAATAGAGGAAATATTTTAACATATGTTTCTTTAGATAAATTCATTAACTAAAGGTAAAACAATTGATAAAATAATTGTAGTGAGTGCAATGCACAGTGTAAGCTTATTTATAGTGACATACTATGCAGTTCTGTTTTTTTTTCTACAACTGTTCAAGGATGAATCTTTATATAGTGCACATCGGTTATGGTGTACACGTATGAAAGCTGCAAACAGTAAAAAGGGAAAATGAAATGGCTTAATATAATATAATATACTATTACAGCATAAGAAATGTCTACAGTCTTCTTTTTATTATGAACTTATGCATTGCAAAAATTAAAAGTTTATTGTGTAATTTTGTAAAATGTAATACTAACTTATAATTATGTTTTATTTTTACAGATGAATGGCACCATCTACTGGAGTAATGTACTTTTTTAATTAGTTCTTTCTGTGTTGTTGAACAAACTTACATTGTCAAGGTACTCACCAAGGTATATAGTGATACAGCTACTGAGACATGCAGATACACATCGATACACACCAACTCACACACTGGTACATGCACTCACATACCCACTCACTCACCCATATAGTCATTGACACCCCGACTCATCCACTCACTTATACAGATACTCACACACCCACATTTTTTTAATCATACAGATTGTAACACATGCACTCACTCACCTATACAGTCACTGACACACACACTCACTCACCCATACAGCCACTTACATAACCAGTCACTCACCCATACATCCACTGACACACCCAGTCACTCTCCCGTGTAACCAATGACACACCCACCTGCTCACTCATACAGCCACTCAAACACCCATCCATTCATTCACCCATACAATCACTGACAGCCACTCACTCACCTATACAGCTACTAACACAGCTAGGCAGTCACCCATTCAGCTACTGACACAAGCACTCATTCTTCCATACAGTCACTGACACAGCCACTCACTCTCCCATATAGCCACTCACACACCGGGTCACTCACCCATACAGCCACTCACACACCAACTCACTCACTCACTCACTCACTCATACAGCTACTGATACAACTAGTCACTCACCTGTACAGTTACTGATACATGCAGTCAGGCACCCATACAGCCACTAACACATGCACTCACTCAACCATACAATCACTGACACAACCATTCACTCATCCATGCAGGCACTCACACAGCCACTCACACACCCATACAATCACTGACACACCTTGTCACTCTCCCATGTAACCACTCACACACCCAATGTAGGAAAGTGCCTATTTTTGCATGGTTAGCCCCCACTTTTTGCCTTATGTAATTTTGAACAGTAAGTGCACTGTGTCCCTGCTAACATGGTTCCCAGTGCCAGGCCTCATTCCCAAAAACTCTGTGCCACTCCAGGACCCCCTCACCAAGACTATGCACTCTGCCATTGCAGACTGCGTGTCTTGGTGCAGGAAAAGCCAAATAGTTGACATGGCACACAGCCCTGTGTGCCATGCCAGCCCTACACTTCATGAGATATAGGTAAGTCACCCCTACTTCAATCCTTTAGCCCTAAGGCAAGGTGCCCTATATCCTATGTGTGGGCATATCAGCATGAACAGATATGTCCCTACAATGTCCAGTCCATTCTGTGATATAAGTGAACAGGGAAGCCATAAAGAGTACATGGGCTGAATACTTGTCAACATGAGTTTCCTAGCTCCATGATGGCTTTGCTGATTTCTACGATATTTGGTACCAAACATCTTGTCTTAATAAATCATCACTGATGCCAGGGTTGGATTTATTGATACATTTACACAGGAGACCCTTTTTGAGGGTCCACTGAAACTTAATTAAACACTAGTAGGATATTTTGTTAGTTTTCACCAGCCTGCCACCACCAGACATGTTCCTGACCTCATGGGGTGAGAGTGGTGCTCTCAGAGGACACAAACAATACCTGCTCTGGGCAGGGGTGTTTCACATCTACTCCAGGACAGGATGGCCTTCCCGGGCAGGAAGCTTCAAAGGCAATGCCACCTTTGAAATTCTACTCAGGAACCTCCAGACAGTTGTTGAGTCCAAGCCTCTTTCCCGCTCCACTTTTGGTGGAGGAAAAGTGCAAAAATAGTTAGATGAGGAGGAGGGTCCCTACCTCAGCCTGCACCACCCTTGGGTGTGGCAGGCGAGGTGAATCCCCTCCCCTGAAATTCCGCCATCTTGAGATGATGGGAAAACCTCCAATAAGGGCTAGGGTAGTGTCTCTTCCCACAGGAAGTGGTCATTTACGGGTGAACACACCTTAAAGTTAGATAAGCCATTGGATATTACTTGTCTCCCCTTCTAACACCCCTAAATCCAGTATTTAGGTGTCTCCCTGAGACTTGAACCTCAGATTCATCGGACCAAGGAAAACCAGGGCAAAGAAGACCCACTGCATGAGATCTGAAGCCCTGCTGTAGAAAGAAAAGGCACCATAGCATGTTAGCTGCAAAAAGGACTCAACAATCACTGCTGCTGTGTTGTCCTGAAGTCTGCAATGACTCCAAGAACCCTGGAGCACATCCAGCATTCAAGAAACTTCAGATAATCTCCCTTAGAGTGAAGGTATCACTCCCCTGCACACCGCAGGCACCATTACCATGAAGTCCGGTTTGTCGACTTGCTGCTCCCCGATGACCTCGACGCAGCACCAAAGCAAGAAAAGGTGCAACAGTTCTGGAGAGTCAGATCTGCCTCTCCACCAAGTTTGGAGGCACCAGGACCTACCAGAGCCACGGCGTACCAATACCTGGGGCACTAGACCACCAACGGGAAAAACCAAGAAGAAGAGTCTACACCGGACCTCAAGGATGCACGACACCCGGCTGACGTGTTTGCTCTGCACATGGCCCCAGCACTGACCAACCATTTCTGCACCTGTGGTCTCCCAGTCCCTTGCGACCTCCTCTATCCAAGGAGACCCATCAGACTTACCTATAAGTCCATCTGTGCAGTGCATTTTTGAGTGGCTCCCTTCATCTTTGCCTCGCAGTTTCCAAGACCCTCAGCAATCTACTACCGCCTGATCCGGGATGCTCCTGAACTTCTCCTGCTGGAACTTTGGGCCTAATTCTGACATCGACATAAAGCGAGAAGGTGAGCTTTGTGAAAGCATTGTTTGATTTTATATACAAGTTCATGTCAGCAGCTCCCCTTGTCCAAAAGCAGTGCTGGCTCCCACAGGAGGCGGAAAGCTGGCAGAGACCAAGGGGGCATTGGGGCTCCTCCCACGGTCCCCAACTTGGGGCCGGCCCTGGGGGATGGGGTCCCTGGGGCCAGAAGTGGCCCAGGAGGGGGGCCACTCGGCCCCCCTCCCCTTTATATTTTTTCTTTATTTTTTTTTTTAAAAAGGAAGGCCGGCTCAGGGGGATGGGGTCCCCAGGGCCATAATTGGCCTTAGGAGGGGGCCACTTGGCCCCCTCCCCCAAAAATATCCAGGCTGATCAGGCCCCGGGGATGGGGTCCCCGGGGCCAGAAGTGGCCCAGGGGAGGGGGCCACGTGGTCCCCCTCCTGGCAAAAATTTAAAAAAACAAGGCCAGGCCCCAGGGAATGGGGTCCGCGGGGCCAATAGTTGCCCAGGGAAGGGGGGCCACGTGGCCCCCTTCCTGTTTTAAAAAAAATAAAAATATGCTCAGGCCCTGGGGGATGGGGTCTCCAGGGCCCAAAAATGTTAAGAGAAGGGAGGCCACTCAGCCCCCCTTCTAACAAAAGAAAGAAAAAAGAGAAGCCGGCATCTCGCCGGAGACCCCGCCCCCTCCCTGCACCACTCTGCAAATGCACCTCCTGACGCGTTTTGGGTTGGGGGAGGAAGTCCCCTAGAATCTTATCGGTCCTTAGGGGCCAACTAGCCCACCAGGTACCTCTAGTAAGCCCCACACAGTGGGATTGCTGAGAGGTGGTCCGAGGCCACGCCCCTTTTTACATCACTCTGCAAATGTGCCTCTTGGTGCATTGCTGGTGGGGCGATGAGGTCCTCTTGTGTCCTGAGGACCTCAGGACGAAAGTGGACTTCATCCCCCAAGCAGCAGTGCGCCAGGAGTCGCGTTTGCAGAGTGGTGTAAAAAGGGGTCGTGGCCTTTGAGCACTCTCAGGAATCCAGCTGTATGGGGATTACTGGAGGTAACAGGAGGGCCAGTTGACCCCAGGGACCCTCAGGAGGGAAGGGGACTTCATCCCCCAACCAAGAGCGTGCCAGGAGGTGCGTTTGCAGAGTGGTGGAGAAAGGGGGCGTGACCTGTGTCCACCTCTCAGCAATCCAACTGTGTGGGACTTACTGGAGGTAAGAGGTAGGCTAGTTGCTAGTTGTCCCCTAAGGACCCCCACCAGCGAAGGGGACTTCAATCCCCATCCAAGAGCGCGTCAGGGAGCGCGTTTGCTGAGTGGTGGGCAAAGGGGGCGTGGCCTGCTATGAGAACTTAGCAATCCTGCTGTGTGGGACTTACTGGAGGTAATAGGAGGGGTAGTTGGCCCCCAAGGATGTCCTTGGGGGCAAACTACCCCTCTTGTTACCTCCAGTAAGTCCCACACAGTGGGATTGCTAAAACGACTTTGGAGCCCATGCCCCCCTTTCTCCACCACACTGCAAACGCGTCTCCTGGCAGACTACGGGATGGGGGATGAAGTCCAATTTACTCCTGAGAGACTTTGGGGGCAAGAAGTCCTCCTGGTACCTTCTGTAAGTCCTACGCAGCGGAATTCCTCAGCGCTGGTTGGAGGCCCAGCACCCTTTTTCCACCACTCTGCAAACGCGACTACTAGTTAAAGAAGTGTTTGCAATGTAATAGGTTTCGCATTTGCGGGAGTTAGAGCTATTGGCATTGTAAATCTAAAAGTTTTTTACTAATGTTTTTTGGAGTGGAGTGGATGTACGTTGTGTGTAGTGGAATTATGTGGTAAGTTGTGCAGTGAAATTATGTGGATAGAAAGTATGTGGTATTTATTTTATAGGAATTATGTAGAGTGGGATTATGTGTTATGGAGAGTAATTATGTGGTATGGAAGTCTGTGTTATGGAGTGGTAACCTCAGGTTTAGTCTTCCTCGTTTCCATAGAAGCTCAGCTATGAACACAGTGAGACAAAAAAAGAAGGAATCACTGAGGAGCACTTGTGGACCTAGTCAGAGGTATGCGCAGGGCCACTGGAATTATGCGACTGTTTGGCTGCACCGACTTTCGCACAGTTATACATTTTCCCCATTAGCCACATAATTCATCATCTGCTCCCTAATCTGCAGATTTGAACAAAAAAAGCCTTGTTTCTAGCTCAAACGGCTCAAACGTTACCAAAAATGCAGCGACAAGTGTTACAGCGTGGTGAAAGGCCCTTGCAAACCTAGAATGGTCACCTGTTACTTATTGCTAAATGTGGGTGTTAAATTGGTACTAATGGTGTGCAAGCCACTCTTGCTTCCTTCTGCGCCTCTCTTGCCTCTTTCTGCATTTCTGTTGCTTCTTTCTGCACATTTCTTTCTTTTTCTGCGCTTCTCTTGCCTCTTTCTGCAAATCTCTTCTACTTTCTGCACCTCTCTTGCCTCTTTCTGCACCTCTGTTGCCTCTTTCTGTACCTCTCTTGCCTCTTTTTGCACCCCTCCTACCTCTTTCTGCACCCCTCTTGCCTCTTTTTGCACCTCTGTTGGTTCTTTCTGCACTGCTCTTGCTTCTTTCTGCACCTCACTTGCCTCTTTCTGCACTTCTCTTACTTCTTTCTACACCTCTGTTGCTTCTTTCAGCAATTCTCTTGCCTCTTTCTGCAGCTCTCTTCATTCTTTCTGCACCCCTCCTGCTTCTTTCTGTACCTCTCTTGCCTCTTTGTGTACCCCTCCTACCTTTTTTTGCATCCCTCTTGCCTCTTTTTGCACCTCTGTTGGTTCTTTCTGCACTGCTCTTGCTTCTTTCTGCACCTCACTTGCCTCTTTTTGCACTTCTCTAGCTTCTTTCTACACCTCTGTTGCTTCTTTCAGCAATTCTCTTGCCTCTTTCTGCACTTCTCTTCCTTCTTTCTGCACCCCTCCTGCCTCTTTCTGTACCTCTCTTGCCTCTTTGTGCACCCCTCCTACCTCTTTCTGCACCTCTCTTGCCTCTTTTTGTACCTCTGTTGGTTCTTTCTGCACTGCTCTTGCTTCTTTCTGCACCTCACTTGCCTCTTTCTGCACTTCCCTTGCTTCTTTCTACACCTCTGTTGCTTCTTTCAGCAATTCTCTTGCCTCTTTCTGCACCTCTCTTCCTTCTTTCTGCACCCCTCCTGCTTCTTTCTGTACCTCTCTTGCCTCTTTGTGCACATCTCCTACCACTTTCTGCACCCCTCTTGACTCTTTTTGCACCTCTGTTGGTTCTTTCTGCACTGCTCTTGCTTCTTTCTGCACCTCACTTGCCTCTTTCTGCACTTCTCTTGCTTCTTTCTACACCTCTGTTACTTTTTTCAGCAATTCTCTTGCCTCTTTCTGTACTTCTCTTGCTTGTTTCTGCACCTCTCTTGCATCTTTCTGCACCTCTCTTGCCTCTTTCTGCACTTCACTTGCTTCTTTCTGCACTTCTCTTGCTTCTTTCTACACCTCTGTTGCTTCTTTCAGCAATTCTCTTGCCTCTTTCTGCAGCTCTCTTCCTTCTTTCTGCACCCCTCCTGCTTCTTTCTGTACCTCTCTTACCTCTTTGTGTACCCCTCCTACCTTTTTTTGCATCCCTCTTGCCTCTTTTTGCACCTCTGTTGGTTCTTTCTGCACTGCTCTTGCTTCTTTCTGCACCTCACTTGCCTCTTTCTGCACTTCTCTAGCTTCTTTCTACACCTCTGTTGCTTCTTTCAGCAATTCTCTTGCCTCTTTCTGCACTTCTCTTCCTTCTTTCTGCACCCCTCCTGCCTCTTTCTGTACCTTTCTTGCCTCTTTGTGCACCCCTCCTACCTCTTTCTGCACCCCTCTTGCCTCTTTTTGTACCTCTGTTGGTTCTTTCTGCACTGCTCTTGCTTCTTTCTGCACCTCACGTGCCTCTTTCTGCACTTCTCCTACTTCTTTCTACACCTCTGTTGCTCCTTTCAGCAATTCTCTTGCCTCTTTCTGCACTTCTCTTCCTACTTTCTGCACCCCTCCTGCCTCTTTCTGTACCTCTCTTGCCTCTTTGTGCACCTCTCCTACCTCTTTCTGCACCCCTCTTGCCTCTTTTTGCACCTTTGTTGGTTCTTTATGCACTGCTCTTGCTTCTTTCTGCACCTCACTTGCCTCTTTCTGCACTTCTCTAGCTTCTTTCTACACCTCTGTTGCTTCTTTCAGCAATTCTCTTGCCTCTTTCTGTACTTCTCTTCCTTCTTTCTGCACCCCTCCTGCCTCTTTCTGTACCTTTCTTGCCTCTTTGTGCACCCCTCTTGCCTCTTTTTGTACCTCTGTTGGTTCTTTCTGCACTGCTCTTGCTTCTTTCTGCACCTCACGTGCCTCTTTCTGCACTTCTCCTACTTCTTTCTACACCTCTGTTGCTCCTTTCAGCAATTCTCTTGCCTCTTTCTGCACTTCTCTTCCTACTTTCTGCACCCCTCCTGCCTCTTTCTGTACCTCTCTTGCCTCTTTGTGCACCTCTCCTACCTCTTTCTGCACCCCTCTTGCCTCTTTTTGTACCTTTGTTGGTTCTTTATGCACTGCTCTTGCTTCTTTCTGCACCTCACTTGCCTCTTTCTGCACTTCCCTTGCTTCTTTCTACACCTCTGTTGCTTCTTTCAGCAATTCTCTTGCCTCTTTCTGCACCTCTCTTCCTTCTTTCTGCACCCCTCCTGCTTCTTTCTGTACCTCTCTTGCCTCTTTGTGCACATCTCCTACCTCTTTCTGCACCCCTCTTGACTCTTTTTGCACCTCTGTTGGTTCTTTCTGCACTGCTCTTGCTTCTTTCTGCACCTCACTTGCCTCTTTCTGCACTTCTCTTGCTTCTTTCTACACCTCTGTTACTTTTTTCAGCAATTCTCTTGCCTCTTTCTGTACTTCTCTTGCTTGTTTCTGCACCTCTCTTGCATCTTTATGCACCTCTCTTGCCTCTTTCTGCACTTCACTTGCTTCTTTCTGCACTTCTCTTGCTTCTTTCTACACCTCTGTTGCTTCTTTCAGCAATTCTCTTGCCTCTTTCTGCAGCTCTCTTCCTTCTTTCTGCACCCCTCCTGCTTCTTTCTGTACCTCTCTTGCCTCTTTGTGTACCCCTCCTACCTTTTTTTGCATCCCTCTTGCCTCTTTTTGCACCTCTGTTGGTTCTTTCTGCACTGCTCTTGCTTCTTTCTGCACCTCACTTGCCTCTTTCTGCACTTCTCTAGCTTCTTTCTACACATCTGTTGCTTCTTTCAGCAATTCTCTTGCCTCTTTCTGCACTTCTCTTCCTTCTTTCTGCACCCCTCCTGCCTCTTTCTGTACCTTTCTTGCCTCTTTGTGCACCCCTCCTACCTCTTTCTGCACCCCTCTTGCCTCTTTTTGTACCTCTGTTGGTTCTTTCTGCACTGCTCATGCTTCTTTCTGCACCTCACGTGCCTCTTTCTGCACTTCTCCTACTTCTTTCTACACCTCTGTTGCTCCTTTCAGCAATTCTCTTGCCTCTTTCTGCACTTCTCTTCCTACTTTCTGCACCCCTCCTGCCTCTTTCTGTACCTTTCTTGCCTCTTTGTGCACCTCTCCTACCTCTTTCTGCACCCCTCTTGCCTCTTTTTGCAACTTTGTTGGTTCTTTATGCACTGCTATTGCTTCTTTCTGCACCTCACTTGCCTCTTTCTGCACTTCTCTTGCTTCTTTCTACACCTCTGTTGCTTCTTTCAGCAATTCTCTTGCCTCTTTCTGCACCTCTCTTCCTTCTTTTTCTGCACCCCTCCTGCCTCTTTCTGTACCTCTCTTGCCTCTTTGTGCACATCTCCTACCTCTTTCTGCACCCCTCTTGATTCTTTTTGCACCTCTGTTGGTTCTTTCTGCACTGCTCTTGCTTCTTTCTGCACCTCACGTGCCTCTTTCTGCACTTCTCTTGCTTCTTTCTACACCTATGTTACTTTTTTCAGCAATTCTCTTGCCTCTTTCTGCGCTTCTCTTGCTTGTTTCTGCACCTCTCTTGCGTCTTTCTGCACCTCTCTTGCCTCTTTCTGCACTTCACTTGCTTCTTTCTGCACCTCTCGTGCCTCTTTCGGCACATCTTTTGCTTCTTTCTGCACTTCTCTTGCCTCTTTCTGCACACACAGGGCTACTTTTAAGCTGACCTCATGCTCAGCAGTGCACACATGCAAGTGCAAAAAAGGGCTGCTGGCCTCTAAACTGCCATACCCTATTATATGCTAGGGACTTAGAGGTAGTTGTAATCCCCCTGCCCTATTATGTACTAGGTCCTTACAGGGGAGGTCATGCCAATCACAGGGGTACCCGAACCCATAGTGTACCCAAGTGTATGTAGATGTTTTCACTGTATTCTAAGTGTCTTTCAGCAAAATGTTGGGGGCACAGGATGACTTTGCAACAAGGCCTCTTTCTGCACCTCTGTTGGTTCTTTCTGCACATCTCTTGCTTCTTTCTGCACCTTTCTTCGTCTTTCTGGACTTCTGTTGCCTCTTTCTGCATTTCTCTTGCTTCTTTCTGCGCTTTTCTTCCTCTTTCTGCACATGTCCTACCTCTGTAGGCATAGTTAGAAATTAGCATTTAAAAAACCTGTGAAATTCACTGAAAAAACCATAGGTTTCAGGGGCGTTATAGTTAGAAATTAGCATCTAAAAAACCTTTGAAATTCACTGAAAAAACCTTAGGTTTCAGGGACGTTATAGTTTGAAATTAGCATTTAAAAAACCTTCGAAATTCACTGAAAAAACCACAGGTTTCAGGGACGTTATAGTTAGTTGGACATTTCACTCGTACAAAACCAGAGAAATTCGGCCGTTATAGTTAGTTGAGCTAACTATAACTCGCGCCCCCGCAATGCACTGCTGATGACGTCACATATTACATCATTCATGACATGGTCAGTGACATCACTGATGACATCACTGATGACCTCTCAAATGACATCACTGATGACATCATCCACGTGATAATCTGATGCACCTCCTCATACCCTAATATAACCTTTGATACACCCACTGTAAAATACAGACTACCATTTTCGAAACCATAGACACACCAATACCAGTTACTACATACCCACTCACTGATTCCTAGGTCTACACAAACATCCACTCATTCACCTATACAGTCACTCATACATGCAGTCACTCATCAATACAGCACTATCATATGCACTCATACACCTATACAGACACTCACACACCGCCACTCATCCATAAAGTTACTCACACACCTAGTCAGTCATGCAAAGAATCAATCACATTCCCATTTACTCACCTATACAGTTATACACACACCACCTCACTTATTCATACAGATACTAACACATACTTACTCTCTTATACATTCACTGGTACAAGCACACACTCATCCATACAGCCACTCTCACAATCACTCACTCTCACATATATTAATTTATATACTCCAACACTCACATATACTGCCTTTCACATATGTAGTTACTCACACATGTACCACTGAGACATCCATTCACTCTCCAACACAACCATACACACACTCACCCACCCATACAGCTCTTCACACATGCAGTCTTGAACCCATACACCCAGTGAATCACCCACTCACACATCTATGCACAGAGTCACACACCCCCACCCACCCACACAGACACTCAGGCACCCATACAGATACTCAGACAACCAATCAATAACCCATATAGACACTCATGTAGCTACTCACCAACCCATGCAGCCGGTTACACACCAACTAACAGACTGATACAGACATTCACACAGTTTAGTCACTAACTCATGCATTCAGTAAGACACGTTTAATCACTCACTTATACAGTCAGTCACACACCTACTAAATCATCCATTCAGACACTCATACACCCACTCATTCTTCAATACACCTTGGCATTATATATATAAAACATATTTAAACTTTACAGAAACACACAGTCACTGGATGATGTCATCAGTGATGTCATCTGTGATGTCATTTGAGATGTCATCAGTCATGTCATCAGTGGTGTCACTGACCATGTCATGAATGATGTAATATGTGACGTCATCAGCAGTGCATTGCAGGGGCGCAAGTTATAGTTAGCTTCACTAACTATAACGGCCGAATTTGTCTGGTTTTGTATGAGTGAAATGTCCAACTAACTATAACGTCCCTGAAACCTGTGGTTTTTTCAGTGAATATATATATATATATATATATATATATATATATATATATATATATATATATATATATATATATGCTCAAACAGAACCTAGAAGTCCGGAGCTTCTTTCGCGGCGGTCCCGGAAGTGTTCCGGTAACCCTTACATCAGCACAACTCTCTCCATATCTAGAAAGAAATCCAGGACGCCCAGAGATGCTTTTAACGATTTATTCCGGCAAGATGACGCCTCACCAACGCGTTTCGCTTTACAGCTTTATCACGGTATGGCGGCTGCCATAATGTTCCCTTATTTACATACAATTTCATTCATTGATATAAAGGAAGGACTACATTAAGGGGCCGATTCCGATTCCGGCCGGAAATCTCTCCGACCGAGCCGGACTCGGAGAGATTTCCGACCGAATCGGACCCTAGCAGTCCGACCGAACGAGTACGATGCGCACGTATGCCATCGGACTCGAGTCGGTCGGACTCCCATTGAAGTCAATGGGAGCCGGTCGTACAACGCGTACGCGGGCTCCCATTGACTCAATGGGTGCGAGGCGAACAAGGGCGCCCCCTACAGTGGGTACGCGTCCATGCGCATCGCGGCGTACATGCACAGGTAGGGGGGACCCATGGGTACCCCTGTGTGCGACTCGCTCGCCTACGCGTACAGGGGGGTCCGACGCGGACCCCCAAAGTCCGGCTCCGACAGCTCTTTCGAGCCGGACGGCGCGAGTCGGTCGGACTGCTTGCGGCGCGCATCGTAGTTACCCGGCCGGGAAACGTCTCCATAGCGCGGTGCGAGTCGTGTCCGTGCGAGTCGGTCGGAGCGTGTTGAAGCCGCGTACGAGTCGGTCGGCGATTTCGCGGGTGCTTGCATCGTACTCGCTCGGCCGGACCCGCGTACGATTCGGTCGGGAAACAGGGCTCCGAATTGGATCCGGTAAATCCGAATCCGATTCGGAGCACTACCGGCCGAGATCGGAATCGGCCCCTAAATGTATGTAGAAAGAGTCTTACATGGGCGCCATTATTAAAGGTCTCTCTAGAAGTTTACATATTTGCCAATACTTTACATATTGTGTATATTTTAAAATAAATTCAATACTCCAATACATCAGCAATTCTAAAAGGCAATTCATTCTATAATATTAATACGAATAACAGTGGGTTTCTTGTCTCAGCGTCATGCCTTAGTGCGCAAATCGGACACATTTACAATCACGTAATCATTTAGTAAATACAATCCCGCCCCAGTGGGCTAATATTGAAACGCTTATTAAGTTTATCAAATTACGCCTCATCCCGCCCAAGTGGGCCCAAAAACATTTGATAGTATCTTGCTTTTCATATTATTCAAACTCCACTCAGCTATCACATAAATACTTCTCGGAGATCCTCTTATTTCGCACAACATTCCTGGTTATGCAAACAAAGGGGACAAAAGGAAAAAACATTTAACTTATTGCTTCTATTATCTAATGTGACCACTTTAAAAATTCAATTCATTAAGATACATTTCTTTCATGTGCTCTCAAATTCAAATTTAAATTTTTGTTTTTTATATCTATTATCTAAAACCAATTTATGTCAGAAAGTCAGGTACAAACTACGGTTACTTGCAATTTTTCACAAATGTACAGCCATCTCCTCACTGGAATTTAAACCCAGTGAGGAGATGGCTGTACATTTGTGAAAAATTGCAAGTAACCATAGTTTGTAACTGACTTTCTGACATAAATTGGTTTTAAATAATAGATATGAAAAAAAAAAAAAATTGAATTTGAGAGCACATGAAAGAAATGTATCTTAATGAATTGAATTTTTAAAGTGGTCACATTAGATAAAAGAAGCAATAAGTTAAAAATATGGGGTCCATTACGATGACTGGCGGATGCACCTCCGCGATGCTGGCGGTGGGATAAAACACTGATTTCCGCCCGTGAGCAGCGGTGCCCCCGTCCGCCATATTACAATGGCCAAACACAACCCATTGTCCGACCGCCGCGGTGCAACTCGGACCGCAATCAAAACGCGCCCGCGGCGGAGACAACCAATCCAGAGCCACCGCCGTGCGGAATGACGTCCCTCCCGCCGTACAAATTAGGATGCGCAAAACAGCCAGGCCCACTGCAGCGGAAAACCGGCCTTTCTGAGCATACGGAAGCACCACAGTGGAGCGCGAAATTGATAACCGGAGCCGACCGCCATGGACCCGGCACTACACGTCTTCCCAGCGCTGTACATGATCCACCTACAGCAAGCCATGGACCGTCGCGGACGCCGACGCAGGTACGCCATCACACAACTCCGCTAACAAACACAACCCACAAATCCATGTCCGATGTAAGGTGCCTGCCCCCACCAGACACCCTTGTGGGGACAGGAACACAACCACAGGTGTAGCCACACATGTCCCACCTGCCACTAGTCCACCCCTCCACACCCAGGCCACCATGTCCGCGATCCTGAAATAATGCCCAGTTCACGTGACCGCAGCGGTGAATCCGTGAGAAAAAATGCACACAATGTAGTAGCCTGGGCCAGCGCAAGGCAGGGGCAGTGCCCAAAGTACACAGGGCAACACCTCCACACTCCACACACTAGGCCCACCCACACCATGAAGGGACATGCCACGTGATCTCCCTGTGCCCCCACATGCCCAAAAAGCAGCCAGGTGAACACACACACTGCACCACACAACAAACAACTAGGGAGACAGCCTCATGAGGTGTGGCTGCAGAGTAACACACAGCGTACAAGCACTGGGCCAGGGGAACACACACACCACAACAACACCACACTCATGGCAAGTAAACTGAGTCCAAGCACAAATTAAACACACACAGACAATGAACAAACAATCCAATGGACACACAGCCTTCCAAGTCACACAGACATACCCCACACTGACACACAGCAACAAATACAGACCACATGCCAACAGCAATGTAGGACAACAAATAGACAACCCAAAGTGAGGTGCACACAAATGGAATGGCAAGGAGCTGAACACCAAAAATGTGTACATCACATGCAAGGGAAGGAACACATTACATCCACCCCAGCCCAAAAATCCACACATGGCAGTCACAGTGTGTGAAGTCAAACCACAGTCACCTCACTGCAACAACTCAGGGAGACAGCAAGGCAACCCATGAATAGGCTCAGGGATGAAAGGAAGGGTATGAAGTCCAACCCTGATCAGCCACACATCTGAATCCAAATACATCACAGGAGTATGTCAGCAGCACAACACACAGGGCCCATTGCAACTCTCCATGACAGTCAAACACAAGTATGAACCTTCACACAACCCCCACACCCATCACACCTGCAGCACACAACACCAGTGACAAACACACAGAAGCTTGCCAATAATGTCCAGTCAATGCACTGACAATCAAACACACCCCCTGGGGGGTATCCACAAACATCACACACACACAGGTATGGCAGAACCACTGTACGCACAAAAACAACAGTCAAACACAGAACACAATCAAAACACACACACAGAACTACTACAATAACAGACAAGACCTGTGCAGTTAAACAGTGGAAATTCAATGGGAGCACAGACACAACAGGAGTACACAACCTCATTAGTCAGGAGAAATGCACAGACAACATACCACAACACATATAAGAAGTGTAACCACTAAAAACAATAATGGAGAACAAAAGGGAGAAATGGGCCTACAATGACACATAGACAGACATACCACAACACCCATCCACTAAAAATGGTGTCACAGTGTACCACATGTCTGCACATGCACAACCATGACCATAGACACATCAAATGTGAGAGGAGAAAACAACAAGGATGCACATAAAACAAGCACGGCAACCACAATAGACCTCAGTCCATGTGACAGACACACAAGTAAGGCACACCACAATGGCAACACACCTGAATCAAACACAACAACAACACACACACACTGACAGGAAAATAGAACACCACACACAGAGCAACTGTCAACTGCATGACACAACACAACACAAACATTGCACACAGCCACATCAGTCACAACACATGCACAGGCAAAGATATCAACATGCTACAACAGCCAAACATCAGGGGGTGCACAACAGGCAAGGACAAGGCAACAACAACTCACAGCACTGCATGCACGCCAAGCAGTGTGTGCACAACACACATACCAGTTACAAACAGAGATGAGTGACACACCATGAACACACACAACAACAATCTAAACATCACACACACAACAACACACCCAGGAAGTCAATCAGTCCACAGCAAACACACATACTACCAAGCCAACACACACAGATGCAGAAGTCTGGGACACACAAGTTGAAACAACATGATCAGAGGAAACAAAAATTGGCAATGTTGAAGTGGAAAATAGAGCATGTGTCACAGTAAACAATACCCACACAGTAACCCTTTATTTAGCAAGGACACTGACAAGGCAGACAACAGGAGTAAATTTCTTCTTTTTATTTACATTCCACACAGTCATGCAGCAAAATTCAGACAAGAGCAAGGCCAGTGGCCAGTTCAAAGTGCAGGTGAGGTACATGAGAAGCTGCACAGGCAAGGGGCAAACAACAGTGAACAGCAAGGCCAGTGGCCAGGACACAGTGCAGGTGAGGTACATGAGAAGCTGCACAGGCAAGGGGCAAACAGCAGTGAACAGCAAGGCCAGTGGCCAGTCCAAAGTGCAGGTGAGGTACATGAGAAGCTGCACAGGCAAGGGGCAAACAGCAGTGAACATCAAGGCCAGTGGCCAGGACACAGTGCAGGTGAGGTACATGAGATCCTGCACAGGCAAGGGGCAAACAGCAGTGAACAGCAAGGCCAGTGGCCAGGACACAGTGCAGGTGAGGTACATGAGATCCTGCACAGGCAAGGGGCAAACAGCAGTGAACAACAAGGCCAGTGGCCAGGACACAGTGCAGGTGAGGTACATGAGATCCTGCACAGGCAAGGAGCAAACAGCAGTGAACAGCAAGGCCAGTGGCCAGGACACAGTGCAGGTGAGGTACATGAGATCCTGCACAGGCAAGGGGCAAACAGCAGTGAATAACAAGGCCAGTGGCCAGGACACAGTGCAGGTGAGGTACATGAGAAGCTGCACAGGCAAGGGGCAAACAGCAGTGAACAGCAAGGCCAGTGGCCAGTCCAAAGTGCAGGTGAGGTACATGAGATCCTGCACAGGCAAGGGGCAAACAGCAGTGAACAGCAAGGCCAGTGGCCAGTCCAAAGTGCAGGTGAGGTACATGAGAAGCTGCACAGGCAAGGGGCAAACAGCAGTGAACAACAAGGCCAGTGGCCAGGACACAGTGCAGGTGAGGTACATGAGATCCAGCACTGTAAATGTGTGGTACAGTACTCTGCCATGGTCAGCAACACACTCAGGGTGTCAAAAATGGGCAGTCCATGGCACCACTGTGGGAGAGACATGTGTGTGAGGGGGACTAACACTCAGACTTGGCTGGCAGTATGACTGGGAGGTGGCTGTCTGTCGGGGCCAGTTGGGGTACTGGCTCGGGGAGAGAAAGGCCCAGCTGGGGTAGAGCCATCAGTGTTCTGGGAAGCCTGAGGGCCGCCAGGTCCAGGTGTGGTAGAGCCAGCAGTGGTTTGGGAAGCCTCAGGGCTGCTAGGTCCAGGTGGGGTGGTGGCACGTGGAGGTGGACTCATGCCTGCATGAGAACCAGTGTGTGTGGGTGAAGTTTGAGGGGTGCCCTTCCGCTTCTTGGGGATTTGGTATGGCTTCCCTGTCCTGGGATTAAGGCCAAGTGGGGTGTATACAACAGGCACACTGGTCACAAAAGCTGGATCAGCTGCAGATGCTGGTCCCCCCTCTGGGGACGTGCTGTATCCTTTGGGACGCTTGGCCCCGGATTGCTTCTGCCCCTGCATCACCTGTTTACCAGGTGTCCCCCCTACAGTGGCCTCCTTACCCTGCTTCACAGGGCTCTGGATGGGAGTAGATGTTGTGGGTGAACCAGCCTTGGAGCCCTTCCTACGTGTACCCTTAGCAGGCACCTGTTTGTCACTGGGCACGGAAACTGTGTGCCTGTCTCTGCGAGACACTTTTGGGACAGGTGAGTCCTTGGCTGGGGATGTCTCTGAGGCATGTGAGCCAGAGGCCTGCTTTTTGCCATCCTTGCCCTGGGTGTGGCCTGAAGGGCTTTTGCCCCTGCGCTCTGGTGTGGCTTTACCTTTATGTGGGGATGGTGTCTGCGGCCTGGTCTGCTTGGGCTGCTGCTGCTGTGTGCTGCGCATGACGTATCTGTCCCTTGACGTCTGGGGTGTGTGCTCACCATCATCAGATGCGTCCACTGTCAGGGTGGTGGGCCTAGGGACTGGAGCTGGACCATGGGATTGGGCAAGTTGAATGGCTGCTGTCACTGCAGAGGCCAGAGACTGTACAGTCCGGTGTAGCCCACCCACGTCGGAATGCACGCCCTCCATGAAAGCCACCACCTGTGCCAATTTTTTGTCATGGTCCAGGAAGGCATTGAGGAGAGCTGTCTGACCCACACACAGCTGGCACAAAAGGTCCACAGACTCCGCACTGATGGCAGCAGCGGGGACAGGGGCAGGGGCAGCGGTGCCTGGGATGAAGGACACTGTTCCCTTCTTCGTGGTGCGAACACGGGCATCAAAAGTGGGAGTAGCTGGGAGGGTGGGCACTGAACGCTGTGTGGTGGATGAGGAGGCAGAGTCTCTGTTTCCTTCGGACAAAAACATAGATGCATCACCACCGTCGTTAGATGACGTAGAGGTCTGCGTTTCTGCAGGGACTCCTCTAGATGACTACGGTCCCCCTCTGATGCGCTGGTGACATCCGTGTCACTATGCAGGTGAGCATCACCTGTGCCTGAGGCCTCACCACTGGTGTCCGTCCCGTGTCCTTCCGTGCCCATGTGAGATGCTGCATGAGAGAGAGAGAGAGGATAAGTACATCTGCATCAAGTCAACAAATATCTGCAAGTGAAGCATCACTAATGATGGACAATGATCCATGTTGGACAACACCATGGGCAGTAACATTGTGCAACCTCAATACAAACATCTAAATTACCGTGGCATGATGCAAAACTGTACAGCATTCACCCATGTGATGGACACACAGCCATTTAGCCTGTTGGTGGCTACGTCTAACAACACACACATATCCCTCTGTGCACACCTAGGGCCCTGAAGGGTTCAAAGATCCTACTCACAACATGTTGCCAACGTCACAACATGATCCAGCAGAAGTTACCAACACAGACACAGACCCCAACATAATCACACACAATGTCCATGGGCACATGCCATCCACCATGTCGTATCTTGGGGCACAACTACAGTTGCACATTGGTGTCAGATGTGTAGCCAGCACTAATCTGACGTCAGGCAATGCACACATTGATGATGGCACACTCAGATCATGCACTCTGCTGGGCCCTGACATGGGATGTCCGTGACGACACCAATGAAGATGATACCAGAAGGCCACAACTACAAATGTGAAGTCAAGGCCCATTACACCAATGACATGGGAAGGTACATGTAGGGGGAATGCATGACAACTGCACCCCACTCCTTTGATATATCTAGCAGAAAAATTGGGGGCTAAAATTATAGCTTATGCGGACGATACGCAGCTGCTGTTCACTTGGGAGAGGAATGCCAGCTCGGTGTCGGCGGCTAAGTTTTGTTTGTCCTCCATTTTTAAATGGCTTGCTTCCGCCCAGCTTAAGTGCAATGAGGAGAAGTCAGAGATTCTCCTTTTGGAAAATTTCCCCGCTGTTTAGGGAGTCTCTCTGGCCCTCTGACTCTTCCTTGCCTGTCTCGACTGGGAAGCCAGCGAAGAACCTAGGGGTTTGGTTTGAGGAGAATCTCTCCTTTAATACACAAATTAAGAAACTTGCTGGCACGTGCTTTGGCCTCCTAAAAACCCTTAGAAAATTTCTTCCGCTGCTCCCTAGGGCCGCGAAAGAGACTGTAGTCCGGGCCCTTATTTTATCACGGCTGGATTACACCAATGGTCTATATGCAGGCATATCGGGCATTTTACTGAATAGGCTTCAGGTGGTCCAGAATGCCGCAGCTAGACTTTTGCTGGACCTGCCGACTAGAAGCAGCGTGAGGAACCACTTGCGTGGGCTACACTGGCTGCCAGTGACGGCAAGGATAAAGTTTAAAATACTAACAATTACTCATCGGGCTCTTCACGATCAGGGACCGTCTTATCTAAAAAAATGGTTTTCCTTCTATGAGCCTAAAAGACAGCTGCGCTTCTCTTCTCAACTTCTGGCTTCTGTTCCTTACTTCAAATGCCAGAGGCTGGGCGGCAGCTCGCTTGCAAGGAAAGCAGCATTGGCCTGGAATACTCTTCCTTTTGGTCTACGGAACATCAAGGACCATCTGGCTTTCAGGAAATTATTAAAAACCTATCTTTTTGCCTGAACATTATGGTAATACCCCTCTCTAGGCTCCTCGCCGGGACACTTTCGAGTATCTGTGCGCGCTATAAAATAAAATAACATAACATAACATAACACCGCAGCCACTCACACACCATTGCATCACACTAGCAACATCACAGCCCTGCACTGGCCCAGGCCTGGAGCACATGCTGGTAAACAACAACCAGAGTCACACTCACAGAATACTCACCACCAGCTTGCTGCTGATGCACCTTCAGACGTGCATCCAGGTCAGGCTGCGCCACTGCTAAAATGCGTGCCATTAGTGGTGTCATGCTGCGCCGTGCCAACCTGCCGGATCGAGGAATCAGCCCCAGTGTCATCTCGGCCACGTTCCTGCTTAGCCGTGCGATGTCATCCCACCTCTTGTGACAGTGGGAGCGCCGTCTGTTTGAGCCACCCAGTGCACGCACCTTTGATGCAATGGCCCTCCACACGGCCTTGCGCTGGTTGACTTTTAGCTGCAGACATGGGAGACAAGAGGGGGCAACATTCAGTGTAACCAACCACCATTCCCCAGTGCAGGACCCTGACACTGACTCATCCCAAATTCCGCCATTACGTCAGCGGAGACAATACATCTGCTAATTGCAAACATCATCATGTGTGAAACAAACATTAATGCATGCAGGTATGAGGGTGGACACAGTACATGCCCATCTCCTGGCAATGCAGGACGCCAGCAGAGAGCTAAATGTGTATGCTGACCACATCTAATGCAATATTCTGGGAATAACAAGACATGCATGACATCACTACATATGTGACTGGGAATACTCACTGTGCCCAACACTGCGCAGCCCACAAAGCACTTGCCCTGCAACTGCCACACTGTGTTATTGATTTCACATTGAGGGACATGACCTCACAAATGCAGACCCTCATCACAAGGCCTGTTGTGTGCAATCTACATCTCTGTAATGGCTCATTGATGGAGACTCAAGAGGAAAAGCACATATGTGACACTCTGTACATTCAGTGTTGTGTCATTGTCAGATTGGGCAGTGAATGTGCAGGCCATTTGGGGTCACACAGAGGTCCAACGTGGGGCAGCTCATCCCTTACATGGATTGACGATTTGGAAACACAAACAGTGCCAACACATGCGAGTATGTGCACATGCTGGTGGGGACGGAATAGTCCGGGCACAATAATGTTTGAATGTACCGTGTCATAGGTGAATGACCAACAACAGTGTCACCCTGGGGGATTCAGGTCCTGAGTATGGCGCAGAACTAGAGATGAGGCACATATAGAGCTCTAAACAATGGCCTCACTACCCTCTGGACAGTAACACTAGCTAAGGCCACAGATGGGCCTGTGAAGGACATCAGGGACACATACAGACATGCAGACAGGCAATCACTGTCCTGACTCGTGAAATGAAAAGGTGCAGCCTCACTGTATGTCTGACAAGACATCATACTTCCCTCACATCTGGATGTGCAGGCAGGGAAACTTGTTGAATAGGCCAAACCCACTTCCCCCTGGAAACAGCATGCTAGGCAGTGCATGACCCACCCTCACACTCCCACGCACATACTGCAGCAGATCAACTTCATGTGTCCCCCACCCTGCACTCTCACTCACACTCTGAGTTACTCATCATGACATTAGGCGCACCAAAGAGCCTTGGATACTGGTTGAGCACCTCGTCCACCAGGAGCTCCAGTTCCTCGGTGGTGAAGGGAGTGGCACGGATCTTCTCAGTCCTCGCCATCACTCTGGGCAGGAGACAGCAGCAGCGGCTGTTGGTGGTGAGGGGTCTCAGGCAGCAGCCCCTGGAGGCAGCAGCAGGTGAGGGGTCTCAGGCAGCAGTCCCTGGAGGCAGCAGCAGGTGAGGGGTCTCAGGCAGCAGTCCCTGGAGGCAGCAAAAGGTGAGGGGTCTCAGGCAGCAGTCCCTGGAGGCAGCAGCAAGTGAGGGGTCTCAGGCAGCAGGCTCAGTGAGCTGTGGCAATGTGTGGCTCTCTCACACACATATATAGCCCCCAGGGCTCATTTATGTTGTTCTGAGCTGCTGCAATTGGTGTTCCAGGTCTGCCTCATTCAAAACATCCAATGACCGGCCCCGCGGTGGCGGAGCACGCCTACCGCGATTTTCAAAGTTGCATCAGGCAACCGTGATTGCGCTTCCCATTGGCTGGATGGGCATGCTCCATGGCGGTAACACACCGCAGGGGACAGGCATGCGGTACCGCGGTGGTGCATCTTACAAGTGCAGCCAATGACCGGCCCAGCGGTGGCGGAGCACACCTACCGCGATTTTCAAAGTTGCATCAGGCAACCGCGATTGCGCTTCCCATTGGCTGGATGGGCATGCTCCATGGTGGTGACACACCGCTGGTGCCAGGCGGTAGTTCCCGCTTTTCCAGAGCCATGCATTGCCATGAGTGACCGGGGTCTAGGTGGCGGAGCATGCCATCCGCCATTAGCCATGTGTATATGCCTAGCAATCCTGCCATGGTGTCTCGGACAATGGCGGTGACACACCGCTGGTGCCAGGCGGTAGTTCCCGCTATTCCTGAGCCATGCATTGCCATGAGTGACCGGGATCTGGGTGGGGGAGCATGGCATCCGCCATTAGCCATGTGTATATGCCTAGCAATCCTGCCATGGTGTCTCGGACCATGGCAGTGACACACCGCTGGTGCCAGGCGGTAGCTACGGCGAGGGTGCAGCATGACATTGTTGACTATGGGAGTGATGGTGTTCTTAGAGCACGTTTAATGCAGCAATGGACACATCGTGTAGTGTCAATGTCATGGGTCATATCTGTACTTCGAACAGTGGTCACTTTCAATTAGACATGGAACTTGATATAATTAAAATGAGCTATTGTTCGTAATGAGAGCCTAAACTTCATATCTAACACCAAATGCAACACTGAAAGGACTAATGGGGCACATTACTCCTACACAATTTCATATCTGACCCAAACATTTTGCCCAAAGTTCATGTCTCTCACCCCATTTCCACCCAAATTTCGTATCTGAGCCAAATGTTTACACACATATTCACATCACACACAATATGTCGCTATACAGTACATGATTGCACAAAGAATTCAGCATTGTCTCCATTACTCACCACATATGTCACACTGTTGTCTGTTTGGTATCACCTATTTCAGCATTCATGTAAGGTTATTGTTCGCTGTAGCAAAACCAAGAGTATATGTCCACATGGACATGTGTGTGCTATACACACTGAAGGTTGTAACATACATCACTGGCACACTTTGAAATATGTTCCTCCTTAATCATTTGACCTGTCTGTATGCATTTGGGTATGTTTTGTCACCATATATGCAAAATGTCATCAGCATTACTTGTGTCATTGTGTAGGATATGTGCTCATGTTGGTCGTCCGGTCATATGTGAATTTGTCACATGTATTTTCCACAGCTGTGAGTATGTTGATAGTGGATTTGATGTGTGTGGTGTGTTACGTTGGTACTCACCAAGGACAGGTGCATTGACCTTGTCCACATGAAGATTGTTGGATTGGTGAAGGACTGTAGCCAAATGTGGTGCTGGTGCTCACTGACTGGTAAGTTTGACATGGCATCTGTGACCAGTAGAAGGTGACCCACAATTGGCCTGGACAGTTCAGCATTGCGTGTGCTTTCATGTGCAGTAAGTGTGTGCAGTTTTGGCAGGGTGCACAATTAGGACACGTGTGCAGTGATATTAAACTGACACGTGTGGATAAGCCTGCTATGGTGTGGTAGCCTTTCGGGGGCATAAGCTGGTCCTGCGCTGTGTGAGTGAACTGATGGTGCTGTTGACTCAAGCTAATGATGGCATCCAAGACAGGTGAGATATACCTTGATAGGGCTGGCTGTGGCACCCATCTAACTCAGACTTTTGTTGTTCTAATGGTACCAGATGCCAACAAGTGATGCACATCCAGCATCTTTGTCTGCAGAGGAATGTTGAGAGTCCGCTTTGTTGTTCCTGACAGGCTGTGTGGTATGTGGCTCAGGATGCTTTTGATAGTAGTCCTTTGGTACCTCTGTTGTGCGATGACATCCCCTGTTGTTATGTGCATGAGGCTGTTGTGTCTTCGGTATTTACTCAGTATGTTCATGCACTGACTTTTAGGTGTAGTGGTGTGGCTTTGTCCGGGTGGTGGTGTAGGTTGTTTTTGTGTCACTGTTGTGTGTCCAAGCAGCTGGAGTATTAGCTCCATGGCAAATGTAGTACTTTAGTTGTGTGTCTGGGCAGTGCTAGCTTCATACTGCATGTCATAGTGCAACTTTAGTGCAGATTGACGTTTGTCTACAGTCCTTTTGGATCACGTACCTTATGCACTTTTTGTGTGCCACATTGACAATATGTGTGCCTGCTGATGATATTGTGCAGTTGTGTTGTTGTGTCTTGATTCACGTCAAGACTGCATATGCATATGCTGTTCATTATTAGTCATTGACTGACTTTAAATTGTGTGTAACAGCATGTATGGCATGTCTACTGACGACAGTGGATATTGGCACAGGCTTGTGAATATGTCTGTGAGTGTCTCTAGACTTGTGTGGATTAGCATTGGCTCACATTCCATGCTGAGTCCTTCAGAACTGGACAAATTGTGTAGTTCATGTGTCCCCTGTCATGATTGCACAAGAATGTGTGGCACGTACAGCAGACATTTGGAAGCCAGCAGTTTTTCTGTTTCACACATGTCCTATATCATTTACTGTCCGGGCTGTTTGCACCAGATTCTGAAATGTGACTATTACCATTCACAGACACAATTTGCATGTTTGTTGTTCTCACAGTGGTAATACTGAAGAAGTGTAGTACAATGTATTCTCTATGTGTCACGACTATTGACTTGCACTGTATGGTGCATTGTGATGCCAGTCAATGATTGAGCTGTGTGAATCAGAAGCTACGGAGTTGTGCACATCTCATGGTCTGTTGCAATGACGTGTCCCCTTTCATCTCACCTAGGAGGCGACCTAATGTGTATAGTCCTGTCACCCTGCTGGCTAACATTGAGGATGATGACGTGATATGCAGAATCCGTCTGGATCGCACGAACATCCAAGACCTGTGTGCCATGTTGGATCCTCACCTGCGGGCTGGCAGGACATACCCAACAGCATTGACAACTGAAACAAAGGTGATGGCGGCACTGCATTTCCTGGCTAGTGGGTCATTCCAGGAGACAGTGGGCATTGTAGGGGGGATGTCTCAGCCCACCTTCAGCATGGTGCTAAGGGATTTCCTGTTGGCCATGATGTGATACAAGGACCAATACATCAGTTTTCCAAGGCGGGCGGCTTTGGCGGATGTAAAGGCGGATTTTTATGCCCTTGGCCACATCCCGAATGTTGTAGGTGCTATTGACTGCACACATGTTGGCCTGGTTCCACCACAGGCACGGGAACACATCTATCGGAATCATAAACATTCCCATTCCATCAATGTGCAGGTGGTGTGCCAGGCCAATATGATCATATCGCATGTATGTGCCAAGTTTCCGGGCTCTGCACATGATTCATACATCCTGCACAACAGCATTGTGCCCCAGCTGATGGCCAATCTACTTCCGGAGCGGGCATGGATTGTGGGTGAGTAGGCAGAGTCAAGTTGTGTGCTGTGTGTGCCATGCTGTCCTCTGCCACAGTTGTATTACTGAATCTTTATGTTTATTTCACACCTAGGTGACTCTGCATATCCCAACAGACCGTGGTTGCTGAGCCCGCTACGCAATCCTAGGACACGTCTGACGTCCGCTACAACAATGCCCATGGTAGAACACGTCAGGTGGTGGAGCGACCCTTTGGTCTCCTAAAATCGAGATTTCGCTGCCTGGACCGGACGGGAGGGGCACTCATGTACTCACCCAAAAAGGTGTGTCAGATAGTGGTAGCATGCTGCATGCTGCACAAATTGGCCTTACGGAAAGGAATACCCATGATCCTGGACGATGATGACCAGCCAGGGCCCCCCCTGCGATCCCACAAATGTCCAGTGACGAGGATAGTGGTGAGGAGGAAGGTGTCGACCAGCGTCAGCAGCTCATCACCCGCTACTTCACTTGAAGGTGGGTGACGATGTACAACTGGTCCATTGTCTGTTGATGTAGTTGTTTGGGTGGAGGTCTATGTGATCTTTGTGAGTGCATCCTGTTGTTGACTCAGTGCTGGCTGCCTATGTGTTGGATACAGGGGGGCAGATTTACAAGCCCCCTGCGCCAACAGTACGTCACTTTTCGTGACGTACTGGTGGCGCAGGGGGCTCCTCGATATTTACAAGGAGAGGAAAAGCCACCATGCGTGACTTTTCCTCTCCTTGTAAATACCGTCCCTTCACACGCAGCACTTTGCGGTGAAGGGGCGTTCCATGGGTGTTGCTGTGGGTGTTCCCACGCAACACCCATGGAACAAGACACATCTCCAGAATTACGAGAAATCGTAACTCTGGAGATGCGTTTGAAAGCTACGCCACCCTAGAGGTGGCGTAGCGAGGCGCACCGAGGAGAAATGTTTTCATTTCTCCTCGTTTTTCTCTTTCAATGCGTGCTGCATTCTGCAGCACGCATTGAAAGAGGAAAAGCCTGTACTGATTGTTTTTGTGCAGAAAGGTGCCCCTTCCTGCACAGAAACAATCTCCCCATGGCGCAGGCATCCTTGCACCATGGTGCAAGGGTGCCTGCGCCGGCGCTTGGCAGCTGTTTGTGCGCCAGCGCAGGGGAGAGCACAGGAATGCGACATATTCTTGTAAATATGTCGCATTCCTGTGCTCTGAAAGTGCCGCAGCGTGGCGCAGCCAAAGGGCTTGCAGCGCCACGCTGCGGCACTTTCTTGTAGATCTGCCCCAGGGTATGTAGGAACTGCTACAGGATGTCTCTGTTGGTACTGTTGCACATTGTTATGTGTGCATATTGTTGTACAGTGAGGACATGTGTTGTGTGATGGCTGTGATGCCACCACCTGACTAGTGACTTTTGTTCTGTTGTCTTTTGCTAGGCCCCTTCTGCCTCCCCTTGCCTATAGAGGATCCATGCTCCTGTGACATTGTAACCATGGTAAACATTGCACATACTGTGATAAACATGGAGCAGACTCAACCACTTTTTTGCGTTTTTGTAGTTTATTTGCAATGGGTATCTGTGAGAGGGAAGTGGATATTTACATAAGTGTGAATGGTGAATCAATGAGTTGACAGTCATGGTAGATGAGACAATAAGGTAGGCACCACATTGCTGTGGTGACACAGTCCAACAGACGGATGCCATTACCATGGCAGTGTGGGTGAGGACAGTGTACAGAGTCAATGGTTGGGTGAAGAGTGTTGACATCATGGCTGGCTCTTTGACTGGCGTTTGGCCAGTACTTTGCCACGGATGAGTCCCAAGTTCTTCTTTGGACGGCCCCTTCTTCTCTTGGCAGGGGGGGCATCGTCTACTAGGCCTGTGGGGTCTGAGGAGTCACCCCTCTCCGTGCCCGCAGGGGTGGATGATGAACTGTCATCCTGTGTGGCAACGGGGGGAGGTGGAGGTGTGGTCTGTGGCACTGGCCTGTCCCTCTGTACCGCCACTAACTGGCCCATGAGGTCCACGATTTGTCCCATACGGTTGTCCATGGACCTCAGCAGACGTTGGAGCTCCAGAACATCTTCGTGGGCCTGGCCCATTTGTGCCTGTGTGCGTTCATAGGCACACACAACTCTGGTGATGTTACCAGGGCTTCGGTCACAGTGTCCGGTGTTGTTGGAGTCACACTTGTCCTCCCACCTGCCCTGCTATCACTGACCTGTTATCTCACCACTCTAACCACACGCGTGCCCTCCACAGTTGTTGGTGTGGGCTGGGCATCCTCTGTGGCTGGGCGAATGTTGCAGGCAAAGGTGGTAGTGGTGGTGGTGACAGCACAGGTCGTTCCAGCAGGGGTCAGCGTTGTTGCTGATGGTGGGGGGGCAGTGGGGTCATGTGACCGGTTGCGCCCTGGCACACCAGATGGGCCGGCTTGGAGCTCCTCATCCAAAGAATCCAGGGACTCCGCATCCGAGTGACCATGTTCCGGGGGAGGAGACTGGCTCTGCAAGTGGAGGTTGTTGTCCTCTGCAGTCAGTTGTTGGTCACCTGTGGAACAGAGGTTACATGGTCATTGACTTACAGCCATATGGCTTGCTGTGTTTGATGTCTCTTATTTACATGTTATGCAACACACAGTTACGTATTTCATGAGTTGAATGTCTGCACAGTGTTGTTCGTCATGACATGATGTGGAGGTACATACATCTTGTTCCATGGTGTGACAAGTCATTGGATGCCATGCCCAACTTGACACTCTTTGTATGGAAATGATGAGTTGTCATCTGACAACTGGCTGCCATGCAACTTGATGTGATGCATCGAGGATGATTACTCTTCCCGACAGATGTTACATATGCACATGTACTAGAAATTGTCACATTGTTATCTCATGCATACCTTTGTAATGTTCTGTGCTTGTATTTATTTGCTTGACAGACCATGCCTTTTTATTGTTACTATGGTCCTTCATGCTCAGCACCCATGGAATTTGCACATAGCATTCTGTGCAGGGCATATTTGGTCCCTGATTTGCTTACACATGGGTTTAGTTGAGTCACAGTTCTGTTTATGTCACAGTTACATACGCATCGCTGTCTGCATTCTATCAAATGGTCTGTATTTGGGGTGTATTTTGTTGTGATGTGTGGCATTGTGTTGGCATTAGCTCAATGCTATCGTTGAGGAATGGTGGGGTGCATGCAGTGGCTGCTTACCTGTACAGTTGGCATCTTTTGGGTGGACTTTCTACCACATGCTTCTGGGTGGGGGGGAGTGCTCCTCCATGCTGAGGGATGGGGCAGGGTGTGCCTGGTGGGAGTTGTAGTACTGGCCTCCCTATTCCAAAGACACCTCCCTGGAAAGATGGCTACCTACCTGTTAGGTGAGGGTGAAGAACACAATGGCTGCCACATGGTTCTGGGGGGGGGGAGTAGTCCATCCTGCTCAGCTGTGGGACAAGGGGGCCTGGTGGGAGTTGTAGTACAGGCCTCCCTATTCCAAAGACACCTCCCTGGAAAGATGGCTACCTACCTGTTAGGTGAGGGTGAAGAACACAATAGCTGAGACATGCTTCTGGGTGGGAGGGAGTGCTCCATCCTGCTCAGCTGTGGGACAAGGGGGCCTGGTGGGAGTTGTAGTGCAGGCCTCCCTATTCCAAAGACACCTCCCTGGAAAGATGGCTACCTACCTGTTAGGTGAGGGTGAAGAACACAATAGCTGAGACATGCTTCTGGGTGTGGGGAGTAGTCCATCCTGCTCAGCTGTGGGACAAGGGGGCCTGGTGGGAGTTGTAGTGCTGGCCTCCCTATTCCAAACACTCCTCCCTGTAAAGATGGCTACCTACCTGTTAGGTTAGGGTGTAGCACACAATGACTGCCACATAGTTGTGGGTGGGGGGGAGTAGTCCATCCTGCTCAGCTGTGGGACAAGGAGGCCTGGTGGGAGTTGTAGTGCAGGCCTCCCTATTCCAAAGACACCTCCATGGAAAGATGGCTACCTACCTGTTAGGTGAGGGTGAAGAACACAATAGCTGAGACATGCTTCTGGGTGTGGGGAGTAGTCCATCCTTCTCAGCTGTGGGACAAGGGGGCCTGGTGGGAGTTGTAGTGCTGGCCTCCCTATTCCAAACACTCCTCCCTGTAAAGGTGGCTACCTACCTGTTAGGTGAGGGTGTAGCACACAATGACTGCCACATGGTTGTGGGTGGGGGGAGTAGTCCATCCTGCTCAGCTGTGGGACAAGGGGGTCTGGTGGGAGTTGCAGGACAGGCCTCCCACACCCAAACACTCCTCCCTGTAAATATGGCTACCTACCTGTTAGGTGAGGGTGTATTACACAATGACTGCCACATGGTTCTGGGGGGGGGAGTAGTCCATCCTGCTCAGCTGTGGGACAAGGGGGCCTGGTGGGAGTTGTAGTGCAGGCCTCCCTATTCCAAAGACACCTCCCTGGAAAGATGGCTACCTACCTGTTAGGTGAGGGTGAAGAACACAATAGCTGAGACATGCTTCTGGGTGGGAGGGAGTGCTCCATCCTGCTCAGCTGTGGGACAAGGGGGCCTGGTGGGAGTTGTAGTACAGGCCTCCCTATTCCAAAGACACCTCCCTGGAAAGATGGCTACCTACCTGTTAGGTAAGGGTGAAGAACACAATAGCTGAGACATGCTTCTGGGTGGGAGGGAGTGCTCTATCCTGCTCAGCTGTGGGACAAGGGGGCCTGGTGGGAGTTGTAGTGCTGGCCTCCCTATTCTAAACACTCCTCCCTGTAAAGATGGCTACCTACCTGTTAGGTGAGGGTGTAGCACACAATGACTGCCACATGGTTGTGGGTGGGGGGAGTACTCCATCCTGCTCAGCTGTGGGACAGGGGGCCTGGTGGGAGTTGTAGTGCAGACCTCCCTATTCCAAAGACACCTCCCTGGAAAGATGGCTACCTACCTGTTAGTTGAGGGTAAAGAACACAATGGCTGCCACATGGTTCTGGGGGGGGGAGTAGTCCATCCTGCTCAGCTGTGGGACAGGGGGCCTGGTGGGAGTTGTAGTGCAGACCTCCCTATTCCAAAGACACCTCCCTGGAAAGATGGCTACCTACCTGTTAGTTGAGGGTAAAGAACACAATGGCTGCCACATGGTTCTGGGGGGGGGAGTAGTCCATCCTGCTCAGCTGCGGGACAAGGGGGCCTGGTGGGAGTTGTAGTGCAGGCCTCCCTATTCCAAAGACACCTCCCTGGAAAGATGGCTACCTACCTGTTAGGTGAGGGTGAAGAACACAATAGCTGAGAGATGCTTCTGGGTGGGAGGGAGTGCTCCATCCTGCTCAGCTGTGGGACAAGGGGGCCTGGTGGGAGTTGCGGGGCAGGCCTCCCACACCCAAACAGCCCTCCCTGTAAAGATGGCTACCTACCTGTTAGGTGAGGGTGAAGAACACAATGGCTGCCACATGGTTCTGGGTGTGGGGACTAGTCCATCATGCTCAGCTGTGGGACAAGGGGGCCTGGTGGAAGTTGTAGTGCTGGCCTCCCTATTCCAAACACTCCTCCCTGTAAAGATGGCTACCTACCTGTTAGGTGAGGGTGTAGCACACAATGACAGCCACATGGTTGTGGGTGGGGGAGCAGTCCATCCTGCTCAGCTGTGGGACAAGGGGGCCTGGTGGGAATTGCGGGGCAGGCCTCCCACACCCAAACAACCCTTCCTGTAAAGATGGCTACCTACCTGTTAGGTGAGGGTGAAGAACACAATGGCTGCCACATGGTTGTGGGTGTGGGGAGTAGTCCATCCTGCTCAGCTGTGGGACAAGGGGGCTGGTGGGAGTTGTAGTGCTGGCCTCCCTATTCCAAACACTCCTTCCTGGAAAGATGGCTACCTACCTGTTAGTTGAGGGTAAAGAACACAATGGCTGCCACATGGTTCTGGGGGGGGAGTAGTCCATCCTGCTCAGCTGTGGGACAAGGGGCCTGGTGGGAGTTGTAGTGCAGGCCTCCCTATTCCAAAGACACCTCCCTGGAAAGATGGCTACCTACCTGTTAGTTGAGGGTAAAGAACACAATGGCTGCCACATGGTTCTGGGGGGGAGTAGTCCATCCTGCTCAGCTGTGGGACAAGGGGGCCTGGTGGGAGTTGTAGTGCAGGCCTCCCTATTCCAAAGACACCTCCCTGGAAAGATGGCTACCTACCTGTTAGGTGAGGCTGAAGAACACAATAGCTGAGACATGCTTCTGGGTGGGACGGAGTGCTCCATCCTGCTGAGGGATGGGGCAGGGTGTGCCTGGTGGGAGTTGTAGTGTGTTGAGATGATATCCCGAAGGAAAGACACATAGCCAGCTGGTAAAGGTAAGTACTTTACTAGGAGCACAACCTGGCATCCGACCATCTCAACGACACAGCTGCAACTGTCAATCGTGGAGTGCCGTCAGCCTCACATTCTACAGCAGAACGAAGAACATGGAGACAGAACCTACGGAGCATGAGAGCTCCAACCAAGGTAAGAGCGATAATGTATTATTTCTATTGTAACATCACATCACATCCTCTTCCCTTAATATGCAAAAAGAAAGCACAGAAGAAGAAGAAAAACAGAAAAGAAGAAAACGGGAAAAGAAGAGATGAAGGAAAGGAAATACAGCATTAAACTCATGATCTAACATAATCCTGAAGATATACAGGAGGTCTACAAATCCTACCAGATAACTCACCACCAAAAGAGTTAGAGGACCCCCTGAACTCCCTCCCCCATGCCTTGGGAAGAAGGAAACAAGTCATTGAAACAAGAAACATCTTCCACAGTTCTGGCCTGAGGATCACACCCAATAACCTTATCCGGCATGTACATAGCAGCCGAACAGCCTTCATCATCTGTGGAACACTTGGACACAGAACCACCTTTTTGGTACAAAGCTACTCTGCGTAAATTCCAACGCTCTCCTCCTTCAATAACAACAAAATACCTTCCAACACTGACAACACGGAAAGGTCCTTTAAACTTAGTAAGACCACCTCTAATCCTACCAGACTTTAATTTGACCCAATCACCAACGGAGATTTTGGAAGGAGAGACATCGAACACAGGATCCTCACCAGAAGATACCCAATTTCTGAGCCAAGATGGGACAAGCCGGGAGCCAGGGAGATGCCCCCTCATGACAAAGAAAGGAGATTTAAAAGTAACACTATGAGAAGTGGTACAATAAGCCCACAACATGTCTTGAACAAGACGTTTGGGAGACAATCCATTAACTAAGGCAAGTTGTATGGTACCATTAATAAGTCTGTTCGCCCTTTCCACAATGCCATTCCCCATGGGATTGTAAAGAGAAGTACATGAATGCCTCACACCACACTTCTCCAGAAAACAACGCATCTCCCCAGAAGTGAGTTGAGTCCCATTGTCAGTGAGTAAGACTTGCGGAACACCCTCACGCAAAAACAAAGTTTCCAACACAGCAATCGTAGACAAAGAAGTAACGTCTTTCAAAAATTCAAGATGCAACCACCTCGAGTGCACATCAACAATCACAGCAGCAAACCTCATGTCTAAAGAAAACTCAGAAAGAGGACCAATAAAATCAAGACAAATAGTATGCCACGGCTCTCCAGGATCCTCAATGTGACCCATCAGACACTGAGAACCAACTTTCAGTCTCTTCTCACTCTCTTTGCAAAGAGTGCAATCAATCACCCAGTGCCTAATCTGATCATCCATAGCAGGCCACCAGAATTCCTGTTTGATACGCCTGATAGTCATGCCTTGGCCCAAATGATCCACATGCGCAAGTTTAAAAATGTGCAACCTGAGAGGAGCCGGGGGCACAAATCTCTCACCTCTCATGATAACATCTTTACCACTCAGAGACAATTCATCCAATATGTGAGAAGTTGGCCTGGCATATGCTGTCCACTAATTATAGTGTGCACCTTGCACCAGTCCAAACAACCCCTTATTGGAGATAGGTTAAAGACAACCTTTATTGAAAGCTATCCTAGTGGTAGCTATGGAGAGCAGCCTTCAGGCTAAGTCTTGAAGGAATGTAAAGCAGCTTGTTTTACCAGTCTATAATCTCTTGAGTGACCAAATGAAAGAGGACCACACCAGGTATATATTCAAAATATATGTATTTATTGCTAAACACACCCCTCTAGTCTCTTTATGAGGCTAGAGTTCGAAGTACATAAATTATAAGTTAGTTATCTACAGTAATAGCACAAATACACGTTTGAGCCCTAGGGGCGTACCAAACCATATACCAATAAAGTGGTATAAGAACCACGACTGAGCTAGACACAGGGCCTAGAGCCTGTAGAAGTGCTTGGACCACAAGGAACCACCCAAGGTAGTGACACAGGGGACCCACGGGGGACGAGTGCAGTGTATGAACACAGCCGCGAATCGCCGTTAACTTCTATGGGGAAAGTCTCGATTTGAATTTAAAAGAAAAGGGACACTTAGAGGAGGACTTGGAGCAAACCCTTTGAGAACTAGGCTGTTCTAGTGTCAATACCCACGGGAGCACCGGAGTACTCGAGTTACCTCACCCAGGGGAGCCGGGTGCATAGGTGTCTTTCGGGGTCGGGTTTCGTCGTCGCTTTCAATGGCGATCTGCTGCAAAGTGCTGCTGGCGGCCAAGTCGAAAGTGTTCGGGTGGATCCAAAGGTGGATCAAAGATCTGAAGAACCTGAAAGCAGAGGGGACAGAGCCTGGGTCACTAGCCAGTGACCAGGAAGGCGATGAGCAGATGCCCACCGATGTCGAGTGCTTCAGGTAGGTTGACGGTCGTCTTGACTCTTCAGCCACGAGGTCCAGGAGGCGTCGATGATGACCAGGAGCTGGATTCGAGCTGTCCCACAATGTTTGTCGATTGCAGGGGTGTCGGCGACCGGATTGGACCCAACAAGCCTTGGCAACGGCAAGTCTCGTGGAAATAGAAGAAGGACGATGTTGCAGACCAGCAAGGTCTGTGGGACTCACCCAGCAAAGGTAAGTTAGGGCACGCCTGGAGCAACCAGGGAGCCCAAGCAGAAGAAGATTGGCCTTCGGGAGGGCCTACTAGCCAACGGACTAGCGACCGCGAAGGAGCCTCGAGTCGATGCACGTGGAGCTGGCTTACAGGACACTCGTGGAGTCGAGGCCAGTGATCTTCGGTGCAGTTGGTGCTGGAGGCTGGGGCTACTAGGAGCCCAAAGCACGACTTCGTGGGAGACCCAGAAGAGGATGCACTTGCAAATGCAATCGGTGTCCAGGGGTCACGGTTTCACGTTACCCACGACAGCTACGGGCCTCAGCTTTACTGGGGTCTCAGGGCAGCCTCGGGGAAGTCTGGAAATCTACCTCTGGTGATGCAAGGACTTCGGCGTCCGATGGGAGCTTCAGCGATGCAGACCGGACAATTGCTTCTTTGGTGCCTGCCAAGCAGGGGAGTCACTCCTTGACCCCAAGGGAGATTCTTCAGTCCTCTAATCTTAAAGTAGAGCGTCGAAGGTCCAGGATTCTGTGTCAGAGTTTCGTCCAGGTAAATCTAAAGTCCTAAGGACTGGGGTACCATACTTATACTAAGGTAGGGGGTTGGACATACTCTGTGGCCCCACCTATGGGAGGGTCAGGGCAGAGGGGTGGTTACACCCCTTTCCCTTTGTCCAGTTTCGCGCCAGAGCACGGGCTGGAAGCCCCTGAGCCGGTTTGAACTGGGGTATGCACAGGGACACCAAATGTGCCCCCAGTGCAGGACTTCCAAGCACCAGAGAGTGCTCCTGCCCAGCCCCAATACACACTATCCTGTCTGGGGAGGTGGTTACACCTCCCTGGGACAGGAAACCTATTGTCCAGGCCTCCCCTGCCGGAGTTTCGGTCAGCAGCAGGAGGCCAGACTCGTGTCTGTGGCAGCGGCATCCATTTTGTGATGCCAGGGCTCTGGAAAGTCAGTACCGGGTATACCGGTGTGTACATGTCTCTCCCTCTAGAAGGGTGGAATGCTACCCCCGCCGCCAGAACTGGTGGGGGGGTAGTATTCCAAGATGTTTGACATCAAACACAACATGTTTCCGTGCAGCCATCCCAAAGTTAGCATTTAACGCGAGGTTATAATGCGCTTAAGAGTATATGGTCGGGCTGCACTACAAACAGCATCAGAGAAGGGTCTCCGAACGCTGCAGAGGGGCCCAGCTCATGCAGGGGCACCCTCTCACATAGGAACCACTCACTCTGCCTTCAGGATTGATAAGGCCTGCCATAGGAGTGACTTATAGGTTTATATGTGTGTATGTATGTAGTGATATAGGTAGCCTATATCACAGTAAGGGGTGCATGCACCACCTTACCCAGGCTGCAGTAGCAGACCTGTGGTGTCATTTTGGATGGCCTTCCAGGGGTGGCACAATACATGCTGCAGCCCCTGGTAGGCCTCTGAGGTACCTATGCCCTGGGTACATAGTATCCCATATACTAGGGACTTATAAGGGCACTCCAGATTCCAATCAGAGATGTGCCTAAGGCACATGGAAACCATTTTAGAGAGGAAGCAGCTAGGCTGGGGTTCTGATTAGCAGGGCCCCAGCCAGACTAAGGTCGAAAAACAGTGAAGCATCAGCAAAAAGTGGGGGTACCCATGTGAAGCAGATCCTACTCTCCTACACAATAGTTTCCAATACTGCCTCACAGGTGTTGACACCATACTCTCACGAGGTGAACCTTTCTTGATAAGCGTAATAACCTCCTGCAAAACAGAATCACTGATCATTGCCTCAGACCACTGTAACTTAGAGAAAGCACCCAAACTGCATTCACAAACATCAAAGACAAAAGCAACAGCTTCTTCACTTTCCAGTTTCTTGACCACTTCCCTGTCCACTGTTTCCCAATCAAGTGACATGCATGACAAACAATCCGCTTGTATGTTTCTCCAACCATGAATGAACTCAACATCATAAAGGTACTCTTGTAACCTCGCAGCAAATCTGGCAAGACGCGCCGAACCTTTACCAGCACCCCCTGCCAGCAGGATTTTCATTAAGGGTTTGTGATCGGTCCTCAACACAAACCTAGATCCCCACAAATATACCTTGAAATACTCCACTCTCCACGCTGCAGCAAGAGCCTCGCGCTCTATCACTGAATAATTCCTTTCAGCTTGAGTAAGAGTTCTGAATGCAAATGCGATTGTCCTCTCAGTGCCACTCTGAAGTTGGAATAATACCACACCAATGCCCGTCAAACTAGCATCAACTGTAAGAAACAATTTGCAGGAAACACTGAACGGTGCAAGAATACCAGCATTGCAAATTTGCTCCTTTATTTTAGAAAAGGCATCAGACTCATCACTGCCCCAAACAAATTTGCAACCTTTACGAAGAAGTTTCCTCAAAGGTTCAGATAAATCAGCAAATGCACGCACAAATTTAGCATAGTACTCGACCAGCCCCAGAAATGACCTAAGCTGGTCCTTGTCCCTAGGAGACGGAGCATTTCTTATGGCACCCAACAAATTCTTTTTGGGAGAAATCCCACCACTAGAGATAGAATACACCAAGTAATCAACATGATTGGTGAGAAAATGACATTTTTCTTTTTTAACAGTGAGACCCTGTTGTTCCAGCTTCCACAAAACCTGCTTAAGAGATGCATTGTGTTCTTGAATGGTTTTTCCTGAAACCAAGATGTCGTCTTGAAAATAAACTACACCAGGCAGACCTTTGAGCATATTCAACATCATTCTCTGGAAAACACTCGCAGCTGAAGCTAGCCCAAAGGGCATGCGAGTGAACTGAAAAATGCCTTCCGTTGTGATGAATGTTGTAAGAGACTTAGAGTCTGGGTTCAATTCGATCTGGTGGTAAGCACTTCGCAGATCGATATTGGAAAAATACTTCCCACCACCTACAGACTGCAGCAATTCATTAATATTGGGCAGTGGGAATGTGTCAGTAACAATATCTCTATTTAGGGACCTGAGATCAATGCAGAAGCGCAGTCGACCATCTGACTTAAGCGTCAGAACTACCGGAGAAATCCAAGAGGACGCCTCCACAGGTTCAATGACTCCAGATTTTAACAGATCATCCAACATATCTTTAAGGCCCTGCCTCACAGACAGAGGAACTCTCCTCAACTTGTGTTGTACAGGGGACGCATTAGGATTAAGAATAATTTGATGCTGATACCCTTTAACACAACCAAGCCTATCCTCGAACACTCTGTGAGCATCTCTAAGGATGCCGTGAACTTGTATGTCATCTTCTACCACCATAATTTGATTTGGAGCTCTCGGATTAATGACAATATGAAGGTCATATTGGTGCATCCAACCCAGAATTGGAGGACCCTCTTTGACCACATAGACTTTCCCATGGGTGGTACGTGAACCAAAGGTAATTTGACCCGACATGTATCCCAGGACATCTATAGACTGGCCCTGGTAGCCCACTGGATTGATATCCTTATCCAATAAAGAAACGTTCACCCAAGTAGATCGAAACAGAGACTCAGGTATGATTGTGAACATGGAACCAGAGTCCACCATCAAAGTAATGTCTTTCCCACAAACATTAAATACAGCAGTGGGTCTATTCAATCTAGGGGAGTTTTGAGTAACTCCCACCAACGTTTGATCGCACTTCTCCCCAACAACTAAGACCCTATTTACGGTTGTCTTATAATCATGACTCTGCTGAACCACCTTCACTTTGAACTTAGACTTGTCAGAACCATCATATTGCCTACACATCCTGGAGTAATACCCCTTCCTCCCACACTTGTGGCAAATCTGATCGATAGCAAAACATTTTTTAAAGTCAGCTAAATGGAAATGACTGCCACATCGCAAACACTCTCTGGTCTTAGATTTGGGTGTGGCCCCAGAAACATTGGTAGGTTTAAAACTTTTTTTGATACAGCATTAACATCAAGGCAGTCATCCTTTGATTCAACACCTGCTACTTCTTGTGACAGTTTATCTTTCTTACTCAATTCTTTTATACACTTTTGAGATTCTTCAATGACTTTAGCCATATCAATAGCATCTTTCAAAGAAGGGTCTTTGGCAGCCCACAACCTTTCTTGTATTTTCCTGTCACGACATTGAACAATCAATTGATCACGGATCAGTTCTTCTGTCATGTTGCCAAAGCGACACTTAACTGAAAGTTCGCGTAACCTAGAGACAAAATCATCAATGGCTTCTCCTTCCAGTTGCGGCTGTGTGTAGAACTTATATCTAACCAAAACCAAATTTATTTCTTTGGAAAATCTTGTTTCAAGTCTCTTAATTGCTTCTTTGAATACATCATCCATGGGTTGTCCATTGGGTCCCATAGCCACAGGTAAATATTTAAACACACGTTGTCCTTCGGTACCTAACGCACTCAATAACAAAGCTTTTTTCCTGTCAGGGGAAAAATTGTTACCATCCATAGCTACAATATAATTATGTAACATTTCAATCCAATCTTCCCAAATTACAGGCGGAGGACCTGGCTGAGAAAGAAACATTGGCGGAACAATTACGTTAGAGGAATTAGCAGCCATGTCTCAACCAAGAAGGTAAAAGATGGGTGAAAGAAATGTACTTTAAGTGTTTAGGCACAGGAAATCTTGCTGACCCAGCTTTTTCTCTCCTGTTCTAACCGAAGACAGACACTAGAGCTCTCTATTCTGAGACAGTAAGCAGGCAACAGTTTCGAGAGAAACACATATAATTGCACTCCACTTTCCAACAGGTTTACATGTTACTACTTGCCAGCATTGTAGTAGACAAGTTCAAGCAGGATGTGCAGATCACCGTAAGTAACTGCACTTGGTAAAGGCAAAGAAGAAATACACAAGTAGGCCACTAGATGTCAGTCATGTACAAATTAAAACAAAAACGTAATAACAAATGAATACTAGAGGTGCAGTACGAAGGATATATTCAGAGTGAACGATACTGTAGGTTGAATGAAGACTTGAAGGATGAGAGATCCAGCGATGAAGACTTGAAGAGTAACAGATCCGGCAGTAAGATGAGGGACTAATCCTGAAATAAACAAGGATTGAAGTCAAACAAGATGGCGGAACAATACGTAACGTTGCGTGCGTTGCACACCAGATCACCAAAGGAGTCAGGGTGAGTGCTGCGTTCCAGTGATGTAGGGGTGGCGTCACTGCAGAGCGGAACGGAGCGTGTGCCTCAAACGGGCGGAACTGGCCACATCAGAAACGACGAGAAAAGTACCTCAAAATGCAGCAAACCAGCAGAAAGGGACGATGTGGATGAAAGAGAGGAAGCAACGGCTCTGCCTCACAGAGCGAAAGGAAGGAAATCACAAATCCTCCGAAGAGTGCAGGAGCCAGACCAGGGCATAGGAAAGAGGAATTACGCCGAAATAGCACCAGGTTGTGGTCCAGGAGTCTCAAGATCGTCGCCAAAATTGTTGAGATGATATCCCGAAGGAAAGACATGTAGCCAGCTGGTAAAAGTAAGTACTTTACTAGGAGCACAACCTGGCATCCGACCACCTCAACGACACAGCTGCAACTGTCAATCGTGGAGTGACGTCAGCCTTACATTCTACAGCAGAACGAAGAACATGGAGACAGAACCTACGGAGCATGAGAGCTCCAACCAAGGTAAGAGTGATAATGTATTATTTCTATTGTAACATCACATCATAGTGCTGTTTGCCTGGACACATACAACACAGTAGATGTGGTCTACCTTTGTGACGTTTGAGGTGGGGTGGATGTAAAATCAGTGTGACCTGTGTGTGTTTTGGGGGTGCGGATGTGTGTACTTGTGCCTCAGGGATGTATCTTTGTAGTTGTGCAAGACAGTACATGGCAGTTTCATGGTATACATTAGTTGGTACTTACCAGCCTCCACTCCCCCGGGTATTCCTTCAAGACTCTCTGGATGCAGTATGGCAAGCACCTTCTTCTCCCACGCAGTGAACGGTTTTGGTGGGATGGGAGGGCCTCCACCAGTCGCTTCAGCCAGCTCACAGTTCTTAGCCCTCCTCTTCTTAACATCACTCTTCAGGTCATGCCACCGCCTCATGATTTGATTCTTGTTGCGGGGCACATTCCCTACTGCATTGACCTTGCCCACTATCCTTGCCCACATGTTGGTTCTTGTGGCTAATGGGGTCTGTTGGACCATGCTGCCAAAGAGTTGTAGTTCTACTCTGATTATCTCATCTACCATTACTGTCAACTCAGTGTCAGTGAATTTTGGCATTTTCTGTGGTGCCATGGTGTGTGCTTTGCTGATGTTTTGGGGTGCAGTTGTGAGGGTGGTGTAGGTGGTGTGTGTGTGTGTTGTTGTGCTGGTGAGATGTGTGGTGTTTTGCCTATCCAATGTGCTGCAGGGTTTGGTTCCTTCAGGGCTGGAGTAGTGCAAAGGATTGTGGTCAGGGAAGGGGCTGGTTTTATGCTCAGCTATGTGGGTGTGTCAAGATGGTGTAATGCAGTCAGGTGTGCTGTGTGGGTTGTCCTGTGATTTGTATATTTGAATTTGCCATGGGGGTGTGTCATTGGGATGTTTCAGGTTAATTTGGGGGCAGGGCTAGTTGCCTGTGTGCATTTGCTGGCCTTATTATTATTTCTTTTTACTTGGTGGCCATTTTTTTTGCGGAGCATCCGCAGCGATGGCTGTGTTGCAGGGCTTCCGCCGTATCTCACATTCATTACTGTTGGCGACAGCGGCGGACGGAAACAGCGGAACGTACCGCAGTGACATCGGGGATATCATAATATCATTGGCGGTCACTCCGCGTGTCTGGCGGCAGGTTGATGTGTTTCCGCTATGTTACCGACCGTCGCGGTTGAATTTTCACTTTCTCTGCCCTCTACGGGCGGTTTTTCGATGCCTCCTACCGCCGTGGACGGAATATTTTGGCGGTTGATCCTAATAGGGTCGGCGGGGTTTCTGCGCTACCTGCGGACGGTGATTTTCCACAACCATGGCGGTCGGATTTTTTTCCTTCCGCCATCGTAATGACCCTCTATGTTTTTTCCTTTTGTCCCCTTTGTTTACATAACCAGGAATGTTGTGCGTCAGGACAGGAAATAAGAGGATCTCCGAGAAGGATTTATGTGATAGCTGAGTGGATTTTGAATAATATGAAAAGCAAGATACTATCAAATGTTTTTGGGCCCACTTGGGCGGGATGAGGCGTAATTTGATAAACTTAATAAGCGTTTCAATATTAGCCCACTGGGGCGGGATTGTATTTACTAAATGATTACATGATTGTAAATGTGTCCGATTTGCACACTAATGGGCCGATTCCGATTCGGGCAAGAAGCGCACCTAACACTATTCGTCCGTAAAAAAACCCAGCCGAATGCGTGTTTCCCGACCGATTCGAACAGTCGTCCGAACGAGCAAGTACGATGCGCATAACAGCACAGATTCCGAGTGAGCCGTACTTACCCATTCCAGCTCCTGTTCCCCGCCCGAGCCGGATCCGTAAACGCCGAATCGAGTCGCACGGAGGCAAATACACAGCACCTTCCGGCCGGACTATTATGATGCGCATTCCGTACGTGCCGAACCCGCTACGTCCGGCATGTCAGAGCATCCGGGAGAGCCGCACATAAGCTCCGATTCGCGCCACAAGACGATCCATGGCTACGAGACGAACAAGCCAGCGACGAGTACGAGTCGAAGCAACGAGAAACCCGAACCAGACGAACCAACCATGAATCCCATCGTGCAGGTCCTACCAATACTCTACATCTATTACCGGAACAGGTACGGACGCGTACGGCGCAGACGGTAAGTCAAACACCCACTACACAAACAAACGACACGTACCCGACATATGTCACACACACATAGGGATGCAGAAATGACGCACACTAGCAACAGCAGAACCATAGGGGTGGGATGGCTATCACCAATGCCATACACACCCATAGGGGCCTGGATGCTTACCACTACCACCACCCCTACTCAGGGGGGGCTGGATGCCTGTCACTACCAAAACCCCTACTCAGGGGGGCTGGATGCCTGTCACTACTACCATCCCCACACATAGGGGCCTGGATGCCTACCACTACCACCACCCCTACTCATGGGTGCTGGATGCCTACCACTAACACCACCCCTACTCAGGGTTGGCTGGATGCCTACCACCACCACCACCCCTACTCAGGGGGGCCTGGTTGCCTGTCACTACTACCATCCCCACACATAGGGGGATGGATGCCTACCACTACCACCACCCCTACTCATGGGTGCTGGATGCCTACCACTACCACCACCCCTACTCAGGGGGGGCGGGATGCCTACCACCACCACCACCCCTACTCAGGGGGGCCTGGATGCCTGTCACTACTACCATCCCCACACATAGGGGCCTGGATGCCTACCACTACCACCACCCCTACTCATGGGTGCTGGATGCCTACCACTACCACCACCCCTACTCATGGGTGCTGGATGCCTACCACTACCACCATCCCCACTCATGGGGGGCTGGATGCCTGCCACTACTACCATCCCCACTCATAGGGGGATGGATGCCTACCACTACCACCACCCCTACTCAGGGGGGGCTGGATGCCTATCACTTCCACCACCCCTCCTCAGGGGGGGCTGGATGCCTACCACCACCACCACCACCCCTACTCAGGGGGGCCTGGATGCCTGTCACTAGTACCATCCCCACACATAGGGGGATGGATGCCTACCACTACCACCACCCCTACTCATGGGTGCTGGATGCCTACCACTACCACCACCACTACTCAGGGGGGGCTGGATGCCTACCACCACCACCACCCCTACTCAGGGGGGCCTGGATGCCTGTCACTACTACCATCCCCACACATAGGTGCTGGATGCCTACCACTACCACCATCCCCACTCATAGGGGGATGGATGCCTACCACTACCACCACCCCTACTCATGGGGGGCTGGATGCCTGCCACTACTACCTTCCCCACTCATAGGGGATGGATGCCTACCACTACCACCACCCCTACTCATGGGGGCCTGGATGCCTACCACTACCACCACCCCTACTCATGGGGGCCTGGATGCCTGTCACTACTACCATCCCCACACATAGGGGGATGGATGCCTACCACTACCACCACCCCTACTCAGGGGGGCTGGATGCCTACCACCACCACCACCCCTACTCAGGGGGGCCTGGATGCCTGTCACCACTACCATCCCCACACATAGGGGGATGGATGCCTACCACTACCACCACCCCAACTCATGTGGGCCTGGATGCCTGTCACTACTACCATTCCCACTCATAGGGGGTTGGATGCCCACCACTAACACCACCCCTACTCATGGGGGCCTGGATGCCTACCACTACCACCACCCCTACTCAGGGGGGGCTGGATGCCTGTCACTACCACCACCCCTACTCAGGGGGGCCTGGATGCCTGTCACTACTACCATCCCCACACATAGGGGCCTGGATGCCTACCACTATCACCACCCCTACTCATGGGTGCTGGATGCCTACCACTACCACCACCCCTACTCATGGGACGGGTAATGCATGACACAACCAGCATACTCCAACATAAGGAATGTCTGAAAAACACATCCCCCCAACACCATGACAAGAGTGTGTAGTCTGTGTCAAATGCCTACAACACTGAACATGACATTGAACATACAATGTGACCCCCTATCACATGTGTCACACATAAATGTGTGTGGCCTCCACAATGCAAGCAGACCATGACCACTGTGGCAATGGGGTCTAACACCCCATCATCACAGTGACCAAAAGGTAAGTGTGGGGTCCATAGCTGAAGCACATTTTGAACATTGTGGCAATGGGGTCTAAACCCCCATCATCACAGTGACCAAAATGTAAGTGTGGGGTCCATACCTGAAGCACATTTTGAACATTGTGGCAATGGGGTCTAAACCCCCATCATCACAGTGACCAAAAGGTAAGTGTTGTCATGGAAAAAGCTGCAAATGCCAAACAGCATGGATGATTCCTGGTCACAGAACAACAAACACATCTGTGGCATAGTAGTGCTTGTGTCCCATAGCAACATAGATTGGGTGAGGCAAACAGTGCAGTGCAAATAAGACATACCTTTGGCCATGTGCAGACAAACATCACCCATGGGGGCTGACATTGTCAACATTCATCAATAACACAATGACAGAAGTGACCATCATAATGCAGACCCACATATCTGCACCAATGGACACACAAATGTAGATATCCTGTGGAGACTGTAGATGTGAGGTGAACAAATACCATACCATGGCAGCAATTAGACATACAAACCATGATCATTGTGCTGACTGATGACCTAGGAGTCCCAGGGACAGCAGGGGAAACCCACCAAACAACATACAGCCAATGGCACACTAAAGATATGCCAATGCAGTGGTGCAGATGCACAAACACAAACAGGCAGCCTCACACTACATATCAAACACAACAGGTGATGGTGGTGTGTGCCAGTGTCCCCAGGCAACCACACAACACATGAGGAGGCCTGAATCACAATTACACAGATGTGTATACAGTGCCACACAAAAGTAACTCATGTATCGGATTCCCCTATGTGGGCAATCAGGCATTGTTAGATGAGAGGGAGCCCAAATTACACGTGTCACACAAGCTTGTAGAAACAGCAACTAACACAGCAAGAGACAGACCCACCACAGCACTACCCCCAGGGACCCCACATTGTGGAGACCCTGGCCTGCATGATAATCCCACTGTGATGACAAAGCTAGATGTCGTTCACACTGTGAACCACAGTCATGTGTCCCGAGCAACAAACTACCATCACACCTACACAAGCACAAATCAATCAGCACGGCCTGTCAGCCAAGGCCAATATGGAGGTAGGGGTCTAGCCATGCAACAACTCTCATTTGCACACACTCAACACCACACACCTTGATCTCCACCAATGTGCAGCAGTGAAGCTCACATGGACTGGTGACATTGCACATGCACCCATGACAATCCCAGGGGTGGTGGTGGGAACTAAGGTGCAGAAACCCATCACACATGGCCAGTCAACAAGACTCGTGAATGTCTGACACACTGCACAGTACGCTGTACATGGGCATGACATCAAATCCACACCAACCAAATGGGATCCCGGCCACAGTCACACACCAATGAAGAAGCCAAGGTCACCCACAAAGAACACACATAGACAACTTCCAACATTGCAGCTCTGACCCTGAGGAGTGGCAGCAGTCACACACACAACGTGTCACAATCACTGAAAGCTACCACAAACTGTAAATTACATGACTTGTGTAACCAACAAGTGCCAAGGGGAATCCTGACTGTGTCTCATCTGCGTTTGCCCACAAACTCAGCCCTGACAGCAAACACACCTATGGATGACACCCTGATGACCAGTAATGTGCCATGCACCCACATCCCAGAGAACCCAGGGCGAAGATTTTGGGGGAACATAGGTCAACTCAGCAAGCATCACAAACAGGAACATCACTAGGGATGCCAGCCTGTGTAGCAAAATGGAAGTGAACACACACAGACATGCTCACACAACACCCACCTTGAGCTCAGGCAATGTCACGGAATTACACACTGCCATGAGGGGACTCCACTCCTGTGTAAGGAAAGCTGTGCCATACGTTGTCTCTGCAGGGCTCTATCATGTCAGGAGAACACTTGGTCACTCAGTCAACAATTAGCACAAAATGAAGGCTCTTGTCACATCAGCCTGGTCATGGGAGTGTCACCGAAATCATCTGCACAGATCCAACACACATGTATAGCAAGTTGTACTGATAACACAGATGAGTCCTTCCCCATTGATGCCCAAACTTGCATGTCCAGTGGAGATGGTCACACGGTCAGGGAAATAGACAAATTGAACAATGGCAAGCACAACAGATGTGCAGGGATGTAAGCCACAGATGTGATATTGCAAATAAAAGTAGGAAATCCCATTGGCAAATATTGAAAACATGACACCCTCATATTGCTGCAAAGTATGACATGGATACACACCAGGATAGGACACATTCCCCCTGGACCACATGGGGTCCTGCACAGTAACACTTCATTTTCCTGATATCAAAAATCACCATCACTGCAGCAAGGGCATGGTTAGCATCATCAACATCATGTACATCTGAAGCAAAACCACTAGAGAACAGAAAGTAGCTTTATTCAGCATATGTGGGTGTAAAATTGAAAGTCCTGAAAAAACACAAAGGCCAATGCCCAGTCCATCAGTAAAGTCCGAACAGGGTGACAGTGGCAGATGTCACCCTTTGCTTGCCTGCACTGCTACGGACCAGGGACATTCCCCTCGGAGGGGGGGCAGGCCAGGCACCGCAGGGACAGGATCAGGGCTTACCAGAAGGAGGCAGGGAAGGGGTGGCTGGTGCTGGAGAGTCACTGACAACTGCAGTGGAGGTGTCTGACATGGTGTGTGCCGGCACAACTGGGGGGCATGAGTCAGATGGTGTGGGTGCTGGCACGACTCCAGTGGGCTGGCCAGATGGAGTGGACAGGTTCCCCACTGCAGTGCCCAAGTCAGACGGGGTGGTAGTGGACTCCACTGCAGTGCCTATCTCCAGGGGAGTAGAATGGGGTTCAGGTAAGGTGGGCAGGACAGAGGGGGAGGACACGGTCTCCACACCAGTGGCACAAACAAGTGCAGCAGGGGGTGTGGGGCTGGAAGAGCAAGTGGTAGGGGGAGAAGGCCGGATCATTTTGGGGATGATGTATCTGTGGGTGGGGGAACCTGGGGCAGGGTGTGGTGGGGGAACCTGTGTTGTGGGGGCCTGAGGGATGGAGGAAGGAGACTGTGTGGTTGAGCTGCAGGGCGGTGGCGGGGTCTTGCTCTTCCGGGTACGGGGGGACTTGCGGGTGGGGGCCTCAGTTTGTCTGTGCCTGGGGGAGGGTGTCCGGGGGTGAGGGGCACTCCCCTCTGTGTGGGTGGACTTCTTCTTCCCCCTGTATGCTGGATCAGCTGGATCGGAGGGGAACAGGCCAAGGTCACAGAGGAAGAGCTGCTTTTTAGGTGGGGTTGCAGGTGAGGCAAGGGAAGGGGTCTTGGAGGGAGAGGAATTGGAGGACTGCAGAGTGACTGTGGATGCCTGTGTGTGTGTCTGTTCCCCATCCCCTGTGGGTGTGGTATCAGTCCCCTGAGGATGCTTGCTTGCACGTTTTGACTTTGTTTTGGGTGTTTCTGTGCTGCTCGTGTCTGTGTGTTTGGGTGAGTGTGCAGGTGTGCATGTGCTTGGGACAGGTAGGGTGCCAGGAAGTGTGGATGGGGCAGAGGTAGGAGGGGTGAGGGACTGTTGGAGGAGGGACACTGCTGCTGTCAGGGAGGAGGCCATGGACTTATTGCTCCTCTGTAGGGCAGACATGCCCGATGAGATGCCCTCCATGAACGACACCAGCTGTGTCAACAGAGTGGTGTGTGCATGGAGGACACTCAGCATTGCTGTCTGCCCTACATGGAGCTGGTGAAGTAAGTACACAGACTCCTCACTCAGGGCAGCAGGGGACACAGGGGCAGGGGGTGCGGTGCCTGGCACGAAGGAGACACGCTCCCGAACACGGGAGCCTCCACGGACCTCTGGAATGGGAGCCGATGGGAGGGCGGTGGTGGTGGTGGTGGTGGTGCCAGCCATACTAGCTGGGGTGTGGTGGCTGCTGACACCCGCCTCCACAAGGGAGTCATCCTCCGAGCTGCTGTGGTCCTCAGCTGAGGTGGATGGTGCTGAGGACTCCTTGGTGTGGCTCCCCTCGCCCTCCGTGCCACTGGGTCCCTCCGACCACTCATCGGCTGCTGACCCAGTCTGGCTCTGCAGCTCCTCCTGGTCTGTGGAGCTGTCCCCTCCTGTGGCCGTGGATGTATCTGCAAACAATTAGGGAAACAGACAAACATCAGTCACCTGCACTGACCGCACACACCACAGTAAGTACAGCACATTACAGAGCAAGTCGTGGCATCCTTAGTTGAACATTGCCAAAAGTGCTCACACAGATTAGGAGAAGCCAATTGTCAGTCTGATGGTCAACCATGGCACTCACATCCCTCCTGGCCTTGCACCCATCTGTCTGGTGCCTGTCGGATGGTAATACCCCAGTGTGGACACATGCACCACCCACACAGTTGTTGGACATTGCAGAGAACACGGTGAAGTATGTGAACATGCACACATCACATCTCTTGCCACTGAGTCAGTACAGGTGTCCGGATAAAGGGATGGCCAGAGTCTAATTTGAAATGCATGTGATGCATACCAGCACCAGACACCATGATGCACCCATGTCCTGATAGTCAATGCCACAATGGGGTGCATGTAGCACATGTCACTCCCCTGCAGGATCACTCTTAGGAAGTTTAATGCCATGGCACAGGCATGCCTGCAAAGTCATACATCACTGTCTCCAGTCACATGGGCAGGGCAGAGCGCCAACAACAGTCGCTCAGTACAACTCATACTCGCTCACATCATATGCAATGTCCAATGCGTGCGCACCGATCGGTCCATTGCTGTACAACGCGTATCCGTTCACATCATATGCAATGTCCAATGCGTGCGCACGGATCGGTCCATTGCTGTACGACGCGTCCCTGTACAAGTCACTCGCATACGTCACCATGGTTGTCACTGGTGAACGTGTGCCAGCCACATTTACTTGCCAGGGACTCAGGGGCACACCTACAACACCACAGCCTGTCCACACTGTATACTAAGGCATGTAAGGCTGCATTATCTTTTCTGTGTATGGGGGTCAACATGTGGTTTTTTGGGTGGCACTTGGGGGCAGCCACTCCCAGGCTGTGCACGTGTTCATGGGGACAGAATCCTTTGTGTGTTGTGCACATGACCACTGTGGTGTGCAACGGTTCATTTCAGAGCATGTGGCATGGTCACATTTCCAGGTTGTGTATGTGTATGTCATGTCACATACCCCCTGAGTCCCATGTGGGAAGGTATGTACGTCACAGGGTGACCCATTGCCACAATAGTGATGGCCCTCCACAGTCTGTGTCACAATCCTAGGTCATGGGGAATGCAAGTTCTGTAGCTGACAAGTGCACATGTCCATCCCCCACAAACCACATCATCTGAACTCTTATTTGTCTAAGTCATACCAATTAGACATATGGGAGACATGAAATACAACTCTCTGAACCTGAGCACCTCACAGTCTGCTGTGAATGAAAACAGCTGCCTGAACTTCACAGTCGCATACACCAGTCTGCACAGTCAAGTGATCAAACACCTATATGTCACACAAGTATCGTCTCCTATGGTCACATCTCAGGTGGCATGCTGAGCCCTAACCGATAAACACCCCAGTAGTCCTGACAACGAAGCCACAGCACAATGACACAGAGGCAGACACCTGAGGGAACATTTCACTGAGCACAACGTGTCAGCTGATACACGGGAGTGGGAGTACAGAGTGTATTGTATGCCCTGGAGTAGGCATGACTGTCCTGCTCCACGTGAAAGAGGGATGAGCCCTGGACAGTAGGCAGGTGGCTAAGCATGTGTGACACACTTGATATACATACTCCTGAGGCCCAAACATTGTTCCCACCCGCAGCATGGGCGTGTGCCAAATACCCCGGGCACATGTGGTGAGTCAGATCAGCAATTGAACCACATATCAAAGTTACACGCAGATTACATGTCAGAACTCAGGCATTGTGTAAGCAATTGACCCACCCATGAAGCCCACCACAAAGTTACGTGAATAAATGCTGTCCCCCACCTTGAGCTAAGCAAAATGCAAGGACACAGTACCCAAGTGACACAATTTCCTGACTGTAAGGGCCACACCTGGGTATCAGATGAGGAGTGGGCATGTCACAATTGAGGGACATGAGTCCTGGACCACAAGACTGATGTACTGTGGAAGTTTAACCAGGCCAGAGGAGGGCACATAGCATGTCAGATAAAGTTCACAGTGCAGTCATGGACTCACCCCCTCCTTGCTGCTGTTTGGCCTTCAGCTGCCCATCCAGGTCAGGGAAGACCACCGCCAGGATCCTGAGCATGTGGGGGGTCAGGGTCCGGTGTCCGCCCCTCCTGCGAGGAGGCGACAGCTTCAGCTGGACCCTTGCGATCCTCTGGGTCCAGCCGCGAAGGTCCTGCCACCTCTTCTGGCAGTTGCGGATCCGGCGCTTGTAGTCCCCCACGGATCTTACTGCCCGGGCGATGGTCAGCCAGATTTCCTGCTTCTGGTGGGCATCAACCTGTGAGGATGACAAAGTGAAAAGGCCATTACTACACATGCAACATATCCGTGCATCACACAGTTGGATATACATGTCTCAATCACAGGGGCATATGATCTACACAGGCAGTGCAACGATGGCTATGAACAGTTTGCCAGCAGTTACTACATGGTATCATTGCCTGGGAAGTAAAACCTTGTTGGAATGCACTGTTACTGCACTATACCTGTTCAGTGCATGTAACTACACACTTTGGGGGGTGAGAACTACTCAGTGAGCATGCTAGACAGTGGTGTGCACACTGTAAGTCTTGCTAGTCAGACAACATGCACATTTAGCAAGGCAGTGGACAGCACACTCACCTGCTCCCCTGGTTTCCCATACAGCTTGCTGTACTGTGGAAGGAGGCTGTCCAGCAGGGCCTGGTTCCCCTCAGTGGTGAAGGCTGGGGCTCTCTCCACAGTACGTGCCATTGCAGTAGCCAGAGGATGCAGAGACAGCAGCAGTGTTGGTGGCAGATGTCGTCCTGGAGCATGTAGTGCAGGCAAGTGAGCTCTAACGGGAACAGCCAGCATTATATGTGTGCTGCAGAGGCAGATACCGTCCCATGTGTCCAAAGTGATAGGTCCAAGTCGTTTGCATCTTCTGAATCTGGCCAATCCATGGAATTGCGCCACTTATACACGCCCACAGCATCTTTCAAAAGTTAAACTTCATGACACCAAACATTGTTGTGGCTGGCCAACTGAATTCACTGCATCAGACTCGTTAAAGCTTTGAAAATGCATCCGTTGCCATGCCAGGCCCTAGCCAATGCGTGCGCACCGATCGGTCCATTGCTGTACAACGCGTATTTCGAAAACAACACGCATCCGTTCACATCATATGCAATGTCCAATGTGTGCGCACCGATCGGTCCATTGCTGTACAACGCGTACCCATTCACATCATATGCAATGTCCAATGCGTGCACACCGATCGGTCCATTGCTGTACAACGCGTACCCGCTCACATCATTTGCAATGTCCAATGCGTGCGCACCGATCGGTCCATTGCTGTACAACGCGTACCCGCTCACATCATATGCATTGTCCAATGCGCGCGCACCGATCGGTCCATTGCTGTACAACGCGTACCCGCTCACATCATATGCAATGTCCAAAGCGTGCGCACCGATCGGTCCATTGCTGTACAACGCGTACTCGCTCATATCATATGCAGTGTCCAATGCGTGCGTACCGATCGGTCCATTGCTGTACAACGCGTACTCGCTCACATCATATGCAATGTCCAATGCGTGCGCACCGATCGGTCCATTGCTGTACAACGCATATTTCGAAAACAACACGCATCCGTTCACATCATATGCAATGTCCAATGCGTGCGCACCGATCGGTCCATTGCTGTACAACGCGTACCCGTTCACATCCTATGCAATGTCCAATGCGTGCGCACCGATCGGTCCATTGCTGTACAACGCGTACCCGCTCACATCATATGCAATGTCCAATGCGTGCACACCGATCGGTCCATTGCTGTACAACGCGTACCCGCTCACATCATATGCAATGTCCAATGCGTGCGCACCGATCGGTCTATTGCTGTACAACGCGTACTCGCTCACATCATATGCAATGTCCAATGCGTGCGCACCGATCGGTCCATTGCTGTACAACTCATACTCGCTCACATCATATGCAATGTCCAATGCGTGCGCACCGATCGGTCCATTGCTGTACAACGCGTATCCGTTCACATCATATGCAATGTCCAATGCGTGCGCACAGATCGGTCCATTGCTGTACGACGCGTCCCTGTACAAGTCACTCGCATATGTCACCATGGTTGTCACTGGTGAACGTGTGCCAGCCACATTTACTTGCCAGGGACTCAGCGGCACACCTACAACACCACAGCCTGTCCACACCGTATACTAAGGCATGTAAGGCTGCATTATCTTTTCTGTGTATGGGGGTCAACATGTGGTTTTTTGGGTGGCACTTGGGGGCAGCCACTCCCAGGCTGTGCACGTGTTCATGGGGACAGAATCCTTTGTGTGTTGTGCACATGACCACTGTGGTGTGCAACGGTTCATTTCAGAGCATGTGGCATGGTCACATTTCCAGGTTGTGTATGTGTATGTCATGTCACATACCCCTGAGTCCCATGTGGGAAGGTATGTACGTCACAGGGTGACCCATTGCCACAATAGTGATGGCCCTCCACAGTCTGTGTGCATGTTGTGTTTCCTATGTCTCTGATTCCATGTGCACAATGGGAGACAGTCTCCACATCCACGTTGTTTGTGCATGGACTTTGATGTTGTGCGTGTGTGTGTCACAGACGTCCATGTCTGTCCTGCAGAGGCAACAGGGGCCACTACCTGTGGGGGTCCTGGTTGTTTTGCTGACGTGTACATGATACGCCATGTCATGCCAGTGTCCATGTGGCAATACAGGGTCCCTGGGAATCTACCTGTCAATGAGCTGTGATGCCTGGGGCACATCTGTCCTCACATGTCACTGTGGTGTGTGTTTGGAACGTGACAGCAGTACATGGTTACTGTGACACAGCCTAATGATATCCCATAGCACAACCTGGAACTTGTTGTCAACACATGTTGAACTGTGATGTTAGATGTTGGCCATGTAGGTGCCATACATGTCCTTACAGAACGGCACACACATCAGGTACTTGTGTCTCGTAATGATGTATCATGTGATATTGAGTATGGTCTATGCCACATATGTGGGGTGACTGACAATCTTTTTTTCTTCACCTATGCACTGCAGGGCACCAGCTGTCCATAGACCATTCCCTGACCTTGCAACAATGGTTGAACGTGACTGCATCCGACGGTACCGCTTCAACAGGCCGCTGATTGAGGAATTGGCGGTGCGGTTGGCCCCACATTTGGAACCTGGCCGGCCATACCCTACAGCGCTGACCCCCAAGGTGAAGGTGATGGCAGCCCTACACTTCTTTGCCACCGGTACCTTTCAACACACTGTGGCGTCTGCTGGTGGGATGTCACAGACCATGTTCAGCCTTGTGCTATGCGATGTTTTGGAGGCAATGTTGAGATACCTGAACCAGTACATCTGTTTCCCTAAACATCAACAACTCACTGACGTCAAGAGTGACTTCTATGCCCTGGGGAGGATGCCACATGTCATTGGGTCCATTGATGGGACACATGTGTCTTTGGTACCAACACAGCCACATGAGCAGGCATACAGGAACAGGAAACATTACCATTCGGTCAATGCTCTGGTGGTATGTCTTGCAGATATGAGCATCTCACACGTGTGTGCCCGTTTCCCCAGTTCTGCACACGATGCCTACGTGATGAGGAGTAGTCGCATCCCGAGGATGATGTCACAGATGCAGAACCAGCGTGCCTGGCTTGTCGGTGTGTACTGACTTTGTACCATTGTGTGTGTTCTGCAATGTTGTATTCCGCCCTCTTTTCCAACTCAGCTAATGTGCAATTGTCTGTATGTAGGTGACTCGGGATACCCCAACATGCCATGGTTGCTGACACCACTCAGGAACCCTGTGACACCAGCCCCGATGCGCTACAATGAGGCACATGGTCGGACCAGGAGAGTGATTGAGCAGACATTTGGTATCCTGAAGAGCCACTTTCGCTGCCTAGACAAGACAGGAGGGGCCCTCCCATATGCCCCAACAAAGGTGTGCAAGATTGTCATCGTCTGCTGCATGCTACACAACCTGGCAGTGCGGAAGGAGTTGCCTCTCATCCTGGATGACGATGACCAACATCCACCACCTGTGGATGATCCTGGCCTGGGCCACGATGCCAGTGATGATGATGATGATGAGGGTGATGTCTGCACACAGCTCATCACCAACTTCTTCAGCTGAATGTGAGTATCCAGAGATGTCATGTCAATGATGTGAGTTTGCATGATATGTGTTGGTGGTGCTCTGGTGCTGTTTGAATGTGGCCATGTGCTACTTGACTGGAAGCGTGCAGCGATGTGTCCTTACAGGTAGTCTGTACTCCCCAACAGTGTTGGCATGCTAACTTGGTTTTGTGTAAGTATCTTGTGACATGTATTGGGCATGAGTATTGCAGTTCTGTCCTGTTCTTCAGTGCCTTTGACTGTGTGTCATGTCTGTCCTTCACAGGGTACTTTCAGAGTTGTTTGGTCAACTGTGATCCCCCGACACCATGATTCAACTTCCAGGGTGGAAGCAGTCGTTTCCCTACAGGTGATGTGCCACACACCCCTGGACTTTATTTCTTCTACACTTGTTGACTGTGTGGCCACTGCCACGTGGGATTACCTTGCATCTGTAGTGGAAACAACATGTTACAAATGTGTAATAAACCTGTGCTTCACTTTGGGATGTGCGTTGTCTGTGGTCACACATCTGACTGACATTTGCTTACTGCACCTGTGGGCTAGTTAACACAGACTCTGAATAGGTGTGGTGTCTGTGCATTCCACTGTATTTCCTGGCAACATCAGTGTAGGCGATGAGTCAGATGGCCCTGGTGTGTATGTGTTGTGTAGCCCTAGTGGTGTGTCTCCCTCATATGTGTCACGTAGCCATGACTCACATGACAGTGTTGAACTTGCTGTAGCAGTTAGCATGCACAGTGTCATTCAGCAGATCATCATCTCCATGACAGAAACCACGTTGGAATCACAACAGAGGCAAGTATGGTGTATTAGTGAGTTTATTTACATACATGTGTGAGGATAGTGCACAGGATGGTGGGTGCTGTACTTTGGGATTGGAATCCAAAGTTCCCAGATGAGTTGGAAGTGTTGGTAGCAGAAATGTCCTCAGTAAAGTCCACAGTCATCTGATACATTGGGCCAACGTAAACTCCCCATGTCATGTGGGAGAGTTGGGTTGCATTCAACAGGGTGAACAGTTTGCACACAAAGGAGAATTTCCAGAACAGGTGTTGGGTTCCTGGGGGATGTACATGGCCATCGGCCTCTCAGTTTTCCTTCCTCGGACGACCCCTCTTCTTTCGGGGGGGACCTTCACGTGCAGGCTGCTGCGGTGCAGAGGACTCTCCGCCAGAGTCATCCTCCCTCCCTGTGGCAGTTGCAGTTGTTGCAGCACCAGATGTTGTGGGCACACAGGGAGGTGTGGCCATGTTGGTGCTAATCTGGCGGAGGCATGTCAATATGTCCCTATGCACCGCTGTCAGTTCTTGCAATGTGTCCCACTTGGACTCCATGCCAGACATGTGTGTCTCCACATGGGACATGTGTGTCTCCACACGGGACATGTGTGAGTTCAAGCGGGCATGATGGGCAGCCTGCTGCTGTTGAATGTCCTTGAGGATCCCCACTACCTGGATGACCTCTCTGGTGCTATTCTGGTATGCATCAGCAATGCGTACCAGTTGTGGGTCATCATGCAGTCCAGACCCCTCTGCAAACAGCGACCTATGCCTACCACCCCTCCCACCACCCCTGGCCACACATGCGGGACCTGCGGTGGCACGCACAGGTGACCCTAGGCCCCCTTGGGGGTTGGTACTGGGGTTGTTGTCCGTTGCTCCACGGTGGGCCGGGGTCCCTGTGCTGTTGTCATTGGTGGTCCTTGGTCTGTCCGTGTCGGCGGGGGTGGTCTGTGTGTTGGCAGTTATTGGAGGAGTGGGTGCAGGGGGTGCAGATGTTGGTCCTGCTGGTGCTGCATGATGACTCACACCGGAGTGGCCAGGTAGGTCTTCGCCATCCGAGGAGGGCAGAGGCTGTTCCACACCAGTGAGCTCAGTGTCCCCCGGAGCCTGGGACAGGGACTCCTCATCGTCGGCTGCTGTGTCCCCATCATCACCTGTTTTTGGAAGAGACACACAATGTATGTTATGTTTCTACAGGCATCAATGGTTCACACACCTGACAGCTGTGACTGTACCTCTGGATGCGGCCCTGTACATTGCATTGTCCTAAGTTGTCACAGTCAGAGGTTGATATTGGTGTACCACATTGTCCTGCCAACCTGAAGCATTTCAATGTGAATGTTGATGTGTGTGCATGACCAGCATTGGTGGTATTTGGTTGACCTCCGGACCTCCTTCTCCCCCCAGCCCAGTTATCCCACCATGAAGCATGCCACCCTTGCAGTGGGTGCAGGTTAACTCTCAGGATGTCAGTCAGTGGTGTCCTGCTGTTGGTTGGTGCCCAGTTCCCAGCAGGGCCTGGTACTCCCCCCAACAGAGGACCATTGTCAGACATCTTTGAAGTGGCTTTTCACTCCCTGTGAGGTGTGCATGCTTCAGTGTGAGCTTGCTGGGCCATGTGGGTGGGGGATGTTGAGCTGTGACTACCACTCCCACCATGCTATTGCCTACACCCCCCTTCCCAGCATGCACATACTTCCTTCCTTTTGAGTGGACTTCACTGTGTGTGAGTGTGACAGCACTGGCAAGATGGCTGACAGTGTGGTCCTGTTGTTTGTTGGTGCACAGTTCCCATCAGGGTCTTGTGCTCCCCACAACAGAGCACCATTGTCAGACATCTTTGAAGTGGCTTTTCACTCCCTGTGAGGTGTGCATGCTTCAGTGTGAGCTTGCTGGGCCATGTGGGTGGGGGATGTTGAGCTGTGACTACCACTCCCATCATGCTATTGCCTACACCCCCTTCCCAGCATGCCCATACTTCCTTCCTTTTGACTCTGCTTCCCTGTGGGGTAGTGTGCCTGTGCTGACAGGATGGCTGACAGTGTTGTCCTGGCGTTTGTTTGGCTACAAGTCCCAAAAGTGTCCCTATGCTTCACACAGCATAACCCAGTGTGGTAGTTCTTTGTGGGATATTTAATTAGAGTGTGAGGCAATGCATTCTCCCAGGTGAGTTGTGTGGAGTTTGTGTTAAGGGGGTGTGTGAGAAAAGCTTCTGGTAACTATGGTCAGAGCTGTCAGTCCTCCTTCCCACCCAGCCAGATATCCCACCATGGAACGTGCTTCCATTGCAGGGAGTGCAAGTTGGCTTTTAGGATGTCAGTCAGTGGTGTCCTGCTGTTGGTTGGTGCACAGTTCCCAGCAGGGCCTTGTGCTCCCCACAGCAGTACCCAGTGTCAGCCATCTTGTCAGTTATTTTCCACTCCATGTGATGTGAGCATGGTTCAGAGTGGTGTTGATGGGCCAATTGTGAGGGTGACCAATATCTGTGACTACAACTCCCATCATGCTATTGCCTACACCCCCCTTCCCAACATGCCCATACTTCCTTCCTTTTGAGTCGACTTCACTGTGTGTGAGTGTGACAGCAATGGCAAGATGGCTGACAGTGTGGTCCTGTTGTTTGTTGGTGCACAGTTCACAGCAGGGCCTTGTGCTCCCCACAGCTGAGGCCAGTGTCAGACATCTTTGAAGTGGCTTTTCACTCCCTGTGAGGTGTGCATGCTTCAGTGTGAGCTTGCTGGGCCATGTGGGTGGGGGATGTTGAGCTGTGACTACCACTCCCATCATGCTATTGCCTACACCCCCCTTCCCAGCATGTCCATACTTCCTTCCTTTTGAGTGGACTTCACTGTGTGTGAGTGTGACAGCAATGGCAGGTTGGCTGACAGTGTTGTCCTTGCGTTTGTTTGGCTACAAGTCCCAAAAGTGTCCCTGTGCTTCACACAGCATAACCCAGTGTGGTTGTTCTTGTGGGATATTTAATTAGAGTGTGAGGCATTGCATTCTCGCAGGTGAGTTGTGTGGAGTTTGTGTTAAGGGGGGTGTGAGAAAAGCTGCTGGTGACTATGGTCAGAGCTGTCAGTCCTCCTTCCCACCCAGCCAGATATCCCACCATGGAACGTGCTTCCATTGCAGGGAGTGCAAGTTGGCTTTCAGGATGTCAGTCAGTGGTGTCCTGCTGTTGGTTGGTGCACAGTTCCCAGCAAGGCCTTGTGCTCCCCACAGCAGTACCCAGTGTCAGCCATCTTGTCAGTTGTTTTCCACTTCCTGTGATGTGAGCATGGTTCAGAGTGGTGTTGATGGGCCAATTGTGAGGGTGACCAATATCTGTGACTACAACTCCCATCATGCTATTGGCTACACTGACTTCACCAGCATACACAGAATTCCTTCCTTTCAGTGAGCTTCCCTGTGAGGTGGTGTTCTAGTGGTGGCAACATATCTGACTGTGTTTGTTGGTTAGATTTGTGCCATTGCCTAGCTCTATTTGTTGTTAGGTTTGTACATGTCATGACACAGTTACATATCACTATGAGATGGCATGTATTGTGTTGATCTAACTAACATACACATCTTGGGATGATTATCTTTTGGTTGCTGTGGATTTGCTAAGGGTGCATGGTTTGACTATCCCCTTGACAGTGATGTGTGTGTATTGTCACACAATATTGTGCATATTTGTTGTGTACTCACCAGGCTCTGGGATGTTTGATAGTCCATATACACTCACTGGTGGTAGGATGGCCCGCACCTTCTCCTCCCAGGGCCTGAGGTATTCTGGTTTGGCAGGAGGGCCACTGCCGGTGCGCTGACTCAAGATGTAATCCTTCTTTAGTAGGTCCTTGACCCTCCTGCGCACATCATACCACCTGTTCTGGATGTCTTCCTTTGTGCTCAAACATGGTGATTGTGCGTTCACCCTGTCGACGATCCTCTCCCACATCTTGGTTTTCTGCGACATGGGGGTCTGTTGGACCAATGTACCAAACAACTTTGGCTCTACCCTGAGGATCTCATCTACCAGGACTTCCAATTCACTGTCTAGGAACTTTGGATTCTTCTTTGGGGGCATGGTGATGGGTGGTGGTGGGCATTGATGTGTGTGTGAGTGTGCAAGTGAGGGTGGGTGAGTGTAGGTTTTGCTGGGTGTATGTGAGGGTGCTATTTGTGAGGTGCTAATGGTGTGTGGCTTGTGTGATGGATGAGTTGTGAGTGTGTCTGTGGTTGCTGTCTGATGGTGTTCTGTGCTGGCAGGTCAGTTGAATTTGCAAAGGATCATGGTAGGAATTTGTCGTTTTAATATGGGTGGAATTGGGGGTGTGTCTTTGTTCCATGTTTTTTCCCCCCAGTATTTATTGGCTTTGTCATTGCTTGCTTGGCCCTTTTTTTTGTAATTTTTCCTTTGTAGTTTCTGGGCATGTAGGAGACGTTCTTCTGACGGAGTCGGACGCTGCAGTTGGCTCGTGTGAGCTTCTCCGAGTCTTTCACGCTGTGTTTCTGATGGATTTCATGTGCGGCGTACGCGTCGGTCGCGGAGTATTGGGTTGCTTCGGCTCGGTTTTGTATGCCTGTCGCTCGTATGGCTTGAGCTCCGTGCGACTCGGTCTGGTTTTGCACGCATTGCATCGTACTGCACGGGTCGGAGTTCGCAGGTACGTTTCTGTCGGGTTCTTTCCTGGTGCGTGTCGGTCGGTTCGATTCGCGTGGTTTCCCGACCTGATAGCTGGTTTCCGTGCGGTTCGGTCATTCGGCTTGTGTTCCGTACGAGTCGGTCGTATTTCACATGCATTGCATCGTACTACGCGGATCGGGCAGCGCCGGTACGTGTCGGTCGGACTAAATTCCGGTACCGAGTCGGTCGGTACGTTTTCCGGCCCGAATCGGAATCGGCCCCTTAGGCATGACGCTGAGACAAGAAACCCACTGTCATTCGTATTAATATTATAGAATGAATTGCCTTTTAGAATTGCTGATGTATTGGAGTATTGAATTTATTTTAAAATATACACAATATGTAAAGTATTTGGCAAATATGTGAACTTCTAGAGAGACCTTTAATAATGGCGCCCATGTAAGACTCTTTCTACATACATTTAATGTAGTCCTTCCTTTATATCAATGAATGAAATTGTATGTAAATAAGGGAACATTATGGCAGCCGCCATACCGTGATAAAGCTGCAAAGCGAAATGCATTGGTGAGGCGTCATCTTGCCGGAATAAATCGTTAAAAGCGTCTCTGGGCATCCTGGATTTCGATCTAGATATGGAGAGAGTTGTGCTGATATATATATATATATATATATATATATATATATATATATATATATATATATATATATATATATATATATATATATTCACTGAAAAAACCATAGGTTTTAGGGAAAGTTATAGTTAGTTGGACATTGCACTCGTACAAAACCCGTGAAATTCCCCCGTTATAGTTAGTTCAGCTAACTATAACTCGCGCCCCCGCAATGCACTGCTGATGACGTCACATATTACATCACTCATGACATGGTCAGTGACATCACTGATGACATCACTGATGACATCATGCAGTGACTGTGTGTTTCTGTAAAGTTTAAATATGTTTAATATATATAGGCAAAGGTGTATTGAAGAATGAGTGCGTGTATAAGTGTCTCAATGGATGATTGAGTAGGTGCGTGACTGACTCTACCAGTGAGTGATTAAACGTATCTTACTGAATGCATGGGTTACTGACTAAACTGTGTGAATGTCTGTATCCGTCTGTCTGTTGGTGTGTAAGTGGATGCATGGATTTGCGAATAGCTACATAAGTGTTTATATGGGTTATTGATTGGTTCTCTGAGTATCTGTATGGGTGGCTGAGTGCTTGTGTGGGTGGGGTGTGTGACTCTGTACATAGATGTGTGAGTGGGTGATTCACTGGGTGCATGATTTGAAGAGTGCATCTGTGATGGACTGTATGGGTGGGTGAGTGTGTGTATGGGTGTGCTAGTGATTGAATGTATATCTCAGTGGTACATGTGTGAGTAACTACATATGTGAAAGGCAGTATATATGTGTGTTGGAGTATATAAATGGCTATAAGTGAGAGTGTGTGATTGTGAGAGTGGCTATATGGATGAGTGTGTGCTTGCATCAGTGATTGCATAGCAGCGTAAGAATGTGCTAGTATTTGTATGAGTAAGTGAGCTGGTGTGTATAACTGTATAGGTGAGTAAATGGGAGTGTGATTAATTATTTGCATGACTGACTAGGTGTATGAGTACCTCTATGGATGAGTGGCGGTGTGTGAGTGTTTATATAGGTGTATGAGTGCATATGATAGTCCTGTACTGAGTGACTGTAATTATGAGTGACTGTACGGGTGAGTGAGTAGATGTGTGTGTGTAGACCTAAGAATCAGTGAGTGGGTATGTAGTTAAAGGTATTGGAGTGTGTATGGTTTTGAGAATGGCAGTCTGTAATTTAGAGTGGGTGTATCAAAAGTTATATTAGGGTGTGAGAAGATGCATTAAATTCTCACATGGATGATGTCATCAGTGATGTCATTTGAGATGTCATCAGTGATGTCATCAGTGATGTCACTGACCATGTCATGAGTGATGTAATATGTGACGTCATCAGCAGTGCATTGCGGGGGCACGAGTTATAGTTAGCTGAACTAACTATAACGGGGAATTTCACGGGTTTTGTACGAGTGCAATGTCCAACTAACTATAACTTTCCCTAAAACCTATGGTTTTTTCAGTGAATTTCAAAGGTTTTTAAATGCTAATTTCTAACTATAACGTGTCTGAAACCTATGGTTTTTTCAGTGAATTTCAAAGGTTTTTTAAATGCTAATTTCTAACTATAACTGTCCCTAAAACCTATGGTTTTTTCAGTGAATTTCAAAGGTTTTTTAAATGCTAATTCCTAACTATAACATATCTGAAACCTATGGTTTTTTTCTGTGAATTTCAAAGGTTTTGTAAATGACAATTTTTAAATGTATTAATTGTTATATTTATTTTTTTGATACTGATTTACTACATTTATTTAAACTATTTATTTTTAGATATTTTATTTTTTAAATTACATTGTAATTACATTATACATTACATTACAAAATATACTTTCTCAGAATGAATTACTTTAGTTTAAATACTTTGCAAATAGGCAATAGACTTTTAAGTACAGTAGTTACAGTTGTTGCAATGGGCAACACAATTTCAAACACAATGCAACATTGAGCTCAATGTGAATTTCTAGTTAAATGCAATTAGTTACTTTATGGATTACTTTTCTAACCACAGGACTGGATCCTAGATTCAGTCCTGGGACATCTCCTGTAAACAGTTGAGTAAAAGCGTTTTGGTTACAGTAGTGATTTTTAAGGAATATTATTGTATTTTAAAAGTTGACACTTAGAAACTTTTTTCACATAGAATCACCAATGTTATCCTATGGGAGGAAATTCACTTAGCAGGTAAGTAGTGTTATCGTTACTTTTTCTTACTCAGTGGTGGATCCTGGATCCAGCACTGGTGCATCTCCTGTAAACTGTTGAAAGAATGCGTTTAAGTCATACAGGCGATTTTTAAGGAATATTTGTAGTTTGTGAAAATTGACACTTTGAAACTTTTCTGCTGAAAACCAGACAATGGATTCCTATGGAAGGAAATACAAGTTACTGGTAAGTACGGTTAGAATTACTTTTCAGGGTCAGTGCTGGGCTAAAAGATGCAGCACTGGGTTCTCTCCTGATAACAGGTGAGTAAATCGGAATTCGTAGTTCGGCTGATTTTAGAGGAATATTATAAAGTTCCAAAACTCCACACTTAGAAGAATTTCCAAGTGAAACCAGTCAATGTTAGCCTATGGAAGGAAATTCAAGTTACTGGTAAGTACGGTTAGAATTAATTTTCAGGATCAGTACTGGGCTCAAAGATGCAGCACTGAGGTCTCTCCTGATAACAGGTGAGTAAATCGGAATTCGTAGTTCGGCTGATTTTAGAGGAATATTATAAAGTTCCAAAACTCCACACTTAGAAGAATTTCCAAGTGAAACCAGTCAATGTTAGCCTATGGAAGGAAATTCAAGTTACTGGTAAGTACGGTTAAAATTACTTTTCAGGATCAGTACTGGGCTCAAAGATGCAGCACTGAGGTCTCTCCTGATAACAGGTGAGTAAATCGGAATTCGTAGTTCGGCTGATTTTAGAGGAATATTTGCACAATGGTGAAGGAAGGGGGTGGGGCCTGAGGTGACATGTCTGCAAACACGCCCTGTGGCGCATTTTAAGTTGGAGAATTATTCCTCCTCAATCCCGTGGGTCCCTGGGGCCCAACTAGCCCACCAGGAACCTCCAATATGCGCCAGGGGGCTGCGTTGCAGAGAGGTGTTCTGAGGCCACGCCCCTTTTTACACCTCTCTGCAACGCAGCTCTGTGGCGCTTTCTGGATGTACCTTGGTGGGCTAGTTGGCCCCCAGGGACCCTCAGGATTGAAAAGGATTTAATTCCCCATCTTAAAACGCGCCACGGGGCCTGTTTGCACACATGTCACCTCAAGCCCCGCCCCCTCCCTTCACCACTGTGCAAACGCGCCCCGTGGCGCGTTTTAAGTTGGGGGATTAACTCCCCTTGAATCCTGAGGGTCCCTGGGGTGCAACTAGCCCACCAGCTACCTCCATTAAGCGCCACAGAGCTGCGTTGCAGAGATGTGTAAAAAGGGGCGTGGCCTCAGAACACCTCTCTGCAACGCAGCCCCCTGGCGCATACTGGAGGTTTCTGGTGGGCTAGTTGGCCCCCAGGGACCCCCAGTATTCAAGGGGAATTCGTTCCCCCATTGCAAACGCGCCAGGGGGCGCGTTTGCAGAGTGCAGCAAAGGAGGGGGCGTGGCCTCCAGCGCGATGCCGGATTTTTTTTTTGTTGATTTTTTTTAAAAAGGGGGCTGTGTGGCCCCCCTTCTTTTTAATTATTTTGGGCCCTGGGGACCCCATCCCCCAGGGCCTGACCCCCTTTTTTTTTTTTTTTTTTTAATTAACAGGAAGGGGACCGCGTGGGCCCCCCTCCCAGGGCCAATTTTGGCCCGGGGACCCCATCCCCCGGGTCATTGCCACTTTTTTTTTTTTTTCATGGAGGGGGGCTGCGTTGCCCCCCTCCTCAGGCCTCCTTAGGCCCCGGGGACCCCATCCCCCGGGGCCGGACTTTTTTTTTTTTTTTTTTTCCTAATTTGGGGAGGGGGCCACGTGGCCCCCCTCCCGGGCCACTACTTGCCCCGGGGACCCCATCCCCCGGGGCTGGCCCTATCCTTTGGGGTCCGTGGGGGGACCCCAACTCCCCCACGGACCATGCCGGCTCCCCGCCTCTTGCGGGAGCCGGCATTGCTTTTCCATATGGGGAGCTGCTAACATGCAGCTCCCCGTGTGGAAAAGCAATGTGCTTTGGTTTTTGGAAGAGAGAGCAGGTTTCCTGCTCTCTGTTCCAAAAACCAAACCAGTTTGCTATGACAGGACGGGAGCCGCGAGGCTCCCTTTCTGTCATAACAAACTACAGTGTCCCGGGGGTAGGCACCCCGGGACACTGCAGGAGCCGGCCCTGGGGGGTGGCAGTCCCCATGGCCAACACAGGCTCCAGGAGGGGGGCCGCGTTGCCCCCCTCCCCACATCTACATAGCCCCGGGAAGGTGGTGGTCCCCGGGGCTTCGGGGGTCCGAAACGGACCCCCACATGTTTTTTCTTAGTGCCCCAGGGAGGTGGCGGTCCCCGGGGAGTGTGGGGGGGCTGGAAAGAAAGTAATGGTGAGTTTTCATTTCCCTCTGTGCAGAGTCCATGAATAAGGGGCGGGACAGCCTTGAAACGCGTCGGACATGGTGGATATCGAATGAAGGTCAGGAATACGAGCGTCAGCAAGGCATTACAATCGGATGGTGGGGGAGAGCGTCATGTGCCCTGTCAGAGCGCAAGGGCTCTTTTGTTGGAACACATATTTGCACGGCTACCCTTGGCCGTGGAGAGGAGCACCATTTTCGCCTTCGACTATAGGTGAAGTTGAAGACTGGAAAGGCTCAAGAAGGGAAACCGTTTCCTTTCGTTGAAGCACGCTCTCCTAAGTGAACAATAGCACGCAAACCTGACTTTCTCTCCTACTAAAGGATGATTAAAAGCTGCAACTAACAGGGGGACTGAGCCTACTTAAGGTTATTATTGTACTCACCTCTTATGGACTGTAATTACCAGCATGCTGCTGGTTACCTTGAAATGTGCCACGCCCACTATGGGCGGTCTTTCCATCAATAAAGGGTCGGAAAGAAAGTAATGGTGAGTTTTCATTTCCCTCTGTGCAGAGTCCATGAATAAGGGGCGGAACAGCCTTGAAACGCGTCGGACATGGTGGATATCGAATGAAGGTCAGGAATACGAGCGTCAGCAAGGCATTACAACCGGATGGTGGGGTGGGCATTGTGTGCCCTGTCAGAGCGCAAGGGCTCTTTGGTTGGAACATATATATATATATATATATAGATATATGACTTGACATTGAACAAAATGTTACAAATTCAAGGAAAAGAACAAAGGTTAAAGGGACATTATGGTTAGGTGAAAATGACAATGACAAAATACAATTATACAGTAACAAAACCACTGAAATTACCAGTTATAGTCCCTCAAGTAACTATAACTCATGCCCTAAAGTTACTATAACTTGTGCCCTACCTTGCACTGTGTTGTCATCAATAATGTCATTTCAGATGTTGCAGTGATATTATCAGTGATGTCAGTGTTGTCATAGAATGTCACAGATTATGTAATATGGGAAGTAATTAGCAGTTCAGGCCCTGTGTCCAACCCTCTCACAGCCAGGACCCTCGAGCCCCTAGGGCCTCCTTGGCCATAATTGGCTTGGGGAGGAGGGGCACATGAGTAATTTTGAATGACTCCAAATCTTCACTTGAATATATGCAATTGCAACATAATATGTAGGATGCACCATCCTTCAAAGTCCAGAAGAGTATATTTCAACATGTTAGTGTTATTAAAAACAAAGAAAAGACCTATCCTGTGACTTGTCATTTTGAGGAAACACACAATAGTAATAAAAAGGCTCTGCAGTACTTTGTACTGACTCCAAACTGAGAAATTATAGAGGCAGTAATAGGGAAAAGGATTTGAGACTATTAGAGTTCAAATACAGTTTGGAGCTAGTTAGTAGGACCCCCAGAGGGACTAATACTGAAAAGGACCCGTACAGACATTTGTAATGTCCTCTAATACATCAGAATTAGGGGATTCAAGTGGAAGGTTACTGACGGCACAAGGTGGTCATACATGAAAGCCCACTAGGGCAGCATTGTAATATGTGCAGTGTGAAGCAACTGATAGACATGACATAAATGTCTGGTTATTATTATTATTATTATTTTGCAATTGCATATATTTGAGTGCAGATTTGGAGATATGCAAAATTAATGTAGCCATCTGATAATGTGGTGTCACGTGAGCATGCATAAATGATGAGAAAATAATGGCACCCCGTTGTGTGACAAGGGCTGTTTTTGCATCCAACATGCGTTATAGCAGTCTGCCAATAAAGTACATTCAGCACACAGCTCTAGAGTGTTAGCACCTGTTTCTGTGGCAGACAGGAGGTGGATTAAAATATATATATTTGTGTATGTGTGTATATATCACACAGGATAATAGCCCCAGTGATCAAATTCTTAGCACCTATATATTAGTTGGTGTGCTCTTTAAAGTGGATACCAAGGAATCTAAAATATCTAGGCATACTAGTCAATAGTGATTTAGATATAATAGACAAAATGTGGCCCATTAATTGAAATATCCGGAAGTGGCTGAAACTGCAATTGTCAATGTGGCGCCGTATATAAACAGTGGAGATAGTGCCCTGGTTCAATACCTGTTCAGCACCCTGTCAACCAAAATGTAAATGAGGCACATAGGCACTTTTTGGGCTCTCGAAATCCTTCAGCAGGGCAAGACTGGAAGCTCTAATCAGACAGTGCTCCACGAGCTGAGGCCCCTTATCTTGAGGCCCTGCTTAACCTGCTTTTGCATGGCAAAAAGTTCCAAGCAAGACAAACCTGGTTTTCTTGCCCACCTTGGATGCAAACTTTCTTGACAAGCCTCAGCACCTTGACCCATCTTCCGGAGAACTAAGGGCCTGATTTATAATTTGACAAATTGATAAATCTCCATTGGCCTGACAGAGGACTTAACATCCGCCAGGCTGAGACTACTCCGCCTGTCAAATTTAGAAAGGAGCCTGAAGCTGGTGGTCATTTCTAAAGCATTAGCAGGAACAGTCATCACAGTAGTTCCTGTCAATGCCTTTTGAAGTTTGGCACACACTCCATCGGATCACTGACAAAATATCGAAGGTCAGAATATCGACCTACAGAAATATCGACGCAAGAATATCGAAGTCAAGAATATCGACATCCTATCTACATTATGGTAAGTACAAAAATATCGAGAACAAAAATATCGATGTCAAAAATATCGTTGTTAAAAATATCGTTTTTTATTTAAGTTAAAAAACATAATGTAAAATAAAGTAAATAATACATATAATTAAAATAAACATAGTTAAAAATATTTTAAAATGTTTAAAAATTATAAGTAATATATATGTAATGTAAAAATAAATTAAACATATACATATAATATATATACTTACTAATAATTTTTAATAATTATTTTAATAACATATATTTTTTTAAATATCATATAAATACATCTACACACATAAAACAATAATATAAATAAAAATTAAATAAATATATATAACAAATTAAAAAAATTAAAATTATGTTTAATCTTTTAAAAATTAATTACATACTACATTAACTAAAATAATACAAAAAATATTAGATAGCGGAGGTAATAAAATTGCTATTCCAACTCCAAACAGTGCAACAGTAGGGAAAATGTTGGACAGCGTAGGGGTAAAAATTACTATTCCCACTCCAGTGTGTGCAACAGTAGGGAAAGTGTTGGATAGCGTAGGGGTAAAAATTACTATTCCCACTCCAGTGAGTGCAACAGTAGGGAAAGTGTTGCATAGCGTAGGGGTTAAAATTACTATTCCCACTCCAGGGAGTGCAACAGTAGGGAAAGTGTTGGATAGCGTAGGGGTAAAAATTACTATTCCCACTCCAGTGAGTGCAACAGTAGGGAAAGTGTTGGATAGCGTAGGGGTTAAAATTACTATTCCCACTCCAGTGAGTGCAACAGTAGGGAAAGTGTTGGATAGCGTAGAGGTAAAAATTACTATTCCCACTCCAGTGAGTGCAACAGTAGGGAAAGTGTTGGATAGCGTAGGGGTAAAAATTACTATTCCCACTCCAGTGAGTGCAACAGTAGGGAAAGTGTTGGATAGCGTAGGGGTTAAATTGACATACTTATTAATTAAATAATTTTTGTAAAATAAATAACATTAATAATTAATTAACTAAAAAATTAATAATAAATACCAATAAAATTTAATTAATATTTACTTAAATAACATTAAATTACTTCCCACCCTATTCCCCCATAAACACACAACCCACTACACATAAAAAGAACACAATTAATTTAATTATCAATTAATCAATTAATAAAAATTAATTACTGATTAATAATAAATTAACAATAAATCAATTAACAATAGCAATCAATAAAAAATAATAATAAATTAATTATAATTAATATAATTATAAATTAATCAATTAATAAAAATTAATTACCAATTAATAATTAATTAACAATAAATTAATTATCAATAACAATAAATAAAAAAATGTTAATTAGTTAATTATAATCAAATTACTTCCCACCCTATTCCCCTATAAACCCACAACCCGCTAAACATAAAAATTAACATAATTCATTTAATTATCAATTAATCAATTATTAAAAATTAATTACCAATTAATAATTAATTAACAATAAATAAATTAACAATAACAATAAATATTTTTTTATTATAATTAATATACTGATAAATTAATCAATAAAAATGAATTACCAATTGATAATTAACAATAAATTAATAATCAATAACAATAAATAAAAACATATTAATTAATTAATTATAATAATTAAATTACTTCCCACCCTATTCCCCTATAAACCCACAACCCGCTCTGATACTAAAATGCAAAATTTACTTTAAAAAAATTACTAATTTCTAAACATTTAGGGGTCCATTACGATGTCGGGCGGAAGCACAACCGCTGTGGTGTCGGAGGCAAAAACCACTAGTTACCGTCCGCCAGCAACGGCCCACATGCCCGCAAAATTAGGATGTGAAAAGTCAGGCAAACACCGCCCGTAAGCCTGCGGCGCCGTCCGCCATCAAAGTGCGCCCGTCTACGTAACGGTGCGAGCCAATGGAGACACACCGTCCGACGAAATGACGTACCGCCCGGCATACAAATTACGATGCCACAACCAAACAGCCCCACCGGCAAAGAGACACCGCACGAGATACCAAGGCGGAAATCCGACTGTTCAGTACGGAGACTAAAAAGGCAGCCCACCCAGAGATGAATCCTGCACTCCAGGCCATCCCCATGCTCTACCTGATGCACCACCTAGGAGTGAACGCGCCACGACGACGCAGGTAGGCAGACACACAACAAGGGCACGCAAACACTACACACAGTGCAAGGGCGGGAAAACTGTACATGGCCCGTCCAGACACCCCTGTGTGGCCAGGACACAACCACCACTATACCCACACATGTCCCACCTGTCAAAAAAAAACTACTCGCAACATCCTGGGCTCCCACTACCCGGGACCAGGAAGTGACGTCCCCGTAACGGCACTGCAGCGCAGCGGCAATGACGCAGGTACACATGCGCACAACGCAGAGGCCAACGACAGAGCCATGCATGGGCTGCACACAAACACCACAGGGTCACAACTACACACCCCACATACCAGCCCCACCCTGAAGGCACATGTCACGTGGCCTTCCTGCATCAATCATGTCCCCAACCGACAACTCACAGTTGTCAACTTGATGTCACACAAGTGTCCCGAACAGGGGAGTAATGTGATGGCAAAATAGGACACACCCTTGTGTGCAAAACATGGCGAAGCACACAGCGGCTGCTACATAACAGCGCAGAATATGGACCCCGTCCGCAAAAGGCACGCCAGTCGCATCCAAAAATACCTATACCATCCTGCTCGCAATATCAAGCCATGCAATGTACAAAATAGAAAAACCCTGCTGCCTGAGAATAGGTGTTTCCAATTACTACACCCACACAGAAGCCCCAATGTATAGCGGAAACGCAGTGTCCCGCCCACACACAGGAGAGCAGATAGCACTGAATGGCCTTCCATTCCCACTCTGAAATCACCTTGCAACAATTTATGCAGGAGAATGGAGCCATTGTACCAACAAGAAGCCAAACAGAGCCATGCAGAGTAAACCGTCCACTGGCAGATAGCGCCCAACATGAAAGAAAGTTAATAACACAAAAAAAATTATACCACTCCTCCATGTGGGTCAAATGCAAGTAATCTGGAAGGAGTCAGACACCACTGGCCTTGACCATTCATTGAAGCATGTGGGATGAGGGCCTGTGTCCTCCGCCCAAGCTATAACCCAAGTCCTGCCTCCGTACAACCATTCCAGAATTCCCAGCATCGTCGGAGGTTGCACTCTGCTGACTGCACAGGCAGCCGGATCACGCCATCACATCACCCTGTAGCAAAATGGCTGTTGCACCACTGCTTCCCAACTACGCCGGACAGATGCAGCTGTACATTGAGAGCTTGCTACAGATAGTGGGCTGTGAAAATCTGGCTATGCTGAACGTAAGTTACCGAGTAACTTACCGCATTGCAATGTTCAGCTGCGTCATCCCCGTTTTCTACTGTCGGAGGTGTCCGTTCCACTGTCCTGTGGATTTATGTCTCTCCAACCCGGCATGTCCAAAGGCGGACTTGGTACACTTGTTTGCACCCCTGGACGCCCACAACAGGATCTGTTCAGTGTATGGTGGCATGGCGTATGTGGCTGCAATCGGACACACACTGCAATGGGACCAGTGTGCCTCCACACAACGTATTCTGGATCACAGTTTCATCGAATGTCATCCAACATGTCCCATCAGGCTCCTACAAGGGACAACTTACGATGAACACGTTGCTAGCCACCATCCGCTTCATTGGATGGCATCCATGTTTACCACCAATGCCATGGATGCCCTGCTGGAAGGTATCGCATACCTGACAACTTGTCAATTCATCGGTCCCCGACTCAATACCCCCAATTGAACAATGATGTTCAACACCGTACCTATGCTTGGCTTTCGCACGGAGTGGGCAGTTAGCTGTACAACAACTATACCATACAATCTGCAACAAACACCTCACCATCAACTTCACTTCCATGACAACTGACAATTTCGGGACATGCACTCTGTTCCTCACCATATCCCGTGTCTCTGAATGAACAGGGGGAGGCAGAGGTATGGGACTTGTGTACAGTAACCACATGGCCAATACTGCACGAACAAATATGCCATAATATGTATTCTGCGCACCTGAACACATGCACCTGTCAGTACACACTTATCTGTCTGCTGTATTACGTGAGAAATGTCACCTCACCATCGTCTGTACTTCCGTGCCCGGACTTTTGCATGGACAACAAATGCAACCCCCTACAACATGGCCCCAGTCATTGTGTCATGTTCAGTAGCCACCACATTGCAACAACTAGTGAGACGCTGCTGCATGCATGTAGGCTCATGCTCTGATGTCACCTCTGACGCAGGTGTGTCGGAGTTACTATTGTAGTAAACCTGTACCATGGAACTGAGATGTACTGTGCCTATGATGTCAAGCTGTCTGGTAGGCAAAATGAATACTGTCTGTGTCAAAGTCTACATCTCCTCAGTAATTAGCAAATATACTGTAGCATAGCAAGGGCAAGGCAGTTGTAACTCTGAAGCCTTCATTCCACAGTCAACAACTAATCACATCTACCCGTACCCCCTTTTGTATGTGTAATCATGCTAAGTATATCCTCCACATGCATTTTGCTGCCAGTAGTGTCCACTATACTGCATCACAGAGGAAGTTAGTCCAAATACATGCCTTGAAGCAAATATGTGACTCGGTAGAATTTTTTGACGAAGACAAGTACGAATGAGAGAGGATGAGAGTGTGTGAAGTACACGAGAGTCGTGAGATGACCATGTAGTCTAGTGTCATTGGATATCAATGCATATGAGTTGCCGCAACAGTGGACCTAGTGAAATACTACAGCTCGTGGGCCTGGACTGGTCAGACTCTGACGTGGCCCAACAGATCATCACATCAACACTGACGGCCTGGGCACAACAAAGCACAGTCCTACATATGTGTATAATTACCTTCACAGTCTGACATCACACTCATCAAGCAAAAGTAGGAGCCACGCAAAAGCATGCTATTTGATGCGGGACAGTGGACATTTCGTCAACATCACGGATATGTGTTTGTACTTGTACATTGACATCTCACATTTCCCTGCTATGCCAAATGTGCTTGGCCAGTTTCTACACACAAGCGGCACCTGTTGTGTCCTCTGTCCTGTTGTAAACGTGTTGCAGTTTGTACCACATTGTTGTCGATGCTGATGTGCTCTGAATGTCATGTGTGTGTGTGCTGCATTTTGGGAGAGTTGCCCCTGCAGCTCTGATTTTGCTGCACCTTGTCCCTTTCAGGCGGTGTGCCTTTGACTTCTGTGCCCATACAGTACTGAGATGTTGCAGACTTGGGTGAATTTGGGTCTTGGTGGGAGTTGGGACTCTGGGGCATGGTTTGTCCGCAGATGTGTTGTTGACATCAGGGGTTGTTTGTGCAGGTGGATGTGTCAGAGTGTGACCTGCTCCTTTACGGATGTGGTCCCCACTCAGCCACCTCAGTGTGGTTGCGGGCACCATGTCATGATGATCGGACTGCAGCCATGCTAATTGTCATGCAGTGTCACTTGCATTGTCAGTGTGGCTCACAGACACGCTGCTTTGCTGGGTTTGGCACATGTGCATGGGTTGGTTGTGAGATTGGTGATGTGTGGGAAGGGCTCCCTCTGGGCACATAGTCGATGGGGGCCTACTTGCTGTTTGTAGGTGTGCTCAGGGACATGATGCGGAGTTATTGTGGGTGTGCACTGTGCTGTACTTAATTGTGCATGTGTGCCATTGTGCCCTTCTCCCCCCATGCCCCCAGTCCCTGGTTGTTACTCACCCTGTTGCTGTTGTGTCAGGTCATGTTGAGCAGTGTCCTGTCCCCCAACTCCTGCCACCGTCTCCCCACTGATGACTGTGGACACCATTTCCTCCATCTCATCCAGCTCCTCCTGTGGTGCTGGACTCCCACCTCCAGTCTGCATTGCTGCCTTCTGGTTGTTGGCTAGTTTCTGCTTCGTCTTGCGCTTCACATCATTCCAGCGCCTCTTGAGCTCTTCCATGGTCCTCCTCAGCACTCCGACTGCATTCACCTTGTCCAGGATGGACTGCCATGTTGCATTTTTTGTTGCCAATGACACAGTGGAGATGATGAACAGTTGTTGATGGTGTTCTATCACCTCTGTGATCAGGATCCTGTTTTCCTGCGGACTGAACCGCGTCTTCCTCTTCTTCTTGTCCTTGCCCTTCCCTGTCCCCGAGGTCCCAGGCTGCTCCTCCGGGGGGCTTGTGGGGTTCTGCCGTCCTCTGTACCTGCTCCGGCTGCCTCCATTGTGCTTCGCTGTAGTTAGGTTTTTGTTTGTGTTTTTTTTTCTGCTTTTGTAGTGATTTTTCCCGCCTGACGTGTGTGATTTGCAGGCCTGGCGCTGCTTATCGCTGATTGTCTTATCGCGGTTGGGCCCATCGCAACTTTTTTCGCGTTCGGGGTTTGGATTTTCATCGCCGTCCCGGTAATGTTATCGCGGACATTTGACGCGTTATCGGGAGGCCATTGTATGTTACTGCCATTTTGAAAAGACGACGTTAACACAGAGTTATTTTCCCGCGATAGACGGCGATATGAAAACTTGCGTTAACCTATTTTGGCGATGTTTATCGCACGTTCTTGAGAATATCCCCCTAAAACTCTTGCCCTCACCATGCACTGCCTATTACATTCATCACAAAATGTTCTAAGCCATCATTTATAACATCACTGATGACATCTTGTCTGACATTACTGATAACACTGTGACACTATGCATGGCGGGGGCCTGAGCCTTTTTTTCCCTGTGAATTAAATCTATCTATCTATCTATCTATCTATCTATCCATCTATCTCTCTCTCTCTCTCTCTATATATATATATATATATATACATATATATATTCACTGAAAAAAACAAAGTTTACAGGGACGTTATAGTTAGATCAGATTTCACTCCTAGAAAACCAGTGAAATTCGGCAGTTATAGGTATCTGAGCTAACTAAAACGTACGCCACCGCAAGGCACTGCTTATGACCTCACATATTATATCACTCATGACATGGTCAGTGCCATCACTGATGACATCTCAAATGACATCACTGATGACATCACCGATGATCCACAGAACCACTCACACACCTACTCACACCCCCATACAACCTCTTGTATGTTCATGTGGGTTCATGGGTGGGTTTATCACTGATGTCATCAGTGATGTCATCAGTGATGTCACTGACCATATCATGAGTGATGTAATATGTAACATCATCAGCAGTGCATTGCGGGGGTGCGAGTTATAGTTAGCTCAGCTAACTATAACGGACAAATTTCTCTGGTTTTGTACGAGTGAAATGTCAACCTAACTATAACGTCCCTGAAACCTGTGTTTTTTTCAGTGAATTTCAAAGGTTTTTTAAATGCTAATTCCTAAATATAAAGTCCCTGAAACCTATGTTTTTTTCAGTGAATTTCAAAGGTTTTATAAATGCTAATTTCTAACTATAAAGTCGCTGAAACCTATGGTTTTTTCAGTGAATTTCAAAGGTTTTTTAAATGTTAATTTCTAACTATAAAGTCCCTGAAATCTATGGTTTTTTCAGTGAATTTCAAAAGTTTTTTAAATGCTAATTTCTAACTATAACGTCCCTGAAACCTATGGTTTTTTCAATGAATTTCTAAGGTTTTTTAAATGCTAATTACTACCTATAACGTCCATGAAACCTGTTTTTTCAGTGAATTTCTAAGGTTTTGTAACATGTTTTGAAATTTTTAGAGTGGAACAGCAATGGCACTATATCTTCAACAATTTCTGTAAAATTGCAGTGTGTACAATTTACATTATGGCAGGGGTATGAGAGGCAACATATAAGTACAGACAGTTACAGAGTCTATGTTACAAAAAAGAATTCTAAATCCACGTTGTTGTTTGCAGCCTTGATGTGTCTTTATTAAGCAAGTACCAGATTTTCATAAATGCACAGCCAACGCGTTTCGCCCAAACATGGGCTTCTTTAGGGCGATAGATGGGTGCTGTACTCTCGCCAAGGTCATAAAATGAAATTCACAAATCATTCGGGTCCGTGCCAGGACATAAAGATAAAAAGACGTTCCCTTAAGTCAAGGGTAACCAATGGTCCGAAGAAAGTCAACGACCAAGGTGCTCTGTCCCTGCCGTGATTGGTCCGTATCAAAGACAAGGGGTAATCATTAGTAGCGATGAGTCCGCGGTCCGTTTTCTATGGCATCTGTGTCAAGCCTGGCACTTGCTTAATAAAGACACATCAAGGCTGCAAACAACAACGTGGATTTAGAATTCTTTTTTGTAACATAGACTCTGTAACTGTCTGTAATTGTATATGTTGCCTCTCATACCCCTGGCATAAACGATTAATTTTTGGGCCATTTGAGGTGGGCAATATTCCAGAAGGGTAGTGACTAGTCTGGGCAGTGCAATCCTCCTGAAAACCCGGTTGCCTCTTTCAGTAGTAATTTACATTATAGATTAAAAACGCTTGTTGTAAATTTTTAAGCTTTTATAAAGGTCATGTGATTTTTTATCCTTTTTAAAATATGTATTTACATATTTTTTTTTTATTTTTTTTTTAAAATTGAGATTCGCTTACTAATCGCGTACCAGTCACGGTGGGTGCGTGAAGCCAAACATCCTGCGGCCGTATTTGTTAAGTCATGCACAATGTGCGTACGGTGCGCGATGGGTGCGTGGTTCTCATTTTTCATGTTTACGAAATTTAAATACTTGATATATACTATATATTTGTGCAATCAATCGTATATACTTTAATGAAAGAGTTATAAAACTGATATTAACATCAATAATATGAAGATTAAACTTCTTATAATGAAGTTAAGGAAGCCGCGACGGCCCAGCGTAACCTCATGTATATATTTCCGGGTTCGCGTCATGTACGGGAATCCAGCACAAGTTATTTAGTTTTAAAAGTATATATATAAAACTTTATTATATATATCATACTAAGAGATTGATATACAAATTTGTAAATTTAGTATATTTGTAACTGAAATAAAGATATATTATTGTTAAATATATTTTTCGGGAATCGCGTCTGGTGCGCGCTAGTTGCGCGTCGGGTACCCGAATCCCATGTGACTTCAAAAGAAAGCATTTCATTGGTTAAGAAGCTTTCTATTCTAGTACTTGCAGGACCCCACCCAATTTTTTAATTCTTCCATCAGCATCTTCAGAAGACACAGCTCTTGTGTTTTCTGCTCCTCTTTATTTCATTTTTTTGGTTTTTTTTTTTTCACTGAGCAAATGGCTTCTGTTAATCCACCACAGGACATTCCTGCAGAAGAAGAGGAACTGGAAGAACCAATCAAATGACGCAAAGAAAGTATTGTGTGGGCTTTCTTTTCTATACCACCTGGAGAGAAGAAGGTGAATGCACTATTTGTGGAAATGTCCTATCTCGGGGATCCGATAAAAAATATTCCTGCGGAACGTCATCAATGATGAAGCACCTACAGACCATACACCCGAATCGTCTTGTACGAGAACAACATCGTCGCCAACTTCAACAAAGTGAGCAAGATCATCAGGTCGCAGGGCCTAGCACTTCGACAGGTTCTTCCGCATCCACCCAAAATGGACAAATTATTCGAGAGTTCGCTGGACTTGAGCAGCACTGCATAAAGTGCAAAAAACTACTTTGTGCTGGAGAGCAATCTGTTGAAGCTGTTGTGGTTGCTGCAAAGAACCACCGCTGTTATTTTTTTGTTTGTTTTTGAAATGACTTTATAATTGCAAAGTGTTTGGAAACGGTTTTTCAGTTCATCCTGTTGATTTTTTGATATGTTGTTAAAAAACACCCAAAAAATTAATAAAAGTGTTCAAAAACACAAAACATTTTAAAAAGAAAATAAGAAGAAAAAAATGGTTCTTTTTAGAACTGCCTATTTGGTTGAAAATAGACAAACTTGTATGTGTTGTATGAATTGCTTCAAGTGTAATATGTGAATCATTGTATGAGTGCATGAGTACTGCCTGAGTGAATGAATGAGTGCAGCAGTAATGTGTGGGTCATTGGATGAGTGCATGTATAGTGCTTGAGTGAATGGATAAGTGCATGGATAGTGCCTGGCTGATTGCATGAGTGCAAGAGTAGTGTCTGAGTGATTGGATGAGTGCATAAGTAGAGCCTGAGTCCATGGATGAGTGCATGGGTAGTACCTGGGTGATTGGAGGAGTGTTTGAGTAGTGCCTGAGTGAATGGTTGAGTGCGCGGGTACTGTTTAAGATAATGATGAGTGCAATAGTGGTGCCTGAGTGATTGGATGAGTGCATGGATAGAGCCTGAGTGCATGGATGAGTGTATGGATAGTGCTTGGGGGATTAGATGAGTGCATGGGTAGTGTTTGAGGGAATGGATGAGTGCAATAGTAGTGCCTGAGTGATTGGATGAGTTCATGGGTAGAGCCTGAGTGCATGGGTAGTGTTTGGGTGATTGGAGGAGTGCATGGATAGTGCCTGAGTGCATGGGTAGTGTTTGAGGAAATGGATGAGTGCAATAGTAGTGTCTGAGTGATTGGATAAGTACATGGGTAGAGCCTAAGTCAATGGATGAGTGCATGGGTAGTGTTTGGGTGATTGGATGAGTGCATGGGTAGTGCCTGAGTGCATGGATGAGTGCATGGGTAGTGTTTGAGGGAATGGATAATTGCAGCAGTAGTGCCTGAGTGATTGCATCAGTGCATCGGTAGAGCCTGCGTGCATGAATGAGTGCATGGGTAGTGTCTGGGTGATTGGAACAGTGCATGGGTAAGGCCTGAGTATATGGAGCAATGCATAGGTAGAGCCTGAGTGCATGGATGAGTGCATGGGTAGTGCCTGGGTGATTGGAGGAGTGCATGGGTAGTGCCTTAGTGCATGGATGAGTGCATGGGTAGTGTTTGAGGGAATGGATGAGTGCAACAGTAGTGTCTGAGTGATTAAATGAGTGCATGGATAGAGTCTGAGTGCATGGATGAGTGCATGGATACTGCCAGGGTGAATGAATGAGGTCATGGGTAGTACCTGAGTGCATGGATGAGTGCATGGCTAGTGTTTGAGGGAATGGATGAGTGCAATAGTAGTGCCTGAGTGATTGGATGACTGCATGGGTAGTGCTTGAGTGATTGCATGAGTGCATGGGTAGTGTTTGAGAGAATAGATGAGTGCAATAGTAGTGCCTGAGTGATTGGATGAGTGCATGGGTAGTGTTTGGGTGATTAGATGAGTGCATGGGTAGAGCCTGAGTGCATGGGTAGTGCTTGAGGGAATGGACAATTGCAGCAGTAGTGCGTGACTGATTGCATCAGTACATCAGTAGAGCCTGAGTGCATGAATGAGTGCATGGGCAGTGTCTGGGTGATTGGAGCAGTGCATGGGTAGTGCCTGTGTACATGAAGCAATGCATAGGTAGAGCCTGAGTGCATGGACGAATGCATGCGTAGTGCCTGGGTGATTGGAGCAGTGCATGGGTATTGCCTGAGTGCATGGATGAGTGCATAGGTAGTGTTTGAGGGAATGGATGAGTGCAACAGTAGTGTCTGAGTGATTAAATGAGTGCATGGGTAGAATCTGAGTGCTTGGATGAGTGCATGGATACTGCCAGGGTGAATGAAGGAGTGCATGGGTAGTGCCTGAGTACATGGATGAGTGCATGGGTAGTATTTGAGAGAATAGATGAGTGCAATAGTAGTGCCTGAGTGATTGGATGAGTGCATGGGTAGAGCCTAAGTGCATGGATGAGAGCATGGGTAGTATTTGGGTGATTGCATGAGTGCATGGGTAGTGCCTCAGTGCATGGATGAGTACATGGGTAGTGTTTGAGGGAATGGACGATTGCAGCAGTAGTGCCTGAGTGATTGCATCAGTGCATCGGTAGAGCCTGAGTGCATGAATGAGTGCATGGGTAGTGTCTGGGTGATTGGAGCAGTGCATGGGAAGTGCCTGAGTACATAAAGCACTGCATAGGTAGAGCCTGAGTGCATGGATGAGTGCATGGGTAGTGCCTGGGTGATTGGAGGAGTGAACAAGTAGTGCCTGGGTGATTGGATGACTACATGGGTAGTGCTTGAGTGATTGGATGAGTGCATGGGTAGTGTTTGTTAGAATGGATGAGTGCATGGGTAGAGCCTGGGTGCATGGATGAGTGCATGGGTAGTGCCTGCGTGATTGGAGGAGTGCATGGGTAGTGCCTGAGTGATTGAATGAGTGCATGGGTAGTGTTTGAGAGAATGGATGAGTGCATGGTTAGTGCCTGAGTGACTGGATGAGTGCATAAGTAGAGCCTGAGTACATGGATGAGTGCATGGGTTGTGCCTGGGTGATTGGAGGAGTGGATGAGTAGTGCCTGAGGGATTGGATGAGTGCATGGGTAGTGTTTGAGGGAATGGATGAGTGCAATAGTGGTGCCTGAGTGATTGGATGAGTGCATGACCAGAGCCTGAGTGCATGGATGAGTGCATAGGTAGTGCCTGGGTGATTGGAGGACTACATGGGTTGTGCCTCAGTGATTGGATGAGTGCATGGGTAGTGTTTGAGAGAATGGATGAGTGCATAGGTAGTATTTGAGAGAATGGATGAGTGCAATAGTAGTGTCTGAATTTTTGTATGAGTGCATGTGTATTGCCTGTCTGATTGCATAAGTGCAGGGATAGTACCTGTCTGATGATATCTGAAACGTTCAACATTTTATTTTTATAAGGTATAAATAACACATAAATGAATATTATCATGCATATTATGTTATGTGTTCTTACCTTTTTAGTAATTTAGATACATAACTCTGTTGAACTATTTTAGAATAGTATTGTCGTAAACTGTACTAAAACACTTTTCAAACTTCACCATTACCTACTGTAAAGAAGATTTTTTTTTATATATTGTGACGTATTACAGAAATTAAAATATTACACTTTTAAGAACACAACATGTTTTTAGAATACATAACATTTTCAGTTTCCCTTTTTTGCTGTTCTCAGATTCTACTGAACATCACCATACACAGTGATTTCAATGTAGTATCATCATACATCATACAACAGTGGGGAAAAAACAATCAACGAGATTGTGAAAAAAAACAAATTACCACACAGCATTATTTCCAATATGTGTACCTATATGTTTACCTATCTACAGTTTCTAAATTATTGCCAACTTGTACATTAAGTCGTTTATTACTCTCAAGTACATTTGCTAAATTGCTCAAATGTATACTCTCTTTTACATCTGGTACAATATAGACAAGAAATATATAAACTATTGCTTTTAAACACAATTTTCCAAATGCAATATTATAAATAGTAACGTTTCAATCCTGTTCACTTTCTGTTCACATCTTCCCAATAGGCCGAATAATGTATTCAAAACTTTCGCTTGGTAAAAATCCAATTTAAATTTGTTAATTTGTGTTCACATCTTCCCAATAGGCTGAATAATGTATTCAACACTTTCACTTAAAAAATATCCAATATAAATTTGTTAATTCATGTTACCATCTTCCCAATAGGCCGAATAATGTATTCAAAAATTTGGCTTCAAAAATATCAAATATGAATTTTGTAAATCGAAAGGCAACCTAGATTTTAATTGCAAGTGGGCATCATTGCAATGTGCCCATCCTTTATTACACTTTAAATACACAGTATAGTGTCCAAATGTTGTAGTAGGTCCATCATGGAAAATAATAGCCACTGCTATAAAAGTTCTTCCTGAAATAGATATTTGACTTGCAACAAAAAAAATTATTTTGGTTTCCAATTTTCTTTCATTTGCTCTACAACGTTGAAATATTAAAATGAGATATTTTCCAGATCTTTCTATATGTAATGTAGAAAACATCTCTGATTTACAATGCGAACATTTCATATCCTGATTGGCTGTTTTTACTAATTTCTTGAAAGGTACTGATTTGCAATCTGGTATCGTCAAGTATATTAATCGTTCTGTGTCTATTTCAGTGCTGGAAGTAAATGAGCACTCTTCACATTTATGATCCCATCTGTAACTTACTCCAAATAAGTTTTCAATCTGTATTCCTTCATCTTCTAATACTTCAAGCATAAACATTAGAAAGTCTTGTGCATCTTGTTGTACATTAAGAGTAAATGTCAAAGAACCAATACATATATCCAAAAGATGTCGAACACCAGAAGCAGTATGGATTTTACATCTGTCAGTTACCTATTGTTTAAGTACATGACGTAATAAAGAACAAAACCTTTTTTTCCATGATTTCCCATAATTTCACAATGAAGGTCTTCTAGATAAAACACAACATTCAAAATCACATTAGCATACCAGTTCATACCTGAACTGTTTTCCAACTGGTATCCTACAATGTCATCAACAGTTTCCATTTTCATTTTCTTTACACTTTCATGATTCTCTTCAATGGTTTTCTTTTTTTGAACCTCAATTGACTGTTTGACATATTTTTGTTTTGGACACACTACACGTTTCTCATATATGGGATATTCACCTAAATTCGGAGTATAAAGTCTTCTTAAACAATTGTACTCTCTTACACAATTTGCATCAGCACTAAACTTTTTCTCATCAAAATCAATCAAATACAAACCAGATAATGTTCTTACTCGAGACAATGCAATATATGCCATTCCTGCATTGAACACTGTACTTCCAATATTTACAAAAGCACTGTCTACTCTATACTTAAACCTTGAGATTTATGAATAAATACTGCATATGCTAAAAACAAAGGAAACTGTTTTCTGCGAACATACAAGTCTTTTACAAGCAAAAAACATACAACACAATGCCCAATCTGTCTTACCTCTTTAATCTGATCAAATTTTATCTTCAAAAATTCTATTCCATCTCTGTTCTGAAAATTTACAAAATCACCAACTTTTCCCATTGCTCCATTTACTAAACCTTCTTCTACATTCAAATTACGCCGTAAAATTACCCGACAGTTTATACATACATGTAAAGTCTTTTCTAAGCCTGCAGTCTTAGATACAGACTTTTCCAAACAATCCAATTTTGACTGTAGTTTCTCTGTGAGAAGAATAGTCACTCCTTGATGTTCAATTTTAACAATAGCTTCAATTTCCACGATTTGTTGTTTTTCCAGTTTTAAAAGTTCTTGATTAAATGTAGAACACTCTTGCAGTGTAGGCATTAGGCAAAATATAAACTTCTTTTCTCCAAGCTTATTGTACATTATTTCAGCCGCTGTGTTTCCAGTTGTAAACAAGTTCCTCAGTAGCCGACTTTCTAAAGCTTCGTTACCATGTTTCGTCAAGACACCAATTCTTATACCTTGAAGAATGTTTCCATAATGTTCATAACTTGCTTGTCGCATATTCTTAATAAGTTCTTTATATTCAAAATTAGACCAAATGTTCACATTTCCAATGCTTCCCAAAGATTTTCTAGTATCTTCATGCACAAGTGTTTTAAAAACATGTTGCCCTTTTACAGGAGTAAGTTGTAGTAGATCGCCGAATACAATTATATGTTTTCCTCCAAACAAAACATTGTAATCTGTTTTTAAAATCTGCTGCATTCTCAAGTGTACAAAGGCAAGCATTAAGTTTGGTACCATGCTCACCTCATCAATGATTATAAGTTTCATTTTCTTCAGTACTCTTGAGACTTCATAGCAAGCTTCTCCAGATAGCTTGTGATATTCCAATTTATTTTCATGTTCAACTGGTAGCATGAGTAATCGATGTAAAGTAATCCCTTTAATGTTGTGTGCTGCTAATCCATTTGGAGCTGTTACAACACAAGATAAATTGGATGCTGTAGTTTTGTATAGAAAACTGGCCAAAACTTTAATTAAGAAACGTTTTCCTGTTCCAGCTTGACCACTGATGTACATTAGAATAGGTTTAAACAATGAGCATTGGCATTCCTTTTTTTCATGTTGCAAACCATGTTGTATCTGTTCTGTCACTTGTAGATATATTTCTTTTTGTTCAATGTTTAGTTGTTCTTCTAACTTTCCCAACTGAATAATATCCTGTTGTGCTTGCTGCATTGCAGTTTCTACTTCATTCATGGCTATTGCTGCTTCATTTTCAATAATTGGTTGTCCTAGTGGATCTTGACTTAGTGGACCCAAACTTTGACTATCTTGAGAACTGTCTCTAGCTATTTCAGCTGCAATAGTAGTTTCTTGTTCAATCTCATCAATTAACATTTGTAGATAAGTTGGGGAGATTGTGCATTGAATGCTATCTTTACATGCATTAAAAGAATCTTCATAGCGGTCAAAATCTCCCAGTAATTCCGATTCACTACCCCAAGGCTTGAAAAGTTGCAGAAGTGCTAAATAGAAAAATTCCCTCTTATCTGGACTTTCACAACTGAGTTTTTAGTGGTTAATAAGATTTCCTTTGGTATGTTTTACCAAATATCCATCATAACCAAATACTGCATATTTTTCTTATTTTATATTTTCTGTAATGTTTCTTTTAAAGCTATAATGTGGAAGTATTTCATAGAGACATACTTTTTCCAGATATGGACTCCTTTTGGGATAGTATGTATCCAACATATTAGTTTTAACACTATCTGTACTTTCTGGTTCATTCACTGCTAAGTATTCGATTTATTGTAATGTTTTCAATTCTCTATTTCGTGTGCAGGCAAGACCTAAACTTACCCAAATGATTCCTCTTGAATTTGAATATAAACTGGCAGAGCTCAACTGATCTGAACCTTCATAGGATCCAATGTCTCGGTGGGAAAGCATTTTCAAGCTAAAGCTGTACAATTTCTTGCTAAGACTCTTTTCCTGTGAAATTTCTTCCCACATTTCTTTCATCTCTGTCTTTTCAGATTTAGTTATATATGATGTAACATAGCGAGCAACACCAATTGAATTATCTGCAACATATTGAATATCCATGTTTGCATTCCACATTGTCAAAATCACTGGATTGTAGTCATTAATGTACTTTGAATCTTCAGTTCTTTTTAAGTTGTATGTATTCTTTGGAGATTTCCGAGTTATTGTATGACTTACTGCTGACATAAAACTATTTACTCTTCCTTTTGAAATTATTGGACGTGGGAATGCAAAACAACACTTTGTATAAAAGTTTCCCTTAGACTAGTATTTTCGTCGAAAGTATTTGCCCCATTGATGACTTTGAAACTGTAAAACTTGCTGCTATCTCAAGGTGTTTTCGCCTCCTTCTCTTGGAATGGCACAGGTAACATACTGTTCAATGAAAGACAAAACACTTTCATCAGTATCAGGTCCAAATTTTGGAACATTCTTGATCCATAATAGCATGTGTATTTGAGGAGCACCTCTGGCTTGGTACTCTTTTCGCTAAAAGAAATCAGTTATTTCTCCAAGAGGTGAATTTTTTATTTTGCAGATAAAAGACATCATAGCTTGAAACCTATGATTAAAATATCTGCAGACATTTACAGGGTCCAAGGAACATAGTTCTACAACTGTCTTCAATTCAATATTTTTTACATTTGAATTTGCTTCTCGTAGAAATTTAAGTAAATCGTCCCATGCATATTCAGCACAGCTAAGTGTCACAAACCATGTAGGGGTACCTAAGTTTCTTAACATACATTTAAGTTCTCCATGACGACGATACCAATACTGATTGGTACCTTGTTGACACGCCATCAAATTTATTAACTGAGATTCTAGCTGTTCATCTCTTTGTTGAATTTTATCCATGAATTCCTTTGCAGAAACATGTGGAAGATGAACTCCTGTTTTTAATATATAATTCACTGCATATGAAAGTGCAGACAAATCATTTTCAAAGAGAAGATGAAATATATATGGAATACACTGTCGAAATCTTGGATCTACTGAGTACAATCTTGTCGAACGGTATTCTGAAGCTGGAATCTGTACTGCTCGCTCATCATATCGTCGACCTTCTCCAGTGGGGAACAGCTGTGGAAAACATTGTGCTTCTAAACTTTTTTCCCATACGCTCATGGGAGTTCCCTTCGCTTTCTTCATTTGAAATAATTCAATATTTTTTCCTATCACTTCTTTTGAATGTAGAGGATGTATCCTGTAATGTTCATAAATCTCATTACTTGTCCACTTTTTCTATTTGGCCACTTGAAATTTCTGTTTCATCTTCTAAACATATTTCCTGTTCATCAACGCTTACATTCTCATAATAAATATTATTCTGCACCAGATACAATGTAGCCTTTTGAAGTTTGTTTACATCTACAAACTCTTGCCATATTTTTCGACTCTTTGTTGGTACACCATTAACTAGAATAACTACAGGCTCACTTTCCTCCCTATCTATACCAACAGTTTCAATATTTTTCTTAAAATCTAAAGGTAAGTATACAACACTTCCTTTCAGACCTCTTTGTAAATCTGTTGGAGGCAGTGACCCTGTTTTAGGCTCCATACGAACTATAGCCTGAAATGGGTGCACAGATTGAATAAGAATAAACTCATATGTATTTAAATCTGCCAGTTCCGGAGGAATACCTACCAACTCTAAGTTGTTATGTACAGCTCTAGCTGGCATTTTGTTCTCTTCTAATTTGTTGTAACAATATTTACAAATACGTTGATCAGTAGCCAACTCAAAACGACCTTCCGCCAACAAATAAGCACCAAATTGCTCCCACTTATCATTGTTTTAATTTTTACTTTTTAAATATAGATCAACATTCCTAGTTTGACTTCTATAGTGAGTACATCGACAACAAATACAAACATAGTTTGGTTTTTCAGATGAAACTATCTTAAACTTTGTAATTTCTTCCCCAAACTTGTCAATACTAATATCTTCCACCTGTTCTTCAACACCTACACTTATTAAGCTCTCACTTTCTCTACACTCCTATTTTGAACCAAAGAAATGAAACTGAATATCATCACAAACTTTTTTTACATCTTATACTGAACCATGCAAAAGAGCTGTGTTCATTTCACTTAAACATAATGCAGGACTTTTTACATAGTAGACTCTCCTTACTAACTTCCGCATTTCTGAGTGGTATACTGCTAACATTCCTAAATGATGGAAAGTACTTTGATACACTTTTCTTGAAAGACAAGCCAGAGAATGACCTTGCAAGTTAGTATAGTTTCTTACTTTACATGGATCTAGTCCTTGTAACATCTTAATCTTCTGTTTAAGACTTTTTTTGGCATATTCTCATAAAAAAAACTCATAATATGTCAATAGCTTCCTGTCAAATACTACAAATACTACTGCAATCCCACTTATATACTGGAGCTTGTGTACAACTTCCTTGAACTTCTTCAGCTATTACTTCTTCCACATTCCTAGGAACCATCTTTTCTTTTTGAATTGGACAACCATCTTTCATTTCATAACAACAACCACTAGTATCAACTGCATGTACTAATGTATTTTGTTGAAAATAGCTTTCTTCATTAAAGAAAGACTCAGTGCTAGAAGTGTGCTTTCATTCACCAGTAAAAAAATTTCATTCTCTTCAATATCAATAAAAATAATTTTCATTTCAATTCAAAAGCTTTTTCTACTACACTTTCAATCTGTTGCTTTTTCTTATAAGCTGCTGATCTCTTTATATATTTTTACAATCTTTCAATACATTTTGTAGTACTCTACTTTTATACATTCTCTTCCTAATATATTTATATTCTTTCAGCCTTCTTTCAACATGGATTGTTTTCCCATAACATGATTTTCTATTAATATGTCCTTTTTTTGTTTCCTTCTGATTGGTTGAAGAACTTTCCTTTCTCTTTTCCAAAGTTTGAAAATTCTTTACATTCTTCAAAAGTCTTTTAACAAACTCTTTAGTTCTCTTACCAGAAGTATTTTTCTTCAATGTATCATTTTGAACTTCATCTAATTTCTGCTTTTCTCTTTTCTTTAAATAGTACTGTTTTTTCTTGTCTTTTCTTTTGATCTTTTCTTGCCATACTCAATCTTTGTTACTAATAATGGTAAATATCTGAAAAAAAGAAAAGTTTAAATAGTTTTAAAAATAATTTTATGTTATTAAAATAATTATATACAAATATTCTGATCTATGAATGAACAAATACTTTTAATTGCATTCCAAATGTCTCCATAACACATAAATATTTAGAATATTATAGTTTGCATATTATCAAACCTATAATAAGAACCCAACGTTTAACATCTTAGAGCACATACTATCTACATTTGTGTTAAAAAAAAGGATATGTATTCATTTCCACTCATAGAATATGGCACCTGGGTATTGAACAAGCTATGTCAGACACTGCATATTTCCTTCATTCAGAAGACATCACAACCTCTGCAACAGAATGACAGAGCAGAACTAAAGGATTTCTGTACTACTACCAAAATTAACCAGGTTCAGATGTATAATACATCAGACAATAGATGTAGAAGTAGACACATACGTCATTCACAACACTATAAAGTAGATTAAACTTCACAGACTGGTGTTCCCATTTCAAAATGACACCTAGAGTGTTGAGCTTACCCAAATATAAAGCAACAACCCTTAACATGTCTCTGTTCTAAGTCTCACCATATTCCGGAAAGTGTGTATGCATGTGTCTGTACCTTTTGTTAGTGACACCATATATAAAAGAAATATACAAATAGTTGTACACCTGTGTTTTTCAACAGACTCATACAAAGTAGCCTAATCACTAATCCCTCTAATGTCTTAAACCTCACTTTTGTGCTGCAGCTTCACCATTCTATTACTACTCAGACTGTTGAGTCTAGCCAAATACAAAGCAGCAACCCTTCACATGTCTCCGTTATAACTCTCACCATATACCTGAAAGCATACATGCATGTGCCTGCACCTTTTCCTAGTGGCATTATATATAAAATAAACATACAAATAGACGTATACCTGTGTTTTATACGTCTAGCATCTTCAGATGCATAACACGTATGAGAATACATGTACAAGTAGAGACAAGAAACATACAAATAGACGTACACCTGTGTTTTATACGTCTAGCATCTTCAGATGCATAACACGTATGAGAATACATGTACAAGTAGAGACATACCTCAGTCACAACACCATGCAGACCTTTAAACATGACAGACTTCACTTTACATTTCAAACAGACGACTACAGTTATGCGGCGTACTTCAAGTGTACCTTTCCTCAGACTCATACAAAGTAGCCTAATCACTAACCCCTTTGCCAACATATCTTAAACCTCACTTTTCTGCTGCTGCTGATTCACCATTCCACTACTACTCATGTGTTGAGCCTAGCCAAATACAAAGCAGCAACCCTTCACATGTCTCTGTTGTAAGTCTCACCATATTCCTGAAAGTATGTATGCATGTGTCTGTACATTTTGCTAGGGATACCATATATAAAAGAAAAATACAAATAATTGTATACTGGTGTTTTTCCACAGTCTCATACAAAGTAGCTTAATCACTAATACATCTTCCAAAATGTCTTAAACCTCACTTTTGTGCTCCATCTTTACCATTCTACTACTACTCAGAGTGTTGAGCCTACCCAAATACCAAGCAGCAACCCTTCACATGTCTCTGTTGCAACTCTCACCATTTTCCTGAAAGCATACATGCATGTTTCTGCACTTTTCCTAGTGGCATCATATATAGAAGAAACATAGAAAAAGACGTATACCTGTGTTTTATACGTCTAGCATCTTCAGGTGTACAACACGTATGAGAATACATGTGCAAGTAGAGACATACCTCAGTCACAAGCCCATGAAAACCATAAAACTTGACAGACTGCACTTCACATTTCAAACAGACACCTAAATTTATGCGACATACTTCAAGTGAACCTTTCCACAGACTCATACAGACTAGCATAATCACTAATCCCTCCGCCAACATGTCTTAAACCTCACTTTTGTGCTGCACCTTCATCATTCTGTGACTATTCAGGGTGTTGGGCCTAGCGAAATATAAACCAGCAACCCTTTGCATGTCTCTGCTGTAAGTCTCACTATATTCCTGAAAGCTTGCAGGCATATGTCTGTACCTTTTGCTAGGGACAACATATATAAAAGATACATAAAAATCGATGTATACCTGTGGTTTACACGTCTAGCATCTTCAGATGCATAACATGTATGAGAACACATGTGCAAGTAGACACATACCTCACCATGAAAACCTGAAAACTTGACAGACTACACTTCACATTTCAAACAGAAACCTAGATTTATGCGGTGTACTTCAAATGTACCTTTCCTCAGACTCATACAAAGTAGCCTAATCACTAATCCCTCTGCCAACATGTCTTAAACCTCACTTTTGTGCTGCAGCTTCACCATTCTGTGACTACTCAGGGTGTTGGGCCTAGCAAAATATAAACCAGCAACACTTAGCATGTCTCTGCTGTAAGTCTCACTATATTCCTGAAAGCATGCATGCATATGTCTGTACCTTTTGCTAGAGCCACCATATATAAAAGAAGCATACAAATAGATGCATACCTGTGTTTTATACGTCTAGCATCTTCAAATGCATAACACATATGAGAACACATGTGCAAGTAGAGACATACCGCAGTCACAAGACCATGAAAACCTTAAAAGCTGACAGACTGCACTTCACATTTCAAACAGACACCTAGATTTATGCGGCGCACTTCAAGTGCACCTTTCCACAGACTCATACAAAGTTGCTTAATCACTAATTCCTCTGCCAACATGTCTTAAATCTCACTTTTGTGCTGCAGCTTCACCATTCTGCGACTACTCAGGGTGTTGGGCCTAGCGAAATATAAACCAGCAACCCTTCGCATGTCTCTGCTGTAAGTCTCACTATATTCCTGAAAGCATGCATGCATATGTCTGTGCATTTTGCTTGTAACACCATATATAAAAATCATACAAATAGTTGTATACCTGTGTTTTATGCACCTAGCATCTTCAGATGCATAACACATATGAGAACACATGTGCAAGTAGAGACATACCTCAGTCACAAGACCATGAAATCCTTAAAACTTGACAGACTACACTTCACACTTCCAACAGACACCTAGATTTATGCGGCATCCTTCAAATGAACCTTTCCATAGACTCATACAAAGTAGCCTAATCACTAATCCCTCTGCCAACATGTCTTAAACCTCACTTTTCTGCTGCAGCTTCACCATTCTGCGACTACTCAGGGTGTTGGGCCTAGCGAAATATAAACCAGCAACCCTATGCATGACTCTGCTGTAAGTCTCACTATATTCCTGAAATCATGCATACATATGTCTGTACCTTTTGCTAGAGACACCATATATTAAAGAAGCATACCAATAGATGTATACCTGTATTTTATATGTCTAGCATCATCAGATGAATAACACATATGAGAACGCATGCAAGTAGAGACATACCTCAGTCACAAGACCATGAAAACCTTAAAAGTTGACAGACTTCGTTTCACATTTCAAACAGACACCTAGATTTATGCGTCGTACTTCAAGTGAACCTTTCCACAACTCATACAAAGTAGCATATTCACTATTTCCTCTGCCAACATGTCTTAAACCTCATTTTTGTGCTGCAGCTTCACCATTCCGCGACTACTCAGGGTGTTGGGACTAGTGAAATATAAACTAGCAACCCTTCACATGTCTCTGCTGTAAGTCTCACTATATTCCTGAAAGCATGCATGCATATGTCTGTACTTTTTGCAAGTGACAGCATATATAAAAGAAACATACAAATAGTAGTATAACTGTGCTTTATACATCTAGTATCATCAGATGCATAACACGTATGAGAACACGTGCAAGTAGAGACATACCTCAGTCACAAGACCATGAAAACCTTAAAACGTGACGGACTACACTTCACACTTCAAACAGACACCTAGATTTATGCGGCGTACTTCAAGTGTACCTTTACTCAGACTCATACAAAGTAGCATAATCACTAATTCCTCTGCCAACATGTCTTAAACCTCACTTTTGTGCTGCAGCTTCACCATTCTGGGACTACTCAGGGTGTTGGGCCTAGCAAAATATAAACCAGCAACCCTACGCATGTCTCTGCTGTAAGTCTCACTATATTCCTGAAAGCATGCATGCATATGTCTGTACCTTTTGCTAGTGACACCATATATAAAAGAAGCATACATATCGATGTATACCTGTGTTTTATACATCTAGAATCTTCAGATGCATAACACATATGAGAACACATGTGCAAGTAGAGACATACCTCAGTCACAAGACCATGAAAACCTTTAAAGTTGACAGACTGCACTTCACATTTCAAAGAGACACCTAAATTTATGCGGCATACTTCAAGTGAACCTTACCACGGACTCATACAAAGTAGCATAATCACTAATCCCTCTGCCAACATGTCTTAAACCTCACTTTTGTGCTGAAGCTACCATTGTGCGACTAGTCAGGGTGTTGGGCAAAGCGAAATATAAACCAGCAACCTTTTGCATGTCTCTGCTCTAAGTCTCACTATATTCCTGAAAGCATGCATACATATGTACCTTTTGCTAGAGACACCATATATTAAAGAAGCATACAAATAGATGTATACCTGTGTTTTATACGTCTAGCATCATCAGATGAATAACACATATGAGAACGCATGCAAGTAGAGACATACCTCAGTCACAAGACCATGAAAACCTTAAACGTTGACAGACTGCATTTCACATTTCAAACAGACACCTACATTTATGCGGCGTACTTCAAGTGAACCTTTCCACAACTCATACAAAGTAGCATATTCACTAATTCCTCTGCCAACATGTCTTAAACCTCACTTTTGTGCTGCAGCTTCACCATTCTGCGACTACTCAGGGTGTTGGGCCTAGCGAAATATAAACCAACAACCCTTCACATATCTCTGCTCTAAGTCTCACTATATTCCTGAAAGCATGCATACATATGTCTGTACTTTTTGCTAGTGACAGCATATATAAAAGAAACATACAAATAGTAGTATAACTGTGCTTTATACGTCTAGTATCATCAGATGCATAACACGTATGAGAACACGTGCAAGTAGAGACATATCTCAGTCACAAGACCTTGAAAACCTTAAAACGTGATGGACTACACTTCACACTTCAAACAGACACCTAGATGTATGCGGCGCACTTCAAGTGTACCTTTACTCAGACTCATACAAAGTAGCATAATCACTAATTCCTCTGCCAACATGTCTTAAACCTCACTTTTGTGCTGCAGCTTCACCATTCTGCGACTACTCACAGTGTTGGGCCTAGCGAAATATAAAGCAAGAACGCTTCGCATATCTCTGCTGTAAGTCTCACTATATTCCTGAAAGCATGCATACATATCTCTGTACCTTTTGCTACTGACACCATATATAAAAGAAGCATACAAATAAATGTATACCTGTGTTTTATATGTCTAGCATCTTCAGATGCAAAACACATATGAGAACACATGTGCAAGTAGAGACATACCTGTCACAACACCATGAAAACCTTAAAACTTGACAGACTGCACTTCACATTTCAAAACAGACACCTAAATTTATGCGGCATACTTCAAGTGAACCTTTCCACAGACTCATACAAAGTAGCATAATCACTAATCCCTCTGCCAACATGTCTTAAACCTCACTTTTGTGCTGCAGCTTCACCATTCTGCGACTACTCAGGGTGTTGGGCCTAGCGAAATATAAACCAGCAACCCTATGCATGTCTATGCTGTAAATCTCACTATATTCCTGAAAGCATGCATGCATATGTCTGTACCTTTTCCTACTGATACCATATATAAAGGAAGCATACACATAGATGTATACCTGTGTTTTATACAGCTAGCATCTTCAGATGCATAACACATATGAGAACACGTGCAAGTAGAGACATACCTCAGTCACAACACCATGAAAACCTTAAAACTTGACAGACAGCACTCGACATTTCAAACAGACACCTAGATTTATGCGTCGTACTTCAAGTAAACCTTTCCACAGACTCATACAAAGTAGCATAATCACTAATTCCACTGCCAACGTGTCTTAAACCTCACTTTTGTGCTGCAGCTTCACCATTCTGCGACTACTCTGGGTGTTGGGCCTAGCGAAATATAAACCAGCAACCCTATGCATGTCTCTGCTGTAAGTCTCACTATATTCCTGAAAGCATGCATGCATATGTCTGTACCTTTTGCTAGAGACACCATATATAAAAGAAGCATACAAATTGATGTATACCTGTGTTTTATATGTCTAGCATCTTCAGATGCATAACACATATGAGAACACATGTGCAAGTAGAGACATACCTCAGTCACAAGACCATGAAAACCTTAAAAGTTGACAGACTGCACTTCACATTTCAAAAAGACACCTAAATTTATGCGGCGTACTTCAAGTAAACCTTTCCACTGACTCATACAAAGTAGCATAATCACTAATTCCTCTGCCAACATGTCTTAAACCTCACTTTTGTGCTGCAGCTTCACCATTCTGCGACTACTCTGGGTGTTGGGCCTAGCGAAATATAAACCAGCAACCCTATGCATGACTCTGCTGTAAATCTCACTATATTCCTGAAAGCATGCATGCATATGTCTGTACCTTTTGCTACTGACACCATTTATAAAAGAATCATACAAATAGATGTATACCTGTGTTTTATATGTCTAGCATCTTCAGATGCATAACACATATGAGAACACAAGTGCAAGTAGAGACATACCTCAGTCACAACACCATGAAAACATGAAAACTTGACAGACTGCACTTCACATTTCAAAAAGACACCTACATTTATGCGGCGTACTTCAAGTGAACCTTTCCACAGACTCATACAAAGTAGCATAATCACTAATTCCTTTGCCAACATGTCTTAAACCTCACTTTTGTGCTGCAGCTTCACCATTCTGCGACTACTCACGGTGTTGGGCACAGCGAAATATAAACCAAGTACACTTTGCATGTCTCTGCTGTAAGTCTCACTATATTCCTGAAAGCATGCATGCATATGTCTGTATCTTTTTCTAGAGACAGCATATATAAAAGAATCATACAAATAGATGTATACCTGCGTTTTATAAGTCTAGCATCTTCAGATGCATAACACATATGAGAACACATGTGCAAGTAGAGACATACCTCAGTCACAAGACCATGAAAACCTTAAAAGTTGACAGACTGCACTTCACATTTCAAAAAGACACCTAAATTTATGCGGCGTACTTCAAGTGAACCTTTCCACGGACTCATACAAAGTAGCATAATCACTAATTCCTCTGCCAACATGTCTTAAACCTCACTTTTGTGCTGCAGCTTCACCATTCTGCGACTACTCTGGGTGTTGGGCCTAGTGAAATATAAACCAGCAACCCTATGCATGACTCTGCTGTAAATCTCACTATATTCCTGAAAGCATGCATGCATATGTCTGTACCTTTTGCTACTGACACCATTTATAAAAGAATCATACAAATACATGTATACATGTGTTTTATACATCTAGCATCTTCAGATGCATAACACATATGAGAACACAAGTGCAAGTAGAGACATACCTCAGTCACAACACCATAAAAACCTGAAAACTTGACAGACTGCTCTTCACATTTCAAAACAGACACCAAAATGTATGCGGCGTACTTCAAGTAAACCTTTCCACAGACTCATCCAAAGTAGCATAATCACTAATTCCTTTGCCAACATCTCTTAAACCTCACTTTTGTGCTGCAGCTTCACCATTCTGCGACTACTCAGGGTGTTGGGCCTAGCAAAATATAAACCGGCAACCCTTCGCATGTCTCTGCTGTAAGTCTCACTATATTCCTGAAAGCATGCATGCTCATCTCTGTACCTTTTTCTACAGACACCATATATAAATGAAGCATACAAATAGATGTATACCTGTGTTTTATACGTCTAGCATCTTCAGATGCATAACACATATGAGAACACGTGCAAGTTGAGACATACCTCAGTCACAAGACCATGAAAACCTTCAAACTTGACGGACTGCACTTCACACTTCAAACAGACACCTAGATTTATGTGGCGTACTTCAAGTGAACCTTTACTCAGACTCATACAAAGTAGCATAATCACTAATACCTCTGCCAACAAGTCTTAAACCTCACTTTTGTGCAGCAGCTTCACCATTCTGCGACTACTCACGGTTTTGGGCCTAGCGAAATATAAAGCAAGAACCCTATGCATGACTCTGCTGTAAGTCTCACTCTATTCCTGAAAGCATGCATGCCTATGTCTGTACCTTTTGCAACTGACACCATATATAAAAGAAGCATACAAATAGATGTATACCTGTGTTTTATACAGCTAGAATCTTCAGATGCATAACACATATGAGAACACATGTACAAGTAGAGACATACCTCAGTCACAACACCATGAAAACCTTAAAACTTGGCAGACTGCACGTCACATTTCAAAACAGACACCTAAATTTATGCGGCGTACTTCAACTGAACCTTTCCATAGACTAATACAAAGTAGCATAATCACTAAATCCTCTGCCAACATGAGTTAATCCTCACTTTTGTGCTGCAGCTTCACCATTCTGCGACTAATTAGGGTGTTGGGCATAGCGAAATATAAACCAGCAACCTTTTGCATGTCTCTGCTGTAAGTCTCACTATATTCCTGAAAGCATGCATGCATATGTCTGTACCTTTTGCTAGTGACACCATATATAAAACAAGCATACAAATAGATGTATACCTGTGTTTTTTACATCTAGCATCTTCAGATGTATAACACATATGAGAACACATGTACAAGTAGAGAAATACCTCAGTCAAAAGACCATGAAAAACTTAAAAGTTGACAGACTGCACCTCACATCTCAAACAGACGTCTAAATTTATGCGGCGTACTTCAAGTGAACCTTTCCACCGACTCATACAAAGTAGCATAATCACTAATTCCTCTGCCAGCATGTCTTAAACCTCACTTTTGTGCTGCAGCTTCACCATTCTGCGACTACTCAGGGTGTTGGGCCTAGCAAAATATAAACCAAGTACACTTTGCATGTCTCTGCTGTAAGTCTCACTATATTCCTGAAAGAATGCATGCATATGTCTGTACCTTTTGCTAGTGACACCATATATAAAAGAAGCATACATATCGATGTATACTTGTGTTTTATACGTCTAGCATCTTCAGATGCATAACACATATGAGAACACAAGTGCAAGTAGAGACATACCTCTGTCACAACACCATGAAAACCTTTAAACTTGACAGACTGCACTTCACATTTCAAAACAGACACTAAATCTATTCGGCGTACTTCAACTGAACCTTTCCATAGACTAATACAAAGTAGCATAATCACTAATTCCTCTGCCAACATGTCTTAAACCTCACTTTTGTGCTGCAGCTTCACCATTCTGCGACTACTCAAGGTGTTGGGCCTAGCCAAATATAAACCGGCAACCCTATGCATGACTCTGCTGTAAGTGTCACTATATTCCTGAAAGCATGCATGCATATGTCTGTACCTTTTGCTAGTGACACCATATATAAAACAAGCATACAAATAGATGTATACATGTGTTTTATACATCTAGCATCTTCAGATGCATAACACATATGAGAACTCATGTGCAAGTAGAGACATACCTCAGTCACAAGACCATGAAAACTTTAAAACTTGACGGACTGCACTTCACACTTCAAACAGACACATAGATTTATGTGGCGTACTTCAAGTGAACCTTTACTCAGACTCATACAAAGTAGCATAATCACTAATACCTCTGCCAACAAGTCTTAAACCTCACTTTTGTGCAGCAGCTTCACCATTCTGCGACTACTCACGGTTTTGGGCCTAGCGAAATATAAAGCAAGAACCCTTCGCATGTCTCTGCTGTAAGTCTCACTCTATTCCTGAAAGCATGCATGCCTATGTCTGTACCTTTTGCAACTAACACCTTATATAAAAGAAGCATACAAATAGATGTATACATGTGTTTTATACAGCTAGAATCTTCAGATGCATAACACATATGAGAACACATGTGCAAGTAGAGACATACCTCAGTCACAAGACCATGAAAACCTTTAAAGTTGACAGACTGCAATTCACATTTCAAAGAGACACCTGAATTTATGCGGCATACTTCAAGTGAACCTTACCACGGACTCATACAAAGTAGCATAATCACTAATTCCTCTGCCAACATGTCTTAAACCTCACTTTTGTGCTGAAGCTACCATTGTGCGACTACTCAGGGTGTTGGGCATAGCGAAATATAAACCAGCAACCTTTTGCATGTCTCTGCTCTAAGTCTCACTATATTCCTGAGAGCAAGCATGAATATGTCTGTACCTTTTGCTAGTGACACCATATATAAAAGAAGCATACAAATAGATGTATACCTGTGTTTTATACGTCTAGCATCTTCAGATGCATAACACATATGAGAACACATGTGCAAGTAGAGACATACCTCAGTCACAAGACCATGAAAACCTTACAACTTGACGGACTGCACTTCACACTTCAAACAGACACCTAGATTTATGCGGCATTCGTCAAATGAACCTTTCCATAGACTCATACAAAGTAGCCTAATCACTAATCCCTCTGCCAACATGTCTTAAACCTCACTTTTCTGCTGCAGCTTCACCATTCTGCGACTACTCAGGGTGTTGGGCCTAGCAAAATATAAACCAGCAACCCTATGCATGACTCTGCTGTAAATCTCACTATATTCCTGAAAGCATGCATACATATGTCTGTACCTTTTGCTAGAGACACCATATATTAAAGAAGCATACCAATAGATGTATACCTGTATTTTATATGTCTAGCATCATCAGATGAATAACACATATGAGAACGCATGCAAGTAGAGACATACCTCAGTCACAAGACCATGAAAACCTTAAACGTTGACAGACTGCACTTCACACTTCAAACAGACACCTAGATTTATGCGTCGTACTTCAAGAAAACCTTTCAACAGACTCATACAAAGTAGCATATTCACTAATTCCTCTGCCAACATGTCTTAAACCTCATTTTTGTGCTGCAGCTTCACCATTCTGCGACTACTCAGGGTGTTGGGCCTTGCAAAATATAAACCAGCAACCCTACGCATGTCTCTGCTGTAAGTCTCACCATCTTCCTGAAAGCATGCATGCATATGTCTGTACTTTTTGCTAGTGACAGCATATATAAAAGAAACTTACAAATAGTAGTATAACTGTGCTTTATACGTCTAGTATCATCAGATGCATAACACGCATGAGAACACGTGCAAGTAGAGACATATCTCAGTCACAAGACCATGAAAACCTTAAAACGTGATGGACTACACTTCACACTTCAAACAGACACCTAGATTTATGCGGCGTACTTCAAGTGTACCTTTACTCAGACTCATACAAAGTAGCATAATCACTAATTCCTCTGCCAGCATGTCTTAAACCTCATTTTTGTGCTGCAGCTTCACCATTCTGCGACTACTCAAGGTGTTGGGCCTAGCGAAATATAAACCAGCAACCCTACGCATGTCTCTGCTGTAAGTCTCACTATATTCCTGAAAGCATGCATGCATATGTCTGTACCTTTTGCTAGTGACACCATATATAAAAGAAGCATACACATAGATGTATACCTGGGTTTTATATGTCTCACATCTTCAGATGCAAAACACATATGAGAACACATGTGCAAGTAGAGACATACCTCAGTCACAACACCATGAAAACCTTAAAAGTAGACAGTCTGAACTTCACATTTCAAAACAGACACCTAAATTTATGCGGCGTACTTCAACTGAACCTTTCCATAGACTAATACAAAGTAGCATAATCACTAATTCCTCTGCCAACATGTCTTAAACCTCACTTTTGTGCTGCAGCTTCACCATTCTGCGACTACTCAAGGTGTTGGGCCTAGCCAAATATAAACCGGCAACCCTATGCATGACTCTGCTGTAAGTCTCACTATATTCCTGAAAGCATGCATGCATATGTCTGTACCTTTTGCTAGTGACACCATATATAAAACAAGCATACAAATAGATGTATACCTGTGTTTTTTACATCTAGCATCTTCAGATGCATAACACATATGAGAACTCATGTACAAGTAGAGAAATACCTCAGTCAAAAGACCATGAAAAACTTAAAAGTTGACAGACTGCACCTCACATCTCAAACAGACGTCTACATTTATGCGGCATACTTCAAGTGAACCTTTCCATGGACTCATACAAAGTAGCATAATCACTAATACCTCTGCCAACATGTCTTAAACCTCACTTTTGTGCTGCAGCTTCACCATTCTGCGACTACTCACGGTGTTGGGCCTTGCAAAATATAAACCAAGAACGCTTTGCATGTCTCTGCTGTAAGCCTCACTATATTCCTGAAAGCATGCACGCATATGTCTGTAGCTTTTTCTAGAGACAGCATATATAAAAGAAGCATACAAATAGATGTATACCTGTGTTTTATACGTCTAGCATCTTCAGATGCATAACACATATGAGAACACATGTGCAAGTAGAGACATACCTCAGTCACAAGACCATGAAAACCTTAAAAGTTGACAGACTGCACTTCACATTTCAAAAAGACATCTAAATGTATGCGGCGTACTTCAAGTAAACCTTTCCACGGACTCATACAAAGTAGCATAATCACTAATTACTCTGCCAACATGTCTTAAACCTCACTTTTGTGCTGCAGCTTCACCATTCTGCGACTACTCACGGTGTTGGGCCTAGCGAAATATAAACCAGCAACCCTTCGCATGTCTCTGCTGTAAGTCTTACTATATTCCTGAAAGCATGCATGCATATGTCTGTAGCTTTTGCTACTGACACCATTTATAAAAGAATCATACAAATAGATGTATACATTTGTTTTATACATCTAGCATCTTCAGATGCATAACACATATGAGAACACAAGTGCAAGTAGAGACATACCTCAGTCACAACACCATAAAAACCTGAAAACTTGACGGACTGCTCTTCACATTTCAAAACAGACACCAAAATGTATGCGGCGTACTTCAAGTGAACCTTTCCACGGACTCATACAAAGTAGCATATTCACTAATTCCTCTGCCAACATGTCTTATACCTCACATTTCTGCAGCAGCTTCACCATTCTGCGACTACTCAGGGTGTTGGGCCTAGCGAAATATAAACCAGCAACCCTTCGCATGTCTCTGCTGTAAGTCTCACTATATTCCTGAAAGCATGCATGCATATGTCTGTACCTTTTGCTAGTGACATCATATATAAAACAAGCATACAAATAGATACATACCTTTGTTTTATACAGCTAGAATATTCAGATGCAAAACACATATGAGAACATATGTACAAGTAGAGTCATACCTCAGTCACAAGACCATGAAAACCTGAAAACTTGACAGACTGCACTTCACATTTCAAACAGACGCCTACATTTATGCGGCGTACTTCAAGTGAACCTTTCCACAGACTCATACAATGTAGCATAATCACTAATCCATCTGCCAACATGTCCTAAACCTCACTTTTGTGCTGCGGCTTCACCATTCTGCAACTACTCAGGGTGTTGCGCCTAACAAAATATAAACCAGCAAACCTTCGCATGTCTCTGCTGTAAGTCTCACTATATTCCTGAAAGCATGCATGCATATGTCTGTACCTTTTGCTAGTAACACCATATATAAAAGAAACATACAAATAGTTGTATACCTGTGTTTTATGCATCTAGCATCTTCAGATGCATAACACATATGAGAATACATGTGCAAGTAGAGACATACCTCAGTCACAAGACCATGAAAACCTTAAAACTTGACAGACTGCACTTCATATTTCAAACAGACACCTAGATTTATGCGGCATACTTCAAGTGAACCTTTCCACAGACTCATACAAACTAGCATAATCACTAATCCCTCTGCCAACATGTCTTAAACCTCACATTTGTGCTGCAGATTCACCATTCTGTGACTACTCAGGGTGTTGCGCCTAACAAAATATAAACCAGCAACCCTTCGCATGTCTCTGCTGTAAGTCTCACTATATTCCTGAAAGCAGGCATGCATAGGTCTGTACCTTTTGCTAGAGACACCATATATAAAAGAAGCATACAAATAGATGTATACCTGTGTTTTATATGTCTAGCTTCTTCAGATGCATAACACATATGAGAACACATGTGCAAGGAGAGACATACCTGTCACAACACTATGAAAACCTTAAAACTTTTCAGACTACACTTCACATTTCAAACAGATACCTAGATTTATGCGGCGTACTTCAAGTGAACCTTTCCACAGACTCATACAAAGTAGCATAATCACTAATTCCTCTGCCAACATGTCTTAAACCTCACTTTTGTGCTGCAGCTTCACCATTCTGTGACTACTCAGGGTGTTGGGCCTAGCGCAATATAAATCAGCAACCCTGTGCATGTCTCTGCTATAAGTCTCACTATATTCCTGAAAGTATGCATACATATCCCTGTACCTTTTGCTAGAGACACCATATATAAAAGAAGCATACAAATAGATGTATACCTGTGTTTTATACGTCTAGCATCTTCAGATGCATAAAACATATGAGAACACATGTGCAAGTAGAAACATACCTCAGTCACAAGACCATGAAAACCTTAAAAGTTGACAGACTGCACTTCACATTTCAAACATACACCTAAATTTATGCAGCATACTACAAGTGAACCTTTCCACAGACTCATACAAAGTAGCATAATCACTAATACCTCTGCCAACATGTCTTAAACCTCACGTTTGTGCTGCAGCTTCACCATTCTGTGACTACTCAGGGTGCTGGGCCTAGCAAAATATAAACCAGCAACCCTTCGCATGTCTCTGCTGTAAGTCTCACTATATACCTGAAAGCATGCATACATATCTCTGTACCTTTTGCTAGAGACACCATATATAAAAGAAGCATACAAATAGATGTATACCTGTGTTATATATGTCTAACATTTTCAGATGCATAACACATATGAGAATACATGTGCAAGTAGAGACATACCTCAGTCACAAGATCATGAAAACCTTAAAACTTGACAGACTGCACTTCACCTTTCAAACAGACACCTAGATTTATGCTGCGTACTTCAAGTGAACCTTTCCTCAGACTCATACAAAGTAGCCTAATCACTAATCCCTCTACCAACATATCTTAAAGCTCACTTTTCTGCTGCTCCTTCACCATTCTACTACTACTCGGAGTGTTGAGCCTAGCCAAATACAAAGCAGCAACCCTTCACTTGTCTCTGTTGTAAGTCTCACCATATTCCTAAAAGCATGCATGAATATGCCTGTACCTTTTGCTAGTGACACATATATAAAAGAAACATAAAAATAGACGTATACCTGTGTTTTTTATGTAAAGCATCTTCAAATGTTTAACACATATCAAAATATATCTCCAAGTAGAGACTTTCCTCAATCACAACACTCTGCAACCCTGAAAACTTCACAGAACACACTTCCTATTTCAAGCACACACCAAACATTATGTGGCATATTTCAACTGTACCTCTCTAGAAACTTATACAAAGTAGCCTAATCACTAATACCTCAAGTTAACATGTGTTATACCTCTATTTTGTGCTGTTGCCTTTCCATTCCAGTACCACTCACACTGTTGGGCCTAGTCACATACAAAGCAGCAACACCTCTCTGTTATACATCTTCCATCTTCAAATGTATAAGACATATGAGAATACATATGCAAGTAGAGACATCCCTCAGTCACAAGTCCATGCACACCTTACAACTTGACTGACTGCACTTCCAATTTGAAAGCGACACCAAAAAATATGCGGTGTACTTCAATTGTACATTTCCGCACACTAATACAAACTACCATAATCGCCAATCCATCTACCAAGGTACACTTTTTACTATACACAATCTTTTTCAATCATCATTTCAGTACAATTAAACAAACTACAATACACATCTCTACATTTAATAACATATTTCAAACATCACAGTTCTTGAATAATTTTTAAAGTTTGAAATTAAAGCTTTTCAAATATTAAAATATCACTACAAACAGTAAAGCACTACTACATAATACATAATACACCTCACTTTGTATTTGTAATTCCCTTTCAAATAGTATTGTAAAATATGAAATATCAGAAACTCATAAAAGATTTTCTTTTTCACACAATCAATGTAATGCACCAGTCTCAACAAGGTAAAACCAGTAATGGCAAACTTTCCCTCTATTTCTCCACACAAATAAATGTAAGTAACAAATCACATTCCTACCTACATTATTTCAAATTGTGAAACACATTTTTATTGGTTAGACATATTCACCCTTTCTAACTGTCTTCTTAAACTGCCCAAACTGGTTCTGTAATTTTCTGGAGTCGCGACTCCACCGCGGTGCCACAGTGTAGCGTCGCGATGGAGCCGCGAATCCATACAGGAGTTAAAAAACCTATTACTAATAATACTAGCATTATTTTTTAGGAACACACCACTTCTAAACATAGTACTGATTTGGGAAATCTTACTTTAATAACATACCACTTATATATAAATTACAATTTCATATTTTAAAACCACAGTTAAGTTTCAACCCTTCCCCCATTCTGCTTAATGCCAGTTTCCATAGTAACAGATTCTGCAACATTCAACTGTACTGACAGGTCACAAGTTCAACATATTTTCAATTTCACTACAGTAGCTTACAAATGCAAACAGCAGGTGTGGTTGACTTTTGCAAAATATTACCTTATCCTATCTACTGTACCTTTGAAACATTTTTTAATAACCAATAAGAAACATGCTTCTTTAGGAAAGTAACATGCATCCTATTTTTGAGTGTACAATGTTCATGAACAGCCAATCAGTTATCTCCTTTTTCAAAAACAGCATCTTCTCCACCATTTTAGATACCTCTCATTCTACCAACTGACTACCTCAGCTACAGACTTCTTCTCATTACTTCCAGACATCCCTTCAAGATGCTTACAGTATAGATTGTTGGGCACAGCTATGTTATCTTGTGCAAACGGTATTCTGAACACAGAGGTATTGACAAAGACCTAGCTTTGCAAAATGTGGATATTAAATGGATTAAAGTGGCACCAATTGATGCCTTTGGTTAAAACCTTTTTGCATCTCCAACCCCCTGACCTCATGATTGTGCACTGTGGTGGCAATGACCTAGGCACATTGACTGGAGTAGGACTGGAAATGCTCATGAAGGAAACCTTTGCACAATTGATGTTGCTTTTCCCTCAAACTGTCTTTGTATGCTCTAATATATGCCAAAGACAGAAATGGAAGTGGTCAAATCAATTGATTTCAGATTGAGAAAGCTAGAAAGAATGTCAATAAAGCTGTTTCTTCTTACTTCAGAGACCATAGGATGGGCTCCATCTATAACAACAATCTACGTTTTGATATGGATGACATCTACAGAAGTGATGGAGTTCACTTCACAGATCAAGGGAACAGAGTCTTTCTCAACAACCTTAAGCTGTGCATCCGCACTTACATGTAGCTACAACAAACTCATAATGAAAACAAGGGCTCTTTTTAGAGCCACCCTATAACACAATAGTGAATCTTATTTTGTTTTAAACATACATACTCTTTTTTAATTTTTTGTGGATTCGCGAACCCATCGCGAATCTGCAAAAGCAGGAATTCAATGTACTACAACACAATACACTTTTTAGGTTTAACTTTTAATTTTTAATTTTATATATTTTTACTAACTCTATCAATTTTACTCTTATCATTAACTTCAATCTGACTAACTCTATAAAGCAAGTTCACAAATGCAACACTACCTTCTAAATTATATACTATTAAATTATTTATTTGAGATGAATCCGCGAATCCAACAGAACGTTAAATGAGGGGGCCACCCTGAGAGCCGCGATGGAGTAGCGACTAACAAAATCGAGAGAAAAAAAACGCCCCACTTCCATTACTCGGTATCCGCCCTGGGGACCCCATCCCCAGGGGCATGCTCTCACGTTGGGGACCGCGGGGGAGCCCCAATGCCCCCGCGGTCCCTGCCGGCTATCCACCTCCTGCGGGAGCCGGCATTGCTTTTGGACAAGGGGAGCTGCAAACATGCAGCTTCCCTTGTCCAAAAGCAACTTGATTCGATTCATGGAAGCGAGAGCAGTTTTCCTGCTCTCGCTTCCATGAAGCGAAGCAGAGTTTGCAATGACAGGGCGGGAACATTGCAATCAGCAGTGTCCCGGGGGTAGGCACCCCTGGACATTGCTGGAGCCAGCCCTGGGGGGTGGCGGTCACCAGGGCCATCGAAGGCTCCAGGAGGGGGCTGCATGTCCCCTCTCCCAACTTGATCATAGCCCCAGGGAGGTGGTGGTCCCCGGGGCCGGGGGGCCGCAAAGGACCCCCGTATTTGAATATTTAGTACCCTGGGAGGTGGTGGTCCCTGGGGCAGTGTGGGGGGGCTCGTGCCCCCCCACACAGGGCTTTAAAAAGTAGTCCCGGGGAGGTAGCGGTCCCCGGGAATTGGGGGGGCCTGCGAGGCCCCCCGCTGTATATTAATTAAAGCCCCGGGAAGGTGCAGTCCCCGGGGCTGCGGGGGCCCCCGCAGGCCCCTGCTACATATTAAAGCATTACCCCCGGGACCTGGCCCACCCGAGGGCTTAAAACAAACGAAGTTCGGGAGCCCGCACTTCGTTTATTTTCGCCGGATTCATGCACCCTACGCGAATCCCGCCCAATTTTTTTTTTTAAAATGCGTATTTTGGCCCTGGGAATCCCTGTGGGACCCCCTGACCAGGCCTAAGGGGTCAGGGTGTTTCTACCCTGCCCCCTTTTCTTGTTTTATGACCTTTTTTCTTGTGACTCGGTTCAACCGAGTCACAAGATGGCTGCCAACACTTTTTGGTTTAGAGTGTTGGCAGCCAATCAGAATCAAGCTCGTGCTCGGGAGGATTCGCGGATCCACGGCGGTCACCAGATATATAATTTTTTTAAATATGAATATTTCAGGAACTACTGAACGGATTTACAGCATTTAAAAAAAAGAACGCTTCCTGAACCAAGAGCTACCGTTTTGCCAAATTTAGTGTAATTCAGTTCAGCAGTTCGGGCTGTAGCTTTGTCTAAAGTTTCCTATAGAAATGAACATGGAGAAAACGTGTTTTGGGACCCCCCTTTTTTCTCGGCCCCCACTTGATGAATCACCCCAAAACATTTGAGACTGGAGCTCAACGGAGCGTCCCATTAGTGTTGAAAATTTCATGAAGATTCGTCAAACGGCGCCAAAGATATTGGCAAAAGAAAAAATGCTTTTCTTATGGAAACTAGGTCCTAACTATAACTACCTACTGGCGACAGCCCGTAGGTAATATATATATATATAGTGACAGTCCTAGTGACAGTTGGCATCTCCATAGGAAATGTGTTTTTTGTGTTGCTAATACCTGTGGCACTATTTGATAAATCTCCATGAAACTTTCCAAATGTGATCTCTTTGCCTAGTTTGTGCATGGAAAGTTTCGGGCTGATCCGTAAAGAGGTGGTTGAGAAATAAGGGTGGCCCAAAATGCAAAATATGGCCCAAAAAGCAAAATCTCCATGCATTTTCATAGACTTCTTTAAGAAGTGCTGCCGCAAAAGCTGCTGAACGGAATTGCACCAAATTTTGCAGGAAGCTAGATCTTGGTCCTCAGATCTGCTTTGTCTGAGTTTTTGTAAATCCGTTCCGTAATTTTTGAGAAATGAAGGTTTAAATATAGTTGTATATCTGGATGGTTGGGTCTGCAAGAATCTCTCGAGAGTCTCGCAGGAGCGGCAATTTTAAAATGGAGCATTCTGATTGGCCCAGGCAGGCTCCCCCAGGAGCGAGCGCTTTCATCAGAAAAATTTTGCTGGCAACCATTACAGGACTCAGGGACTAAGTCCCCTCTCCTGAACTTTAAAACAAATGCAATATAAGGTGGCAGGATGGTGATACCCTGCACCCCTAGGCTGCATTGGGGGACCCAGAGGGTACCCCCGGGCAAAATTGAAAAAAACATTGGGAATTTTAGCTGCAGACCCACTGGACTTGCGTGGGATTAAAAAATAAAATAATAATAAATTAAATGGTGGCCTAGGGCCACCTTGTTTATTAAGGGGAAGGGGCACCCAGCCTCCCTCCCCAGGCCATTAGAGGCCTTTGTTCCCACATTAGATTAGTGGGGTCGCAGCCCTCCCTGAGCCATTATAGGTCCCAGATTTCCCACCCTGGGGCCAAAATGTACACAAAAGGGCCTTCAAAGCCTCCTGGAAGGGGGGTTGTGTGCTCCTCCTACCTCAGACACACTAGTTTCCATTCTAGAGGCACCCATCTATAAATAATGCAGGCCCTGGGGGATGAGGTCCCAGGAGCCATAATAGGCTCCCTCCCCTTAATATATATGTATATATATATATATATATATAAATATGTGTGAAAACAAATTATGCTGCACTCAAGAATCTTGATCAGTCATTTTATTTCGTATGCAGAGCCAGTCTGCCTCCACCTACGCCGATTTGGGACCACATTGTTTGACATATATATATATATATATATATATATATATATATATATATATATATATATATATATATGTACACAGCCCTGGGGGTTTGGGTCCACAGGGCCTGATGAGGATCAGTGAGGAGCATCACATGTCCCCCCTCTGCTTTTAATATAGATACTGCCCTGGGGAAAGGGGTCCCCAGAGCCTAGTGAGGCTCAGGGAGGTGGGCCACACGGCCTCCTCCAACAAATCAAAAATACGGTTCTGGCAGATAGGCGCCCCGGGGCATAAAAAGGCTTGGGGAGGGGACACGCGGTTGAGTCATGATCGCTCAACTTAGTGCATTCCATTACATGTTTTTTGGAAAATTCACTTATCTTTTTAAATCCTGTGTAATATGTATATAATGACTCATTTAAAATCATGTCTCCACCTTAAAAAAATATAAGAATTACAAGGAGCAACAAGAAATAGAAATGGATAAGAATTCAAGTAAGTAGCCACACTACATTAACTATAACCTGCCCCTTCTCTATGCACTGCTGATAAGTTTTATAATATCTCACTTGTACCATGTAAAATAATAATATTTACAAGAACAGTTATGACATCGCAAATCAAAACGTTTGTGAGAACACAGTGCATGGTAAAGTGGCGAGTTATAGTTAATGTAGTGTGGTTCCCGACTTAAATACCCCATTTATGGAGACGCACTATATAATTTGAAGGTGTTTCATAAATTATAAATTAAAGGTATAAGAACAAGATTAAATTAAAATTTGTGTGTACTTTAACTTTTGATTGCAGCTAAAGAATGAATAAAAATATATTAATTTAAAGTTGGTGAGTAAGTTATGCATTTAAGGTTCAACTATAACTGAAGACTTACTAATGTCTGAATATTTTAATTTTGGTTTGTATAGAAAGAATAAATTATGTTTCCCAAACTATAACAAAGGTTTAACCTTTCATTTTTTCATTTGAATTCAATGTTTTTTTATTTTTAATAAAAAGGTTTTTGAAATTGTAGAGTTTACTGTTGTCGAGTGTAGTGTCATTAAGTGGAGTGAGGAAAAGTAAAGTGGAGGAAAGTGTTGTAAAGTGTACTACGGTAGAGCATAATGTCCTAGAGTGGAGTAGAATGGAGTGGAGTAAACTGGAATGTGGTACAGTGGAGTGGTGTACAGTGGAATAACGTACAGTGGAATGGTGTAGATTGGAGAGACGTAGAGTGGAGTGTTGTAGAGTGGAGTAAGATAAAGTGGAGTGGTGCATACTGGAGGGGCGTAGAGTAGAATAGCATAGCATAGAGTGTTGCAGAGTGGAGTGGCATACAGTGGAGTGGCATAGAATAGCATACAGTAGAGTGGCAAAGAGTGGCATGGCGTAGAGTGTAGTGCGGTATAGTGTAATTGTGTTGAGTGGAGTAGCAGAGTGCAGTGACATAGTTTGAAGCAGCATATAGTGAGGTGAGGTACAATGTAGTGGCATACAGTGCAATAGTATAGAGTGGAGTGTGGTAGAGTGTAGTGTTGTAGCGTGAAAGTGGAGTGGTGTACAGTGGAGTGGCATAGAGTGGAATAGTGTAAGTGTAGTGGCAAAAGTGCAGTTGTGTACAGGTGGAATAGCGAACCGTGGAGTACCATGGAGGGGACTAGCGTAGAGTGTAGTGGCATACGCTGGAGTGGAGTACAGTAGGATACCTTACTTTACAGTAAGGTACACTGGAGTTGCATAGAGTGGAATAGCACAGAGTAGAGTGGAGCATAAATAAAGTTATATTATTTTAAAGTTGGTGTGTACGTTATAAATTTGAGGTATCGCTATAACTGAAGAATTTCTAATGTTTGTGTACTTTTGGCTTGGCTTGTATAGAAAGAATAAATAAAGTTTTCCTAACCATAACAAAGGTTTAACCTTTGGTCTACTCATTAAATTTCAATGTTTCTTTTATTTTTAATAAAATATTTTTTGAAATCGAAGAGTTTACTGTTGTCAAGTGTAGTGTCATTAATTGGAGTGTGGTACAGTAATGTGGAGGGGAGAATTGTAAAGTGTACTGCAGTAGAGTGCAGTGTCGCAGAATACAGTGGAGTGGGGTAGAGTAGAAAGTGGTACAGTGGAGTGGTGTACAGTGGAATAGCGAACAGTGGTGTAACATAGAGGAGACTAGCGTAGAGTGCAGTGGCATACACTGGAGTGGCGTTCAATGGAAAACCTTATATTAGTGTGGTGTACAATGGAGTGGCATAGAGTGGAGTGACGTACACTAGAGTTGCGTACAGTGGAATCGTGTAGAGTGGATTGATTTAGTGGTGAACAGTGCAGTGGCATACAGTGGAGTGTGTTAGAGTGGAGTGGCACACAGTGGAATAGCACTGAGTGGAGTGGCAAACATTGGAATGGCATAGAGTGAAGTGGCATACAATGGCCTGTTCTAGAGTTGACTGCCATGGAGTGGAGTGTGGTACATTGTAGTGGCATACAGTGGAATAGTGTAGAGTGGAGTGTTGTATACTGCAGTGGCATGCAGTGGAATAGTGTGCACTGGAGTGGGTTAGAGTGGAGTGACATAGAGATAGCATAGCGGGGAGTGGCGCACAGTAGAGTAGCGTACAGTAGAGTGGCATAGAATGGAGTGAGGTACAGTGGAGTGGTGTAGAGTGTAGTGTTGTAGAGTGGAATACCATAGCGTGGAGTGTTGTATAGTGGAGCGGAATAGAGTGTAGTGGGTTAGAGTGTAGTGGTGTACAGTGTAACAGCACACTGTTAAGGGGCTTAGAGTGGAGTGGTGTACAGTGGAATAGCGTAGGGTGAAGTGGCGTAGGGTGGAGTGGCATAGAGTGGAGTGCTTTAGAGTGTAATAATGTTGAGTGTTACTGGTGTACACCGTACTGAGGTAGAGTGGAGTGGCATATAGTGGAATAGCATACGCTAGAGTAGCATAGAATGGAGTGTTGTTCATTGGAATAGGGTAGAGTGTGGTAGTGAAGAGTGGATTGGAGTAAAGTTGAGTTGCATACAGTGGAGTAGTTCAGAATGGAGTGATGTACAGTGTAATAGCATATTGTGGATTGTTGTACAGTGGAGTGGTGAATAGGGGAGTTGTGTATAGTGGAACGGTGTACAGTGCAGTGACATAGACTGGAGTGGCATAGACTGAACTGGTGTACAGTGGAGTGGGGTGGAGTAGAGTGGCATAGAGTAGAGTGGCATACAGTGTAATAATGTACATTACAGTGGCATAGAGTGGAGTGGCATAGAGTGGAGATGCATAGAGTGGAATAGCATAGAGTGGAGTGTTGCACAGTTGAGTTGCATACAGTGGACCAGTGTAGAGTGTACTAGCTTATAGAGTGGAATACCATAGAGTGGTGTGTTGTAGAGTGGAACGGGAAGAGTGTTCTGGGGTACACTGTAGTGGCAATAGTGAAATAGTGTACTGTGGAGTGGCGTAGAGTGGAGTGTTGTACAGTGAAGTGGCGTGCAGTGGAATAACGTATAGTGTAGTGGCATGCAGTGGATTGGAGTACAGTGGAATACTGTAGTCCTGAATAACTTTGAGGGTTACTGGCATAAAGTGTAGTGACGCAAAGTGGAGTGGCATATAGTGGAATAGCATCAAGTAGAGTGGGGTACAGTCGAGTATCATACAGTGTAATAGCTTAGAGTGTAGTAGGGTAGAGTGGTTTGGTATAGAGTGGAGTGGCATCAAGTTGAGTGGTGTAGAATTGAGTGATGAACAGTGTAATAGTGTACAGTGGATTTTCATAGAGTGGAGTGGCATATAGTGGATTGGTGTACAGTGCAGTAGCATATAGTGCAGTGGCATAGACTGGACAGTGGTAGAGTGGAGTGGCATACAGTGCAGTGGAGTACAGTGGAGTGGGGTGGGGTAGAGTAGAGTGGCACAGAGTAGAGTAGCATACAGTGGAATATTGTATATTAAATTTGCATAGAGTGGAGTGGCATAGAGTTGAGTGCCATAGAGTGGAATAGCATAGAGTGGAGTTTCATACAGCTGAGTTGCATACAGTGGAATAGTGTAGAGTGTACTGGAGTATAGTGTAGTAGCTTGCAGTGGAGTGGCCTAGGCTGGAGTGTTGTACAGTTGAGCAGCATACAGTGCAACACCGTACAGTGTAGTGGTGTACAGTGCAGTTGCGTACACTGGAGTGTGTTAGATTGTAGTGGCGCACAATAGAATAACTTAGAGTAGAGTGGCATAGAGTGGAGTGGCATAGAGTGAAGTGGCATACAGTGAAGTGTTGTAGAGTGGACTGGCATAGAGTGGAGTGATGTACAATGTAGCGCGTATATTTGAATAGCACAGACTGGAGTGGTGTAGAGTATAGTGGGGTATACTGGAGTGCCATCCAGTGGAATAGCATACACCGGAGTGGGGCAGAGTGGAGTGGCGTAGAGCGGAGAGGCGTAGAGTGTGATAGTTTAGAGTGGAGTGGCATACAGTGGAATAGTGTAGAGTAGAGTGGCGTAGAGTGGAATGGCATACAGTGTAGTGGTGTAGAGTGGACTGTTATAGATTGGAATACCATAGAGTGGACTGTTGTAGAGTGGAGCAGGGTAGCATGTACTGGGGTAGACTATAGTGGCGTACAATGAAAAAGTGTACTGTGCAGTGGTATAGAGTGAAGTGCTGTAGAGTGGAGTGGTGTGCAGTGGAATAGCATAGAGTGTAGTGTAGTGGCATGCAGTGGAGTAGCATACAGTGGAGTACTGTAGACTGGAATAACATTGAGGGGTACTGGTGTACAGTGTAGAGACCTAAAGTGCAGTGGCATATAGTGGAATAACATCAAGTAGAGTGGCGTACAATTGAGTGTCGCACAGTGGAATGACATAAAGTGGAAGGATGCACAGTGTATCGGCATACACTGGTGTGTCATAAAATAGAGTGGCGTAGAGTGAAATAGCATACAGTGCAGTTGTGTAATGTGGAGTGATTTAGAATGGATTAGTTCAGAGTGGAGTTAGTCAGAGTGGAGTGATGCACAGTGGATTAGCGTAGAGTGGAGCGGGGTAGGGTGAAAAAGCATAGAGTGTAGTGGCATAGAGTGGAGTTGCATAGAGTGTAATGGTGTACAGTGCACTGTGGTAAATGAAACAAAGGTAGCATCAAAGCGTGTTAACAAATGTAGTTGTAATGTGGCAGGAAAATAGATTATTTGGGGTAGCTGGTAATTTTTGGTAGTATATGTGAATAGTGTAAGTAGTCTTAAAGTTACAATTTTTAACATACTTAGATATACATTGTGCTACGGTGTACTGTGGTAAGTTTGCAGTATACCACGGTATGTGGCCATGATATGGCAGTATGGAATTGGCTAATTACTGTGTTTACCAAAGGTAAAAAGCAGCCATGTTATTTTTAGCACATTGTGACTGTGTTCGGCATTTCGCTACGTTGTAGATTGTGGTTTTACATCTTGGTAAGTACTAGTTTGTTTTTGTTCCCTAACTATTGCCACCATTTAAAATGTTAATATGTAGACAAATTTAATTATAATTTTCTATATATTTTTACAGCAGTTTACAGAGAACTTCATTATTTAAAAAAAAATTGTTTTAAGTAGTAAAGTTATTTTTAGTTATTACCGTGGTACTGTGTAGACTTTTTACTGAAAACTTAAATATGTTAAAAATGGAAAATACACTAGTACACTATGGGGTATATTCACAAGAATGTGTGATAACTACCGCAAGAGTAGCGTAACGCAACTTTCAATATCGCAGCCCATCGCAGGAAAATATCCACGTGTCAACGTGGAATTCACAACAAGGATGTACCATGCGATAGCCACCAGATAACTCGTCAAATGTCAGTGTCAAAATCAACGCCACGCCGAAAAAATGCGAAACGCGAACGCGAGAAATAATGCGATTAGGCCAATCGCGGTACAGACATCAGCGAACACCAGCCACAGGCCTGTAAATCCCACGCGGCCGGCGGGAAAAAGCACCATGAAACAAAGAAAAATAAGAGCCCAAAAACAATTCAAACTGCGTAGCAACATGGATGCACCCGGACCGAGTGCAGAGGACAAGCCGAACACCACAAGCCCTACGGAGGACCAGCCAGGAACCCCGCCTTCGGGGAAGGGCAAGGACAAGAGGAAGAGGAAGACCGGGTACTGTCCGCAGGCATACCAGGTCATCGTCACGGGGGTGACCGAACACCATCAACAACTGTTCTGCACCTCCACTGCGGCACTGGCAACCCAAACCGAAATATGGCAGGCCATCCTCACCAAGGTCAATGCAGTCGGATTGTCCAGGAGGTCACTGGAGGAGGTCAAGAGGTGCTGGCATGATCTGAAAAGGCAGACCAAACATGAGCTTGCCGCCAACAGGGAGGCAGCAACGGCGACTGGAGGTGGGAGTCCTGCGACACAGGAGGAGCTGGAGCAAATGGTGGCCACAGTCAGCAGTGAGGAGACGGTGGCAGGATTGGGGGGCCTGGACACAGCACAATACGACCTGGCCCAACAGCAATGGGGTGAGTAACCACTAGGGACGGGGGGAGATGGGCACAATGGCACACATGCACAATTACACGCAGCACACAGCACACCCACAATGACCGTGGAACATGTCGCTGAATGCCTTGGCACACTGCAGCACACATAGAAACGCCAAGTAGGCCCCCATCCACAATGTGCACAGAGGGCCCCCCTCCCCTATCACCAATATCACAACCGACCCGTGCACATGTGCTGAATCCAGTAAAGCACTTGGCTACCTCCATGTCGCTTCGTGGGCCATGTCATTTTTTTGGGGCAGCTGCCGTGCTATCGGACATGTAGTGTTACTTGCATAGTCAGTGTGGGTCACGGAGCAGCCCCAAAAAAATGACATGGCCCACGAAGCGACATGGAGGTAGCCAAGTGTGGATCACATCCGTAAAGGAGCAGGTCACACTCCGACGTGTCCACGTGCACCCACAAACCATGCCTCACAATACATGCAGCAGACGAGCAATGCACCAGGCCACAAAAACAGTCCGTGAGCACACATGACCCAAGTCAAAAGCAAATCAGGCCCCGAAAAGCACACAATTCAAAGGCACCCCACCTCAAAGGGAGAAGGCTACACGAAATCAGAGCTGCAGGGGCAACTCACCCACAATGCAGCACACACACATAGCAATCACAGAACATCAGCAATGAAGGCAATGTGGTACAAAGTGCAACACCAGCACCACATGACAGAGCTCACAACAGGTTCCGCTCGTGCATAGTAACTGTCCACCCACATCTCGCATTGCCTGACACTGTGTGATGATAATGTACGGGCACTACCACACATCCGTCAAGTAGTCAAAAAACACACTGACTGCCACCAAATAGCCAGCACCCCCCAAACAGTCACAATGTACATTGGCATGCAGTCTGAATGTATACATCTGCAAATCATCACCATACATGTGAAACTCTGTTAACCTGCATCTCCCCTTTACATTGCAGAGGGACAAACAACACCCCCTGCAGAGCACACCACACATCCCACCATTGATGATGAAGAGGACAACCTGCACACATGTCAAGACACCCTCCAACGCATGTTGGACAGCCTCTGCACCCCACCCCCAGCAGCAGGACAGGCCAGCTGCCTCGAGGTGACCCCACCACCTGCACAGACCACACAGCAGGAAACACACACCACCACGGCTGTCTCCCAGGACCACCCCAACCAATACATGGAATTCCAATGGCGTGTGTTGGGTTGCCAGGTGGAGTTGGCTCATCAGCTGTGGGTGGGTTTCGAGCTCGGGGCAGCCAGACTCAATTCCATACGTGGGTGTCTGAGTCCCATCAGGGACCACGTACAGTCCCTATCGGACACCCCCTGTACGCACCATGCTCCGCCACAGATCTTGGCTAACCATGACAGCACAGAATTGGCACAGATGCGGAGGGCAATGGACACCATGGAGCAGATGCAGGCTGGAAGGATGTCCACCACGGCTGGACACCAGTGAGCAGTGGCTGGGAACAGCAACGCCCTGCAGTACTCCAACTTGCCATTGCTGCCACTGAGCCCTTCCCAGATGACTCCAGCGGGAACATCGACACACACAGCTCCGACCCCTGATGTGTCCGTGTTACACTGTGATGCTGCCCCATCACCTACGCAGTCTGATGTGTCAGGGGCACACAGCGATGCAGCCATCACCCCGCAACACACACCGGACACAGAACCTGTATCAGGGGAGTGAGAAGGGGATGGGAACTACTGCGTGAGGAAGGAGGCAGTAGCTTCCATCACCGCCATATGGCCTGTCCCTGCCTGGTCATGACCTATGCATCATGCCCTGGGAAATACCTCCTACTGACCTCCGGAACACCCTCTGACATTCACCCGGACCCCGACACGGACTGCCATTTCTGCACCGCTGGCCAATCACACAGCAATCCTGCTGCGGACTGCACTCTCCCTCATCCCAATCACTGTGCAATCCCCAAAGGACTCTGGTTGGCCCACCACTGGGCTTCCATGTGATGTGGGCTTGGATGGCCAGGTACAGCTCCAGCTCCGTCAATCACCTGAATGTGAATAAAACATTCTTAATCACACAGATGTGTCATCACTATGTTCACTCACGTATGGAAGTATGGCTGGATGTGGGGAGGATGATTGCACATGAAGGTATACCCTGGTAACTGACATCTATGCGCATTTCTATCCCTGAGACACATGGCCAATTGGATGACTGGGAAGGTGAGTACTAGCTGTGTCCCCATTGCACATCAACAGCAATCTCACAACACCCCAAAGTAGGCACACGTCCATGTGTTGAATAGGGCCGTGTGTAGGAGTGACCAAAACGGTGGCAGGCCAGGAGTGGTATCCCACACCACGTGTGACAGCAGAACTTCATGTCGCAGACCGACTTACACACATCTGTGTGGACACAATCTGTTGTGATGTATGACATTGCTCCACATGGTCAGAGGTTGGACACCATACACACATAGCTGGAGTCATCTAAGTGCACATGTCGTCCAGCACCTATCCGAAAACAATGTCTGGCTCACAGAGGCGGAGCTTGCCAAAGGGACACACCCCCATTGCACATGCGTCAGTCAGTTCCTCCCTGTGTTGTGACGAGGCTCATTATGGCACACGAGTGGACAATCTAAACAACACACCTCACAGTTAGACACCAGTGGAGTGGTATAGGCTTTATTGGCATGTGCGTGTCAGTACGGACGAGGCAACGGCCACAACAGGCAGGGACATGCTTAAGACACTTACACGCAGCATGGGTACATGTCGAGGTTCAGTTGATGGTGGGGCTGAAATGGACAACATTCATCACGGATGGCAACGCTCACAGCCCACCTTGCCTTGCTGGATGAGTCAGGTGTTGTTTTGCGTCTGCACATTGCCCCTTGTGAGGGGGCATGACTCACTGCACTTGGGGTCTGCATGGTGCTCTGCCTCCGGGGTGCGCCGATTGTCTGCTCTGCCGACAGTGATCAGGTTTGAGGGTCCGACAGGTTCACATGTCGTGCTACATTGCCATGTGTGTGCTCTCACCCAGCAGTGTGTCCGATTTGGCAACGTTGCCAGACGACGCTGTGTTGCTCCGACCATGGACCTGCGTTGCCTTGCACAGGTGTGTGTACACACGCGTTATTCCACGCACATGCATCCAGAGCCTGACCGAAGTCAGACGTGTCCTCTGTTGTGGTGGGATATGTGAGCAATCCCCACAATGCAACAAGTGGTTGGACCATGTGCTGTGGGTGGCAATCAGATGTGGCTGCAGGAACGTAGTTACTCGTCCATGAATGCCCGTGCAGCTTCATGTGCAATGTGTTCCAATAGTACGTCGTTGTCGTGTTCAAGGAACACCAGGGTGAGCCAATCCATTAGGTGCTCCGGGCAGGTGTGCTCAGCCCACGCCGTCTCACCGATCCACAACACAGCCCAATAGGGGAGCACCTCGATGTGGTCACTGCATACGAGAAATTGTGCAATCTCCCATGCACAACTACCAATACATACGCAGTATGTCAAAGCATCCCATGCACGGCTGTCTCTGTTACACTCCTGTTCGTGATCCAACAGGGGGCGCAGACAATTCATCAACAGTTGTGGTGGATAGGGAGACATCCATGGGACAATTGAATGTGCATGTTCGGCAGTGGAACCAGGGCTGGACGCAGGTGACGTTGGCAATGCGGAAGCTGAGCCTGTAACTGATCCGCAGTGCGCCCAGTAAATGCAGCATACATGCATGGTACTGTTCCACGTGACGGGGGTTGTGCATGTGCCCGGTATGGCCTGCCATTGCGTTGGTGCGTCTCGTGAACAGGCACTCTTCTGGACTGCGGCAGTTGTGTGGAGAATATGCCACAGCTCTGAGCAATGATTCGTATGTGTGTGCAACGTTGTGGGTTATGGGTTGCTGTTTCCGTGAGTGTCAAGGGCATCCCATGCGGGGGTACCACAGGCAGGGTTCTCTATGTGTGGGCTGTGGATGAGTCGGATGGTTCATTTGCGGAATGCGTGGTGTGGGAGTCGTCCCCATCTACCATTGCATCTCTATCAGGGTGTTCCAGGCGCGTTCTGGACCAAGGTCAGAGGTGCAGGTGTCCTCCCGCATTCTGCATTGGGACAATGGTGCTTTCATCCCTGATGTTTGTCTGACTACTACTTTCGTTTTCAGGATGTGATATGGGTTTGGCGCTGAGATTGGGACACGGCCTTGGGCTCATGGTGTACGGATGGCGATGCACACACATGTTGGCATGTGGAGCCAGGTGCCAGAGCGGCCTTGCGCTGCTTGTGCTATCTCACTCCGTCTCTCTCCCTCGCTCTCTCCCTCTCTTTCCTTTGTTGGGCGCATGGCACACCTTCTTCTCTTGGATTTGGTCTTCCAGGCTGTGTGCTACGGATTGTCCAGTGAGGAGCAGCTAGAACTCATCCTAAGGGTTGTTTCTGCTTATGTTTGTATGGTGTTTTGTGTTGGTGATTGCATTGCTGTATGACTGATTCTCCATCTTCTGGCCACGCATGTATGTTTATTTTCCTGCTTGTGCGACATCAGGCAAAATGTTTGTTTTGGGATTCGTGGTGTTGGTGTGCAATTTCTTAGTCCGGGGTTGGGGGTGGTCCCGGGGAGGGGGGGTTGCGGGCCTGGGGGTGGTGGCGGTGGGTGCTGTGGCCCTCTTGGGTGTCCGGGCTGCATGATGAGTGGCTCCATGGCATCTGTTGCCCTTCGGATGTGGCCCTGTGCTGTGCTCCCTTTTGTGGTGCTGGCTGCCGTCCGACTTTACACCAGGTCAGAGCAGGTGTAGATTTCCTGGTGCTTCTGCGCCTTATCGCCTGTTTTGTATTTTTATCACGGATATGGCTGGTCGTTGTGAATGTTGAGGTGTGCTGTTGTCTCTGCTTTTGTCACGGGAACGCCTACTCTGCATCTCATTAGCGATATTTGCGAGGGTCCTCTGTGGCGATGTTTTTTGCGGCTGCTATCGCGGGTAAACTGGTGCTGTGGGCTGGTAACACCGGCTTGTGAATGGGGGGGTAAATTTATCACATCTTTGGCTGTGATAAAGTGCCATTAATTCGGCGATAGCTCCTTGTGAACATGCCCCTATATTTGTAAAGCATAGGGTACTACAGTGGATTTTTAATTTTCTAACATATTTATTTATTTATTTTTATTTATTATTGAAACCGCAGTACCCCTGAGGCAGTACTGCGGTACTCTGTACATTTTTTTAAAAATATATAGAAACTTACACTATTTTTTCTTCCTTCTACATTGGTAAATGATGCGAGGTTTCACAGTGATTGGTCAAGGGGGTGCAATGATGAAAACGGGTCTCAAAAAGCATTTTTCCACCAATGCATTTTCCATAGACTTTTGTTTTGGATGTAGCACAAAAACAGCTGTATGGATTTGCATTAAATTTGGCAAGATTAGATATTATGGTGTGCAGATGATCCTTTTGGGTGCTACAGGTAAGCAGGGTAAGTATTTGATTAGTTAGCAGGTATTTTAACTTAGTGACATCTTTGTTGGGGTATTTTTTTTAAATTTCATGGTATTTTTTCGAACAGCCTCAGTACATAGAAATAACAAGTCATTATGTGTTTGACTAATGACTGCCTTTAAAAAAGTTAAGGGCAGCCATGTTGTTTTAAGGTAAACGTTGCCTGTGTTCTGCGTTTTGCCCGTAGTTGTAGGTAAGTATTAGGTTTGATTTTTTTCCTACCTATTACCACTTTATTACTTTATTAAAGTGGTAATAGGTAGGAGAAATATTTATAAATTTCTATTTTTTTTTTTTAATATACGGAATACCACAACATCAAAACTAAATTGAAAATTATATGTTAAAAAATTTAAAATAAACTGTAGTATCCTATATTTTACAAATATAGTGTACTACAGTATAATTTACATTTTTAAGATATTTAACTCTTCAGTAAAAAATCTATGCAGTACTGCGCTAATACCTAAAAATGACTGCACTACTTAAACTTTTTTTTTATTGCGCAGTTCTCCCTAAACTGCTGCAAAGATATATAGAAAGTGATAAATACCTTGCTCTACCTAGCAACATTTTAATAAAAGTGGTAATAAGTAGGTAACAACAAAAAACCTAGTACTTAGCTACACCTAAGACCCTAACCCAAAACTCAGCAAAAACACAGAACGCAAACAAAATGTGGTGAATATGACATGGCTTCCTTTTACCTTTGGTAAACACAGTCTAAGCCAATGACATACTGCCTTACCATGCACATGTACCGCAGTATACTGCAAACTTACCGCGGTATACTGTGGCACAATGTATTTTATATTATGCTACTACACTATACTACACTAAACACCAATGCAATCAACACTATCCCACTGTATGCAACTCTGCTGTACGACACTCCACTCTATGCTATTCCACTCTATGCCACTCCATGCCACACCACTCCACTGACCACCACTCTAATATATGCTATTCTACTGTATGCCACTCCACTCTACGCCACTCATCTCTACTCGACCTTACCCCACTCCACTTTACGCCACTCCACTCTATTTCACTCCACTGTACGCCCCTCCACTCTATGCCACTCCAGTCTATGCCACTGCACTGTATGCCATTCCACTCGATGACAATACATTGTACACTATTACATTGTACATTTCTCCATTCTACGCCACTCCACTGTAAGCCAATCCACTCTACCCTACTATCCTCTACCCTTATTCCACTATATGACATCCATTCTACGCGGGTCTAGTGTACACTCTTCTACTATATGCCACCCCACTCTACGTGACTACACTGTACACCAGCAACACTCAACGTTATTCCACTGTATGCCACTCCACTCTACGCCAGTCAACACCAGAACACTTTAGTGTATGCCACTCCACTCTATGCCATTTGACTGTAAGCCACTCCACTCTACACTGTTCTATTGTACTTCACTCCACTCTAACACACTCCACTGTATGCCACTGCACTGAACACCACTACACTGTAGGCTATTCTGCTGTACGCAACTCCATTCTAGCCACTACACTCTATGCTATTCCATTATATGCCACTCCACTCTATACCACTCCAAACTATGCCACTTCATTATACGCTATTTCACACTACACCACTCCACTCTATAACACTCTGCACAATTGTACTGTATGACACTACACTGTACCTTACTCGACTGTACGCCGCTCCACTCTACACTACTCCACTTTACGCTATTACAGTTTGCCACACTACACTCAACTCTTTGTCACTCCACTGCACGCTATTCTACTAGACGCCTCTCCACTGTACACCATTCCACTCTACAACTCTTCATTCTAAACTATTCCACTCTGTGCTACTCCACTTTACTGCACTCCACTCTACAATACTCCATTCTACACCACTCCACTGTACGCTATTCCACTGTACAACCCTCCACTGTACCACATTCCACTCTACTCCACTCCACTCTACTCCACTGTAGAACACTATACTCTACCACAGTACACTTCACAACTTTCTCCTCCACTCTACTGTACCACACTGCACGTCTTAATGACACTACACTCAACTAGCGGAAATTCTACAATTTCAAAACATTGTTTAGTAAAAATAAAAAGGCATTGAAATTCAATGAAAAAAAACTGGTTAAACCTTTGTTATTGTTAGAAAAACTTTGTTTATTCTTTCTATACAAACCAAACTTAAAATACATAGCCATTAGACATTCTTCAATTATAGTTATACCTCGAATTTATAATTTATGCACCACCATTAAATTAATATAACTTTATTTATTTTTTAGCTACAAACAAAAGTTAAAGTACACAAAAATTTTAATTTTTCTAAACTTAAACTTGTACCTTCAATTTATAATTACCACAACACCCAGCCCTGCCAAGTATCACTCATCAGGAGTGACACTAACTCATTTCAGTGTGGTGGTCCACATCACCGCACTGAAATGCAAAGTCAAGAATTTATAGCGCCTCCTGGGCTGTGAAGCGCCCAGAACGCTGGCTGCTAACCCACCAATTTTTAATGTGAAAGTGCAGAGCGGAAGCGCTCGCTGTATGCTGTTCCCGACAGGCTTGGGGTCTGCCTGAGCTCGAGGGAAGCTGCTACTATTACAATGTAAACAGGTAAGTGTGCCAACAAGGGATTTGTTTGTACAATTAATTTGAATTATTAATGCTTTTTTACTTCAAGCAAGTTTTATGCTAGCAAATTAATTTCTTTTAGAGTATTTGTCTGTACAGCAACTCATATAGTTTTTAGTTTCCTATAAACAAATCCCTTGTTGGCACACTTACCTGTTTATTTTATATTGGCCAAGCCATAAAGGGTTGATTGGGTTACCCATTGCAGTTTCTACTATTACAATGTAACAGACCTCATTAGGATTGGGTTCACTGCGCGGCCACGGCATTACCATTTCACTGATCATGTGGGAGGAGTCGGCGAGTGCCCAGTGTGATAGGCGGTGGTTCCTGCTGCAGTTGCCCGTCCGCCCGCCGCAGTTGAATTAGAAATTTGCATCCTCAGCTGGTGGCAAACATTTAGGCTGTCGATTGAACCACGAACTGATGGCCGGAGTGGCTTTTAGCTGCCCAGAAAACTTTCCTGACTGTGCAGCTATGTAGCTGAGCCGCAGTCACGACCCTCAAGCATGCCCGGCGGCCAGCGTTGCTCAAAGCTGCGAGCGGGGTCCGAGTTGGGTTGCCGGAGGCCGGCCAGCACTGCCTCTCGCCAGCCCTCGACGCAGGAAGTGCCCAGCGTAGCCCAGGTATCATGATTTTAGAGTTTTACGGTCTAATGTGCTAGCACGCAGAGCCCGTGCAGCGCGATACATTCCTCTTTAATTACGGGTCTGTTTCACACCTGATCATTACATAGGCACACCACGCGCCTGCTTGCTTGCAGAGAATTCAGTTAATCATAGGCGAAGATTGCCGTTTCTTGTGGCCATGCTGCACTGCCTGTGTTTTGCTGTTGTGTTTTTTTTTTTTAAACGTGACGATTTGGAGCAGGCTGTCGGGAAAAGACAGCCGGCGCTGCCTTGACCCTCAGAGCTGAGGACACATGACCAGCCGCCCAGAAGAATCCTGATTGGCCGGGCATTTCCAGTCATTGCCACCCCGGCCAGCTGGCGGTTCTTGTCCGAGCTGTAACGTTGAGGAAAGTCACGCCGGCCTCACCAAATTGCTCCGCTCGTCTCACCTCGCTGCTAAGAAGTAAGTGCCTCGTGAGTGTCGACGACTTTTAGTATCAGTTGCTGCTTGTTAATGAATGCATTAATTCGCGCCTGTCACTAAAGTTTAGCAGAGGTGAGCGAGTGGCTGCTGGCGGCACTGTGCCTGCAGCTTGTGTGATCTGGTGCAGTTACGGCCTGGCCTCTGTGTCTGGCTGACTGCCTGAGCCGTGCAGCTGTGAGCTGTAAAACAGGAAACAACTTCGGAGTTTTTGAAATACAGCCAGCCTGAGGTCGCCTGGCTGTGACCTATAATATAACTTAGTGTCACTGACGGTGTGGATTACTCTGTCTTAGCCTCGTCGACACTGACTCTCTGATGCTTAATGTCCGGTGCCGTATGCAGCGCTGGGCGGCTCGAGTAAGTCCGCTGACTTAGTCTGACTCTAATTAGACAGCAGCTGATGATGAGATCAGACCGTGTTCATAGCTGCCAAGGTTTCAGATTGGTGTGTGACATTTTCATAATTTCAGTGTAGTTGGGGCCTTTAACATCGTCTTGGAGTGGAAACTCGATTGTCAGAGAGCGGCCTGGAGTTCAAAGTGCTGTAATGCATTATCATGCCATTATTATTGATTGCCAATGCCAGGGTAGGAGCCAGGGGGCTCAGTTGGCGCAGGCTGGCTTAAAGGAAGGATGGTCTGATGCACCGTCATGAATGATCAGATTAATTAGATCATATTCAGACCAGCTGCAGTGCCAGCCTGCCCTCTTTAACTTATAACAGCAGTCTGTCTCCAGGCAGTGCCCTTCCATTTCTGGTGCTTTTCAGCGGTTTTAAGTTCTTCTTAGAGTTTCTTGTTGCTCAAATGGATGCAATTTCTGCTATTTATATGTTACCCTTGTCTTCATTGCTTGATTTTGCTTGCGAAAAAGTGTCACTCATAGTTGTTGAAATGTCACTCATAATTACACTGAAATTATGAAAATGTCACTCACAACAATCTGAAACCTTGGCAGATATGAACACCTTCAAAATATTATAATGTGTGCACCTCCATACACAGTGGGCCCGAATCACAACGTTAAATTTACACTTTTGTGTAAATGTACTACTTTTCAGTATTCACAAAGGTAAACTTAGACCAAAAGTCTAACTTTACTACTTTTCGGTGTTCACAAAAGTAAACTTAGACCAAAAGTCTAACTTTGCTAGTAGCAACTTACCTTTGTTAATACAAAAAATTAGTAAAGTTTGACTTTTGGTTTAAGTTTACCTTTGTGAATAATGAAAAGTGGTAAACTTACACAAAAGTATAAGTTTACCTTTACAAATTGGGGCCAGTGAACTTAAGTCTGTAGTCAAACTACATTAACTATAACTTGCCATTCTCCCATGCACTCTGTTCTCACAAAAGATTTGATTTGCAAAGTCATAACTGTTCTTGTAAATACTATTATTTTACATGGTAAGCATGAGATAATATAAAATGGTATAAGCAGTGCATGGAGAAGGTACGAGCAATAGGCAGAAATTATTAATAGGGCAAGTTTCCATTGACTTTTGGTAAAACCCATTTAGTCACCCTCTCTAAAATGATGTGGTTATTTGGAAATGTGAAAGGAATCTGAGTATAATCGAGTTTGTCTGGCTTTGTATATTCATGTGTGTGCTGTCACAAAATTAACTCCTAACCATCTGTAATATAACATTAAAAGTGATGGTCATGTTGCTTAATGGTGAGATATGGAAATTTTGGAGCAGAATAAATGATCCCTACATTTTAAATGTATGTAAGTCTTTTATTAGATCTTTCATTAGATCTTTATTTTGTCCAAAGAAAGTGGCCAGAAAAACGGTATGTACAAAAACAATAATCAAAAAAACATGAAACAGTTGATCACAGATTAAAGGTACTTATTTAATACATTAAAAGATCGGAATGCTAAAAACTGAAAAAAACATGTGTCAGAACAACATAGAATTGTGCAATATAACAGCATATTTTAAAAATAAGCCCAATGCTCTGAAAAGAGAGACTGGAGGTAAAATAATGCAGGTCTACAGTTATTCATCTTGGCTTTCCGAACAGCTGGAATAAGAAAGCCCTTTGAAAGTTTTCTGTATTACCTACAAAAAAACAGAAAGTGCAAAATGGTTTGATCAGAAGATTCATCACAAGGACAACAACAAACAGTAGAAACATCGTACTGCCCTAGGGGGAACTGTTGTTGGTGATTGTGAGGTTTCTTTTGCACCTGATGTGTTTCCCAGTCTATGGACATATGTAAGTAATCAAAAGAGGCTGCACTAAATTCGGACAACCATACTACTGAAACCATTTATCATCTAGGTAAATGAAACTTCTCAAATATATTGAGACTCAAACTTTATAAACTAGTTATGAAATTTATAATAAACAATAGTGATAAAATACTATGAAACATAGTAATAAACTAGTATGAAATTGGGCCTAACTACATCAACTCTTTCTTTAGATTTGATGTACTTACTTTAGTTTTGAGACATAGCATAGAGTGTTTCAGAGTCAGTTTTATTTGCTAAATAGGAGTAATCCTTAAATTGGCACACTTCAAACCTTTCCTAGTTCTTAACTACTGTCTCCAGATAAAAGTCTCAACTGGATAAATACTCACAATACACAGGAAAGGGTAGGAAAAATAAACCTGAATACGATGTCTGAACAATTGCAAATAAATGATTCTGGAAACACCAGCTCGTTTCCGAAGCGGAGGTGAATTAGACATTTTTCTCCCCCTTTTTGCAATGCATCCTTAAAATGTGCTTACAGGAAGTAGATGAATGCCTTCTGACATGGACTGAGCTCAATAGATTGTTGGTAGGTAAAGTTAGAGGGACTAATGTTATTTGGTAACCTCACAGCTGTTGCCATCCATTTGGAAAGTTGTGCTGAGAAATTGTATTGTAAAATTATGGTATATTAGACTCATGACACCCCATTACATAATAAAAGTATAGCTCGTCATTATTTTAGGGATTCTAGTGGGATCATCTACAAATTAAGTTTTACTTTTCATTTTTACACACCATTCTTATACTAAGAAAAAGCCTTCAGAACAAGCTTACATGCAGAACACAAAACATTTTTTAACTGCTGCAAGAAAGCTTTCTGCTTCCTGACCACCTACTTATCTGCTTGTCTTGAATCTCTGAGTTTTTTCCTCCTCCTAGACTCTGCATCCCTAACTTGAGTTCAGAATCGGTGGAATAAGATATAATGACCTGATCTACAAGAATATTTGAGTATCTAGATTCAGATGAGTTGAGCTGAGCTGAGAGACCTCAGACAGTCCTGCCACCAGAGTCAGCTGCAAAACAGGTACTCTGAACAAAGAGAACTGGAATCCGACGAACCAGCCCTGAAGCATTTTAACTATAATAGGTTTTAGGAAATGTGCTTTTCTTCCTTTCTATTCTCACAACCTACAAGTATGTTTACTTTGAGGCAGACACCAATTTGAAATTACGTTGCATCAACCTGCAGTCTCAAGAAGTTGAAGTTAGGTTATTAACATCAGTGTTCTGCCCCAACTGTTTCCTAAGGACATTACTTCATTTTTCAAGACAGATTTCAAACTATTTTCCCAACATCCTTAAATGTTGCCTTGTTTCTTTATTATGTTACATTTTTCTTTTTACTTGAAATTAGTGGTGGGTGAAGGTTTTCTCCTCTCCCATGACATTGGAAGCTTTTTACTTTTTGAAGCTAGACAAGGTTAAAAAAAAAATTGTGAATTTGCGAGTGGTCTAACTGTCCACCTTTGCACGCCTCTAGATCAAAGAATGTGGACTTTTAAATACTTTATTTAATACCTACATTGTTCTTTGATGTACTTTTATCTATGTCGACTTGATGCCAGCCCGACAAAACTGCCAGGGCAGTTTCTCACGCTAAAGGTCATAGGCAATAATTAGAGAGGAGCTGTCATCCTGTTTCAAATGTTTGCTAATCGTCCAAGGATTCTTCGTCCCTAGCATTCTCTGGTTCCCATGCCATTGTCAGACTGGACTGCTTTGAACGTCTTTTGGTCATTGGTGAATCAGAGTTTCTATCACAGAAATGTATGTTTTCTTCTGCTGTATCGAAATACAACTTTTTTGTACTGCTCACCACATATTTTTGCTCTTGACATCTGCTGGCTGACTTAAAACGCAATGTTTTTAAACTAAGCAACGTTACATTTTTCAAGGCCTTCAAAACGGAGAGGAGAGAAGAACGAGAGAGAGAGAGAGAGAGAAACGCCCCTGGAAATATTGTTCCCAGCTAAAAAGAAAACATGACAAGCATTCAGAGGTGTATGTTTTCAGTAGCCATGCTTCTGAAGAAAATCCCAATGTGTAACATGCATTAAAACTGTATTTGGCAATCTTTGGTAATTTTGCTAGGAAATCAATATTAAAAACCAAATCTGCAGCATGTAGGTAATCTCACATTTGACAACTATTGGTGAACTTATACGAAATTAAAAATGAAATGACATTTTTTATTGTTTAGTTAATTAAAACCGTAACAGTTTTCCTTACTGTTTGTAGCAGCTATGATAAAAAGAATCAAGCAAATTTTAGAATCATTCAGCTGTCAAATATCACGCCAATAAGTATATCACAGATTTAAAATCAACTGTGATGAACTTATGTTTGGGTTACTAATAAGACTTTTACTTGTTTGGAGATATGAAATATATTCTACCTGAGCTCAGATGAGTGCATGACAAAAGGCATCCACATACCTGAATGGGCCTCAGTCGCCTCAAACCTACTTTGCACCTTTACTCAGTTAGAGCCTGCAACTCCCAGTACAAAAAATAGTCACATAGGAGGAGGAAGATTAAAATAGGCCGAGTCCTCACCTGGTTACACTTGAGTTCCACTAGCCACTCCACAACCCCTCTACTTTCAGATTATAGGGAAGGAACAGAGCATTTGGGCCAAGCAAAGGGGGATGGCTGAGGATAGAGGGGTAGATATTTCCTTTGTAGTTTAGTGAGCAGAACTGAACAGTCTTAGAGAAAAGATAAAAGGTACGGGGAGCTCAGCAAAGCACTACTTGAAAAAGGGCAGAATGGCGTCATTCACAGTGAAGTTAGACAATGGCTGAAGTGTGCTGACTCCTTGCCCCTTCCCCTTGCTGTATGCAGTAGTGGGTGGAAAATTATATGTGAATGACACAATAACATATCACTGCATGAAACGGGCTGAATGAAATGGGCTGACTGAAAGCCCCTATAAGTAAGTATATTATTTATATAATGTTAGTAAAATCATACGGTCTTGATGAACGCCAGATATAAAAAGTCTGCAATAACAGAGGTTACATTGGAAGTAAAGTGTAGGTCATGTTAAGAAAAGGATGCATGTTAAGAACCCTCTGACAATAACAGATCAAAACACATGGATCAAAAATGAGAAAAACAAAGAATTTCTCATCTTGAAATAGAGAATTACCAATGGCTTAATAATGCCAATAACATCCAGGAACTTTCCTCAAGAAATGGCAAGAGCCTAATACGAGTGATTGAAACCCTTTTCAGGTAAATATTAAAACAGTTATTAATTAAATGATGCTCTTTCATAAATACAATTCATATTTCCCATAAATGTAACAGGACGCTTACCTTCTAATTTGGAAAGTTCATAACATTTTTAAAGAATTTGCAACTGGAATAAGAAATTTTCTGAAATTATCAGGACTTGAAAATCCGTGTAACAAATGTGACTTTTGCGAAGTTTGCTTACTGAAATGATGCCGGCTATACAGGAGCTGAAGACAAGTGCTCACAGCAGATTGAGCAGTACGTGACAAAATTAATTTGAGTGATCTTGCTAAAAGAAACCACAGTGATGCTAAAAGAAACGTGCTTTTTACCGCGCAGGACACTGCTCCAAAGCTCTAAAACAACTTGCAAGTTGAAATATACCATTCGTGACACGTGAGAAACAGTTGTACTACATTCTGAACATTAGTTTTCACTCTCCACAAATGCACTTCTAGCACAGCAGTAGAAAATACCATGTTTTATCATCTGTAAGGGTGGGTCGTCTTCTTTTTAGTGGTATCAAAGCATTGTCCTACTAGAAAATGCCTTCTGTTGCTCTCTTCTTGATCTCTTCAGTTTTGATTTCAACATTTCTTTTAAGAAACAACTGAAAGGTATAGAAACAGAGTCGGTAAGCTCAGTGCCCACGGATTTGAAGTTCTGTGTTGTTTGTTTTGATGAGCACTTCAGTCATTCACTGCTCTCAAATCAGCAGGCCTTCCACCCTAAACCTATGATTCACTTCAGTCTCTGCACCACTGCTCAAAAAACTACCAATATCCTCAGGGCAAAAGGGCCTGTTTACAAGGAAGGACTTTGTGAGTCTGGTGGCATCACAGAATATTTGTCAGGAAGTGAAGTTTTAAAGTCATGCATTTAGATGTAAGCATGAGAGAAAGTGTTTGATGACGTACACCGTTACATTCGTACTGTGCAGCTTGCTGACTAGAGCAATGAGTAAATCTATAGTGCCGACCATTTTAAATAAAAAAAGGAGGCATGGCATTTATTTTGCATTGTAGGTGACATATGATTTGTAGGAGTATCTGAAGTTGTTAATCTGGATGTCCTGTAACTCCATATCATTTCTCTAAAACTATAGGTTGTTTCATTCTACTCTTAGTTTAAAAAATGGGATGCTGCTAAGAACAAAAGGATGACTTAGTCTAATGAACAGCCATTCACCCCTTCTCCTACTTTAAGGCCTCGGCCCCTCAGCAATCTGATTCTAGCTGGCTGCCATGCCTGTCTAGCCAAACTTAGTGTAACACAGACTCTAAACCACTAAGTAGAGAGGAGGGTAACTTACCTGAAATTCCTCAATGGAAGGTCACCGCTCCAGCATCTGAAACAGAAAAAACAATAATCAACAGGGAAAAAGGGCAAAGAGGAAAAAACGAAATAAAAAATAGACTTCTATTATCCTCACAGGAGAAGCCAAGACGGATAGATTTTGAGGAAGGACAGACGTCAAGGGTTGGGGCATGGCAAGGAGGAGGAGAGAAGGACACAGAGAGATTCAATGAGGAAGACGTGGAGAGAGGAACCAGAGATGCATCAGAAGAAGGTGGAAATGGATGCAATGTACCCCGAAGGTACTCAGCGGGGACCCAAGCAGCTCTGTTGATTCAGAAGGCAAAAGCACATCCCGAAGAGCCTCCTGTAGAGGGAAGCCCCGGAGAGCCCTTTGATCCTGCCACGCTCCAGCAGGAGTGTGGCTTTCCCAGGTGAGTGCCTGAATACAGGGGTGGCGGGTACAGGATCGTAAAAGAAACTGAAGATACTAGAACATTAAAACTGATGCACCAAACAGTGAAACCGTTTCTGTTCTACCCCTCTCCACGACCCTATTCTATATATATTATAAAAGACGAGTAAAAGAAACCTAGAACCTAAAATAGAGATAGGAAAACAAAGGACATAAGAGGGACTCTGGGGAAAGGGGTTATCTGGATCTATAAACAGGGAGGTACCTAAAACCACGATAGTAGAAACCTTGTGTTGGTTTTTTTGTGTTTGGACCTTTTGGTTACAAACCCTGAATTGGGGAAATGCTTATATAAACTTCTTAGACAGATCACAGCAAATGCTTGTGGATAAATTGACAAGGAAGAGCAAAGTTAAGACTATTCCTTCTCAGAAAAGGGAATAACTCCTCAGATAGAAGCAGAAAAAGGAGATAAAAGAGAAATGAGAGAGAAGAACACAATATACTTACCTGGGTTTTCTTTTCTTTCTGACGGACTCCGAACATATTTCTCCATCCTAGGAGAGAATGAAAAAGAGAGAAAGCATAAAGTTCCTGACAAGAGAAACACACCAAACCCCCTGTATCATGAGAGCATGATCCATTTAAAGGATGACCACTTCCTCTTTGGAGTTTGCAGAGTAGCGTGATATACAATCCTATACTTGAGTAGAAGAACGATCTAATAAACAGAGAGAAGTGCATTGGTTCCCGAGATTTCATTAATTTAAACGATACCCAGCCTACACGTGATGTCAGAAGTGGCATTACAATTATCTGATACAAGGTGGGCCATGAGATCCATACTTTAGTTGAAGGAAAGAAGAAGTTAGATTGGGTTTTGAAATGCTACATCAAAACTTCAGAGACTGAAAGGAATCTGTTTCGAACCAGCTTAAAAAACCAGGCAGAACAATTTCAAAAGGTGTCGGAAACTCAGTTGCAGTTGGCCACAGGGATAGCCCATAGTAAAGGTCTAGGGCCTACTGGGCCCACCATTTCTTTGCAAATGTTTACACCGGGAGAGGATCCAGAAGCATTTTTACTCAATTTCAAACTGGCAGCCCGTGTTAGTGACTGTACTGTAGAGAGATTGACACATTACCTGGCCCGCTGTTCATCGGGGAAGCCCAGGCTGCCTAACAGGCTGCTAACCCTACTGGCACAACTGCCTATAATGAAATCAAAAAGGTCATTGTGGAGAGACTTAGTATTGATGAAGAAATGTATCAATTGTGATTTAGGAAGGAAAGGGGTTCCTCAGCTGATAATCCTTAAACTTTATTTTTTAAACTAAAAGACACAGAGGATAGTTGGCTGAAACCCCAGGAGAACTCTAAAGAGTACATAATGGAGAAAATCTATTTATAGCAATATCTGGAAGGCTTACCCACACCTAATCAGAGATTGTTGGAAAACGAGGCAGTATCTGTGAGGCCTGCACAAATAACATGACTACATTTGTCCTTCACTGGAAACCAAACACCCAATTGTAGCGCCTGACTCTCAGAGGGTAGCGTTGCAGAGCAGTCTGAGGCTTACTCAAGGGAGGTGGTGTGGGCTAGTAATCGCCATTTGCAGGTGCGCAGAAATAACACTCAATAATTGATTGTCCAGTCTGTACTTTGCTTTATAAAAGTAAGAGTACATTTATTAAACACACACACTACTCAATACTATGCACCAATTTACAAATATACATAAGCTGTTGGAATTACTTTGTGACATTGCATAACATCTCCACCCCTCCCGCAGGGGGGTGGGGTCTAGTACCACCACTCCCATGTATGCACATCATCTTGCCCCCTAATGCAGTGTGTTGAACATAACCTGGAGCGAGGGCCCTGCGCACTGGCACCATCCCAGTGGTGACCCCCCCCCCATTATCTCAACAAGCATTAAAAATAGGTACACCTGCCCTGGTGACACATAACCCTGACTGAGCATCTTATATTGTCCATACAGTATGCACCCTTACATCTTCAGGGCTAACAGTCTGGGTTGTTCTTCACTTAAGCGCAGCAGCAAGAATACATGTTTACGCATCACTTTAGAATGACAGTACCCATCACATTTGTGGATCATTAGAATGCATTGCAATTACAGCCCCTAAAGGCATCACAGATGAAATCACAGGATTATGCATATACAGCCAGACACCCTAGCAGGAATGTCTGGCAACATAACCCCACTTTGCTTATGACATCATCTTACACAGGTACTTCACATTACACATGTGACCTTCAGTCTCTCTAAAAGAAATAACCATAGTAAATGCATTTCTGGTGCAATTACACCTCTTCACCTCCAGGGGATGCCCTTCTCCAGACATCCCCAACTCAGCCCTTCACTCCTTGATGCACTTTTCCATACACCCTCAGCTGTAGAACATAAGTTCCAACCCAGAAGGTGTTAAAATGCTGGCTGAGCCCTTGAGGGGTTATCCTTTTCAAGTCCCCATGAGACTTAGGGAGGAACTTCCACTTTCGTGCTGGGGGAGACTGCGCTTCTCCAGCAGCTCCCCCTGCACCTCTTTCACCAATGAGTATGACCCTCCTCCTCTGGGGGCCACCAGGCACCAAAAACGATAGATTTCCCCATGCCTTGCAAGGCATTATGGGGCGCTTCAGGCTCCTTTTGTGCATATTTGATTAGCGGCTCTCCCGCTGTGCTGGGGAGAGCCGCGATGCCGCCGGCAGCCTCACACCGCTTCTGCCTGCCTCGTGGGGGGCCCGGTCCCACCCGGACCCCCAGGTGATGGTATCGGCTCGGGGAGCCCACCCCCGGCCCATCGGCGGATTTTTGGGGGCCCGGGCCCCCCGCCTGCCTTCGTTGTTGGAGGGCAGCCTGGGGAGCCCACCCCCGGCTGCCCCCGCCAGCTCCCCTTCGTGGCCAGCACCCTCATGTGCTGCCGCGGAAGCCGGCTAGGCTCTTCTGGTCTGCCCGCTCCAGCGGGCAGTCGCGTCCTCGTCCTCCGGTCCGGCGGTGGCACTCCCCTGACCTCCTCCCATTCTTCAGGGCCCGGGGATGGGGTCCCGGACATCTTCTGGGGGCATGACGGCATCCCCCCCTCCATCCCGGTCTCTTCGGGGCCCGGGGATGGGATCCCGGGCCCCCTCCTCCTCCTCGCGGGGGAGCGCGCCGGCGCGCCCTGTCTTTGGCTGTTTCGGCGGGGGCCAGGGTGGGCTCCTGGTGCCCCATTTGGGGGCATCTTCACGGAGAGCGCGACGGCACTCCCCGACTTTGCTTCGGGCCAAGGGATGGGGTCCCGGGCCCCTCGAGACCTCTTCGCGGGGGCGCAATGGCGCTCCCCGCCCCCGGCTCCTCTCCTTCTTCGGGGCCCGGGGATGGGGTCCCTGGCCCCTTGGGCACAATTTTGCAGGGGGGGAGATGGCGCTCCCCCCGGCCTCTTGTTCGGCGGGGGCCAGGGTGGGCTCCTGGCACCCCGCGGGGGAACCTTCAGGGGGTTCGCGACGGTGCACCCCAACTTTACTTCTCTTGGGGGCAGCCCCCGGGACCTGACCCACCCCGGAGGCACATCATGGACCGGCGGCGAAGCCCCACGTGCTTCGTCGTCGGTCCCTCCAGAGGTCAAAGGTCGCCTACCTTCTGGGGGCGTATCTCGGCCCCCAGGAGTCTGATTTTCTTCATTTTCGTCTCCTCTCGCTCCTCTTGGCCAGCCCCAGCCACTGGGAACACTCTCCTTCGCCCTCTAGGTCTCTGAGAGGGGGGATTCAGCAGGGAGCTGTCTTCATAGGCTCCCTGCGCCAGCCTTTTGCCTGGCTCTCCTCCTAGGCCTCTCTTGTCCCCGCGCAGAGGCCCGTGCTTCTGCGCACTGGTCCTGGACTCTTCTCCTGGCGCTATTCAGGATCCTTGGGGCAGTCAGGGGGTTCCTCCTTCCAACTGCCCATTGCGCCAGGCTCCAGCACCTTCTGCCTCAGCAGACCACACCCCAGAGAGAGCTTCTCTTCCTGTGCAAGTTCTTTTAAGAAGTTGGGGAGGGGGCTGGCAGGAAGTCTCTGTTTGTCCTATCAAACAGCGACACATCACTTCACTGCCCCTGCTCCCTCCTTCCTGCCCAGGCCTCTGGGTTGGTTCAAGATGGCGTCGTCCAGGGTCTCCTGCCACATGGAAAGCCCCTCCCCCCCCAGAGCTGCCTCCCCTTTGTGCAGCTTGGTGCCTGGCATCCAGTGACAGCTGCTGATGAATTAGCCTGCAGCTCCACCCAGCTTCTCGTCGTGGAGAGGAGGTCTTCGCTCTGGGAAGAAAGGTCATCAATACAGGCTACTGAGGTCAGCCCCCATCCAGGGCCTGGTTAAGGCTGACTCAGAGAAATATGACAGTTCTGGATGACCTAAAAGCAGTACAAATATGACTCTGGACTCTGCAGAATACTTCTTCTCACACCCGTTACAGTGGACTTTAGTGAGTGTCTGGAATTTGTAGGCCTTAGGAAAGTGACACTAGCCCATGGGCTCCACTTCCCCATAGGGGAATAATGAAGTGAAAAATACAGTAAAACACACTGACTTTCCCTGGCATGCTTCTTCCCATTGTATAAAGCCTATTCCATGTCACCACCCAATTCTGCATAAGTCCTGCCACACCATTCACTTTGTAGCTGCTCCTGGACTGCGCACGCCAGGACTCTCCCCAGCGCAGCCCATACACGTGTGCACACGCATGTACACATGTGTCTGCATGTAACCAGCCCGGTGCCTCTTCCTCCTGCGGCTGTGCAGCGGCCTAGTCAAGCTAGGGGGACACCAGTAAAATCCACATGCAGTCTCTTTCACCATGAGTTCACTGTGGGTGAGTCCCAACTTATGAGGCTCTCCCACAGTAAAAGCTCAACAAATAGGTGCTCAAAAAGCAAAAAATCCGGGCGGCCCAGAGTGTCAGAACCACCTTCTAACAGAGATGGCTAAGGCAACACCCAGGACTAACCCTAGAACATGCCATTGAAATGGCTCGTACATATTATAGGCCACAATACCCACAATGAAACCAGGACTACGGAAAGGGACAAAAATTGACCAGAACAAGTGTTAGAAAATCCCCAAAGAAACCCAACCCGCCCAAACAAGATAGCATTGTACCTCATTTGGAAAAATCCAGGTGACTCCACAGTACTGGACTTCAAGGTTATGACTGTGGACAGTGTGGCGACATAGCTCACTTTTGCAAAAACAAGAGAGCTGAAGAGGATCCCACAGAAGTGAACTACCTTCCCCGAACTATTTATTTTACTCAGAATATGGGTCCTATATATTATGTGTGTTTACAGATTAATCATAAATGGGCTACTGCCTTGCTGGATTTAGGGTGTAAGAAGACTGTAATCAAAGACACACTGGCCCTTCCCCACAAGGTTATCCCAAATAAGCATGTCTGCATTAAGTGTGTTCATGGGGATCAGAGAACATATCCCCTAGCCAAAGTTCACGTATGAGGTTTACACGGTTCTGGTGCCTGGGTTGAAGGTGGGGTGCCACATAGCTTTCCAGAAGATGTCATTCTGGCTACCGATAATCCTCAGTTTGTTAGTCTTATTAAAGACACTATCAGCGATAGCCCAGCAGGGCTTGGACAAACATTACCCTCTGTGAAACCTGTAAAGACCAAGAGAAAAAAATCAAAAACAAAAATAAAAGGGGTTATCACAAAATGCTTTAGTGATACAAGAACCATGGGAATTAGATACAAAAATTCAGGGCCACTCAGGTGAGTGACCCCACTCTTCAATATGCATTGCAGAAAGCCAAAGAAAGCAGAAGTAAAATCCTACAGGTATATCCATCTTTCCGTATTAAAAATGGGCTATTATATAGAGTGGGAGAAAGGATGACTTTCGGCAACTAGTAGTCCCTAATAATTCTGGGATCAAATTATGTTTTTCAACCATTTCCACCTGATGGCAGGACATTTTGCGGCAGAGAAAATGTCCCAAGCCATTTTGGCCAACTCTACTGGCCAGGGATCATAGCCCAAATAAAGAAATTCTGTCAAAAGTGCGAGGTGTGTCAAAAGTAAAACTGTCAAAAGAAAACCCCTACCACCCTGCAGCTTTACCTTTACATAGAATGTCTAACATTGGAAAACCCTTTGAAAGAGTAGGACTTGATCTCATTGACCTGTTGATTGCCTCCAGTAGACAACATAAATATGTGGTAGTCCTAGATGACTACAATACAAGATATCCCAAGGCTGTTCTACTCAAGGAAACCAATACCAAAACTATAGCACAGAAATTAATAGAAATTTGTTCTCAAATGGAGTTCCCAAAGAAATCTTCACTGATCAAGGGACCTCCTTTGTCTCTTAATTAATGGAACAGATCTGTAAACAACTAAAGATCAGACACTTCCGTACATCTGTCTACCATCCCCAAACTGACAGGTTGGTAGAATGTATAATGGCACCTTGAAGCTTGCTTTGAAAAGATGCTCACTTGGGAAGGCAAAGGATGGATCAGCTATTGCCGCTAGCACTATTCGTAATCAGAAATCAAGTACAAAGTAGTTTATGCTGTTCTCCCATTTAAATGACTCTTTGGTCAAACACCTAGAACTTTTCTGAAAAAACCTGAGAAGTGTGGTACACTAACTCCTAATAAGAGATGAATCTATTAGGCTATACAGAACAACTAAAAGCTAGGTTGGGTAAGCTATGAGAACTGGCCTGTACTTGCCTTGATCAGGCCCAACAAAAGCAAGACTATTTCTATAATAAAGGAAAGAAATGGAGAGAGATGAAGGTGGGGGAGTGTTATTACCCACGTCAGAAAACAAACCAAAAGCTGAGTGGAAAGGGCCCTATCAAATTGTAGAACAAATAAGAAAGGCCACATATAAACTACAACTATAGGGTAATCACACTCAAATTTACCATATTAACTGCCTAAAAAAAATGTCTGGTCTCCTCTATAAGAATTCAACCAGGAAAAAAGTGTATACCGGAAGTATGTGCTCTAAAAGAACTTACGCTATGGAACATGCTAACAGCCGTACAAAAGGAAGAATTATCAGTGTCTCAAGCCTTTTTCCGACATCTTTTTGAATCTCCCAGGAAAAACCCATCTGACTCAACATGTTATACAAACAGAAAGAGGGAAGATAATAAAACAAAGACCATATTGCATTCCTGAGCCCCAAAGAAAAGCAGTAAAAGCAGAGGTAGAACAAATGTTGAAACTGGGAGTAAGTGAACCCTCTTCTACTGAGTGAAATTCACCTATTGTCCTTGTCTCTAAACCAGACAGTTCTATTTGGTTTTGTATAGATTTCCCGGCTATCAATAAGATATCCAAGTTTGATACTTATGCCTTGCCCCCTATAGATGAAGTCATTGAACAGCTGGGAGAAGCAAACTTCATATTCACAATAGATTTAATTAAGGGATATTGGGAAATTCCCTTGCACCCCTAAGGACAAAGAAAAAGCTGTGTTTTTCACTCCTTGCAGGTCATATCAATTCACTGTTCTCCCCTGTAGGTTACACAGGGATCCTGCCACTTTCCAAAGACTCATGAATCAACTGCTGGCTAACCATAGGGATTATTCCTCAGCCTTCTTAGATGATATTGTTATCTTTAGCAAAAGCTGAGAAGAACATTTCAATCATTTAACTGCCATTTTAGCTAAACATAAACTCACAGGACTCCACATAAATGCAAAGAAGTTGAACATAGAACATAATAAAGTTAGATATCTGGGATATATGCTTGGGAACTGCCTTGTTGAACCCCTAGAGAAAAAAGTCCATGCCATAACAGCAATTCTCTTCCCAAAACAAAAAAAGAAATGAGAGCCTTTCTAGGATTACTGGGCTACTAAATGAGATTTATTCTCCAGTGCTCCAAAATATCAACCCCTTTAACAGATCTTTTAAAAAGACCTCCTTGAGTAAAGCCTTCCAAGTTCCCTCCCACAGAGTTCTTGAGGCCTTCCAACAACTAAAAAATATCATTGCTTCCAAACCCCTTCTCCAATTCCCTAATTTTCACAAACCCTTTATATTACAGACAGATGCATCAGAAACCGGAATTGGTGCTGGACTATCCCAACTTAAGAAAAGACTCTGGTGATGAAATGCCTATCCTCTTTATTAGTTGCAAATTATATCCCCGAGAAATGCACTACCCTATTATAGAAAAGGAATGTTTAGTGATCAAGTGGGATATTGAGAAATTACAATACTATCTAGAGTGTAGGCCCTTTATTTATTACACCGATAATGCTCCTTTAACCTGGTTGTGCAGAAATAAGGGTTCCAATGCCAGAGTACTCCACTGGTTCCTCTTGTAACAGCCTTATCAATTTGAGGTTCATCATCGACAAGGTAAATAAGAAGGTAATGCTGACTTTCTATCCTGTTGGCCTATTTTTCCAGAGTGGAAAAATCTGAGGGAGGAGTGCATAACAAAGACTCTAAACCACTAAGTAGAGGGTAGGATGACTTACCTGAAATCCCTCTATGGAAGGTCACCGCTCCAGCATCTGAAACAGAAAAAACAATAATCAGCAGGGATAAAGGACAAAAAGGAGAAAACGAAATAGTTGCAAATTATATCCCCGAGAAATGCACTACCCTATTATAGAAAAGGAATGTTTAGTGATCAAGTGGGATATTGAGAAATTACAATACTATCTAGAGTGTAGGCCCTTTATTTATTACACCGATAATGCTCCTTTAACCTGGTTGTGCAGAAATAAGGGTTCCAATGCCAGAGTACTCCACTGGTTCCTCTTGTAACAGCCTTATCAATTTGAGGTTCATCATCGACAAGGTAAATAAGAAGGTAATGCTGACTTTCTATCCTGTTGGCCTATTTTTCCAGAGTGGAAAAATCTGAGGGAGGGAGTGCATAACAAAGACTCTAAACCACTAAGTAGAGGGTAGGATGACTTACCTGAAATCCCTCTATGGAAGGTCACCGCTCCAGCATCTGAAACAGAAAAAACAATAATCAGCAGGGATAAAGGACAAAAAGGAGAAAACGAAATAGAAAACAGACTTCTATTATACCTACAGGAGAAGCCGACATGGATAGATATTGAGGGAGGACAGAAGCCAAGGGTGAGGGTGTGTCAAGGAGAAGGAGAGAAGGACGCTGAGGAATAAGGAGGAAATGGACGCAGCGCTATCTGACAGTACTCAGTGGGGACCCAAGCAGTTCTGTCTATTCAGGAGTCAAACGCACAACCCGAAGCATCTCCTTTAGTAGTAAACCTGCTTAGAGACCCTCGGCCCCACTACGCTCCTGGAGGAGCATGGCTTTCTCAGGTCAGTGCCTGAATACGGGGGTGTCAGGTACATGATCATTAAAAAACTGAGGATACTAGAACATTAAACCTGACGCACCTAACTGGGAAATGGTTTCTGTTCTACCCCTCCCGACCCTATAATATATATATATATATATAACAAAAGATGAGAAAAAAAACAAGCACCAAAAATAAAGAGAGGAAACCAAAGGACCTGAGAGGGCCTCTGGGGCAAAGGGTTATCTGGGCCTATAACCAGGGAGATGCCTAAAACCACAATAGAGGGAATCTTGTGTTGCGTTTTTTGGTATTCGTACCTTTTGGTTACAAACCCTAAATTGGGGAAATAACTATATAAACGATCACAGCCATTGCTTGCAGATATATTGACAAGCAAGAGCAAAGTTAAGACTATTCCTTCTCAGAAAAGGGGGACTTCCCACTCACATAGAAGCAGGAAAGGATAGAAAAGAGCTAAAAGAGAAAGAAGAATGCAGTAACTTACCTGGGTTTGCATTTCTTTCCAAGAGACTCCTGATGAGATTCCTCCATACTTTGAGAAAGAGAATGAGAAAGAAAGAGAGAATAAAGGTCCTGACAAGAGGAACACAACAAGCACCCTGTACCATGAGAGCGGGATTAATTTAAAGGATGACCAGTTCCTCTTTGGAGTATGCAGAGCTGTGTGATATACAATCTTATACTTGAGTTGGAAAACGTTCTATTAAAGTAATAGAACTGCATTGGTTCTTTAGATTTTATTATTTAAAACGATACCCAGCCTACACTTACCCAAATAATGTCATTGTTCATCCCTGAAACTGTCTCTTCTCCAGGCATATCTTGTGTTTGTATGATCAGTGGCATAGCTAGGGCTCCATGGGCCCTAGTGCAAACAGGGAACATGGGCCCGCCCCTGCCCTTTAGTGGGTGGTTAAAGACAGTCATAACTAGGGATTCAGTGGTGCACTAATACCTTTGAGTCACACTGCCATTGCACCTGCTGTGCAACTGATAGATATGCCCCGGGACATTCTGATCAAGCTTAAGACTAGAAGGGATTTCATGGCGCAGCAACAGATGAGGAAATGAGCAGACGAGAGGGCGGTTTCTGCAACAGTACACATCAGAAGTGAAGCAGAGCACACCCTGCAGCTTAGTTGGGACTGTGCCTAAAAACAAGCTTGCTTCTTCCCATATTTAGGGTAACTCTCCTCCCTTTTACTTTCTCTCCTGATCTGTGCTCCCATTCTGGCACTGTCCACTTCAGCTGATGTACACTTTAGTACATCCATCTCTTTTACTCTACACATCTTTATTTCCATGCCTTTGTATCTCCCCATCTCTTTTTGTCTCTCCTTCTTCTTCTTCTCTTCAATACTCTTTTTCACCTCTTCTTTCTCTTTCTTTTCTCTCTTTTTCTCATACGCTCTTTTTATGTCCTTGTACTATATATATAAGTAAGAAAACAAATGCACAAGTACCAGAATGCAAATAAAAAACGAATCTGGGCCAGCTACTCGCAGTGGAAATGGGGCATTTTGAGATGACTGTAGAAGCAGTGAAAGGCCAGACAAGGAAACAAGTACTGATGCTACCTTTCACTTGCAGGTCCCCCTACAAGTTCTTCAATGGTAGGATCAAGCGGGCTGAGCTGCTTTGGCTATGATCAATAAACTCATACCCTTCAAATGTGCACTTTCCATCCCATTTGATCTGTCATAGGGGTGTCCAAAATTGGTCCTGTATTGCCAGATCTGTATCACATTTTAAGGTTATATATATACAAAATATACCGACCACAAATAGAAATAGAACAGTTTTGCAGTGCTAGCGTTTACCATGAAAACCTGCCCCGGATCCATTCCGGCCCTCCTAGATCTGAGCTGGAACCACCTGAGCTGTTTAGCACTTCATACCAATACAGTCAGCCTTTAAAATTGCAATTTAGCTCAGTACGATAAGGGGCCTGCTGTAACAGTCCAAGTGTGCCATGCATGTGACAGTTTTAAATACTGAGATATTGAGAGGGCTAATTGTAATTACGCCGTTGTGTCAGTTGTTCACAGTTGCAGCGTTAGGCTATTTTTAATATTCACCTGCACATAAGGTGGCACTGTACAGATGAGAAAGCTTTACAGTTATGTTTGCTGAAGTAAATGTTCTGTGGAGCCTATTGACCACTTAGAGACACTAATTTTATATCTTAAGGTCAGCATTTCGTGACTTTTCAATCTCAACTCCTACAGTGTTTTTGTCTCTTGAAAATTATTATCATATGTTTGTTATTATGTAGGTGCAAGCTAAGGCCAATTGATTTAATGAGAAAGTGCTGTATGTGCCGAGTTGACATAGGCCTTGATTACTAATGCCCTGGAAGATGCTGTGCTGTTCATCAGACCCATTAAAATCAATGCTCTGACGTTCAGAATATAACAACTGGGATAAATAGCTCCTATTACAAGTTAGCATAACATGTATTTTTGGGGGCACGTCCTCGTGTTTACTGGGCCTTTTCTCCTATTAAAGTTCGGTAAGTTAGACCTGCTAAAAATTTTCAGGGGTAAAATCCAAAGATGCGATCTTTATCACACCCAATAATTCCAAATTGTAACAAAGGTTGCACCACTTGCAATTAAAATCCCTGTGCAAACGGTTACTTGTGTATAAACCATTAATTAACAAGGCACTAATAATCAAGATTTTCAAATGGGCTCTTCTCAACTTTATTAGATGCTTTGATACTGTGACCTAATGTCTTTCCAGCGGTATTTTTATTAGATTGCCCTCAGTCTCACAAGGAGGAAAGTCGTCTGGTTTCTGTGGAGGACTAAGTGTAGATTCCCATGTTAGAATAGAAATGTTCATGTTTGCGCATTTCCCTTTGTAAGTTAGCATTAGCTGCGCCATTTTCTTTAAGGCGCCATTTTAGGCTGCTCGAAACTGATCTAGTTCAGTTCCGAGAAATGCTCCACTGTAAGTTTCGTTTCTGCCACGTTAGACTTGTTCCTGTAATGAGTACACTGTTCCGATTAGCGCATACCTTTCTCACTAGATAGAGGTCCTCTCCCACTAGTCTGGTGACGGGCCTGACTGGAACGACCTTGGAATTGAGATACTTTGTGAGCCATGAGACCGATTTTTGTATTTCACTGTTTAGCTGCACCTGCCTGGAAAATTCCACTGAGGGCGTGTTTTATCCCAGTTACGCAATGTACATAATGTATCTCTATGCTTGTTGATTTCAGTCCCCTCTGCAGCACTCCTACCGACTGGGCAGACCGGGCTCTGCTCTGAGTGTATATGAATAAACAGTTATTGGTTTGTATTCTCTACTGTTTGACCGACTCTTCATTTGGTATGGAAGGCTGAGAGGTGGTCATTAGTGACCCGGGTGACCCTAAATGGGTCACTTCCTTCAGTTGGCGCCCGAACAGTGACTCCTTCGGGTGATTGATCCATCCCCTTTCCGCAGACAGGGGGGGGGGAGGCCGAGGACATCGTCGGGTCGGACTGACGGCTCAGGGATCCCTGCACGAAGAGTAATATTTGCTCGCAGCTGCCCCTTCTGTCCTGCCGGACGGTGCCTCGCCCAGTGGTCATCCCGAGTGGAGTCCTGAATGGCGAAACCCTTGGGTCTGACCATTTGGTCTGAAGAGTCGGCAGTGGAGTACTGGTTCGTTTGTACTACTGATATCAGGTGAGTTTGTTTTGGTTCTTTGTGAATATGGTACCATTGTGCTTTGAGTTTGGTACGGCCTGATGGTTGTTTTGTTAAAAAGTACATGCAACTACTTTGCCAGGTAAAAATTAAAAAAAATGTTTTTCTTTTCGAAATGCCTGGCTTCAGCAAAATTTGGAATTTGGGTTGCCGTTGTTGTTCTGCAGATGCTCGATTGGAAGAAGCTCAGCCAGTGACTCCTGAAGGCAGCCCTAATTTTGATATGTATGTGAAACATGGCCTTGGCCCTATTATGTTTAGTACATTATGGCACAAATATACGAGGGACAATGCCGATTTGCCGTGGCCTTTGATGGGCACTTCTGATGAACAGAAAATTGAGTTTTTACAGGAGCAAGTATTTAAGAAAAGAAGTAGACAGTCCATGTTTGACTCCCTCAGAACTTGGCAGAAGGAGGCTAGACAGAGATGGTTAAAGATGGAAAGAGATGCACGGAAGGGGAAAATGCAAACATTGACACAGAAAGTTGTCGCATATGATAGAGAAAAATAAGAGTCCGGAATTGAATGTGAAGATAAAAGATTTCGGTTGCATATTGATAAGTCTTATTTGGCCAAAGAAGAAGACAATACTTTTGTAGAGGAGTTGTTAGATACTCAACCTTATCCTTATCCTTATGCCCCGCAGAGGATATATCCTAACCTTACAGTCACAGCAGCCTGTTATGTCCGCTTCGGCTGTTCCCGTCTCTACGGCTGTTTTTTCGACGGCTTTGGCTACGGCACCTCCTGCTCCTTCTTTGTCCTCGCCATCTTTGACAACTGTAACCCCTAGTGCATCTACTGTTTCAACTCCTGTATCTTCCGTTCTTTCTCCTCCGGTGCAAGCGTTAACAACGATTGTGCCTGTTACCTCTGTTGCTTCTCCCTCTATGGTCTTTCATCCTCCGACGCCTTTGAATGCTGAGATGCCAGTACGTGGGTTTGAGGATAGAGATTGGACGAAATTCAAGGAGCGAATAGGCCCGCTAGTGCAATCTGGGATAGGGGATGAAGAGAAATAAGTAATAGCTGACCAGGCTGCGCGGTGGGCTCGTAATGCGATTTATGGTGTTGAGGATGTTTGGGAAGTTATGCGATATTTTGAACCCTTTATACAGCAACATGCCCTTAAGCATATGTCTGCTACATTGATTAGTCTTTGGCAAACAAACATTGGGACAGAAGCGCCTCAAATTTTATTTGATATTAAAGATCGTGTATATGCTACTGATTTGGAGCCAGGCCAAGTATTTGGAAATGTTACAACTCTAGTTGCCTACAGGGGTAGACTACATGAGAGGAGTCCTACTCAGAGAACTCAGTTTTCGATGCCGGAGGTCCATCCCATATATCACCCAGAAATACCGGAGTTAACCGATCAGCGTGGTAATGTCACTAGACCGGCTGTAGCAGCCCGTTTCCAGGACCAATGTGTTAATACTCAGTGGAAAAAGAGTGAGGTTTTAGCCCTTAAGACTTATTTGCCTGACCCTAGGAAAAATGCTACAGCTTATTATAAAGAATTAACAGAGGCTGCCTCTTCTATTGTAATGACTCTTGCTGATATTGAAATGTTTTTTGGTCTTCTCGTTCCGGTTGATGTTTGGAGACAGGTTCATACTCAAGACCATGTCGCGGAGTTGGGTGGTACTTGGGATGTGATTAAAGGATGGGATCAGGAAAGGAAGCCAGGTGATAAACCCTGGGCCGAGATGCTTGCTTTGCCAGGTCGTATTATTACATATATGCATTCACTTATTCCACCTAAGAAGGTAAGCTGGGACAAATTGACAGCTTGTCGACAGAAGAGGGAGGAGAGTGTGTCTGATTTCTTTACCCGGTTTGAAGATACATTTTTGGACTATAGTGGGCAGGATAAATCTATTGAGGGAGGAGTTCGATTGTTTGTTGACAGGTTTGTTTCTAACCTTCTTCCTGAAATTACGACTCGTTTACAGGGGTCTGAGAGTACTTGGTCCACGTCTTCTCCCTCTGTTATTTTGAATATGGTCCAGTATTATGTACACTGAGATCAGGAGAAAAAGGATAGGACTGATAAGAAACACAAGGATTTAAAAACAAAGGTGTTGTGGCAGCAAGCGTTTAGGGGAAAAAGTAGGGGATGGGGTGGTCCTTCCAGAGAGCTTCCACATACCCATAGGCAGCCTTCAACGACACCTTTAGGGCCGAATCAGTGTGCGTATTGTAAGGAGGAAGGTCATTGGCATAGCTAGTGCCCTGTGTTTTTACAGAAAGTTGCAGCTCCAAGAGGGCTAGGTTCTGGTGGGAGAGGTCGTGGGACTGAGAGAGCTCAGAATGCTATGGTTTCAGGGGGGCGCTCTGATAATAATTACTTTGATGACCCTCGTGATGGACAGTATTATCATGATGATTACGATATGGATGAGGTGACAGGTATGTCTTATAGCTAGGACAATCGGGACAGGGTGAGGGACCAGTTCAGATACCTGTAGATCAGTGTGGTCCTTATCTCACAGCGGATTTGCAAGGCTCGACTAAGGAGTTTTTGGTGGACACAGGTGCGACAAAGAGTTCTGTTTCTCGACATATGGTCCCTGGGGCGGCTCTGTCTGGCCACAATAATGTTTCGGTAGGTTTTTCAGGTGTACCGGTTGTAAGCCCCATTTCACACCCCCTTGCATTGACTGTTGGTCCTTTCACTGTGGAATCTCCATTTTTGTTGACATCCAACTGTGGTGAGAATTTGATGGGTTTGGATTTGTTGAAGAAGTTGCATGCTACTATCTATTGCTCTCGTGCAAGTGTCTATATTACTATGGGTCCGGATGTAAGTACTAAACAGTGTTTGTCTCAGGAAGCACGCCTCATAGCTGCATTTGCTGACGTCTCACCCACTCTATGGGCTACAGGTGACACGGATGTAGGGCTGTTGCATATACCACCAGTTTCTATACAAGTTAAAGAGAATGCTGTATTGCCTCGCATTCCTCAGTATAAGATACCGCAGGCAGGAGAACGGGCTCTTCTTCATATTATTCAGGATTTGATACAAAAGGGAGTAGTTGAAGAAACGTCTACCAATATTTGCAATAGTCCTATTCTTCTGATTCTTAAAAGGACACCATCAGGCTCCTCTGAAGATAATGATACTGTTTATCGTTTTGTGATTGATCTGCGCAAGGTTAATAAAATAGTGATTCCACAGTTCCCTGTGGTTCCTGATATTACTATGCTTCTGAAGATGATTCCTTCTAATGCTAAATTCTTTTCTGTTATTGATTTGAAAAATGCTTTTTTTAGTATTCCTATCCATCTAGACAGTAGATATTTGTTTGGGTTCACACTGGCTGGTAGGAGTTTTAGATTCTGTTGCGCTCCTCAGGGCTATACAGAGAGTTCTAGTATTTATAGTCAAGCATTAAAAGGTCAGTTGGATTCCTTATCGCTTCCTCCAGGTAATGTATTAGTGCAGTATGTTGTTGACCTCCTTATTGCTTCTGATATGGAACAGGGTTGCAAAGATGGTACAGTCAAATTGTTGTTGCATTTGGCCCATAATGGACATAAGGTTTCCCTTTCTAAATGTCAGTATTGTCGACAGGAAGTCACCTATTTAGGCACATACTGTTGAAGGAGGGTAGGAGGTTGACCCCTGAGCGCATCAGTACCATTGTTAAAATGCCCATTCCACAAACTCAAAAAGATGTGCTCGCTTTTATAGGTATCACTTTCTACTGTCGTCAATGGATACCTAACTATTCACTACTAATTAAACCTTTGCTTGCAATAACAACGAAAGAAGTGCATGAGCCTTTGCCTTGGACGTCCGAATGCCAGAAGTCTTTTGAGCAATTGAAAACTGCGCTTTGTTCGGCTCCAGTGCTTGGCACACCTAACTAAGGCAAACCACTTGTGCTCTATGTCCACGAGATAGCTGGTTGCGTGCTTTCTGTCCTACCACAAAAGTTTGGGGATAAGAAGAGGCTGTGTGCTTATTTCTCTGCTGTGCTTGATCCCTTCGCAAGGGCACTCCCGAGTTGTCTGAGAGCGGTGGCAGTTGTGGCCACTTCAATCAGACAATCGGCTGGACTCGTGCTTAATACTGACCTCACAGTTATGGTACCCCATGCTGTGGATACACTTTTGAATAAGACAAAGACACAGCACCTTACCAGTGCACGTCTCACCAGCTATGAATTGACACTGTTTGCTAAGCATATTACGATTAAAAGATGTGCCACTCTGAACCCAGCCACGTTACTTCTGAGAACGATGCAGTCGATAAACATGATTGTATCTTCCGGACGGAAGAAGAGACGAAGGGACGGGTAGACTTGACTGATGTTCCCTTATCTGACCCCCAAGGAGAACTATATGTCGATGGCTCTTGTTTTAAATTACCAGATGGCACCACCACTGCAGCTTATGCTATCACTACGTTGCGCACGGTGGTAGAGACATCATGGGTTCCTTATCAGTCGGCTCAAGCTGCTGAGTTCGTTGCACTTATTCGAGCCTGCGAATTGAGCGAAGGGCTGGTTGTCAACATCTATACTGACAGCCAGTATGCCTTCGGGGTCGCGCATAATTTTGGGCGACTCTGGGCTGAGAGAGGGTTCCTTACTTCTCATGGCACCAAGATTCAGCATGGGCACCTCATAGTGATGCTTTTGTCCGCTTTAACGCTCACCAAGAAATTGGCCATAATTAAATGTAGTGCCGATAGGAAGGTCACTGATGATGTGGGTAGAGGAAATGCTTTTGCAGATCAGACAGCTAAGGAAACGGGCTGAACAAAGACGAAACGCATGTTTGTAGCAGGTCCAGCTATCTGGGTCCCTGAAGTTGTCATGTTTGAGAATACCTTTGAAAGTGTAAAGGAGATACAAAGTGTAGCCACAATGGAAGAATTAGCAGAATGGCAGGAAAGTACAGCACAGTTAAATGAGGAAGGCTGTTGGATTGATAAATCAGGGAAGCAGAGGTGGATGTTGCCAGATGTATATGTTCTTCCTGTGGTTACTATGGCACATGGTCAAGCTCATATTAGTGCAAAAGGCATTTGTAAGTTGTTAGCCCCTGTATGACAGAATGACAATATCTCTAAGACAGCCGCGCATTTAGTGAAATATTGCATGGTCTGTATGATGCATAATCCAGGGAAGGGTATCCTGACACCACCTGGTAATTTTGCACCACCCACTTTTCCTTTTGAAGTCCTTCAAATGGACTATATTGAACTAGATAGATGCAATAACCTTACGTATGTTTTGGTGGTTATGTGTGCATTTAGTAAATGGGTTGAGGCTTACCCCACTAAAGATAATACAGCCATTACGACTGCATAGGTACTCCTGAAGGAGTTCTTTCCTCATTTTGGCTTGCCCCGAGTAATGTATTTCTAGACACACACAAGAGATTCTTTGGAGAAGGGGCAGCTTGCTACCCCACTGAATCTGTCACTAGTTTATGGACTGCATATCCATTGTCACTTGTAAATTATACATATACTCGTCCACCGCAATTTACAGAAGTGAAGGGAGTTTTTGGTTTTGGCTATCCAGGACCTTGTTTATATTATAGCGAGCCACTGGGAATGGGTTATCCAGGTTGTGATAATAATACATATTGCGACAATTTTTATATAGAAGAACAGAATGTCACTTTGGTGGGTTGGCCTTACAAGGATTTGATAGTTACCCGAGGGGCTGGTTATTATCCTTCTTGTTGCCCTATCGTGAATAGCACGGACACTTCTTTGTATATCAATTGTTCTGGAGTAGTGTTGTACAAAAATACGATCCCTTTAGTGAATGACAAAGATCCGAGTACTTTCGGAATGAACACTAGATATGCTGCAGTAGATTATAAAGGGCCGATTTATGCACACCCGGGGTTTTACTTTTTGTCTAATGGTACATATTCCAACGTCCATAATGGTACAGACGATGTAGCTCTTGGGATGATGTTGCCCTTAGGTGTGCCCTGTAAATATGCTAAGCCTAATGTCTGCTGGGTTAAAAGGACTTTGACCAAAGAATTCTGTGAGGGAGTGACCGATATAGAGGTCAATAATTATAGTAATGGGATCACTTTTGGATACTTTCATTCTTCTATTTTCACTTTGGGTGGTACCTCTATGGCTCGGGGTGAGAAAGCTAGAGAATATTTTGGGTGCAAGTTGCAAATTTTATCAAATACTACTGTGGCAGCTTTACGCAACATCACCACTCAGTTGGAAAGTATGCAAATATATTCAGAACAGACTAGATACGCAGTTGATTTTATCTTAGCCAAGAGTGGTGGTGTATGCGCGGTAGTGGTAGACCAGTGTGTGGTCGGAATCAAGAATATGGAAAAGAATATTACCAAGCACATTCTTGACATCGTCAAGAATGTAAAGGGAATGGAAAGTGGGAATTGGAGTTGGTCTCTGTTTGGTAGCTGGGGCTGGATTCTTGAAAAGGTGATTTACCTGATTGTGATATTGGTGCTTTGCTGTGCTCTTATTCAGTGTGTTCCTTACTGTTGCTCCTATTGCACCACTATTCTCACCCCTAAAAGGAAAATATCGATTCATGATACCAATGCCGCAATCATGGTACAGAAAGAAATTGAAGATCTCATGAATATAGACGAGGGCATTTTTGAGAATTCATCCCTCCTCACAGTTTCTTTCCCTGATGTTGACACTATGGAGTACTCATAAGAATTTATTGCTGTGCATTCGTATTACTGTTTGTGGTTTCCTATTTTTCTGTTGTCGTTAGAAAATGTTTTAGCTCATGCTAAAAGGAGGGTCTGTTAGAATAGAAATGTTCATGTTTGCGCATTGCCCTATGTAAGTTAGCATTAGCTGTGCCATTTTCTTTCAGAGCCATTTTAGGCTTCTCGAAACTGATCTTGTTCAGTTCCGAGAAATGCTCCACTGTAAGTTTCATTTTTGCCACGTTAGACTTGTTCCCGTAGTGAGTACACTGTTCCTATTAGTGCATACCTTTCTCAGTAGATAGAGGCCCTCTCCCACTAGTCTGGTGACGGGCCTGACTGGAACGACCTTGGAATTGAGATACTTTGTGAGCGCTGAAACCGTTTTTTGTATTTCACTGTTTAGCTGCACCTGCCTGGAAAATTCCACTGTGGGCAGGTTTTAGCCCAGTTACGAAATATACATAATGGGCCTGATTCACAGAACTAACTTACGTCAAAAACGTAAAGTTAGTACTTTTGGTATTCACAGAATACACTTACTCATTTTGGTATTCACAGAATGAACTTACTCATTTCGGTATTCACAGAAGTTAGTAGTCCTAACTTTAGGACCCCTAAATGCCTTCTGTGAATACCGAAAGTCTTGAAGTTAGGTTTTTTCTCAGTTTAGGAGTAGTAAAGTTAGGACTCCTAACTTTAGGACTCCTAAATGCCTTCTGTGAATACCGAAAGTCTTGAAGTTAGGATTTTTCTCAGTTTAGGAGTAGTAAAGTTAGGACTCCTAACTTTACTACTCCTAAACTGAGAAAAATCCTAACTTTAAGACTTTCGGTATTCGCAGAAGGCATTTAGGAGTCCTAAAGTTAGGACTACTAACTTCTGTGAATACCGAAATGAGTAAGTTCATTCTGTGAATACCAAAATGAGTAAGTGTATTCTGTGAATACCAAAAAGTACTAACTTTACGTTTTTGACGTAAGTTAGTTCTGTGAATCAGGCCCATAGTATCTCTATGCTTGTTGATTTCAGTCCCCTCTGCAGCACTTCTAGCGACTGGGCAGACCGGGCTCCGCTCTGAGTGTATATGAATAAACAGTTATTCGTTTGTATTCTCTACTGTTGGACCGACTCTTCATTTGGTATGGAAGGTTGAGAGGTGGTCATTAGTGACTCCGGGTGACCCTAAACGGGTCACTTTCTTCACCCAGAACAGCAGAAGTAACAGCATTTCTATAAAGAATATTGAAATTGAAATTGAAATTTTTATTGATTTAGACCTCACCTGAGATCCACAATATAGTAAAATAACATATACAAATTACCAATACCATTGTATTACAATATAGCATAAAAATCTTTGTAAGCAAAATTGATTATTGTTCTTAGCTTGTATACCTCTAAAATAGCGGAAATAACACTTAAAAAAAATTCAAAACTTTATAGCATACACATTCATCAGGAGGGGTTCTTATGATCTCAATCAGATCCGTATTTCTAAAATTTTATGTTTAATACAGATTGGTTTTAAAAATCGTGAACGCGCCTCAACCAGACTACTATTTGGACAGACAAATAAAACATGTGCCAAGTCTTGGATTCCTCCATTACATAAATCACATTGGCCTGTTTTATTAGAGTTGCCGCCCCAATTTTTTGTTACATCTTTTAACGGGAGTATCCCCAGCCTTACCATCAGAATGCAACGCCTGACCTTGTGGTCCAATGTGAAATTCAAATATTTTGGGCACTCTTTATACTCCACACTAGTTAATGCCAGCTTATAGTGCGATAACTGATGACAGTAAAGTTTATCCATTTCGAAGCTCAACCTCTGGGTAGATTTTTTCAGAAAGAACTTCAAAAGTTCTGGGGACCAGCTCTGTAAAAGGCTCTCTGAGCATTTAAAGTGTTCCAGAGAGAACTCTAAATTTTGCTTTAAAGTATATACTCCTGAATTCGCCTTAAAAGTTTCCTGATGTAAAATTGCTCTTAATGTACCATTGGGTGCATGTAGTATGTCATATGTCCATCTAACAAGATTTGCCATAGCTCTCGCGTATGCGCTCACCACCCCTAATTCCAGTCGAAGTGCCTAAACAGGAGAGGCTTGGCTTGTAGTCGTAAGCATGGCCAAGAGTTTTCCCTCCCTGAGATTTAAAAAACCCAAACGGCTTATTGGAATATACTCCAAGCCGTATGTTAGAATCGGGGTAATCTTTGTTTGATAAACTTCAAGGAGAGCTGAAAAATGTCGCCTCCCGGTAGAGTAGTAAAACGTTTTTATAGCACTTACATGGGATACTGTCTTTTGTTCAATCTGCTGAAAGTGCGAGGCAGTACCAGTGGACTGAGAGAAAACTCTCCCCAAATAGATGTAAGTAGATGCTATTTCTACTGTTCTTCCTCCTAGTTTCCAGGTAAAAGGTATAGCTTTTTTCCTTCCCCTCCTCCTAAACAGTCACAATGTACATTGTCATGCAGTCTGCATGTGAACTTGTACAATGCGTCAACATACATGTGAACGCAATGTAACACTGCATCTCCCCTTCACATTGCAGGGGGAGCATCAACACCTCCTGCAGAGCAGCCCCAACAACTCTTCACTGATGACGATGAGGACATCCCCGACATCGACACCGAAGCCCTCCAAATCCTCATTGACAGCTTCGGCACCCCACCTCCAGGAGCAGGGCAGCCCAGCTGCATCGAGGAGACCCCACCCCCTGCACAGACCACACAGCAGGAAGCACCTACCACCCCGGCTGTCTCCCAGGACCCCCACGAACAACACATGGCCTTCCAACGCTGTGTGTTAGAGGTCCAGGAGAAGATGGCTGATCAGGTGCGGGTGGGGTTCGACCTCATGGCAGCCAAACTTGATGCCATACATGGGTGTCTGATTACCATCACGGACCACTTACAGTCCCTAATGGACACCCACAGTCCGCTCCATGCTCTCCAACGATCCATGGCTGACATCGCTGGAGTCATAATACTGAGACAAGAACAACTGTCCAGTCAGAGTGGCTCCAGCGATGTCAGCCGGGAGTTGGGACACATGCGGGGGCTCATGGAGAACATGGAGCGGATGACGGCGGAAAGAATGGCTGCCACGGATGCACACCAGCAAGATGTGGCTGGGACCTTCCATGCCCTGCAGCACATCGTCATGGCATTGCTGCCTCAAGGCCTTGCGCAGATGAATGCTGCTGCTGCTTCTACATCCACATCTCTGCCCCTGATGTGTCAGTGCCTCACAGTGCGGCAGGCAATCCACCTCCGGCCCCCGATGTGTCAGTGGCACACAGTGTGGCAGGCAATACACCACCACCCACGTGTGAGGCACATGTGACATCAGAGGACGAAGATGCGGGTGAATCAACCTTACTGGTAAGGAGGAGGCAGTAGCATTCATCTCCGCCATATGGCCTGTTTCTGCTTGGTTCTGCCCTTTGCATCATCACCTTCCACTGTCCCCCGATACACTCTACGACACTCACCTTGGACCTCAACATGGACTGCCATTTTCTGTTTGGTTACCAATGACACAGCGATCAGACTGTGGACTGAACTCTTCCTCTTCCGATGTACTTGTCATTCCCTGAAGGACTCTGGCTGGCCCTCCACGGGCCACTAATGTGAAGTGGGGTTTGCATGGCCCTGTACTGTTCCAGCTGCAACACTCCACTGGATGTGAATTAAACATTCAGAATCACACAGATGTTTCATGTTTCATGTCTTTGATTATTCAAGTATGAGAGTATGGATATATGTAGGGTCAGTGATTCCCCCTTATGTCCATGTTGCTCATGTCGTGGGACTTGAGTCACAGGGTGCAACATTGCCGATTGCGGTCCGGGTGACGTAGACACTACAACAGAGACACAAGCATCAGTTACTTCCTTGTCCAGCCCAGAACTGACGCACGCCCAGAGCCCCGGGCTCATTGTTCCCACCCCTACACTGGCCTGCCATACGCCAGGCCAGTCCACTCCTCTTATGCTCAGGGGGGGGACGACAAAGCTACATGTCCCAGGTCTTCCCTGTAGTGATCTGCTGATCACTGGTCTAGTTGTCAGCATGCCACAGCCACTCCCTGAGGGCTGGTTAACACCCACACCACACCCATCCAGCACAGGTGTCACAGGACATGTGACCCTGCCAATAAAAGGGGCCTAGCATATCACATTCCCCACTGCCGGAGATGACATGATGGCGTCTGCACCACGAGACCCAATCTTAAAGGGTCCATGACTTGTGGCGCACTGGGTTAGTGGCACCAGATGCACTGCGGCCGGCAAGGGCCTACCGCCACGTGACGATGACTTGCGATGCACAGGGTTAGTGGCACCCGCTGCATTGCGGCTGGCACGGGCCTACCGACACGGGACGATGACTTGCGGTGCACTGAGTTGGTGGCACCCGCTGCACTGCGGCCGGCACGGGACTACCGCCACGGGACGATGACTTGCGTTGCACAGGGTTAGTGGCACCTGAAGAGCTGAGCGGGTGTGCAGCCTGCGATGATGCGTTGGCCTCGATGCGGCGTCCAGCAAATCAAGACTCAAATTGAACAGTGTGCCCTGCTGGACCGCAGTGTACGTGCAGGCAGCAGTCAGCAGTCAGCACACACATGACTCCACGGTGCGGTGCCGCAGGGTGCGCTGGGGGCATGTGGCGCAGAAACCAGCGACCGGCTGAGGAGGTTGCACCGGCACGTGGAGGGCCCTCTTGGAGACACGCCGGTGGCGGCAGGTGAGCATTGAGGCCTGTGTGCACCGGGGCGGCCAGTCATCGCTGGGCGACGGACCGGTCTGGGGACCAGGGCTGGGTGCAGCAGGCGCACAGGATTGCACAGGCACCACCGGTCACGGCGGTGGACTTGTGGCTGGGTGGGGGCACTGCCCTTGCTGACACGACCCTGCATGCGATGATCGTGATGTGCGCAGGTTGGTTTGGGACATAGCCACCTCGTCTCCAGTGTGAATGTGCCCATTGAAGGTGGTCGGCCACGTGTGTGTAGGCCTATGGACAGGTTGTGGCGGAGACTGAGACACACGCAGTAGTCACTTTGGTGGTGGATTTGTGACGTGTGCATTCCCACAGTTGTGAGTTGGGGGATTGTGGAGTTGAGCTGTGTGGTGTGTTCAGTTGGTACTTGCCGATGGGCAGTGCATTTCCATGGGGGCCATCCTCAAAGCGCTGGTTGGTGGCAGACTTGCGGACATGTGGGAATCATGCACACTGCCTGGGGAGTTTGCGACGACATTGGTGGACAGGACACAGTGGTCCACTTTTGTATGCACAATGATGGCATGCGTGTGGTTGCTGTTGCGGTGATTGTGTGCAGTGTCGGCAGGGGGCACAAGTCATACACGTGTGCTGTGAATTGCCCCCAACACGTGTGTGACGCCAGCTATGGCATAGTTCCCTTGCGTGGTCTCAAGATGTTCCTGCGCAGCGTGGGGGGAGTGAGGGGCAGGGGTATCAGGCTGACACACACCGTGATGCTTTGAGGTATGATGAGTCCTGCATGATGTGACCGTAACAGCAGTTCGTGTGGTCGTTACCTTCCTCGTCATTCCTACGACGGTTACGGCCACACGAACTTCTGTTACGGTCTTCTCATGCATGGTTTGTCATGCCTGTGAGCATTCCGATTTGTCCAAGTGCAGTACACTGTACCAGATTAGGCATGTGACTATACGGAAGTTTGACCATTGTCACCATTTCTCCCACAGGTTTCTGAAGACACGTTGCCCTGTTGTAGTTCCCCGTTGGGAATGGAACGCGTTGGCTGAGCTTTTCGTTTTGTTTGTTTATGTATTTGTAATAAAGTTCTGTTTTTACACTACTGTTGACTACTGGACTTCATGACCTGGCGTACCCACATTTCGGTTACTACGATCTTGGGTCTGGGGCACGGAGGCGTCTAGCACGGCTGGCGTTGGGGTTGGTTGCGCAGGTACACTACGAATTGGAATTATCGTGTGGTGCAAATACAGGGGCCCGCCGTTGCTTTTGTGGACATGCATTCATGACATATATGAGGGAGTTTGATGGGGCTGGCTGTGAGACTCCTCCGACTCCGGCAGTTGTTGGTTGGAAGGTACCAGGGGCCAACAGGTGCAGCACAGCCAGCAGCTTTGTCTGCGGGGGATGTAGGTTGTCCGCTGTACTTGTACCATCAGCAAGTGGGCAATGTGGGTCAGGATGCGGTGGATGGTTGTCCTTTTGAGCCTGTGTTGGCCAATGGCTTCCTCTGGCATTGAGTCTCTGGGGCTGGTGCGTTTTAGGGTCGTCCGCTGTCCTGTACTGTCTAGGTGGTAATCCAGGGGGGGTGGTCGGGGGGGGCCTGGAGTGGTGGCGGTGGGTGTTGTGGCCCTCTTGGTTCTCCAAGCTGCATGATCATTGGCACCAGGGCATCTGTTGGTCTTCAGATGTGGCTCTGGGCTGGGCTCCCTTTCATACTGCAGGTAGTCGTCCTGCTTAACACCAGCAAAAGGCAGGTGTTAAATCCCTGCTGCTAAAGCACCTTATCGCCTGTACTTGGTTCGCATCACAGATCTGGCTGGTCGTTGAGAATATCGCGAAGTGGTGTTTTCGTGTGTTTTTGCACGGGAACGCCTACTCTGCATATCATTAACGTTAGTTGTCGCACTCATCCGTGGCGATGTTTTTTGCGGCAGCTATCTCTGGTGAACTGGCAATATCGGCAGTTTGCACCAGCTTGAGAATAGGGCGATAAATCTATCGCCACTTTTGTGGCGCTAAAGTGCCGATAAATCGGCGATAAGTCCTTGAGAATATGCCCCTTGGTTTCTTCAGTTAACTATACCTGATGAATTTCAGTGTTTTTGCAGTTTAAAATTTTACATTTTAACTGACACTTTCACCTTACTATAATGTTTCTTTAATCTTAGTTTTTTCAGTGAATTCCCAAGGGTTTTTGTTTAAATTAAAGTAAGATATTAGTAAAATACCTAACTATAATATCACTTTCACCTTTCTTTTTTCAGTGAAATTCTAGGATTTTTTTAATATCAAATAACATTTTATTACCTTATGTAACTAAAGTTGGTGCACAGCATGGGGGCTGGCCATAGGGACTGGTATGTGGCCAGATCCTGTGCCCAATCCCTCATGGATGGCCAATACCCCACCATGCATGGTCTTTTTGCAAAACATTATTGCATTGATCCTGCGGGACTCTCGCAAAAGTCTCTCAGTAGCCAGCATGTCCATCTGTGCTCCGGCGAGATTCTCTCAAGAGCACAGGTTGCTGAGCTGGCTCCTTAGAGGTTCTTGCTAGATTGCAGCATTCTAATAAAATCATTGTTTTCCAATTTTAACACAGTTGGGTTCCCTCATGGACCTCGTCTACAAGGGCTAGAAGATCAGGGTATCTCTACCCCGTTCCCTTATACCTTAATTATTTAAAATGTTTAGGACACAGTCATTGAGTCCCTGAGTCCTGAAAAGGCAGGCGCAACATTTCTGTTTGTGTTGCGGCCAGCCAATCGGAGCAAGTGCTCTTGCGGGACTCACAGGAGCCTTTTTCTCTGACAAGATAGAGATGGCTGAACTCGCAGCCAATCGATTGCTCCATTTTTTTAAGTTGCATGCCCGCGGGATTCTCATGAGACTCTCGTGAACCTTCATTTCTCAAAAACTACTAAATGGATTTACACCAAATCGCAAAAAGCACACTTTCTGGGTAAAGATCTAGCTTTCTTCCTAATTTACTGTAATTCCATTGAGCCATTTTAACTGTAGCATTGTCTAAAGTTTCCTATGGAAATTGCATGGAGAAATTGCATTGTGGGTCTTTTCCCCTTTTTCTTGGCCTTTACTTGATGGATCACCTCAAAACTTTCCAGGTAGGAACTGAGATGGATGCCCTTGTTCTGGCTTCTTCACCTTCTTCAAACTAAAATGTATTTGTGTAATGCAAGAGACATAAATAACAGACAATAATAGGCATACATAAAAGACTGTGCACACTCTTATCACAAGTTTGTCTAAGTATTCAAACAAGTCAATGATTTACTGTTCATTCATTTCCCATAGTTGCTTGTTATGTTATAATAGTATTGTTATCATATTGAAACATTTCCCACAATAACTGAGGACAATAGCAACAATAATAACCATTGATTTCCTAAGATACATGAGTTGCAAAAATACTCAAACAGGAAACTCTGTGTCACATGCATTGAACTAAAACCCATGATTGCTCACATTTCATATATGCATCCCCATATGCCTGTCCTAAATATGGTCATGTTGTGATAATTGCTGCACAGTGTACCAAAATTCCGCAGTCAGCTGGGTTACAAAGCCATACATCATACATGGTCAGATTGATTTCCATTTATAGTGAAGTTAAGTACCTGTTCTTAACATGCCAGTCAGGTCTCCGGAGCTTTAGTTAAGTCACTGTGAGGGGGCACCTTGCGGTTTGGCCTCCCATCAGGCAACATTTTCCTATCTATTCTCCTCTCGCCAAAGTGGGCTTGTTCATGCCAGTCCAGTAGTAGTGTGATGCTGATGCAACCCCAGTGGGAGTCCCTGATTGATTATGACTCCCACAAGGTGACCTTTCTTGATACTCTCTCATCTGAGTGTGCTATAACATAGGCTTCGATCCATAGTCCGACAACCATTTTCCCAGAGATACAACCAGTTCAAGTGATATATCTATAAAAACACAAAAAGGCTTTGACATCACTCATGAGGTCAATTTTAAATATAGTCTGCTTCAATTAATGTAAACTGTCAGCTGTTGCTCAATATTTAAACCTTCTGGACGTTTTGTTCCCAGCTCAATGATAAATTAGGATTCCAGTTTTCTCAGGGTCTTCGCTCTGTCTCTGCCCCTCCTCTGCAGTGGTACCCTGTCAATGCCGAAAAATGACAACAATTCTGCATTCAAATTATGTGTCTCCTCAAAGTGTCTAGCAACTGGGTAAGAGGAGTCCTTATTTTCAATGGTCCAGAAATGTTCATGTACCCGCTTTTTGACAGAAAGGGATATGTTAGCACATATGTACAGAAATCAGAGTTGCTTGTAATCAGTGTTGCAATTCTACTGTTTTGTCCATCCAGAGTACAATGCTTTCTCATATTTGTGCTGTTTTTACAGGCTTTACATTTTCTGCGTACTTAGAAACCCATCAATGATCTCACCCAATTTCCTTCTTCTTGTGGTATTAAGTCATTGTGTACCAACATATCTTTTAATGATTTTAATGATTAGGGTCTCCTGTATGTGACAGATACAGATCTGTTCAACTCCTTCCCAAATGCAATGTCTCCTTTCAGAACATTTCAGTGTTTATCCAGGAGCCTCTATACCTCCCTTAATTTACTGTTGTATGTGGTGGTGAATCTTATCTCATTATTCTTCTGTGTTCCCATTGTACCATAGTATCCTGAGTGGGTAGTCTTTTTGTGTGAATATTTCTACTGGGTTTTGTTCTTCCCTCAAATAAGATGTCTCAGTGCTGCAATGTATCTTAGCTTTTACCATTCTCCATAAGGAATGCTCCATTTAAGTCAGTTAGGGTGTTCTGGTGGTATTGAAGCAGGACTTGGTGCATGGACCAAGGCTGAGGTAGCAGTGATATTTCTATAGCAAAAATAACTGGGTAGGCCTGCACCACATGATGTCTTGAACAGGATATTGTCTAAACTAGAAGCTAAATCAGAAGAGATGCCACCTTGAATGTCTTTTAAGTGTTAATATATGCTTATACAGTAACATGTCTCTCATATACAGCAATTTCAGATCGGTATAATAACCAGGCAAACAACTATATGAGCTGATGATCATTTAAGTGTGCTTCTATAGGTCTCTCCCACTTGTCACTGCTTGTAAGATGCCAACTGATACCATATTACTAAGTAACAAACACAACACATAGGACACTAGCTTCATAGTATACTTTGTTTTATTTTTCTTGTTAAATACACCACACGCCACAAATTGGAAAATTGTTTAGAATGAATAGCGCTGCATTGTATGTTGTTTCTTTGCTTTTTTCTTCCTCTTCTTCCCTTTCTTCGAATTAGTATCCGAAAGGTGAGATTGTATTCCAAGCTGCATTGTGTGGTGAAGAACTCGCTAGTGCAGTGACAGAGGCTGTGGGTGTCTGTGTTCAAGAATTGTCTTATTACTGTATGAAACCATATCTTCAACAGGATCCTTCCTCTGTATGCAGGTATTACCTGTTTAAAATAATGAAGAAATATTTAAAATAAAGAATCTAAAATGGGTAGGGTGCTCTCTTTGTGCATGGAGGATACTGTTACCTGCTGTCTGTTTGCGGTACAGACTAGTTTCCAGTAGGTCACATTCATTATTGGCAACCCAGACCACCTACTCCTTTGTAAAAATGTGGTTACTAGTTAAGGGGGAGTAAGTACAAACCTGTAATAATAGTCAATCCTTGACAGGGTGTACCATTAAAGTCACTAAGCTAACCTGAGCTCAACCCTGGTAGATGTGGCACAGAGTAGACAGGCTAACTTGGAGGCAATGTGTAAAGTATTTATGCTGTAATAAAACAGTAATAAGGTTGAAAGGCAAAATAATAAAAATCCCAAATAGAATTAGAAAAAAAGAGGAATTTTTAATAACCAAAATGACAAAAATCCATTAAGTAGATTGGGAGATATGATTTTAAAGTTTTAAGTAGAAATCGTGCCATGAAGCACAAAGTGACACTATAGCCAATAGTAGTGAAACAACATGATATAGGCAGAAACTGACTTTGACCACAATGGAGTGTGGGTCAAGTACACTAACCAGGTTCATCCTTGTCAAAGATGTTACCTTCTGACTTTAGAACTTTAAGTCCCAATCCACCAGAGGAGTGCAGTTTAAAAAAAAAAAAATCCAGGATGTTAGAGGAGGTACTTAGAGACTCATGCGTTGGCAGACAGAGGAGAACAGGAGGGCCAGGTCTAATGGCCACTGGTCTGCTGGGCAGTTGCAGGAAAAGGCTTCTTGTAGCTTGTTGTGTCTTCTAGGTTTAGCAGAAATTCAACCTTAAGACCCCTAGAGTACACTCCTTTGTCCTGGGGACAAGAGGGAGAGCGGGTCCAGTCTTCTAGGGTCTTTTGATGTCTCAGACAACAGATTCAGTTCTCTTCTGATCTTCAACAAGTCTATGAGTGTTCTGAAGTGGATGCCTGAAGATGCCACATATTTGTCTGGCACTAGCTAATGGGTAGGAATGACTCCTGATGACGCCCAAACCAATGGGCTAAATGTTCCCAGGACTAGCCCTACCCATTTTGGCATTTTGGGCATTTTCAAAATGGTCAGCATCTTCGCCACACTAAACTTGGGCTCTGAGGGCTGAAGGTGTGTGTGGTGAGTGTACTATGGTAATCCTAGTGTCCTTCCACATCTAACACTAATCTCCAATTTAGGTAGCCTCTGTGCCCAAGACAAACTTAGAGAGTTTGGTAGAACAAAGCTGAGCTTTCAGAGACCATACAGTGAATACACACAATCGTTTTTGGAATTCTATTTCCTTCCTTGTAAGTGCAGCCAATATTTATATGAAAAACCCCAACAGGCCTGTCCAACATGTCTTGATATCCAGCAGAATCTGACACTGTAATATGAACAAGATGCCCACTATGATGGAGGCTGGTCTGATTTGGGGGACAAAGGAAGATAGGGTAGGCTTCTTTGAAGTTGTTCATGTCCTCAGGTCCAGTCAACAGGCCATTCTGTCAAGGGCACAACAACATCTCCCCACACCCAATGACTTTAGTCCCTGTCCTGGGAACACATTCACACATCATTCATGCCTACAGAAATGCTAATTACTGGCTGGCAGAATTGGGAAAACAAAATGCAGATTTAGCTTCCAAGGACTTTAGGCAGGGCGAAGGTAACTTTTTAAAAGTCATCTTTCCAAAATATTTATTCTAATTCTGACTTCACCAGTGAATTGGACATGAGATAAATATTTTCAAAAAGTGCAAAAAATCCTTTGGTAGTTGTTTCCTAGGTGGTGATAAATAACCTTTGCTAAACTTAATATTGTATCCTAATCCTTCCTATGGAATAGCCAAACCTGCTACAGTGAAAGTAGCTTTTAGGGCTTTTTCACTGTAAGGACATATTCAACCTTAAATGTTTACATGTCCTCCCATTAACTACCATGCATCCTGCCTTATGGGCAATAAAGCCTACTTTGGGTTGACTAATAAATATTTAATACAAAGGTTTAAGCCTGTCAAAATGGGTTATTTTGACAGGTCAAACCTGCACAATCAGGCTACTGGAGACAGGCGTGCAGTCATGCTTACGTTGTCACTGTAATGGATGGCACAACGGGTGCTGCTGTCCACATGTAACATTTAGCTTTCAGGCCCTGAGTCCACCTTGATACCACATACTAGGGACCTATAGGTAAGTTAAATATGCCAATTAGGAGTAGGCCAACTTTACCATGTTGAAAGGAGGAGCACAAGCAAGGGCACAGAGTTCTATACCCAGTAAAAATGGGGTTCAGCAAAAAGGCACAAAAATATTCAGGGTGACCCTGCAGGAAGGGCAAGTGATCCACATCCTGTCTGAAAATACTGCTACTCATACATAAGATGCTGTTATCTATGCACAACCTACTTCTTGTCATTAGTAAGTACTTGCATGCTGTTAGTCCCTGCTCATGTGCAATGCAGGTGCAGTGAAATGCGACATTTAGGGGCCGATTCCGATCTCGGCCGGTAGTGCTCCGAATCGGATTCGGTTTTACCGGATCCGATCCGGAGCCCTATTTTCTGACCGAGTCGTACGCGCGTCCGGGCGAGCGAGTACGATGCGTATTCGCCGACCGACTCGTCCGGGCGACCCGACCGCTCCGACCGACTGGTTCCCGGATCGTACCGCTCCGACCGACTAGCTCGGACCCGATTCGCACCGCGCAATGGAGACGTTTTCCGGCCGGGTAAGTACGATGCGCACCTCGACCGCTCCGACCCACTCGCGCCGTCCGACTCGAACTTGCTGTCGGAGCCGTACTTTGGGAGTCCGTGTCGGACCCCCTGTACTGCGTACCCGTGCGAGCGCACACAGGGGGGACCCATGGGTCCCCCTACCTGTGCGTGTACGCCGCGAATCGCTTCGCGGCGTACTCGCTGCAGAGGCGCCCTTGTCCGCCTCGCACCCATTGAGGCAATGGGAGCCCGCGTACGCGTTGTACGACCGGCTCCCATTGAGTTCAATGGGAGTCCGACCGACTCGTGTCCGGTGGCATACGAATGCATCGGACTCGTTCGGTCGGACTGCACGGGTCCGATTCGGTCGGAAATCTCTCCGAGGCCGGCTCGGTCGGAGAAATTACCGACACGAATCGGAATCGGCCCCTTAGTGTGACTAGGAGAAATGTAGGTTTCCAATTAATCTTAAAAAAATGTCCTTAAAAAAGGCAGTTGATGACAGGCCCAATACAAAGGGCAACACGGAATAGTTAAGATATATGGAAGAATATCTCAGGAGACCAGCAACAGAAGATACTTTTGGCCAACCTGGTGACTTTGTATGGTTTTCATGTAATATCCGGAGAAGATAACAGAAGGTGGGATCAGTTTGTCAGTTTTAAAAATTGATACTTTTCCTAATCATGCAAGTCCTGCAGGAGGCCATGGTAGGTGCATATTGTGTTTTTTTGTGTTCAGATAAATGAATGGGTTCATAACAGCCAGATGTCAGGAGTTGACGGTACACGTCCTCTTTGTATTTATCCACATCCCAGGGTATAATATTTCCCCCTTGGTCTGAGGGTTTAATTATAAATCCGTGATCATTTTTTTTACTATGTAAATTACTATGCTCACTATGTCTCCTACGTGTTTTAATGACCAAATCATGAAATGTGTCTCTAAGGACACATGGAAATTCAAGTTGGTCTTAAAACCACTGTTGTTGGTCTTATTAATCTTCAAACCCATGTCCTATAATATGGCTCTCTCATCCATCTCGTTCCCACCCCCCCTCCAGGGACTATAATTTTAGTAGACCTTTGACATCACTGATGCAGAGGTCGGAAAACATTTCATTCATTTTCATGAGTTTATCTTTGTAATTTTTATTCTGTTAAGTTGGTGAGGGTTTAATAGTTTCGGTTTACGGATAAAGAGAAAAGTATCTATTCTAGGATGTCGAAGGAGAGTACGATAGTCCCAACTCCAACACAGATGTTAGCTATTTGGAGTCTCATCAGGAAAAATTTGCCTTCTTGTTTTACTCTCGCCCAAGAGGGCTTGTGCATGCCAGTCCTGTGACAGACGTCACACCATGAACATATGCAGGACAAGCATATGAGGATGTATACGATGGGGGAGCAAACATGGGTTTCAACTGAACACATGACACAGAGTATCGTGATTGGGTATTTTGACAAGTAAGAGTAAATATACACATATTTTGTGAATTGGCCCGGCACATGAGTAATTATGCACCTTCACCTTTATTAATAGTGCTTATAGTTTTGAGCTATGAGGAATTCATAGTTAAGAGGAGTTAGGCAAGGGAACAGGCTTAACTAGAATGACTGGAGACAAGGAAAGGAATCTAACCCTAGAGAAAAATAAATAACTTAAGGGAAAAGGCAGAGGGTTAAGAACATTGCTACTTTGCAAACAGACATTGGAAACAGCAGTCTGGATATAGGATGCAGGAGTTACAAAGGATTCTGGAAAGGAGGCGGAAACACGCAGCCCTTTGGGGGGTTGCCTACTGAGATACAAGGAAGGAGACATACAGAGCAGGACCCATTGACTCATTTTGCGACACAATGAGACAAATAGACAAATGGGAGCTGACTACAAAAGCGGGAAAAAACGTAACTGTATAAGGCAACAGCTTATGGGTAAGCCCTGCCATTAGGCAAAAATATACTCAATTTAACTGTAACAGCTAATACCCACATGAGGGTGGGCCTTGTTTTAATACAGAGCAGCTGAGCACACCAAAGATCACTCTTTCATCTCGAGTAGTCAAAGAAAACACAAACAAGTACCAGAAGACAACAGGGGAATACAAGAAAGATAATCAAAGAACACAGAACTAGTGAGGTTAAAAATTGGGAACGAAAGCATGTGAAGGGAAAAAAAAGACCATGCCACATGTTTAAGAAGAACAATGAAGGCAGAAACATGTCTTGGTGGGTCCCTGGGCAGCTATCACAGTTGCAGGATAGGTCGCAATCAGGAAACCCAAAAGACAAAATATTGCTCCTGGGTATTCCCCTACCACCAAATATCTTCATAGTTCTGCACTTTGCTTTCCATCTGCATTAACCCCCCATTTCATAATGACTCTGATAATGGGCAATTATATTCATCTGTTGACAGTTACAAACTACTCACTCAACCCAAAACATCTTGAGCAGACCACATGTGGAAGCCACTGTGTGATTTCGAGTCCTAGTTGAAGCTGAATGGCCTCAAACTCACAGGCAACATAACTGAGATCTTGCTACTAGGCTTGGAAAACCTATTTCGCCCAAAATATTTAAAGTGACCTTCTCATGAGTTTTGTGTTGGTTTGCGTAATTTGTAAACTACATCGAAAGTGAGAAATGTTCATTAAACGTCCTGTCTCGTGGCCTGTGTTTTGTGCCTTTTTTCCCCTTTCACAGAACGGAAGCAAAATTCTACAAACCTGCATGCAGCTTCTTCAATACAGGTCCTGCGTTCTGTCTGGACCTGCATACTAGTTATGCACAGAATTTCCTCACCCAATATGAACTACTAATCTTTGGTCCTTCTAGGCAGTTACACTCCATCATGCTGGACTCAAGGGCCATAATATACGTAAGCATAAATAGTTTGGCTTCAATAATGCTGGGGCTGAAGATTCACTCATTTAGATTAGCTTTTTTCTGTTCTGCTCTTGAAAGCTGAAGTTCTGCTTGAAGTTTCAATAGGTTTCTGGGTCAGGTAAGCCTAGAAAGAAGATGGTAAAAGTACTTGAAGATTTCCTCCAAATATATTATTGAATTTAAATAATATTGTGCATTTTCCATATCTTACACATTGACTCAACGAACAACTCAGCAAGTACATTTTGTAGATATATTATGTTGTAGTATTTTCTTTTGTGCTAAAATATGCTCATGGTCTGTGCCGGATTTCTTTGTGTTACAAACTACATGATCTATAATTCAACGTGGAATACTAACATGGGATTTCTTTGCAGGTCGACATTGATGTGAAATATAAAGAAAGCTTCAACCGATTCTTTCAAGTTTCTTCCTCCCGGGTAACCTGTGGTTGGGAAATTAGTCCTCTCCAGCCATTGGAGTGGAAAAAAGATTTCTGGATGGATTAGAAATGTACACTTTTACTAATTCTAATGTCTCCAATGACCACAATGCCATCGCTGCCCCTCTGTTTCATATTTCCTGGGCAACCTTAACTGTCTCCAAGTGGAAGAACACATCTGCTTTGAAAGACATATGTGTGGTGTCTGCATGTCTGGGAGAAAAGACCCAATCGGCCTTCATCTACCGTACTGCTGCCTGCCTTGTGGTCAACAACATCCTGCAAACTAGCATATACTCCTGGCTCTAAAGTGCAACTTACTGAAAGAAGTGACTGAAAACTCTTTCGGAGGCTCCGGGGTCCTATTTGACTTTCACAATGCACCAAACTACTACTGTTCTTGTAAATAGCTTTCCATTCTCATGCTTCGAATGGTGTTATGGTGTCAAACACACAAGAACATTCCTGTTATTGACTGAGTTGGTAGTGCTATTTTATTCTATTTAACATAATTAAAGCACGTCCATTATCATCCAGCATAATTGTGTCAAAAACCAAAAATATTATGCGTAGTTATTATTTGGAATGTTTAGACTATGCAAATGGCATATTGTACATAAACAACCGTAAGTTGATGTGTTTTACATATGACGTAAGCATCACAGTTCATCTCAATATAAAAAAAGATCAACAATGTTAGCATCCTGTTGCAGTTGTTGGGATTCTGTTAAAACATACTTTAAACTAAGAATAGTCTAGTTTATATTGACCAACTAATGCTAATCTTTCTTTTTTCTTCAAAGCATCTTGTTTCGATATTAGCATATCTAAGTGTAAGAGGGAAGGCGTGGCAGCATTATTCCTTTAAATACAAGGAATATGTCATTTAGTACATATGTATAATCAGCAAAATACCAAGGTTCATTGCTCTTTCAGAAGATTAAATTCATTGAGTCCAGAAATAATATCGATGAGTATGACATTTTCAAAATGTTAATGATTTTATTCTCTTGACTGTGAAAATATCTCAGAAGTGGAGATCACACCTACATGTATTTGAATATTATGTTTCAAACTATGGTCATTAACTTCATAATGGCCGTGTTTTTCCATGTTTTAGACTTGATTAACTTATAGAAGGATTCTTGGGTATTTTCCATTAGTGTGCTTATCTTAAAGTCCACCTGGATCTGATTTTCACTAGCATAACTGTAAACAGAAGTATCTTTGGTGTTTCTACTTTGCAGGTAATTCCCCAGTTGTGTTTGTGTCTCCTTTTGCAGGTCTTTGATTAATGACGCAAGTGTATCTAAATAAAAGTCAAAGTTAATAATATCTTTACTAGGAGATAATACTTCATTCCAAAAAAGATGTTTTTTGATTGAATGAAGGCCAGACATGAATGAATAAATAAATAAATGAATAATTTACTTGTAAAACCTATAGCTCCCCACAGGCATGGTGGCATTAGAATGCAACCCACCACAAAGTTGGTATGAAACACAGTGGAAGCATTCCTTTTCAACACAACAAATGTCATTCTGGGTATACAAATTAAAGTGTGGCCATTTAAAGTACTGCTTTGTTTTATGTTGATTGTTTAGCTTCCCTAGACCATCTATGGGGCCACGAAGCAAGTGAGATCTCTCAAACCAAAGCCTATTTGTCCCCACACCCTGTGCACCCAAATGGTGTTGCTATTCATAATTTATATGTGGACCTCAGGCATGGGTTATGGAGCTTTCTCCAGAAGATCTATGTTTGAAGTTGGTGGTCCATTGTCATGCCAAATGCACTTTACTTCTTTCATGTTCTTCTAAATTGAATTTTCTTTTGCACAAATTGAAACCAAATGGGATGATTTCTTGCAAGTATTCTGTTGTTCATTTATAATTTCATGGTTTGATTTATTGAATGTTTAATTAAATCTGGGTTTGAGAAAGTGACTTAGAAATGGAAGGTATCAAAAGTTCCAATATTCCGTTATCAAACCTTTTGAGTTCCACATGGCATTGTGTTAGAAAGTGACAAGACCATGTAACTCATGTGAATCTGTAACAAACCAATACTCTTTTCTCAAGTAATTCCCTAAGACCGATGTCAATCCACAGCTTTTTCAATTTTTCCCAGTCTCTACACTTAATTCATTTTAGGCAGACTTTAAATACAATTCTGGCTTCATTGGATACACCCAGAGCTCTTTTGATTACCAATCTGCTTGGGATTTTGCTTGATATTTTTGGAGGTTTGTCACCCAGACGCTGCTGACATCTTTGAGTCTGATATAAGGAATGAACCCCAAGTTTAATAAATTTTACAATATTAGGAGGGCAACCTAATTTCCTTTCGACCAGCCTTGCAGCGTGTGTGTCCTAGTCCTATCCGATGAATCGGATAGGACTAGGACACACATCTTGAAAAACTGCTTCGAAAGGACCCAGACTATTTAAACGGGGAATGAATGGAAAAGAATTTTGAGAAGGAGGATAAATCAAATTGTCCTGATGAAGTCCCTATAAGGAATGGAAGGTGTTGACTGGGTCTGCTCTAAGTGTGATGGAATTGGATACTTAATATAAAGAACTTTATGGAAAAAGATACCAACGTCTGGAAATTAATTGAAAAATGAGATATGGAAAGTGTTGGAAATGGCCCTTTTTGCAGGGCTATCCCCAAACGTTTTGCTTCTTCCTCCTATTTTTTTCCTGACCTTTGTTTGTTGGCTATAGGACTCTGGGCACTTTACCACTGCTGATCAGTGCTAAAGTGCATCTGCTCTCTGTGTAAATTGTTATTGAGATTGGTTCTCCCTGATTGGCATATTTGTTTTACCAGTAGGTCCCTAGTAAAGTGCAATGAGTGTCCCAGGGCTGGTAAATCAAATGCTACTAGTGGGCTTGACAGCACTGATTGTGCCACCCACATGAGTAGCCCTGAAAAGATGTCTCAGGCCTGCCACCGCGGTGACTATGCGGAGTTTGGTAACTGCCATGTCGACTTGGCAAGTGCACCCACTTGCCAGGCCCTAACCTTCCCTTTTCTTACATATAGGGCACCACTATTGTAGGTCCAAGGTACCCCCTGGGTAGGGTGCAGTGTATGTGAAAGGTAGGACATGTACTGGTGTGTGTAACATGTCCTGATAGTGAAATATTGCCAATTTCGTTTTTCACTATTGAAAGGCTATCTTGCCCCATAGGACAGAATGGGGAATGCTTTGTAACATTTTACAAGCATATCTTCCCATAGGGATAAGATGGAAGAATGTAGTTTGGTATCCCTGAACTCAGGATTTAATAACACATCTTTTAGTAAAGGTGGTTTTTAAATCGTGTGTTTGAAAATACCACTTTTAGAAAGTGGCAATTTTTTTGTTCAACCATCCTGTGCACCTCTGCCTGTTTGTGGATTGACTGTCTGGCTTTGGAGTGACAGGGGCTGGGGAGGTGCAGTGGCTCCAGGAGTCTGGATGAGCCAGAACTAGGCTGATTAGGCCTGATCTGCATTTGGAGTGGTGGGAGCTGTAGCACCTGTACCTGAATAGGGCTGTGCCTGCCTTCCACAATGCTGGCTCCGCTCCCCTGTGGTGTGTCTGGAGCCAAGGCTCACACTGACAATGAATGTTGTTGTGCACTTGCAGAGTGCCCCCCAGACTGGTTTGAACTGGGCTCAGAGCCCCTTGCACAAAGAGAACAAAGACATTTTCGGGTATAAGTATCAGACCCAAAACCCCAGACTTTTAGATCATTCCTGGAAATCAAGAGGAACCTTTGCCAAGGAGAAGAGCTGGAGAGACTGAGGAGAAGTACTGCCCTTGCTGTGTGTCTGAGGTTGGTCTGCAGTTGCTGTTTCTGCCAAGGAAAGGAGAAGGACTTTGCTGTGTACTGTGTCCCCTGCTTGAAGGAGATCTCCAAGGCCCTGAAGTGAGCTGGCCTCCTCTTCTGCAGTCTCAGGGACACAAAGACTTCACCCCCAGCTCCCCTGAACTCTGCTGCTGTGAGTTCTGACCTGCCAAGAGGTGCCTGTGCCAGTTTTGGGCCTCTGGAGGTTGTTGCTGTTGTTTCGGAGCTGGAAGCACGAAGAAACTCAAAGAACTACAGAAATCGACGCATCGAGGGATCGCGGCTGAAGAGGACCGATGCAGCGCCACTCGCCACCGCTGCATCGATCGCTGACGCATCCCGGATTTCCACGGATTGGGCCTGTGCGGCAAGTTCGTCTGACACATCACCTGCGGACCGGAACCGTCACGAAGAATCGACGCATCACTCCCCATACAGACCGGATTCGACGCAACCCTTCCTCTGCGTGCAGCGGGGCTCTTGCATCGCCTCCCCAAGGTCTCAGGAGTGTCGCATCTCTTTGTTTTCCGAATCTGCAGCTATTTGGCTTTTGGAACTTTCACGCATTACAGGTACTTTGGTGGAAAGTCACGCATGCATAGTTTTCTATGGTACAAGTTCTTGAAACCTTTTGAAAGTCATATTTTTAACTGTGTATGTTGGAGTTTGGTCGTTTTTGGTCTTGTTTAGTTTAGATAAAGATACTTTTTTTCTAAACTGGGGTGGTGTCCTTTTGTGGTGTTTTCACTGTGTTACTGTGAGTGTTGGTACAAATACTTTACACATTGCCTTTGGGATAAGCCTGTCTGCTTGTGCCAAGCTACCAAGGGGGTGAGCAGGGGTTATCTAAAGTGTGTATCCCCCTTACCCTGACTAGAAGCAAGGTTCCCTATTTGGACAAAGGTACCTACCTCTGCCAACTAGAGACTCCCATTTCTAACAGAAAGTAATTGAAAACAAAAGAGTGATTACAGATCAATGCAATTCGAATTGGAAAGTTCAAAGTGAACAAGGATATTTGGTTGCCCTGCTAATATTATGAAAGCATTTACCAAGGATTGAGTTTTGTGGGCAGTCAGAACTCCAGGAGTGGGCATAAGAGAACTATAAATTTGGGATATTTGACCGCTGCCATCCAGAAACACCACTGCTGGCTGTCTTTTTTAAATTCCCAAGTTAAATAAGTGGAACCTGTGTAATATTTAGACATACATGTACAAAATTAATATCTATGCAGGTATTTTGACTGAGGATGATATTAGAAAGAATTGTTTCCTGAATGATATAGTGCACCAGAACAGAATTTTGTGCTTTTTATTTTTGGGAACTCATAGAAATTGTATCTGTTTTTTCTCCCAATCAAACATGAAAGAGTCCATACAATAACTAAAGGTCACTAAGGGTTCTGCAGTACATAGAGATATTGATTTGAGAAGGCTTGATTGAGACATATCATTCTATCTTTTATTTTCAATTGTTAAATTGTGTTCCTGGTTCCGCTTGTTTGAAAATGTATCCTGTAACGCTTATGCACTTGTTTTATTCACCTGTAACGCTTATGCACTTGTTTTATTCACCAGGGAGGACATCAAAAGTCATAGTAGTCAACAAGTTTTTAGTGGATGATAGTATCTTATTTACGCGTTACTCAAACAACAAGAAGATAAAGATGATCACATTGTTTTTTCTAATGGTAGGTACAAATCCAATAAATGTGATGCATTTCTGCCATTGAACAATAGAAAGGCTAATTATACATTTTTCTATTTGCAAAATCAATTGCATCCACTACTATTCTGATGGCTTCATGATTATTCTGTTCCTAGCAAATGCCATGCAAACAACAGCGGCGTAATATTTTCCAATAATTTTGTACCACAGTTTATCAATGAATGTTTTTGTATGTTAATTTTAAGTTAAGCTAAATGTGTGAGGGTATATTCCACCTTAGGGAGACTCATTCCAATGTCCTGAATGAGTTATAACGTGTGATCAATGTGCATGCCAGTGTATTGTGAGAAGTTCTGTAAAACCCAAGTTAAATGTAGAGTTACTCTCCTTGTGTAATGCAGTGTAATCTTGCAGAATTTTTTTTTCCCCAGTGATTATGCTACACAGAATTACACACGTTATGCCCACACCTACTTGGAATGAGTTAGTGGGTGAAAATAACTCCTAGTGATGCCCTAACCAATGGGATAAAAGTTCCTGGGGCCAACCATATCCACTTTGGCATTTTCAAGATGGCAGAAGTCTTCAGTCACACTAAAATAGGCTCTGTGGTCTGGGTGTGTGTATGTATGTGGGGTACGTACAATGGCTATCTTAGTATCCTCCGAAATATTCTGTTCTATTCTATACAAACTTGTAAAGCCCATGGGTTCCCGGGGGCTTCTCAGCACTGGCTGTACCATGGCGTTGCACAGAAACTAACAGGGGTCAAGTGCATAGGTTATAGTTATTTGGGAAAGAGCCAGGACTTGAGCTGTTCCCTAAGCAAAGTCTCCATGTCTACGCTTCTTAATTCTAAGGGCAGTGAGCTCCACAGTTTAGGGATGAGATAGGCGAGGGATCTTCAACCCCATTGTGATCAATGGGTTCAGGGCACCTTCAGGAGTCTGGCAGTAGAAGATCTCAGTGGGGGTATATGGTGTTAGTAGTTTCCAAATCAAGGAGGGTCCTTTACAGTGAAGCACTCTATGTGCTAAACAGAGTGCATTGAATTTTATCTTCTCCTCAATGGACAGCCAATGGAGGGAGACCAAGGCCTTATTTGCCAAGGTGTATTTTGGGACATTGAGTTAAGTCCGTGCTACCGCCTTCTGAATGAGTTGGGGTCTTTTGGTTACATATTTTGGGGAGCCTAGGAATAGAGGATTGCCATAGTCCAGACGAGAGAGAACTATGGATTAGATCACAATTCTTCTGGAGGACATGGGTGTATAAAACTAAAATCCTAAAATGTAGTTTGAGGCAGTCACTGTACATCTAATAAACCCTGAGACAGTCTCAGAAAATAAAGCAGAGTTTTTCAGCAATCAAACATTGGATACACAAGAATTGTTATGGCTTCATGTTTTTGCCCTTTGAATTGTATACCAAGTGTTACATGCAAAAACTCCAGCAGACCTGTAAAGCAGGATTTGACATTCAAGCAGGATTTGATACTGCATTGTTAAAAAGGATGCTCAGAGTCCCTCCTGCATATTCTTTTAGGTTCAGAGGGTCATCTCTTGCCATTCAGGTAAACTCATGGGAGGCACATCTCACTCATTTGCACCTATTCAAATGCTAATTACTGGCTAGCAGATATGGGAAAGCAAATGCAAATGGGCCTCCAGAAGCTTAAGGCAGGGAAAAAGTAACTTTCTCAAAGTACGCTGTCCTTAATTCTTATCACAAATGTGGCTTCACCATTGAATTGGATTAAATAACTATTAAAACTAGTTGAACAATTCAATTATATTTCTATCTGTTTCCTAACCAAAATTATTATTAAAAAATGTAATAATATAACACAGAGTTTTCCTATGTAACAGCTAGCCTTGATAAAGTAAAAGTAGCTTTTGGGGCATTTTCATTGTGAGAACATTTTAAGCATAAATTCTTGCTTGCCCTCATTTTGAATACCATGCACCGTGCCTTATGGACAGTAAGGCCTACATGGGGTGACTCATAAATATTTAAAAGGAAGGTTTTGAACAGTTAAAAGGGTTGATAGGTTGAATCTGCAATTTGAAGCTGCAACAACCAGGCTACAAATGGTGGATGTTTGCACTGTTTCTGTGGTGGATTGGATGGTACAATGGCTGCTGCAGTACACTAGTGACATTTAACTTACAGGCCCTGGGTACACTTTGTACCATACACTAGGGGCTTAAAGATAGGTTAAATATGCCAATCAAGGGTATGACAATTTCTCCATCTTGAAACAGGGAGAACAAGCACTTTGTCACTTGTTAACAGGGCAGAGTTCTTTAGCCAGCAAATGTATAGGGTCCATCAAATGGTGAAAAATCCAGGGTGTCTCTTAAAAACAGCCACATTTCTACATGGCTTCAGTGGAATATAATCTAGTTCACTGATATTACTCATTCATTGACAATGTATACTGATATCAAGATGTGCCAATCTCATCACGATGTAGGTGAGGCTTATATTCGTTTAGGCTTCAGAACAGGGAGTGTATTACAGCAGAACAGCAAGAGTCTTTGATGCCACAATGCAAGTGGAATTTTTTATGATGTCTCTTTTGGAACTACTTTGATATCCTTCTCTGTACTTGTTCTCCTTACTGATTTTATGAGTTTAATGCAGCCTACAGGTATGTACTTGTACTTTCCATTTCATGTCACCTTGCTTAGTGTAATTCCTATATTACTTATACTTGCTCTTTAAAGTTATGGAGGAATTTCTTTCTTCCACCATATTCACCTGCTAGTTCCACTATCTGGGCTCTATTTTTTCTGGCAGGCCAGTGGAATGCTTATTGAGTTAACTGCTGAGTGGTTTCAACTGTTGTGTTTTTCTGTGTATGTTTTTGTACTAGTGCAAGCACCTTCACACAGAGGAACAAGTCATCAATGAAAAAATGAAGAAGACAAGCCAGCATGAAAAAGGTAAAGCTCTCCCACATACCCTTTGATATGTAGATGATCTTGATGGTAGTTTTCATGGTAGTTCCCGATTAGCATATCACACAGTCTAATGAATAAGATGAAAAGCTTTAAACCATTATTTTGCTACATAGCATGCCAAATCTAAACAGAGAGAAAAACACAGCAAGCTTTAACCAACAAACTGACAAGGTGGGAGCACTCCGCTAACCAGTTCCAACTGGACTTGCCCTGGACCCTGTTTGTGGCTTCTACTGGAGTAAGTCTTGACACCCAAGCACTGCTCCTGAGTTCCTGGGACCCTTGGCTGTGTCAAAGTGTACTCCTTCTAACATCCTGAGAAACCTGGAACTTAGAAACTTGTTGGCTGCAAAGACCTCCAGAGGACCAGGGCAAACCTGCAAAATCAATGTGATGAATGCGCATTGCTTCTCGGCCAATGAGTCAGGATGCTGCAGCTTGAAGTTTTTCTGCAACAACGAATCTGTTTCAGAGGGATGTTGCTTATAAGGTATCCCTCTTGTGAAGCCCTGTTCAGCTACAGCTTTCAGCCTTGCCCTTTTGGAAGAATCTGAGCTTTCAAAAAGTGAACAAGGGCCTGATTTAGAGTTTGACAGATGGAAATTTACTCTGCCAGGGTGACAGTATACAGTACTCTGTCTCCATGAGGGAGTACCCACCAGGCAAATTTGGAGATATCCATCGGCCCAGCAGACATCTCTTGCATTTCCAGGCACCACTGTCATGGTGGTACCTGGAAATGCCTTAAAGGTTTTCCCTCCCCCACCAAAATCTAAATTAGGCCCTCAGTCCAAAGGTAGAAGTATCCAGCCAGCAATGGGTCTTTTTTGGGTGCAAATTATGAATTTCTCCCACTCATAGCTTCATCTGGATTTCATTAAATGACTATCTCAGTCACAGCATGCTGCCTTGCTGCACTGAGGACTTTTGACTTCCATTTCAGGGACTAACTCAGAAGGTAAAACTTCTGAACAGGGCGAGCCTGGTTTCGGTATCTTACTCGCGCTCCAACGTGGTTGGCCTTAAATCACACCTAGGTCTTTGTCAAATGCAACCAGATGACTGTGGTTGCCACTTAATCTTTATGGCACTATATTTATTTAAAACTTTAAAAATCCTCCAGCCTCCCTTATTGGATTTCTGTCATTTTGGTGTCTTTTGTTGATTAAATAATTTTCTATTTTTATAAATTGAAATGGGATTTTTATTGTTTTGTGTTTTTGACTTTTTAACTGTGTTGGTACTTCCAAATGCTTTACACATTTTATTGTAAGCCTGTCTGCTATGTGCCAAAACCTTCCCCTGGGTGGAGCTCAGGTTCAAATTACTGAAACCTTTACTGGACCTAACAAATATAGGGGCATATTCACAAGGAGCCATCGCCGAATTAACAGCACTTTATCGCAGCCAAAGTCGTGATAAATTTACCCCCCCATTCACAAGCCGGTGTTAACAGCCCACAGCACCAGTATACCCGTGAAAGCAGCCGCAAAAAACATCGCCACAGAGGACCCTTGCAAATATCACTAATGAGATGCAGAGTAGGCGTTCCCGTGACAAAAGCCGAGACAACAGCACACCTCAACATTCACAACGACCAGCCACATCCGCGATAAAAACACAAAACAGGCGATAAGGCGCGTTAGCACCAGGAAATCTACACCTGCTCTGACCTGGTGTAAAGTTGGACGGCAGCCAGCACCACAAAAGGGAGCACAGCCCAGGGCCACAACCGAAGGGCAACAGATGCCATGGAGCCACACATCATGCAGCCCGGACACCCAAGAGGGCCACAACACCCACCCCCATCACCCCAGGACCCCATCCCACACCCGGAACACCCCCCCCCCGGACCAACACAGACACAGCGCAGACAAAGACAGCGGAACCCTAGGAAACGTACCAGCCACACAGACCCAACATCTGACAATGTCACCTTCCACTCCAGGCTGAAAGGGACAACCAACCTACGCATACTGACCATCATCGCCTAACAGGCCTACGGCAACAACACAGCCGACAACCAACATCCCACCCCACACAAAGCTGATGGCGTGGCTGCACCTGTTGGCCCCTGAGACCCCCCATCCAACACCCGCCAGAGTCAGAGGAGTCCCACAGCCAGCCACATCCAAGTCCCCCACACCTGTCCTGGACATCACCATCACCCTGGTACCCCAGTCCCCATACGTACAACACAATGCGCAGGATCCGCTGGAGACCAAGCAAGGACCATACGCCATAGCAGGATGCACGCACGTGTTGGGGGCAACACACATCACACATGTACTACCTGTACCCCCTGGTGACACAGCACACAATCACCGCAACAGGAAGCACACGTCTCACACCAATGTGCAGGCAACAACAGAACACCGTGGAACACCCAACAATGTCGCCTTCAAATACACAGCCAGTGTGCATGATACCTTCATCCTCCGACAGTCCATCACCAACCAGCGTTCCCAGGATGGCAACAAGGGAAATGCACAGCCCCTTGGCAACATACAAATGAACACCCTACACACCTCAACTCCCCAAACATGCAACTCACAACGCTGGCAATGCACACGTCACAAAATCACATACAACAGGCACAACAAGATGCCCAACCACCAGACACTACAGAACAACTTACAATGTCCACATGGGCAAGCCCTGAACATGAGCCAGCAACGGCATGGCACCTCAGCCACATAATAGCCGAATGTGGGGAGAGGTGGCAACCAGGCATGTGTGCAGGATGCAGGAGAACCATGATCCGGAAAGCACACAATGCCAAGAGTGGCGGAGATGTGCTGGACAGACCGCAGTATGCAGAACCCATCCATATCCATGGCGACATACACCTCTGGCGTATGGAGTGTAGTGGACAGTGGACGCAACCATTTCACCCCAGCCAGTGGGGGACCTCGCGGAAATGTTGCCTGTCACGCCTCCCCCTAAGCATCACCGGAGTGTGATGGCCCGGCGTACGCCACGCCAGCATAGGGGTGTGAATAAAAAGCACGTAGGCCTGGGCGTGGTCCCCTTCCGGAAAGACCAACGTCTCTGCCAGGGCGGCGCCTCCCACCCTGCCAAGAGGCCGACGCCGTCCTCGTGAGCGGAGTTGCCTGCGATGCAGTGCGCCTGCCGGACCCCGGGACGCTGGACCACGAACACGTCAAGCCCGCCCCTGGGCAGCCAGGCCACACTGATCACCTGCCGGCACCGGCGTGTGTCAAGGAGGGCCCACCACATGCCGGTGCAAGCTCCAAGCCCAAGTCCCGCAAACTTGGCAGTCAGCTCAGACCACCGGGCCTCCACGACACAGGCCCGCTTCAGTTCTTTCTAGTTGACGTACTGCACTGCCACCTACGGCCCACTCCTCGGACCAGCAGGTCCCACATGTGAAACTGTGTCCTGAGTCATGAATGGCAGTGACCCCAAATACGGGCCAGTGGCCACAGCACCAGACGCCCCCGATCAGTGAGGCATAGTTCCATATGGGCTTCTTGCGACACATGGTGCCACTAACCCTGTTCAACGCCAGCCGGCTACACGTGGTGCCACTGAACCTGAACAACGCAGGCCAGTGGGGCCATCCATACTATGCCGGCAACACAAGGTGAATGGGCCGTGCTGACCGCTGCCTCAGGCCTACACCACGGTCAGGTAGGTCACACATTTGGAACTGAGTCTTGATTACACCATGGCAGTGAACATTATTTAAGGCAGAGAACAATTCCCAATACACACTTTGATGTGGTGGCAAAAAGTCTGTGCATGGCATCACAACCACACGTGTCTGTGGGCCTACGCAGACTACTGCCCTCGGCCTACGCTGCGCACGAGTGGGGTCACAGATTTGGAACTGAACATTGGTTATCCAAAGGACAGAATACATTTCATTGCACGCACGGAGAGGCATAAGAGGATGACGCGTTGCAGTCCGGAAGGAACAGGATCATCGTTACGGAGGTGATTGAACACTACCGACAACTGCCACTGTGTCACTAACTCTGTGCCCCGCGAGCCAACGAAAGGTGGCTGTGGGCCCATGCTGACCGCTGCCTCCGGCCTACACTGCGGTCCAGTAGGTCACAGAGACTTGATTTGGCAATGTTGGAGTTCACATCTGTGTACCGGCATCATCGCGGACTGCATCCCCTCTAAGCACTAGTGCCACTAAGTGTGTTCCCCGACATTCATGGACACTCACTGGTCGTACATTGGTGGCGTTTGTGTCAATGGAATAGGGGATAGTTTTCAATCTCATGTAGCTGATCCCGAATTGTTGGTGACAACGAGGGTTGCGCTTTCCACTCCTCAATTTGCTGCTTCCGGATAACATCAGACCTTCCGCATCATGCCCTGGAGGACACCTTCCACTGTCCCCGCAACACTCCGCAACATACACCTCGGACATTGATGGGGACCCGCTCAGGTCGCTTGGCCCATCTGACTGCAACGCAAGTCACCGTCCCGTGGCTGGGTGCCTGTGCCGGCCGCACTGCATCCGGGGCCACTGACTGTGCTGCCCAGGCCTGGGACCCCTTCACCTGAGACATTGAATGGCCTCTGTAGCGATGGTCTTGGGGTCATCAACGCCATGTGTCTGTGGCCCTGTGCTGTCCGCATCCTCCGGCCTCAACTGCGGGCCACCAGGATCCACACATGGCATCGAGTCTTGACCGGCCCGGACGTCACATCACCGCAGGAGGCACATGCCACCACGGCAAGGACCACCTCCAACCGCCAACTGCCAGAGTCGAAATGGTGGTCCTGACAGCCCTACGGAGTTGCTCAGACCTGTCGTGGATGCCATCATAGTCCTGATACCCTGCTCAGCACTCCAGGTGCCAGTGACTCAGTGCACTGCAACTCACAGAACCTCCGGACTGAATATTGGGTGACCTCTGTCCTCACTCCGGATCCCTCCATGTTGCTCTGCAGTTGACTCTGTTATGCTGGTGTTTTCTGTTTCCATTACACTGGTGTCCACTCTTCAGGTTGTTGCCAGCACCAAGCACTCCATGCGGGCTGGCTTATACTCACCCCACACACTTCCAGCACAGGCGTCACTGTACATGTGGCTCTGCCAATAAAGGGGTCGGGCGCACGTGCCCGTAGCCAGTTCGACATGATATGTGCATGTGTCCCTGTGGTCTTGTTGTGTGCATGGGGGCCGTGGGCCCTACGACATTACATTGTGCTGTGTACAGCGGATGCAGACATGTCACCGCAGGCAGCGGGCTAGAACCTGGACATGTAGCTTTGTCGTCACCCACTCAATTCGTAAGGGGAGTGGACTGTGCCGTCGTACGCAGAGCCAATGTGGGTGTGTGACTGATATATGCGTGCCCCTGGACGTTGGTCTGTACTGGGTATGTCCATCTGCATGTGTCTCTATGGCAGTGTGGGTCTCCTTTGTGGGTGTAGGTGGTCCCTGAAGGGTATTGGACACCCACGTATGTGTTCTAGTTCGCCTTCCATGGGTTAGGCAATGCCCGCACCTGTTGGGCCACCTCCTTTTGGCGTTCTGACACCTGGCATTGGGGTGCCATGTGTGGGTCGGTGAAGTGTTGTGAGCCAGCCGTGATTGCGGGCGCTTCATGCTGTGTGGTCTGTTGCAGGGGCTGGGTTCTCCTCTGAGTGGCTTGTCTGCCCTGGTCCTGGTGGTGGGTTGTGTGGGATGTCCATTGGCTGTTGTAGGGCATTGGTGTCGAAGGTGTGGTGTTCGTCTCCGGCATCACTGATGGGTTGTCTGTTCTGACCTGCTGGAGGTGTTGTTTGTCCCTCTGCATTGTGAAGGGGAGGTGCATGTTGGCATTGTGTTGGCGCCTTGTTCTTGTCGACATGCAGACTGTGTGACGATGTACATTGTGAGTGTTTGGGTGGTGGTGGCTATTTGAGTTGGGACAGTGTACATTTGACCTACATGGCTGATGTGGGGTTGTAGGGGTAGATGTGCATCTCACAGTTCTCTGCTCTGTCCAATGTGATTGTTCTGTTACTGTGCCTGGTTGGACCCAGTTGTGTCCCCAGTTCTGCAGTGTGGGTGTTGCACTTCGTGCCACATTGTCATGGTATGTGCTGTGAGTGCTACGTGTGTGTGCTGCAGTGTGCCACGGGGATGGGGGACATGTCCCTGGGTAATTGTGGGTGTGCAGTGTGTTACACCTCATTGTGCATGTTTGGCATTGTGTCCATCACACCCCGTCCCCCCAGTCCCTGTTGGATCCTCACCCTGTTGTTGTTGTGTCAGGTCCTGTCGGGCTGTGTCCGTACTCCCTACTCCTTGCACCCTCGCCACACTGATGACTGTGGCCTGGGTTTCCTCCTGCTCCTCCTGTGGCGCTGGACTGCCACCTCCTGTCGCCGTTGCTGCCTTCCTGTTGGCAGCGGGTTTGTACCTGGTTTAGGTTGTCAGGTCCTACCGGCGCCTCTTGGCCTCCTGGGCTCTGCGACTGCATTCCAGGTGGTCTGCTTGTAGGTCATTTACTGGTAGTGTTCTGTCGCCTCCGTGGCCTTGGTCTTGTTTTCCTGCGGTCTGCACCCCGTCTTCCTCTCCATTTTCTCCTTGGCCTTCCCCGACCCAGTTGTTCCTTGCTGGTGGTCTGTGGGGGTTGTGGTGTTCGCGTTGCCCTCTGCGCTGGGTCAGGGTGCATGGATGTTGCTACATGCTTTGGCTTGTTTCTGGTGTGTTGTGTCTGTGGTTTTTATGGTGCAATTGCCCCCCAGATGCGTGGGAGTTGCAGGCCTGCGGCTGCTTTTCGCAGCTTTTTGTACCGCGATTGGCCTCATTGCATGATTTCTCACGTTCGCGTTTCGCATTTTTTAGGCGTGGTGTTGATTTTCACGCTGGCATTTGACACGTTATCTGGTGACTATCGCATGCTACCGCCTTGTTGGGAATTCCACGTTGACACGGGGTTATTTTCCCATGATAGGCTGCGTTATTGAAAGTTGCGTTACGCTACTCTTGCGGTAGTTATCACGCGTTCTTGTGAATATACCCCATAGTGTCATCATTACTGGTGGTGGACTACTATCCACCCCGACTAATAATCCACTTTCTCACAAGGTACGATTAACAAAGAGCACTTCCCATTGGCAGACTTTACAGACATAAATAAGCAAAATATACCCAATTTTTTAAAAATGTCTAAAAATGGTATTAAAGAGTCTTGGAGGTAAAAGCAAGAGCCTCCTCAATCCGGAACAGGTGCCAGGGATCTACTAACCTTTGGGAACAGCACTACTGACAGTAAGTAAATGAAATCCAAAATGGTGGAAAACATATGGGCTGCCCCCATGGCTTATCCTGCCTGCAAGTCAAGATGAAGGCCCATTCAGTGACCTAGTCCAGTAGCTGTGTTCAGCTGGGAAGCAGTATCTTTATGCCAGGCACATCAAACTCCTGCTCCTTTTTTTCAGTTGTCCAGCCTTGCGCAAAGGCAAATGAGCAATGGTTCCACACCTTTCAATAACCACTGTCTATATAGGATTCTTGAAGAGCGGTCATGTGCTCTTCTCTGACTCCTCCCACAGTTTTTTTTCTTGAACATTTTATATTGAGGGAAAAAACATAAGAATTGATGATCGAGCATGCAAAGTAACACAGTGCACCAGAGAGAATAAAAAACTCTCCATAGAATAAAAATCCAAAATCACATCATAGGTCATGGTAAATCAGTGCAAACATTTAAAGATAAGAAGAGACAGAAAGCGGAAAGCATTGGCCTTCTAGATTTCAGCAAAATCAGGTACATTAAATCAAATTTGAAGTGTTTGCTAATCCTGTCAAGGTATTTGATGTGGGGAATAGAATAGAAAAAACCATGTACCTACTTTTTTCTGGGCCTAGGAGTTTGAAAGAGAAAGAACATAAATGATCCTGTGTGGGTAGAGAGTTAGGGGTGGAAAAAAGTGAGCCAGTTAGACTAAGTAATATCCTAAATACTAAAATCTATAAAACTAGTGAGCCAAGTCAAGTAAAACATTATTTTGGTAACAGCAGCGCACTTTTTCTTATCACATTTATGTTGTCCTTCACACACCAGTTATTCTATTCCTTGGCTTGAAGTTGCATCAGACGTTGGCATCAGACGTTGCCATTGACCGTGTATTAATGCCAAGGGCCATTATTCGCTGTTATAAGTTGTCTGCTTTTGATGTTGCATATCTACTCTCCACCACTTTTTCTTGCTTTCAACACTACTATTCTAGCGCTGGTGACAGTTACTTATTCTTCTTGGATTATTTTCTTCTCTCCAGATTACTTGGCAGCTAGGAGCCCTGACCTTGGGTGCTCACTATGCCCACGTTTCCCACTTTATTCACCTTCATCATTTCCACTTCACACTGGAAGTGCGGCTGAGACACTGGAGACTATCAGTAGTATTATTCTTCTTGTTCTTTTTTGTTAATACTCTTTGCATCGATGGGGACTCATATTGCCTTTATCTGAATCGACCCGTGTTTATTTTTTAGAACGGAGCCCTGATTTTTGCTTCTTGTTTGGCACCCGCCTTCCCCCCTATTATCCACATGGCACACCTTCTGGTTTTCATCTAGTTTGGGACCTGAAGAAGGTGGTGGCTGCATTGAAGCCCTTCACCGAAACACGCGTCGGCACTTTATATGACAGGAACCATGCAGTGGTACATGGAAAGAAAGAGAGGAATGTGAATTGTCCAAATGTCTCCAACTTACTATTCCCTCTCTCCAGCATATGAAACCAATGTTATTTAATTGAAGAAAATGTACATGGAAATTCTTGGTTATTAGTACAACAGATATAAATACTGTCTGCATTCCAGCCAAAACCAGGCTGTTCAACATCAATATAGCATTGTACAGTTCCACCTAGATAACGGGTTGCTCATGATACCACTACCAGTTTGATCTGTGGCTCCTGTCCATATATGCATTTTTTATTGGTTGGCTTTGATAGTATGACAGATCTATGGATGCGATTGCAGTATGACTGATTTTATGAGAGAGTGCTTTTGTGTAATTGAGACGATGAAGTTTTAAGCAATTATTTTGCTGTGATCCACTTGGACTGGGGGACAATTTATGAGATATATTATTGTTTTTGTGGGTGCATTTTGAAGAAAAACATGTATGTTTACGTTAATTGATTTGTTCTATTATATATGTAAAAACATTATAAAAATTCTTGAAAATGCTTACAGATTTTTCTATTTTGAATAAAATATTTTTGTACAATGCATTTTTGATATCTTCATATATTTTTTTACATCTTTTGCTGTATGTGTTATTAATGGTTCTGCTCTCCGCTTGAGATATCCGCTGGCTTATAGAGAGACGCCTCGCGCTCATCCTATACCGTAGGCAGGTGACACTTATTCCCTTCTTGCGTAGGGTCTTATTCATAGTTTTACTTTCCCGAAGCCACCTGCCTGTATTTCTTTGTCGGGATCCCTTTCATGTAGTTTGTAGTTTGATACCCCAGCATGTCTGCTGTTAGGGATATTTGTATTTGTCTGTGGCTCTCCCCCATTTAGAGAGTTTTTCTCCAGTGCACTTAGCTTCACTTGTTTTTCAGTCTGTTCACTTAACCTTCATCTGATTTCTCTATAGAATCTCTCCACATTAGAGTCCCCTTTGGACCTTTGGAGACACAGCCCATTGTTCTTGCAGGCTTCATCGTGTATGTCCACTCTCTTTACCCTATGGAGAGTATCAAGACATTTGGGTTTACCGATGAGGACTTTGCTAAGTTATTAGGACAAACATCCACAGGCAACCATCCTTTTACCTTATCTAAGGGCCTAAATGACGACTGGATTAAACTCTTAAACCTAAGGAAAAAAGCCAAGCAAACTGAATCCCATGCCAACTTTATGTTGGAATACCTTAAAGCAGGGACTATTCCGATAGGTCCTAGAGTTAGGAACATACCAGGTCTGTTCATTGAGATTAAAACATTTTTTGAAAAGTGGACCCTTATCTCAAATTGCTGTTCACGAGACTGGATGATACTGATCATCGAAACAGCCAGGGAACTCGTGACAATACTTACCAAAGAAATAGAAGAACTCGAGGACAAACTCAAGCAAAATAACCCTCTGGACGAAGCTAAAAGGAAAATAGAAGAGGTCAACCTAGAATTAGACTCGTTCAGCGATTATTTAATAAAGAGAAAAACAGAAAAACTAAGAAAAGACATAATATTCTTTTCCCAAGAGCGAGTTTATCCATGCTTGACAGAGAATTACTACACAGTTAACAAAGAAGGCACCTCCCACATAGATCAACAGTCCTGGACCAGTAGAAAGATTTTAACGTTCTCCGACACCACAGGAGAGGGCAATACGATAGACCAAATACAAGCAAAAAACTGTTTTTTAGGGAACCGGAGGGGGAATTTTCGCCCCAGATACCGAAACCAACAGAGAGACCAGTTTGTAGACCAGGAACAACCTCAACAGTACATACAAACGAGGAGACATCAGTATTGGCACAACTAAACAGCATCCCTATTTTCAATCTCTCATCTGAAAATCTTGACTGCAATACTGAAAAATTGCTTACCAAAGGACTTGCCTTTGTCCCCGCTACCGGACTTTTGAGGTTCGAACTTCAAAGAGATCTTTTTGCTTTCTTCTGTAGAGTCAGGCAAAAAACTTTTCATAATGACTCTGATAATGGGCAATTATATTCATCTGTTGACAGTTACAAACTACTCACTCAACCCAAAACATCTTGAGCAGACCACATGTGGAAGCCACTGTGTGATTTTGAGTCCTAGTTGAAGCTGAATGGCCTCAAACTCACAGGCAACATAACTGAGATCTTGCTACTAGGCTTGGAAAACCTATTTCGCCCAAAATATTTAAAGTGACCTTCTCAAGAGTTTTGTGTTGGTTTGCGTAATTTGTAAACTACAACGAAAGTGAGAAATGTTCATTAAACGTCCTGTCTCGTGGCCTGTGTTTTGTGCCTTTTTTCCCCTTTCACAGAACGGAAGCAAAATTCTACAAACCTGCATGCAGCTTCTTCAATACAGGTCCTGCGTTCTGTCTGGACCTGCATACTAGTTATGCATAGAATTTCCTCACCCAATATGAACTACTAATCTTTGGTCCTTCTAGGCAGTTACACTCCATCATGCTGGACTCAAGGGCCATAATATACTTAAGCATAAATATTTTGGCTTTAATAATGCTGGGGCTGAAGATTCACTCATTTAGATTTGCTTTTTTCTGTTCTGCCCTTGAAAGATAAAGTTCTGCTTGAAGTTTCAATAGGTTTCTGGGTTAGGTAAGCCTAGAAAGAAGATGGCAAAAGTACTTGAAGATTTCCTCCAAATATATTATTGAATTTAAATAATATTGTGCATTTTCCATATCTTACACATTGACTCAACGAACAACTCAGCAAGTACATTTTGTAGATATATTATGTTGTAGTATTTTCTTTTGTGCTAAAATATGCTCATGGTCTGTGCTCGGATTTCTTTGTGTTACAAACTACATGATCTATAATTCAATGTGAAATACTAACATGGGATTTCTTTGCAGGTCGACATTGATGTGAAATATAAAGAAAGCTTCAACCGATTCTTTCAAGTTTCTTCCTCCCCCGGGTAACCTGTGGTTGGGAAATTAGTCCTCTCCAGCCATTGGAGTGGAAAAAAGATTTCTGGATGGATTAGAAATGTACACTTTTACTAATTCTAATGTCTCCAATGACCACAATGCTATCGCTGCCCCTCTGTTTCATATTTCCTGGGCAACCTTAACTGTCTCCGTGTGGAAGAACACATCTGCTTCAAAAGACATATGTGTGGTGTCTGCATGTCTGGGAAGAAAAGACCCAATCGGCCTTCATCTACCGTACTGCTGCCTGCCTTGTGGTCAACAACATCCTGCAAAATAGCATATACTCCTGGCTCTAAAGTGCAACTTACTGAAAGAAGTGACTGAAAACTCTTTCGGAGGCTCCGGGGTCCTATTTGACTTTCACAATGCACCAAACTACTACAGTTCTTGTAAATAGCTTTCCATTCTCGTGCTTCTAATGGTGTTATGGTGTCAAACACACAAGAACATTCCTGTTATTGACTGAGTTGGCAGTGCTATTTTATTCTATTTAATATAATTAAAGCACGTCCATTATTATCCAGCATAATTGTGTCAAAAACCAAAAATATTATGCGTAGTTATTATTTGGAATGTTTAGAATATGCAAACGGCATATTGTACATAAACAACCGTAAGTTGATGTGTTTTACATATGACGTAAGCATCACAGTTCATCTCAATATAAAAAAAGATCAACAATGTTAGCATCCTGTTGCAGTTGTTGGGATTCTATTAAAACATACTTTAAACTAAGAATAGTTGAGACGCGCGCGGCGGCGACCCAAGATGGCCGCTCCTTAGTTCGGCTCCGAGTCACGGAGGAGCGCCAGCTATCGAGGGACTCTTGTCTGCGCTCAAAACATGCAGAAAACCACGGATTTCGACTGCAGAGGACATGCTGCGCGCTGAGGCAAGCTTTTTCTTCGATAATTGAGTCCTCTTCTACTGGTTTTTAGCCTCAATCTTTCTCAGCCTGCGGCGGCCGCCATTTTGATTTTTTCCTCCTCACAATCACTTCTCATTTCAGCACTCTCAGTGCCGCCTCACTGCCAAATAATGTGCTTTTTTTCCCCACTTTTGGTCCCCTTATGGGGTGGATATCACTATTTGTTGCCTCAGTTATCTTAGTGGCGGCGCCTACACATATTTTAATTATTTTTTTCGCTATCGTTCATGGCGTCATCAAGAATAATTATTGACCTCTATTTTCGTTATATGGTCAGTGGAAATTTTTTTTTTTTTTTTCCTTTTACTGGTCTATATCGGCGGTGTGACTTCAACTATTTGTGCTGATAATTCTTTGCAGTTGGCTGGACGGAATCAAGTACTTTGCAATGGATGCCTCTAATTCCATTAAATCTTACGGGGCATCAGGTTCCAGTGCTGGAGCTCGCAAGGACTCTGCTGTTGCTGCTAACAAGCGAGCTAAGAAAGACCCATCCTCCCCATCAAAGTCTCCTCTTCCTCTGACGTTAGAGGATATCATGGATGAACTGCGGACATAAGACCCTTCATGTCCGAGACCACAGCCTCACTTCAACGTATTGAAGAAAAATGGTCTGGCCTCGAGTCTCGTATTTCAGATGTGGAACAGAAAATTAGTGATGCACAGGACGTTTTCGCCAAAGTGGATTTTCTTACGAAAGAAGTAACTCATCTTAAAAAAGTTACAGAAGATTTAGAAAATCAAAATAGGCGCAATAACCTACGCATCTATGGTGTTCCAGAAGGTCATGAGGGGTCGGACATGATCTCTTTCTTGAAAACCCAAGTTCTACAAATTGTTGGTCTGCCAAAATCTGCTGACCTCAACATTCAAAGAGCACATAGACTGGGCCCATCAAATTTTTCTTCAGCAGCTAAACCTAGAGGCATCATTGCATACTTTCTATTATATTCTGACCTTATGGCAATTCTCAATGCTGCAAAACAATACAAACAAATGATTTGGTCTGGGCACAAAATTTTCTTCAGCCAGGATGTTTCAAAGCCAACTGCCAAAGGTCGCAAGGAATTTTTAGACCTCAGACCAACGCTTAGATCCATGAATGCTCGCTACGGTCTCATCCACCCCTGCTTCTTTAAAGTGACCTATAAAGATCGTACTTTTACTTTTGAAGACCAAGCGGAACTTCTTAAATTCATTCACGTAAACAAACAAGACGCCATGGACCTAAGCAAACCTTAATTGTTTTCTTGTTTATCTTCTTCCATCTCTTTTAGATGTTCCCTGTGTACCCCTGTGGGTGATGTTCAAATCCTAGTTATCGTTATGTATGTGGTGTTTTATCCTCCTTGCAGCAATACACCCTAACGTTTGGTAAGTTTCCCTCTTTATTGTTTCTTTACGTTGCTACTCTTTTGCGACTTATTTTCCTTAGTCCTCCTTTTTATCTGCAGTAGTCAACTTGTTTCTCCTCCGTGCTCCCCGTTCGGAGTGGGCCGTCTTGCCCTTCTCGCCCCCCCCTGCATTACTGTTCTCCTTATAGCTGTTCAATATGACTAAAGCTCTCTGGCTTCTGGTCATCTTTTTTCTGCTATCTTCCTTAGGGCGACATTGTTCCTCTTTCCTTTTTCTCTTCCGTCTCCTTTTCTTCCTCCTTTCCTCTCTCATTCATTACTGTTCTGTCTTCTACTTCACTCTATGTATCTCTCTTCATTTTGTATTTTTGGTATCTTCTGTATTCTTTTTCAATTCATGTTGGAGTTTCCACCAAACACATTCGCTCATTTTCCTTCCTCCGCATTATTTCATCTCTTCACAAATTTCTTTTTCTTTTAAATCGATCCTGTATTTTTCTTTATGTACCCTTTTCTTGATTGATATTTTCCTCCCTTTTTTTACCTCTCATTTTCTAGCTGTTATCTTTTCTGCTATCTATTTTTACACAAATCTCTCTGATGAAAGGCCTCCGTATAGTTTCATGGAATGTTAAAGGTATCCGTAATCCTGTCAAAAAACAACGTGTTTTGTCTCACCTTGCTAAATTAAAATGTCAGGTTGCACTATTGCAAGAATCACATCTCAGGGAACAGGATTTATCTTCTCTCCGTAAACAATGGGTGGGAGATGTTTTTTGTTCTCCTGCGGTGAATAATAAAAATGGAGTGGTTATACTATTTCACAAATCTTTGAATGTCACCCTCCAGAATGAATTGAAAGATGTTCATGGCAGATGGCTTTTCTTAAATGTTAAAGTTAACAATGCTCAATTATCTTTTTGCAATGTCTACGGTCCCAACGGTGTCGATTTAACTTTTTGGAATGACTTCTCTATTTTGCTCTCCTCACATGCCTCTGAAAATCTAATTGTTGGTGGTGATTGTAATCAAATTATGGACCCTTTTGTAGATAGGAAATCACAAGCGAAGTATATTCCCAAAAAGATGCAAAAGTCTTTTTATAAAGCTATTACCTCCAGAGGATTGATAGATTATTGGAGAACCTCCCACCCGGATGTTCTAGAATTTTCCTTTTTCTCCCCTGTACATAAATCACACTCACGTATTGACTACATCTTTCTCACTCAACCCGCCCTTCAATACATGACCAGCGCAGAGATAGGCTCCATTCTCCTCTCAGACCATGCTCCCGTCATATTAGATATGGGCTATCCCTCGTCTCCTCCCTCCTCCCGACGTTGGCGTTTTAATAATTCCCTATTACTAGATACGCTATTTACCGACCAGTTCAAGATATTTACCCAGGAATTCTTCCTAAATAACCTATCCTCCACTTCTCAGTATCATTTTGTATGGGATGCCTTTAAAGCCGCCGCCAGAGGTTTTATTATTAATTTTGTTTCCCGGAAAAAGAAAAAAGCGATCCTTAATTCTACACACATCCTGAACCACATTAAATCCTTAGAACATATGTATTTTACCTCTAATTGTCCTGATACTCTTTCAGCTCTAATTAAAGCTAAACTACAATACAATAAACAGTCGTTAGATTCTGCTTGCAATAATCTCCTGAAATTTAATGCCAAGATGTATGGTGGACGGAATAAAGCAGGCAGGACCTTGGCTAATTATTTAAAAATTAAAAAACAAAAATCTAAAATTGTGGCCATTATAGATAACTTTGGAGCTCAACATACTTCAGACACCAAAATCCTTGAATGTTTTACTGATTATTATACTGCTCTATACATCCCAGAATCCATTCCCACTCCTGATCAAATCGACTCCTTTTTTCAGAGCATTCCCAAACCCCCTACAGGTCACTCTGACCTCGCATCTTTAAATGCACCCATTCTAGAACAAGAAATCACTGAAGCCATTACTCTCTTACCAACAGATAAAACTCCCGGTCCTGATGGATTCACTGTTCGTTTTTTTCTTCATTTTAAACAACTCTTGGTCCCCCAGTTATTCACACTAATTAATCATTTTCTCACTACCGGTGAATCACGCGGATCCTTCACTCAGGCAATGTTATGCTTAATACCTAAGAAAGATAAGGATGCCTCCCTCTGTAAAAATTATAGACCGATTTCCTTGATCAATACCGACTGTAAAATCTATGCTAAACTGCTTGCCCTTCGTATAAATAAAGTAATCCCAGATCTCATCAATATATATCAATCTGGCTTTGTTAAAGGACGTTCTATTACTGATAACTCTAGAACATTTCTTAATATTATCTACTTGGCTTCCAAATTTGATTTTCCCATTGCCGCCATCACGCTGGATGCTGAAAAAGCATTTGATAGGGTTAATTGGGACTTTATTTTTGGTGCACTTAAGTGGCATGGCTTTAGCCCACCCATTATCAAATATATTCATCTGCTATACTCTGCCCCCACTACTTCTATTTGGGTAAACGGATGTCAATCCACCTATTTTCCACTTCTTAGAGGGACAAGACAGGGGTGTCCTCTTTCCCCTCTCCTATTTATTCTTGCTTTAGAGCCCTTTCTAGAAAAACTCAGATGTTCACCACAATATACAGGCTTTAAATTTAATAATATTGACATCAAATTCACTGCCTACGCTGATGATATCCTCCTTTATATCTCTAACCCATCAACTTCCCTCCCAGCATTCTTCTCCCTTCTACAAGAATACTCCTCTGTTTCCGGCTATAAGTTAAATATTGATAAATCCGAGGTCCTGCCTCTAAACAAATATTGTCTTCCATATATGTTTCAAGACACCGGATTTGAATGGAACTCCAAAAGTATTAAATGTTTAGGGACTCTTTATGCTAATAATATCAGGGAAACTATTAAAATTAATCTCGCGGAAATACTTAAAAAATTATCAAATCTCACGGAAAGTTGGTCTCCCCTTTTTCTTTCCTGGTGGGGCAGACTAGCCACGATTAAAATGATGCTTCTTCCAATTGTTAATTTTATCCTTTCTATGCTCCCAGTTTCTCTTCCCAACTCCTTTTTCTGTCCTATTTACCGCTCTTTGACTAAATTTCTTTGGAATAATCGCAAGGCCAGGATTTCACTCTCTCGTTTACAACTCTCCAAGCAACTGGGAGGAGTAAATGTCCCTAATCTTAAACGTTATCACTCTGCGTTTTCTTTGAAACAAATATGGCTCCTCTTATCTCCGGCAACTGCTTGGAGCTCCATAGAACAAGCGCAATACACACCGTTTCCTTTTCTTTCAGCCACCCGTCTTTCCCAACCTCCTAAACGTCTTTTTTCACCTACCTTTACTCACTCCAAAACAATAGCTACCTCCCTGTTTACTACTCACCTGTCTCCTGCGGAACACGTCTTTTGCACTCCAATTTGGTATAACAAACATCTCAAAATAATAACAGAGCTTTATTTTGGAAAGAATGGATCGACAAAGGCATCATCACATTCGACCATTTATTAAAAGATGGTTCCCCTATGGAATACCCTGGAAGATCCTATGGTATTTCACCCGCACGACTCCATCAATACCCCTCACTCAAAGTCTACATGACACTTCTTGTTTCTCAAAGTAACCCTGCTAATACACAACATCAATCCATTTCTTCCCCTTTGGACTTCTCAACTCAATTTAGAGCTGCTGCTATATATAAGTTACTTTCCCGCCCTGCCAATGTCCGAACTAAATCTAAACTAGAACTTATGTGGGAAAAGGCCCTGTCACAGGATTTCTCTTTTTCAATATGGGACTCCATTTGGTCTAAAATCCACACTTCCTCACGCTCTGCTAGTACAACCCAGACCTTATATTATTTTTATAACAGACTCTTTTTTACACCTACTGATTTACATAGATTCAAGTTGCTGGACACCCCAAAATGTTGGTCTTGTTCCCACGGAGGCAGTGACTTTTTGCATATGTTTTTTCATTGTCCCAATGTTAAAGCTTTGTGGCTTTCTATATGGTCCAAATTGAATGAAATTTTAACTACTATTGTACCTTTTGATATTTTACATATTTTTTTAGGAAGTTCATCTACGGTCTGGAATGTGCACAGTAATGTAGGCAAATTTATTGATCTGCTTTTAGCCATTTCCTTTCAGATTATTACTACTAATTGGAAGGATACCTCGAAAATTTCTTTTCAAGCTTGGTGGAATTAGCTTTGTCAACATCATAGACTTGATCGAGCTTATGCTTCCTCTACGTCTTTGTTGGTTAAAAAGACCTGTTGTGGTTACCACTAACATCTTTTCTTTCAAGTTGTTCCACTCGAATGTAATTATACAGGATACCAATGTGTTTGCTTAGTATATTTTTAAAGTTTATTCTATCTGTTCATCGCTTCTCCTCTCTCTTCTTTTCCTTTGCTGTACCCCTTCCCCTCTTCCCCCTTCTTCTTGTTTCTTTCTTTTCTTACTCTTTCTTTACTTAAAATTTTAAAATTGCATTTACTCTTAGTACAGATTGTATCTACTGAGGATGTTTATTTTTCTCATTGTCTTATGCATTCTGTCTTAATTCTCATCCTTTACCTCTTAAAGCTTGTATTGATGTTTTACTTTGTTTAATACCTTAATAAAGCATTCTAAACTAAAAAGAATAGTCTAGTTTATATTGACCAACTAATGCTAATCTTTCTTTTTTCTTCAAAGCATCTTGTTTTGATATTAGCATATCTAAGTGTAATCACAGACTATAAGAGGGAAGGCGTGGCAGCATTATTCCTTTAATTACAAGGAATATGTAATTTAGTACAAATGTATAATCAGCAAATTACCTAGGTTCATTGCTCTTTCAGAAGATTAAAGTCATTGAGTACAGAAATAGTATCGATGACTATGACATTTTCAAAAGTTTAATGATTTTATTCTCTTGACTGTGAAAATATTTCAGAAGTGGAGATCACACCTACATGTATTTGAATATTATGTTTCAAACTATGGTCATTAACTTCATAATGGCCGTGTTTTTCCATGTTTTAGACTTGATTAACATATAGAAGGATTCTTGGGTATTTTCCATTAGTGTGCTTATCTTAAAGTCCACCTGGATCTGATTTTCACTAGCATAACTGTAAACAGAAGTATCTTTGGTGTTTCTACTTTACAGGCAAATTCCCCAGTTGTGTTTGTGTCTTCTTTATCCAGGTCTTTGATTAATGACGCAAGTGTATCTAAATAAAAGTCAAAGTTAATAATATCTTTACTAGGAGATAATACTTCCTTCCAAAAAAAGATGTTTTTTGATTGAATGAAGGCCAGACATGAATGAATAAATTAATAAATAAATAAATGAATAATTTGCTTGTAAAACCTATAGCTGCACACATGCATAGTGGAATTAGAATGCAACCCACCAGAAAGTTGGTATGAAACACAGTGGAAGCATTCCTTTTCAACTCAACAAATGTCATTCTGGGTATACAAATTGAAGTGTGGCCAATTAAAGTACTGCTTCGTTTTATGTTGATTGTTTAGCTTCCCTAGACCATCTATCGGGCTACGAATCAAGTGAGATCTCTCAAACCAAAGCCTATTTGTCCCCACACCCTGTGCACCCAAATGGTGTGGCTATTCATAATTTATATGTGGACCTCAGGCTTGGTTATGGAGCTTTCTCCAGAAGATCTATGTTTGAAGTTGGTGGTTCATTGTCATGCCAAATGCACTTTAATTATTTCATGTTCTTCTAAATTGAATTTTCTTTTGCACAAATTGAAACAAAATGGGATGATTTCTTGCTAGTATTCTGTTGTTCATTTTTAATTTCATGGTTTGATTTATTGAATGTTTAATTAAATCTGGCTTTGAGAAAGTGACTTAGAAATTGAAGGTATCAAAAGTTCCAATATTCCGTTATCAAACCTTTTGAGTTCCACATGGCATATGTGTTAGAAAGTGACAAGACCATGTAACTCATGTGAATCTGTAACAAACCAATACTCTTTTCTCAAGTAATTCCCTAAGACGGATGTCAATCCACGTCTTTTTCAATTTTTCCCAGTCTCTACACTTAATTCATTTTAGGCAGACTTTAAATACAATTCTGGCTTCATTGGATACACCCAGAGCTCTTTTGATTACCAATCTGCTTGGATTTTGCTCGATATTCTTGGATGTTTGTCACCCAGACGCTGCTGACATCTTTGAATCTGATATAAGGGATGAACCCCAAGATTAATAAATTTCACAATATTAGGAGGGCAACCTAATTTCCTTTCGAGCAGCCTTGCAGCGTGTGTGTCCTAGTCCTATCCGATGAATCGGATAGGACTAGGACACACACGCGGAAAGGCTGCTCGAAAAGAGCCCAGATATTTAAACGGGGATTGAATGGAAAAGAATTTTGAGAAGGAGGATTGTTAGAACTGGGGCTCTCTAGTTGGCAGAGGTAAGTACCTTTGACCAAGTAGGGACACTTACTTCTAGCCAGGGTAAGGGGGTACTCACCGTTGATAACCCCTGCTCACCCCCTTGGTTGCTTGGCACGAGCAGACAGGCTTATCCCCAAGGCAATGTGTAAAGTATTTGCACCAGCACTCACAGTAACACAGTGAAACACCACAAAGGTACACCACACAGGTTGTTATAAAAATATCAATATCTTTATATAGCTTAGGTCAGATCAAAACGTCAGCAAACCAACATATAAATAGAGCTACTTCAAAAATCAATGGCTCTCTTGTGATGTTTTTTATCCTCTCACAAAAAGTTCACTTGTGGCACTGTTCTTTGTCCTATGAAAAATGTTTCATTTCTTTAACAAAAGAAAGATGTTGCTCTTTTCCACAGTTCGCTTTGATAAAGCTCTCTTTGTTAGAGAACAGTTCACTCTTCCCACACACTGGTGTATAAATGCAACAAATCACCCCTGAGTTGAGCAGGCGTGAGTGCGCGATGAAACAAAATGGACGCTGTCCCTTACTGCCGGCAAGCTCTTCCCCGCTGTACTTGTAACCACCACAGTGCGCCCGGACAGTCACCCGCGGCCCCCACCAGTTCCTGGCTTCGCAGACTCTCACGCTACTGCGAGCCTTACCTGGATTTGTAGAGAGGGAGAGGGCTGGACACCATGCGCTGCTCTCCAGCGGGGGAGGAACTCTCTCCTTCCAGCGCTCCTCTTCTGTGCACGAGCGTGAGGCAGCCCCGGTTGCCAGGGGACGCCTCGTGCTCCAGACGACGTGACGCGGCCCTGCCTGGACGAGCCCCTTGGTTGCTGGGAGACCCGCGGCACCGGAACCAATCCCAGCGCGTCTCCGCAGTGACGCTTTCCCTGCTGGCTTCAGCACACTCGGGCACGTAGTTTCCAGATTACACGGCAGGCGTAACGAAGGGCTGAATGCAGGCGGGGCGGCGCGCTGTCACACGCACACAGCGGTGCGGCCCCCTTCCTCTCGATCACGATCTGGATTAACTCGGGCCGATGGCGGTGACACACCCCCACGTAGTACTTCGGTGTTCAGCTCAATGCAGGCATGCGCACACAGCGGTGCTGTCGACAATAAGTACGGCGCCCAAGTATCACTGTAGGCTGCACATGAAGGCACCAGTTGTATGCAGACACACGCTTACAGCTTCTCAGAGGCGATGTTGGGAACTTTGATATGCCTGAGTTCCCACAACAGGAGGCCAGCTCTTCTCAGGCCCTTGGAGACAGATTCTTCTTCCAGGTCACAGCACACAGCAAAGTCCTTGTTTCAAGTTGGGGGACACAGCACACAGCAAAGTCCCTTGTCCTCAACCTCAATAAAATCAGCAAACTGCAGGCCAGCCCCAGAACACACAGCAAAGGCAGTACTTCTCCTCAGTTCTTGTAGTTGATCTTCTTGGGCAGAGGTTCTTTCTTGATTGTAGAAGTAGTCTTGGGTAAACTTTTGTGTTCCTGAGTTTTAACAGGAGGCCAGCTCTTCTCAGGCCCTTGGAGACTCTTATTCCTGGACACAGCACACAGCAAAGTCCTTCTTTCAAGCAGGTGGGGGGAACACAACACACAGCAAAGTCCCCTGTCCCCTTTCCCAGTAGTAACAGCAAACTGTAGGTCAGCCCCAGAACACACAGCAAGGGCAATCTTCCTTTCCAGTCTCTTCAGCTGATCTTCTTTGGCAGGGATTCCTCTTGTTGGCAAAAGTAGTCTAAATTGCAGGGGTTTCAGGTCCTACCTTTTTACCCCAAAAGTATTTGTTCTTCATGTGTGAGGGGTCCTGGACCCAGTCCAAACCAGTTCTAGGTGCACTCTGCCAGTGCATGGCTTCTTTCTTTGTGAGGGGAGGCCAGGGCCTCAGACGCACCGCAGGAGGTGGAGCCACCATTGTGGAAGGCAGACACAGCCCTATTCAGGCCCAGGTGTAACTCCTCCCACCACTCAAGATGCAGATAGGTCTATTCAGCCTAGTGCTGACTCACCCTCCCTCCTGGAGCCACCCCTAGCCCCTGTCACTCACAAACCAGACAGTCAATACACAAACAGGCAGAGGCACACAGAAAGGTTGAACAGGAAAATAGCCACTTTCTAAAAGTGCTATTTTCAAACACTGAATTTAACAACCATCCTCCCTAAAAGATGTGTTATTAAATTCTGAGTCCAGGGATACCAGATTCCATATTTCTATCTTGCCGCTATGGGAAGATATGCATGTAAACATGTTACACAGCATTCCCCATTCTGTCCTGTGGGCACGATAGCCTTTCAATAGTGAAAAACGAAATTGTCAGTATTTCACTATCAGGACATGTCACCCACACTAGTACATGTCCTACCTTGCACATACACTGCACCCTGCCCAGGGGGGTACCTTGGGCCTACCATAGGGGTGTCCAATGTGTAAGAAAAGGGAAGGGTCAAGCCTGGCAAGTGTGTACACTGGCCAGGACAACATGGCAGTTAACAAACTGCGCGCAGGCACTGCGGTGGCAGGCCTGAGACATCTTTTCAGCGCTACTCATGTGGGTGGCACAACCAGTGCTGCAAGCCCACTAGTAGCATTCGATTTACCAGCCCTGGCACACTCAGTGCACTTTACTAGGGACCTACTGGTAAAACAAATATGCCAATCATGGATAACCAATCACAATAACAATTTATACAGAGAGCATATGCACTTTAGACTGAGCAGCAGTGGTAAAGTGCCCAGAGTCCTATAGCCAACAACCACAGGTCAGGAAAAACAAAGGAGGAAGAAGCAAAAAGTTTTGGGATAACCCTTCAAAAAGGGCCATTTCCAACACAACCCCCTTCCAGCCTAAAGCCAGGGTAGACCAAACGATACCTCGATGGGATTCCCTGCTTGGGGCGATAGAACACGGAAACTGGCCCGAACAGCAGGGTACTATTCCTGTTCTACGCCTTCCTGAACCCAGTTGGATCCCTCTATCTATACTCTCAGGGCCCACTAGGCTAAACCATGGGGGACCCTTCTCCTCACCTGGGGACCCCATCTGTGCAGCGCCTAACCTTACTTCGCTCACAGATATGTCCGCACTGGTAGACAGTACCCACCTGGCCAACACAGTCGTGTGGCCCAGTCCACCCCCAGGGTGTGACTCCTGCCCCCCTCCCAGGGGCAACTCTGTCCACCAAGACAACCAGCCACAGGGGCCACTGACAGTGTTCAGTGACGAGAGCCAGGCCTCATGACTGTCAGGCCTCTCTAACCTCTGTGGCACCAGAAAGTGGGGGGCAGTAGCCCCAGGTGCCTGGCACCTTTTCTCCACTCTCCCTCCTGCCAAGTCAGGTATGGCATCCTGACACTGGCCCGCCAGCCCAGAGTCTGTACCCTCAGGCTGACCAGAGGTCACGGGCGAGGCTCTTCTCTCCCTACCTCTCCTTCTGGGGCCCGCACTCTCCTCCCAGGAGAGTGACCCTCAGAACACGATTCTCCCACCAGTTCAGGACCTCTCTCCAGCAACTGGTCTCCCAACCTAGGGTCTAAACCCTCAGGTTGCGCCGGGGTCAGAGGCGAGGACTCCCTCCCTCTGCACCCCCTTCCAGATGGCTGCACCCCCCCAACTGGGGTGGTCCCCCTGGAAGCCAAACCGGTCAGGACACTAGTTACAGATGTCCTTCCCTCCAGGTCAGGCATATCCTGAACCTGCCCTCCCAACCTAGGGGCTAAACCCTGCAGTGGAACACATGCCTGGCACACCAGGACTTCTGGGGACTCACACAGTATCCCCCCGGTCAGGAGACTGATTACAGATGTCCTGCCCTCCAGGTCAGGCAGCACCTGAACCTGGCCTCCCAACCCAGGGACTAAACCCTGCGGTTGAACATTTGCCTGGCACACCAGGACTTCTGGGGACCCACACAGTATCCCCCCGAGGGTAACACATGTCTCATGTGTTGTGTGACAGTCTGCTTGGTGCAGATCTCCTGACCCCTGTCCATCTGACAGTGCGCGAAGATCCCCCAGGCCAGAAGTGGTGTCACCATGGTCACTCCTCTGAGGCTCAGCCCTTCTGGCTGGCCCCTGACCCACTGGTTCTCCCACTGGGGAACACATCCCCCTCTCACCCCTCAACCTGGACTTCTGTACCCTCCCAACTGGAGTGGCACTACCAGACACCAGAACTGCTGGAGCTCCAGTTACAGAGGCTCCAGGTTCTCCTGACACTAGTAGATCCCCCTTAGGAAATGGCCTCCCGGTACAGACTAGGCCCCCATCCTGGTGTTCCCTTATGGAACCAACCAGGCCCTGTGACTGGGTTTTGGGCACCTTGGGACACATCCCACTCCCACTCCCTCTCCTCTGAGACTGGACGTGGGACCCTACACCCCTCCCACTACACTGGGACCTATCTGGGCTACCACAAACCTCCCCTACCTCACTTGGTTGGGGAAAACCTGAGCCACCCCCTTCAGGATCACTCCCAAATGCCTCTTCAGACCCTCTGGAATCCACCAAAAGGTCTACCTCCAGCGCAAGTTCCCTGGACTCAGAGAACTCACACTCCACCAGGTGTTGGCATAGCTCTGGAAAACAAGGACTTAAAATATGCTCTCCAACAAATGAATCACAAAGCCCCCCACAGTTATTAACCAAGCTACCCTTTGCTTCACCATCCAGTGCCTCACACAAGTACCCCACACCACTCTCCTGAGACTGGCAAGACAGTGTCTGACTGTCTCTGTCACTCAACCCACACTCTTCTGGGCGGTCTCCACATTCACACACCAGGACTTCTACCATGGGGGAACCCCTCTCCCTGCACCTCTCATCTAGAGTCAGTAGAGCGTCCCTCCCATCACTAGGCATATGATCCCCTGTGTCAGTTCCCCAACCTACTTCAGGGACACTGCACATTACTGGAGCTACCTCATAAACCTGAACCCCCTGGTGTATGTCAATCCCCTCCCTCAAGTCAGGCGCCACATCTCTGGGTGTGTGTACTTCTCCCTCAGCACTCGATACCATAATTTTGCTGCCACCATCTGAGCTGGACTCCACCTCCAACTCAGCAAAGCTCACTTCCTGAGCTTCCCACATTTCTTTTTCCTTGGCTAAGACATTCAAGGCCTCAAGCCTCTCGAGCTCCAAATCAAGCTCCCTCATTCTTAACTCATGTGCCAAGGTCAATTTCAATTCCTCCAGGGCACGTGCACTCTTGCCCTCTTCCAAGACACGAGTCCTCTCCTCTGCCTTGTGCTGGATTTCTCTTTCCATTTCCAATTGCTTCATCTTGAGCCTCATGACTTCTAACTCATGATCTCTGACCCTTTGGTTTTCCTCCAACTCCTCTGGGGAAAAACTGCTAGCGGAATGATCGCTGCCAGCCCTGGAGGCTGCTCTGGACACAGGCAGATCCTGTGATCTGAAACCATCCCCTTGTGCATCCTCATCCACCTCTGCCTCCTCTGCCTCCCCAGCCTCTTTGGCCTCCCACCATGCCCTTAAGGCCTTCTGTAGCTCCTCCTTCCTGGAGCTGCTCTTCATGGGATATCCACAGTTCCTGCAGAACTGCTTGAGTTGACCTACTTTGTAACTACTCAACATTTCGATAGCAAACTCCAATCCTGCGACACCACTTGCTGGTTTACCCTTCTGAGACATGATGCGTGGATAACTTTCAGAGTTACTCAAAAATAGAACCAAAAGAAAAACACAGTATGTGGTTGCGTAGTGGTCTGCACTAAACTAGTGATGTACACCAATTACTGTGGGTCAAGTACAAATACAAGTTCAAATCCTCACCGCTGACCACCAATGTTAGAACTGGGGGTCTCTAGTTGGCAGAGGTAAGTACCTTTGACCAAGTAGGGACCCTTACTTCTAGTCAGGGTAAGGGGGCACACACCGTTGATAACCCCTGCTCACCCCACTTGGTAGCTTGGCACGAGCAGACAGGCTTATCCCCAAGGCAATGTGTAAAGTATTTGCACCAACACTCACAATAACACAGTGAAACACCACAAAGGTACACCACACAGGTTGTTATAAAAATATCAATATCTTTATATAGCTGAGGTCAGATCAAAACGTCAGCAAACCAACATATAAATAGAGTTACTTCAAAAATCAATGGCTCTCTTGTGATGTTGTTTATCCTCTCACAGAAAGTTCACTTGTGGCACTGTTCTTTGTCCTATGAAATTTTTTTCATTTCTTTAACAAAAGAAAGATGTTGCTCTTTTCCACAGTTTGCTTTGGTAAAGCTCTCTTTGTTAGAGAACAGTTCACTCTTCCCACACACTGGCGTATAAATGCAACAAATTACCCCCGAGTTGAGCAGGCGCGAGTGCGCGGTGAAACAAAATGGACGCTGTCCCTTACTGCCGGCAAGCTCTTCCCCGCTGTACTTGTAACCACCACAGTGCGCCCTGACAGTCACCCGCGGCCCCCACCAGTTCCTGGCTTCGCAGACTCTCCCGCTACTGCGAGCCTTACCTGGATTTGTAGAGCGGGAGAGGACTGGACACCTCACGCTGCTCTCCAGCGGGGGGGGGAACTCTCTCCTTCCAGCGCTACACTTCTGCGCACGAGCGTGAGGCAGCCCCGGTTGCCAGGGGACACCTCGTGCTCCAGACGACGTGATGCAGCCCTGCCTGGACGAGCCCCTCGGTTGCTGGGAGACCCCTGGCACGGGAACAAGTCCCAGCGCATCTCCGCAGTGACGCTTTCCCTGCTGGCTTCAGCACACTCAAGCACGTAGTTTCCAGATTACACGGCAGGCGTTACGAAGGGCCTCCCTCCTGGAGCCACCCCTAGCCCCTGTCACTCACCAACCAGACAGTCAATACACAAACAAACAGAGGCACACAGAAAGGTTGAACAGGAAAATAGCCACTTTCTAAAAGTGCTATTTTCAAACACTGAATTTAAAAACCATCCTCCCTAAAAGATGTGTTATTAAATTCTGAGTTCAGGGATACCAGATTCCACATTTCTATCTTGCCGCTATGGGAAGATATGCAGGTAAACATGTTACACAGCATTCCCCATTCTGTCCTATGGGCAAGATAGCCTTTCAATAGTGAAAAACGAAATTGGCAGTATTTCACTATCCACCCACACTAGTACATGTCCTACCTTGCACATACACTGCACCCTGCCCAGGGGGGTACCTTGGACCTACCATAGGGGTGTCCAATGTGTAAGAAAAGGGAAGGGTTAGGCCTGGCTAGTGTGTACACTGGCCAGGACAACATGGCAGTTAACAAACTGCGCGCAGGCACTGCGGTGGCAGGCCTGAGACATCTTTTCAGCGCTACTGATGTGGGTGGCACAGCCAGTGCTGCAAGCCCACTAGTAGCATTCGATTTACCAGCCCTGGCACACTCAGTGCACTTTACTAGGGACCTACTGGTAAAACAAATATGCCAATCATGGATAACCAACACAATAACAATTTACACAGAGAGCATATGCACTTTAGACTGATCAGCAGTGGTAAAGTGCCCAGAGTCCTATAGCCAACAACCAAAGGTCAGGAAAAACAAAGGAGGGAGAAGCAAAAAGTTTTGGGATTACCCTGCAAAAAGGGCCATTTCCAACAAGGATAAATCAAATTGTCCTGATGAAGTCCCTATAAGGAATGGAGGGTGTTGACTGGGTCTGCTTTAAGTGTGATGGAATTGGATACTTAATAAAAAAGAACTTTATGGAAAAAGACACCAACGTCTGGAAATTATTTGAAAAATGAGATATGGAAAGTGTTGGAAATGGCCCTTTTTGCAGGCGTATCCCCAAACGTTTTGCTTCTTCCTCCTATTTTTTTCCTGACCTTTGTTTGTTGGCTATAGTACTCTGGGCACTTTACCACTGCTGATCAGTGCTAAAGTGCTTATGCTCTCTGTGTAAATTGTTATTGTGATTGGGTCTCCCTGATTGGCATATTTGTTTTACCAGTAGGTCCCTAGTAAAGTGCACTGAGTGTGCCAGGGCTGGTAAATCAAATGCTAATAGTGGGCTTGCAGCACTGATTGTGCCACCCACATGAGTAGCCCTGAAAAGATGTCTCAGGCCTGCCACCACAGTGCCTGTGCACAGTTTGTTAACTGCCATGTTGACTTGGCAAGTGCACCCACTTGCCGGGCCCTAACCTTCCCTTTTTTTACATATAGGGCACCCCTATTGTAGGCCCAAGGTACCCCCTGGGGCAGGGGGCAGGGTATGTGAAAGGTAGGACATGTACTGGTGTGTGTAACATGTCCTGATAGTGAAATACTGCCAATTTCGTTTTTCACTATTAAAAGGCTATCTAGCCCCATAGGACAGAATGGGGAATGCTTTGTAACATTTTACAAGCATATCTTCCCATAGGGAGAAGATGGAAAAATGTAGTTTGGTATCCCTGAATTCAGGATAATATAACACATCTTTTAGTAAAGATGGTTTTTAAATTGTTTGTTTGAAAATACCACTTTTAGAAAGTGGCTATTTTTTTGTTTAACCATCCTGTGCGCCTCTGCCTGTTTGTGGATTGACTGTCTGGATTGGAGTGACAGGGGCTGGGGAGGTGCAGCGGCTCCAGGAGTCTGGATGAGTCAGCACTAGGCTGAATGGGCCTGACCTGCATTCGGAGTGGTGGAAGGAGTAGCACCTGTACCTGAATAGGGCTGTGCCTGCCTTCCACAATGCTGGCTCTGCCCCCCTGTGGTGTATCTGGAGCCAAGGCTCACACTGACAATGGATGTTGTTGTGCATTTGCAGAGTGCCCCCCAGAACTGGTTTGAACTGGGCTCAGAGCCCTTGCACAAAGAGAACAAAGACATTTTGGGGTATAAGTATCAGACCAAAACCCCAGACTTTTAGATCGGTCCTGGAATTCAAGAGGAACCTTTGCCAAGGAGAAGAGCTGGAGAGACTGAGGAGAAGTACTGCCCTTGCTGTGTGTCTGGGGTTGGCCTGCAGTTGCTGTTTCTGCCAAGGAAAGGAGAAGGTCTTTGCTGTGTGTTGTGTCCCCTGCTTGAAGGAGATCTCCAAGGGCCTGAAGTGAGCTGGCCTCCTGTTCTGAAGTCTCAGGGACACAAAGACTTCTCCCCAGCTCCCCTGAACTCTACTGCTATGAGTTCTGACCTGCCAAGAGGTGCCTGTGCCAGGTTTGGGCCTTTGGAGGTTGTTGCTGCTGTTTGGGACCTGGAAGCAGGAAGAAACTCAAAGAACTACAGAAATCGACGCATCGAGGGATCGCGGCTGAAAGGACCGATGCAGCGCCGCTCAACGCCACTGCATCGATCGCCGACGCATCCTGGATTTCCACGCATCGTGCCTGTGCAGCAAGTTCGTCCGACGCATCATCTGTGGACCGGAACCGTCACGAAGAATTGACGCATCAAACCCCATACAGACCGAATTTGATGCAACCCTTCCTCTGCGTGCAGTGGGACTGTCACATCGCCTCCCCAAGGTCTCAGGAGTGTCGCATCTCTTTGTTTTCCGACTCTGCGGCTGTTTGGCTTTTGGAACTTTCACGCATCTACAGGTACTTTGGTGAAAAGTCACGCATCCATAGTTTTGTATGGTACAAGTTCTTGAAACCTTTTGAAAGTCATATTTTTACCTGTGTATGTTGGATTTTGGTCATTTTGGTCTTGTTTAGTTTAGATAAAGATACTTTATTTTTCGAAACTGGTGTGGTGTCCTTTTGTGGTGTTTTCATTGTGTTACTGTGAGTGTTGGTACAAATACTTTACACATTGCCTTTGGGATAAGCCTGTCTGCTCGTGCCAAGCTACCAAGGGGGTGAGCAGGGGTTATCTAAAGTTTGTATCCCCTTACCCTGACTAGAAGCAAGGGTCCCTATTTGGACCAAGGTACCTACCTCTGACAACTAGAGACTCCCATTTCTAACAGAAAGTAATTGAAAACAAAAGAGTGATTACAGATCAATGCAATTCGAATTGGAAAGTTCAAAGTGAACAAGGAAATTTGGTTGCCCTGCTAATATTGTGAAAGCATTTACCAAGGACTGAGTTTTATGGGCAGTCAGAACTTCAGGAGTGGGCATAAGAGAACTATACATTTGGGATATTTGACCCCTGCCATCCAGAAACACCACTGCTGGCTGTCTTCTTGAAATTCCCAAGTTAAATAAGTAGAACCTATGTAATATTTAGACATGCATGTACAAAATTAATATGTATGCAGGTATTTTGACTGAGGATGATATTAGGAAGAATTGTTTCCTGAATTCATATAGTGCACCAGAACAGAATTTTGTGCTTTTTATTTTTGGGAACTCATAGAAATTGTATCTGTTTTTTCTCCCAATCAAACATGAAAGAGTCCATACGATAACTAAAGGTCACTAAGGGTTCTGCAGTACATAGAGATATTGATTTGAGAAGGCTTGATTGAGACATATCATGCTATCTTTTATTTTCAATTGTTAAATTGTGTTCCTGGTTCCGCTTGTTTGAAAATGTATCCTGTAATGCTTATGCACTTGTTTTATTCACCAGGGAGGACATCAAAAGTCATAGTAGTCAACAAGTTTTTAGTGGATGATAGTATCTTATTTACGCGTTACTCAAACAACAAGAAGATAAAGATGATCACATTGATTTTTGTAATGGTAGGTACAAATCCAATAAATGTGATGCATTTCTGCCATTGAACAATAGAAAGGCTAATTATACATTTTTTCTATTTGCAAAATCAATTGCATCCACTACTATTCTGATGGCTTCATGATTATTCTGTTCCTAGCAAATGCCATGCAAACAACAGCGGCGTAATATTTTCCAATAATTTTGTACCACAGTTTATCAATGAATGTTTTTGTATGTTAATTTTAAGTTAAGCTAAATGTGTGAGGGTATATTCCACCTTAGGGAGACTCATTCCAATGTCCTGAATGAGTTATACCGTGTGATCAATGTGCATGCCAGTGTATTGTGAGATGTTCTGTAAAACCCAAGTTAAATGTAGAGTTACTCTCTTTGTGTAATTCAGTGTAATCTTGCAGAATTTTGGTTTTTTTTCATGTGATTATGCTACACAGAATTACACATGTTATGCCCACACGTACTAGGAATGAGTTAGTGGGTGAAAATAACTCCTAGTGATGCCCTAACCAATGGGATAAAAGTTCCTGGGTTCAACCATGTCCACTTTGGGCATTTTCAAGATGGCAGAAATCTTCAGTCACACTAAAACGGGCTCTGTGGTCTGGGTGTGTGTATGTATGTGGGGTACGTACAATGGCTATTAGTATCCTCCCAAATATTCTGTTCTATTCTATACAAACTTGTAAAGCCCATGGCTACCCAGGGGCTTCTCAGCACTGGCTGTACCATGGCAGTGCACAGGAACTAACAGGGGTCAAGTGCATAGGTTATAGTTATTTGGGAAAGAGTCAGGACTTGAGCTGTTCCCTAAGCAAAGTCTCCATGTCTACGCTTCTTAATTCTAAGGGCAGTGAGCTCCACAGTTTAGGGATGAGATAGGCGAGGGATCTTCAACCCCATTGTGATCAATGGGTTCAGGGCACCTTCAGGAGTCTGGCAGTAGAAGATCTCAGTGGGGGTATATGGTGTTAGTAGTTTCCAAATCAAGGAGGGTCCTTTACAGTGAAGCACTCTATGTGCTAAACAGAGTGCTTTGAATTTTATCTTCTCCTCAATGGACAGCCAATGGAGGGAGACCAAGGCCTTATTTGCCAAGATGTATTTTGGGACATTGAGTAAAGTCCATGCTACCGCCTTCTGAATGACCTGGTGTCTTTTGGTTACATATTTTGGGGAGCCTAGGTATAGAGGATTGCCATAGTCCAGGCAAGAGAGAACTATGGATTAGATCACAATTCTTCTGGAGGTCATGGGTGTATAAAACTAAAATCCTAAAATGTAGTTTGAGGCAGTCACTGTACATCTAATAAACCCTGAGACAGTCTCAGAAAATAAAGCAGAGTTTTTCAGCAATCAAACATTGGATACACAAGAATTGTTATGGCTTCATGTTTTTGCCCTTTGAATTGTATACTAAGTGTTATATGCAAAAACTTCAGCAGACCTGTAAAGCAGGATTTGACATTCAAGCAGGATTTGATACTGCATTGTTAAAAAGGATGCTCACAGCCCCTCCCTGCATATTCTTTTAGGTTCAGAGGGGTCTTCTCTTGCCATTCAGGTAAACTCCTGGGAGGCACATCACACTCATTTGCACCTATTCAAATGCTAATTACTGGCTGGCAGATATGGGAAAGCAAATGCAAATGGGCCTCCAGAAGCTTAAGGCAGGGAAAAGGTAACTTTCTCAAAGTACGCTTTCCTTAATTCTTATCACAACTGTGGCTTCGCCATTGAATTGGATTAAATAACTATTAAAACTAGTTGAACAATTCAATTATATTTCTATCTGTTTCCTAACCAAAATTATTATTTAAAAAATGTAATAATATAACACAGAGTTTTCCTCTGTAACAGCTAGCCTTGATAAAGTAAAAGTAGCTTTTGGGGCATTTTCATTGTGAGAACATGTTAAACATAAATTCTTGCTTGCCCTCATTTTGAATACAATGCACCATGCCTTATGGACAATAAGGCCTACATGGGGTGATGCATACATATTTAAAAGGAAGGTTTTGAGCAGTTAAAAGGGTTGATAGGTTGAATATGCAATTTGAAGCTGCAACAACCAGGCTACAAATGGTAGATGTTTGCACTGTTTCTGTGGTGGATGGTACAATGGCTGCTGCAGTACACTAGTGACTTTTAACTTACAGGCCCTGGGTACACTTTGTACCATACACTAGGGGCTTAAAGATAGGTTAAATATGCCAATCAGGGGTATGACAATTTCTCCATCTTGAAACAGGGAGAACAAGCACTTTGTCACTTGTTAACAGGGCAGAGTTCTTCAGCCAGCAAATTTATAGGGTCCATCAAATGGTGAAAAATCCAGGGTGACTCTTCAAAACAGCCACATTTCTACATGGCTTCAGTGGAATATAATCTAGTTCACTGATATTACTCATTTATTGACTATGTATACTGATATCAAGATGTGCCAATCTCATCACGATGTAGGTGAGGCTTATATTCGTTTAGGCTTCAGAACAAGGAGTGTATTACAGCAGAACAGCAAGAGTCTTTGATGCCACAATGCAAGTGGATTTTTATGATGTCTCTTTTGGGACTACTTTGATATCCTTCTCTGTACTTGTTCTCCTTACTGATTTTATGAGTTTAATGCAGCCTACAGGTATGTACTTGTACTTTCCATTTCAGGTCACCTTGCTTAGTGTAATTCCTATCTTACTTATACTTGCTCTTTAAAGTTATGGAGGAATTTCTTTCTTCCACCATATTCACCTGCTAGTTCCACTATCTGGGCTCTATTTTTTCTGGCAGGCCAGTGGAATGCTTATTGAGTTAACTGCTGAGTGGTTTCAGCTGTTGTGTTTTTCTGTGTATGTTTTTGTAATAGTGCAAGCACCTTCACACAGAGGAACAAGTCATCAATGAAAAAATGAAGAAGACAAGACAGCATGAAAAAGGTAAAGCTCTCCCACATACCCTTTGATATGTAGATGATCTTGATGGTAGTTTTCATGGTAGTTGCCGATTAGCATATCACACAGTCTAGTGAATAAGATGAACAACTTTAAACCATTATTTTGCTACATAGCATGCCAAATCTAAACAGAGAGAAAAACACAGTAAGCTTTAACCAACAAACTGACAAGGTGGGAGCACTCCGCTAACCAGTTCCAACTGGACTTGCCCTGGACGCTGTTTGTGGCTTCTACTGGAGTAAGTCTTGACACCCAAGCACTGCTCCTGAGTTCCTGGGACCCTTGGCTGTGTCAAAGTGTACTCCTTCTAACATCCTGAGAAACCTGGAACTTAGAAACTTGTTGGCTGCAAAGACCTCCAGAGGACCAGGGCAAACCTTCAAAATCAATGTGATGAATGCGCATTGCTTCTCGGCCAAAGAGTCAGGATGCTGCAGCTCGGAGTTTTTCTACAACAACAAATCTGTTTCAGAGGGATGTTGCTTAGAAGGTATCCTGTCTTGTGGAGCCCTGTTCAGCTACAGCTTTCAGCCTTACCCTTTTGAAAGAATCTGAGCTTTCAAAAAGTGAACAAGGGCCTGATTTAGAGTTTGACAGATGGAAATTTACTCTGCCAGGGTGACAGCATAAAGTACTCTGTATCCATGAGGGAGTACCCACCAGGCAAATTTGGAGATGTCCATCGGCCCAGCAGACAACTCTTGCATTTCCAGGCACCACTGTCATGGTGGTACCTGGAAATGCCTTAAACGTTTTCCCTCCCGCACCAAAATCTAAATTGGGCCCTCAGTCCAAAGGTAGAAGTATCCAGCCAGCAATGGGTCTTTTTTGGGTGCAAATTATGAATTTCTCCCACTCATAGCTTCATCTGGGTTTCATCAAATGACTATCTCAATCACAGCTTGCTGCCTTGCTGCACTGAGGACTTTTGACTTCCATTTCAGGGACTAACTCAGAAGGTAAAACTTCTGAACAGGGCGAGCCTGGTTTCTGTATCTGACTCGCGCACCAACGTGGTTGGCCTTAAATCACACCTAGGTCTTTGTCAAATGCAACCAGATGACTGTGGTTGCCACTTATTGCTTTATGGCACTATATTTATTTAAAACTTTAAAAATTCCTCCAGCTCCCCTTATTGGATTTTGTCATTTTGGTGTCTTTTTGTTGATTACATTATTTTCTATTTTTATAAATTGAAATGGGATTTTTATGGTTTTGTGTTTTCGACTTTTTAACTGTGTTGGGACTTCTAAATGTTTTACACATTTTATTGTAAGCCTGTCTGCTATGTGCCATAACTACCAGGGGTTGAGCTCAGGTTCAAATTACTGAAACTTTTACTGGACCTAATAAATATAGGGGCATAATATCAAGGGCAGTATCGCCGCTTTAGCGGCACTTTTTCCCGCTAAAGCGGCGATATTTTTATCGCCCTATCACCAAGGCGGCGCTAACATGCATTAGCGCATGTTAGCAGCCGAAATACTAACGCTAAGCATCTCAGCAATATACATCGCTAATGAGATGCAAAGTAGGCGGTGCCATCGAGAAACACCATGAATACAGTCGCTAACACGACTACCTCCTATTATCAATGCGGCCGCAAACCCGCGTAGCGATAATAAAAGTCGCGCTAACCGCGATTATCGCTGGTTCCTAACGCCTGATTAAAACCTGACTTAGCCATCTTTTCTATGGGAGGTGGATTGTCAGGCTGAGACCACCTTGGCTTATTACCAAGGATTTAACTATCGCTGACTTTTTATCGATGGATTTCCAGCGCTAATCACGTATTTTGCCGCTATCGCTGGATTTTTTATCGCCTTGGAGTTAGACGTTGATGATAACGTGCTAACTCGGCGATGTAATCCAGCGATAGCCGACGATATTTAAATTTGCGCTAAACGCGCTTAGCGATAATTATCGTGGTTGTTGATAATATGCCCCATAGTGTCATCATTACTGGTGGTGGACTACTATCCACCCCGACTAATAATCCACTTTCTCACAAGGTTCGATTAACAAAGAGCACTTCCAATTGGTAGACTTTACAGACATAAATAAGCAAAATATACCCAATTTTTTAAAAATGTCTAAAAATGGTATTAAAGAGTCTTGGAAGTAAAAGCAAGAGGCTCCTCAATCCGGAACAGGTGCCAGGGATCTACTAACCTTTGGGAACAGCGCACTACTGACAGTAAGTAAATGAAATCCAAAATGGTGGAAAACATATGGGCTGCCCCCATGGCTTTTCCTGCCTGCAAGTCAAGATGAAGGCCCATTCAGTGACCTAGTCAAGTAGCTGTGTTCAGCTGGGAAGCAGTATCTTTATGCCAGGCACCTCAACCTCCTGCTCTTTTTTTTCAGTTGTCCAGCCTTGCGCAAAGGCAAATCAGCAATGGTTGTACACCTGTCAATAACCACTGTCTATCTAGGATTCTTGAAGAGCGGTCATGTGCCCTTCTGTGACTCCTCCCACAGTTTTTTTTCTTGAACATTTTATATTGAGGGGAAAAACATAAGAATTGATGATCGAGCATGCAAAGTAACACAGTGCACCAGAGAGAATAAAAAACTCTCCATAGAATTAAAATCCAAAATCACATCATAGGTCATGGTAAATCAGTGCAACATTTAAAGATAAGAAGAGACAGAAAGCGGAAAGCATTGGGCTTCTAGCTTTCAGCAAAATCAGTTACATTAAATCAAATTTGAAGTGTTTGCTAACCCTGTCAAGGTATTTGATGTGGGGACTAGAATAGAAAAAAACCATGTACCTACTTTTTTCTGGGCCTAGGAGTTTGAAAGAGAAAGAACCTAAATGATCATGTGTGGGTAGAGAGTTAGGGGTGGGAAAAAGTGAGCCAGTTAGACTAAGTAATATCCTAAATACTAAAATCTATAAAACTAGTGTGCCAAGTCAAGTAAATCATTATTTTGGTAACAGGAGCGTGTTTTTTCTTATCACATTTATGTTGTCCTTCACACACCAGTTATTCTATTCCTTGGCTTGAAGTTGCATCAGACATTGGCATCAGACGTTGGCATTGACCGTGTTTTAATGCCAAGGGCCATTATTCGCCGTTGTAAGTTGTTTGCTTTTGATGTTGCATATCTACTCTCCACCACTTTTTCTTGCTTTCAACACCACTATTCTAGCGATGGTGACGGTTACTTATTCTTCTTGGATTATTTTCTTCTCTCCAGATTACTTGGCAGCTAGGAGCCCTGAACTTGGGTGCTCACTATGCCCACGTTTCCCACTTTATTCACCTTCATCATTTCCACTTCACACTGGAAGTGCGGCTGAGACACTGGAGACTATCAGTAGTATTATTCTTTTGGTTCATTTTTGTTAATACTCTTTGCACTGATGGGGACTCATATTGCCTTTATCTGAACCTACCCGTGTTTATTTTTTAGAATGGAGCCCTGATTTTTGCTTCTTGTTTGGCACCCGCCTTCCCCCCTATTATCCACGTGGCACACCTTCTGGTTTTCATCTCGTTTGTGCCATGAAGAAGGTGGTGGCTGCATTGAAGCCCTTCACTGAAACGCGCGTCAGCACTTTGTATGACAGGAACCATGCAGTGGTAAATGAAAAGGAAGAGAGGAATGTGAATTGTCCAAATATCTCCAACTTACTATTTCCTCTCTCCACAAGCATATGAAACCAATGTTATTTAATTGAAGAAAATGTATATGGCAATTCTTGGATATTAGTACAACAGATATAAATACTGTCTGTATTCCAGCCAAAACCTGGCTGTTCAACATCATATAGCATTCTACTGTTCCACCTAGATAACGGGTTGCTCATGATACCACTGCCAGTTTGATCTGTGGCTCCTGTCTATATATGCATTTTTTATTGGTTGGCTTTGATAGTATGACAGATGTATGTATGCGATTGCGGTTTGACTGATTTTATGTGAGAGTGCTTTTGTGTAATTGAGACGATGACGTTTTAAGCAATTATTTTGCTGTGATCCACTTGGACTGGGGGACACTTTATGAGATATATTATTGTTTTTGTGGGTGCATTTTGAAGAAAAACATGTATGTTTACGTTAATTGATTTGTTCTAATATATATGTAAAAACATTATGAAAATTCTTGAAAATACTTACAGATTTTTCTATTTTGAATAAAATATTTTTGTACAATGCATTTTTGATATCTTCATATATTTTTTTACATCTTCTGGTGTTTGTGTTATTAATGATTCAACTCCCTGCTTGAGATATCTGCTGGCTTATAGAGAGACGCCTTGCGCTCATCCTATACCGTAGGCAGGTGACACTTATTCCCTTCTTGCGTAGGGTCTTATTCATAGTCTAACCCTAAAAGTACATCAGAAACACATTATTAAAATAGCTCAAAACTGCTCATAGTACAAAGATAAAAGAACCAACTAATACAAATCACAGGTTCAGGCCTGAAAAAGAAAGAAAAAGAGGCCATGGAGGACTGCCAGCATAACACATGGGGGCTATATATGAAAGCTGTGTCAGACGTTTTGTAGCGCAGCCTTCTCCCCGGTATAATAGTAGCAAATAAAGTCCAAGTGCCAAATAGTAAAAGATTGTAAATTTCAAGATAACCACATCATTTAAAACAGCATTGATTTCCTTCTGTTAATAGCACATTTTACAAAGAACACATATTTACACAATTAGATAGGGAGTCAAGCTGCTGCAGTTAGGTCAGAGCTACCCTAGGACATCCAATGCTCCGAGTCCTAATCATTGGGATTAAAAACCTTTTAGTAAAATCAAGATAAAATTGACAGAAGAAAGTAAAGTGCAACAAACTCTGAGGGGAGGACTCAGCACATGGGCATAACAGTATTTTGGAAGTGTCAAACTGACCAAGGGGAAAACCCAGGTGCCATCTCACTAAGCCCAGTCTGAAACAGGTGAGTAGCATTCTGTCCCACGTACACTCAATCCATTCCAAGTACGGTTCCAGTGCTATTGTGCTGCGGAGCACAATATACTCCCTAACAGAGGGTTTATTAAGTTCATGTTCTTCTCTGAGACAGCACTTGTTTGATCTTAAGGTGGCTCTCACCCAGGCCATGTAGGATCTGGTCATAGTGTCAGCTCAGAGAAGAAGTACAGTCTACACAAGTTTGTCAGCTCGGTCCTAATATAATTAAACCAAGGGATATTCAGGCCTCTCTCACATGAAAGACAATTTTTAATGATGGGGCCAGTTTAATAGGATCTTCCATGTAATTCACCCGGAGCTCCTGGTGCGGAATGAAAGTAGAGCGTGCAGGGGGGCACCCAGCAATCTCCTCAAAACCTTGTTTTGTTCACTCTGGAAAGGATTTGTGTTGGAGTATACCCAGATGCCCGACCCATACGTTAAGATAGGAAGACACTTTCTTCTGTAAACCCCTAGCACGGGAGGCACTGTTTTTCTACCAAACTAGCGAACCAATATCATGGCAAAATGCATGATAGCAGAATCTGCCAGGCTGTATTGAACCTAGGGGAGATATCTTAAGATGGCAACAAATTGATAATTGAACAATAGCGAATGAGATGTCATGTTATATAATATAGCAACATGTATGGGACATTGAGTGAAAGTGGAGGACGATGAGGAAGATGATAAGCCTAAGGTGATATTTGCATGATGGTGAAAGAGTCATTGAAAGTTGTGCCAGGAAAAATAAAGCCACACAAATGTATTTCTAAGGCAAGTAAAACTCAGTGTACTGATGCACACCACAGGTTGCTAGATGCTGGTTAAGTTTATGTTATACCTTCTGCAGATGCAGTGACAGGAGGAAATGAAAAGCAGTGCAATTGAACGAGTGCACCAGAAGTGGGAACAGACAATACATAAACATTGAGAAATTAAAGCATGTGCCAAAAGAAAAAAGAAAGTTCACCAACATTGGCATACTCATCTATTTTCAGTGCATTATTACCATCTACAGAAAAAGCTCAGCAGGCCTTACGTTATTTTCTTTTACCAAAACTCCTGGTAGTTAAGCTTGGGCAAACTAACAACATTAGCGGACTTCCTACCTGTGGTGTGAGGGTCTAATAACAAGTTGTTGCCTTTGCCTCTCACGCACTCAAAGGCGCGGAAGTAAACTACTCTGTGGTTGAGAAAGAGGCACCTGTTTGCTTTTGGGCGATCAAACATTTCCGTTTCTTCTTGTGGGGCATACCATTTACTGTAAAAACTGACCACAAACCTCTCATGTATGCGTTTACTACGAAAGGGTCAGTCAGATCCACCCCCAGAATTGCTAGGTGGATTCTAGAACTGGAAGGATATAACTTTGGAGTTAAGTATGTATCAGGAACACAAAATGTTGTAGCTGATTTTTTATCCCGTTCACCGCCTGAGGTGGAGGAAGAATCTGATTCTTGTGAATGTGATGACGTTATACTTAAGCTGTCCTGTTTAAATAAGGAGGAGTGGGATGGTTGTGTTCAAACTGATGTAGAGATGAATTCACTCAAAGAATACATAAAGAATGGTTGGCCTGTTGCAAAAAGTGAAGTCCCAGCATCACTGTGCAAATACTGGGATGTGAGGTTGGAACTTAACATACAAGAAGGAACCGTTTGCAGAGGCGAGAGAATCGTCCCTCCGGAGAAACTGAGAGGCAAAATTGTTGAATTGGCCCACATAGGACATTTAAGGCGTAGTCTCACAAAGAACAAAATCCACCTAGATTACTGGTGGCAGGGCATGGATGCCATGGCAGAAAACTTTGTAAGAGATTGTTTGGAGTGTAGCCGAAGTGATAAGATCAACCAGACCTGCAAGCCTCCACTATCTCCTGTAGAGGTCCCTGACCGCCCATGGTCCAAATTAGCGCTCGACATTATTGGTTCACTCAATCTTAAAAAATTGAATGAGTGTTACATCCTGGTATTGGTGGACTATCACACTCGTTGGGTGGTTTTTAAGTGTGTGCATCAAATCAACACTGATGTCCTCATACAGCTTTTGAAAAGTGCTTTCTTTGATGAGGGTATCACGGACATCCTTGTTACTGACAATGGTGTGGAATTCACTTCGGAAAACATGAAAGAGTTCTTGTCTGATATGGGCATTACCCATCATAAGACTGCCTTGTATTGTCCCCGTGCCAATGGATTAGTAGAGTGGATGAACCGCATGTTCAAAGAATGCTTCCAGAGAGCAGAATTACTGGGAATCCCTGGCATATCTGCCTTACAAGATACTATTTGGGCTTATCGTTCTACCCCCATTAGTGTCACAGGGATTTCCCCTTTTACTTCCTTGAAAAGTAGAGTTCCTAAGACCAGACTATCTCCTCCAGGGTTGAGGAGGTAAGATATGTGTTTTGTGGACCGTAATGAAATTTCCAGGAGGGTGGATGAACACCAGGTCAAGTATAAGAACAGGTATGATCAGACCAAACATGTCAAATCCAGAATTTTTAAGGAAGGAGAATGGGTCTGTGTGGATGTGTTATAATCTTATGTAATGGTACATTCCGTCACCCCTTTCTCCCTGCCCTATTTGGTATGTGCCTAGTGATTGTTGTTGAACATTCCACAGCTGACTCTAGCTGACTGGTCCCTGTGATGGTGAAAGGTACCAATAAAGAAGACTCCTGAAATCACCTACGTCTCATCTTCTTTTGCAACATTGGCGATGATCCACCGTGTGGGAACGGTTCACCATCACCCCCAACGCGTTCTCCTGTGCCATCTGTACAGCTTTTACCTTACTACTACTTAACTTGTGAGTACTACTCCTACTCTTACCTCACGTCGTGCGCTGCTGTCCTTCAGCTTCTGCTACTTGTGTTTATCCTGCTGCCCATTCTGCCTTCGTTGTGGGTTTGCCTTTTATTTTGTTGGACGACATCGTGGGAAAGTGCCTCTACTTTCTGGTCACTGTACTATTTCTCTCAAGCCCGCATTCTTCTCAGCGGGTGCAACACTTTGACAATTAGTCTACTGCTGGTCCCACTACTGGGCGTGGGAGCGTGTCTCCGCCTTGATCCTTTTGATTTCCCCATGTGAGGGAGGGGCGAGCATCTGAGTACTTTGTCTGCCGCAACCTTCTTTGTACCTTGTCTGCCTGTATCTCCTCTCGACGGGAGTTGCATCTCTCAGCAAGCGGTCCTTTCACTTGTTGACGCCGCGCGGGAGCCTGAGTCCGCCGTGGGAGTCCCGGTGGAGCGCTGCTGTTTACCTGCCCGCATCTCCTCACAACGGGTGCTGCCGCTCTCCACACGCCTGTCTACTCACTCGTTGCAAGGCGTGGGAGCCTGACTCCGCCATCGGAGTCTCTGTGGAGCGCTGCCTGCATCTCCTCATGAAGGGCGCTGCTGCTCTCCACAAGCCTGTCTCCTCACTTGCTTACACGGCATGGGAGCCTGACTCTGCCGTCAGAGCCTTTGTGGAGCAGCGCAATCCCCTCTTCGGCTCCTCAACGCGGCGATTCCGGCTTCCTCTTCCTGGGGCGGAGCTCCATCAGCAGGCAGCCTCTTGTTGTTGTATTCCGCCTTTCAGCTTGGGGCGGATCCAGCCACTACCTGCCTGTCACTTTTCGTTGACAGGCACAACTTTTCCTCATTTGCATCCACAGCGTGGGAGCCTGACTCCGCTGTGTGTGCCCCGGTTAATTTCTTTGTCGCCTGCTGCGATCGGGGGGCACATTCATCTCTGGTTAATATATCACATCGTGGGAGCTTGACTCTGCTGTGAATTAAATTTATTTTCACCTTTTCTTTACCCTGCCTGTCGGCTGCGTGCTGATGGGCACAGCTATCACATGTTAATTACCCTCAGCATGGGAGCCTGTCTCCGCTGTGAGTTGCCCGTTATTTTCTTTATTGCCAGCAGTGATAAGGGGCACATTCCATTCTGCAAAAAAAGTAATTTGTTCACAGCGTGGCAGCCTTTCTCTGCTGTGAACTACCTCTTCTCCATTTTCTGCCTGTTGGTTGTGCGCTGCCAGGCACAGCTGTCATTTGTGATTTGCCCACAGCTTGGGAGCACTGGCTAATTCTATGAGTTATTCAACCTAACCTGCAGTCCACAAACCATCTCATGAACAATTTCACCTCCATTAACCTAACTTTGATTTTAACCGCTACATTTGTATTTTTGTTTGTTTCATTAAAATTACCAGTGTATCATTATGGCCACAGCAAATATGGCTTAACCACCCCCTTTTCTTAATGAAGTAGGTGAACCCCTTCTACCATGGAAACAATGGTTTGGGTTAATGGAGTCCTACCTTATTGCTATTGGAGGGGAGAGATTTTTGCCTTTGCGTAAACTACATACCCTACTGCACAATTTAGATATTGAGGGTCGAAAGACATAGGACAATATTTCTTGTCTCGTTGGGTGGGGATAGTGATAGTGAAGAAGATGAAAATGTTTACCAAGTTGCAGTAAACAAGTTAGAAAAACATTTTGGGAAGAAAATTAACGTTGTACTGGAAAGACACACGTTCTTTTCAAGAATTCAAGGTAAAAGTGAGAAAGTTAAACCTTTTGTTGCTGCATTAAAGGGCCTGGCTAACACGTGTGAATTCGAATCTCTTCAAGATTCCCTCATCAGCGATCAGTTGGTTAGATGCACCAACAACCCAAAAATTCAAGAAAGACTCCTGGTGGCTAACCCTGATCTCAAGGGAGACATTGATATATCAGTTGGGATCGAACATACCGCTGATTGTATGGTTGCCATGAAAGGGGATGGAGACAAACAAGCTGATGTCAATGTTATTAGTAAACATGATGTGGGAAAAGAGAGTAAGAATAAAATTCCCAACACATTTCCTTTAAGCACCAAACTCAAATGCTACAGATGTGGGAGTCCCAGCCATTTAGCTAACAATGCTGTTAGCCAAGCTAGATGTGTTACATGTCACAAAAGATGTAAAAAGGGTCATTTGGCTAGGTTCTGTAGAGATCAGCGTTCCAAATCAGTATTATCTATTGAACATGACTCTCCTCCTGATACAAAATTAGTGTTCCAACTACAAAATATAAATGACACAACTAACTTCCCTTCATGTAAGATCACCTTGGATAAGAAACCAGTGACTATGTTTGCCGACTCTTGTTCCCCTTACACCTTAGTGGATGCTAATATGTTTACTAAACTGTTTCCCTCTTGGCAACACGACATGCAGCCTCCAGATATTCAACCTGGCGGTTATAATGGTGACCCCATACCTTTTCTAGGAAAGACTACCATGGAGATAGGATTCAAGGGTAGGAGTACAGTGGGGAAAATTTATGTCACACAGAAAGGGTCCAATTTGTTGGGATGGAAGCACCAAAGAGAACTGGGTATCAAGTTAGATCCCAACAGTCCTGACCAAGTTCTTTTGGTGGATCCGTCGGCTGGGGGAATGGAGGTTTGCAACGATTTCCCCAAAGTTTTCTCTGAGGAGTTGGGTTTGCTCAAAAACTACCAACGCTCCATCAAACTTAAATCCAACGCTAAACCCGTTGCACACAAAGTTAGGCCCATCCCTCATATAATGCAAGCCCCCCTCCAAGCCGAGTTAGGCAGACTTTTAACATTAGGAGTCATTGAACCCATTGAAAGTTCTGAGTGGTTGGCCCCGATAGTCCTCACCACCAAAGCATCTACTAAGGACATCAGACTTTGTGTAGACCTGAGAGATCTCAATGAGAACATCTGGGTGGACAGACATCCCCTGCCATGCATACATGAGGTCCTCACTCTCATCAAGGGTGCGAGTTGTTTTAGCGTCATGGACCTTTCCTCCGCCTACCACCAAGTAGAGCTTCACCCAGATTCACGCCATCTTACATCATTCGTAACTCCCCTTGGGGCATTCCAATATCTTTGTATGCCTTTTGGTTTGGCTTCAGCGGCCGCTGCCTTCCAGAGGATTATGCAACATGTGCTGACAGACCTCCCCAGAACCCTTTGTTTTCAGGATGACATCCTCATATATGGGAAAGATGTGGAGGAGCACAATACCATGCTGAGGAGGGTGTTAACTAATCTTGAAAAGGCAGGTCTGATTCTAAAAAAGGAGCAATGTCGTATCGGAGTGGGGTCAGTTGAATACCTTGGGCACACCATCTATCAAGATGGTATCAGCCCAAATTAGATCTTGTGGAAACAATCCAAAATACTGCTGCCCCGACCTATGTTGAAGAACTTAAATCGTTTCTGGGCTTATCGGAATACTACGCCAAATTTGTTTGCAATTATGCCACCATAGTGGAACCGTTGCGAAACTTACTTAAGTGCAGGACCCCCTATGTATGGAACAATGATTGTCACAATGCCTTTGTAGCGGTGAAGGAGGGCACTGCTTCTGCCCTGTCCTTGGGTAGATTCAATCCCAACAAACCCACTATTCTTTGCACTGACACCAGTAATTAAGGTTTGGGGGCTAGTCTGACCCAATGCGCTTAAAGGGGCGGAAGCAAACTACTCCGTGGTTGAGAAAGAGGCGCTTGCTTGCGCATGGGCAATTAAACATTTCTGTTTCTTCTAGTGGGGCATACCCTTCACTGTAAAGACTGACCATAAACCTCTCATGTATGCGTTCACCACGAAAGGGTCAGTCAAAACCACCCCGAGAATAGCTAAATGGAGTCTGGGACTGGATATAATTTTAGAGTCAAATATGTACCCGGAACACAAAGTTTCGTAGCTGATTTTTTTATCTCGCTCACCGCCTGAGGTTGAAGAAGGTACTGAAGATCACCTACGTCTCGTCTTCTTTTGCAACAATTACCATTTACAGAAAAGCTCAGCAGGCCTTACGTTATTTTCTTTCACCAAAACTCCTGGTAGTTAGGCTTGGGCAAACTAACAACATTAGCGGACTTCCTACCTGTAGGGCTGGTGTGAGGGTCTAGTGTGCTGCCAATCATGACATTGAATTGGCCTCTGCATGTGGTAACTTACAACAATCCTCTTTTGAAGGCAGAGCTTTTTCTCACCAGGTTTTTATGTAGGTTCCCACTTCTGCTCAGGATATTAGTGGCATTGGTGAACAGTGTGAGCTCCTGTATGAACAGTCTACATAAATAGGTGAATGGCGGCACTCCGACAACCATGGCACACCTTGGACTATACATTTCATTGCATCACTGCATTTGGGCATTTAGGTTGTGTTGCGGGGATTCTGCTCATACACAGAACTATGCACAAGAAAACAGGACCTCAGTAAATAGGGGTGTACCTCCTATCACCTTAGTACCCAAAATCCCAACCGACTAGCAATAGTGTCTCATTCGGTCTCCTACAAATATCAAGAAGCTATGAATGTTTAGACAACCGAGAACACAAGCACTCCCGACTCACCTCAGAGTCGCGGGAACAAGACACTCTTTCGCTCTCACGTACTTGTCCACAATAAAAATAATCATAGTCACTAAATAAGTTCAAAATGTTTATTTTGACTATAGTGATTCATAAAACAGTATGCGAACCACAACTAGCAGCAAAATGCATAAGGCAAGAATCATTAGCATTGTTACAATACCATAGAATATAAAAGGAGTCGTCATTTTATAAAGACTGTGAAAAAGGCAAAATAACTGGGCCTAATCACCCTCCCCTTGGCAGTAAGAAGTTATTTTATATAACAGAAGATCTCTAGGCATTATTAGCAGACCCCTACCTGAAAGCCTAAACGCAAAGGTTTACATCATAGGAACAGTAGAGCTGAGCTCCATGGAACGGCTTTCTTCGAGTGTGTTTCAAAAGCATGCAACAACGTTATATCAAAGCTCGATTCTTCCACATTGCAGCTGTTGGTAACATGTTTTGTCTAGGTAATAGGGACTGACCAGAACAGAATAACAAGAGACATTGTTGACCGACCTTGCACATTATGTTCAGACAGAATTGAAGGGAAAGCTGAGAACGTGAAAAACAATCTGTTATCATGTACAGGGCAGAGGCAAAGTGTCGCGAAAACAAACTCTTAGCAGAGGCGTGTGCAAAAGCAGCAGCATAGGGCAAGCAAAACTCATGCTAACTTAGCAATGTCGACAATGTATCTAAGGACTACATAACCCCATATAACACCCTCCCCCTGGTAAGTCAGTAGGACATAGACAGAAGAACAAAAACAGAGTTCAAAAGTCAGGCATTGTTTAAAATATTGATGAGGGACTTTCTAAAAAAAAATAAAAAATCGGTGAAAATAGGGAAAGTTCGAAGAAAAAGCTAAAGGCATTTTGAGCTTGAAAAAGAGTCTGTATTTCAGATAGTGGAGTAGGGACGACCCAAGTAGTCAATACATGAAGGTTTGGGTACAAAGGAATGCAATTCAGTCCAATAGTTCATCATTGTCATTGGTGGAAAAAAGCGATGACATCCAATTTAGTAAGTCGAAGGAACAATCATGTTCCTCACAAGCAGGAGCATCCAAAAGTATAAATGGGAAACTGGCGTGATATTCAATGAAACTTCGTTGTAGGAAAGTCTGCGCAGCCGCACAGATATCCCATTGATCCAAGATTCCAAGTAAAGCTGCAAACGTCATTTGACCATCCACAGAACAAGCCTCGTCATGCGTCTCTAAGGGACCCATCAACCGGCTGAAATCAGGGATTGGACACCACGTGTTCGATAAGCAAAGTTCCATTGCCCAGGAGAAATTACATCTTTTGCAATGAAGCACTGGCTGAACGCAAGTAAAGTAGGCAAAGCGGAATGTCAAGTCGTAACTTACGGCAAGTGTTGCTAAAGGCAAGCATCCAAAAGCCTCATACAGGCAATCACGGCACAGTTGTAGCTGGGCTGGCCTGTGCAGAGCCACAAAGTGAGCAGCCATTACGAACCACAAGGAGGAGAAGCAGAACTCCAGCTGCCAGCGCCAATATTAAGGGGAACCCTCCGAAGACGCTGGAAAAAATAGAATGAATAAAAGCCGGTATTACCCCGAATATTGTCTGAAAGGAAGAGACCAGGCCAGATCCCACACATTTAAAAAACTGGGCAAGGGCTGTCGTATCAGATGCATTAAATATTTGGTGAATTAGTTCCCCAAAATGAAGTGGGAGGTTAGTGTTAAGAAGCGACTGTATCTCACTCGAGGTCCGAGCCACCTGCAACCTGAAGGTTTCAGTGGCGGAAGTGAGGGCCACCTCTTGTTGGAATAAAAGGGCTTTGAGCCTGCTCAACTTGTTGAGCTCTGTTTTCAAAGTCAGAATGGAAGGCCAAAGAGAAGAATCCAAACTCCCTTGTGGGGGCAGGAAAAGGACATTGCTACAGCAAGTTACGAGCTGGGAAACAGTTACCAAGTATGGGACACCCGCCCGCAACACACAGCAGTCTTGATTGTTTAAAATGAGATAGCTGCCGTTAGTAAGCAATGTAAAGACAGGCGTGACAGATGGTACTGGGGTCCCTTTTAAAAAGCAAGCTAGATTGGGCGCTGACACGTTACACTCGCCTTGTAATTTAACGTGTTTGCACACTAGAGAGTGACCCACTACCGAATCACACTCCTCCCCAGTGAGGAAAACTTCTTTATCCTCCCTCAAACAACGATAAGCAAAGGGCAGGACCCATAATTCATGCAGAAAAGCACTGCCAAGCGGTTCAAAGCGGCCAACAGGAAAGTGTTGCATACATGATTTAAATTGAAAAAGCGAAAAGGGCAAAGTGATAACGCCATGAATTAACCAAACAGCAGAGTCCGTTTCCGCTACGGAGAACGGCAAAGGCTCCACTTGTTCAATATGTAACAGCTTATATACAGCATCTTTCATGGACATAAACTTCTGTTTATCAGTCAGGTTAAAAGGCAAAAATAAAGCAGTGGCATTTAAATAATCCTTTATCCATTTTCAGTGTCTGCAACGCCAAGCAAATTGCATGACCGACCTTAACTGATTCTGACCATGATATAACACAGAAACATCCCTTTGCACAATATCTACTACAGAAGAAACAATATTGTCTAAGGTGTAGATGCGTGAAGAAAACGTGCTAATGCTGTTGTCCACTACAGCAAGGACTTTTTCCAAGTTTGCCTGGTCAATTTGACGCAGACGGAAGGCGGCTTCCATCTGTGAAAGATTCCAAATTTCATTATAAGAGGCATAAAGAAATCGCTTGGCCCTTGGATTACGCGGGCCTAGGAGAATATCAGCCAAATCTATATAATTCGATAGGATGGAAAGGTGCTGTTTGACAGATGCATGGGTAGAGTGTTCTAGCCACTGCTGGCACAATTTACCTACCGAGTATGTAGTCACAGAATGATGAGGTGGATAACGAGGATCAGGCTTAGTCTGAATGAAACCAGGTGTAACATTATAGAAACGCAACTGGCATGCATTAGCATTAGTTTGCCACAACAACCATCCTAATGGATCAATTTCAAAAACATTAAAGGAGGCATTTTGCAGGAGAGCCTGCAAAGCCTCAATGGTGTAGTTATTGTGTAACCGCCAATTATCATATTCAGCTAATGATGGAATGGAGGGGGTATTTAGGTTTTTGACAGTTGCAAGGCCATAACAGGATGTTTGGTAAATTGTTTCATTTAAAAACAGCAATTGAGTCGGGATCAGGCAGGCACGATGTAATGCCTCAGTGCCCTGAACCTGCCATGGCTTTGTGCCCCAGATTGATTTTAAATCTATAGTCTGTTTCCAATAGTCATAACAGTGTGGGGCCAACTGTGATCTAAACGAGTTGGCGTAAAGTAGTTTAGTGTGGGATAACAGGTACTTTGATGTAGGGGATTTTTGAAGCTGAAAAAAATAGGATTCAGGATTAGTCAAATCATAACCTGAAAAATAGGTGAACTTATTTTTAAGAGTTTTAAAACTCCCTTCTAAGGGAGTTGGACAATGTTCCCATTGGGTAAAATTAAAAACAGGTGTCATGGTGTTTGTTTTGTGTAAAAAATGATGCCCATAATGTTGATAGCAAAGAGATCACCATAATTGGCAGAATTTAAATACAAATCTTCAGCATCAAAGGCAGCATAATATTTTAAATCTGAAAACAATGCATGAACTGTCTGCACATCCCAATCATCCGAATGTATGTCCTGTGTCACCACATCTCCTAATGAGACGTGAAATACGTATGGAACACGAAGGACCTCAGTCGGACCATGGATTTCATCAGCTACTTTGTCCCAAACTATGCCATCAGGAACCGGGAAAGCTGAAATATTCACAAAAGACTGGTCACGTTTCATGATATGGGAAGAAGTGTGAGGAGCCAAAGTTCCATCGACCATTTTTACTGCAGAGCGTTCAGGGAGATAATGGCCATTTATAAGTAAAAAGAACACTGTCACAAATCCAATTGACATGAAGAGGAATATCAAGATAAGTACCAACCAAATGTAGGTCCACGGGGGAACGAAGTATGTCTTTTTGAACCAGGAGTAAAAAATACACAACTTAGACTTAGGTGCATCAGACAAACTGGAAGAGGAGGAGGACGAGGCAGAAGAAAGGTGTGCCGGTTCTCCATCACAGGCACTCACTGTGCTTGCAAGCAAAGGTGAAAGCGCCGAATCGTCCATTCGTACTCGTGGGCTAGATGGCATCTTACCTACGGAATCAATAGCCGGAAAAGGGCACACTATATCCATTGCAGAAGAAGATTGTCGCAAAGGCTGAAGATCAATTACAGTGTCCATCATATGAGCAGACATTCTTGTGGCAGCAGGTGACGACAAAGTTAACGGTGCCAAGGATATTGCATTGCACGAAACTGCAGGCATCACACTATTCAGAATCGGCCACACGGTGTAACTTGACATTGTCCACTGAGATGTATCTGTTGTCTTTGCGACCTGGCAATTGCAGTAGAATGACAGTACGAGTACCCTTCAGTCCAAGTACTGAAACAGGAGCACGGTATGAGGGGTCAAATTCTTTTTTGTTTTCAATCTTCTCCCGCACCAGATCCCCAACTTTAGGAAGCCAACCGGTAACAGGAATGAGTTGTGCATCAGCAGGCGAAGATGGTAAATGCTCAGTTGCCAGAGTCTCACATGTCTCTTGTAGATCCTTTAACATAGCAGAATGATTATCTACGTCAAACTTAGAGGCAGCCGCCACAATGTCCAGACCATCAAGGGCAGGAACAAACATGTGAAAGCCAAAGAGCATTTTGTAAGGGGTCCGCCCACCCAGAGATCTTCTAGGGAGATTACTTAGTGCACGTTGGACCCCATACATGTGGGACAGCCAGTCCCTGCCAGTACCTAAGACTCTAGCTGTCAAGGATTGCTTTAAGTCACGGTTCATTCGCTCCACAACTGAATTGCCCTCAGGCCTGGATGGAGACGAAATCTGCACCTGTACCCCCAACGACTTCATCGCATCCTTGTAAGCCTTAGAGGCAAACCCTGGACCGTGGTCAGAATGGAAGGTACCACAGGCAAACATCCCGATAAAGACACGCAAATCCCTGATGACATTTCGAGCGTCAGCACTACGTTGTGGCCATACCCACAGGAATCGAGTGCACGAATCAACCGCAACCAAGATATACTTGTATGCAGTATCAGAAGAAAGAGGACCGCAGTGATCAAGATAGACACAGCCAAAAGGTCTATTAGAAATACATAGCTGTGTTTGTGGCGGACGTGGGACTGTAGAAGGCTTGATTTGTTGACAAACATCACAGCAAAGAACATAGTTACGAGTCTGTTTATATAAACCACGCCACCGTTAACGTTGCTGAAGAATAGAGACTGTTGCCGACACTCCAGCATGTGCCGAAGCAATGCCTTCGTGTGCGGCCTTGATCAAAGCTTGTCTGCGGTCAAAGTTGGGAATCAGCCGATCCCCAACTGAAGGAATGGTAGCATAAGGAACCTGTTCGGGAGTTACATGATAAGAGTACTTAGAAGGGAAACCCGCAGGATAATTATATCCCTCCCTAGTTGCAGCGACCGCTGCCAGAATCTCATTATCACCCTTAGTCATAGATCTTGTAAGTTCTGCTACGGAACACGTGGCTACTGCAGACTTGGCTGCTTCATCAGCCAGAGAATTACCAACAGCATGTGTTCCGACACGTTGGTGGCCAAGAGTGTGAATAACATGTGTGAGAGGCAGACGTTGTTTAAGATCTGCCACTCGAACCCAAAGTGTTTTATGCTTAATTGTGCTGCCTTTAGAATCGCGGTAATCATTTTGAGACCAAAAGAATAAGTTGTCATAAGTTGAACGACTGGACACAATAGTAAGAATTGCACACAATAAGAGTATTCACAAGAGGATCAGCAAACTCTAGAGCTAGAACAAGAGCACGCAGCTCGGCCAATTGCGCCGCGCAGTCTCCTAGCGCCTGTGTGTGCACAATGGATGACTTCAACTATCCATCTTCAATGGAGCCAGCCACAATAGCGCAAGCCGCTGAATAAGCATGTTTGGAACCCGTGGCCGGTTGCGCCGAGCCATCGGTATTAATGATGCATATGTATTCACTCAGAGGAAGAAGCGACAAAGGAGGAGGATGAACAAATTCATACTGCAAAAACTCCTGAGTCTGAAGAGATGGATCAAAGACAAATATGACATCCGAAGACGTCAAAGAAGTAGCCCACTGAATCCAACGTGGGTGCAATGCCTTCGAGTTAGGCACACTAGCTTTAGTCACCTTTTCCAAAGCAAGGAAGGGGGTGACCATAAGAATGCGTTTGCCCTGCGCCAGTGAGCGTTCCTTTAGAATCGCCATCTGCACTGCCGTCAAGATTTTTTCAACAGAGGAAAAACGCATTTCAGCCGCAGTGTACAAGTGTCATTTGTATGCAATAGGTATTGTGTCTCCTTCATTGAATGTTAAGTACGTGAAACCCACTGCCCCAGAAACTATACGTATTACCAGGTTGGTGGTGTTATCACGAGTCATTAAGAAGTTAGTCTCAAGCAAATCCGCCTGCAAAGACTGCAGAATGGAAGTATGTTCCGGAAGCCAGCTGGCAGATGAAAACTTAGGTTGGATCAACGTATAAAGCGGTTTGATACGCTGGGCATAATCGGGAATGTAACTCCTCCCGAAAATCAAAAAACCCATCAGGGAGTGTAACTTTTCCAAAGAAGAAGGTGGTTGCAAATGTGCACATTTCTCTAGGAAGTGAGGTGCTAGACCCTTTCCCTCATTATTGAGCTCGTTGCCCAAAAAGAGCACTGCCAGATGGGCAATGTGTGACTTTGCAAAATTAAATTTGTAACTGTAGTCGGTAAAAGACAATATTATGTGGTCGACTCGGTCAAGATGCGGGGCGAGGTCGTCGTCAGTCAAATAGATGTTATCAACATACGACAAGGCCTCAGGGTCAATGTCATGCAACAAAGACACAGTGCGTGCCGCAAATGACCCGGGGCTGTTCTTATACCCCATAGGCAACCGTGTAAATTGTTTCTGATTTCCGACAGCACTGAATGCTGCCAGGTCACCACTCGCACGGTCGAGATTGTGACTGTAGAAACCATTTGAAATGTCAAGTGCCGTTCTGTGTTTTTTACGAACAATGGGCCCGATTCACAGAATTAACTTACGTCAAAAACGTAAAGTTAGTACTTTTGGTATTCACAGAATACACTTACTCATTTGGTATTCACAGAATGCACTTACTCATTTGGTATTCACAGAATCACTTACTCATTTTGGTATTCACAGAATGCACTTACTCATACTAACTTTATGTCCGCACTCGGGCCGGAGATTCCGGCCCAGTGGTGGAGATTCCAGCCCGGAGGTGGAGATTCCGGCCCGGAGGTGGAGATTCCAGCCCGATGGTGGAGATTCCGTCCGGTTGTGGAGATTCCAGCCGGTGGCGGAATGTCCGCCACCAGCCGGAATCTCCACAACCGGCTGGAATCTCCACCATCGGGCCGGAATCTCCACCTCCGGGCCGGAATCTCCACCTCCGGGCCGGAATCTCCACCACCAGTGCGGACATAAAGTTAGTATGAGTAAGTGCATTCTGTGAATACCAAAATGAGTAAGTGCATTCTGTGAATACCAAAATGAGTAAGTGCATTCTGTGAATACCAAAATGAGTAAGTGTATTCTGTGAATACCAAAAAGTACTAACTTTACGTTTTTGACGTAAATTAGTTCTGTGAATCAGGCCTAATATTATTCACCAGCGCTGAACTGTGTGTGTTTTGTACCGCAAAGGTGCGGCAATGGCTGTTCAAATTTCTATAATCCAATACAATCCGAAAAGAACCATCAGGTTTAGGGACAGTAAAGAGAGGATTATTCATAGGTGATACACATGACTCAATGACCCCCTGGTACTCCAATTGTCTTGGAATGTCACAAACCGAAGCCTTTGCTTCTCGTTTGATGGGATATTGAGGTTGTGGCACAGAGCGCAATGGTATTTCATGAACCGGCGAATCAACGTCCCAACCCACCTGATTGCGATACACCGCAGGGGCTAAGGCCAAAGCCCATTCCTCCGCAAAAGCCTGCGCTTGTTCCTCAGGGACACATCGTGAAAAACTCAGAAGTATCACATCTTCCCCTCTAGAAGAGGCTAACACAAAGGGTGGCGGCCAATCCTTCTCCGCCAATAAAATGTCATATGTAGCAGTTAGATTCTCCCAGAAAACAACCTTAATGGGACGCAATATATCACCTTCAATTTGGAAAAGGACTTCATCGAGTCTATCCGGGGGGGCAACCCGGGTATCTGCAGTCTCAATTGTAACAAATGTGTCAGTTGCTGTCACATCCAGACGGGGACGCAGAGCCTCCCTGACTATGGTAACTTCCGCCGCGCTGTCGAGCAGAGTCACTGCCCAAGTCCAATCCAGGAGTCGCATCCTCACCATCTGTGGCATATCTACCTGTTAAAGCGGCAACCTTTTTCTTTTGAAAAGGAGGTCGGGTTCGTGCGAAATCACCCTGCTTGTCCTTGACTTCAGACTGTCGAGGCTGTTCACGAAGTTGTGACGCAGGTTGACTTCTACCCGATCCTGGCGATCACCTCCACCGGCTTGTGAGCCTGATGTTTCCTGTAAAGAACGAGGAGAACGCTGGTGAGGAACCTGAAATCTATCAGGAGACTTAATTTTAGCGCGATCGCGCAAGTCATAAGTACGTTCAGAAGCATCAGGGGTCGGTGAACTGGCACGCAAACCCTGCTTCTGTTGTTGGGAACCCTGTTTCTTATTTCTTTGCCAATTCTTTTTAGGAAAGAAAGGGCACCCATCCTTGTCAGGCTGGGCTTTCTGTTGAATTGGAGACTGCGTTTGTGTTTGAGTTGTAGGCTTATTCCCCAGACTATTGCGGCCTATGGTTTTATAAGCCTTCACAATAATCTTTTGTAATTCTCGTGGTCTGTCAGCCTCCGCGACCGCTTCTAAGCGGTTTGCTACTTGAAAGCTAATGGCATCGCCCTTGACATTCGCAAGGATCATATCAGCAACCACATCGAACACTCCCACCAGTCTCATCCCCAGCTCAACAGCCGCTTCTGCTCCGTGTTCATCTTGAACGCGTTTAATCACAGAGGGGAGTACGGTCATGGAGGTGGTGCCGAAACACATAGAATATACTGCTGCAAACACTCTGCCCCAGGTGTTACAATCAGCCAATTTGTGAATTAAGTCTTTGGGTAAACTAATAGTTAAGATCCTGTGTTTCTCCACAGGAGTGGTATTAGGAAAGACAGCTTTTATCTGTCCAAATTTCTCGGCAAGCCAATAAGGAAATTCATCCTTATTCTGTGGGCGCTAGCCCATGACAGCATTAACCATAAGGGGACTGATGGTCACGCCACCAGGACCCGCAGTTTGTACTGCAGCGCCAGGTGGTCCCACCTGGACGGTGCGGGTTACGTACTGTATTACCGCTCTATATACGCGCACTAACGATGTATGTAAGACGCGGAGCTCTGCCAGTGTAGCAGTTGTAAAAGCACGTGGGTGTGGGGTAAACCCAGCCAAAACGGGCCATGTGGCCCCATCTATAGATAAAGGGCCCAAACGGACTGCTGTTAATGGGTGAGGAAGGGCGCCATTAAACCAAATAGGGTGTTGCCTAGCTGTAAGCGGAATCTCAAGAGCTCTATAAGGCTGATACTGCTGAGGAACGGCAGTGGCAGCATATGTGTGAAACATATCATCAGTCCCATCCACCGCCGGAAAGGTGACCCAAGAGTAAAAAACTTCAAACTGGTGAGCCGGATCAGCTTCCACCACGAAAATAAGCGCGGCCCCTGCATCAGGCACTGCATAATGAGTCAAGACCGCCCTCAGCGCGGCTCTGCTATGAGGCGGAATATCAACAGTCATTACAGAGAAGACAGTAGAACAACTTAAAGAGTGGCAGTGCAAACTCGGGTTATAAGAAAATAAATACTTTTTTAAAACTTCAAGCTTGAATAAACCTATAAAAATGTCAATATAGGAGGTTACTCCGTCACAGCTGTCTCCGGAAACAGAAGTGAGGGTATTGTGGACCAGCACGATCACTACTCAAGCGTCTCGCAGATAATAACCAGACCAAACGTTGGCGGTGCCATGTTGCGGGGATTCTGCTCATACACAGAACTATGCAAACAGGACCTCAGTAAATAGGGGTGTACCTCCTATCACTGTAGTACCCAAAATCCCAACCGACTAGCAATAGTGTCTCATTCGGTCTCCTACAAATATCAAGAAGCTGCGAATGTTTAGACAACCTAGAACACAAGCACTCCCGACTCACCTCAGAGTCGCGGGAACAAGACACTCTTTCGCTCTCACGTACTTGTCCACAATAAAAATAATCAGAATCACTAAATAAGTTCAAAATTTTTATTTTGACTATAGTGATTCATAAAACAGTATGCAAACCACAACTAGCAGCAAAATGCATAAGGCAAGAATCATTAGCATTGTTACAATACCATAGAATATAAAAGGAGTCGTCATTTTATAAAGACTGTGAAAAAGGCAAAATAACTGGGCCTAATCACCCTCCCCTTTGCAGTAAGAAGTTATTTTATATAACAGAAGATCTCTAGGCATTATTAGCAGACCCCTACCTGAAAGCCTAAACGCAAAGGTTTACATCATAGGAACAGTAGAGCTCAGCTCCATGGAACGGCTTTCTTCGAGTGCGTTTCGAAAACATGCAACAACGTTATATCAAAGCTCGATTCTTCCACATTGCAGCTGTTGGTAACATGTTTTGTCTAGGTAATAGGGACTGACCAGAACAGAATAACAAGAGACATTGTTGACCGACCTTGCACATTATGTTCAGACAGAATTGAAGGGAAAGCTGTGAACGTGAAAAACAATCTGTTATCATGTACAGGGCAGAGGCAAAATGTCGTGAAAACAAACTCTTAGCAGAGGCGTGCGCAAAAGCAGCAGCATAGGGCAAGCAAAACTCATGCTAACTTAGCAATGTCGACAATGTATCTAAGGACTACATAACCCCATATAACAGTTGCTACCAGTCTTCCTGAATAGAGTGGTGATGTGTCCTCCATGCCGACATTTGTCACTAGGGGCCATGTTGGACCTGACATTTTTGCAGGGTTATCCCCAAACTTTTTCCTTCCTTCCTCCCATTTTTTCTGACCTGCTGGTTTTAGGACTCTGGGCACTTTACCACTGCTATTCATTCCAAAGTGCATATGCTGTCTGTGTAAATTGTATTGGTGATTGGTGTTATCCATGATTGGGATATTTGATTTACTAATAAGTCCCTAGTAATGTGCACTTTGTGTGCCCAGAGCCTGTAAATCAAATGCTACTAGTGGGCCTGCAGCACTGATTGTGCCAATTACACAAGTAGCTTCTCAAATGTATCCAGCCCTGCCACAACAGTGTCTGTGCATGTAGTTTTAAACTGCCCTGTTGACCTGGCAAGTGCACCCACTTGCCAGGCCTATCCCCTCCCTTTTGTTACGTATAAGTCACCCCTAAAGTAGGACCAAGGCAGCCCCATGGGCAGGGTGCTGTGTACTTAAAAGGTAGGACATGTAGTGGTGTGTTTTTACATGTCCTGTTAGTGAAATACTGTGCATTTTGTTTTTCACTATTGCAAGGCTATCTCTTCCATAACTTAACATAAGGGTCTGCCTGAAAACACCTTTCATATGCAGATTTCCATTGGAATATGATAGGAAGTTGGAGTTTGGGATGTCTGAACTCACCATTTAAAAATACATCTTTTATTGAAGAAGGTTTTCAAATTGCATGTTTGAAAATGCCACTTTTAGAAAGTGGGCATTTTGGTGCTTAACCATTCTGTGCCTGCCTGTGGAATCTATGTTTGTGCTGCCTGACAGCTGGGCTTTCCTGTTTACATTCTAGACAGTCACACAAAGGAAACTAAAAGTGCACTGCATATCCTGATGGCTCATCACCAGGTTGATGGGCCTTCCTGAGCTAGAGTGGTGGGAGGAGTTGTCACTGACACATGAATAGGGCTGTGCCTGTCCTCAAACAATGCTGTCTTCACCCCTGTAGTGTGTATCAGGGCAGACCAGGGAAGGGCAAGGTTTGTGCAAAACAAAGACTTTTCTTTGAAGCTTGCCAAATTCAAAGACCAAAACTGATATAAGTATTGTGGCTCTAGCCCTACAACTTTAGAATACTCTGGACTAAGGACTGACAAGAACAAGCATTTGCAATGAAATAGGTCTTGCATTTGTGAGAGTTTAAGCTATTGGCATTGTAAATGACAATGCCTTTTATTTATCTGTTTTGATAATAAACACATAAATTAAAGGCATTGTAATTTACAATGCCAATAGCTCAAACTCTTGTAAATGTGAGACCTATTTCATTTCAAAGAAGCAGCCACCATTGTCCCGGGCTGCTTGGAAAGTAAAAGCACAGATGGAGCTAATGTTGCAGGAAAGCATGAGTTCCTGCAGTAGGAGAAACTCTTTAAAGAAAATAGTGCTTACAGACTAAATAAGACATACCGTGTAATAACAGAAGTAAAAGGGCCAGTCCTCATGGGAGGTTACAAATGAAGACAAGGCGGTACTAAGGAGGGACTAAAAAGCCTATTAACAAATCAGAAGCCAGCATTTACAAAGGACAGTGACATAAGCCAATGAAAAATATGGGCCAGGATGTGGGTGGAGCTGCAAGCCCATACTCTAATACTGCATGCCCCGCAGAGCAGCGCATGCGCTGCCCAGGCTCAACCTAAAAAAGGTTGGAAAAGCTGTCAGGAGACATTGCTGCATGCTTTGCTGTGTTGGCCTGCTGTGTGCTCCTTTGGTCTTGGACAGTGAAAGGACTAGACTGAACTTTCTTTATCCTGCTGTTTAAGTTTCTCCAAGGGCTTGAGATAGAGCTTGCCTCTTATTGGAAGTCTCAGGAACATCAAAGACTTCAACTTCATCTGCTTACCAGCACTGGGAACTGATTGTTTGTGCTGCAATAGAAGAAAAAGGCACATCGACACTGTCACCGGTGGCGCTGCCTGCACCATGACCTAACGGCACCACATGAAGCATCGCCCTGCTTCACAACGCAACTCTTCTTTACTGCCGCCTGATGCCATCATCGAGCGTCTGCATGCACCATGACCAGTGGACACCAGGCATTGCATCCCCTCACTTCACATCGCAGCCCTGGTATCACCGACGACGACGCTTAACACTGACATCGACGCTGCTGCCTGCACAGTGGCCTGTGGACACCGCATGTGAGGTACAGGAAGCACTGTTCCGTCCCACACCGCATCCCTGGTTTACCGACATCAGCACCATCAACTCCGAGCTCGTCAACTGATGCTGCTGCTTGCACCGCGACCTGTGGGCACCGCACAGCACATCGCCCAGCTTTGCATCGCAATCTTGGGTCAACCGACAACATCGCTTCAGCAACGACGCCACGCCGCAGCCTGCACTGTGACCCCTGGGCACCGCACAATGCACCCCTGTGCTCCGCATCACAGCCCCAGCACTGCCAACGTCAGCGCTCCTGACTTCAACCTCACGGAGTTAGACCTGCAATGTGTGTGACTTCAAGGGTTCGACAACTTCTGCAACGACTTCCGGAACCGACTCCTGTCGATGCCGGCGACGCCACACCTCCAGATCTCATTGCAAGGTCCACAACACCCTGCATTTCCACTGTACTATTTGCGGGTCTTCCCGACACCGTAGCTGGCCCGCGCCCCTCGCGGTCAGCCTGAACTGTTGATTTGTTGTTCATGACGCCACAATAGCGTCAGATAGAGCTATTGACTTCGAGGAACGTATTTTAAGCTGATTCTTACAAAACTTGTATTTTAATTTATGGATTTAGGATTTTTATCATTTTGGTCTTGTTTTACACAGATAAATATTAGCTATTTTTCTAAAACCGGGGCAGTGTCATTTTGTAGTGTTTTCACTGTGTTACTGAGTGTTAGGTGCAAACACTTTACACATTGCCTCTGAGATAACCCTGACTGCTCATGCCAAGCTACCAAGGGGGTGATCAGGGATTATTTTAGGTGTGCAACTCCTCATCCCGACTAGAAGGAATGGTCCCTACTTAGACAGGGTCAAGCTACTGCCAAAAAGAGCCCCCCAATTCTAACAGGCCAGATGTATGAAGTATTTTTCCAGCCACAAATGACCTGTTTTTCAGAATTGGGCCATTTGCGACCGGAAAAATGCCTTTTCTGGTGTACAAAATGAAAAATGTGATTCAGTAACTTGTCATCAAATCGCAATTTGCATTTGGGATTCAGTATTTGGAAGGGTGCATGTTTTGGGCGTCCCTTCCAAATACCGAATCGGTATTATATGTATTACTGTTTTGTGATCGAATTCTGGTTGCAAAAAAGTAATTCCTTACCACCATTTAAAAAGTGGTGGTAACCTATCCACAAATTGGAAATGGAAATGTTAAAAAAATATTTTTTGAGAGCAGTCAATGGTCCCACGGAACACTGCCTACTCTTAAAAAATGAAACTGCAAAGTTTATTTTTTTCTTGTTAAAGACATCCTGTGTTCCTTTAAGAAAAATGAGTTGCATTTAAAAAATAATTGCAGACATGGTGGTCCGCTGACCCCAGCAGGCCACCATCCCTGGTAATGGCTGCTATTCCTAATGGATCTCAAATTGCGACCTATCTCATTAACATTCATGAGTTAGGTTGTTTTGTGACCCACTAGGAATTGCTAATGAAACTCTCAAGAGTTAAATACATTAGAAATACCGATTTCCTAATTGCAATTCGGAGAGAATTGCAATTAGGAAATCGGTATTCCTAATGTTAGTACGTCTAGCTTTAAGCGCTTAAAGCTTATTCTTGGTGATGCGTGCTATCTTCCATTCAAAGGTAAAAAATTGGTTCATAGTGATCTGTTGCTTCCGTGACCTGACCTGGTGGGTATTGGTGTTCTGCGCCTTGCCTCGTCATGCTGTATGCTATAGACAGCAAGACTCAGACAAGGTTGTGCGACTCCCTGTTTACACTGTGGGATGGCATTCCTTGAGCAGTAGCGGTCCGTGGTAGGAGTGCCGGCCGGGCGGTGACGTGGGGCGGGGAGGGGCAGGGTGGGGGGTAGTAAACCACGGATTACGGCCCAATACAGGTAAGTAAACATTTAAATACATAAAACGAATTTCGTTGTGAGCGCTGCATCGCCAAATGCGATGCAGTGCGGCATAACGAAATTCGTTTTATTTATTTAAATGTTTGCCTACTGTATTCTGCCGTAATCCGTGGTTTACTACCCCACCCTGCCCTGCCCGCTCACCACCGGCCGGCACTACCAGAGACCGCTACTGTCCTTGAGTCAAATTTGGTGGAGTTAAGTCATCTTGCAATCATCTTCCTGTGCACCTAATGCGACAAATGTTTTGATGAGACATGAAATCTAAAATGTCATTTACAGTGTACACGACACAGCAATGGGTGCATGCATGTGCACAGTGCAAGAGGTAGGGCATTGTGATGAGGGCATGAAAGTAAATGAGATGCAGTCAGAATTGTGATGATTTACAGTTGTATTAGATTGCAGGTACCAGGATGCATTGCACTGATGCTATCTCAACCTGAATAGAGCATATCATATTTATATGACATATTCTCATGGGAACACTGTGCTCACTATGCTTCATATATATGTATGTATCAGTTGCATACTATGGTATGGGTATTAACATCATTACTGCACCTCTTGGCTCCCCTGTGCCCCACAGGTTGACCACCACATGTTTCAACACCAGATAGACAATGCACTGCCTCTGTAAACCAGTTTCTCTCCTCCAGAGTCTCTGTGATTGCCAGGGTTACTGGCTGGGAGACACCTACACCTCTTCCACTAGCTTCTCTCATGTCCTGTGTTATGGTGTCTGTATTGTTCCACAACGTTGCAGTGTATCAGCCCTATGGCATTTACTTTTGGCGAGCTACTGGTCGATTTCATGGTTTTATTAAGGCCGTTTTCAGATAGAACTTATCATTGTCTTTCATTGCTTCCTCTGTCAAACTTTGAGTTCTTTCTCAGTAATCATGTTGTTGTTGTTTCGGCTCACTTCAGTGCTGTCACTGCCCCCCTCCCCCCCAGGCCTTTGCATTAATGGATGACCATGAATTTCCCTTTATTGCATAATCTTTCATCCTCTGTTTTGTCCTTTATGTCCACAACTGCACCGTCTCGCAATCAGCGTAGAACTTTCCTGATTAGAGTTTCTTGGCGATTTTTTCCTATTCTAAAATAGTGGTTCCTTCAAGGCTTTTGTTATTCCGGGCAAGTCAGTAGTTTGAGACATATGTCTTTACATAATTGTCATAATGCACCCTCTTTCATGAATCCCAAAAATATCACAATTCATATATCTTTTCTGAGCATGAGGCTCACTATTTTATCTGGAGGCTGGAGATAGAAACTGGACTAAAGATGCCGGATAGTCATCTGCTAAACGAATTTAGAGAAACACATAAAAACTCTATCATTGCCACCCACTTCAGATACAAAATTATGTGTAGTTTACAGCAAATCCTTGAAGCCAATTCAATATACTTGGCTACAGCAAAAGTCAGAGGACTGGCAGCTTATTTTGACAGTTGTAATTCCCCCAAGCCCATGTATATTTTGAAGCTGGTCCAGACCCTTTTTGACCATCTATTCGTTTGAAGAGGTAAATTGAGGGCAATATCCAAGAGGTAGTGGTCACTTTATTATTCTCTAAAGGAACATAATGCACATCAACCAGAAATGGATCACTTACCACCCCAACTGTAAGAGATGACCACAATTCTAACCTAATTTTAAAATATAACATTTTTATAAAAGGCCGCTCAATGACCTCATGCTATGCCTTTTACCTTTGTGAATTTGAGTCCTTACTCCTAATGCAGATTGAGGCCATCAGACCAAATCTACAGGCTCATTAAATGTGATCCCAACATCCAGCTTTAAATATTGGCTTCTGTCTAGATGCATTGCCCGGACTCATATTGAATAGTACAGGCATTCCTACTGTAGAACATACTGTGTGCAAACTCAGTAAAATCACACCTGGTGAACCATGAAAAAGTTACTCATTTCCGAATCTGTTTCGTGATCAATGTAGTACATGCACATTGATATACCATACACTGTTATTCTTCTAGATCCAGATAAAGGCTGTGCTAAGCCAGTTTATGGGCATGATGAATGTGTTAAAGACATGACTGAAGGAGAGATACAGTACCTTGAGCCATCACGGCACAGAAAATAACTGTGCTTTGTGGGATCCCTTGACAGAAGGACCGGGCACAGAGAGTGGTCACTGGCCAAACTTTGCAGCTAAAGCATACAGGGAATGGCCAGAATCTGTGCACAATGGCCCCTACAGCCAAAGGCCACACCTATACCTCAGTTCCACATATCATGGCCAAAGGTCTTGCCTTGATGCTCCATGGACTGAATGGCTAAACACAGTGACATTTGGAGGCAATTCCCAGTTCACAGATAGAGACAGAAATGTCCAGCAAGTATTGAAAAGTAGTAGTCCATTGAAGGGCAGGGCCAAAACACTCACCCTGCACCCACAGCCTACTGGTCATTATCAAAAGCTGTGATCAGGGTTGTAATTAGGTAGGGGGGCTGGGCAGTGAGACTGGGCCAAAGAATGCCCTGTTGCCTGAACCTTCTGGATATGGCTGTGTATTCCTATATACCACAGGACAAAGCCATAGTCAGGGTGTTAGACCTGTCAGCTTTACAGTGGCCTTCCCCCAAACTCTTTTGCCTACTTACCTCATTTTTGTGCTGAAATTCGTTTTTGTCAGCCTTAGGACTCTGTTCACTTTACCACTGCTAACCAGTGCTAAAGTGTTTGTGCTCCCTTCCCATATACATGGTTTGATTGACTTAAACCTGATTGGCATATTTCATTTATTTATAAGTCCCTTGCAGAGTGGTAAACCATATACCCAGGACCTGTAAATTAAATGATACTTGTGGGCCTGCAGCCCTTATAGTGCCATCCACTTAACTAGCACCTTAAAATATGTCCTAGGCCTGCCATTGCAGCCTGAATGTGGTTTTAAACTACCAATTAGACTTGCCAACATAACCCCCTTGCCAAGCCTTAAACTCCTCTTTTATTGCAGCACATAAGTCACCTTGAAGGTAGGCCATAGGTGGCCCAAAGGGCAGGGTGCTTTGCAAGTAAAAGGTTGGACATGTACTTTTAAGTTTTGCATGTCCTAGTGGTGGAAAACTACTAAATTCATTTTGCACTACCATGAGGCCTCCCTGTCCCATAGGATAACAGTGGGTTGCCTTATTAAATTTAATAAGTGCTAACTTTTGATTGGGACCAGGTAGCCAGTTCATGTTTAGTATCTCTGAAAGTGTAATGAAAAATCTTCTTTTATCGTTAAGTCAGATTTTTAATTACAATTTTGAAAATGTCACTTTTAGAACGTTGGCATTTTTCTGCCCTTAGCCCTTTTGCACTTCACCATGTCTTCGGACACATGACTAGATGTAACTGACAGACTTTGTGAATTCCTCCCAGACAGTCACACAATAGAGGGATTAGGTGTGCCTGAATGGGCCTTCAGCTGGCAGGATGTGGGGGTAGAGCTGAGCACAGCCCCACTTGTAAATGAATAGGCTGTGCTCTGCCTTCATACAAAGGACTTACCAGCTCCACATTTTCACTGCAGCCAGCATGGAGCCAGGGCAGGGGAGTCAGGAAATTCAATGCACTTTAAAAATACTTTCTAGAAACTTCTTCCACCTTCTGGAGGAAGGGCACCAGGTTTAAAAATAATATCCTCTAGCCAACTCTTCAATTCACTCCTGGATCTTCAAAAGAGCTCTCAGAGTGCTGCTGTGAAGTGCTGTCCACTCTGCAAGACAGCTTTGCTGTATCTGGAAAAACTGCTTTGCTGTCTGAAGCACGCCTCGAACCCTCAGAGTCCAACCCTGCATCTTCATTTGAACCAAGGACTACCAGAGTGACTCCAAGGCTTAGTTTGCTGGCCTCCAGTTCAGACCCACAGGGAAACAAAGGCTCCCAGCATCTTGAACTCACACCTGGACCCAACCTGAGTGAGTCCTGACCCCTCGAGTGTACCACCAGTCCTGGACCCTTGGTTGTGGTGCAAAAGGTACCCAAATAGCCCCAACCCAAAACTGAGGACTTGGAAAATTTCTGCCCAAAAACTGCTATGAGAAACAGGAGGAGAGGAGGACCAACCTGCTCGCCTATCCACTCGAGGTGGATCACCGGTCACATTGACTTCAAGACTTTTAATCGTGTTCATGGGTTTTTCGCCAAAGGGGTATGGGAACTGTCTTTGGCGACAGCCCTCTGCCTCATCCCACTGGAGATTTTTGACTTTCATAAAGAGACTTAGTCCAAACCTAGCAGAGTTCACCGTGGCTTTGACCCAAGGTTCCCTGACAATGACGCTCCCTCCTCGGACACCGCCTGCAGCCTTGCCCCACTCAGCTTTACCATCTCAGAAAATTTTCTCAAAATTTCTTCCAAGTCTGAAGGTATTTGACTGGGCCCAAGCCACTTTGTGTATACAAACCATGCACCATCGTGGTCGGTCATATTATTTTACTTTGACCTGGTCTTACGTGACTAGATGTCCGCAGTTGGCACTTTAATCTTTTAGGCACTCGTTTTAACTAAAAACTTTCAAAATTAATAACTCTGGTTCTACTGATTGGATTTTTGATATTTCGATGTCAAATAATGTATTAAAATGTACTCAATTTTACTAAATAGTTGTGGGATTTTTCTTGTGTTGTGTTTTCACTTTATTACGGATTGTGTGCTGCATAAATACTTTACACATTGCCTCTAAGTTAAGCTGACTGCTTTTTGTGCCAAGCTACCCAGGGTTAAGCACAGGTTAATTTAGTGGCTTTTTGTGGCACACCCTGCAAGGGATTGTGGCTGTTGCTTGACCAGGTATCACACCCTAGTCAACCAACAACCCCATTTCTCAAATAGGGATAAAGGCCACATGACATGGGCAACACTGCTTGCTACAGTCAGAAGCTGCTGAAAACAAATACTTACCAAGCACAGGGTATTCTGGCATCAAATTGATTGATTAAAGGCAGGGCTGAAAGTCAACCATGCACTCACAGGGGATCTAGATAACAGACAAATGGTTGCACTCCCTACCGACTAGGGGTAGAAGGACACTTCCAGAAAACGCCCTGTTGAATTTCCAAAAAGAAAAAAGAAATGATGTACATTTCTTGAAACCTTATTATCGGTTCATGGATTTCGCAAAAAAAGAAATGCACATTTTGCTTTTACACTCTTTTATGTATGGCCTCCATCTGAGTTCCCCAGTATCCCGCTCGGTTACTCTGTTCCCTGGAGCTACCAATAATGAGTGTATCCGTAACTTCTGTGGTGGCCAAAGTTACCATGGGATTACAAATGGGACCCTCATCAGTAATGAGAAATTACCTGAAGAATTAGCAATTTCAGGTTTGTTTCCCCCCCACTCCCCCAACCCCCCCCCCGTAATGCCTCATTCTCCTTTGGAGTTTCACCCAGAGATTTCAGCAGCTTTCAACAAAAAGTATTTCTGGGTCAAACTAATCAAATCCACAGTATTCCCATGAATCGAATATTTCTAGTGGTGCTGGTGGCTTCTGTTACAGGAAACATTAAAATTAAGAGGGACCTCATAATCGAGGCCCGAGAGAGAGAAGCATTTGCAATGCAATCGGTCTCGCCTTTGGGACCTTATAAGTATTTATCCATGCAGCAAGAGTGAGAAAAATAGGCAAACTTATTCATAGCTGCTGTTACGAAACGCCACAGAAATACAAATATGTGCCCAGGACCACACAGTGTCTGCAGCGCATTTAAGAAACATATCATGAGAGACGGAAGTGGGGTAGCGGCAAGCAGTTAGGACAGGGCAGCAATCATCAACAGGCTTTCTCATGTAATGGCCCGGTGGCTAATTAAAAAAATTTAAAAAACCTGAATGTAATGTAATTGATGCTCTTGTAAAGCCCTCGAGTTAAGTTATAACACTGCCAAACAAGCACTGAATAGCGAGAAGATAAGAGACCACTGGAGAGGCTTTCCTAAAACTGAAGGAGTCATCTCAAAGTGAAGTCTATGAATATGGGGTGTGGGAGTGGGCATATTCTGTGTAATGAAAACGAAGACAACACAAGGAACAATTACTTGTCTGGCTACTTCCAAAAGTCACAAAAGATTAAGAAGTCGATCACAGGCTGTAGGTGTAAACACTTAAAAAACGAAACAAAAAAACACAGCTTCTTTCCCGCACTGATGCAAAATAGAACATTTCCCAAATGGCAACGAAGTGGCGTAAAAAGCACTTGATGCCCCTGGGCTTGTAGGGGACTAAGGGCAGCTCTAGGATGGGCAGGGGGTTAAAACGGCTGTAGATGGGCCCTAAGGCCGCGGGTGGGGGAGACAACGGAGCACAGAAGCTACAGGAGGGCTGCAGGGGGGCTTGGGTTGCAGGTGAGGCCAGCGGGGAAGCGCAGAAGCTGCAGAGGGGCTTGCAAGAGAGCTGAGGCTGGAAAAGGGTCAATGGACCACAGTACCTGCAGGCGGGATCCAGACGACTGAGGCTGGGGAAGGGTTTCAAAGCAGCAATGAGGCTGGGTGAGTCCGTGCAGCACTGTGAGAATGCAGCAGCGACGAGGCGGCAGGGGGTGCAGTTAAAGGGGCCCCGAGGCTGTATGGAGGTCGACCCTGGTGCTGCCGGTCTATACTAGGACGAGAGTAACCCCAAAGCTGCAGCACACTCAGAGCACTACTGAAGTTGTTGGAGAGGGGGCACATACCGGCACACAGGGTAAGAGGCTGAAAGACAAGCAGCTAGTAACAAAAATGGGTGGCCGTGAAGTTTTTCAAATCTGCCCCAAGTGTGTGAAGCAGCCGAAGGGAAACAGGCATGGACATAGAATGAGGACACTTCATTACCAAATGAAAGGGATCATTTCAAGATGGCGGCGGGCTCCACTGTTCCAGGGAGACGGCCAAGCTTCCTGAAGAGAGCAGCATCCCCGAGGTCAGCCAGTGTGTTCTGGCAAAGCTGCCCCGTTCTCCCCCGTACACCCCCCATGCCTGCCGTGTGGTGCCCAAGCAGTAACCAATAAAGCCTAAAAAAATATATCGTGGCCGTGGCATGTGCGGTCATTGGGAGCACGGGAGCCATCTCAGGGAGCTAACCTCTGCTGCAAAGCTGTGTGCAATCTGAAAACCTATGGATGAGGAGTGGATTAAAAAGCACATTTTACTGGCAATGTAACTTGCATGGAGAAAATCGCTATCCACATCGCCATAACACACCTCTGTGTAATCAAGGGAACACCCCTTCCCATGAACTCATGGGGAGCACTCAAAGTAACAAAAGGAAGGAAGGGGTTAAGGGTGGGTGCATGGTGGGAGAGTGACTGAAACAAGCACAACCCCTTTGAAAAGAAGCCCAAGCACCGTCAGGGACTACTAAAAAAGCCCAAAAGAAGCCCAAGCCCGCTAATTTATCTGTAAAATGTTTTAAAAGAAGGATATGTGATGTACAGCATAAACGATCAAAAACTTAACACACATTTACTTTTTCGTTGTAGGCAGCGCATCGTCCGGCGGACTCAGGCAGGTTCATACGGGGGTGGAGGAGGGGGCGTGATGTCCACAAGTAGCCTCGTGCACAGAAAGAGGCGCTGTGTGTGAAGAAATCGGTGGGGGTGTGGGCTCTGATGAGCACCACCTCGCTGGGGAAAAGGAAGGCTCACTTTGGCAGAGGGCCGGAGTAGCCTCACGCACGGAAAGAGGTGCCGTGTGTAAAGAAATCGGTGGGGATCAGATGAGCACTGCCTTGCTGGGGAAAAGGAAGGCTCAAGTTGGCAGAGCGCCGTTAAAAAAAACAAGAAAAGAAGTCCTCAGGCAAAGACATCAACACCTAAGGTGTAACAATATAGTACTTAGGCAGTGCTGCATCCAGCCAAAACGGAAACGAAAAGGAGGGACATAAAGGGAGGATTACCCATTGGCAAACAAGTTTTTGTGAAGGACAGTAACACAGCCAAGAGCGACGATGGATTGAACCAATGGGAAGGCAGCAGGTGGGACATAAGTCCTTTTCAAATCCTTTCCCCTACTACAGGGCGTCCTGACAGCGCATGCGCTGTCTAGGCTCGACCTAAAAAAGGAACAGGGAGTGTGTCACGTACCTGGGAGCACCGAAGTTGAAGCTGATGACACTTGGTTGATCTGCGGAAACAGGAAGTCAGGCCGAGGGGAGGGACCAAGAACCTCCACGGAGCGTCAAAACGGACGAAGGAAGTGACGAGGTGTCGGCGTTGTCAGAAGGAGAAGGAGAGGACGAAGCTGTGTGTTGCGGACAGCCGGTGGCAGGGGCGACCTGAGAGACAGACCCTGAAGAACCTGAAGAGCCAGAGAGGGGAATCCAGGAAGACACACGGTCGGGAGAGAGTGAGAAGCCACCGGAGGGAGAGTCGACGACCCTTGTCTGCTGACCAGTTCCTGCTCCTTGCCACGTCACAGGAGGGACGTGCTTGACCAGGTGCTTGTATGGCTTTTAAGTCAAGCCTTTAGTACAAGGGGGTGGTGCGCTGGTTGGGGAAAAGGGACAAACAAGACACTAATCATTGTGAGGTGGCGCTAACCTCGTCAAAAGAAAGAGGAATGTTTTTCTTTTAGTTGCAGTATTTTTGTGTCCCTGCCTTATTGCTTCAGGTAGTTGGAGTTCATAGCTAACTCCTTATCCCTTTCTTTTGTGTTTTCTTTGCATGCCTGTTGTTCCTTTTCCGGGAGAGTGGGCCTCCCTTCGAATACACCCCCCTCTTCTCTACTAATCACACTAAGTGATAAAAAGAGAGAAAAAGAGAAGCACCATTCTAACTCACCTGATATTTTTCTTTATATCGAGGGCACCGGTAGACAGGAACTCCCAGGACCCTGCAGAAGAAAGAAAGAAGATATTGGGCTCAAATCATACCTTGAGACCCTTCTCAATATTTAGTTCTGATGGTTGTATAATAAAAGACAATGCCATAAGTCTTATAATAACGTTGTGTGATGACAAACATTCTGGACTGGCTCACAGAGTAATTCACCAACTAGCTGAAGGAGCTAATGATTAACAAAAAAATGAGAAACATCTCAAAAACGACAAAAATCTCCGTGGTTTGATTTCGAGATTTACAATCCTCTGAGGCCAGTGCCCCGTCCCTACTGCCCTTTCCCGGTCATGATATATTGACTGGTGATGAGCTGAAACACTATAACTTTCCCTGCGGTGGCCTGCCCAGTATAAGGTTTTGTTAATCAACTGGTCTCTGACCTGGCTCACTGGTCAGAGAACAGGACCCATATGGCATGCAGTTATGCCCACTACCTGCTCTTTTTGTTATCTCCAGGACCTTGTCTCAGGACCAGGGAGGACAATTACCCAATGACATCTGGAGGCTGAATTATTAGCTATCCTGGCCTCAGGCAGATAGCATGCTTATGATTGCCAGGTCAAAGAATGCACAGTGTGCAGCCCATTGCCATGAAGTATTCAGTGGCCCACCATGCATGTGTGCTCCATGACTGGAACTTTCTAATGCTGTTCCTACCACAAAATAAGCGGGCGCTAGACAATGGAGAAAGTTATTAGCTGCCTCAGCATCTTGCATCACAGAGGCTACTAAATGCACAGCCACATGTCAGCCCTGTCTCATGCACACCACTCTTAAAGATGCAATCACCAAGTGGGTCACCATGTTCAGAAATTATAAAATCATAGAACAGAGAGATCTTAAGCATGCTTTCGGACATTCTTTTGACCAAATTCAACAATTTGGGCTATTTCCTGGATGTCTTTACCATTAAGGTGGCTGGTTATAGGCTACAATTCTCTCACTCCATCTTTACTAGCTATTTGAAACAGCCTAATATATTCCAAGTGTCTAGGTTTTGAAAGGTTCCTAGACTCTGTTGGGTTGTTGTAGATTATCACTGAGATACTGAGGGTGAAGTTGCATGACAGGACCTGCCATATATGAAATGTAATGCCTTGATTTTCAGGCCTATCTCTAGCAGGATCTGAATAATTTTCTCTCAGTACACAGGTGAGCTTCCCAATTTGAGGTGCAGAAAACAATGTCATTCAGAAAGGTGACAGTCGAGTCGCTCAACCTGGTCATGAATTGGTCGACAACTCGACTCCTTGAAAGGTGCCAGGGGCCTTTCACAAGTCAAAAGGCATTACTGACTCAACGCCTTTGTCTATTTCAGAGACTACATTTGAAGTATATAATAAAAACAAGTGACACATGCTAAGCAGCTGGTTTGCAATACATGCCTCCATCGACCGAAGGATGAACTAAAAACAAATCAGCTTCACTGGAGTTGCCATCATGTAGGTGAAAGAATGTGGAAAGCTCTTTTGCAATATTCCATTGTGAAATCCATCTCCTATATGGAAATTGACCCCCTTGATTCTTTAGGATTTTTCCATTTCATGTGCATTAACGACCACAGCAATATAGACCAAAGTATATCAAGTATATCACATTCTGTGGAGGCAAACAGCTGCTACCAATGAATGGCATGGTGGATCCTACCCATTTCTATTTAGGTGAGAAAGGTCTGTATCTATTTTTACAATTGTATCTTGGTAGCATTGATGGCTATTAACTCAGAGCATTTTTGTGCTGCCTTCTGACATTGTGGAACCCTATTTGCTAATTTGGGCTGATTTCTAGATGTCTGTTGCATTTTTTGGGCCAGTAAGAGATTACATTACACTTTAAAAACTATCCAACACCCAGTGATATTTGGGCATTGTAAGACTCCCAAAGCAGGATAGCCTTGATGTTTGGTTGAGAGGCTTTACATTTTCACTTCTAACCTGGTATAGTATACCACAGGCAAAGCCCTACATGAAACGTTCTGCCGTTGATGGCCAGTACTTTCTTTAGCAGGGTATGAATCACTTTCTAAAGGTACACAAGGTGGCCTTGCAACATAGTCAGGACCTGTGTGTCAAGTCTTAAAGTTGTCAGGGGCATTCCCCAACTCATATATAGCTTTTTGAACAGGCAAGTTGCGCTGCTTGCACTGTGATTTAACGACGATAGTTTGATCCGCGCTGAAAAATCAGTGTGAACGGCACCACATGGAGCATCAGAGGGCACATCTTCTCGAGTTGATTTTGCTGCCGCTCAAGAAGATTTTCTACTTGAGTGGCAGCTTTCTGAACTCAAATGATTGAGACCACCAGCGTTGGAGAAATCTCGCCGAGTGCCCACCAGCGACCGAAAATCGTGCTGGGGTGCCATATCTCACTAGAGCTTGCCCACTTACCGTTTTCAAGCCGCAAGTGAGAAAAAACTCCACTATGCGTTAGTTGCCAGAATTTAGCTGGAACTCTGCGTTACAAGTGTAATGTGAAGTGGCCAAAATTCCGTCAAGTCTGCAGGCAGAGCAGAATATATCGCCCACCCCTAATTTTGATCTGCAATTTCCTAGGCATTAAATCAGTAGTGTTCAGAACATTTGAAACCCCTAAGCGATCAATGAATGAGTTTGGTCTAGGCATTGGGGTACATCAGACTTTATGAATAAGTTAAGACCCTTGGTCTCCACATAGGTCTTATATTTTATTGTGCCTGCCTGTGCATTGGTATTTGGTAACAGAATCAGTGGCCTTGGCAAAACACTTAACCATAAGCAAGCACTTGAACTTTTTTTTCCTTAATACTTGTCATCTTGCCAGGATGTCCAACATTGCACATCACACAGATCATCTGGGTTGCACCACGTAATAAAGGGTGTAATTTTTATTTATTTTATTTGTATTGTTTTCTGCCTGTGAATTAAATGTGCTGATGCTAAAGCAAATGAGGAATATCGGGGACAGCATCAAGCTATATAGTACACTTGAGAGCAGGTGAGTTTTGAATTTCTTGTGGAAGTGCAGATGTTACTAAGCAGTGGCCTGGCAGCAGGAGACAGGGAGCTAAATCTAATCCGCCATCCAATAACTAAATGTAGTTGACAGAGATGTCAAAGGGTCTCTCCTCTTAAGTAAACAATTAGAGAAGGGCATTTGGCATCTCGTGGAAGGATTTGTTTTGCAACGGATTGAATCAATGCTCCTCGCAGTGCAAAAAACATAAAACAATGATTGCTGTTTGTACACAATGCATGCATGAGATAAAGAATTCAATGGAACGAAAAGAGTGATGATAGTGTGTACTTTTATATATAAAAATATTCCCTGAAGCATTCCAAAGGAAGCAGGTCGCAGGAGGTGGAAAAACGAAGTGAAAAGCTCTGCAACTCCTGAGATGAGGATTAGTCTGCAGCCTCAAGCATTTCAACCTCTCTATAGACCACATTATCGTACTCAAAAGCCTGTAAGAGTAGGTGAGTGCCTGGACCTGCCCTGATATGGTTCCAGACTTTCCTTATTAACAGGGGCCACCAAATCAGGACAGGCAGAGCCCAGGCACCATGAAATGTATAACTTGCTGGGAACCTTAGGTGTCTGAAACCTATTTGCTGGTTTATGGTGGAACACGTCATAAAGTTAAGCACTATATTTAGTATACCTAAGGTCATTTTTCACAGAGTTCCAGGCTCTGCAACAAAAATGTTTATCCCACACTACTGTATCCTCAACAGAAGACTCAGGTTTATTCACACTGCTACAATTGCACAGATCCTGGTCAAACTTAACACACACACAGTTTGATCCCTCAAGATGCGTTATGTCTGGACCTAGAATGCCCTTTACCAGTCACTATGAACCCTACTGATTTACCTACTATTCGGGAGCTTTGTGAAAACTGTGCTCTTTAGATAAGCCTTCTTACAAGTTAGTGTAACCCCCTCTTTTCTGCTTCCTGAAGAAACTGGACATAACACTATGAACTTTTACCCATGCCATTGCTATGGGGATCATCTTGATGGAGCAGGGTTTTAAAAAAAAAAACCTGCTCGAATTGAAACCCCTAGTAACATTTTCTAATTTTTCTAATAGTGTGCAGTGAAAAACGTGTGGTTTTAATAATTAACATGAAGGAAAATAATACTGCACAAGCATGTACTAAAGCACTGAACTAGGCCGCTAATGCTTGACTAATGAAAATAAAGAGACTAATGCTGCTTTTTGTGCACGTTATTAACGTTTGTCAGGCAAACCTCCCATGGGTTGCGCATGGTTAGATGCAGCATTTGGGAGGGTGAGTAAAGAAAAGAATTTCAAAATGAGTAATTATATTTGTTTTATTTTCTGTAGAAGCATGGGTTAAGCAAAATAAAGAATTATTAACTGAAAAAGTAAAAGACAATGTGAATGGAAGGCAAACGCGAGCGACCTTCGAATTTATGTGTGCCTGCCAAAAGTTAAACGTGAAGACGAAAAACAATCGACAAGTGATGAACGTTTCCTCTGGAAGCGCACGAGTGGCACAAGAAGTAACAGAACTTGACACATTTGCAGAGAGAGAAGGAAACTGAAGTCTGAAATTGTATACTTGTATTTCCTGAGATGATGTAGTTGTGATGTTGAAAAAACAAAACAATAGAACATTGAGAGAGATGGACATGCCGAGTGTGGTGTGACAGTACACCCCCTTCCTTAACCAATCACGATGTAGTTTTGTTCCAGACTTGAAACAAGCGTGGGTTGGACATTTGGGTTTAAGGGTATAATTGAGGTGCCCTGGTGGGAGGGGTTTCGTTAGGTTGGCGATGATCGTCGCTGTCGTCGGTTTGCTGTAGAGGCCTACCTGTTTCTTCCTGTTCCTGATTCCTGACTTAGACTTTGCCCTTACAAATCTTCTTGAGGGGCCCTGCTGCTCCCATGGCCAGAGAGCAGATTTCCTGTTTCCTTCTGGGTTAGTATAGATAGAAACCTGAATTTGCATAATCATTTGCAAATGTATTTTGTTTCTGAAACTTTTCTCTCTTCGCCTTTCCAATCCTTCAATGCACTGTCGATGTGATGAGATTTGTCATTTTCTCTTTGCTAATTGTTTATTCAGTGATATTCCATGGTTTTGTACTGTGTATTGGTACTTGATGAGCATTTATTCCACATTATTTAGATAAAACATTATAAATATACACTCTGTGTACGTCTTTATTTAGAGAGTGTCATTAATTATTGTCATCAACTATTCAACTATAAAAAGATGCCATCGTCACATTATTTGTCTATGAGTGATGCAGGTTCGGTTGGAGATTGGTAAGTTAGGTCTGAACTTTGCATTTTACACTGAACCCAGCGCGAAGGGACTTTGTTGGGTAATGTAATTGGGCCTTGTTTGTTTGCAAATTTATTGATCCCTGAGTGCTGGATCAGTTTTGGTAGCAGAGGATGGTTTTTGATTAATATTGATTAGTTTGGCAATAATTATTGATTATTGATTTTTGGTTATTAATATTAGAGTTAGTGTTCGTTTTGTTTCATGTAGTCTGGAAATACGGGTACGGAGTTGCCTAAGATCCCGGGATGATGATGGTGATGAGGTTAATTTAGCCTTAAGGGGCAGAGGAATCTTGTGGAAAAGTATCACACTGCAGAAGTACTTTGTCTGTTGTCGTAATATCAAACAGTGAGATGCTGTTAATGTTATTTTAGGGTTTCATTCTGTTGAGAAAAGGTTGTGTGAAATAGTGGAAAGTCCGCTTCCGAAATTTTGGCTTTACATCCCCAAAGGAGTACCAAGACTTTTTTCACTCGTAAATTCTCTTCTGAAACTTTGGCTAGTATCCCCAGAACAGTACCAAGACCTCTTTTCACTTGATTGGGAGTAGAGTAGCGCTGGTCGTTATTTTACTAGAAGTAAAAGAAATCTATTTGAATGTTCGAACTATCTCTTTAATTAGTGGAGCAGACAAAGTAGCATTGTTTTGTGTTGTTTCTAACAAGAATTTAGTTAAGAAAAACCTTGTAGTACATTGCCATATTATTTTGTAAAGGGAGGGTCAGTAGCAGGAGTTAGACTGACGTCACAAAAAGCCGCGCTGGCATTGGTCGAGATAGTAGGTGTGTAGTGAGCGGTGATTGGTTGGTTGGTGTGAGTCATGCTGGTATTGGTTGAAATTCAGCTAATAGGGTGAGAGGAATTACGGAAAGTTTCCTTTGTTTGTTTTTGGTTTATTTAGCGAGAAAGAGAGTTTAAAATGAAGATGGTAAAAAGAATACAAGATTTCATTAAAAAGGATAAGCCAATAGTTACTAGGGAGGGGCTTCCTGTACCTCCTCCAAGATCACCTGCTTCTTTCATGATGTTGGAGCGTGGATATCATACATGTACATGGTTAGAGAATTGGATGGGTTACACGGAAGATGATGGAGTTTTAGCTTTTCCAAAGCATGAAACTTTTAACGTGAGGATATTGGAAAATTTGAGGAGACAAATGAATTCATTAAAACCAAATCCCAGACCTATGCAGTATGAGGCACTTGAAGAATGGGAACATGAAGCGTATAAAAGAGAGAGAGAGACAGGAATGGGATAAGATATAGGAATACATTGAGGAGATATTCAGAAGCTAGGTGGGATGATCAGATGAAGAGATGGAGAAGAGAAGTGATTGCGAATGGGTTATATCCGGTAATAGTTGCTGAGGATCAAGCTGGAGGAAAATATAAAGAGAAAAAGAATAATGTAGAGACTTCAGAATTAGACATTGATCCAAATGAAATCGATTATGAATTATTAGATGAGATGCTATTAAAAAGACCTCCACCACATCAGGAGAGCCCGGATGGGACTTCTCCGAGTGCACCGTTAATTGAAATAGAAGTTCCACAAGTCCCACAAGTTTCACAAGTTACAAATGTTCCGGTAGCTTCACAGTCTTCATTAGGTACTCGAGAGTTACAGGAAAAAGAGATTGACATGTTAAACAGAACAAGAGAGAGGTTGACTCAGAAAATTAGTCAGTTGAGTTTGAATGCAGAAGCATTGTCAGTACCAGTAACAATTGGTCCTATAGTTCCATTGTACAGTGAGGGTCAAAATATTTCGAGAGTGCATACATTGAAAATTTCTATGAATAGTGTCAGGAATGCTAGTGGATTGGAACCAGTTGAGAGGACTGCTTCATTGATTGATCTTCCAATAAATGAAAAGGTGATTGAAACACCAAAAAGAAGTGTGCATATAGATCCTAGGAAACTAGTGCAGAATGTGAGAGAAATGACTTCAGTATCAGGGGGTTCAGTGGGACCTTCGCCGGAGGAGTTAGATGATTGGATAAGAGGAATAGAAACTAATAAGTCTAAATTGAGTATAGATATAGGTAAATTGAGAGTAGATCTGGAAGAAATGATTAATGGTACAATAAGTCCAGAGAGATTGAGTAAATATCAGGATGAAGAGTTGCTATTTTTGTGTAAAAATATTACATGGAGATCAAAGAATTTACATGAGAAATTGGTAGAGGTTGCACAAGAATATGGAGTAGATATTGGGAAATCTAAAGCTTTGCAGAAAACATATGGATTGGACTTTACTGAAAAGGATTTAGAGAGTCTGAATACGTCTGGTAAACGATTGCAAATAAAAGAGTTGATTAATACCTTGAAGAGATGGGGTGATGTGGAACGATGGAAAGGTAGATGGGCGAAAAAGAAGGAAGAAATGATTGCTGACAAAAATGTGAATGCATCTTTACTTCCATTAGGAGAAGCAGAGCAAGTTGAAATGGTATATCCAATGAGAGAAGTTCCAGGTGGTGGATATGTTCACATACCTTGGTAAAGACAGGCTATATTGTCTTTTACTAATGATTTCCCCAGATTGAGAGAAAAGCCTGTCGAGTGGTACAAACAGGTAGAGAGGTTTGTAAAAGTTTCAAAGGTCTTATTGAAAGATTTTGATGGTTTATTTGACATTGTAGTTCCAGATGATTTATGGACTGAGTGTAAAATTGCAGTTGATTGGCCAAAAGAAGAATATCCTAGAGATGTTAAAACAGGAGCACCTTCAGAAGAGGTGATGAAAAAATATAATCAGGTAATTACTTACCTGAAGGGTAAAACTTCTCCAAAAGAAACATATTGGGTTAAAATTGATAGGACAACACAGGAGTCAAAGGAATCAGTACATGCATATTATGAGAGTCTTTTACAGGTGTTTAAACAATATAGTGGCTTTGAAAGTATAACTGACAAAGATATGGGACATTTTGTGTATAGGTTTGTATTTGGATTGAAGCCTGAGATTAGTAATATGATTCAGCAACATTTGATTTGTTGGCAGAGTAAGACAGTGGATGAGATTTTGAGATATGCTAAGTATTGTAGTGATGATATTGAGTCGAGGCATAAGAAATTAAAGGAGAAGTTGATGTGGGCTCAAGTAAAAGTGGCGCAACAGAAAGATGGGAATTATGTCAATGGTTCTCAAAGAGATTTTCAAATGAAAGGACAGAATCAGAATTTTCAAAATGGTCAGGTACCTAAAATGAATGGTGTATTAAATGGTGGAAAAGGTAGAGGTAAGAATAATAGAGAAGAAATGAAAAAGAAATATCCTTGTCATGCGTGCGGAAAGTTAGGGCATTGGAAGAACGAGTGTAAGTCCTTGCTAGGAAATAATGGAATGATTCAAAATGTCAATCCGCAGATTCAGAATGAAGCGGTTGTGAATCAACAACATGTGTAACAGCAACAGGTAATTACACCACAGGTTCAACAAATACAAGTACCTCAAGCTCCTATGCCAAATAATGTGAATGCTCAGGTACAGAGATACGGTGCGAATGCTGGATTTCACTAGAGTGAACAAGTTGGTAAGAATCAGAATGTACAACAATATTGGTTGCAGTGTCCTGAGAGTGATTCAGATTCATCTCAATGACGGTGCCTGAGGGGGGAGGAAGAGTGCGTGCTTGGCGCATCTCTAGTGGTAGATCAATCAGGTCCTTTTGTTGATGGGAAAGTGGAAGGTAATAATATTACATTCCTTGTGGACACTGGTGCTACCGTTCTACTGTAAGAGCAGCAGAAATTCCAAACCTACCCCTCTCGGGAGAAACTATCCAAGTTGTAGGAGTTTCAAATAAGTATATTAGAACTCCAGTGACCAAACCAATGGAGGTTCATATTGGAGAATTCAGAGATATGCATCGTTTTGTGGTATGTGACACGAGTCCAGTGAATCTTTTAGGTAGGGATTTACTTTGCAAGATTAATTGCACCATCTATTGTACACCAGATGGTATTGCTTTTCAGACACCAGATGAAGATGCTGCTTTTAAAATGATGTTAGCAAAGCAAGGGAGAGAAGTAAATTATCTATATTCATTGCTCACATTTGAGGATTTGCCCGGTGAGTTGAGAGACAAAGTGAGAACAGATGTGTGGGATTTTACAGGAAAAGAAATTGGACTGATGAAAGGTGTTGACCATATTCAAATTACAATAAAGCACGGTGCAGAGTTTCCAAAAACACCACCATATAAGAAGAGTCCTTGAGACAATAGCAGGAGTTATTCCTGTAATAGAGCAAATGATTGAACAAGGCATTCTAAAAAAATATTGGGAAGTCCTTGCAATTCACCTATTATGGGAATTAAGAAACCAAGTGGAAAATACAGAACAGTGCAAGATTTGCGAAAGATAAATAAAATTGTGGTACCTTGCTGTCCAATAGTGCCAAACCCAGCAGTGATTCTTTACCAAATTCCTTGTGATACAGAATGGTATACAATGATTGATTTGTGTCAAGCATTTTTCTCGATACCTTTACATCTGGATAGCCAATATTTGTTTGCTTTCCGGTTCGGAGACCGTGTTTTGGCATTGTGCCGAGTTCCTCAAGGGTATACAGAGAGTCCTTCAATTTTTAATCAGATTTTGAAAAAATGTCTAGAGTCATTGGTTATGCCAGAAAATTCAGTGTTAGTGCAGTATATTGATGACCTACTGGTGGCATCAAAAACACGAGAAGCATGTGTGACAGATACAATTGCTCTACTGAATCATTTGGCAGAAGGTGGGCATAAAGTGTCACCAGCAAAATTACAATTTTGTCAGAAAGAAGTTCAATATTTGGGACACAAAATTGAACAAGGAGCTAGGAGAGTGTTACAGGATCGAATCAATGTGATTTTGCAAATGGAACCTCCCAAAACACAGAAAGAAGTTTGAATGTTTTTAGGCATGGTAGGATATTGTAGGCAGTGGATTAGTGGATTCTCACTGATTGCCAAACCTCTACAGAGGTTGACTCACAAAGATGTGACTGATCTGATTGAATTGGATGAAGAAAGCATGAAAGCATTCATTGAGCTGCGAGATAGTCTTTGTCGAGCACCTGCATTGGGAATGCCAGACTATACAAAAGATTTTGCATTGTTCTGTTGCGAGAGAGATGGGTGTGCGCTTTCAGTTCTTACACAAACACATGGAATGGCACATCGACCAGTGACATATTTTTCTGCTACTTTGGATTCAGTGGCTGCAGCATTACCAGGTTGTTTGAAAGCAGTGGCTGCTACTTGTGTGAGTCTTGAGCAGAGTGAGTCGATTGTTATGGGACATCCAGTGAAAGTATATGTGCCACACTCTGTTGAGATCCTATTAACTCGCACACGAACACAGAACATGATGTACAGTCGTTTGACTAAATACGAGAGAGTGATTCTGGGTGCTGAGAATGTGACAGTAACAAGATGTACAACATTGAATCCAGCAACTTTGTTGCCGAGTTCAAGTTGTGAAGAAGTGAGAGACAATGCAGATCATGATTGTTTGGATGTGACAGAGTTGTGTACAAAACCAAGACCTGACATAAAAGATACACCACTGGAAGTGTCAGATTGTGTGATGTTTGTGGATGGATCTTGCCTGAGAGATGAAAAAGGTGTATTGAGTGCTTCGTATGCTGTGTGTACAGTGGCTATGGTTCTTGAAGCATCCTGTCTAATAGGGATAAATTCAGCACAAATTTCTGAATTGATTGCAATGACTAGAGCGTGCATAATTGGCACAAATTTGAGAGTAACCATATTCACTGATAGTCAATATGGTTTCGGGGTGGTGCATGATTTTGGTCAATTGTGGATGCATCGTGGATTTCTGACTTCTTCAGGATCACCAATAAGAAATAGTAAACATGTAAAAAATTTACTGAATGCACTACAATTGCCTAAAAATATTGCAGTGGTTAAATGTTCAGCACATAAGTCAGGAAATGATTATGTGACCAATGGGAACAGATACGCAGACCAAGTGGCTCGTTTCTGTGCAGAAAATTCTATTTCAATAAACAGAGGAAAAGAGAAAAATAATACAAATTGTCACTTGATGTTCTTTGCAATACAAACATGGGATGAAATTAAACAGTTGCAGGAAGAAGCTAGTGATGAGGAAAAAGAAATTTGGATCAAATCAGGATGTAAAAAGAGATCTGATGATGAAGTATGGGTGTATGTAGACGAGAGACCAGCAATGCCAGACTGTTTACTTTCACAGATGGCAAGAATGTAATATGGTTTAATACATGTTGGGAGAGATGCTATGATTAGACTCTTCAAACAGTCATGGTATAATCCAAAGTTCAGGGTCATTGCAGAGAGTCTATGCCAAAGATGTACAGTGTGCCAGCAGCAAAATCCAGGTAGAAAGACAGTTGGGGCAGAATTGGAAAAGCTGCAGGACCTTTTACAAGGTTGCAGGCAGATTTCATAGAATTCCCTCCTTGTAATGGACTAAAAAATGTGTTCGTTTTTGTTTGTCTGTTTTCTCGTTGGGTGGAAGCATATCCAACAAGAAGGGACGATAGCTTGACTGTTGCTAAATTGCTGTTAAGAGAGATAATTCCTAGACTTGGATTTCCAGTCTCTTTAGAAACGGATAGAGGAACTCATTTTAATAATGAAATAATTCAGATGATTTGTGCAGCGTTACAAATTGAACAAAAGCTGCATTGTGCCTATCGACCAGAAGCATCAGGAGTGGTCGAGCAAATTAATGGCACTATCAAATCAAGACTGTCAAACGTTTGTGCATTTACAGCACTGAAATGGCCAGATGCTTTACCCTTGGTATTGATGAGTCTGAGAAGTATTCCTGATAAAAAGACTGGATTATCCCCACACAAAATTATAATGGGGAGAGCAATGAGACAGCCATTTGTACCAGCAAATCAACTGATGAATATTACTGATGAGCTGGTGCTTGATTATTGCAAAGGATTGGCTGATGTAGTGCGTTCTGTATCTCATCAGGTTGGAGAAATTGCAACTACAACTCAGCAAGAACAAGCACATGATCTAAGTCCAGGAGGGTGGGTCCTGGTGAAGAAACACGTGAGAAAATCGTGTTTGGAGCCTAGATGGCATGGCCCTTACCAAGTGACACTGGTGACAACGACAGCAGTAAAGTGTGGTGGCTTACCGAATTGGATACATGCAAGTCACACAAGAAGAGTCCCAAGTCCACTTGAAAGACAAGAAGAAGCAGAAAGTGGAGAAAATGAAGTTGTAGAGTCTGAAGTTACAGATTCTGAAGTTAAACAAGGAACAAGTCGAATAGAGTGGGCACCAGCTACTGGGTCTCAAAAGACTGCTGTTGAGAAAGAAAAAGAGAAAGTGAAACAAGAGCAAGTACAACAGAGAAAAGGACCGAATAAAAGAACTTGCGAACTTGACAATGAAGTAACGGAAGCTGTGCAAGCAAAGAAAGCAAGAAAAGGTGAGGTGTGGCCAGAAGGAGTGAAAAGACTGAAATACACTCTGAAGCAAAGATCACCTGACACAATAATTGAAGTTTCAGATCAGACTGAGCAAAGTGAGTCTGAAGAAGTATCAGTTCGTAAAACGAAAAGAGTGAGGCTTCCAAATAAGAAATACATAGCACCAGAATGGACAGATGTGGTGTTGGAAGAAATTGAGAACACAGATCAGATCAAAGAAAACACCGGTACAGAACAAGGTGAAGGAGACAGTTTTGAACCACCTTAAAAGAACTGTGAAAAATAAGGTGTAACAATTTTGAGAAAATTATTCTGAATCATTCAAAAGACTTGAAGAAGAAGAAGATATAAAAAAAAAAAAAGAAAAAGAGGGGGTAAAGAAGAAAAGCCATTAGTGTGAGGATACACTACTTTGGATAGATATTATTTTTGGATAGATATTTTTATAGATTAGATTGTTTTAGATATTTTTTGATTCTAAGTTAGATTTTTTTGTTTTTTTCTTAGTTTTTTAGTTTTTTTTTATAATTAGTACAAATTTAATTAGAAATGGCAAATAAAGCAGAGACTGGACATCAAAATCATAGTTTTAAATGTAAATGTATTAATGCTTGCTTATTTAGTATATTTTTACTAATGATAGTATGGTTAACACTAATTGTCATTGTGCCTGTCTTAATGGTAACTAATCAAAAGAATGACTAATATTAATGGTGTGATGAGTGAAAAAGTAGATACTAAAGGTTTAGAGGAAGACTCACATACTAAAATGGAAAAGATGAAAGATGACAGTATCTATCATCATGATAAACCAAATAAGATTTTTCGTTAAATGTCTTTACCAAATCATTGTATGAGTATGTTGACGTAATGGATGCGAGAGATTGTTATGTGTGCATGCAATTACTGTAGTCTGTCTCAGAGGGGGTGACATTTCATCACCTACCTTTAACATATGGTGTATCTTGTAGTGTCTTAACAAGTTTGTTCTACGAGAGGGGAAGTCTCCAATATTTCTACTCTAACATGGATTTAGTATTCTCAGAAATTCCTATTAGAAGGAATATTAATAAAATAAATAGTGTTAGAAATGCGGAATATACAGGAGAATTTTTTCATTCTACATAAACAATAGATACAGTATATGCATGTAGACATAACCTAACTTGTAGATTACGATTTGAAGAAATAGAATTCATTAACATGTTTGAAGATAGAAGACAAGAGTTTCAGAGAAAGGCTGCTGAGCAAAAGTCTCATGTACCTCCATGGGCTTTCAGAGAGGGAGATTACAAGAAGGGTGAGACTTACGCTGCCATGACCCTAGACTGGTATCATAGAGGGAAGCTTTGTTTACTTAGACAAAAGACTGACTATAATAATTATTTCATTGGTTCTAGTGAATGTGATCATACGTTTCTAGTTACGGGAGGATGGGGATTGAAAGGAGGAACTGATCCTGTCTTTCCGGGAATCTATTATGTGTGTGGTAAGAATGCCTACTATATGTTGCCTGCACATTGGTATTTAGCAATAGTATTTCCTAAAATTTACCACATGGATGAGAAACATAGAATCAATGAAATAAAGAATGGACTAATACGTAATAAGAGAGCGAGTTTTTCAGAAATTATAGGATGTGTTTTTGGAGCATTGATACCTTCAGTTGGAGTTATACTAAATTCGCACAAAATTAGAAAATTGTCCACAGTGGTTGATCGTTTATCAACAGACACTGCTGGTGGGTTTCTAATGATCGATACTGAGATGGTTGCAATTAGATCTATGGTTTTACAGAATCGACTTGCCCTTGATGTTTTATTGGCTAAAGAGGGTGGAGTCTGCAATATATTGAAAGTACAACAATATTGTACTTATATCCCCTGACAAGAGTAAAAATCTTGAGGGGTATATTAAGAATATTACAAATCGTCATCAAGATTTATCCGAATTGAAGGTTGATGGTGCTTGGGAGAAACTTGGTAAGAGTTTTTCCTCTGTGGGAAATTGGTTTTCTACATTTGGGAATAGTCTATTAGGAAGAATATTAACACCTATTATTGCAGTGGCTACAGTGATATTAATGATTTTCTTGATTTATAAATGTTGTAAATGCAAGAAAGAGACATCTGATAATAAACGAAGAGCAAGAAAAAGAAAGAGAGAAGAAATAGAACTATAGCATAGAAGAGGAAACTATTATGAAATGATGAGGGATCTAGATGGAATAATGATAAAACGCGAGAGAAGAACAGCTTTTTAAGTGACAAATTGTATTGGTGGGTATTTGGTGATGGCTCAAAGACGCCATCAAAGGGGGGATTGATGGAGCAGGGTTTTCGAAAAATAAAACCTGCTCAAATTGAAACTCGTAGTAACATTTTCTAATTTTTCTAATAGTGTGCAGTGAAAAACGTGTGGTTTTAATAATTAACATGAGGGAAAATAATACTGCGCAAGCGTGTACTAAAGCACTGAACTAGGCCACAAATGCTTGATTAATGAAAATAAAGAGACTAATGCTGCTTTTTGTGCACGTTATTAACGTTTGTCAGGCAAACCTAACATGGGTTGCGCATGGTTAGATGCAGCATTTGGGAGGGTGCGTAGAGAAAAGCATTTCAAAATGAGTAATTATATTTGTTTTATTTTCCGTAGAAGCATGGGTTAAGCAAAACAAAGAATTATGAACTGAAAAAGCAAAAGAGAATGTGGAGGGAAGGCAAAGGCGAGCGACCTTCGAATTTATGTGTGCCTGCCAAAAGTTAAACGTGAAGACGAAAAACAATCGACAAGTGATGAACGTTTCCTCTGGAAGCGCACGAGTGGCACAAGAAGTAACAGAACTTGACACATTTGCAGAGAGAGAAGGAAACTGAAGTCTGATATTGTATACTTGTATTTCCTGAGATGATGTAGTTGTGATGTTGAAAAAACAAAACAATAGAACATTGAGAGAGATGGACATGCCGAGTGTGGTGTGACAGTACACCCCCTTCCTTAACCAATCACGATGTAGTTTTGTCCCAGACTTGAAACAAGTGTGGGTTGGACATTTGGGTTTAAGGGTATAATTGAGGTGCCCTGGTGGGAGGGGTTCTCGTTAGGTTGGCGATGCTGATGGCGTTAGGTGTGATCGCCGCTGTCGTCGGTTTGCTGTAGAGGCCTACCTGTTTCTTCCTGTTCCTGATTCCTGACTTAGACTTTGCCCTTACAAATCTTCTTGAGGGGCCCTGCTGCTCCCCTAGCCAGAGAGCAGATTTCCTGTTTCCTTCTGGGTTAGTATAAATAGAAACCTGAATTTTCATAATCATTTGCAAATGTATTTTGTCTCTGAAACTTTTCTCTCTTCACCTTTCCAATCCTTCAGTGCACTGTCGATGTGATGTGATTTGTCATTTTCTCTTTGCTAATTGTTTATTCAGTGATGTTCCATGGTTTTGTACTGTGTATTGGTACTTGATGAGCATTTATTTCACATTATTTAGATAAAACATTATAAATATACACTCTGTGTACGTCTTTATTTAGAGAGTGTCATTAATTATTGTCATCAACTATTCAACTATAAAAAGATGCCATTGTCACATTATTTTTCTATGAGTGATGCAGGTTCGGTTGGAGATTGGTAAGTTAGGTCTGAACTTTGCATTTTACACTGAACCCAGCGCGAAGGGACTTTGTTGGGTAATATAATTGGCCTTGTTTGTTTGCAAATTTATTGATCCCTGAGCGCTGGATCAATCTCTACTGACTGTTTTCTCTCATAGAACTTCATGCACTGATGCCAGTTCCAGGCACTATAAATGAAATGTCTCATGACTGTAAATAACAGATGTTATCATTACCCAATGAAACGCTGCTAGGTTTATCAGTGGCCAAGTGGGATTCTAACTTTTGACCTTAAATGTCTTCTTCTCTTTGAGGAGACGTTCTTTGGGTTTCGGCCTTAACACTTACTACTGAATACGTACAGCAGACATCATCTAAAAAGCACCATGATGTCATTTTAATGCAGCATGTTGGTGCTTTATATGACAATAAGATGTTGTTATGACAATAGATGCAAAACGTTTATGATTAACTTTGCTTTGATGCTTTACATTCTTTTTAGACTTTAATAGATGTTCATTGAATTAAAACATGTAGACACTTTACAAGTATCACTCATAGAGATCTTATGCATGAATCATGTAGGCGGACCACAAGAGAGAGCTACTGGTATGCAGTGAACTCATTGGAGCAAACTTTGTTTAATGCCATGCATATGTTGCTGCGGTAAGGAATATGGGGGCATATTCACAAGGAGTTATCGCCGCGTTAGCGGCACTTTTCTGCCGCTAATGTGGCGATAATTTTATCGCTCTATTACCAAGCTGTCGCTAACAGCGGTTAGCGACAGTTTTTAGACGAAAACGTCCGTTGTAAAGATCGCCACTTCTGTTAGCGATAATTATATGCAGGAGAGGTGTTCCTGTGCAAAAACGGCCGCAAACCCCACTACTCCATATTCACAAGGGGATCCCTGAAGTTCTGAAGACCAAAAAATCTGTCTCTAACTGCAGTTAGAGCCAGTTACTTAAGACAAGAAAATAGCTGGTCTTAAAAATCGGGATAACACTTGGGGCCTCATCTCAGCAGGTTTTGGTGCTGGACATTGCTTGCCAACAAAAACCTAGAAAGGGTTTGGCTTACACTGCAGCAAGGCTAAGCCACATATAATCGAAAAACCAAAAAGATGCCCATGCTGCTTTTTTACTCCGATCCTTAATCATTAAGCATTGAGACAAAACAATGCCAAAAATAACCACTTTTTCCGTTGGATTTAATCAAAAAACTTTTCTTTTTTTATCAAGAATTTCACCACTAACATATTACAAACATTTTACAATTTGTGAAGAAGGATACTCAAAACAAAAAATAAATATACAATAGAAACATTTACATATTTACACATCAACATCACATATACCACTTTCTACACCCCATTCACTCAACCTCATCGTGCATTCATTCCCTCTCATACCCTTTTTCCCATTCAAGCGAACACACAAACCCGCGTTTGTTTTTAAATGTTAACACGGACACTTTGAGAAAAAACAATAAACTAAAAGGCCATCAAACGGACTAACTCCATCAATTCTAAACAAATTGTAGTTCTATCTATGATTGGCCTTAAATCAACGGTCTACGCGTTTCGAACCCCTCCAAGTTCGGGGGTTCTCATCAGGACCAGAATAGCTTACTCAAAATTCAGAATTACGCTGGTATTAGACCCTTTTAACTTTCTCCAAGCTGTTCAATTTGTGGCTGACAGGGGGTGAACTGAGGCCACACGCGCTGCTTAGTGCCTGCTACATATCTTGGTTGGTGTTCCTTGTATGCTTGATATCAATGATTTGGCGGTGGACTGCAAACTGACTTTTTCATTTGTTTATCTTCACTCGTGTTCGGCAGGCAGATCAGTTATACTCAGTATTCACAGCGGATCGTTTCCGATCAAGGGTGCTCCTTGCGGGTGATACTGCAGCCTTCAGTGATGGCGATGGCGATGTCCGGACGGGAGCAGAGGTTGGTCCTGGCAGGCGAGGTGGCGTCCAGGGTTGATGGCGAGGAGGGTGCTGGCGTCGTAGCGGTGGAGTGTCCAAGAGGAAGGCTCCTTGGTGCAGAGCACGGTCCAGGGGCAGACGGACGCAAACGGCGTAGCCTATGGATTGCCTTTGGCACGGGAGACGACCATTACAATGCAGGCACTACATCGTTAACAACGCAACTCTGACAACGCAGGTGCCTTTACATCGCATTTGATTACAATGCATTGTGAGGTCAGTAATGGGGTAATTTAAAGTTTTTCGGGTGGGTATGGGTTTCAGATGTCAAATATGGAAACTGGGGTGTGTTTTGGGATAAAACATGGAAATTGGGGTGTGTTTTGGGGTAAAATATGGAAATTGGGGTGTGTTTTGGGGTAAAATATAGAAATTGGGGTGTGCATTTGGGTCAAATTTGATTTTTGGGTGGGTTATGGGGGCTCAAAAAGGAATTCCAGGGTTCACGGTTGGGTTTGGGGTGCAAAGGTTAGTTTTGGGTTGCACTCACTGAAGTGGGAATAGTGAGATTAATGTCTCCGCTATGCAACACCTACTCTACTGTTGCAATGTGCCTAGTATTAGTATGCATCGGAATGGAATGCGATGTTATGGCATGCGTCGCAACTATGTATGTGCCTTTGGCACACGAGTGGTACGTTCGCTGTGCATGAGCGCACAGTGGCCGCCCTTGAGAAGTGCTGAGGGGGGGCTGGACAGCTGTGAGGTGGTAAACCCTGGAAAGAACACTGGATGGGGCGTGGACGCGGGGATGTGTGTGTGAGTGGGTGTTGTAAAAAATGTTATGTGGGAAGTCTTACCTCGAAGCCGGGTCCCGTGTCTTCGTAGCTCCTGCTCTCCTGCTTCTGCTTCCAGGAAAAGGAAGTAGGCAGCCAGGCTCCCTCCCCTGAGTCAATCACAACGCTGCGATGCGGTGGTGGGATTGGTAATTGGCAACAGGACAAGTCATGCAGCCAGGGGCCGGAGGGGTGGGCATGTTCTCCATGCAGGCTGTAATGCAGCCTGCATTGCGAACAGGGAAGTGCGCAGGACAGCTTTGGGCGGACTGAGTGGGTCGGCCAAACAGTCATTGCACACTTGAGTGGGCATGCCAATCCACCCATGCCCTACTCCGTGTTTGGAGCAGTCCTACCCACCCTCCTACCCCTTGAGGATACATAGCAGGATTACATCAGTCAGTTATCCCTTGTTTTTCCCTTTGGAATCTGTTTTTTTGTATTCTCTGAGCCCGCGCTTCCCACCTCCTGCCGCTGCTGCCCCTGCAGCCCCGCCCCCTGTCCTTGCCCATTCCCGCCTCCCAGCTGATCGTTCCTCCCCCCTCCCCTACTAAATGGAGGCCGCTGTGCGGTTGCGCGCAGCAGGCACGCCAAAGGCATGCCTAAGGCATGCCCGTCTGCGCCCGTCCGCAACGAGACCACAACCAGCGCCAGGAAACCTGGATCTCGAGCCACCCACTGCTACAGCACAGCCACCCTCCATGCACTCATCCCCGGAAAACTCAGAGACTGCCAACAGGCCTTGCCAAACACGACCCACATCCAGTTCTCCTGCCTCCACTGCCGCCAGACCTTAACCACCATCCCGGCCTCCAACACAGCCGACAGCTGCCTGAAGCTCAACGCCGAGAAGACAGAAGTCCTCGTCCTTGGAACCACCCCTTCAGCATGGGACAACACCTGGTGGCCGACCGCCCTCGGAAGCCCACCTACCCCTTCGGACCATGCCATAAACCTTGGCTTCGTATTCGGCTCATCCCTCACCATGAACCGACAGGTCAATGCCGTCACCTCCAGCTGCTTCAACACCCTCCGCATCCTCCCCAAGACCTTCAAATGGATCCCCCCAGAGCCAAGGAAGACAGTCACCCATGCACTCATCACCAGCAGACTGGACTATGGAAACGCACTCTACTCCGGCATTAACAAGTCCCTACTCTGCAAACTCCAGACATTACAGAACACCGCCGCCAGACTCATCCTCGGCATCCCCCGGCACGAACACACCTGCAACCCCTACGAAGACTCCACTGGCTCCCCGTGGAGAAAAGAGTCACCTTCTAAGTCCTCACTCACGCCGACAAATGCCTACACAACAACAGACCCAAATACCTCAACGATAGAATCAACTTCCACATACCCAAAAGAAACCTCCGATCTCCCAATCTCGCACTGGCCGAAACCCCACGCATCCACAGAGCCAGAGCAGGCAGAAGATCCTTCTCCCACATTGCAGCCAAGACCTGGAACGAACTACCGGCAGACATCAGACGCGCCCCCTCCCTGAACACCTTCAGGAAGACCCTCAAGACATGGCTCTTCGGCTAACAGATCTGCAGACCCCCCCTCTGCGCCTTGAGACCCTCACGGCTGAGTAGCGTGCTTACAATTCCCCTGATTGATTGATTGAGTTATCTTCATGTGATGATTGTTCCTCTTCTGCACAGCTTGAGGCAGTGGGGCAACGCTCTTCCGCCATTGCGAGAGTGCCGCCACTGGGGGTGCGTCATCTACGTGTGATAGGACTGAGCGACTCGCCCCCCGGCCCTCCTGCGCTACGCGTCCCACCTTCTCCTTACCTGGACATTTAAACCGTGGCGGAATCCACTGCACTCTCTCCAAATTTTTGACTCAGCCAGCAGGAGCCTCAGCCAGGTGTGATTTCACTAGGCTGGGTACAACAGTCGCCGCCTAGTCTGCTGGTGGACCTCCCGATGCAGTTGATGCAGCAGGGCCCCCTTAGGCGTGAAGTTGCAGCGCTCACGCCACACAAGTTCGGCGTAGCACAGGGGCCTCACCCTCCGCAGCATACGACCAGTCCAACATCATCAGGCCTGTGATGCAGGGAGATGGCACACAGCCGTCCCTTTGTGCACCCCGGTGTAGTGGTGGATCGTAGTATGCGATGCGGACCTCACTACGTTGGTGCGCAGGAGTGCCTCTACCATTAACAGCTCCAAGGGTCGCAAAGCGGTCTTCTCACACAGGTCAGCAACGTGTCTCCATGCGACGTGCCAGACTTCACCACCAGGTACGGGCGATCGTCGCACCTCAATGTCTACCGCCACAGGTCCTCCACATCCCACTCCAGGCTCCAGATGCTGGTCCAGCAAGGCATCCAGGCTCCAGATGCAGGTCCAGCGAGGCATCCAGGCTCCAGACGCAGGACCAGCGAGGCGTCCAGGCGCAGGTCCAGCGAGGCATCCAGGCTCCAGACGCAGGTCCAGCGAGGCATCCAGACGCAGGTCCAGCGAGGCATCCAGGCTCCAGACGCAGGTCCAGCGAGGCCTCAAGGCTCTCATCCTGGTCATCCTGGATGTTGGGTGGCTTGCAGGGGTTGTTGATGTGTGCTGCACTTGGCCATGGCTGCTCCATTCTGCATTTTATAGGTTTGTATGCCTATTTTATATTGGAGGTTGACTAATAGGCTATTTTTTGCATTAGAGGCAAAAAAACTCACGTTGGGCTGACTAACGTGCGATGGCTTGTTAATACACCTCTAACATGGCGATAGTTTTCAGGGTTAGGCGGCGATAAAAAAACTGCAGCTAACTGGCGTTTGCGCTAAGTATCGCCGGTCCTTGAGAATATCCCCCAAGGTTTGGAGAAGCTGCTAGAAGTGTTAAATAACATTAAGATAAAAACTTGGTCACAAGTGCCTACGCACCCATGGCTGATTAAAGCTTTGCACTTTCTTTAATATAATGAATGGCACTGTAATAATGAATAAACTTCCCACCTTTCTTTCTTACTAAAGGTCCAGTGCCCCATGACATGCTTTGATACGCACTACGTAATGTCATTTGTGACAATCACACATTGACAATTACAGTCTATGTCAACTCGTTAGAAAGACTTTATTGGTATTTTTTGTTAAATATGGGTCTAATAGGCATCCAGCATCCTAAACAGGCTTTTCAAAATGCTGTTATTCGCTGCAATGACATCACAGCAACGAGAAATAAAACTAGTTTTCCACTACGGTGACACCGCGATGCTCCATTCCAGAAACTTCCTACTTCATGTTTATTTCTATGTAAAAGTTATCAGAGTTCACAAAGTCAGTTTACAATAGGTTGGAAACCTATGTACAACGTTAAATTGTACGGGTGACTGCGAATAAAGGAAGGACATGTTCTTCGTCTCTGGGTTCTGAGTGATATTATAGTCGGATCCAGGTTTCCTCTCATTTTCAATTTAAAGTGACTAAGAACCCCTCGCTGAAGAACATCATTATGCAAGTCTATAATTCTCTTTGTAATCAAACACACTTCCTATAGTGTCTCAATTATTGTGAAAAAGAAGTTGCGTTTATTTTTCTTGAAGTTAGTGATCGTTTCCGAATGTAGGCTATATTTATTTATTCAGTTTTGTGTAGCGCGAACTCGGCGCAAGGGCAGTGGAGCGCTTTACATAAGCACCAGTTACCTTGCACAAGGTCTGATTATCTTCTTCAATTTTGTAGGCACTGGGGAGATTTTCCCAGAATGACAGGATGTTGCACCAACGCCGGGACTCGAACCTGGTTCCGGTATTTTGGGGAGGGAAGCCAACCAAAGACGATCGGATCTGCACATCGACCCCAGGGCGACAGCTTCTCCTGCCCAGTGGCGTAGCTGGGGGGGGGGGGCGATGGGGGCGGACCGCCCCAGGCGGCACGAGTTCGAGGCCCCCCTTCCCCCGCTCTTATCTGCGGCCGTTGCGGCCGCAAGAATCGGCCGCGACCGCTACCACCCCCCTGCTCTTCTATCATTTTGCCGAGGGCGGCAAACGCAGGGGCCGCCACGGGCAGCCTAATGGCCTAGCTACGCCCCTGCTCCTGCCAGTGGTATGTGTGAGGGAAAATGGCTCCTTTCCCGTTTTCTGTATTAGTTAAGCCTCGTTTCAACGCCTTTCCCCTCTGAAAGTGAACACACTCCGTTCCAGTTGTCTGTTTTATTGGCTACCACTGAAGAGGCTAGTTAGCCGGTGACCAGGAACGCCATGACGCCGCGGCCACAAATTGGAGGCGAAAGCCTCTTTCTCTTGCAGTTTATCTTCAAGCAGCAAAAGGGGAAGCTGCAGCTACAACCGAGCATATTGATTTTGTAATTTCAGCAAATTAAGAACAAGACAGAAAACCTATTAAACCTTTCTCCTGATTGTCTGGGCACTTTTGGGTGATGCTGGGCTTGACATTCAAATTGCCTTCCCCATGTCTCGTGTATGCTAAACATGTGCATTACACACAGGATAGTACCACTTAATGTATTCTTGCAGCTTTTCTCCTGGAAAGGCTGCATTGCTTGAAATTGCAGAAAGTGGTGGATAGCAATCCGAGTTCCTGGTGATAGGGGCGCGAAGAAACCGCCCCATAGCTGCTCAGCTGAGAAGATATCATTTAGATGCAGGGCTTGCAAATAAAGCATAGAATATACATGTTTGTGTCCCAAGACAGCGACTCAGCCACGGCTTCCCTCTGGACTCAGTGAAATCTGCTGCGACAGAATATAAAAAATCTTTATAATTTTCCATTTCATATGTAAAGCTGTGGAGGCCAGGTGATATGAATTCCAAACAGCAAATCTAAAATGTTCATAAATTATGGTTCGAGTTAGATGCACTGTTATTGCATTTCACCAAATTAAAATTTCCACAAAGCCCAAAGATTTCTGTAATAACAGAAAGAAGGAGACTCTGGTAATAGCATTATCTGTCAGGACATTATGAGTAATGATTACATAAAATCTATATACCAAAGACTAACTGTAGAAGTGATCAAATTATAGTCTTCTGTGTCAAAGTATGAAACTGAAACTATATTATTTTATTACTATAGAGCAAACCAAACTTCTCTTAAAGGGATTTTAAAATTACTTTTTTCTAAATCAATGTAATTAGATTTACTTGAATTACAATAGTTAGGAAGGCTCGGAATACACGTGTTCAGAGGAGAACAGTTTTAATAATGTTTATGCCTTTTAACTCATAAAAGTATGGCACATCGAAATGGTATTTCTTTCCACAAAATGTTTTCATGCTGATTGCTGGAGGCCACATTAAGCAATGATAATTGCATAAGCTGCGTACAGCCACAAGTTGTATGTTACCTGTAGGCAATGCTGTATCATTAGATTTTTAATAGAACAATATGGCATTGGCAATAACACCTACATGACATTTGTATTTATTTAAGGTTTTTGTGACGCACAAGTGCTAAGAAAGCCTGCTTCAGGGTGCATTAGCCAAAAGGAAGGCTGAGTAAAGGAGAACGACGAATAAATAATTGAGCAGATGCATGTCCAAATGTTTGACGGAAGAGATGTGTCTCCATTTGTTTGCAGAATTTTATGAAGCCTCCTTCATGCTACAGAGGCAAAGAAATGATTTCCAAAGGGAAGAGCCTAGGGCGTGCATGGACCTACCTCATCCCATTTGAATCTAGTCAGGAGAAGCGCTGAAGGGTACTTGAAGGCATCTGGGACCAGATCACAAAAGATTTTTGACTGATGCTAATTCATCTGAAGTCAATGGTCATTCATAAAACATATTATTCTTAGTCCTGATATTATCCATTTATGATATTGTGACAACATGGACAAACTACAAACTGGACAGATGTGTGTCTGATTGTATTTCTCTGTACCCCTACCAATGTATGTTATTCTGTAATATACATAAAGCGAATCCAATTTATTTTTGTACATGTGTTTTTCATTTATTTTTTTTCATTCATTTTGTTACCCATGATTGTTTTTGTTTATCAAATTCAATAGATTTTTGCATTTGATTTAATACAGTTAATAAATTGATCACGTTTAATACTTATGAGTCAATTCAATGCATCATATATCATAAACACCTAAATAGCTAGACTAAGTGTACTCTGTTTTATCAATGACCCCCTTGTTGGCCTTTGACTTCAGTCGATTCTGTTACCCAAGCTCACAAGGAGTTATTGGGTTGCCCTCCCTTTGTAACACATGACATTAATTCATGTCCTTGGCGTTAAGTTAAGGCAGTGCTGGGTGTAAACACCTTTTTTACCAATGAATTATTAAAGCAGGTTTCAGGAATTGTAATGTATGAGAAGAATATTAGTGCATATTTGTTGGTGGCATTTTGTTTTAGAGGTGATATGTTCTGTTGTGTTTTGTGCCGCTGTGTTTTAGTGCTGCATTATTGCAATGTGATGTTGTTTTGAACTATAATTGTTGTGTTGATTTTGTTTTGACTGTTTAGTTGTGCTGTGCCCTGTTATATTTTAATTGTGTTTTTAATCTGGGGAGAAGATATGTTTGAAAAGCTAGAGCTGCTCACTTTGGAACTTAGGAACCAGGGGCCAGATGTACTAAGAATCGATTTGGTATAGTGTTCGCAAATTATGCAAGGACTTTTACCAAATCGATTCCAATTTTATGAATCAACCTATGTACTAGTATGTCAATTTACAAAATCACTATTTGTATTGGATCACAATCCCACCTCCCTCATTAACATGCATGAGGTTCATCCCAAATTGTGACCTTCTATGATAGTCTATAATCACAGGGATGGTGGCCTTCTTGGGTCAGCCGACCTCTAGGTATGTGATTATTTTTCAAAAAAGCAATCTTTTTTTGTTAAATGCAATCCGTTTTCCTAAACGGAAAATGGGATGCACTTTTAAAAAAAAAATTAAACTTTTAAAAACATTTTTTATGAGTAAGCAATGGTCCCATGGACAGCGGGCAACTCCTAAAAAACGCTTTAAAAAATACTAACCCAATATTCCATTTGTGAATTGGTTATAACTACTTTTCAGTAGTCAGTAAAATATTAATGTTTGGAACGCTACTAACTCCTAAAAAATTTAAAAAAAAAATATTAACCCAATATTCCATTTGTGAATGAGTTATCAGTACTTTTCAGTAGTAGGTAAAATAGTTATGGTTTGCTACCTGATTTTGGTTGCAAAACATTAATACCTTCTGTTAGAAATTGGGTTGGTGGGTGACTGGGTTAAGCAACAACCACAATACTAGTCAGGGTAAGAGACAGACAAACTTTTAATCAACCTGTGCTTACCTTCTGGTAGCTTGATGCAGATCAGTCAGGCTTCACTTTAGAGGCAATGTGTAAAGTATTTTTGCAACACTTCAAACAGTAAATCAGTGAAAACCCCACACAAAAAGATTCCAATCCAGGTTAGAAAAGTAGACCTTAATTAAATAAATAAGACAAGACCAAAACGACAAAAATCCAGTTTTTGCGACGGGTCCAATCTACGCAACAGTGGCTATGCGTTGGTTCTGCTTGAAGATGCATCGCTCAGCCGAAGAGATGCGTCGGTTCGGCTCGGGGATGTGTCGCTCAGCAAAGGATGTGTTGCTCCTGCTAGAGCTACACCTTAGGCCCACAAGGGTTCAGGACTGGGGTGGCTCCACTTGGCAGGGCAGACTCACAGGTGGCAGAGTCCAGGTGCAGAAGCAGGTTGGTTGGAAGTCTTTTATGTCCCTGAGACTTCAGATCAGAAGGCCAGCCAGATAGCACTTGGAGTCACTCTGGATTCAAGTGATGCAGGTCCAGTCCCCTCACCCAGGCAAGAGGGCAGCAGGCAGCAGTTCAGCACATCAAGGCAAGAGTATAGAAAAACAGCAGTGCAGCAGAGTGGCAGTCCTTTCAGCAGCACAGCAGTCCTCCTTCCTGGCAGAGTCTTCACAGGACCCGAAGTGTACTGAGGTGGTGGTGTCAGAGATCAAGTTCTTATACGCCGTTGTGCATTTGAAGTGAGAGAGAATTCAAAGACATGACTTTGAAGTGCACAGAGGTTCCCCCTTCCTGCCCTCCCTCCAGACTCACTACAGGGGGTTATGCAGCCCTTTGTATGGGGACAGGACACAGTACAGTCAGGTGCAGTGAGGCAGGGTCCAGCTCCTCCCTCCCTCCCATCCTTCTAGGATGGCCCATCAAGTCAGTCATACGCTCCCATTGTGTGCGGCTGTCTAGGGCGAATACACAAAGCCCAACTGTCACCCACCCCAGACATGTGATCAGAGACAGGCATGAGGTACCAAATGGCTAAAGCAAAAAAATGCCAACTTTCTAAAAGTGGCATTTTCAGAATTGCAGTTAAAAATGTGGCTTCACCATATGGTTGGATTTTAAATTGTGATTCTAGAGCCACCAAACTCAAAGAGTCTATCTCTTCACAGTTGGGAATAACACTTATAAATTGTAATAAGGTAATCCTAATGTGATCCTATGGGAGAGATAGGTGTTGCACTAGTAAAAAACGAATTTAAGTATTTTTCACTACCAAGACATGCAAAACGTAAAAGTACATGTCCTACCTTTTAAAGACATTGCACTCTGCCCTCTGGGTTGTCCAGGGCCTACCTTATGGGAGACATATGTATAAAAAGTGAAGGTATGGGCCTGGCAAAAGGTTTATTATGCCAGGTAAACATGGCAATGTAAACTGCACCACAGGCTCTGCAATGGCAGGCCTGAGCCATGGCTAGAAGGCTACTTAAGTGGGTGGTACAATAAGTGCTGCAGGCCTACTAGTAGTATTTAATTTACAGGCCGTGGGCTCATATATTGCACTCCACTAAGGACCTATATGTAAATTAGATATGCCAATTGGGGATGAACCAATATGACTATATTTAGGGGAGAGAGCACAAGCACTTTAGCACTGGTTAGCAGTGGTGAAGTGCACAGAGTCTTAATACCAGAAAAACGAGGTCAGAAAAAGTGGGGGAGGAAGGCACAAAGTTTGGGAAAAAGGAAGGCAAAAACTTTGGGGAAAGTCCACCCAGATCTGTCAGGTCTAAGACCTCCCATTGCCAATCGCTCTTCAGAAAGGATGCCCTAAAAACTCTTCTTCCAAATAGTGATTCAATATGCAGTGGCAAACCCAAATTATGATTCCGTAATGTGTTATGTTTTACCAAACCACAATTTGTATTTGATACATACCAAAAGGCTGCTTTTTTCACAAAGTGTGTGATTTAGTGAATTCAACCCTTTGTGATCGCAAAATGCCATAGTAAATTTGGCCCATGGTTTGAATCTCAGCCTTAGCTCAACATCCTGTTATTATAGGCAAATCACTTAAAATCCTATGCTGGAAAAAAATAAGTAAGTAAAAAGCAAAAAATAATTTTAAAAAACGGGGTAACTAATCTGGTTCCATTGTAAAACACTCTAATGTCCCTAGGCCAAGTTTGCCCTATATAAAACTACAAGGAATATTATGTTGCTGTGGCACTTTATGTATGGTATTGTTGTGCTATGTTATGTTATGGTATGTGTATTTGTAAAGTGCACTATCACCCAGGAAGTTATCCTGGTGCTGAGAAGGTGTGCGTCAATCCTTGCCTAGGGTGGGACTGGAGGTGTTTGAAGAGCCAGGTCTTCAGTTTCTTATGGAACTCAAGAAGAGAGGCGGCCGCTATGATGTGTAGTGAAGGGTGGTCCACACTTTAGATGCGATGTAGGAGAAGGCCAGATTTCTGGATCTGATTTTGTGTATGCATTAGGCATGTGCAAGTAGAAGTTTAGCTGAGCAGAGGTGTCTAGAAGATTTGTGAAAGGAGATGCAACTGTTCAGGTATGCAGAGCCTAAGTTGTGTAGTGCTTTGAAAGTGTGAGTAAGGAGTCTGAACCATGCACATTTGTGTACTGGGAGCAGGGGAGCTCCTTGAGGTGTGGCATTATGGGAGTGCTATGTGGGAGGTCGAGTATGATTCTTGTACTGGATGGTTTGTAGTGTTCTTTTGAGTTGCTTGCGGATTCTGGCATAGAGGGTGTTTAATTACTCCAGCTTGCTGGTGATGAGGGCTTGGGGTGTTGCTCAGGAGCCATTTGAAGATTTTCCTCAGCTTCTTCAGAGTGTGGAAGCAGAACGCTGTGACAGTGTTGATTTGCATGGTCATGTCCAGTTTGCTGTCTGTGATGATTGCAAACTTCTTGGTGTAGGTGCTGGGGGTGGATATGAGTCGTAGTTCGGCAGGCCACCACTTGGAGTCCCATGACATACTACTGCAGAGGATCACAACTTCTGTCTTGTCGGAGTTGAGTTGGAGATAGTTGGACTTCATCCAGTTGGAGATTTCAATCTTTTTCCATGAGATGGAAGTATTATCCAAAAAGGAGAGGATAGGTTGCATGTCATCAGTGTAGGAGAGGACGTCAATATCATGGGCATGGATGACATTGGCGATACGCATCATGTATACGTTTGAAGAGGGTAGGGTCAAAAGATGAACTTTTTGGAACTTCACAGATGAGGTTATCAGTGTCTGAAGGTTAGGGGGCCAGGCTGACTGCTTGTGCTCTGTCAGTCAGGAAGGAGCACATCCAGTATAGAGCGGGCCCTTGGATTTAAATCTCATGTGGTTATTGGATGAGGATGGGGTGGGAGACTGTGTCGAATGCTGCAAAGAAGTCCAGGAGAATAAGGGCTGCTGTGTCTCCTGTGTCCAGGATCATACGGATCTCATCTGTGGTGGCAATGAGGGCTGTTTCTGTGCTGTGGTTGGGTCTGAAGCCAAAAAAGTGTGGTGTTGAGGAGCTGGTGGTTGCTGAGGTAGTCGGTGAGGTGTCTGTCGATGTGTTTCTCTAAGACTTTGGCCAGGTACGACAGAAAGGAGATTAGTCTGTATTTGGCAAGTGTAGATGGGTCTGAGGAGGGTTTCTTTATTTTATTTTACTAAGCATTCTTTTTTATTGGTTTTAAACACAAAGTGAAATCAAAAGCAGAAATAGCAGCAGGCATGGAATATAGTTTTCCTGAGGCTAAATCATTTATATCAGCACTTTTGAATAGTAGATACTGTAGAATAGGTCCCACAGAGTGTCTCCTTCCTTTAAGTGAGAGTTTTTGGCTCCCCCCTTCCACAAATATCCCCTCTATTGGCCCTCCACCGGGATCATACTTTCTCCCATTTCCTGGGGCATCTCCTGCTTTGATAGATTGCCTTTTCTGTGAGCATGCACTAGTCCATGTCGTGCTTCCAGTCCTGTAAGGCCAGGGGTTCTGCTGCCCCCCACTTTTGTGCTATGTTCTGCTTAGCTACCCCAAGGCCTAGGGCCAGCCACAGCCTGTTGTATCTGGGCAGCGGGCCATGCCCCATATGTTTAATATGCAGCATTTGACTGTGTCAGGTATGGAGAATCCTGTTCCTGCTCTCATTGTTTCTCTAAAGGATGCCCAGTATGTTTGTATCCTAGGCAGCTCCATGCCACATGTAGGAAGGTTCACACACCACCGCAGTCCCTCAGGCAGGTTGTTGTTGGGCATCTGTCCATGGCATGTAGGTTCACTCAGGAGTAGTATGAATGGTGGAGTATGCAAAGTTGAACTAATCTGAACCCTGACTGGATGGCAATATCTCTGGGTGCCCCAAGGGCCTGCTCCCATTTTCCCTCCCCAAAGTCCCCCACTTCATTCTTCTCATTTAGACTTAGGTGTCTGTAGGGTGTCGGGCGTTTATCAACTTTTTATATATCACGGAGATGGTCTTTCTGCAAAGCCGTTCTGTCAGTATACGATCCTCCAATGGGGAGGATTCTTCGATTGTCATGCCTCTTGGTATGCGTGTAGCTAGACCGTGTTGGAGCTGGGTATGTTTGTAAATGTGTGCATGCGCAAGTTGATATTGGTCTGTCATTTCTTCCAGTGTAAACGGTGCATCTCCCTTCCAAACATCCCTCAATTTAATGGTGCCTATAAAGCTTCATGTCTCAAATCCTTGGAGTTTGCCTAAGTCTGACAGCATGTCGCTTGACCACAGAGGGGTCATTTCGGATAGCCAGTCCTTCAAACTCAGATGGGCTGTGGCCACCCTCCATTTATGGATTACCGTTCTGGTGTGCACAGGTCATGTGCAAGCTTTTTTGACTCTGTAGAGTGCTCCCTCATAGCCCCACACTAGTCTTTCTATCCAAATGGCTGATTCGTCCGATGGTGCAAATACCCAGTCTAGAGGAGGAGTCAAAGTGCGGCCTCCGTTTTAAGGTAGAAGTTTGTGGGAACTAGGTAGGGGGGTGTTCTGTAGTTTATAGATCATTGGCGGCAGTGTCATCATTGCTGCCCAACCAAGGAGCAAGAGCAGAAATGCCCGCCAGTGTTGTACATTTGCCGCAAAGTGTTCCAAAATAGGGACCATGTTTTTTTATAGAACAATTGGGGGTCTTTCATAATGTATATACCAAAGTATCTAAACCCCTCTATGGCCATTGGCATGGATTTTTCTCCTCAGAGGATCCGTTTAGGCCCTGTGATCAAGTGCAGCAATGGCTTCTACCAGTTGTTCGTGTATCCTGAGAAGGTCCCGAAATGATTCAGAGTATTTGCATTAGTCTAGAAATAGTCAGGGGCTGATCTGTGCCATAGAACAAAATGTTGTTCACCTAGAGGGAGATACGTTCCTCCCAGGACTCCCTCAATTGATCCCCTGTATCAGTGGATCACTCCTGATCTATATACCCAGGGGCTCTAGGGCCTTGGCAAATATCAGTGGAGATAGGGGGCACCCAGTCTCATCCCCCAATGGAGATCAAATGCATGCAGTGTCACCCCATTCACTCTGACTTAGTCCGTCGGTATCTGGTAGAGGAAGCGGATCGAGCTCAGAGATGTAGGGCTGAATCCTAGTCTTTCCAGGACCCCATGCATGTATTCCAGGGTGTAAAAGCCATAGAGGCATTAATCAACAGAACCATTGTAAATACTGTGTCATCTACTGCACCCGCCATTACACCAAAGAGTGCTCTATGGTTGAGCCTGGTTCCCTTATTAGGTATGAAGCCTGATTGATCCGGGTGAATCATGGATGTGATAACTTATGTGTTGAAGGCCTCTGGTGAAGGCATGATGGGGGCAGGGATCCAGTGGGGCCCAGAATTGGATAGACTTCATGGTGGTGGTCACCTTGTCTGTGTTGATGGTGGACCGTGAGTTAAAGGTCTCCTCTTTGGTCAAGATGGGGAGTGGATTTGTGAGGTCATTGGGGTCCAGATTTTTTTCTCCAAAGTTGCTATATATGGATGTTATCTTGCTATAGAAGTATTTCGGGAGCTTGTGACACAGGTCCTTTGTGAGAGTGATGCTGTTGGAGGCAGCTGCGAATGAGGAGAAATTTATTACGATGGTGAAGATCTATTTACTGCTGTTGGTCGAGGTGCTGATTCAGTCTATGAGTGTGGTGTACTTGGTGTTCCGGATCTGTAGGTGGTAGAAACTCAGGGCAGATTTGAAGGTGTTTTTGTTCTCGATATCTTGGCTGATTCTTCATCTGCGCGGTCTTACAGGTGGAATTTCAGGTTTCTGAGGAGGATAAAGATACTGGAGTCAATGACAAAGGGGTGTGATTAAGTCGGTGATGGCACCAGCAAGGTTGATGCATGGTCCTAGAGGTCTGTAGACAGGGGAAGCACTCTGGGTGAAGTTAGCTGCAATGTGCAGTTTGAATGTGAGGTGTTCCATGTTGTTGGTGTATGTGTCCGTGGAGGTGAAGTAGCTGATGGCATCCTTGAAAATGGTGGCGACACAGGTTCCGGGCTTGTGCTGACAGTCCTGCCTGGTGATCTTGTAGTTGGTGTTGATGGGTGTAGTGATGTTGGGTCCTGATGCTTGGTTGAATCAGGTTTCCGTGAGGTCCATGTCATGGTCGTGCAGCAGGTCCCAGACCTCCGTGACATGCTTTGTGAGTGAGTAGCCATTGAGGAGCATGCATCAGAGTGTGGAGTCTTGTGTAGCTGATGGCTGGCCCATTTTAGGTTGAGGGAGTAGGGTTTGAGGGTGCTGTTGGTGCAAGTGAGGTGAGTGTTGGGTGTGGGGGTGCATATGAATTTGCAGGAGGGCACTCCTTTATTGTTTTATGATGCTGTGTGGCAGCAGCACAGTGAGTGGTGGCTAGGGTTGAGAGAATGGAGGGTTGTGACAGGGTAGAGGAACTAGCAGTAGGGACAGGGTTCCAGGCACTAGGCATGGATAGGTCGCAGACAAGTTATGGACCAGAGCAGATGGGCTTGCCTGTTACACACAAGGGGTGTGCCTGCTGTAGCTGCCATTAAATTGGGGCTGGGAGGGGGAGGATTACAGAGGGTGGTGGGTGGGGCGTGGAGGGCAGGAACCAGGAGTGTGTGGGAAAAGAGTTAAGTAGCCCACAGGGGACAGAGGAGGGGAAAAGAGATGAAAAATGGCGAAGAGGAGGGAGCAAGAGAGGCAAAGGAAATAGGCAGAGAATGAGCAAAGGAAGCTAAAGAAAACTAACACAAAGAGCTAAAAGGCAAAGAAAATGAGCAGAAAAAGAGCAAACAAGGTAAGAGAAATGGGTAGAAAGAGCAAAGAGTCAACCAACGGGATGTCTCAGCGAGCGTACAGGAGGTTTAAGAGGAGCTGTTGGTAACTTCACAGGGTAAAGGAAGAATCTGAAATAGCGAGAGAAAGTTGACGTCGGAGGAAGAACAGCACCAAGGTGAAAACAGAGAGGACCAGTCAGCGGGGAACCCGAGAACAAGGGAAGGCCAAGCCGAATCCTCAGAGGAGAGACACCAGGACGTTCCGCTCCAGCCTAGCTGTACAGGGAAGCAGATGGAGGCTACGGCACTCACTGCTGCAGCCCCTGAGTGTCGCAGCCTCAGGCAAGTCCTGTAGGCTGGGGCAACTACACTACGGAGGTGGTGGGAGGGATTTAGAGGCATGGAGAGCTAAAAGAATATGTACATAACATGTGGTGTTGTGAGCACCCTGGTGATTATAAATACATACGCATGATGCCTGGAAGTGCATGAGGGTGAGCACAGGAGTTCAGAAGCATTCATCACTGAAGGAGGCCTGTCCCATCCCACACCTTTCATAAAAGTGGCAATAAGAGTTCTAGGGGGAACCCAATGCATTTAGCCCTACTGATACACTACCTGCACTTTATTTTGAGGCTGTGGTATGTGTGCTGCTCCTGATAAGGCATCAGGGAGGAGAGCTCAAGGAACCAACTGCAGGAGGCAACAAGGGGAGCTGAAGAACAGGAACCTAACCAGAAAGTGGGCAAAGATAGGGACGGTTATTCCACAACACTCAATAAAACAAAAATCCCAGCAACAATTTTTTAGTTCGTCAAGTCTCTGTTCCTTGTGACACCCTTTTTTTACAGTTATGTTATTGTTTCTTAATAAGTGCGACAAGTCACCCTGAAGGGGTCTCTAGGCGCTACTCCTTTCAACAGATTAAAACAGCAGAATACAGGACAATTAAAAATGAAGAGCTAAAACAACCATATTTTAAGATATTTTTTAAAATGTCTAAAATTAGTGCTTACAAGTAAGTGTGGTGGAAGCGGGTTCCACTGCAAAGGAGCCAAATACCAGAGGATCTGCATCTGTATCTGGCAGTATGGATACGCTGAGGATGTGCCAAACATTTCCCACTAGACCTAAAGCTCCTAGTGGGGGCATACCATTTCAGCAAGAACAAAAATGAGCATTAGTGACAAGCAAAACCATCGCAAATGAGCGAGGCTGATGAGTGAAACAGTGAACAGACAAGCAAGATGAGACAGGAAACCAGAGGCACACAAACAGAGTCAATAAAAGGCCAAAGAGCAAACCTGAGCATGAGATATAGAGAGAGGGAGAGAGAGAGAAGGATAGTAAGCTAGAGATAGAGACAGAGACAGAGAGGAGACTGAGTGAGGCAAGAGCCTTGGACAGAGAGAGAGAGAGAGAGTAGACTGAGTGAAGCAAGAGCCTTGGACACACAGGAACGGGGGCCGATAGGGCTTTGATTGGTCTGACGACAAGGTGCAGGTAATCTCTAAGTAGGGGCTAGGGTGATAACTGCTTAATTCCTGTGCTATGTTGTTTACTTCAGATATATCAGCTGACTTAGCTTTATTTCCAATCAATAACAGAAAATGCCTTTAGAGTTATTGTAGCAAGCAACCATTTAATGCTGTTTAAGGTGGTAAAATAGTGCTGCTCCAACTTTTCAACTATTTAAGACAACCGTCAGTCCAAAACTTTGACTGAGACCTGTCTTAAATTAGCACTGGCAGTGTTCCCTTTTTGTGATAGAGTTGCTAGTTGGATAATAAGTGAAAAACCCTTTAATAAGTGACTCAACAGCTAGGCCTTGTGGACCAGTGTTCTAAATTGACCTTCTGTTATTTTGACTGGTTCGCCTGCAGGTTTAACAACTGCAGTAGTCAGGATACACAGGTAGGTCTGAGCCATTGTTCCCTCTGCAGGCTACTGAATGGTCCACATGTGATATTTAACCTTCCATGACATTGGTGTATATGCTGCACCATATACTATGGCCTTACCAAACAAATAAATATGCTAATTGGGGATTAGTCAATTGTAACATGTATTTCAGGTCAGACCACAGTCACTGGGGACTTGACAACAGTACCTCAGTGTGCAGAGTACAAAAGCAACCAATGCTAGTCAGCAAACCTATTGGGGTAACTGCAAAAATAGTGGGATTTTCTCAAAGGCATTATTACAGAGATTAAAGTATCATCATCTTTTTGCCAAACTTGACAAATGTCTACTTCATTCAGTAGATGTTTTATGACACATCATTACCCAACAGAATCTGAAGATGGATGACAAGAAAGATATAGTAATCCTTACTTGCCCCATGCCTGCTTCTCAAATCTTCTTTTTGTGTGGTCACCCACATTTTTTGCTAATTGATGCTAATTGATATTGCTGGTTTTTGAACTCTGCACACTGGGTGATTCATTCTTCCCCTAGTGTATGTGCTCTGACACTTAAAACACTGTATAATTGTCTAACTCTTAATTGGCCTACTTAACTTTCCAGCAAGGCCATCATATTCGAAAATATATCAACGTAATGGAAAAGTTAAATGTCACTTTGGGCTGCAGTACATGTGGCACCATCCAATAGCCAGACAAAAACATTGTTCAGGCCTACCTGTAGTAGGCAAACTCCTGAAGCTTTTATACCTCCAGCCAAAGTAGTCTATTTTGACAGGAAAGTTCACTGCTTTCAAATATTAAATTAGCCATTCTTGTGTAGGTCTTATAGCCCACAAGGTAGGGTGTGCAGTATTTAAAATGGAATGAGCAAGAATTTAATGTTGGCATGTGCCGGCAGTGACCAGTTCCCAAAAACTATTTTCACTGTGTAGGGCTTTAGCTGTCCTATGTGAAAAACTGAAGTGCAGAATAAAATCATAGCTCTGCTATCTCTGCTTGAGGAGAACTATTGTGATAATTCAAACACTATTTTTAATTTTTACTAAAAGTACAAGTGATAAGCGAAGTCTGATGTTTTATAAATTATTTAGCAAAAGTGACTTTAAAAAAGTTATCCTCTGCCTGATCCTCCAGCTGGCTAATTATCATTAGTCTGTCTGCAATTTGGCCCTGCCATTGCTTATAAGGTGTGAAAGCTACTCCCAGATCAGAAACAATGACTTAAGCCTTTTGGTAGGAACACCTGGGTGTGAGGTAAGTGGCACATATCAATGCAGAAAGGTCAACTTTCACCTCAATTAATAACCCACTTTCTTCAAATACTTTGTTCTTGTGCCCCGATTTTGCAACATCCCAATTTTGAACTTCCAGTTATAGTGGAGACAGGTACTGCATATAATGCAATAGAAGGAGTATTGTCTTAGAGAAATATAATTACTGGACAGATGAACCCAGCGTTCAATTTCCTCATGGAATTTTCAACAGTAGAGTTGAATTATACCATTACAGAGACTTAGCGATTAAGAAATAGATACAGTTTAGCAATCAAGAAATATTTTGAAGTATGGAGACATTACTGACACTGACCACAGAAATGTATTTTTTAAGTCTGCTTGGCCACTGATTCCTAGGCAGTTAAGAGTGACATTTTTCTTTTCTGATTATGTCTTTCTTATTAATTATAAACCTGTTCCCTGCAATAGTAAGATGGATGTTTTATCTAGACAGAATCAACTTGAAAACAGAAAAAACATCAATACTGAATATTGAAGGTTTTTCTAGTTGAAACAATCATTTTATAACCTTTATTAATGTAGATGCCTTTGTAAACAAATACTCACAGAATTACAGTTTGGTGATAAAGAAGCATGGCTGAGAGAAAAGCCAGGCAGAAGGGAGAAAGACGGGATGTAATATGAAGAGGAAGTATTATATTTACCATCAGGGAAACTACAACAACCGGATTTAACTTCATGATACATTTGGGCCTCCTGTATTAAGGAAAACGACAGCTACTAAAATATATTTTTAGTGGTCTACCTTATCCACAGTTGTTAAACATTATGTACAGAGTAATTCTATATGTGCCCAGAGCTCACACATGAAAACTGCAGGAACTGCAAGATTGACCCTGATCCTCCGTTCCTCTCCCTCCATCTCTTACACGCCCGTGCGAATTGCAGATTGTGGACTGCAGAATACGATCGGAGTGCTCATGCCTTGCAGTGTCCCTGAACACGTCCCGGCCTGTGTGCTGGGCTTGGCGCCTGCATTGTGCGTGCATTCCTGCTTTTCCAGCTGCAGCTGTTAACATCTGTCCACTCTCCTTCTGCTCGCCACCCAGCACGAGCACCAGCACCACCGGCTATGGAGGTCACCTGTGAGTGGCTGATTGTTGTGTTTGGTGTGTTGTGCCTGTTTGGGTGGTGGACAAGGGGCAGCGATGGTGGGAGGTGGAGGGCCGGTCCCGGGTGAAGACCAGTTCCAGACTCCACTCAGGCCTCATGGTTCTGGGCACCAATCGGTGCATCTCCCCCTGGGGTGCCTCAAGAAGGCGGCTCTGATACAGTTGACAGTTTGCAGCTGCTGGACAAGGGATTGAGTTGAGCCTTGTACTGGCGCCATTTCACTGGTTATCGGATATTAGATATATTGGCTACATTGAGTGACTATTGGCTATGGGCAACAACAAAAAATGAACATAGCTTTCTTTCTTCTCTTTAACTAGGCTCATTTCCGACAAAAAAGCTAAATTCATGAACATTTGAAATCCATCAACTCCCTGTTCTGGCTTTGGGTCCAGAGTTCATTGCGGGCAGCAGGCAGTATTTAGAACGTTAGTACATTAGAAGCTTTCCACTGTGCTTTCTAACTATTCCAATATCAAATCAAAATGATGAAAACACACCAGTAAAAGCTGCAGTGGCAGAAAAACTCCAACTCCAGTCCTGATCAAGACATTAAGCAGTTTTTGCAAATGGCGGGAAATACTGCTGGCAACAAAAATGGGGGCCATTGCCTCAGTACAACCCAAAGTATCTTATCCAGTCATGAGGGGCCAGAGTCATCTTTGACTGCAGCCCTGGAGCACAAGACAGACTCACAGCTGGACCTGAAGGATTCCAGCGAGGTAGTGATACAAGGGGCAACTCCACTCTTTAAGTTTAATCATTTGTCAATGATTGAAAGCAATCTTGGAGCCTTTCCACAAAGCAATTGTAATTTAGCACATGATCAACCCCAGTCGGGGTTACAAGACAACCTGATTTGCCCAAAACAAAACAAAAAATTAGTTCATGGTTTATCACGTTATCAAACACCAACAAGTCAACATTGTCAAAGATTAATAGCACTAAGCAATTATCTCAAATTGTCAGTGATAACGTACCATAACTTAGGTCAATTGGTGTGGTAGGGACTTCCCATACTCTGAAAGCAAAGCTGTCCTCTAAAGGCCCTTTGAGGAGTGCCAACTATCTCTTGCTACCCAGGCTGAAGTTCATAGAGCCCCTGATACATCTATTTTTACATTTTCAGGCTCTAAAAGTGACTCAATCTATGGGAGATATGAGTTTGAGGAGTCTCTACCCCATGATGCATCAGCTCTCTCATCAAGATGGGATCAAGGCCATGTTCAAGTAAAACAAACCAATATGGCGACTACAGATCATGTCAAAGGTGAGCAATATGAGCTAGTGAACTCCCTTGATAACTCAGACCTATTGAATGAAATGAACTGAACTATCACAAGCCCAATTGTTAACTCATTCCCCCCTTTGATAGAGGGAGGTGTCAGAGCCTTTGATTTGGTCAACCAAGAACACTCAGTGAAGCAGGATTTTGAAACTCCTCCAGTATACCCTGTTCTTTCTGCAATGGGTGCAATCAGTTCTACTCTCACCAAAATGATAGATTCCTATTGTTGAACAGGCCATACTACTCAATCAATTCAAGAACATTCAACTGCATTCAACTGCATGGGACATTTTCAATAAGATTCTAATTGGAATGAATACAAAACTCACAAAACTGTTAGAGAGCACATCCAACCTGATCAGGATTGATGATTTAATTAGTTTACTTCAGCTTCTCCCTATAAAGAAGTTTAAAGTCAATGCATACACAAAATTCTTCACCAAAAGTGGCTACAGCTGGCTCCATGGTGCAGGAGATAAGTACACCTTTTCAAATTAGTGACAAAGAATCAAGTTCTTCTTCTTTACCTCAATGCTTTTAACTATGCCTAAGCCAAAAGTTACATTAGGAACACAGAGCCAAGCCGTGGTTATAAATCTCTGAGGATGGACTCCTAGGATGAATGAAGAGCATGGCGTTGAACCAGGAAAACACTCTGTTTATTTAGGAAGATCCCTGGCAGCAGAGGCTGTATCAATTACAAACGAGGCTCTAAGTATTAATTTAAACTGCTCAAAAGAACATTTAAAAAGGTATGCAAGCAAATGGCGATTGAAAAAATTGAAAAGATTAAATACAAAATCAGACAATAATAAAGCAAAAGAGACCCGCTCCGCTGATTCAAGTAAATCAATGGGGACACACAAACATTTCCTGATCTTTAGGAACACATCAAATTCATATACCAATACGGAGCGCTCTTCAGATCTACTCAAGTTGTCCAACAAAAATTCCACTATGGAAACTATAACCACTTCGAAGAATATCTTTAGCTCCAAATCTTATAAAACTCCAACTTACAGTTAAGTTGTAGCACGGAGAGTTTCCACTCTTCATGCACAAAAATCTTTAATGCAACTAACTGTTATGTAAGCAGGATGTAGGTGTGCCATCCACAAGAGGTGTAATTATTGTGATAGAGCAGCAGCAAATCCTAGACAGTAATGCCATTTCCATTTCAGATCGAAACTTGGAAAACAGGCAACAATTACCAAGCAATACAACTGCCCAATCCAGTCAAGTAGTAATTTCTCCCAAGCGACATTAAAGTGTAAAATACTCCAATAATGTAAATCCAATTCAGGGAAAAGAGTATTTAAAAAATAAATGATTGAGTGACATGACTGAACAGCATGGACAAGCAGTAATATCTGCCAGGGAAGCTAACAAATGTAGCCCCTACAAATCCAATTCAGGGACTGAATTACTCAACTAATCAGACATCTCCACTGCCTGTGATGAATCTATTAAATTGTATGGCAGATGGGTTTTTAACCCTGGTTAACAAGATGTGCACACAAAGTCAGATGAAAAATGATCCACTTGTTAAAACGGATTTATTGACTGAGTGGAATTTAAAAACACTAGATCGTCCATCAATTCAGTCTTGCATAAAACCTTCGCTTGAGGACTTGGCCCCCAAAACTTTGTCGGGCATTGAAACCACTTGTACAATAAATCAAGGATGCCAAAATCAAGGGGTGCATGATTCACATGACACAGTTAAACCTGTTAGGGTAAAACAAGTTTTGGATTTCAAGCCACTCTATCAATCGAGTGATGTATTAAATTGGCAGAACCTATTAAAAATAATCAGATCCTTTTCAGATATTTACTCATTGACGTTAGCCGATCCCTTGTCAGTTTGCTTTCATGCATATAAAACAGTAGTGTTTAATTCACCAGAGCAACCTGATCCATGGAGGAGATCACATGTAAGATCTGGGACAGAAAAGAAAACCTAGGTAGTGGGGCATTCTAACAGTGCAAACGGACAAGGCCAAATACCCGCCCATGTTTGTACAGTCAAAAGAACCATACTGGAAGAGGAATAGCCTTAACTTTATAACATTGTGTACAAGGGAACAACATACCTAACATCAGTACTGGAGATAAAGCAGATCGTCAGAAATGTATTCAGATCTGTCCATGGAATATTGCTGGTATTGTTTGGCACTTGAAAAGCTCAAAACATGATTTTTATATTTTCTTAAATAGGTTTCATGTAGTACGTCTGCAAGAGTCTTTGGTAAATGACAGCTTTAGTATACCCAACTTTGCAAATTTTGATAAAAAAGCCACAAAGGCAAGATTTGGCTGTCCATCCAGAGGGTTACTTAGCCAAAATTAATAACCAATTTAAATTCAGCTGCGAAGAGATTCCGACTCTCCCTAAACAGATTCTGCCTGTTAAGGCAAGCAACTTGAAGAAGGAACATCTATATATTATAAATATCTATTTTCCATCTTCTAGGACTGACTTGTAAAATTTCATTAGAACCTTGGAAGCGCTGGAGTATTTAACAGAACTTTTTAGACGCATCCCTTGCATAGTTTCAGGTGACTTCAACAAAGATGTTCATGAAGTTTTTCTGGATTTGAGTTCATCCAAAGAAGGGACAGATGAGGCTTTCTTAATTCCTCTGCCTATTTTCCATAGAAAAACTCGAAACCATTCTCAGAAATTCAAGCATAAGAAAACATTTATAGTCAAATCAGGATTTGGCTGACTTAATGGGCATTTTTGAAACGATCAACCGGCAAAAAGACATTCATTGCAACTTATTCAAGTTCCATTATAGACTACACCGGTTCATTTATACATAGGCCAGTAACAGACATTCCTTTCAACATATGTGAAATGCATCTCAAAACCCATTATGCGAGTTATGGCACTGCAACTTTTACATTAAATCAGTACACTCACAAGGGATTAGAAATATCAGCAAAGCAATCGGCATCATTTATAACTGAAAGTAAGAACTCACAAGCCCCTGGTTCCAATGGGATCCCAACTGCCATAATGAAACAGGATCCTTCGTGGTGCAGCAGAACACTACAACCACTGTTTGATCTTGCCCTGTTGTCCAGTGAGATACCAGCCTCGTAGCAAGGATCTATAATACAACCACTCCACAAAAAAGTAAGCAGGAATGATCCACCTAATTTTTGCCTTATTGTGCTTTTAGTTGCAGAGGGCACACTTTTAGCTAAATATTATCGTCACACCTAACAGAATGGATAACACTCAACAACTTGCTGCCGACCTCCCAAACAGGGTTCAGATCAGGATGCGCGACTGCCGATAACATTGTAGTACGGACACTCCTAATAGAAAAGGCATTACACCATAGAAGACCATTCCATGTCTGTTTTGTGGATTATTCATTTGGCTTTCACAAGGTAAATTGCAACCGCCTATGGTCAAAGTTCCAAAAAAGGGGAATAGATGCCAATCTGCTGCACCTTATTATCGCATTACATTCGAACTCTTGGGTATGAATCAAGTTATCAGATAGATTGCATGTCTCTCTAAACATTACAATTGAGAATGGTTTTAAGCAAGACTGTGGTTTAGCCCCCTCTCATTTTTCACTATACATCTCAGATATAGGTAAATACATCCAGAAACCAGACTTTTTACCACCAAAACAGGAAGATTCTCTCATTAGTTATTTGGCATTGGCAGAGAACCTTATGATTTGTTCTCAAACTCCAATTGGATTACAGTATCAGCTTACGTCTCTTAATGAATGTAACCAGGTGAATGGTGTAACAGCCAATATTAGCAAGACAAAAATCATATCCTTCAGGAGGAGTATACACAAATTCAATTGGAAGCTAGGAAACAATACAGGGGAGTCAGTAAACTCATATGCCTACCTGGGATTTCATTTGGATAGGCACTTACCACATGCACAACACCTATATTCTCTAAAAACAAAGGCCAACACTGTTGCAAAAGCGTTAAAACAGTTTGTGCAATCATAAGGTGGGCTTGGGATCAGTCCACAATAACAGCCTTTAGGGCAAAACTGATTCAACTCTTGATTTACTTGTGGATAGTTCTAAATGAAAAGAAAGTAAAGAAAATAGAAACTATTTTCATCCAAAATGCTCGCTGTTTATTTAACCTACAACATTTAACCCCATATGCAATGATTAGACTGGAACTAAAGCTACCATCAATTAAGGCAGTCTACCTGACTCAGAAAATCAATTGTTTTTGTGGTTGTGCCTCTGCAAATGCGGATTCCTTGAGAGGCCTGATATATCGAGAACTGAAACAGAATTCCTCAAATAGCTCTTGTCTTTTCCCAGATCAAATCACAGCAGCTCTCCAGGATCATAATTCGCCATCTATTAAGGGTCTTTTGGCATTGTCTCAGTTTACTTGCAAGAAAGTTATCAGATAAAGCCTTCAGGACTCGTTTCACCTTAGAGACTTTCTAAAAACATCAACCTACAAGCATACAGAGTTACTAATGGAATCTTATCTTCAGGCTAACCAAAAGTATATCGACTCTTATCTAGAAGCAACAATAAAGCAAAGATTCCTGATATACCACTTATTGAATATCCAACAGCAAGAGATTAAAGGCTCTTGTAATTTTAAATTATGATCTCTTAGCTGTAGACATTGCAATTATCGAAATTAATCTTTAGATCATATTGTCTGTCTCTACCCGGGCTGAGTGATGCCTGTGGAAAATATTTATTAGCTTCCTTCAGACAGATATCTTTACACACTTTAAAAGAGGCTTTCACAGCTTGTTTTCAGTTACTATCAAACTCCTTTATCGGGAAATGGATACAATTTTTGTACATAACTTATGATAGACCAAAAGCAAAACACAGCATAACTAATGACTATGCAAAGGTGACAGCTTAAATGTTATGCGCCGAAAACGGCAGGACACCTTTTATCTTTATTAATTATGATCCCTATGTATGATAATCTGTAATTGAGTGGATATTCAATATTTTATCCTTTTCAGTTTTTTTATGCTTGTTTAAAATATGGTATATTGTAATGAATTTTAAGATGAATACAATAAACATTTTTACTACACACATGATAACTAGTAGCCAGCACCCATTCCTCCCACACTATTACATACTGTATCCATGCACTTTGGTTTTTGTTTTTGAATGACCAAAGAGTCAAAATTGTACTGTCATTCTTGTGACTGATAACCAATTGTCTAAAATGGGACATTTTGTTGCATTGCCTTGGTTGTCTTCGCTCAATGAGTTAGCACACTTTTTTGCATAGATGATCATTAGATTGCATGGTGTACTTCAAGTTTTGATAATTGATAGAGAATCGGCATTTATCATGTGTTTTGTCTGCATTGTGTAAATAATTGGATATGGATGTTACTCTCTCTACTGCTCCCATCCTCAAATAAAAGGACACATAGAATGATTTAATCGGTGTGTTGAACAATATTTGAGGTATCAAACATTATTGAACGAAGAAGATTTGAGTAAAACATTATGGTTTTCGTATTTGACCTATAGAAATAATTGGCACTCTGCTATAGGAATGCCACCTTTATTCTGTATGTAATGATATCATCCTAGAGTATGTCATTAAATCTACGAGTCTGCATCAGGTCCTTTATTTACATCTGTTCCTGCAGTACAAGAGTATTTAACTGAATGTCAGGGACTCCAAAAGTCTGTATGAGAATCTTTTGAGAAAGTCAAAGCTACTTATAGGTTCTATGCTGAAAGAAAGATCATTCCAACTCCTAGGTATAATATGAGTGAAAAAATATAGTTATTCACAAATAATTTCTATTGGAAAAAGCTTTTAAGTTACAACCCAAGTTTGTTGGTCCAGGTACCGCTGAGCAAATTGTGAATCCTGTAATGGTGTGATTAAATTTGCCACCATCTATGAAGATTCATTCTCTGTTTTATGTATGTTTTGTAAAACCGTGTTCTGTGAAGAAACACGTTTCTCTAAATTCTCTTCCCCTCAAGAAAATACTGAAAATGATATGAAATACATATGATCTTAGTTTCATGAATTGTTAGAAGGCAAATTCAATATTTAATGGATTGGAAGGGGTATGGCCCTGAGGAGCTACATTTGGTAAGCTGCATGCTCCACATTTATACAAAGAGTTTTATGGAGATCATTCAGTTAAGTATGGAGTCATACGCTGAGACCTCAGCTCTTGGGGGGAGTGTGGATTCTGAGTACTGGCATGATCTGTGGCCTGATCATACCTCTGTATGGCAGGCAGACATGGAAACCCGCTCCTCCAGACTTCAATCGTGCTTCAGTCTTCCACTGCAGAGGAGGTCAGCAGCTTATCCAGACTGCCGGTGCTACTTGGTGTGAGGATTCACAGCTACAATGCCTGCACGACTTGAAACATACAAGTGGAATAAAAGCAAACTATGGGGCTCTCTTGAGATATGCAATGGTTGGGACCATCGTAAATTCATCAAGTATAAGTTCTTTGTGGTTTAGTTACTGATCTTGTTACCGCGAGATTTGACTGCACGAGCTCTCATCTACAGTTGTCAAGGAACTTTTTCTCAAAGTATTCTGGATAAACATTAAAGACCAATGATTTAGACTTTGGTTTATACTGTAGAACTGAAGTTATTCTTTTCAATGATTGCAAACTCTATACACTGCAATAATTATTTCCAGGACTATACACAAGAGGGGCTAGTGAATGTTATATAATGCATGGACTTTGCTCATATCACTTGAATTGCATGTGGTATTAAGCTATTGCAGTGGTAGAGAACTGAATGTGTATTGACGAGAGCGAAACGCTGGTAATAGATTTACATTATGTTACATCTGATGAACTATGTGTAATGAAAATCAACCAGATCACAGACTTGACCTCTAATTCGCTGAAGGTAGTTATAGATATAAGTATGTATACTACAGTTCCATTTATTCCCTCGGTTTTGCACCACCACAAGGCCCACCCAGAGAATTCCTGTAGCCGCATCAGTAATATACACTCCTTAATCTGGATGTGCAAAGTTTTTTCTTCACCAGCAACGTTTTGTGAAGTTCACAATTTTCACTCGTCAAGAAGGTTGTACAGCTTGCTGGATTACATTCTCCATCGTCATCATTTTCACTCTTCAAGCTCAATCAAAATGAAAAATGCATGCAGAAAAGATTCACCAAGCAATGTTCCATGGCAAATGTTTGTAGATTTTACTCTGCAAGTTCACCACAAGTGGATACTTGCTATGCAAAATGGCTTTGCACAGGAAAACACCACTAACAGTAATCTTTTGCAGAAGCATTCGTTAACGTTTAAAAGGATATTGCACAAAATAATAATTTCCCCATCAAAGTAGCAAAGCAAAAAACGGAGAATACTTTGAATGCTGTGAGGCTTTTCATGGAGCTCCTCGATTTAAAAAATATATATATTTATCACTTTGCACATCCCTTTACATTTACGAGCTGATAAAAGGAACTTCAGAAGTCACTATTTTGTGGCAGAATAAAGGCAGTGTCAATGCTAGTCACCAAATCAGGCCACAAGAAAGGTAAAGTCCCTCACTAAGGCATCAGCACGAAGCCCTGCTATAGAATTCCGCTGCTGTCCAAGTAACAACAGTATCGGAAATATAAGAGGTATATTTGTGGAGCTCGGATGTACCTGTAGAGGTCTCTTGGCGAAACTGACGTATCACAGGTGTTTGCTATTATCCAGATCAGTGACACTAATTCTATTTACTTCACAAGGATTGTTCGGCAGAGCGCCGAAGCAAACAGGGTTCAAAACCTGTCGCCATTAAACCATCCATGTGTATGTGGATCCATGTGGAGGTGGGTGTAGTTCACTAGGCCCCAAACATAGACAGAACAATAAAACAAAGATACTGCTGACTGTTATTCATTTACACCACAATTGGGAAATAATCATCAGCACAGAAAGGACATAGTTTCACGTACTTACTCTTGTCAGCGAAAGACACGTATTGCTCAGGAGTCTGAGCTACACGCCTCTTTCAGATGTCCCCGAAGGCTGACAACCTGTAGTCGAGCAATCTGTAAAAATAACATTGTATTATGTGACCAAGGTTTACTTGTTTCATCTGCACGTGCACTAAAATGCATTAGGCATCTTTGGAGTACATTCAAATGTGTTAACTTTTGGTGTAAGAATTTAAAAACATTGCATAAAATAAAATGAATTAAAGTAATATTGTTCTCATTTAAAATCAAAAACACTGAGAATATCCATCACATCCAGTAAAACCAGGCATTATGAAATCATGTTATCAGTGGTCAGAAAATTCGAAAGGAGAGGTGCACATTTAACTCCCAAATTAATTTGTTCACGATAAATACATAAGCAGTTACTCAATATAGAATTTGTTGATCCAAAATTGTTGTGCATCAGCTATTCGTAAATGCAGTTTTCCCTGTTTTTTCTTCATTCAGTTAAGCATACTACTGTTCATTATATAGTGACTAATATTAAGCAGAAATAGTACGTTTAATTGACTGTTACATGGTAATCTGCCAGACTATTTTGCAGCATAATGTTATCTTGAGCTGAAAAAGTCAAACGTTTACTTTCCTACGCTGAATTAGTTATTCTGGAAGGATAGAACGTACTATACAATGAAGAAAACAAAGTGCTAGGATGAAGTTCAGGGGTTGAACTGGTAAGTCCCTTGTAAAAAATACCCAGGGCCTGTACTTCAAATGCTACTAGTGGGATGCAGCACTGATAGTGCCACCCACAGAAGTAGCCTTTCAAACCTGTCTCAGTCCTGCCACTGCAGTGCCTGTGTGTGCAGTTTACTGCCACTTCGACTTAGCATTTAAAACTGCTTGCCAAGCCTTAAACTCCCCTTTTTCTTACATATGTCATCCCTAAGATAGGCCCTAAGTAGCCCTAAGGGCAGGGTGCTATGTAAGTAAAAGGTAGGACATGTACCTTTATGTTTTGCATGTACTGGTAGTGAAAACCAGCCAATTACATGTTTTACTATTGTGAGGCCTATCTCTCTCATAGGCCAGCATTGGGAATTCCTTAATACACTTTTAAGCTGTGATTCCTGATTAGAGAGGAGTAGTTTTTTCATGTTTTATATGTTTGGAATGGTAATGATAAACCCTCCTTACTGGTGAAGTTGGATTTAACATTGCTGTTTTAGAAATGCTACTTTTAGAAAGTGGACATTTCTCTGTACTTACTGCTCTTTGTGCCTGACAGCCTGTCTCCAATACACATCAGGGTTGGGTGACATGTATTTCCCTCTAGGCAGCCACAAAAACAGAACGGCCAGGCTCATCAGCATTCTGAGGACTCATCTGCATTCTGATGGTTCTTCCTGGGCAGGGAAGAATGGGAGGAGCTGACACTTACACTTCAATAGGTAGTGTCCTGTCCATCCACAAAGCACTGATCTACCCCCACAGATAGCCTGGCAGACAGGACTGTGTTGAAAGGGATCCTTGGGCACTTCAGAGAGTTCCTTTGAAGTCACCCCCTCATCAAAGGCACTTTTGAGTATAAGTACTGGGTCTCTGGCCTCCTAAAATCAGACACTTCTGGATCTTGAACTGAACCTCTGTCAGAAGGACTGCTGTACTGTTTAAAGGACTCAACTGGACTGCTTTTCTGGAAGGACTGCTTTTCTGCTTGTTGCCCTGCTGCCTGCTCCTCCCTGATTCTGCTGGAAGGAGAGTTGGATTCTGTCTTCCGTCCAAGTGATCTCCAAGGGCTTGTTGGCTTGCCCTCTGTTCTCAAAGTCTGAGGGCCATCAAGGACTTTGTTTTTATTACACTGCTGAAAGACCCGCGTTCTGTGAGAACCAGCACGGGCCCTGCATAAGATAAAAGTCCTGTGCTGTGCAAACCAGCGCTCCGCCCTGCACAAGAAAAGAACTCCGTGTTGTGAAAATCAGCACATCAATCTCCAACAGATAAGTGCTTCATGTATCATTCCAGCAAAGGTCCCGCATTCCTTTGCCGATCTATGGCGGAGTCCTGACTAGCTGCAGTGCATCAGCCCAGATCACTGCCTTCCTGTTTCCAAGGATTGCTGAGGCAACATCGTGCCCCACCTACAACTTTGACTGCGGGCGGCCGCCGCACCTACTCGTTGCACCCAGCAGTGCACGAAGATGGCTCATCAAAGGTCGCTGCAGCCCCAGGGAGGAGATCACAAAATCTGGAGCTCTGTCCCCGAGGCCATCCCCAGGGAGGAGACCGCAACATTGGGAGCTCTGTCTCCGAGGCTGTCAAAGCCGACAGCTTGCTGCTTCGCACAAGAAAAGGTACTGTGAATCCTGAGACCCATGAGGTCTCTGCAACCAACCTGCATGATATCGCGAGCAGCTGGGTTTAATTAACGCATACCGTTCTCCAGGGGCCGGCCTAAAATTTCCCCGTAAAAACTTTTGGAGCATTGCTTTCCGGCTCCAATGCCAGAAAGTCCCTTTGCTGATCCTCAGCTGGGATCTTTGTAATTGCACTAAGATTACCATAAGAAACCTAATAGAAGTGACTGTGTTTTTCCTGCAGTGTAAAAAACCCATAACTTGAAAAGTACTCATTGGATTTTTGTTGTTTTGGCATCATTTTACTCAGATAAATATTATCAATTTTTCTAAACCTGTGTGGTGTATTCATTGTGTTACTGTGTGTATTTTGCACACATACTTTACATGTTGCCTTTGTAGATGAGCCTGACTGCTCTGTGCTAAGCTACCAGAGGGTGAGCACAGGTTATCTTATTGTATATCTAGCTTACCCTGAGTAGAGTGGTGGTTCCTGCCTGGCCTGGGTGCATACCTCAGTCAAACAAAAATCCCATTTCCAAGAAACATCCAAAAGGCATCAAGATAAATCTGTTTTAAACAGTTGCAATTAAGTACAGTGCACTCAGTGGCAGCTGGTGTCTCTCGAAAATGGTGGCATTCATAGGTTATAATTTTATTTTGCATTTTTGTTATACCGAGATCCTGTGACAAAGCCATTAGAGGTATCATGCGGCTGCTACATTAAATGGTTATTGTTTTTTTCTCAGTATTTAGATAGCACAAACTCTCGATCTGACAGTATGGGAGTGCTTTATATGAGCAGCAGTTACATTACACAGGGCTCAAATAATACAAAATAATCATTTTAGCTTATCTTCTTTCCACGCCTGTGGGCCGACTCTTTCAAATCCACCACGCTGTGTGCTGCACTGAACAGCTGAGCATGCTGGGCATGGCGAAACTAGTACCATGCACCTCAGCCAATAAAGGCACTACTCTCATTCTGTTTATTATAGCAAACAGCATAACAGCACTGCTTGGATTGGCTGGAACAGTCGAACACAGCGCACCATCCAAAACCAATGGAGCTGTGTGTCTGTCTCCCCATCTCCCTGACAGCGATGACTAGAAAAGCCTGAACTGCACGTCAGGCTGGCTACAAGCAAAATACTAGCCAACCTGACATGCGCAGTTCAGATACACATCCCAAGCTGGTCACTGCAATAAACAACGCCTCACAGCAGTACACCTCCTGTCTGCCAGCATAATGTGTATGATATAATGGCTCGCAGGCAGGGGGTCAACGTTCCCTCGCCCCTGTGGAGAAACTGCCCCTGAGTGCACTTTTCAACAAGGATACTTTTGCTTACATTCTGAGAAGCACTGGAGAGAAGCCACCTTGCTTTAAGTCCACAGATGCTTGGTTGGAGGTGAAGCAAGAGCCTAGGAGTTGGAGTCTACACGGGGACGAGGAATCCTGATTGATAGATACCCCTGCTTCATACTTTGCACATGCTGCAATGCTGCAAATCAGTTTTACACAGTTGCATTTTGGCGCAGTTCACTTTTTAATAAATGAAGCTTTAATTATGTTCTTAGCGGCATTCAAGAGAAGTCCATTTGCTTCAAGTCCTCTGGTGCCTGGAGGGCAGAGAAAGAGAAGAGTTCATGATTGGCAGTGTGCCACTTCTTCAAACCTTACACACACCAGAGCATTGCGATGGCAGCACAACAGCAACAAGCACATTGCCCATGAGATGTTCAACTTGCATTTGCATTGTGTTGTCTACCAGAATGCCGGCGGGGGAATCACTGTGCCCAAATTGGGATATGAAAGGTACTTTTCCAAATTTCAGTCCTTTTATCTTTACTAAAAATGCATTGTGCACTCACCAAAAAGCCACTAGTGAGCAGTGGTGGCCGGTGGAATTTGAAACTGGTGGGGCGTAAGCAGAACAAATCAACGCATGCGAGCGAGCCCGACGGCAGTAAGGGGGGTTCGGGGGGGTTCTCCCCCCATGAAGAAATATTTAAAAAATTGGCATCTTTTTGGTGCGATTTTCAGCACTATTTCTGTGATAAATGGACTAAAAATTCAGTTCTTCTAGGCATTCATAAAAGAAAACTCATACATTATTTCAGAGAATTTCTGGGTTGCCAAGCAAGTCTGACTTCTGAAGAGGGCTAGGGTACTAAGCAAGACTGCTTTGGCTCTACCCATTCCAATAGAAAACACTAGTTAGCGATGTGAACAAGTTCAATGGACAAATCTGGGGTCTAGGGAGAGTCCCTCTCCTGAGAAAGAAATTTAAAAAAGATTGGCAAATGGTGCATTTTAAAGCAAATGAATGCAGCGATAAAGCAAGGCTTATTAAGCAGTGGGAACGTATAGTCTTGAAATATTAAACACATTAAAAACTGCCCCGTATCTTCTTGCATTAATTTGTTCAACAGTTACTGTAATATGTAAATTGTTCTGTAATATGTAAATTGTTCTGCATGACAACTTTAGCCCTTTAAAATGTATGCTTGCCCAGTGTCTTGCACTGCATGCATTAACTTTGGAAAAATATGCTCTAACCAGACTTTGGGAAGCACCCACAGCTGCTGGCTGTAACCAGTCATATAGAAATAGGTGCAGACAGGTCTTTAAGTGAGATGAAAAAAATGGGTGCTCCCTATAAAGGAACATGCCAAATACATTTCTGTGATTCCCATAGTGTGCCATCAGACCGGTATTTTGGTTTCTCTCTGAGATGTAATTTTATCCAGATAAATGGCACAGCAACTGACATACGCCTAAAGCCTGTCAGTATGATTGGCTTTGTCACTGGGTGTTAGCTGTTTAAGATAAATGCGTAACAACAATGATTTCTTATAAATAATTAACATCGAAAATGTTTAAATTCTGAAATAGTGAGTCTGTGAATTAGATAGCATTGAGGCCTGTGGAAGGAGTTTTGGCCTTCAATTATGTGTGCTTTATGTTAGATATGTAGCCTCTTTTTCTCTGCATATCTTGTCCATCTGCACATCTTCAACCCCCTCTCTTTCCTCTTCAGCATCCTCTTTTCACTCTTCCCCGAACGCCCTTCGTCACATCTGTCACTTCACCGCCCCCAACATGCACTGCACTCCCTCAAATATAAGCACTTTAATTTCTCTTACTTTTGCCTTGCAAAGATTTTGACATCAGTGTACCACCTTCACACACATTTCCACAGAATTTCAGTTGCAAATGGAATACACAAATATTGTTCTGTGTACTCTGCAGAGAGGCCAACCCACTGACAGGCACTTTGTTTGGCTTTAGCCTTAGCACCTGCGTGCTCAATCAAAGCCCCTCATAAACACCTGGCATGGCTCAAGCCTCAAAATATGCACAGAAAAAAATACAGATAAACAACAACATTATAAAATAGCTAACTCATGGGGAATGCAAGATCAAGTAAAGTGCCACAAGATACCACTTTCGGGATTGAAACCTGTGACCATGAAGGTTGTGCTTCTGCCAGCCCCTGGACCTCACAACCAAAATCAAACAGGGTAAGGAAGCACACCTGTTTTTGGCAAAAAGAGGAAAACTGGAAAGTTCACAAGAAGACATAGATATCCCTGAAACCAGACACCAGAGGAACCCTCCTGAAGAAACATGAATTTAGAAAGAAACAAAAAGGGGGAGAAACACATCCCTTTAGACCTACCAGGCACCAATGTACCCCAATACCAATCACAATCAATAAGTATGGCCTGTCCGAACAACTGTTGAAGAAGAAAGCCCCGGCAGTACAGTAGTTTTGCATGGGCACTGCGTTTAAAATATTTTCCTGTGTGTACATATGTGATTCATCTATTACTATTTTTCACTAGAGAAGCTACCACGGTTGTTTGATCAATGTCTCATAACTGCTTTCTTTCACTTATTTAATGTGCGGGACAGAGACCTTCCTGGGTCTCATTTAGAGCTTCCTCATGACCAACATTTTATGTGTCTTCTAGTTCGACATGATTTGATTGTCTCCAATCAGTGGTCACATTTTATCTCCACATTCTGCAAACAGAGCCCATTATTCTTCTTTCTATCCCCATTATTCGTAAAATCTGTATAACACCCTAAAGTAGTAATGGCGCCTCATGCTGGTTCCCAGCAGTGTTGTAGGCTGGACACAGAAGTTACAGTTATCTCATTTCAACTACTGAGGGAAGAACGATCCAATCTATCTTGTCTATTGTAAAACATCACCCCAGCTCTGAGTGAGGTTCAGTAATGAATGAAATTAAAGGGCAATGGACGCTCATGTCCAGTTGAATCCTGCAATACTAGTCGTGTCACTGTCATTACTTTTCATGCCTGCTTTTAAGCATAACCTTTTTTTTTTAGAAATTGACTACTTTCCTATTATATCCTTATTATAAACCAGTGATTTAGACTATGATTGTATGTTTTTACCTTATTACTATCTTTGGGGGTTTCTTTAGTGTTTGGTGGGCAGGGTAATCCACTACAAATGTGCCAGAGTACTATACATATTTCAACATCTGCGTATTACTCCTTCACACACTTTAATATAAAATAGAAATCACAATTGGCATATATGTGAACATCTCTCTGCAGAGAGGCCAAGGGTTGGATAGTCTGAACACATTTTTTTGACCCTCTGACAAGCACTGTGGGAATCTCTCTGTGCCTTCAGCCTCAGCCACACAGTGCTCTATCATGTCTTATAATAAGCACTCGCCCATAAGCTTTAACTAACTCAGACACCTATAACCAACCAACACAGTACACTGTAGAACAGGCCTGTTTCATAAAAATGTTACAGAAACATCATCATATGGAAAATGCAAATACATTTAGGGAATGTAACTTAAAGTCAAAATTGTTTTAATGGTTTGGACTTCCTAAAAATGTGTCACACTAGGGTACCATACCGCCATGAATATAGGACAAAAAAAGTGCGAATGGATGCATGTTTATTTCTCTGTCACACCAACCCCAATGCTGTGTGGTGAGAGTGGCAAGGGATGCCTGAAACATGGGAGTGGCTCCATTACCTCGAGTCAGCCAAAGTCTCTTGCCTTTGCACACAGTAATGGGTTTGCACGGCAGCTTCAGCGCAGTGTGGCAGATCCCGGAAGAGGCGATCTGTCTGAGATATGTCTTGGAGATAGTGCTGGGTATATCTCTGCCACGCGCATACACAACAGCCTACAGGATAGCGCAGATGATGTGAGCACGAGAAGCATGAAAAAAAACTTTACGGATTTAAACAATATCTAACAAATGCTAATTATGGAGTGCGACATAAAGTAAAACGCGGCATTATTGCTGAATTGGTTTCCCTGGAGGCAGGTTGCTGCTGGTGGGTTCAGTTTCATTCAGGAGCTGGTTGGAAACATGACGGCCACAGGCTTTGACCTGCTCTCCAGAATCCAGAGCGTGTGAATGCCCAACCCCACCCTCATGTCACTGACCAGGTTGGATAAATTAACTGCAGTGGCGCCGGATCCATCACGTGGGGCTGGGTGGGCTCGGCGCTTAATAGTTTATGAGAGTAGATAGACTCTATGTCAATCGCGGCTTGCATCGCAATACTCGCGGGGGGAGGGGGATTCGCGGGGGGGGCCGGGAAAGGAATAAAAAATAAATAAAAGAAAAAGAAAGAAAACTTACCGGACCGCCGGTCCGCGCCGCATCTTCTGGGCCCTTGGCACCTTCACTGGAGTGGCAACCCCGCCCTCCTCAGCCAATACTGGCGCTGGAGCAGCGCCAAGATTGACTCAGGGCACGGTTACTCTCCGCCCACCAGCCCATTAGGAGACCGAGGTTTGAGCCTTTGTTCAAACCTCGCTCTCCTAATGGGCATGCGCCAACCAGAGCAGACACAAGTGCGCATTACTGGGCACGGCTGAAAAATTCGCCGACCTTCCCCACTCATGCGCACTTGTGCTGCTGCCTGCTGCCCCATGTCTGACAATGCCTGTCAGTCAACATGACGCAGGACCGCCCACCCCCTTCAGACTCTGAAGGGGGTGGGCGGTCCGACGTCATGCTGACTGACATGATTGTCAGTTCTCCCTCGGCGTCTTTGAACTTAAGTAAACTGAGAGTTTACTTAAGTTCAGAGACGCCGAGGGAGCTGCGGGCGGGGGGCAACGCCCCAGCGCCCTAATGAACGCACCGCCCCTGCTAGTGAGCAACCTGCAGCCTGGGTCACAGATCATCTCGCCATCCTAACTGTCTTGTAAAATCACAAGGCATCACTACTCTACTTCTCTCTAGCCTCCTCCAATGCACACCAGGCATGGTGGTATCAAGGGGGCTGCAACAGAACTCAAATCAAGCACAAATTTAGAGACAACCAACATGAACCATTCTAGGCACAGATATGAAGACTTTATACAGATGTCATCGGATGTATATTCCACTAGAACTTGCCCCAGTGATCTCTTGGAGAGCTACTTGGAGGGTAAGACATCTGTTCTCAAGAACCCTGATAAGCAGCCTATAATCCTGAGTACACTAGAGACAATCATGACAATTCAAATAATCTCATGGAAGGCAATATGTTATTCTGCAATTCTGCAGGTTGATCGAGACTGGTGGCATATCTATCAGTAGTCTTTTTTTTTTACTTGAATATGGAATCATCTGTTTCCAGGACACTTGGTAGGTGTCATTGTTACACTGTCAGGTTATTCTGCACATTTTATCCCTGATGTACTCAAGAAGGAGAGAGTTTGTGCTAAACGGAGCTGAGCCATTTTGGGGCTAATTGGCTCCATTTGTGCTGTGCTAAAATGACTGGCACAGACAGCGAACATATTCAAGCAATTAAAATTGCAAATACATATTGCAACCCCAACATGGCGAAATGTATACTAATAAACACAGATGTTCACCACAAGTCTCAGTAAAAAGGAAGGTTACTGATAAATTATTACTCTTCCTTTCACTTCCCAATCTCTCATTAATTATGATATTAAGAGAGGATTTTAAACTAAATCTATCCATGAACACTCATTCAGGTGAGTTAAATAGGCTTGACGCTCAAAACCTGGCAAATTACTCATTGCATAATTCCAAATGAAAATGTTAATAATTAGGATTACTGCTCCTTTGCCCTTCAAAGACATTCAGCTTAAGACATGAAATTAATTGAAATAGTTGCGTATTAAGTGCACTACTACCCAAAAGGCATCCTGGTGCTAGTGCAAATCCACAAATGCTGTACTAGTAATCTCTGCTCCCCAAGAGGGAGCTAGACAATGGATGCAGGAGGAAATGTACCTACTGTAAGGAAAACAACCAGGTCTTTAATAGCTTTCTGAAAGTGTCTCCAAGTAGAAGGGAGCTGGATCCACGAATTGGCTTCTAGAGCCGAGAAGTATCTCCCTCCTTTAGTTCTCAGTCTGTAATTTGGAATACACAGAAGCTTAGTATTGGTAGATCATAAGGTTTTCTGGGTGCCATAGTGTGTAAATCTGTCAGCATGGTACTTCTTAGAACCAGTTTGATGAAAAACTCTAAAGACCGTGACCAAAGATTTAAACAGGATACCTTTCTGCACAGGCAGCAAGTGGAGTTCTTCAGGCAGTTGGATACAGAGTTCCGAAGGGACAGATGGGAAGAGCTCTAATTGGCAGATAAAGTGAGGATATTTCTATGAACTTCAAACATTATACAATGCCAAGAAAGACAGTCTGAAACTACACCTTAATCTCAGTTCAAAACATTGTGCTAGTTAAAGAATTCAAATTATTGTACAGAAGTGAAAGTGATCATGCGGCACAGAGCATTATTATTAGATGTTCTTTAGGGAGTGTAACTGCTTTTAAAACATTGGCATAATTGGTGACATGGATTTCCGAAAGAAGGTAAAAGGGAACCCACCTCAAATCGAGGTCCTTAGATTGCAGAAGAGAATTCTGGAAACAAAGGCTTTGTAGACTGAAGTATCTTCAAGTTTCCAACCTCCAGAATATGCTACTATTCTCTCGTCTTTGATCATGGAAAAAGTTAATGGCCCGCTCTCTCAACAAATGAGTGATCTTAAATAAGTGACCCATGGACACATAAAATTCAAATATGGCTTACATCATAAATTCAAGAACATAAGAAACCAAATTAAATTAACAGGGTAAACAAGACTTATCAGTCTCAGTGTAATAATTCAGAGATGTATGCCAAGTCAAAAACTAAGAAAAGCATATACAGAAAGTCTTTATGGACTTCCTTATTTCTAAAATGAAAGACACCCAAAAAATTGGCAGTTCATTAATAATCTGGATAACACTAGAACAATGGCTTCAGGTAATCCAAACTTTGCTACCATATGGACAGGCCACACTGAGAAATTATATGTGGACACCAAGCGGGTATATTTACAAGCCCCTATCGCCACCACAACGTCACTTTCAGTGAAGTTGTGATGGCGATAAGAGCTTCGCCTTATTTACCAGGCAGCGTTAAGCCACTTAACGTGGCTTAACGCTGCCTTTCATGCTGTAATTAGTGTGAAAGGGGAGGGTAATGGGTGTTGCGGTGGGCGTTCCACCGCAACACCCATTGATTTTGACGCTACCCCCTATTTACAAGGGTGGCGTAAATAGGAGGCAGAGCCAAAATTAAGACCAGGGAAAACCTGATCTTAAACAGGCGAAACGAGGAGAAATGCTTTATTTCTCCTCATTTTTGCTGTTTCCATGCGTGCTGCGTTGTGCAGCACACATAGAAACAGCAAATTGCCATTCATTGTTTATGTGCAGGAAGGTCTCCCTTCCTGCACATAAACAATAAAAAAAAAGTAATGACATTTTGAAACTTCTATGTGTGCTGCATAAAAGTTATAAAACGTCAAGGGTGACCTTCCTGCACATAAACAATCTTCCCCTCAACGCAGACACCCTATGGTGCAAGGGTGCCTGCGTTGGCGCTAGGCTGCTAAGTTTAGCACCAGCACAGGGGGAAAAGCAGGGATGCACCATATTCTTGTAAATATGGTGCAGCCCTGCATTTCTGAAGTGGCGGAGTGCGCCGTTAAGCCAGGAAGGCTAATGCCGCACTTCGTCACTTCACTGTAAATATGCCCCTAAGTTTGTTGAAAGGCTAATATTCTTTTTACCAACAGCACTTACCACCTTAAGGAGGGGGGCATTGTGGACCTGACTCAAACAATATGCTCTCATGAAGCCCCTCGCCAAATGGTATTCCAAAGTGTGTCCGTAAAGAAGACTCCACATTTTGGGCATCCAGTTTGTTTCCTCTATTTCAAACTTAACTTGAAACACAAATAGTGCAGGAATATTGACAGAAATCAAGGATGATCCCGAATCTCCAGCAAACTGTTGCATGATAGCCCTGTTAGACAATCAGGCTCAAGTCTTTGCCAGATTATTACTCCACGATCTTTAGGTTTGAATAGAAGAAACGGCCCTGCTGTTGTTTTACAAAACAGGCTTTTAATCGCACTGCAATGCTTTTAACAAGGTACTAGAAGAGCACAAAGATACTTTTGACGGGAAGTGAAAACTATTTGATTTTTCCATTGACTATAGTTGTGCATTCCACAGACTTGATACGTCATTACCATGGGAATCATTAAGGAACTAGGGAATTGCACACTCATTATTGAGTGGTCACCTTGATTCAATTCGATTCCAATTTATTGATAAGTTAACTCAAACATATTGAAAGAGAAGACACAAAAGATCGTTCTGCCTTGTATTACTGAAACTAAAATTCAACATCAGTCATTTGCCCCATAAAAGCATCATGTAAAATTGTACAGTTCAAAAACAAGTTACAATCACAACTTCATTTGAGGTCACCCGATGTCCCTACCAAATTTCTTTTGCTGTTCTTGTGTTTCTCGCACAAATCAAGTAAAGGATAGCAACTTTTTTAGCATCCAATTTAAAAATCCTTCACATATACAGAGCGTTTTAGCATTTTCAATTTTGCTTTTTATGTATGTGTACTTTATTAATCTGCTATTATTTCATTTTCTCAACAGCTAAGGACCCCCTGCGTAGGCATCGCCAACCCCAAGAGGTCCACAGACCGCAAGTTAGGAATCACTGCCCTACTATTTGTGATCTCTAGGATTTGGGTAATTCTTAACGTGTTTATTTTGTCACAGCTTGGGCTCCTTCTTGGAAAATATGAAGTCTTCTTTGGTAAGTCTTGTTGTGAAACCTTTTCATACGAATGTGTTCCTGGATGATGTTTTTCTGAATATATTATCGAAGTTCATCTGGTATGCTTTGCGTAGTAGGCTCTTGGTTCCACCTAGCAATAACAATTTTGCGAGTTGCCGCAAAGCTTCTATCAACATATGGCAAAATTGCAGCTTATATGTTATAATTATTGTATATAATGTCCGTCCATGGCCCTCAAGGTGGCAGACTTCAAATAGTAGAAATCTTAAATTATCCATGTCATCTCTTGTCACTAGCCTTAGCAAGAATGATGGTAACTCACCTGAAAAGTCAACTTCAACTTGCTGATGCAAGGGGCCTCATGCCACAGATCAATGATCAGCTTCATAGTAGCCACACCGTAGTAATGTCATGTAGGCACCTACTGTAAAACATGTGGCACCCGTCATAAGAGTTAAAAAAGCAACAGACTCTCTTTTCCTCTCTCCCTTCAGATAACAGTCATTCACACAGTACTACTTCATCTCTTAATGCATCTATAGTTCTCTCTTACTCTTCCACCTTCTCTCTTTTGTACCGTCTTTGCTGGCAACCTTTTGTTTTCATTTAAGGCAATCTGACTTCATTAATGTTTTTAAATGCTTCATGAATGTATTATTGCCATTCGTTTTTAAGTAATGTATATGAAAAAGTGAAAAAGCATGCTTTGTTGTAAAATCCATGATTGTAAATGCAAATAAAATCACAGCTTTATATAACTGTGAACTTTTTGTTTAGCTTCTGGTGCTGTGGTTGTCAACCAAAATTTCATTTTTTAGTTGTCTTTTGAAGTTCTATTACAGATGACTGAAAACCGTGCTACCCCAACCCCCAGCCCCCAACCCCCAACCCCTCCCCCAGCCCGCTCCCCTCGAACATAAATTATTTGAATATTCAGTGTACTGGCTTGGTATGAAATCTAATGTATTCTTGTAATTGCAGTATTTATATTAATGATATGGAATTGTGTTAAAATCGAATTTCTAGAACAGTCACACTGAATAATTTTGTTCTTAGCTTCACAACGTTTCAGAGGCATGCATCTTCACATTACACTTTGCACAGCTATACATTAAGTGAGACCTATTTGCTTCTTCTCACGATCACGATTTCAACTAAGATAATAAAAATGATTTTAATAAACCAAAACCACGTATTCAAATGTTCTTTCTTGAGCTGAACTCATAGAAAACGCAATTACCCTGAGATTAGCATCTCCACAATGCCAGGGATGTGTCCAGACAGAAGCAGGTAAAGATATGCTTTTCATTGTAGGGTGCTGGTGTTTAGCTGCTGATTATGCATTTTGATTCATGAAGATCCTTTCTTGAGAATTAAAGATGAAACAGAAAGAGATGGATTGCTGAACAGATTTGGTCCAAATTCTGTAGTGGGGAGAAGGTCTGAGGGTCCGAGGTTAAGAAATACACACATATTCTCCTGAAAAGTAATGATTGGACCCCCTCTGCATAATCTACCCTATGACACCACTGCATTGTCTTATAGCCAGGCCAGCTTACATGAGACCATCCTCGCAATGTATGCATGGAATGAACAAAGTGACTGAGATTGTCCTGGCCCCAAGGGGCCACTGCTTTATGCTTGGCTCGTGGAGGGAAGCCCAAATAATAAAATGTTTTATATGACTCTTCATACTTAACATTTGCTGTGTCTAAGCTCAGTATGACATTTTTGTTACTATTACCAAAGTTGCTTACGTTGGAAAGGATGGAAGGCCGAGCTGGCCAAGCTGGGATTCGAAGTTGTGACCTGCAGGTCACCACATTTTTTTCAGTAATCATTCATCTCATTGAATTCATTCTGCCATAATGTATTTGACTATACATATCCTTGGGCTCAAGGTTGCTTCGCCTGCTGCACTATCAATAGCTACACCCCTGACACAAGTGTAAATATTTACAAAGGGACAAGTAGTCACTGTGATGCTGTCTGCTAGAAATACAATGACAATGGGTCATGCATGACTTAGTGCAGGAACAGCAGATAAAGATTCAAGTACGATACACCTGTGCATAAGTTACATTTGTAACTTTACTCTACAGTTTTGAGTAACTTTTCAACTTTTGGCTAGTGACCTTTTAGGGTTTAAAGTAACTCAAATGTGTAGAATTACATTATGACATTATAATTGCTCCAAGTAATTTACAAGCATATTTTATTTGTGGCTGGACTTCTGCACTCATGGTGGAACATCAGCACTCAGGGTGGAGACCTCCATTTGGTAGTTAGAAATGTTATTACTTGTTTATCTGGGGTGTGAGCACTGGTCAAGCAGCAACCACAATCCTAGTCAGGGTAAGGCACAAGCAAACCCCAAATTAACCTGTGTTCAGCCCCCTGTTAGCTTGGTACAGAGCAGTCAGGCTTAACTTAGAGGTGTAAAAGTAGAACATTTGTACATAGCCCAATTGACAACAATGCTAACTTGCCTTAGGCTTCAAAACAGAAATTGATTTAAAAATGACAGGTAGACAAATTGTGCAAAAATCACCAGTCTTTTATTTCTACTGCTCAGCCTCAGCTAGGCCTCTCCTTTCTATAATAGAGATGCTTTTAGGAAATGCTGAACTATGCACCAGAGTATTCAATAACTTGGCATTAATGGTATTTGGTTAGACCTCTGTCATATCTGCAGAATGTGCCGAGTTTATAAAATGTATTACTTTCTTCAGCTACATATTCTCAATAAACTAAAACTAAACTTCCTTCTTTGTCATATGTTCATATAATATTGAATAGAGAATTGTGTTTTAACAACAAACGTATGTTTATAGAAATATGAATGTCATTACCTAACGGGAAATTTGCAAGTAAATGTTTCTGTCTATAGCGTAGTTCATTGTTCCTCAGTGAAACATTTAATAAATGCTAGACAGAGCACTGCAATAGTTTTCCCTGGGAACCAAGGTTAGCTGGTCCCAGTTGTACAAATGTTAGCATGGTAGGATACATTTCTGATAATGGATCATGAGCCTCGTACGTTTGCGATGGGAAAGGAAGAATGAAGTGAAAGATGACTTCTCATTGGATGGGAACGATCAGAGCTGTAACTTTGTAATAACATGTTCTTTTAGAATGGTGTGTGTTTCTCGTTAGCTAGAGCATAGCATTCTTATTCTCTCTCTTGCCCCACTTGCAATTTTTGCTGTGAGCTACTGCTGATGGTGATTGCTGTTGTCTGACACGTTGTAGGCGACAATTGTTTTACCCTTGTGCCCTGACAGGTACAGCTTGTGCTGAATCTGTTTTCCTATTTTCCGGATAGAGACTTGCTTTTGTGTAGTTGCTTCTCAGACTGTATACTAATGCTTAAGGAAAGATGAGACTCGGCTGAGTTTCAAGAACTACTCTTCATGGGAAGTTTGACTTAATTTAAAATTTGATTGATGCTCGTTTGATCTTGCTCTTTTCCAGGAACTCTGTGTAGGAAGGTAGGATCCTTCTGCATGGTTACCCCCACTTTTTGCCTGGTGCTAATCAGGGCCCGCTCTCTCTGCTTTCTCCCTTAAATTGTTATGTTCTGTACTTAGGTACATCCCGGATTGGATACTGGGGTACCCTTATCAGTACCTAGTATATGGTACTAAGGTATCCAAGGCATAGGTACCCCAGAGGTCCCCCATGGGCTGAAACATGTATTATGCCACCCATGGGAGACCATTCAAACTGTAACTGCTGGCCTGCCATTGCAGCCTGTGTAAGCTGGTGCTTGTACCACTTATGAAACATATAGGTTTCCTATATCTAGGGTCACTGCACTTAAAACCTATAAGTCGCCCATATAGCAGGCCTTTGCAATCCTGAAGGCAGGGTGCTTGGTTCTAAGTGTGAGGGTGCCCCTGCATGAGCAGGACACACCTACATCCTACGGAGTCCCAAGGTGGTTGTCAGGGCAAGTCAAATTAATCGTGTTATTTCAGGAAAAAATTCCAATAATCCGGATTCATAGTGATAGTTGTTTATATAAGGTGTTGTCACTCTTTCTGACAAGGTGAGCAAAGAAGTGACTGACAGCCAACACGTGTTTTGCCCCTTTACATGGCCATCCGGCCTGGGGCTTCCTCAGGGCTGTACGTTCAAACACAATAATCAACATAAAAGTGTAATTCCACATAACAGAGACATACAGAAGAAAAAAGGAGTGGATCCAAAATTATAGTTGAGAGAGAGCATCATCAAGAATACACGGGTGCAAATAAAGATATAAATCATTATATAGAACGTGAAAAATAGCAATAAGAATGAGAGAATGAAAATATGAAAAAATGAAAAAGCAAGAAGCACACAAAAGCAATAACATTGGGGGGTATGCCGTGTAAACGGACGCCAATGTGGATCATTATATGTTGGCGATTCACGATATTGAAATAAAAACAGTTATATATGTACAACATATGAGGTGACGAAATAAGTTGAAGTAAAGGAGCGGAAAGGTAAGTATTTACATCAACATTTCAAAGAAAAGGACAGAGATAAATAAGTTACGCAGGCATAGTGACACAGGTGGAGGAGAGAGGGGGATGGGGAAAAAGGAAGGGGTGTAGACATTCGAATATTGACAAAGATCGTAACGTGACGTGTGCACTAAGTTGAGTTTTAAGGATTTTGCACATGATGTGAAGGGTGTTAGTAACAGGAAAGGAAAGGGGAGGGGCGGGGGGAGGAAGTATAGATGGTAGAAGGTGCCCGCTAAATTATATAGGCAGCACCCCCTCTTTTCCCAAAAAATCCACCCACCTTGTCAGAAAGAGTGACAACACCTTATATAAACAGCTATCACTATGAATCCGGCTTATTGGAATTTTTTCCTGAAATAACACGATTAATTTGACTTGCCCTGACAACCACCTTGGAACTCGTATATGTTTAGGGGGTTAGGGGTTTCCCCCTGTCAAGGACAAGTATTGCAACAAGACTTGCTCAATAACTAATGGCCAGTAAGGGATCGGGACCTATTACCCCTCCGCTCACAGAACTAACCTACGGAGTCCATTCTCCCGAGTTGTAAGTGAAGCAGTCATATACTATATAGAGGGGCACCGCATAATTACACGATGACCATCACGAAATCGGCTGCAACGAATCCTATCATGTTTGGTATCAAACATGTTGGAATCATACCCCCACATCGTAAACAGTGTGGGAGGTATGATTCCAAGCACTGGAAGAGCCCTCCCTTAGGCTCTCAGTGCTCCCGATACCAGTCTTCTAGACCAGGACAGTACAACATGGCTGCTGCCGACCAGAGACACGATTCTGTCCTCCTGCTACTGAGCCATGCTCGAGCAGGGGAAGGCAGAACAAGAGGTATCCTGTCACAGGGAGGTGTGACCACATCCCAGACAGGATTTTGTGTATTGGGGCCATGTGGGTGTGCTTGCCAGCACCACTCAGTCTTCATGAGGGGCACATTTGGTGTCCCCATGCATAGTTTAGTTCAAACCTGCTCTGGGAGCTGTTGGCTCCCGCTCTAGCGCGAAACTGGACAAAGGACATGGGAGTAACCTCCCCCCTGTCCAAACCCTCCCCTGGGAGGGTCCCCTGAATCGTCCAAAGCCTCCCCTTAGGGTACTTAAGGGCTTACCTGTGGGTGGGTCCCTAGATTCGTCGTGGGACAAGATTCAATTCAGACACCACTTCGACTTCTACAGTCTGGGCACTCTGGACTTCGCTGGACTTCGTTTGTGCTCGACTTCGTCCCCCTTTCAGTCTGCTGCATCATCTGTGCCTATGCACCATACAGGAACCTTCCAAGGTCTGTGGGCATCCAGGACACTTGAAGGAATCTACCTTGAAGTGAAGGAGTCACTTCCCTGCATCTGCAGGCACCGCAACCAAGCTGCTCAGTCTGCTGATCCTGAGCTCCTACAGACTCCGAAAGGTTCAACAACACAGGTGGTGGTTCTCAACAGCTCTTGAGGCCTGCCCTGCCCTCTTGCCAAGTTTGAGGCCAGTATCCCTCGTGGGAGCCACAGGAACCGAACCCTTGTGCACCGTGTTGACGTGCTGTTACAAAGGCTTGTTGGCTTCCTTCCACCAAGATCTTTGTGCTCTAAGTAGCCCCAGCCTCAAGCATCTCCAGCGACCAGAATCTTTATCCACACTGCATTGCTTGCACTGTGGTCTGCATCTTTTGGTGAGCTGCTCGAAGTCCACTTGCAACTCCAGTGCCTCCTGCCTCTGGGTCCTGTTGAGGGTCACCTTTGTTTCTTTTGGGGCCCCCTGATTGCTCAGGCCCTGCCCTGACTCCCCTGCTTGTGGTGAGTCCCCTGGACGTTGCTGGTCCCGACATTGCACCTTCTTTGACATCCACGTTGTTTGCAGCTGCCAAGGCTTGGTGGTGCTTCTGACGGACACCGACCCCTCAGCACTCGACATCCATCGTGGGACAGCTCATGCACAGCTCCTAGTCTTTCTCCGCATCGCCTGGTCCTCACAGATGCAGAGTCAAGGTCACCGTCAACTCTCCTGCAACACCCGACATCGGTGGGCATTCATCTTCCAGATCTCCTGGTCACTCCTGAGTGACATAGACTCTGCCCCTCTGCTTGCAGGTACCTCTCAACTAGAATCCACCTTCAGATTCCAACGGACACTTTCTCCTTTTCCAGCAGTGGCACTTTCCTGAAGTCCTCCATTGGATTCGACGGTGGTTTCCGACACCACTTCACACCTATGCACTCGGTTCCCCTGGTGTAGGTAACGTGGGTACTAGGGTATCCACGGGTGGGGTGGCTCTCCAACCTTCTGTCTTCCATGGGGTTTCTTCTGGGTCCACTGGGAAGGGTCCTTAATCTTTAAAAATCCAACCGCGACTTACACGTTGACTTGTACGGAGAACGCGGTCGTGTTCCCACACTGCACACGCTCTCCGCGGGGTCCATATCTACTCACCTTGGATGGTTCCTTGGGTCCCCAGCACTTCTATGTCCTTTTGACATTGAGTCATTGAGTCGTGGTTATTATACCACTTTCTTAGTATATGATTTGGTCCCCCCCTGGGGTCCACTGTGTATTCTGTGCTATTTACTGTATTTCTATGCAAAGTATTGTGTGCATTGTGTTTATCTCCGGGTGGGAGATATCTAAATGTGTTAAAGAGTATTATATAATAAATACATATTTTTATAAATACCTTGTGTGGTTCTTTTTCATTTAATCTATACTATAAGATTGCATTCTGGTAAAACAAGCTGCTTTACACTCCTTCTGGACTATGCCTGAAGGTCGCTCTCCACAGCTACCACTTAGAGAGCTTTCTAAGATTGTCTAAGACCTCTTAAATCACCATAAGGGTTGTCTGGACTGGCGCAGGGTTCCCACTTACATTAGTGGACTTCATATACCAGGCCAGCCTCTCACACTCTGCATGGGTTCTGTTAAGTTAGGTTCCTTTAGATAGAATAGGAACTAAGGGCTAGAGATACGACCATTTCATGAGTCTCAAACCGGTCGCAATCCGGTTTGCGAATGCAAAAACAGCTGTACACGAAGTATGACAAGCATTCGCAATTTGCGCATCGCAAAACGGCATGTACAATCGAGTCGCAAATTGCAAATAGGCGGCATGTTTGCGCATGCAATTTACCACCAATCCAAATCAGGATGTAACAGGGCTCAACTTATCAAAACATGTCCGGAAGGCATCAGAGACTTTTCAACTATGGCTGCCCTGTACGTGATTTCAAGGAGGATGCAGATTCTTGCTTCTTAGCAGAGGAGACAGAGACAGAAGAGGATTTTCAGAGTCAGACCGACCATGTTTGAGAAAACAGAGGAAGAGATATATGAGCAGTACAGGCTGAGTAGCAATGTGATCCTGGAGCTAATAGCCACCATAAAGCCACACCTAGGGAGCACTACACTGCACAGCAATGCAATCCCCATCCATATCCAGGTGTTGTGCTCCCTCAACCTATTGGCCAGTGGTAGTTATCAAAATGTCATAGCAGTGGCCGAAGGGGTGTTGCAGAGTGCACTATGACATTACCTTCACAATTTCTTAGATGCCATGATCCACCACATAGAACAACACATCTACTTGCCGAGGGATGATGAGGAAATTCAAAATGCCAAAATGTAATTCTACCGGATAGCCATATTTCCACAGGTAATCAGGTGCATAGACGGGACCCATGTGCCCACATGTCCCCCATCCCACCTGGATTACATATTTGGGAACCACAAAAACACCCATTCCCTAAACATTCAGGTTGTCTGCAATGCACACAACATCATCATGGACATTGTGGCCAAATATCCAGGGGGCACCCATGACTCCTACATCTTTAGGCACAGTGGCACATACCAGCGACTAGAAAGAGGAGATTTTGATGAAGGATACCTACTAGGCACTGGAATGGAATGTACACAGTGAAATGCATTATTGTAATCATTACTCTCTGTATATTGTATCACCCTCATATGTGTCTCACCAGGTGACAGTGCATATGCACTGCGGCAATGGATCCTCACGCCCTACCTGCTTCCCAACAACTCGCACAAAAGGCATTACAATGTGGCACACAGATGCACTAGGACCGTGATAGAACGCACATTTTGCATCCTGAAATCGCACTTCAGGTGTCTTCACAAAACCGGCAGAGCCTTTCAGTATGCACTTGAGACTGCTTTCAAAATCGTGGCAACATGTGCACATACTCCACAACATTGTCAGCAGGTGTAGCTTACCCATAGAGGTGTCGGGGTCAGACTTCCAGGCCCACCTGCCCCACAGCCAACCAAACAAAGGAGAGCAGCAGAAGGGATAAGGACCACATAGCCAGACATCTTTTTTCATGGTAAAACGTATCCATTTACACAATACTCTCCACAAATGACAAAACAACAGGTCCATTTCAAAACATAGGCAACCATTTATTGTTAGGGCACCTCAAAACCATGCTAGATAACCTGTCCATCATAAACAACATAACATAAATGTGGGTATGTTATGCGGTTACACCACCACCAGCATATCAAATAATGAGAGAAACTGCATGGCACACTCTCACTGTGCAGTCATTTCTTCCATCTCCGTCCGCCATTGGTGGATTTGTGAGATGGAGAAGTAGGCTGCCTGCTGCTGCTTCTATGTAGCATATGTGTGTCTGCTGCAGAGACACTGCTGCAGCTGGAGACCTCACTATCTGGAGAATCTCGTATTGACCCTCACACACAACTGGCGGTCTGCATGACCTCAACAGCAGCAGTAATTTGTTGCAGGCCTCTGGAAACATCACCATTGTAGTGGCCCATTTCAGCCTGCAGGGCCAGTGTGCACCTTGAGTGTAGGTTGGTCGTCTGGGCTAGGCTCCCTATTGCCCTGGTCAATGCCTTATCTTAGTTGCCCACCTCTTTTCTGTACGCCTCTGCTGGCTTCTCTCCTCTGCCAGCTCTATACAAAGTTGCCCAGTTGTCCCTGTAAGGGCATCAAATATGGCATCCAGCCTGGCCTGGTTGTCAGGCGACTGGAGTGAAATGTTGTTCAAGCTCTGGGCCAGCTTGATATTGATGAGCTTCATTTGTTTCACCTGCAGGTGCTGAATATGCAGCATGGCCTGTTCTAGCCTGCCAAATGCTGCCTGGTTGCCTGTTCCTACCTGGGAGTGGGCATAAGGCCTTGGTCGATAATGCCTCTTGGATTGATGCGTTGAACGCAGCTGCGGAACCCTGTTGAAAGGACTGCGTGTCAGTGTGGCTGGGTGGTGGAATGCCGGGGTCTTATCAGCGGATAATGGAAGTGACAAAGATGCCGCACTGACATGGTCATCAGCACAACCTACTTGACTCTCTGTCAGCTCATTCTGCCCGTCCTCTATCTGGGCCTGGTCCTGGTCGCCACCTGCATCCTCTTGATTTTCCTGACCTCCCACAAGTATATCTATGTGGCAAATAAGAAGATAAATAAAACAAACGTGTGAGACACTATCTCAGTGGTCGTACAATTTTATTCAGCTTATATCTGGCAGTAACTGCACTGTTTATGTACCTGACTATGTTTCCCATAATGCACCAGCTGTGACTTTTAGAGCATGTAAATGGAGCTTCTAGGTGTACCTGAGTCAGGGTGCGTTGAATGCATGTGGAAAGCTGGGTTGTGGCAGCTATGTTTGCATAGTAGAACTTTGCCCTTACCAGGGGGTGGGGAAGTGCAGACGTGTTGAGGGACCCTGAGGTGCACACTGCCTCTGTCTCCTGTGTTGTCTCCAGCTGTGCCTCATTATTCTGGCCTTCTCCCAGCCATGCTACCACCCTATCCTTGTCCCGAGAGCGCAGATCATACCACCGCTTTTTCAGCTCATCTATAGATCTGTCTGCAACACCCAGGGCATTTATTTGCTGCTGCATCTCTCACCATATTTTTCTCTTCTCAGACTCCGGTACATTCTGAGAATTACACCCAAAATCCTCTCATGGTTGTTGCAGCAACCATCTGTTAGTATTTCAAGTTCCCTTTCGGAAAACCTGATTTTGCGGCAATGCTCTCTTACTCCCTTCTCAAGCTGCTGGCTGGCCATTGCAGGGCTTGGTTGGTGCCTGGAAGCAGTGTTGGACTGTGCTGCAGACTTCCAAATGTGCTGTGACTGCTGTTCAGGATTCTCAAAGGCCACAACTTGCTGGTTTGGGGTCCCTCAGCAGTTACAGGAAGTGATTGTGCATTTTTTTAAAAGCGATTGCTAATTTCGAATGCTAATTACTAAATGAGACCGCAAAAGTTAAATGTGACTGCGCTCGCAATTTGCGAGCACTTACTGACTTGTAAATTGCGAGTTCGGTCATATCGGAGCAACTCGATTGCGAGTCGCAATTTGGAGGAGAGTTTGTTATGTGCATTAGATTTAGCAACTCGTAATTTGCTAGTGGCTATTTCGTGCAAATCGGGAGTCGCAAAATCTAGCGGTCATACATCTGTCCCTAATTCCTTTATAGAACACGCTGTTATTTTGCATTGATTGGTTCTAACCATATTTTTACTTGATTATTTCTGTAAACAGATTATCTGACTTACTAATTTGAATAAAAGACAAAGAAAAAGAACTTGCTGCTCTCTTAATGAGAAATAAAGATTTTGAAATTTTCTCAAAACTCTCATCATTGACTGAACTTAAATTGTAAATCATGTTGTTGATAGATTTGATTTGAACTGGCTTCCATTCATAGACAGTGACAATTATCTGTCTCCTCGACGAAAGAACATATAGCGTGGAGTTGGAGTCCATTTTTATCAGTAAAAAAGGTTTAACTTGTACCGGAGAGTAAATTTGGGGGTATATTCACAAGAAAGTGTGATAACTACCGCAAGAGTAGCGTAACGCAACTTTCAATATCGCAGCCCATCGCGGGAAAATAACCCCGTGTCAACGTGGAATTCACAACAAGGCGGTACCATGCGATAGTCACCAGATAACGCGTCAAATGTCAGCGTGAAAATCAACGCCACGCCGAAAAAATGCAAAACGCGAACGCGAGAAATCATGCGATGAGGCCAATCGCGGTAAAAATAGCAGCGAAAAGCAGCCACAGGCCTGCAAATCCCACGCGTCTGGTGGGAAATTGCACCATAAAAACCACAGAAACAACACACCAGAAACAAGCCAAAGCACGTAGCAACATGGATGCACCCTGACCCAGCGCAGAGGTCAACACGAACCCCACAACCCCCACAGACCACCAGCAAGGAACAGCTGGGTCGGGGAAGGCCAAGGAGAAAAGGGAGAGGAAGACGGGGTGCAGACCGCAGGAAAACAAGACCAGCGTCACGGAGGTGACAGAACACTACCAGCAACTGACCCACAAGCAGACCACCTGGAATGCAGTCGGAGTGCCGAGGAGGCCAATACAGGAGGCCAAGAGGCTCCGCCAGGACGTGACAACCTAAACCAGGCACAAACCCGCTGCCAACAGGAAGGCAGCAACGGCGACAGGAGGTGGCAGTCCAGCGCCACAGGAGGAGCTGGAGGAAACCCAGGCCACAGTCATCAGTGTGGAGACGGTGCAAGGAGTAGGGAGTACGGACACAGCTCGACAGGACCTGACACAACAACAACAGGGTGAGGATCCAACAGGGACTCGGGGGGCGGGGGGTGATGGGCACAATGGCACTCATGCACAATGAGGTGTAGCACACTGCACACCCACAATTACCCAGGGACATGTCCCCCATCCCCGTGGCACACTGCAGCACACACACATAGCAATCACAGCACATACCATGACAATGTGGCACAAAGTGCAACACCCACACTGCAGAACAGGGGACACAACTGGGTCCGCCCAGGTGCAGAAACAGAACAATCACATTGGACAGAGCAGGGAACTGTGAGATGCATATCTACGGCTACAACCCCACATCAGCCATGTAGGCCAAATGTACACTGTAAAACACACAAGATGATGGACGGAATGTTGCCCATTGGCAAACATTCACCCCCAGTCACAGATCTGGGTTTAATCCATCGTTATTTTGCTTCACCACGCCACCCCACTTCAGACATAGCCATATGCAAATCAGTCTTGACCCTGTGCCTCATGGGAACAGTCCAGACCGAACTGCCAAGCCATGTCTTCCCTGGACCGGAATCAAGCATCCTAGGACTGGTTTCAGGCTTTCAGCCCTCAACAGCCAGGATATCTTGACTCCAGTGGCGTAGTGAGCACGGGACCAACGTCTGGGCATACCCTTCCCACTTAGGGCGAAATGCAAAACACACAAGATGATGGACGGAATGTTGCACATTGGCAAACATTCACCCCCAGTCACAGATCTGGGTTTAATCCATCGTTATTTTGCTTCACCACGCCACCCCAGTTCAGAAATAGCCATATGCAAATCAGTCTTGACCCTGTGCCTCATGGGAACAGTCCAGACCGAACTGCCAAGCCATGTCTTCCCTGGACCGGAATCCAGCATCCTAGGACCGGTTTCAGGCTTTCAGGGCTCATCAGCCAGGATAGCTTGACTCCAGTGGCGTAGTGAGCACGGGACCCACGTCTGGGCATACCCTTCACACTGAGGGCGAAATGCAAAACACACAAGATGATGGACGGAATGTTGCACATTGGCAAACATTCACCCCCAGTCACAGATCTGGGTTTAATCCATCGTTATTTTGCTTCACCACGCCACCCCAGTTCAGACATAGCCTTATGCAAATCAGTCTTGACCCTGTGCCTCATGGGAACAGTCCAGACCGAACTGCCAAGCCATGTCTTCCCTGGACCGGAATCAAGCATCCTAGGACCGGTTTCAGGCTTTCAGCCCTCATCAGCCAGGATAGCTTGACTCCAGTGGCGTAGTGAGCACGGGACCCACGTCTGGGCATACCCTTCCCACTTAGGGCGAAATGCAAAACACACAAGATGATGGACGGAATATTGCACATTGGCAAACATTCACCCCCAGTCACAGATGTGGGTTTAATCCATCGTTATTTTGCTTCACCACGCCACTCCAGTTCAGACATAGCCATATGCAAATCAGTCTTGACCCTGTGCCTCATGGGAACAGTCCAGACCGAACTGCCAAGCCATGTCTTCCCTGGACCGGAATCAAGCATCCTAGGACCGGTTTCAGGCTTTCAGCCCTCATCAGCCAGGATAGCTTGACTCCAGTGGCGTAGTGAGCACGGGACCCACGTCTGGGCATACCCTTCCCACTTAGGGTGAAATGCAAAACACACAAGATGATGGACGGAATGTTGCACATTGGCAAACATTCACCCCCAGTCACAGATCTGGGTTTAATCCATCGTTATTTTGCTTCACCACACCACCCCAGTTCAGATATAGCCATATGCAAATCAGTCTTGACCCTGTGCTTCATGGGAACAGTCCAGACCGAACTGCCAAGCCATGTCTTCCCTGGACCGGAATCAAGCATCCTAGGACCAGTTTCAGGCTTTCAGCCCTCATCAGCCAGGATAGCTTGACTCCAGTGGCGTAGTGAGCACGGGACCCACGTCTGGGCAGACCCTTCCCGCTTAGGGCGAAATGCAAAACACACAAGATGATGGACGGAATGTTGCACATTGGCAAACATTCACCCCCAGTCACAGATCTGGGTTTAATCCATCGTTATTTTGCTTCACCACGCCACCCCAGTTCAGACATAGCCATATGCAAATCAGTCTTGACCCTGTGCCTCATGGGAACAGTCCAGACCGAACTGCCAAGCCATGTCTTCCCTGGACCGGAATCAAGCATCCTAGGACCGGTTTCAGGCTTTCAGCCCTCATCAGCCAGGATAGCTTGACTCCAGTGGCGTAGTGAACACTGTCCCAACTCAAATAGCCACCACCACCCAAACAGTCACAATGTACATTGTCACACAGTCTGCATGTCGACAAGAACAAGGCGCCAACACAATGCCAACATGCACCTACCCTTCATAATGCATAGGGACAAACAACACCTCCAGCAGGTCAGAACAGACAACCCATCAGTGATGCCCGAGACGAACACCACACCTTCGACACCGACGCCCTACAACAGCCCATGAACATCCCACACAACCCACCACCAAGACCAGGGCAGACAAGCTACTCAGAGGAGAACCCAGCCCCTGCAACAGACCACACAGCATGAAGCACCCGCAATCACGGTTGGCTCACAACACTTCACCCACCCACACATGGCACCCCAATGCCAAGTGTCAGAACGCCAAAAGGAGGTGGCCCAACAGGTGCGGGTGTTGCCCAACCCATGGAATGCGAACTGGAACACATACGTGGGTGTCCAATACCCTTCAGGGACCACCTACACCCCACAAAGGAGACCCACACTGCCATAGAGACACATGCAGATGCACATACCCAGTACAGAACCACGCCCAGGGGCACGCACATATCAGTCACACACCCACGTTGGCTCAGCGTACGCTGGCACAGTCCACTCCTCTTATAAATTGAGTGGGTGACGACAAAGCTACATGTCCAGGTTGTAGCCCGCTGCCTGCGGTGACATGTCTGCATCTGCTGTACACAGCACAATGTAATATCATAGGGCCCAGGGCCACCATGCATACAACAAGACCACAGGGACACATGCACATATCATGTTGAACTGGCTACGGGCACGTGCGCCCAGCCCCTTTATTGGCAGGGCCATATGTACAGTGATGCCTGTGCTGGATGTGTGTGGGGTGAGTATAAGCCAGCCCGCACGGAGTGGTTGGTGCTGGAAACAACCTGAACAGTGGACACCAGTGTAATGGAAACAGAAAACACCAGTATAACAGAGTCAACTGCAGAGCAACATGGAGGGATCCGGAGTAAGGAGAGAGGTCACCCAATATTCAGTCAGGAGGTTCCGTGAGTTGCAGTGAGGTAGGGGCACTAGAGAAGAGCGCGCTCATGTGAAGAAATTGCTAGGATTGTGTCCCTTCCGGTTAGTCCACCTACACCCCACAAAGGAGACCCACACTGCCATAGAGACACATGCAGATGCAAATACCAGTACAGAACCACGCCCAGGGGCACGCACATATCAGTCACACACCCACGTTGGCTCAGCGTACGACGGCACAGTCCACTCCCCTTACAAATTGAGTGGGTGACGACAAAGCTACATGTCCAGGTTCTAGCCCGCTGCCTGCGGTGACATGTCTGCATCCGCAGTACACAGCACAATGTAATGTCGTAGGGCCCAGGGCCCCCATGCATACAACAAGACCACAGGGACACATGCACATATCATGTTGAACTGGCTACGGGCACGTGCGCCCGGCCCCTTTATTGGCAGGGCCACATGTACAGTGACGCCTGTGCTGTATGTGTGTGGGGTGAGTATAAGCCAGCCCGCACGGACTGCTTGGTGCTGGCAACAACCTGAACAGTGGACACCAGTGTAATGGAAACAGAAAACACCAGCATAACAGAGTCAACTGCAGAGCAACATGGAGGGATCCGGAGTAAGGACAGAGGTCACCCAATATTCAGTCAGGAGGTTCCGTGAGTTGCAGTGCACTGAGGTAGGGGCACTAGAGAAGAGCGCGCTCATGTGAAGAAATTGCTAGGATTGTGTCCCTTCCGGTTAGTCCTGATGCACATGCAGTGGGGTGTGTTACACCTGCATCAACTTCCTCATCAATGTCCCAGGTCTCCCACACTGCCTGAGGTGACAGTTGCGTCCGTAGTCCACAGCGCAATACCCAGTAATAGATACGGGTGTGTAGCTTGACTACCACCACCAGTCTGCATTCCTGCCTAGGGGCTGTTGCCTCCTGCCCTCCCATTGTCTGTGCCTTCTCCCGTCCGCACACTTGACACATCTTCCTCATCATAGTCCCAGGTCTTCCCCACTGCATGGGGAGACATTGCTGCGCAACCTCACAACAGCACAAAACTCAATCAGTAACAGGCAATGGCTTGCGGTGCACTGAGTCACTGGCACCTGGAGTGCTGAGCAGGGTAGCAGGCCAATGAAGGGATCCACGACAGGTCTGAGCAACTCCGTAGGTCTGTCAGGACCACCCTTTCGACTCTGGCAGATGGCGGTTGGAGGTGGTCCTTGCGGTGGTGGCGTGTGCCTCCTGCGGTGATGCAACGTCCGGGCCGATCAAGACTCTATCCATGTGTGGGCCCTAGTGGCCCGCAGTTGGGGCCGGAGGAGGCGGACAGCGCAGGGCCACAGACACATGGCGTTGATGACCCCAAGACCATCGCTACAGAGGCCATTCAATGTCTCAGAAGAAGGGGTCCCAGGCCTGAGCAGCACAGAGTTAGTGGCCCCGGATGCACTGCGGCTGGCACAGGCACCCAGCCACGGGACGGTGACTTGCGGTGCAGTCAGATGGGCCATGCGACCTGAGCGGGTCCCCATAAGTGTCCGAGGTGTATGTTGCGGAGGGTTGCGGGGGACAGTGGAAGGTGTCCTCCAGGGCATGATGCAGAAGGTCTGATGTTATCTGGAAGCAGCAAATGGAGGAGTGGAAAGCGCAACCCTCGTTTGCACCAACAATTCGGGATCAGCTACATGAGGATGAAAACTAGCCCTTAGTCCATAGACTCAAACGCCACCAATGTACGACCAGTGAGTGTCCATGAATGTCGGGGAACAAACTTAGTGGCACAGGTGCTGTGAGGGGATGCAGTCTGCGATGATGCCGGTACACATATGTGAACTCCAAGAATGCCAAATCAAGGCTCTGTGACCTACCGGACCGCAGTGTAGGCCGGAAGCAGCGGTCAGCAGTGGCCCACAGCCACGGGTTGTTGGCTCGTGAGGCACAGAGTTAGGGACACAGTGGCAGTTGTCGGTAGTGTTCAATCACCTCCGTGATGCTGATCCTGTTACCTCCGGACTGCAACGTGTCATCCTCTTACGCCCCTCCGTGCGTGCGAAGAAATGTATTCTTCCTTTTGAATTACCGATGTTCAGTTCCAAATCTGTGATCCCACTCGTGCGCAGCATAGGCCGAGGGCAGTGGTCCGCGTAGGCCCACAGACACGTGTGGTTGTGATGCCATGCACAGACTTGTTGCCACCACATCGGAGGGTGTATAGTGAATTGTTCTCTGCCTTAAATAATGTTCACTGCCATGGTTTAATCAAGACTCAGTTCCAAATGTGTGACCTACCTGACCGTGGTGTAGGCCTGAGGCAGCGGTCAGCACGGCCCATTCACCGAGTGTCTCCCACCGGCCTGCGTAATTCAGGTTCGGTGGCACCACGTGTTAAGGTCACCTCCGTGTATGTGACCAGGCATTCGTCCGGACTGAGCCGCATCTTCCTCTTACACCTCTCCGTGCGACCACTGGTGTGGACTCCGCCATTCGTGCTTTGCGACTAGGTGCTGGATGTGTGACCTACTGGTCAGCAGGGTGGTCCTGGTCCCTCATCCACGTGTAGCCTGCTGGCGTTGAACAGGGTTAGTGGCACCACGTGTAGCAGGCTGGTGTTGAACAGGGTTAATGGCACCACGTGTAGCCGGCTGACGTTGAACAGGGTTAGTGGCACCACGTGTCGCAAGATGCCTATATGGAACTATGCCTCACTGATCGGGGGGTCTGGTGCTGTGGCCGCTGGCCCGGATTTGGGGTCATTTCCATTCATGACTCAGGACACAGTTTCACATATGGGACTTACTGGTCCGAAGAGTAGGCCGGGTGCGGCAGTGGAGTACGTCAATGAAAAAGGAATAAAGCGGGCCTGTGTCGTGGAGGCCGTGATGGTCTGAGGTGGCTGCCTAGGTCTTGGGCCTCGGGCTTGGGGCTTGCACCGGTACGTGATGGGCCCTCCTTGACACACGCCGGTGTCGGTAGGTGATCAGTGTGGCCTGGCAGCACAGGGGCTTGCCTGACGGGTTCGTGGTCCAGCGTGCCGGGGTGCGGCAGGTGCACAGCATCGCAGGCAACTCAGCTCACGAGGATGGCCTCGGCCTCATGGAGGGGTGGGAGGTGCCGCCCTGGCAGAGACGTGGGTCTTTCCGGAAGAGGACCACACCCAGGCCTATGTGCTTTTTATTCACACTCCTACGCTGGCATGGCGTACGCTGGGCCATCCCACTCTGCTGACGCTTAGGGGGGGCGTAACAGGCAACATTTCCGTGAGGTCCCCCACTTGCTGGGGTGATATGGTGGCGTCCACTGTCCACTACGCTCCATACACAAGCGGTGTATGTCGCCATGGATATGGGTGTGTTCTGCATACTGCAAGGTGTCCAGCACATCTCCGGCACTCTTGGCATTGTGTACTTTCCCAATCATGGTTCTACTGCATCCTTCACACATGCCTGGTTGCCACCTCTCCCCACATTCGGCTATTATGTGGCTGAGGTGCCATGCTGTTGCTGGCTCATGTTCAGGGCTTGCCCATGTGGACATTGTAAGTTGTTCTGTTGTGTCTGGTGGGTGGGCATGTTGTTGTGCCTGTTGTATGTAATTTTGTGACGTGTGCATTGCCAGCGTTGTGAGTTGCATGGTTGTGGAGTTGAGGTGTCTGGGGTGTTCAGTTGGATATTGCCAAGGGGCTGTGCATTTGCCTTGTTGCCATCCTGGGAACGCTGGTTGATGATGGACTGTCAGAGGATGAAGGTATCATGCACACTGGCTGTGTATTTGAAGGCAACATTGTTGGGTGTTCCACGGTGTTCTGTTGTTGCCTGCACATTGATGTGAGACGTGTGCTTCCTGTTGCGCTGATTGTGTGCTGTGTCACCAGGGGGCACAGGGAGTACATGTGTGCTGTGTATTGCCCCCAACACGTGCGTGCATCCTGCTTGGGCGTATGGTCCTTGCTTGGTCTCCAGCGGATCCTGCGCATTGTGTTGTACGTATGGGGACTGGGGTACCAGGGTGATGGTGATGTCCAAGACAGGTGTGGGGGACTTGGATGTGGCTGGCTGTGAGACTCCTCCGACTCTGGCGGGTGTTGGTTGGGGGGTCCCAGGGGCCAACAGGTGCAGCCACGCCATCAGCTTTGTGTGGGGTGGGATGTTGTTTGGCCGCTGTGTTGGTGCCGTAGGCCTGTTAGGCGATGATGGTCAGGATGCGTAGGTTGGTTGTCCCTTTCAGCCTGTAGTGGACGGTGACATTGTCAGATGTTGGGTCTGTGCGGCTGGTACGTTTCCTGGGGTTCCGCTGTCTTTGTCTGCGCTGTGTCTGTGGTGGTCCGGGGCGTGGGGGGGGGGGTTCCGGGTGTGGGTTGGGGTCCTGGGGTGGTGAAGGTGGGTGTTGTGGCCCTCTTGGGTGTCCGGGCCTCATGATGGGTGGCTCCATGGCATCTGTTGCCCTTCGGATGTGGCCCTGGGCTGTGCTCCCTTTTGTGGTGCTGGCTGCCGTCCGACTTTACACCAGGTCAGAGCAGGGGTACATTTCCTGGAGCTAACGCGCCTTATCGCCTGTTTTGTGTTCTTATCGCCGATGTGGCTTGTCGTTGTGAATGTTGAGGTGTGATGTTGTCTCTGCTTTTGGCACCGGAACGCCTACTCTGCATCTCATTAGCGATATTTGCGGGGGTCCTCTGTGGCGATGTTTTTTGCGGCTGCTATCGCGGGTAAACTGATGCTGTGGGCTGTTAACACCGGCTTGTGAATGGGGAGGTAAATTTATCACGACTTTGGCTGCGATAAAGTGCCGTTAATTTGGCGATGGCTCCTTGTGAATATGCCCCTTGGACTCTTTCCATGCAATCAGTTTTCTGGTGGCAAAGTACAGTTCACTCCTAGAATGGAACCATAAATAATTTGCTAAGTTAGACTAAAATACCTGAATCCCGAAGTCTAATGTCCAGAACCTAAGTATTTGGCAAGGCGGTATTCGAAGGCGGTTGCTGTTTGGAGGTGTGAGTATTAATAGGGTGATATGTTGTTTATTGTAATTGTGTTTTGCTTATTAGCGTGGTGATAAACTGTGATTTGATGTTGTTTGTTTAAAGTGAAGAAGTTGGAGAATTTCCGACTTGCCATAGTCTAAGATCCCGGGATAGATACATACAGATTTACGAGATAGATTGAGGCAAGTGTAGAAGGCACTTGAAATTTCTTGTTTGCAGGTTTTTGAAGTAGGGTGTGAGGTCCATCACTTCTACACATGATAGAGATGGCAAAATTATTGTTGTGATTCTTTAATATTGATTGATGAGGAGCAGAACCTGATTGCGCAAAAAAGGGATGCAGCATTGATTAGGGTTATTTTTCGCTGGTTGAGATTTCATTCACGTTTGGGGTTTTCTTGAACTAGTGGAATGCTTTTATCTTTGTAATAAGGCAAACAAGAATTAAGATTTATATTGTATTAATTTGAAGTTTGTGCAAGTTCAAAGAAATTGTAAAGGAGGGTGAACTGCTGTGAGGAGTAAAGTCATACGTCATAGGGTTCTCGCTGTGATTGGTCTGTTGGTGTGCTTTTGCGCTAAAATTGGTCAGAAGGTGAGTGAATATCACATTGAAATTTGCTAACTGGATTTGGGAAAATATTAGCTGATACAGGAATGGTTAAAGGAAATTTGACATACCCGGAACAAAAATCAAAACATTACATTGAAGCTGTTTGTGTTCTAAATTTTAGTGATCGTGAAATGTTTTAAAGAATTTAAGAGTTTAGTAAAGGGGGATGTTACTAATCAAGTACAGAAAGGGGAAGAGGTATTTAACTGAGGGTATGCATGCATGCACCATGACTATAGAACTTGGGTCATACACATGTTTTCGACTTCACCAATGGTGTAAGATCACAGAGAAGGATGGTCCATTGTGTTTTATGAAACATAGAACATTTGAAATGAGAATTCTTGACAATTTGAAAGGGAAGTTATATGAGATGAAGCCACCTGCTAGACTTGCACAATATTAAGCTTTACATTTATTGGAGAAAGTTGCCTGAGACAGAGAGAAGGAAACATTTCAGAGAATGACAAAGAGAGCAGTTCGTAATTATGCAGATGCATAATGGGATGAAGGATAGCGCAGATGAAGGAAAGCTGTAATTGAGGGAACTATACTGTATCCAGTGATTACAAAGGAAGCTTCAGGAAAAGGAAATAGGAAGAAATCAATAGGAAAGGATGAAGGAAAGAAAGAGATAGAAGAGGAGACAGAAAGCGATTCAGGAGATGACATTTTAGAAGAAATGTTGGCTCAAGACCTCCACCTTATGTAACATCAGTTAAACAGGAAGAATAGCGGGCCAGTACAAGTAGTACAATGACTTTGTCACCTGTAGAAGTAAATACAGTACAGATTGAGAGACCTATACGGATACTTCAAATTGTTCCACCAGTTGTGGCTCAACCACAAGTAGCAGTTTCTACAGCGACCAGAAGACCTGTGGTGCCTAATGCAGTACCAGTACCACCAGTGAATGTACAGACTTTACCAAGGGCAGTTCCTAATGTCCCACAAAATGTAAATTTGATGCTGGATGTTCAAGGAGCAGTAGGAGGTATGCCTGTGACTGGATTTGTCCCGACTTCAAGGAATTCACAAACTGTTGTGTGGAGACCACCATAGACAAAGCAAGCACTTATAGATGGAAGGACGCTGGGTTTTCAGAGCTCCTGAGACCTCCGGACATATATAAATCATACTGAAGAGAGAGATATTTGAACCCATTTGGAGGAAGCAGCAGGGACTAGAAAAGCAGAAAGTGCAGCATTTTAAGAGAATTTAGAATCTGAAAAGGAAATACCTTTGAACATTTGAACATTAAAAGTGGAATTACAGGAGATAATAAGAGGGTGTTTAGAGTTGGAACATTTAGAGCAATACCAAAGAAAGAATTAATTTACTTGTGTAAAGAAATTACTAGACGAGCAGCTGTCATGCATGCTAATCTGACAGAATTAGCCCAGAAATATGAGATTGATCTCTCTAAAAATTTTCATTTACAGAAAAGTTACAGGGTGCAATTAGATGATGTGCCAATTGAAAATATGCGTGCAACAGGAGTGCGGTTGCATATTATGGCATTAGTGAAATGCATTCTCAGATGGGGTAAATGAAAAATTGCAAATTAAATGGGCAAAGAAGCATGAAAAGAAAAAGAGGGAAGCAGAAGCAACAGGGAAGAAATATGAGGACAATGAGGGAGAGACTACAGTCTATCCCTTAAGGGAAATAGCAGGAGGAATGTATGTACGAGTGCCCTGAAGTAGTATTCACAGTAGAATGGTTTATAAAGATTTCAAAGCTGTTGTGGGCAGATTTAGATAAGTTCTTTGATACTGTGGTAGCAACTGATTTATGGGCAGAGTGTAAGACTGCTGTACAATGGTCACAAGATGAGCCAGCGAGAAATGCTAGGACTAATGCACCGTCTCCAGTGGTTATGGAGAAGTATGAAGCTATGATTACTTTTCTGAAGGGCTGAGTACCTCCAAAGGATTTAGATTCGGTTAAGATTAATAGAAAGACCCAGGAGCCAAAAGAATCTGTTCATGAGTTCTATGAGAAGTTGTTACAGGAGTTTCAGCAGCATAGTGGACGAGAATATCCTGAAGAAAAGGATATGAGGATTTTTGTGTCTCAGTTTGTTTTAGAACTGAAACCAGAGATCAGTTTGAATGTAACTCAAAACGTGATCTGCTGGGAGAATAAATTGCTTGATGAAGTTCTAAGATATGCAAAGTACTGTAGTGGTGAGATGGAAAAGAAGCACAAAAAGATAAAAGAGAAATTTATGTTGGTACAGAAAGGTTTTTAGAATCCTTCTTTTACAGGAAATCAAGGAAATATACAAGGTGTTGCTGTTCAACAGGTTGGGTTTCAGGGTAATCAAGGAGGATTAAATATGCCAGAGGGTAGAGGTGTTCTAGACAAGTTCCAATGATGCCAGTTCCACCAGCTCAAATGATTCCGCAAAACATGGGGAATACTAGATTCAATTTAAACCAAATGCCGGAAATAAATGCTAATTCGTTTCAGAATGCAGTGCAGCAAATTCCAAACTCAAATGCAAATGCATTGCAACAATACCCATTTTTGAAAATGATGGTTCTAATGTTCCTCGATGATGATGCCTGAGAGGGGAGGAAAAGTATTTATTTGGCGCAGTCTTAGAGGTAGGCCAGAGTAGTCCATATGTAGATGCTGATATATATGGCCACCGCATATCATTTCTAATCTATAGAGGAGCTACCAGATCTACTGTTAGAACAGTGGAAATTCCAGATCTACCTATCTCAGGGCAAAATATCCAAATTGTGGGAGTGACAAATAAACAATTTACCAATCCTATTTTAGAGAAGGTCCCAGTAAAAATAGGATCGCTTGAAGAAAAATATCACTTTGTAGTTTGTGATTCAAGTCCTATAACTTAGTTTGGGAGCGATTTATTGTGCAAGTTAAATTGTACAATATATTGCACACCGGATGCTGTAGCATTTCAGACACATGACGAGGATGTAGAGTTTAAAATGATTAGACTACAGACAGCTACTGAAATGTTCCTGTTACTGACAGTTGAAGAATTACCTGCTGATTTAAGAAGCACTATAAATGTAGAAATTTGGGATCTCACAGGAAAAATATTGGACTAATCAAAGGTGTAGAACCAGTCTGAATTACAATAAAGGCAAATGCAGTATATCCTAGACCACCACCTTATCATTTGACTCCTGGGACACTTTCAGGAATAACTCCTGTAATAGAGAATATGTTGCAGAAAGGTATTTTGAGAGAACTGATGGGAACTCCATGTAATTCTCCAATTATGGGTTTACAGAAGGCCAATGGAAAATATAGGATAGTGCAGGATTTGAGAAAAATAAATGGGATAGTGGTCCCATGTTGTCCCGTGGTACAGAATCCAGCAGCAATATTGTTTCAGATTCCATGTAATGCAGAATGGTTTACGGTGATTGACTTATGACAGACTTTCTTTTCAGTGCCACTGCATGAAGAAAGTCATTTTTTATTCTTGTTTGTGTTCCAGCAGAGAGTATTAGCATAATGTCGTGCCCCATAAGGGTATACAGAGAGTCCTTCTATTTGTAAACAAATCCTGAAAAAGAACTTAATATCATTACAGATGCCCTACATGTCAGAACTTGTACAATACATAGACGATTTGCTCGTGGCGCCAGAGACACTATAAGCTTGTAAACAATACACTATTGCCTTATTGAATTACCTGGATGAGAACGGACATAAAGTGTCTCCAGGTAAATTGCAGTACTGTCAAAAAGAAGTTTAATATCTGGGACACATAATTGAGAAAGGAGCAAGGAAGGTGTCACCAGAGAGAGTGAATGTCATTCTTCAAATGAATCCACCTCAAACTCAAAAGGAAGTCAGGATGTTTTTGGGAATGGTTGGCTACTGTAGGCAGTGGATACCAAACCTTTCCCAAGTGGCAAAGTCTCTATTGAGGTTGACACAATGAGATGTGTCTGATCTGATTCCCTGGGACAACAATTGCTTGAGAGCCTTCCTAGAGCTGAAAGAAAGAATGTGTTGTGCCCCAGCACTAGGAATACCAGAATACACAAACGAATTTACATTATTTTGCAGTGAGAGAGAGGGCTGCGCTCTCTCAGTACTGACTCAAATGCATGGAAATGCTCAAAGGCCAGGCTTACTTCTCTACTACCCTGTAGCAGCAGGTTTTCCAGGTTGCCTTAACGCGGTTGCCGCAGTGAGCACTTGTTTGGAAAAGAGTGAGAACATAGTGATGAGTCACCCTGTAACTAAACGAAAACCCAGTACATGACCCATAATCATCTGACAAAATATGAACAGACGATCTTGTCAACTGATAATTCATTTTAAAAAAGATGTCAAATATTAAACCCATCAACATTGCTGCCAATTAATGATACTGTTTGTGATGATGTTGAACATGATTGCCTGGATGTCACAGATTTATGCGCCAAGACCTGACAATAAGGATAAACCCCTGATTGAGACCAACCATTTGCTGTTTGTTGATGGCTCATGTCTTAGAAGTAATGAAAGCACACTGAGAGCAGCATATGCCATGTGCACAATAAATTATGTTGTTGAAGCTTCCTGGTGTCAAAGGGCTACATCAGCACAAGTTGCTGAATTAATTGCCCTTACAAGAGCATGCAGTTTAACTGCACATATGAGCGTTACCATATTCATGGATATTCAGTATGATTTTGTGTTGTTCCTGATTTTGGGCAATTGTGATCACAGCAAGCTTTTCTTACTTCCTCAGGTACACCAATAAGGAATGGAATGCATGTTAAAAACTTGACGGAAGCTTTACAATTACCTGAAGAAATTGCAGTGGTTAAATGTGCAGCTCATCAAAGTGGCAATGGCTACATCGCCAAGGGAATTAGGTACGCTGATTTAGTGGCACGGCATTGTGCTTTGTTAGCTTGCACATTTAATGGAAACTTTACATGTGAATCAGAAGAAGAGACCTCTTTCACCATGCTGATGAAAGTAACTGATACCTGGGATGTATTGAAAAGAGCACAGGAAAATGTGTCAGAAACAGAGCAAAATAGTAGGATTAAAGCAGGTTGTGATAAAAACTCCAATGACATTTGGATGTCAGCTGATGAGAGACCAGTGTTCCCAGGCAGTTTGTTGTTTTCAATAACGAGGTACTATTATGGATAACAGAAGAGGGAGGGGAGCACCCTGCCTCATATCACAGCACAGTTCGCCCCTTAGCATTGTGGTAAATGCAGTAGAATGTTTGCGCTTACTTGAATATTAGCTGTAGTTTTTCACCAGGGTTGGTTCAGATAGTGCTGTATGTGTTTTTGGATTTTATGCTTCATCAGTAGAGATCAAAAAAGTGAATTATATGAGGGGTTGCTGAGAATCCTGTCACAGTCCTCTCAGGTCTCAGTATCGCTCACTGTTGCACAGATGCATCTCCAAATTCTGATCCGCTCCCTAGCCCAAGTAAGCCTTTTTAAACAGAAGGGGGATGGGAGGACACTGCCTCACATCACAGCACAGTTCACCCCTTAGCATTGTGGTGAATGCAGTAGAATGTTTGCGCTTACTTGAATATTAGCTGTAGGTTTTCATCAGAGTTGGAGCAGAAAGTGCTGTAAATCTCTAGACAGGTGTTTCTGGATTTTATCCTTTATCAGTAGAGATCAAAAAACTAATTATATCAAAGATTGCTGAGAATGCTGCCACAGTTCTCTCAGGTCTCAGTACCTCTCACTGGTGCACAAGTGCATCTCCAAAAGCTCGTCAGCTCGCTGGTTCGCTGGCTCAAGGGAACCTTTATAAAAGGAAGGGGGATGGGAGCACACTGCCTCACATCACAGCACAGTTCCCCCCTTAGCATTGTGATAAATGCAGTAGAATGTTTGCGCTTACTTGAAAGTTAGCTGTAGGTTTTTACCAGAGTTGGAGCACAAAGTACTATAAATCTCTAGACACGTGTTTCTGGATTTTATTATTCATCAATAGAGATCAAAAAACGAATTACATCAGGGGTTGCTGAGAATATTGCCACAATCCTCTCGGGTCTCAGTACCGCTCACTGGTGCAAAGGTGAATCTCCGAAAGCTCGTGAGCTCGCTGGCTCAAGGGAGCCTTTTTAAACAGAGGTGGAATGGGAGCACAGTGCCTCACATCACAGCACAGTTCTTCCCTTAGAATTGTGGTAAATGCAGTAGAATGTTTGCGCTTACTTGAATATTAGCTGTAGTTTTTCACCAGGGTTGGTTCAGATAGTGCTGTAAATCTCAAGGCATGTGTTTTTGGATTTTATGCTTCATCAGTAGATATCAAAAAAGTGAATTATATCAGGGGTTGCTGAGAATGCTGTCACAGTCCTCTCAGGTCTCAGTATCGCTCACTGTTGCACAGATGCATCTCCAAATTCTCATCCGCTCCCTAGCCCAAGTAAGCCTTTTTAAACAGAAGGGGGATGGGAGGACACTGCCTCACATCACAGCACAGTTCACCCCTTAGCATTGTGGTGAATGCAGTAGAATTTTTGCGCTTACTTGAATATTAGCTGTAGGTTTTCATCAGAGTTGGAGCAGAAAGTGCTGTAAATCTCTAGACAGGTGTTTCTGGATTTTATCCTTTATCAGTAGAGATCAAAAACTAATTACATCAAAGATTGCTGAGAATGCCGCCACAGTTCTCTTAGGTCTCAGTACCTCTCACTGGTGCATAGGTGCATCTCCAATAGCTCGTCAGCTCGCTGGTTCGCTGGCTCAAGGGAACATTTATAAAAGGAAGGGGGATGGGAGCACACTGCCTCACATCACAGCACAGTTCGCCCCTTAGCATTGTGATAAATGCAGTAGAATGTTTGCGCTTACTTGAATGTTAGCTGTAGGTTTTTACCAGAGTTGGAGCACAAAGTACTATAAATCTCTAGACACGTGTTTCTGGATTTTATTATTCATCAATAGAGATCAAAAAACGAATTACATCAGGGGTTGCTGAGAATATTGCCACAATCCTCTCGGGTCTCAGTACCGCTCACTGGTGCAAAGGTGAATCTCCGAAAGCTCGTCAGCTCGCTGGCTCAAGGGAGCCTTTTTAAACAGAGGTGGAATGGGAGCACAGTGCCTCACATCACAGCACAGTTCTTCCCTTAGAATTGTGGTAAATGCAGTAGAATGTTTGTGCTTACTTGAATATTAGCTGTAGTTTTTCAGCAGAGTTGTTGCAGATAGTTGTGTAAATCTCTAGATACGTGTTTCTGGATGTTATCCTTAATTAGAAGAGATCAAAAAAATGAATTACATCAGAGGTTCCTGAGAATGCTGCCACAGTCCTCTCAGGTCTCATTACCTCTCACTGGTGCCCAGGACCATCTCCAAAAGGACATCAACTGGCTGCCTCAAGGTAGCCTTTATAAAAAAGAAGGGTGATGGGAGCACACCACCTCACATCATTGCACAGTTTGTCCCTTAGAATTGTGGTAAATGCAGTAGAATGTTTACGGTTACTTGAATATTAGCTGTCGTTTTTTGCCAGAGTTGGTGCAGATAGTGCTGTAAATTTCCAGACACCGGTTTCTGGATTTTATCATTAATCAGTAGCAATCAAAAAAACGAATTACATTATGGGTAGCGGAGAATGCTGCCACAGTCCTCTTAGGTCTCATTACCTCTCGCGGGAGCACAGGTGCATCTTCAAAAGCTCGTCAGCTCGCTGGCTCAAGGGAGCATTTTTAAATATAAGGGGGATGGGAGTACACTGCCTCACATCACAGTACACATCACAGCACAGTACGCCCCTCAGCATTGTGGTAAATGCAGTAGAATGTTTACACTTAATTGAATATTAGCTGTAGTTTTTCACCAGGGTTGGTTCAGATAGTGCTGTAAGTTTCTAGACACGTGTTTTCTGGATTTTATCCTTCATCAGTAGAGATCAAAAAAATGCATTACCTCATGGATTACTTAGAATGCTTTTACAATACTCTCAGGTCTCAGCACCACTCACTGGGGCACAGGTGCATCTCAAAAAGCTTGTCAGCTCATTGGCTCAAGTAAGCCTTTTTAAAAGAAGGGGGATGGGAACACAGCACCCCTCATCAGAGCGCATTTTGCCCCTTATTGTGGTAAATGCAGTAGAATGTTTGCGCTTACTTAAATATTAGTGGCAGTTTTTCACCAGAGTTGGTGTAGATAGTGCTGTAAATCTCTAGACATGTGTTTTGGGATTTTATGCTTCGTCAGTAGAGATCAAAAAGATAAATTACATCTGGGTTGCTGAGAATGATGTCACAGTCCTCTTAGGTCTCAGCACCTCTCACTGGTGCACAGGTGCATCTCTAAAAGCTCGCCAGCTCGCTGGCTCCAGGGAGTCTTTTTAAATGGAGGGGATATGGGAGCACAATGCCTCACAGCACCCTTCGCCAATTAGCTTTGTGGTAAATGCAGTAGAATATTTGCGCTCACTTGAATATTAGTGGCAGTTTTTCACCAGAGTTGGTGCAGATAGTTCTGTAAATCTCTAGACATGTTTTTCTGGATTTTATGCTTCATCAGTAGAGATCCAAAAAATGAATGACACCAGGGGTTGCTGAGAATGCTGCCACAGTCTATGATGAGAGGCAGTGTGCTCTCTCCCCCGTTGTGTTTAAAATGCTTCCTTGAGCCAACGAGCTGACGAGCCTGGGATACACCTGTATACCTGTGCAGAGGTGCTGTGACCTGTGACGACCTGGGCAGCATTTCAGCAACCCAAGATGACTTTTCTCTGCTCTCTACTAATAAAGGGCTAAATCCAGTAACACGTGTATGGCAGTGTGCTCCCTCCTCCCTTATGTTTAAAAGGCTGCCTTGGGCCAATGCGCTGACGGGATCACGTGGGATGCATCTGTGTGCGTGTGAAGTGGTACTGTGACCTGTGAAGACTTGGGCAGCAATTCAGCAGCCCCACATAATCTTTCTATGCTCTCTACTACTTCTGCTGTCTACTGATGAAGGACTAAACCCAGAAACATGTGTCTAAAGATAACAGCACTACCTACACCAACTTTGGTGGAAAACTACATTAACTTTGAAATAAGCATACTGCATTTGCCAGAATGCAATGGGGTGAACTGTGCTGGGATGTGAGGCAATGTGCTCCCTCCCCCTTTGTGTTTAAAAGATTCCCTTTAGCCAACAAGTTGAAGAGCTCACTTGGGAGGAACCTGTGTGCCTGTGTACATTGGGCAGAATTTCAGCTACCCCAAATGACTTTTCTCTGCTCTCTACTAATGAAGGGCTAAACCTAGAAACACATGTCTAGCAATAACAGCACTACCTGCACCAAACTTTGGTGAAAAACTTCAGCAACTTTGAAGTAAGTGTACTTCTTTTACCAGAATGCAATTGGGTGAGCTGTGCTAGGATGGGAGGCAGTATGCTACCTCTCCCTTTGTACTATGATGGATAGGCTACATTTAGGCAGAGATGCTGTGAGCCGTCTGTTCTGGCAGAACTGGTTTAATCCCAGATTCAGAATGCTGGCAAAGGAAATTTGCCACAGTTGTGTAATTTGACAACAGAAGAATGCAGGGAAGAGAACACACGTTACACTAAGTCACATAGGGAGATCAGGTGGACCTTTCAATAGGATGCAGATGGATTTTATTGAGATGCCTGCTCACAATGGGTTGAAATATTTCCTGGTGATAGTGTGTGTCTTTTCGAGATGGGTGGAAGCCCACCTTACCAGAAGAAATGACAGCCTTACAATAGGAAAACTGTTATTGCGGGAATTGGTTCCACATTACGGTATGCCCATTTCTCTTGATTCGGATAGGGGGACTCATTTCAATAACGAGGTGCTAAAAATGATTTGTACAGCGTTGCAGATTGAGCAAAGATTAAATTACAGTTACAGGCCAGAAGTCCCAGCAATTGTGGAGAGAGTCAATGAGACTCTTAAATCAAAATTAGCAAACCTTTATGCTTCAACATCACTAGAATGGCCAGATGGACTTTCTTTGGTATTGATGAGTATCCAAAGTATCCCATATAGAAGCACATGTTTATCACCTCATGAAATATTGATGGGCAGGGCAATGAGACTGCCTGCTGTACCTGAAAATGTACTTGATTACTACAAAAAGATCCGTACCAAGAACAATACCACAATCTCAATCCAAGTGATTGGGTCATGGATAGGAAGCACGTTCGGAAGACTTGTTTGGAACTGAGACGGAAAGTCCCCTACCTGATAATCCTTCTTACAAATACTGCTGTTAAGTGTGCTGGAGTTCCAAATTGGATTCATGATTCTCACACCAAGAAAGTAAGAAATCCAGAAGAAGCAGTTGTGGTCTTTGATCCTGTGTGAAGACCATTGGTGACTGCGCCACCAGTTGAGAAACCGCCCAGACAAGTGCCTCTGCTTTTGCAAGAACAGCAGGAAGAAGAGAGGGGTGAAGATATGCAAGTCAAAAAACAGTGAAGTGCCTGAAGTTATAAAAAGTGGCAACGAAGTATGCAATGAAATAGAAGCAGAGACTGTAGGAAAGTAGGATCTGCTTCTATGGTTACCCTCACTTTTTGCCTGTGATAAGCTGTATTTGACTAATCTGACTGGGATCCTGCTAATCAGGACCCCAGTATATCTGCTTTGTCCCTAAATTGTTATGTTCAGTACTTAGGTACACCCCAGAATGGATACTGGGATACCCTTATAAGCCCCTAGTATATGGTACCCATGTACCCAGGGCATAGGTACCACAGAGGTCTCCCATGGGCTGAAGCATGTATTATGCCACCCATGAGAGACCATTTAAAATGGAACCACAGGCCTGCCATTACAGCCTGTGTAAGTTGGTGCCTGCACCACTTACTAAAGATATAGGTTTCCTATATCTAGGCTCACTGCACTTAAAACCTATAAGTCAACCCTCTAACAGGCCTTTGCAATCCTGAAGGCAGGGTGCTTGGTTCTAAGTGAGAGGGTTCCCCTGCATGTGCAGGACACCCCTACAGCCTATGGAGTCCATTCTACCGGGTTGTCAGTGAAGCAGCCATGTACCATATAGAGGGGCACCGCGTAATTACGTGATGACCATCTCGAACATGGCTGCAATGAATCCTATCATGTTTGGTATCAAACATGTTGGAATCATAACCCCCACACCATAAGCGGTGTGGGAGGTATGATTCCAAGCACTGGAAGAGCCCACCGTTAGGCTCTCAGTGTTCCCGGTTCCAGCCTTCTTGACCTGGACAGCACAAAATGGTTGCTGCAGACTAGACTGTTACAAGTTAGTAAACTTGCTGGTGCTATGCACTGTTCACTAGGTTCTAGGACCCAACATTTTTTACACCATTCAAAATTATAAAGACAAAACAAATTTAACCATGTCTCGTTTGAAAAAACTTCATTTTTTGATTAATATATATCACTGATATATTCAATGCATCAACATATTCATTATACAATCATAATGGATGCCACTCTCTGAACATAAACAGTATAACTACTTTTGTTTTTGTACATAAACAATATTAAGCATCAATCTTGTTTGTGCCCGATGCATTTCGGGACATTGTAGTCCCTTCCTCAGGGGCCAACCTACAACAAAAGAATATTATTAACAGGTTTTTCTCGATTTCATTTACTACACGTTGGCAACATTACCCAGTACACCACAGTATCATTGTGATTTAAACTATTAAAACATATGTGTTAAAGTGACGATAATGCAGCTCGCTTTTTATGATTACAAACATAGACCATACATGAAATCCTTCCGTTAATACATCCCACTGCATAAAAATGAGTGCAAACACGTGTTCACCCTTAGAAGTGTATAACCAAAATGAGTGAAGGAAACCAGTAAAAGAACGATAGAAGAACATGTATCCTAAAAGATAATGGCAACTTTTTGCCTAGTGAATAATAAATTATGTCGCACTGTATGCAAAACGAGTTCCCTATATTAGAAAAAGAGAGAGATAAAGATAAGATAAAAGATAGAGATGAAATAAACAGTACTCAGCGTTAGCCATGAAACCAATTCCCTAATACCCTACAACAATGCTCACCTGGATGCTAAATAATATCAGCTATACACGTCACTAATTGGTATGTGACTCTGAAAAAAACCATAAAGCATAAAGTTTTTTTAAAACATGCTGAGAAAAACAATAAAAGACAAGTTTCTGAGATGCCAAACACCGCGCTTACCGCGTAAGCTGAAAACACAAGGTATTCCCTCTTCAACCGTAAATGCAAACAGACCTGCAAAAACAGATGGCACTAAATATCAAAACTACTAAACCGCAGAAATAATTGCCGAAATGATTGCCTGCCATAGTCAGAAGTTTCAACTAAATCCCACTTACTTTGAAATCAGCACGATCCTCCTGCTCTGTTAATACTGGCGAATCCCATATGCTCAGACACGGCGATTTCCAGAAATAAATGAACAACCAGAACCATGCTCATAGAGATAGGACTAACTGAAAAACTCACGAACGCCATCTTGACACTGTAAAACGCGAACGATGTCAGAACAACTAGTAAGACCATACATAAAGGCCCACTTACAATGCCTATCCCTGCTAATCACAAAATAAATAATAAAACAAATAATAAATAGATGAATCAAGCACCCAACCAATATCACCATGAACAATACCGAAAAAACATACTAATAATATATCTCATCAATTAATAAGAGTCCTGAACATATCTGGAAAATAAGGTACGGTGAAAACCCTTTCCTGTAACTGAACGGTTTATAGTACGCAATATCTACACCAAGTTCACATATGACACAAAAAAAAAAATAATACTAGTATTTCCATTCTAATCGGGCTGAACTAATGCCCAAATGTTAGATACTAATGCGAAATACCACCTGCTTATATGTCTGTATTCAAAAGGATTGAAAATAATGACAAAGCCAAGCTCGAGCACTGGAAGGCAGAACAATAGGCAACCTGTCGCAGGGAGGTGTGACCACCTCTTAGACAGGATTTAGTGTATTGGGGTGGGGTGGGGTGGGTGCGCTTGCCAGTGCCACTCAGTGTGCATGAGGGGCACATTTGGTGTCCCTGTGCATAGTCCAGTTCAAACAAGTCCTAGGAGCCGTTGGCTGCCGCTCTGGTGCGAATCTACACAAAAGGACATGGAGTAACCTCCCCCCTGTCCAGACCCTCCCTGGGAGGGTCCCCTGAAATTTCCCAACCCTTTCCCTAGGGTACTTAAGGGCTTACCTGGGTGTAGTATTATTTTTTTTGTGTCATATGTGAACTTGGTGTAGATATTGCGTACTATAAACCGTTCAGTTACAGGAAAGGGTTTTCACCGTACCTTATTTTCCAGATATGTTCAGGACTCTTATTAATTGATGAGATATATTATTAGTATGTTTTTTCGGTATTGTTCATGGTGATATTGGTTGGGTGCTTGATTCATCTATTTATTATTTGTTTTATTATTTATTTTGTGATTAGCAGGGATAGGCATTGTAAGTGGGCCTTTATGTATGGTCTTACTAGTTGTTCTGACATCGTTCGCGTTTTACAGTGTCAAGATGGCGTTCGTGAGTTTTTCAGTTAGTCCTATCTCTATGAGCATGGTTCTGGTTGTTCATTTATTTCCGGAAATCGCCGTGTCTGAGCATATGGGATTCGCCAGTATTAACAGAGCAGGAGGATCGTGCTGATTTCAAAGTAAGTGGGATTTAGTTGAAACTTCTGACTATGGCAGGCAATCATTTCGGCAATTATTTCTGCGGTTTAGTAGTTTTGATATTTAGTGCCATCTGTTTTTGCAGGTCTGTTTGCATTTACGGTTGAAGAGGGGAATACCTTGGGCCTGATTCACAGAACTAACTTACGTAAAAAACGTAAAGTTAGTACTTTTTGGTATTCACAGAATACACTTACTCATTTTGGTATTCACAGAATGAACTTACTCATTTCGGTATTCACAGAAGTTAGTAGTCCAAACTTTAGGACTCCTAAATGCCTTCTGTGAATACCGAAAGTCTTAAAGTTAGGATTTTTCTCAGTTTAGGAGTAGTAAAGTTAGGACTCCTAACTTTAGGACTCCTAAATGCCTTCTGTGAATACCGAAAATCTTAAAGTTAGGATTTTTCTCAGTTTAGGAGTAGTAAAGTTAGACTTTTAGACATTTTGGACATTTAGGAGTCCTAAAGTTAGGAGTCCTAACTTTACTACTCCTAAACTGAGAAAAATCCTAACTTTAAGACTTTCGGTATTCACAGAAGGCATTTAGGAGTCCTAAAGTTAGGACTACTAACTTCTGTGAATACCGAAATGAGTAAGTTCATTCTGTGAATACCAAAATGAGTAAGTGTATTCTGTGAATACCGAAAAGTACTAACTTTACGTTTTTGACGTAAGTTAGTTCTGTGAATCAGGCCCCTTGAGTTTTCAGCTTACGCGGTAAGCGCGGTGTTTGGCATCTCAGAAACTTGTCTTTTATTGTTTTTCTCAGCATGTTTTAAAAAAAACTTTATGCTTTATGGTTTTTTTCAGAGTCACATACCAATTAGTGACATGTATAGCTGATATTATTTAGCGTCCAGGTGAGCATTGTTGTAGGGTATTAGGGAATTGGTTTCATGGCTAACGCTGAGTACTGTTTATTTCATCTCTATCTTTTATCTTATCTTTATCTCTCTTTTTCTAATATAGGGAACTCGTTTTGCATACAGTGCGACATAATTTATTATTCACTAGGCAAAAAGTTGCCATTATCTTTTAGGATACATGTTCTTCTATCGTTCTTTTACTGGTTTCCTTCACTCATTTTGGTTATACACTTCTAAGGGTGAACACGTGTTTGCACTCATTTTTATGCAGTGGGATGTATTAACGGAAGGATATCATGTATGGTCTATGTTTGTAATCATAAAAGCGAGCTGCATTATCGTCACTTTAACACATATGTTTTAATAGTTTAAATCACAATGATACTGTGGTGTACTGGGTAATGTTGCCAACGTGTAGTAAATGAAGTCGAGAAAAACCTGTTAATAATATTCTTTTGTTGTAGGTTGGCCCCTGAGGAAGGGACTACAATGTCCCGAAATGCATCGGGCACAAACAAGATTGATGCTTAATATTGTTTATGTACAAAAACAAAAGTAGTTATACTGTTTATGTTCAGAGAGTGGCATCCATTATGATTGTATAATGAATATGTTGATGCATTGAATATATCAGTGATATATGTTAATCAAAAAATGAAGGTTTTTCAAACGAGACATGGTTAAATTTGTTTTGTCTTTATAATTTTGAATGGTGTAAAAAATGTTGGGTCCTAGAACCTAGTGAACAGTGCATAGCACCAGCAAGTTTACTAACTTGTAACAGTCAATTATTTGTTTACACTTGGGTTGACAGCAAGTGTAGTGCTATAGCACCAATTTTTTTCGTTTACATTTGGAGAAGGGAGTGCTCCTCCAACCCTTTGTATTATGCTGCAGACTAGAGACATGATTCTGCCCTCCTGCCGCTGAGCCAAGCTCGAGCACTGGAAGGCAGAACAATAGGCAACCTGTCACAGGGAGGTGTGACCACCTCTTAGACAGGATTTAGTGTATTGGGGTGGGGTGGGGTGGGTGCGCTTGCCAGTGCCACTCAGTGTGCATGAGGGGCACATTTGGTGTCCCTGTGCATAGTCCAGTAAGAACAAGTCCTAGGAGCTGTTGGCTGCCGCTCTGGTGCGAATCTACACAAAAGGACATGGAGTAACCTCCCCCCTGTCCAGACCCTCCCTGGGAGGGTCCCCTGAAATTTCCCAACCCTTTCCCTAGGGTACTTAAGGGCTTACCTGGGTGTAGGTCCCTAGATTCATCGTGGGATAAGATTCAGATCAGACCCCACTTCTTCTTCTACCATCTGGGCACTCTGGACTTTGCTGGACTTTGTTTGGGCCTGACTCCGTCTCCCTTCCAGTCTGCTGCAATGTTTGTGCCTGTGCATCATAAAGAAACCTTCCAAGGCATGTGAAGCATCAAAGACACTTAAAGGAACATCCCTTGGAGTGAAGGAGTCACTCCTGTGCATTCGCAGGCACCGCAACCAAGTCGACCGGTCTGCTGATCCTGAGCTCCTCCGGACTCCATAGGGTTCTGCAACACAGGTCATGGTTTCCACAGCTCCTGAGGCCTGCCCTGCCCTCTCACCAAGTTTGAGGCCAGTATCCCTTTTGGGGCTTGCAATAATCGAACCCCTGTGCAACACGTCAACTTGCAGTTGCAAACGCTTATTGGCTTCCTTCCAAGAAGATCTTCGGGCTCCAAGTAGCCCCAACCTCGAGCACCTCCAGTGACCTGAATCTTCAGCCACACTGTATCGTGTGCATTGTGGCCTGCATCTTTTGGTGAGCTGCTTGAGGTCCTCTTGCGACTCCGGTGCCTCCGGCCTGTGGGTCTAATTGAGGGTCACCTTTGCTTCTCTAGGGCACCCCTGTTTACTCAGAGCCTGCCCTGACTCCCCTGCTTTTGGTGAGTCCCCTGGACCTTGCTGGTCCAGACATTGCTCCTTCTTCAATTCCTGCATTGGTCGTATTTGCCAAGGCTTGTTGGTTCTTCCGCTGGACACCGACCCCTCATCACTCAACATCCTTCGTGGGACAGCTCGTGTATGGCTCCTGGTCCTCATCAGCATCGCCTGGTATTCACAGCTGCAGAGTCAAAGTCATCGTCATCCATCCTGCAACACCTGACATCGGAGGGCATTTGTCTTCCAAGTCTTCTGGTCTCTCCGAGTGATATAGACTCGGTCCCCTCCACTTGCAGGTACCTCTCATCTTGAGTCCACCTTCAGATTCCACCGGAGCCTTTCTCCTCTTCCAGCAGCTGCACTTTCCTGAAGTCCTCCATTGGGTTCGACTGCGGTTTCCAACACCACTTCACACGTATCCACCTGGCTTCCCTGGTGTAGGTAACGTGGGTACTAGGGTATTCATGGGTGGGGTGGCTCTCCAACCTTCTGTCTTCCATTGGGTTTCTTCAGGGTCCAATGGAAAGGGTCCTTAATCTTTAAAAATCCAACCGCAACTTACCCGTAGAGTTGTACGGAGCAAGCGGTCGCGTTCCCACACTGCACACGCTCTCCGTGGGGTCCCTATCTACTCACCTTGAGTGGTTCCTTGTGTCCCCAGCACTTCTATGTCCTCTCGACACTGTCTTGACCCAAGTCGTGGTTCTTATACCACTTTATTAGTATATGGTTTGGTCCCCCCCTGGGGTCCACTGTGTATTACGTGCTATTTATAGTGTTTCTGTGCTAAAGTATTGTGTGCATTGTGCATATCTCCGGGTAGGAGATATTTCTATGTTTTAGAGAGTGTTATATAATAAATACATATTTTTATAAATACTTTGTGTGGTTCTTTTTCACTTAATCTATACTATAAGATTGCATTCTGGTAAAACAAGCTGTTTTACACTCCTTCTGGACTAAGCATGAAGGCGGCTCTCCACAGCTACTACTTAGAGAGCTTCTAAGGTTGTCCAAGACCTTTTAAATCACCATAAGGGTTGCCTGGACTGGTGCAAGGTGCCCACTTACACTTACATTAGTGGACATCATTTGCCAGGCCAGCTTCTGACATTGGTGTGCAGTGGTCGGGATTCAAGCCTGCATTGTTTTACCAGATAAATCTTTATATTGATTAATTGAAAAACCATCAATAATACAAGGCACATATAATACAAGCTTAGAATAAGTAAGTTCTACTGAACTTAGGGTTGGATAGTTGAGGGTATAGCACACCCTTTCTCCAACCTTAGAGAGTTTAGTTCCCACTAGGTTTGGTAGGTACAACACCACACCACACTTAGGGGCCGATTCCGATTCGGGCCGGAAATCTCTCCGACCGAGCCGGACTCGGAGAGATTTCCGACCGAATCGGACTCTGGCAGCCCGACCGAACGAGTACGATGCGCACGTATGCCATCGGACTCGATTCGGTCGGACTCCCATTGAAGTCAATGGGAGCCAGTCCTACGACGCGTACACGGGCTCCCATTGACTCAATGGGCACGACGCGAACAAGGGCGCCCCCTACAGCGTGTTCGCGTCGATGCGGGTCGCGCCGTACATGCACGTGTAGGGGGGACCCATGGGTCCCCCCTGTGTGCGACTCGCGTGCCTACGCTTCCAGGGGGTCCGACACGGACCCCCAAAGTGCGGCTCCGACAGCTCCTTGGAGCCGGACTGCGCGAGTCGGTCGGAGCGGTCGAGGTGTGCATCGTACTTACCCGGCCGGGGAACGTCTCCATTGCGCGGTGCGCGTCGTCCCCGTGCGAGTCGGTCGGAGCGGTCGGGTCCTGCGAACGAGTCGGTCAGAGATTTCGTGAGCGCACGCATCGTACTCGCTCGCCCGGACGCACGTACGATTCGGTCGGGAAATAGGGCTCCGAATCGGATCCGGTAAAGCCGAATCCGATTCGGAGCCCTACCGGCCGAGATCGGAATCGGCCCCTTAGTATGTCTCCAAAGGAGATGCTAGTGGCTCTCTGACTACTAGATACAGTGAACTTTCGTTCCAAGAACTGAAAGCACTGTGTGCCTCTAAAAAGTTGAAGACAGGTAAAGAAACCAACAGTCAACGCCTCCTAGAGGTGTTACTGTTAGATGACCTCAGGAAAATCACTGGGTCAGATGAACAGGAAACAGTGGATGGGGCAGGGAATGAAGATAGGCCAGGAGGGGAGCCCATCTTTGACCTAGAATCTAACCCTCACCAGGTGGAGCCTGATGACTCCCACCTGGACAATTCAGACCTTCCAAAGGAGAATACAGGTTGCCATGAGGATGCCCCCTTTGATCCTCCTGGGAAGGTACAGAGTAGACCAAGCAGGTCTAGATCCTCCTCTGTAGAATCCAATGCTTCAGGACATTCAGTAGGGACCTCTGCTTCTAGTAAGAGGGGGAACTCTTTAGAAAGGGAGTACCAACTCCTTGAGCTTGAGAAAGCTAGGCTTAGGCTCAGGCAATAGCAGTTGGCCCTTGACAGAGAGTCCCTAGAAGTCCAGAGAGCTAGGAAAAAGTAAGGACTAGAGTCCCATGGTGGCAGCAACAGTTTCCCTAGAGTTAAAGAACATCTTTTGAACATAGGAACCTGAACAAGATTGCCCCTCCCTACCATGTTTGGGATGACATCCACAAATGGATAACTGCTTTAGAAAGGGCCTGTAAAGTACAGAGGGTCCCTCAAGAGCAGTGGGCAGCTATCTTGTGGCTCTCGTTTGCTGACAAAGGTAGAGATAAGCTCCTCACTGTTAGAGAAGAGGATGCTGATAATTACTCAGTTTTGAAAAGTGCTCTCATTGATGGGTTTGGCTTAACACCTGAGCATTACAGGAATAAATTCAGAGACACCCAGAAAGCACAGACCCAGGACTGGGTAGACTTTGTGGATAGTGCCATTAAGGCTCTGGAAGGTTGGTTACTTGGCAGCAAAGTGCATGACTATCAAAGATTGTATAATTTGATTGTGAGGGAGCAGATCCTTAATAATTGTCAGAACCAGCTTTTGCATCAGTGCCTGGTGGACTCAGATTTGACTTCTCCCCAATAATTGGGAAAGAAGGCAGATAAGTGGGTCAGAACCAGGGTTAAGCAGAAAAATCAGAGCAATGGTGATGACCAGAAGATACAGGATTCTTCAAAATCCCAGGATAATGATGGGGACAAGGGCATAGACAAGAAAGAGTCTTCTCAAGGTCCCCAAAAACCTGCATGGGGGGGTCACAATCATCCAAGAAAGGCAAGAAGAAACCTTGGTGTTACTTTTGTAAGGTGAAAACCCATTGGACAAAGGATGCTGATCGTCCAAATGCCAAGGAGAATACTCCTACTACCACTGTCCCTAAGGCAACTGCCCCCCAGCACAAATACAAGTGGTGGTACAGGCAAAAAGGGAATATTGGGGTTAATCTTGGGTTCTTAGATGGGTTCTGACTTAGTCAGAACTCAAGCTCATGCTGTTTTGGTCTGTGATGGTGGCATAGATCTTGCCACCTTACTAGTCAGTTCCAGTAACCTGGGCAAGTACAGGCAACAGCCTTTGATGAATGGAAAAGAGGAAATGGCCTACTGGGACACAGGGGCCAGTGTCACAATAGTGACAGAGAAACTTGTGTCTCCTGACCAAATCATACTTGGACAAATGTATGAAGTGACCACTGCTAACAATCTCAGGACTGACCATTCCTTGGCAGTTGTTAATTTCAACTGGGGGGGGGGGGTAACTGGACCTTAAAAGGTTGTGGTATCTTCAGATGTACCTGTAGATTGCTTGTTGGGCAATGATTTGGAAACTTCGGCCTGGGCTTCAGGATTCATGCAGAAATGTTGGGCTTCTCAGCATGTGTGTTTGCTGTGACCAGGTCACAAGCCAAACAGCTTTCCACTGAACAGGCCCTGAATCCTAGAACAATGGACCAGGTGCCCTCCAAGAGAAGGAGCAGAAAGGGTAAGGCTGTGCCTCCCCTCCAGACTCAGAGTGAGGATCAGTCTCTTGAGTGAGATGATCTGAGCCTCTGTGAAGGAACTGCCCCAGATGAACTGGAACCTGATCAGGTTGAGTTCTTGGGGGCAGGGGGCCCTTCCAGATCGGATTTGAGTATGGAGCAGCAAACCTGCTCCTCTCTTGAACCCCTCAGACAGCAAGTTGCTGCTGAGACTGCTGGGAATCTCAGTGGGTCCCATAGGATCTACTGGGATGAAGGACTTCTTTACTCAGAGGGTAGAGACCCCAAGCCTGGTGCCACCAGGAGGTTGGTTATACCTCAGAAGTTTGGAGGGTTCCTACTTCCCCTTGTACATGATATTCCCTTGGCAGGACACTTAGGGCAAAGTAAGACTTGGGAAAGGCTTGTCCCTCACTTTCACTGGCCCCATATGTCTGAGGACACTAAGGAGTTTTGTCGCTCCTATGCTACCTGCCAAGCCAGTGGTAAATCAAGTGGCATCACAATGGCCCCCTTAATTCCACTTCCAGTGGTTGGGGTTCCCTTTGAAAGGGTTGGTATTTATATTATTCGTCCCATGAACTTTCCAACTGCATCTGGGCACAGTTATATTCTAGTGGTGGTGGACCATGACACTAGATACCCAGAAGCTATCCCCCTTAGGACCACTATAGCTCCTGTGATGGCAAGGGCAATCTTAGGAATTTTTTCCAGAGTGGGCTTCCCTAAGGAGGACTTAACTGTCAGAGGTGCAAACTTCATGTCAAGTTATATAACTGCAATGTGGAAAGAGTGTGGAGTGAATTACAAATTCACCAAACCCTATCATCCTCAATACAATGGGTTGGTTGAAAGATTCATCAAAACCCTAAATGGTATGATCATGAGCCTCCCAGAAAACCTTAGGCGAAAATGGGATGTCCTACTACCCTTCCTTCTCTTTGCCTACAGAGAGGTCCCTCAGAAGGGGGTTGGCTACAGCCCTTTTGAACTTCTGTTTGGGCATCCAGTTAGGGGTCCCTTATGTCTAGTGAAGGAGGGATGGGAGTTACCTCTCAAACCTCCCAAACAGGACATAGTGGACCTTGTACTTGGTCTGCGCTCCAGCATGGCTGAGTACATGAAGAAGGCAAGTAAAAACCTGGAGGCCAGCCAAGAACTCCAAAAAGCTTGCCATGACCAAAAGGCTGTCCTGACTGTTTACCAGCCAGGTCAGAAGGTGTGGGCATTGGAACCTGTTGCCCCAGCAGCTCTCCAGGACAAATGGAGTGGACCCCACACCATACTTGAACAAAGGAATTAGGTCACCTACTTGGTAGACCTTGGCACTCGCAGAAGTCCCCATAGGGTACTTCATGTGAACAGGCTAAAACCTTTTGTTGACAGAGCTGACATGGGCTTGCTCCTGGCAACTGATGAGGGACAGGAGAAAGAGAGTGACCCTCTCCCTGGAATCACTGACAGAATATCGACGTCAAAAATATCGATGTCAAAAATATCGGAGCCGAAATATCGATGTCAAAAATATCGAAGTCCTATCTACATTATGGTAAGTACAAAAATATCGGAAAAAAATATCGTCAAAAATATCGTTGTTAAAAATATCGTTTTTTTAATGTTAAAAAATAATGTAAAATAAAGTAAATGATACATATATTTAAAATAAACATAGTTAAAATATGTTTAAAATTATAAGTAATACATATAATGTAAAAAAATATTAAACATATACATATAAAATATAATATATATACTTACTTAATAATATTTACAATTAATTATTGTAATAACTTATAAATTGTTAAAACATTTTATAAATTATAAATACATACATACACATACAACAATAATATAAATAAAAATATTAAAAATATATATAACAAATTAAAAAAAAAATGTTAAATAAATTATACGCTACATTAACTAAAACAGTAAATATTGGATAGCGTAGGGGTAAAAATTACTATTCCCACTCCAGAGAGTGCAAGAATAGGGAAAGTGTTGGATAGCGTAGGGGTAAAAATTACTATTCCAACTCCAGAGAGTGCAACAGTAGGGAAAGTGTTGGATAGCGTAGAGGTTAAAATTACTATTCCAACTCCAGAGAGTGCAACAGTAGGGAAAGTGTTGGATAGCGTAGGGGTTAAAATTACTATTCCAACTCCAGAGAGTGCAACAGTAGGGAAAGTGTTGGATAGCGTAGCGGCAAAAATTACTATTCCAATCCAGAGAGTGCAACAGTAGGGAAAGTGTTGGATAGCGTAAAGGTAAAAATTAGTATTCCAACACCAGAGAGTGCAACAGGAGGGAAAGTGTTGGATAGCGTAGAGGTTAAAATTACTATTCCAACTCCAGAGAGTGCAACAGTAGGGAAAGTTTTGGATAGCGTAGGGATTAAAATTACTATTCCAACTCCAGAGAGTGCAACAGCAGGGAAAGTGTTGGATAGCGTAGAGGTTAAAATTACTATTCCAACTCCAGAGAGTGCAACAGTAGGGAAAGTGTTGGATAGCGTAGGGGTAAAAATTACTATTCCAAAACCAGAGATTGAAAAAGTATGGAAAGTGTTGGATAGCGTAGAGTTTAAAATTACTATTCCAACTCTAGAGAGTGCAACAGTAGGGAAAGTGCTGGATAGTGTAGATGTTAAAATTACTATTCCAACTACAGAGAGTGCAACAGTAGGGAAAGTGTTGGATAGCGTAGGGGTAAAAATAACTTACTAATAATTAAAAATAATTTTTTTTAAATAAATAATAATTTAAAGGCCCATTACGATACCCGGCGTAAAAAAATCCGCCACGCATGAAAGCGGCAAAAATCCGCCCGCACACACCGTCTGAACACCGACCACGCCATTACGATGACACAAACCGAAAACCGCCATCGGCGGAAAAATCACACAAGATACCGCCCGCACTCGTCCGAGTCGGAGTCAAACCGCCCGCCACGGACGGAAACACGCACGACAACACAAAACCGCTCGCCCTCACGGCCGACACACCGCACGTGAAATTACGATCGCACCGCCATGAGCGCGGGAAAACTACAAATATACCGCCCGCCAGCGCAAACAACGCCGATGAAAATTGACACAGCAGAAGCCATGGCGGCCACGCCCCTCACAGAAACCATCTGCTGACAAAAACAATCGCACACAACATGGCCAACAAGTCCACACAGCAAGGCACGCACAAATACACAAGCACAGTACACATCCCGAAAACACCCCCCCCTGGACAAACAAAAACTACAAAGGCCAGAACACCAGACACAACACACCTGAAAACAACAGACCATGAGGACACACCCACATAGGTAAGTACAAAAGCAGCACTCCCACAGACCACAACCCCTTGCAACATTGCAAAGCAGAGAGGAGAGGAGAGGACACAGTGACACAGCAAGGACAGCAGCACACCACAGAAACGCACACATCACAACCACCACCACCACCACCAAACACCGGCACCACAAACCCCCTGCACATTACACAACACACACCGCACCAGCACCACAAACACCATGGCACCACAAAGAATGCCCAAGTTCACGCCCATTGAGCTGACGGTCATGGTCGACGAGATCATCAAGGTGCACCCACAAATCTATGGAAACCTGGTCCAGCACACACCACTAGCCACCAGAAACAGAATGTGGAACCGGATCGTAGACCAGGTCAATGCAGTCGGGACCCTGCCCAGGAACAGAGGAGAAATAAACAAACGGTGGAATGACGTCAAAAGCCTGGTCAAGAAGAAGGAGAGCAAAAACAGAGAGCTGGCTGCCGTCACTGGCGGAGGGAATCCCGAGCTTTTCAAGACCTTCAAAGCGTGGGAGGAGAAGGTGCGAGTCATCATCCATCCGGAAATCCTCACCGGATTACCAGGGGGAGTGGAGGCTGGTAAGTACAAACTAATGTATACCAGCACACCGCTATGTACTCACATTCCCTACCACCATGCCACAGCTCCCAGGGACAAACACCCCCATGTCCAGCACACAATACACAACACATCACACACACATGCAACAGACACCACCACACACAGCCCAAACCTAACAACTGAAAGATACGTGGGGGCATGTGTACACTCAGCCAGCCACGTAACCACCAACAGGTCCCCAAGTATGCCAGAAGCGCCACAACGAGCACCCACCACACCCATGTGTCCACCATAGCTGCACTAACCGACAAGTAACAGGTAAGTGGCAGGAACACAAAGTGCAGTGGGTGGGAGGGTGGACAGCTCAAGTACAACACACACCAGGCCCCTAGTCCCACAGCACAGCAAGGAGGAGCATCCCCCACACCCCACAGCCACGTGTCAGCCACCGCAGTGCACACCGACAGCCGAAAGGTAGACATCACGGTCCACAACAATCGGTGTCAGTGGGTGTCCAGCCATCACCACGACCCACAACACCGCCCCCACCCCCACAGACCTGCAACATGGAGCACCCCCCGCTTAGAACCATGTGGCATCCAGTACAGTGCACGCCCGAACAACCTGCAGGTGGGAAACTGGACAGGGCTGGATTACTGGAGGCATGAGGACCGTAACACGACCAACACATGGGACATGTCACGTAGCAGATGAACACGCAGCACCGCCCACTGTCACGAACAAGTGAACAATGTGCACAAGGACATGAACCACAGACTCACACCCCACATGACCCATCACAGACACAGCAACACCCAAGGAGCCACGTCTGCATGCACAAGCCACACTGAATATAGTACCACACGGCAGCCACTGTGCAACCCATCACACACAACCGAAACACCATTGAAGTCCTGTCCATGTAGCCCCTACTGCCTGTCAACCACACACCCCACAACTACGCCTATGTAAGACAAACAACACTAGACGCAACAGAGCGGAACAACATAAATGCACACGAACACCACTGAACCCATCAAACACACAGACACACCATGCACATACAACATACCATCCATCCCATCCGCCAGCCCCAGTCTCATGAAAGGCATGTCATCCGAACAGCTGCCACACATACAGCAGTCACGCTAAGATACATGCCCATGACCAACCATGTGCCAGAAGTCAATGAAGCGCACGCCACACTGTGAGCAACAACACACAACATGGGCCACATCCCCCCCGAGCACTGCAGTGATGCACATGGCACAGGGCAGCACGCACACCAAGGAGATGGGACAACTGCAATACATCGGGTGGCACACAACCATCACACACTCATAACGATGCGTCCAATGCCATGTCCAGTAATCACAACAGACAGCAAATATGCAGGGTATGTCAGGCATGCACACACCTCAGACCATGCACTGTCATGCTGCCACAACACATGTCACGTTCGGCACCCATGGCTCACAGCATGTAGCCCAAAAGCATATTCCATCCCAAATGCGTTTCTGGGGCATGGCCCCCATGTTGCCATATGCGTTCCTAAGCGTCCCATTTGAACCCCAAAAGCAAAGTACAAACCAGACCCAGGATGGGCCAGGAGCCCGCATACACCAGAGTCACAATAAGTAGGAGCACAGCAACACACCCATCGGCATGGCCAATCCGTCCCATGCCACATGTGCACAGCACACAGTCCCATTGCCAAGCACACACAACTACAAATGGTACAGCCACACACACGCCTCCGGGAAACCCATGTACGAGATTGCACGAACTGTGAATGTCAGACGACAAATACATACTTCGCCAGGTGCAACACATTAACAAATCTCATTCTCCCCACAGGTGACGAACTGCTGGATGCTGGGGATGGAGACAGCAGCCAGCACAGCTAGCCTGCAAGCCCCCAACAAGGACACACGGATGTGGAGGATCTGTCCTCCTCCTCGGACACGGACCACCCAGCAGGCCCATCCGGTGTGGCAGGGCCCAGCCGCTCCCCAGGCCCCCACCTACCCACCAACCCATCATCCAGGGCTGTTGTACATTCACAGCCCCCTGCAGCCACTGTCGTTGCGGCCACACCCACGGTCATTGCGGACACACCCACGGTCATTGCGGACACACCCACGGTCATTGCGGCCACACCCACGGTCATTGCGGCCACTACCACTGCCGCAACCGCTACCACGTCTTCGCTGGCCCCAGCACCAGCGCAGGTGGTGGCCCGGCCCACTGGATCCACCCTGGGAGCCAGGGCGAGGACCGTGGTGAGCAATGTGGATAGTGGGCAGGCCGGTGGCAGCAGGACTGGTAGGAGGAGCAGGGTCAGGGAAACGCCAGTCTCCCCTGGGAACCATGCCCTGCCTCAAATTGCCAGGGTCCTTGGGGCCTATGAAGAGGCCCAAGGACAATGGGCCAGGTCTGCTACAGACACGCGTGAGGTGCTGGGGGTGCTGAGGTCCATGGACGCCCGTATGGGCCAACTCGTGGACCTCATGGGCCAGCTGGTGGTGGCGGTGAGGTCACAGCCAGGGACAGCAGCTCCCCTCCGCCACCACCTGCCGGGGTGCAGGGTCGAGCAGCAGTGTCCAGTTCCCCTGCGTCCACAGCCAGTGAGCACACCTCAACCACCAGCAGGTCGCAAGCAGGCACCCCCTCGCAAACGTGGAAGGGGCCGTCCGAAGTGGAAACAGATCTCCCGGGAGGACTTCGCACGCTCCAGACGCAAGTGAGGCAGCCAGCCAGCCTTCCTTGACCACCCACTGCATTGACTTGGACTACGATCCCACTCCACACAGCCATCTGGATGGCATGTGTGTGTTGGACTATGGACATAGAACCAGTGGGTACACCCTGAGCATCACGCAGCCATGACCGACAGCTCATTGTCACTGCACGCACCACTTTTGTCATCACCTTACACACAATCACATGTCACAGTTTGAAATAAATGCACCTCTTCCACAAACTGCTGTCTGTGCCCTGTGTTTTAATTGTACGGAATACAACGGCCACCTTGAGCGGAACGGCACCTGATGCGTGGCATGGCAATGGAACCGGAGGGACCTGTAGGGACCTAGGGGTGGGAGACAGAACAGGAGCACATTCAATGAGTGTGTCACACACCCATCACACAGTACATGTCAACAACTACAAGCAATGTACACACATCGCACAGAGCAATAGGGCACAATGCCACAGCCACCAACAGTGGCATACTAACCTGGCCATGGAGCGTTGACACACAGCACGCAGTGAACAAAAGGCCACCCTGACACAGCACACACACACCTGCACAGATACAGCCACATCAGCCGTCGTACATGGACACTCACCGTCAAGTGAAGTAGCGGGCGATGAGCTGCTGACGCACATTCCCAGCTTCATCCTCTCCGCTGTCCTCCTCACTCGAGCTGTCCTGGTCTGCGGGCTGGGGCCCTGGTTGATCTCCGTCATCCACGATGAGGGGGATCTGCTTCCAAATGGCCAGATTGTGCAGCATGCAGCACGCCACCACTATCTGGCACACCTTCTGTGGGGAGTACGCCAGCGCACCCCGGTGCGGTCCAGGCACCTGAACCTGGACTTGAGGAGGCCAAAGGTACGCTCGACCACACGTCTGGTCCTCCCATGTGCCTCATTGTAGCAAACGTCTGCTGGGGTGCGAGGATTTCTCAATGGACTGAGCAGCCATGCCCCATTCGGGTACGCAGAGTCACCTGGGTGTGAGGGACACAGAGAACCGTTGCTATTCCAACTGGACAGGGGACAGCATCGCACAGCCAGCACGCTACACCACTCCACATACTCACCGACAATACAGCCACGATCCTGTTGCAGATTGGACATCAGTCGTGGCAAGATGCTGTTGCGCATTATGTGTGCATCATGGGCCGAGCCTGGGAACTTTGCACACACGTGGGTTATCACCATGTCCGCAAGGCACACCACTTGCACATTCAGGGAGTGCGTGTGCTTCCTGTTGCGGTACAGGTGCTCAGTGGCCTGTGGTGGAACAAGGCCAACATGTGTGCAATCAATGGCACCAACGACATGTGGGATCCTGCCAAGGGCATAGAATGCACCCTTCACTGCCGCCAATTCACGAGCCCTGGGGAATCTGATGTACCTGTTTCGGTACAGCATCATGGCTGCCAGTACATCCCTCAGCACCTTGCTGAACATGGGCTGGGACATCCCTCCTCCACTGCCCACTGTGTGCTGGAATGACCCAGTGGCGAAGAAATGCATGGCGGCCATCACCTTAGCCGTGGGGGTGAATGCTGTCGGATACACCCTGCGGGGATGGAGATGGGGTTCCAACATGGCACACAGTCGATGCAGGGTTGGCCTGTCCAGCCGAAACTTCCTTATGACCTCAGTATCGTCCATGTCCGCCAGCAATTGGTATGGGCGGTCAATGTTCGGTCTCCGCCTAGGGAAGATGGCAGTGGACACATGTCAAAGCAACACAACACATAGCAATTTCGCATTCACATCACTGACATGACTGAGCAAGCACATGAGTCACAGCCCAGCTGTCAAGCAGGGACGGCACGGCCACAATACACTTACACAGGTCTCCCACCAATGGCAATGGCTAGTGATACAAACCACTGCCATGAGCATGCACATGGGGATCTAGGCCCCAATGACTTGCGGGGCGTGCTGATGGGGACTGACTGCATATTCGTCAAGCGGCAACGCCACGGCAACATGAATGTCTGCTGAGCATGGCACTGCTTCCGAGGCTGGATGAGTATGGCACACGACGACGACGATGTGGGCACAGGCTGAGCGGCCAAAACAAGTGGGACCTGTGGCACGAGGGGATATGAGACAGTAGTAGGTGTCAGCACTGCACCCTATGTACAGCACTGTACGGATCACACCTCCCGAAACATTGACAGGTGTCCACATTGACAGCCCCATGCCAAAACGGCTGTGTGCTTGCAGACACACGTCACAGGTGAGAGGTTACATTGCACGTGCCAGGTGGCAGACGTACATAGTGGGAGCTGGCATGTGTGTGCATGTGTCTCCTGTTCAGGATCCACCAGATGGGCGCTGACTCTGTACTGACCATTGGACACAGCATGTTTCGTGGAAGGCTTGTGTGTGTGGGATGGTGGCACTGGATGTGCCTCCGTTGGGTGGGGGCCATGCACAGGGCGGGTACGTCGATGATTGCGCATTGTTGGTCACGGTGGGTACACCCACTCAGATGTGTTGCCCTGTGTTCAATTCCTATGTCCGCATGATGATGGACTGTAGATGTGGGCAGACTACACATTGGTCGATGTGCTGTCTATATGCATGTGCCTTCACACCAGGCACAGCTGCCCCTGCACATGTGACCCCTGCTGGACTCGCTGCTGGGTCTGTGGAGCTGATGCACCTTCTGTGCGTGGGGCGGACAGCTCTCCTCACTTCCCTCATTGCGCATGTCATGACTTTGCCGCAGGTGACATGGATCATGGAGGGCCCACATGTACGCGTGGGTAGGCTACACATGATTGTTCACTGGTCGCCACCCCCAGTCAGTGTTTCGAATGGGAAGGTTGTTGTGCTGGTGGTATATTCGATGTGGCGGATGGGCGGGCCTAGGTGCGGGCTTACATTCCGGACATGGGGGTAGTTGGATTGGCGACTAGTTGCAGTACACACGGGACACGTCTCTTCCTGTCCACATCTGGGTCATCCCTTGTACTCACTGACAGTGATACAGTCATCTTCGCCCCAGCCCTCATGTCCTCCCCTCACTCCCCCAATATGCATGTGCACCTGCGAGGCTAGCGCTTGCACAGGCAGCCCCGAGCTCGCACCAGAGAGGGCAAGGAGTGTATGTGTGGGTCCAGCTGCACGAGTGAGCTGTCTCAGGGTATGATGTGTGGCGGGACGCCGTCCACCTGCGTGGTGCCCCAAATGGAGACCCGGCCTGCATGGACTATGCATCACAGTCTTCGCCTTCCGGATCCGCCACCTGCGACACCCAGAGGCTGTGGCTGCCCTTGCGGCCAGGCCGCGTCCGTCTGTAGCTGATGGCCCACACATTCACTCTTTGGGCTCTCTGGGGAGGGCTCGGGGTGGTGGCGCACGCGCTTGCACTTTGTCGCAATGGCATGTGGCGTGGTTGGAATAATGGGCAATGGATGGGATGGTGCGAGCCACCTCCCGTGACGTCAGTGCTGCTCGTGCTGTGGTGCGTCCCCCTACACTTCCATTTGACTTGTGCCATGCTACACGTTGAGGTTCTATTGCCTGCGTGATATGACCAGGAGGAGCGCGAGGAGACCTCTCACACACCATGCTCCACTGCCATCCCGTGCCCTGTATCGCCTGTGCGGATTGACTATGTTGGGGTTACACCTGGTCGACTGGGGCTGTGTGTGCCTTGTCAAGGGGCATGGCGGGCGCACAACAGGATCCAGCTTGTCCACAGAGGGTGGGCTGACGTGTGCGCCTGGTACCGCATTGTTCGTGGTGCCCGGCTGCTGTGCACACACGTGTTCACTTCCCCCGACAGGTGTCCTCTCACAATGCCCAGGGAAGCGGTGGTGTACTGTTCATGACCCCTCCCAACACGGCGTGCTCCAACTTGGCATGTGCGCATCTACCCGTCACACCCACCCACCTGAGCACTGCGTCCATACGACTTCACACGACACATGTGTGTCTTCCACAGTTGTGCTACTCATTTGCGTTGACATCCAATGCCAGTGGACTACATGGTCATGTCACGACTGCCGTGTACTTCACATACTCTCATCCTCTCTCATTCGTACTTGTGTATTGAATCAGCGGAGACAGTTTTGGTTTCAAACATTATATTGAGTCTTCTGTCCTCTGTGATGCAGTATAGTGGACACTACTGGCAGCGGAATACATGTTGAGGATATACTGAGCATGATTACAAATGGGATAGGGTGTAGGGTTACATGTGATTAGCTGTTGCATGTGGGATGTGGGCTTCAGAGTTACATCTGCTTGGCCAAGGCTGTGCTAATGTACATTTACGTATAGCTGCGGAGCTGCGGACTTTGACACAGACGGTATACAAGTAGCCTACCAGACCGCTTGGCATCATGGGCACAGTCCATCTCAGTTCCATGTGACAGGTTTGCTGCGGTTGTTCCTCATGCACGCGTGCATGTGAGATGACATCAGGGCATGAAATGAAATGAATGAAATGAAATTTGTACTTGTAAAGCGCACCCATACCCCCAAAGGGGTGTCTAGGCGCTGTACGCATACTGCTGTGGAACCCTTCCTGGCTTTTCCCTGTGAAATGTCCACTCCTGGGCACCCCCAGGGTGAAGCCAGGCATCCCAGCGCTGTTGGGGCCGTTGTGGAGATTAAGCAAGTTATTGCCCAGAGTTGCAGAGTGGGACCCATGATTAGAATAGGCACCGAGGCGAGAATGATCAGGTCCGAGGAAATTGAGCCCAAGACCCGCCGAAGCGGGAATTGAACCCTGGTCCCGGGCCAGATCTCTGCATCAGGGTCTGCCGCTCTAACCATTGAGCCACACTTCTCCACTGGGCTTGCGTGCATGCAGCGGCGTGCCACTTGTTGTTGCAATGTGGTGGTTACTGGACATGTCACAGTCACTGGGGTCGTGTTGTTGTTGTATGCACTTGTCGTCCATGCAAAGGTCCTGGTATGGGATTCCCGGGGCGGGGGTGGGAGGGGTGCAGCACCCACAGACTCCAGGCGACCTATTCATGTCCACTGAGCGGTGTGTGTGTCCATGGGCGTTGGATCCATGTCGTGTCCTGGTTGTTCGTGCAGTTCCGTCCATGTGGGTGCGATACACAGACCCCATGCCACTGCCTCCCACGATGCATGCGGTGTTCCTGGATGTGATGGGGAACAGTGTGCATGTCCCGGTCATATCCGATGTCATGGCGATGTCGTTGATGGTGTGGTAACAGTTGCCGGTCGTTTGGTATGGCTGTTGTGGTGGTGACTGGCCAGTCCGTGCGGAAGCTAAGCATGGGTGCGGGGTTGGACATCATAGGTCAATTGGGGGACTTGCGTCGGGGTCCGACGAATTGACAGGTTGTCAGGTATGCGATGCCGTCCAGCAGGGCTTCCATGTCATTGGTGGTATACATGTTTGCCAGCCAATGTAGCGGATGGTGGCTGTCAAGGTGTTGTTCGTAAGCTGTCCCTTGGAGGAGCATGATGGGGCATGCTGGGTGACATTCGATGTAGCTGTGCTCGATGATCCGTCGTGTGGAGGCACAGTGGTCCCATTGCAGTGCGGGTCCGATGTTCGCCACATACGCCATGCCCCCATAGGCTGAACAGGCCCTGTCGTGTGCGTCCAGAGGGAGGAATAGTTGTAGCAGGTCCGCCTTTAGACATGCCGCGTTGGAGAGACACAACTCCACAGGATGGTGGAAGGGACACCTCCGACAGTAGAAGACGGGTATGACGCAGCTGAACAATGTGATGCGGTAAGTCAGTCGGTAACTTACGTTCAGCAGGGACAGGGGTTCGCATCCCAATATCTGTGTCAGGTTGTGTTTGTACAGCTTGACCTGTCCGGCGTAGTTGGGTAGGTGTGTTGAGAGTGCCATTTTGCAGCGGTGCGTTGTGGTGGCGTGCTCCGGCTGTGTGTGCAGTCTGCAATGTGCACGCTCCGAGGTTGCTGTGAGCTCTGTGTAGTCGTAGGGAGACAGGACTTGTGTTCTGTTGGCTTGTGCGGAGGACACGGGCCCTCATCCCACATGCTTCTCAGACTGTTCAAGGTCAGTGATGTGTGACTCCTTCCAGATAACTTGCATGGGGCCGACATGGGGAGTGTTTTCTTTTTCTTTCCCGTCCGTAGTGTTCTTCGGTGATATGCGCTATCTGCCCTGTGGTCGGTCTCCTCTGCATGCCTGTGTTGGTCTTTTTTGGACAATGGCTGTATTCACCGGCTTCTTTCGTAGGGCTGTGGTTTCGGAGTTGGAATGGAAGGTCATTCAGTGCTGTCTGCTCTCCCTTGTGTGGGCGGCAGGCTGCCTTTCTGCTCTGCGTTGGGCCTTGTGTGTGGATGTTATTCTTGGGCCACCTGTTGTCGGTCCCCGGGCTCTTTGGTGTTCCGTTTTGTATGTCTTGTTCATGTGTGCAGGGTGGTATGGGTGTTTCAGTGTCGTACTGGCGTTCCTCTTCCCGAAGGGGCCCTGCTTCTCCTGGTTGGTGTTGCCGCCGCTGTGTGCTTCGCCATGTTTGTTACACTGGGGTGTGTCCTGCTGTTGCGTGACTTCACTGACATGTGTGCGTCGGTTGTGTGACGTTGGGTGTTGACCGTGAATTGGGCGTTGGGGACATGTCTGTGGCAGGCCTGTCACGTGTCATGTGCGTTCGGGGTGGGGCTGGTGTGTGTGCTGCTTGGTTGTGTCCCTGTGTCTGTGTGCGACGCATGCATGGCGCTGTGGTTGGCCTCTGCGTTGTGCGCATGTGTGGCAGCGTCATCGCCGCTTTGGGGCCGTGACGGGGTCGTTGGTTCCTAGTCCCAGGTGGTGTGTACACATGTGTTACGAGATGTTACAATTTGGCCTGTGTGTCATATGTGGATGCAATGGTGGATGTGTCGTGTACACGCGGGGGTGGGGGGTTGTCCGCTTTTTCCGCCCTTGCACTGTGTGCGCTGTTTGCGTGCACTTGTTGTGTGTGTGCCTACCTGCGTCTTCGCGGTACGTTGCGTCCTTGGTGGTGCATCAGATAGAGCAAGGGGAGGGCCTGCAGTGCTGGATTCATGCTCGGGGGAGCCGCTTCTTCGGTGTCCGTGCTCGGCGTTCGTGTTACCGCTTCGGTTTGACGTACGGTGTCTCTTAGCCGTGGGATCCGTTTGTTTGCGGCATCGTAATTTGTATGCCGGGCGGTACGTGTTTCGTCGGACGGTGTGTGTCAATTGGGCTGCGCCGCTACGTGTACGGGCGCACTTTGATGGCGGACGGTGTCGCTGGCTTGCCGGCGGTGTTTGGCTGACTTTTCGCATCGTAATCGGGCGGGCGTGTGGACTGCTGCGTGCGGACGGTAACTGGTGGTTTTTGCATCCGCCAGCACGGCGGTAGTGCTTCCGCCCGACATCGTAATGGGCCCCTTAATTATTAAATAACAATAAATTAATTAACAATACCAATAAATAAGTACTTACAAATAATTACCAATTAATAATTAATTAACAATTAAATAGATGATAAATACAATTAAATAATAATTATTAACAATCAATTACCAAATAATAATAAAATAAAAAATAATAAATGTTCAATATCAAAAAACAATAATTATTGATTTTTTTTAGCAATTAATAATTAATGAACAAAAAATTATTGATAAATACCAATAAATAATAATTAATGGCAATTAATTACCAATTATTAATTAATGAACAAATTCATTTCCAAAACATAAAAATATCTATTATTAAAAAGTTATTACCAATTAATAATTAATTAACAATAAATTAATTATCAATACTCAACAATAAAATAAATAATCACTTAATTACAATTAAATTACTTCCCACGCTATTGCCCTATAAACTCACAACACACTTCAATAATAAATTAATACACTTAATATAATTACCAATTAATCAATTAATAAAAATGAATTACCAATTAATAAAAATGAATTACCAATTAATAATTAATTAACATAAAATTATTTATCAATACCAATAAATAAAAATAAATAATTACTTAATTACAATTAAATTACTTCCCACCCTATTGCCCTATAAACCCACAACCCGCTACGGTACTAAAACGCAAAATTTACTTAAAAATAATTACTAATTCCTAAAAATTTTAAATTAATTTAATATAATTAAATTACTTCCCACCCTATTCCCCTATAAACCCACAACCTGCTACGGTACTAAAACGCATAATTTACTTTAAAAAAAATTACTAACTTCTAAAAATGTTATACATATATTCTAAAACTAGTACAATAATTAACAAAAAATATAAACACAAACATATAAAATACATAATAAAATACATAACACTAATATAAATATCGATATTAGTAACATCGATATTTTTGCTATCGATATTACTAACTTCGATATTAACAAAAACGATATTTCTTACCTTCAGGTTGATATTCTGTTCGTCGATATTCTTGACTTCGATATTGTGTCCCTACGATATTTCAAACTCGATATTATTGTAGGTCGAAATTAAAAACTCAATATTTAGACTGTTTACCCTCTCTCAGAACCCTGATGATGGATCAGTTGATAAAGTGGCCTTAGTAGGCAGGCTCACTGATCAGCAGCAGATTGATGGCAGGAAGGTCATCAATCAATATAGGCATATGTTTTCTCTGACCCCCAGTCAAACCACCTGGTCTACCCATGAAGTGGACACAGGTGAGCGTCTACCTGTTAAGAATAAAATCTACAGGCAGCCTGACCATGTCAGAGATTGCATCAGGACAGAGGTCCAAAAGATGCTGGAGTTGGGAATGATTGAGCCCTCAAATAGCCCTTGGGCTAGCCCAGTAGTCCTAGTACCCAGTCCTCACACCAAGGGTGGAAAAAGAGAGATGAGGTTTTGTGTTGAGTACAGGGGACTCAATGCAGTCACTAGGACTGATGCTCACCCAATTCCTAGGACAGATGAGCTTATTGACACTTTAGCCTCCGCCAAGTTCTTAAGTACATTTGACCTTACTGCTGGCTATTAGCAAATCAGATTAGCTGAGGATGCCAAACCAAAAACAGCATTTTCAACCCCTAGTGGGCATTATCAATTTATTGTAATTCTCTTTGGTTTGAAGAATGCACCTGCCACATTCCAAAGGCTGGTGAATAAAGTTCTCACAGGTCTGGAAGCCTATAGTGCAGCATATCTGGATGATATAGCTGTCTTTAGCTCTACCTGGGAGGATCACCTGGTCCACCTGAAGAATGTTTTGGAGGCTCTGCAAAAAGCAGGCCTCACTATCAAGGCTACTAAGTGCCAGATAGGGCAGAGTAAGATTGTGTGCTTGGGCCACCTGGTAGGTGGAGGCCAAGTTCAACCACTACAGAGCAAAATCTAGACCATAATGTAATGGGTTGCTCCAACTACCCAGACTCAGGTCAGAGCTTTCTTTGGACTGACTGGGTACTACAGAAGATTTGTAAAAGGGTTATGGGTCCATAGAGGCTCCCTTGAATGATCTTACATCAAAGAAAATACCCTAGAAGGTTAAGTGGACAGTTAGCTGTCAGAAGGCATTTGATGACCTTAAGCAGGCCATGTGCACTGCTCCCATTCTGCAAAGTCCTGACTACTCTAAAACATTAATTGTCCAAACAGATGCATCTGAGTTGAGGGTAGGGGCTGTGTTGTCACAACTTAATGCAGAGGGCCAGGATCAGCCAGTAGCTTTTATCAGCAGAAGGTTGACCTCCAGAGAGAAATTTTGGTCAGCTATAGAGAGGGAGGTTCTTGCTGTGGTCTGGGCCCTGAAGAAGCTGAGGCCATGCTTGTTTGGCACTCACTTCATTGTTCAGACAGACCATAAGCCCCTCTTATGGTTTAAACAGATGAAGGGTGAAACCCCCAAACTTTTAAGGTGGTCCATTTCCCTACAGGGGATGGACTATACAGTGGAACATAGACCTGGGAGTAACCACACCAATGCAGATGGACTCTCCAGACATTTCCACTTAGAAAATGAAGTCTCAACTGGGAAAGGTTAGTCTCATCTCCTTACGTTTGGAAGGGGGATTGTGTAGGATAGTAGGATCTGCTTCTATTGTTACCCCCACTTTTTACATGGTGTTAAGCTGTCTGACTGGGATCCTGCTAATCAGGACCCCAGTCTATCTGCTTTCTCCCTAAATGGTTATGTTCAGTACTTAGGTACACCCCAGATTGGATACTGGGATACCCTTATAAGTCCCTAGTATATGGTACCCATGTACCCAGGGCATATGTACCCCAGAGGTCTCCCATGGGCTGAAGCATGTATTATGCCACCCATGAGTAGCCCATTCAAAATGGAACTACAGGCCTGCCATTGCAGCCTGTGTAAGTTGGTGCTTGCACCACTTACTAAAGATATAGGTTTTCTATATCTAGGGTCACTGCACTTAAAACCAATAAGTCACCCCTCTAGCAGGCCTTTGCAATACTGAAGGCAGGGTGCTTGGTTCTAAGTGAGAGGGTGCCCCTGCATGAGCAGTACACCCCTACAGCCTACGGAGTCCATTCTCCCGGGTTGTAAGTGAAGAAGCCATATAGTATATAGAGGGGCACCGCATAATGATGCGATGACCATCTTGAAATCGTATGCAATGAATGCTATCATGTTTGGTATCAAACATGTTGGAATCATACCCCCACGCCATAAACGGTGTGGGAGGTATGATTCCAAGCACTGGAAGAGCCCTCCGTTAGGCTCTCAGTGTTCCCGGTACCAGCCTTCTTGACCCAGACAGCACAAAATGGTTACTGCCGACCAGAGACATGATTCTGATGGAGAAAAAGGAAATCGAGATACTCACAAGGACACCCAGCCGGGTACCCAAGTGAGAGTGAAGGCTGGCACTCTGTGGGTAGCTGAGCACTGTTACTGTGTTGATGATACACAGAGACGTGTATGAAGACGGTGATGAGGAACTCTGGAGTTGGTGTTAATCACAAGCGGTCAGAAGGTGTCATTTGGCCAACAGCAGACAGACTGACACTGTCGTGCTGCCCGCATAGTGGATCGTCACCCGCTTTGAGGACTGTAATTATTGAAGGATTCGTCTTCTTTGAAAAATGCTCGCTTCTATAGATGGGCTTCACACCATATGTAGGTACAGACCACCATATTGAACATTCGTGATTCACAGGTCAGCACGACAGCACCGCTTGTGATTAACACCAACTCCAGAGTTCCTCATCACCGTCTTCATACACGTCTCTGTGTATCAGCAACACAGTAACAGTGCTCAGCTACCCACAGAGTGCCAGCCTTCACTCTCACTTGGGTACCCGGCTGGGTGTCCTTGTGAGTATCTCGTTTTCCTTTTTCTCCATCACCCACTGTTGGCACGTACACCTCACGCGGCTGCGCATTCTACCCGTCAGATGTCCCTAAATTCATAGGTCCTGATGAGACCCTAGATCACGTATAGGGTCGAAACGTCGTCGGCAACAAAAGAAAGCGAACCATTAACAGCGCGTATTATTGTATATAGCTGCTGTATATTGTGTATTGAGTTGCTAAATGGTCGTCTTTTTAGAATACCTTGTAAACTACTGCCACAATTATGTCACCAATATTTTAGGTTCCTGTTTCTCACTGGGGACACTACGCACATTTTTCTTTTTCATTGTATATAGAATTTTGTTTGTGAAATCTAAAATACGATTGTATCAAACCATAACCATAGGTGTATGTGGTTTCTTCGCCCTCTGACATCATTTTAACCCTACCATTGCGCATCTTATTATCTATATATGATTCTATTATTCCACAGGAACCACTGTTTCTGACAATAGCTGAGTCAATCTTGAGCAGGGGAAGGCAGAACAATAGGCATCCTGTAACAGGGAGGTGTGACCACCTCTTAGACAGGATTTAGTGTATTGGGGTGGAGTGGGTGCGCTTGACAGTGTCACTCAGTCTGTATGAGGGGCACATTTGGTGTCCCCGTGCATAGTCCAGTTCAAACCAGTCCTGGGAGCCGTTGGCTCCCGCTCTGGCGTGAAACTGGACAAAGGACATAAGGGTAATCTCGCCCCTGTCCAGACCCTCCCCTGAGAGGGTGCCCTGAATCTTACCAACCCTTTCCCTAGGGTACTTAAGGGCTTACCTGGGTCTTGGTCCCTAGATTCATCATGGGATAAGATTCAGATCACACACCACTTCTTCTTATACCGTCTTGGCACTCTGGACTTCGTTTGAGCCTGACTCCGTCTACCTTCCAGTCTGCTGCATCGTCTGTGCCTGTGCATCATACAGGAACCTTCCAAGGACTGTGAAGCATCAAAGACACTTGAAGGAATCTCCCTTGGAGTGAAGGAATCACTCCCCTGCATTCGCAGGCACTGCAACTAAGTCGACTGGTCTGCTGATCCTGAGCTCCTCCGGACTCCATAAGGTTCTGCAACACAGGTCATGGTTTTCCACAGCTCCCAAGGCCTGCCCTGCCCTCTCACCAAGTTTGAGGCCAGTATCCCTTGTGGGGGTTGCAACAACTGAACCCCTGTGTACCAAGTCAACTTGCAGTTGCAAAGGCTTGTTGGCTTTCTTCCAAGAATATCTTCAGGCTCCAAGTAGCCCCAACCTTGAGCACCTACAGTGACCAGAATCTTCAGCCACGCCGCATTGTGTGCATTGTGGCCTGCATCTTTTGGTGACCTGCTTGAGGTCTTCTTGCTACTCCAGTGCCTCCAGCCTCTGGGTCCAATTGAGGGTCACCTTTGCTTCTCTTGGGCTCCCCTGTTTGCTTGGGGCCTGCCCTGACTCCCCTGCTTTTGGTGAGTTCCCTGGACGTTGCTGGTCCTGACGTTGCTCCTTCTTCAATTCCTGTGTTGGTTGCATTTGCCAAGGCTTGTTGGTGCTCCCACCAGACACCAACCCCTCAGCACTCGACATCCTTCATGGGACAGCTCGTGCATGGCTTCTGATCCTTCTCAGCATCGCCTGTTCCTCTCAGCTGCAGGGTCAAGGTCATCGTCATCCATCCTGCAATACCCGGCATCGGAGGGCATTCGTCTTCTAAGTCTCCTGGTCACTCCTGAGTGACATAGACTCTATCCCCTCTACTTGCAGGTACCTCTCATCTTGAATCACCTTAGGATTCCACCGGACACTTTCCCCTTTTCCAGCAGCGGCACTTTCCTGAAGTACTCCATTGGGTTCGATGGCGGTTTCCAACACCACTTCACACGTACACACCGGGCTTCACTGGTGTAGGTAACGTGGGTACTAGGGTATCCACGGGTGGAGTGACACTCCAGCCTTCTGTCTTCTACTGAGTTTCTTCAGGGTCCCCTGGGAAGGGTCCTTAATCTTTAAAAAAATCCAACCGCAACTTACCCGTAGAGATGTACGGAGCACGCGGTTGTGTTCCCACACTGCGCACGCTCTCCGTGGGGTCCCTATCTACTCACCTTGGGTGGTTCCTTGGGTCCCCAGCACTTCTATGTCCTCTCAACATTGTCTTGACCCGAGTCGTGGTTCTTATACCACTTTCTTAGTATATGGTTTGGTCTTCCCCTGGGGTCCACTGTGTATTACGTGCTATTTACTGTGTTTCTGTGATAAAGTATTGTGTGCATTGTGCATATCTCCGGGTAGGAGATATTTCTATGTGTTAGAGAATGTTATATAATAAATACATATTTTTATAAATACTTTGTGTGGTTCTTCTTCACTTAATCTATACTACAAAATTGCATTCTGGTAAAACAAGCTGCTTTACACTCCTTCTGGACTAGACCTGAAGGCTGCTCTCCACTGCTACCACTTAAAGAGCTACTAAGGTTGTCTAAGACCTCTTAAATTACTATAAGGGTTGTCTGGACTGGTGCAAGGTACCCACTTACATTAGTGGACATCATATACCAGGCCAGCTTCTCACAGAGACTGTTCATCAAAATGCAGAGAATACTGATAATCCATCGGTATTACTGGAATATCCAGGTGAAGGGACAAGCACTGGAATAAGAAGAGTCACCAGCAGAAATGAATGGCTGCAATCATATGAACAAGAAAGACCGAGAAAAAGTACATCAGTTGATCGTATTCGAGCAACTATACCTGAAGAAACTGAGTCAAGTGATGAAAGTGGTATAGAGCAAAACAAACAATCACTCAGAAGATCAAGAAGAGGAAGAATGCCTTGTCGAAGTTATTCACTACCTGAGTGGCCATACTATATTGATCAAGTACTGAATGTCACGCTAGATGATCTGTGTGATGTGAGATCTGAATTGTATGAGCCACTTTGATTTTGAGATGTAAAAGAGAGTTGGGAATAAGCTTAAGTAAATAATTGAGAACTGTTGAGAAGCTGAAAGAAAAACAATAATTATTTAATGAAAAGAAAACTGTCCTGCTAGTCCTTTGTTATTTTAATTTTTTACTCTACAGAAGTTCACCCAAGGCCTAAGTCTGCAGTAGAAAAGTAGGGATAACAAAATAGAAGAACACGGAATTGGGTTAATGATTGTCTAATGAGAAACTGAAGCACAAATACTAAAGTTGCTTTGGAAACACTGCTAATGAAGATCTGCTGAACTTCTAAAATGACTGAATTACTGGATTGCTGGACTACGGAATTTTAAGTTTAAGACATACCTAGCTTGATTTAAGAGAAATATAATGCATTATAAATACGTGTAAATATATTATGTGCTCGATTTTCCTAATAATAGTATTAATGATTACAATAGAATTATTAGGATTTTATTTGTCCCCAGAAGCAGAACATACAAACATTAATACTACTAAGCCGCTTCATCCCTTAGTGATGAAGATCAACTGAGAGCTTCTTTTGTTAGTTACAAGAAAGATGATTTTCTACAAATGTTTATTCTAGATTAGTGCAAGAATACACTCACCCTATAGATGCAAATGAATGTTGTGTTTGTGCTCATTTACCTACCTCTGCTTCAGAAGAAGTTACCTATTATCACATGCCATTATCTTATGCTATTCCTTGTAGTATCCTGTTTTCACTTGTGTATAGACGACAACATTTTGAATATTTTTATTCTATAATCAAATTCTTTGAAGAGTACCTCTAATAGAAAGCATGAATTTACACCCGCAAGCAAAGGAAATGGACATGGCTTGTTATTACTTCTTTCCTCATAGACCCATAGATAGTGTTGAGGCTTACACAAATAATCTAACCAGGTTGATAAAACCCTTAGAGAAAACTTACATTATGGATTTAGAAAAAGATACATGAACATAACACGCACTAAAGATAAACATATTGATGTTTTGGAAAATGTTTGGAAGAAAGAAGATGAACTTAGAAACAAAATGATATACCCAAAATTAAGGTTGGACAGTCAACACAAAGGGAAAATTTGCATTTATAGAAGAACACCAAATCAAAATAGACATGTAGGGATTAGTAGCTGCAAACACTCTTTTGAATTAATAGGGGGTACATGGTAAATGTTATAGGGATACGAATCTATGATTCCGGGAGTTTATTTTATTTGTGGACAAAATGCTTATTTCCTGCTACCTGCTGATTGGGAGGGTATTTGCTATTTATGTCTTTTGACTCATAAAATGTACCATGTACAAAGCTTAGACATATTAAGAATCAGACCTGAACATAGACATAAGTGTAGTGCTGAAACTGGAGCTGAATTAGTAGGAGATATTTTTGGTGCAATCATTCCATCTGTAGGTGTTATATTAAATGGAGAAAAGATTAGAAAGCTATCAACAGTTGTCAACAAAATGGCAATAAAGCACCTCTGGAGCTTTGCTAGTAGTTAAGACTGAACTAATTTCCATTTGGTCCATGTTACTTCAGGATCATCTTCCTTTAGACATTTTACTCACAAAGAAATTCAAAATCTGTAAGATGCTTAAATAATCTAATTGCTGTTCATGTATTCCTGATGAGAGTAAGATGATTGAAGGTTTTGCAAAGAACATCTCAGATCTAAAAAATAAATTAGAAACACCTGGTGTATTTGAACATTTTGGAAAGGAGTCCAAATGATTGGAAATTGGTTTTCAACTGCAGGAAGAGGAATTCTAACAGCTGTGCTGATGCCAATAAAAAAAAATAGGGCTTTGTTTGCTGTTTCTGTATACATTATTATTGAGCTGTGAAAAAAGAGGGGAAAGGAGTCTCAAAAGAGATTTACAAACGATTTGGCTCTAAATGGCATCATAAATGACGATTATATGAAATTACTAAAATACAGAGGTCAAAAGAGAAAAAAACAAGATTCAACAGATGAGGATAGTGCTCTTTTAATGATTTCACATATGAAATGACATTAGTGTGATGGTTAACACAACCATCAAATGGGGACTGTAAAAGTAGAAAATTTGCATATAAACTAATTGATGATAACCCTAACTTTCCTTAGGCTTCAAAATGAAAAATGCATTTAAAAATGACAGGTAGATACGTTGTGCAAAAAGCACCATGCTTTAATTTCTACTGCTAGGCCTCAGCTAGGCCTCTTCTTTCTATAAAATAGATGCTTTTTGGAAATGCTGGACTATGCACAAGTGAATTTAATAGCTCGATCTTAATGTGACTTGCTTAGATTTTGTCATAACTGCAGAATATGCAGAGTTTATAAAATGCATTACTTTCTTCAGCTACATATTCTCTATAAACTAAAACTAAACTTCCTTCTTTATCATGTATTCGTATAATATTGAATAGAGAATTGTGTTTTAACAATAAACGTATGTTTATAGAAATATGAATGTCATTACCTAACAGGATGTCTATAGCGTAGTTCATTTTTGCTCAGTGAAAGATTTATTAAATGTCAGACTGAACACTGCAATAGTCTTCCCTGGGAACAAAGGTCATCTGGTCCCAGTTGTACAAATGTTAGCATGGTAAGATACATTTCTGATAATGGATTGTGATCCTCGTAGGTTTGCCATGGGAAAGGAAAAATTAAATAGAAGATGACTTCTCAGTAGATGGGAATGATCGGAGCTACAACTTTGTAATAATATGTTCCAAGGTCTTTTATAATGGTGCGGTGCAGGTTTCTAGTTAGCTAGTGCATAGCTTTGTTATTCCCTCTCTTGCCCCACTCCTGTACACTTTTTGCTGTGAGCTACTGCTGGCGGTGATTGCTGTTGCCTACAGGACTTGGTGGTGTTCACACAGTTACGCTATGTGGAATTTTCCGTGAAGTGACCAAAAAACTCTGCCACGCTACACGGAGTTCCGCAAGTAGTGGAGTGCGTTACATTGTGCCGTTCACACAGATTTTTATCACCGGGTGTTTGTCCCGGGCTGTAAAATCAGCACAAACTGCACCACGTGCAGCACAAGAGGGTTCTTTCTGCTGCTCGAGTAGATTTTCTACTCGAGCAGCAACTTCCTCAATGTGAACGGAAGGTTTCTCAACGCGAGCGAGCGGTAGTGACCACCTTGACCGCCCGTGACCGCCCGTGTTGAGAAATCTCGCTGGGAGGTGGTCTGGAGTAAGAGTTTCCTCGCTCGCACTCTCCAACTTAACGTTGGTGAGTATGAGTGAGGATAAAACTCCACTCCGCTACACTGTGCGGAGTTTTTGGAACTCCACAAGCATAGCGGAATTTCACGCCCAGCTCTAGTTGCCTGACACTTTGTAGGAGACAATTTCTTTACCCTTGTGCTCTGATGGGTGCAGCTAATGCTGTATCTGTTTTCTTATTTTACTGATCGAGACTTTGTGCAGCTGCTACTGTGACTGTATACTAATGCCTATGGAGAGATGAGACTCAGCTGAGTTTCAAGAACTACTTTTTATGGGGAGTTCGACTTAATTTAGAATTCGACTGATGCTCCTTTGAACTTGCTCTTTTCCAGGAACTCTTCATGGGCTCTGTTAGGTTAGGTTGCTTATTGATAGAATTGGGACTGAATCCTTTATGGAACATGCTAGTATTTTGCATTATTGATTGACTCTAACCATATTTTTACATGATGATTTCTGTAAACAGATTATTGGATTTACTAATTTGAATAAAAATACTAATAAAAGAACTTGCTAATCTTTGAATGAGAAATAAAAGTTTTGAACATTTCTTCTCATCATTGACTGAACTCAAACTGTAAATCATGTTGATGATTGATTTGATTTGAGCTGGTTTCCATTCTATGTGGTGGCAAAGATCTGTCGCCTTGAAGAAAAAAAATACAGTGCATAGTTGGAGTCTATTCTTGTAAGTAAAATGGTTGGACTTGTACCAGAGAGTAAATTTGGACTCTTTCCGCGCTATCAGAGGAAATGTGTAAGGTATTTGTGCAATACTTCAAACAGTAAAACAGTAAAAACACCACACAAAAAGATCCCACACTAGGTTAGAAAAATAGAGCTTCATTTAATAAATCAAACAAGCCCAAAACAACAAAACTCCAATCAGTGAAACCGGAGTTATGAATTTTTAAAGAATAAACTCCAAAATAGGACCTTAGACCTTAAAATGCTAACCGCAGCCATCTGGTCGCACTTGACCAGGTCAAAGTTAAAAGTTCAGGCTGACCGCGATGGAGCCCTTGTCAGATACAGTCCCAGATAAGTCCAGCTGAAGATTTACCTTCTCAAGTTTTGTGCCAAAAATCTCGTTTGCGTTGGAGAGGGTCGCGAGGAGCAAGGAGAGAGTCACAGGCAGAGGTCGGTATGGTGCTAAGAGCAGGCTGGGTGTCGCAGAGAGGTGGGCTGGAGCTTTGCACTGGTAGCCCCTCGTGTGCTGTCAATGCTGCGATACAAAGAGACAGACTGGCAGCATCTTCCGCTGGATTTCAGTGCGAGCGGCGTGATCTTGGTGCAAACAGGTCCGTACGGGTCATGAAGAGTCCAAAAGCTTGATTTCAAGAGCTCATGAGCCACACCAAGGGGCCAAGACCTGAGAGGTACTACTTGGGGGTCAAGAACATGCTGCAGCTGGGTCCAGGAGCTGGTTGGGGTGCCTTTTTGGTCCCCAAGGCTCAGATTAGGAGGCCAGCAGAGTAGTCATTTGAGTCACTCTGGGGTCCTAGGTTCAAGATGAAGTTGCAGGTCCAGTTCTACCTCTCCAGGCAAGAGGGCAGCAGGTCTGTACAACAGAGCAGCAGTTCTTGAGAGCAGCAATCCAGCGACAGTCCTTGTAGCAGCACAGCAGTATTTCTTCCTGCAGAGCATCCACAAGTCGAGAAGTGCACAGAAGAGTTGGTGTCCGAGGTACTTCTTTTATACATAGTTGTGCCTTTGAAGTGGAGAGAAGCTTCTAGATGCATGCCTTTGAAGTGCACAGATGCCCTGCCTTCCTGGACCTGGCTTCAGACTAACTACAAGGGGTATGCAGCCTCCTGTGTAGAGACAGGACACAGCCAATTCAAGTGTAAGTGGGGCTGTGCCCAGCTCCTACCTCCCGTCCTGCCAGTGATAGCCCATCCAGTCACACCTATGCTCCCTATTGTGTGGCTGTCTAGGAGGAATACACAAAGCCCAATAGTCAGCTACAACCCATCATGTGACCAGAGACAGGCCACAGGCACTAAATGGCTAATGCAGGAAAAGTTCATCTTTCTAAAATTGTAATTTTAAATTAGGATTCCAGAGACAACAAACATGAACTGGTTACATGTAGGCATTGCAGTAGTGAAAAAACGAATTTGAGAGTGTTTCACTACCAGTACATGTAAAACTTCAGAGCGCATGTACTAATTTTAGATACACTGCACCCTGCCCTCTGGGCTGTCCAGGGCCTATCCTAGGGGTGACTTATATGTTTTAAAAAGAAACATTTGGGCGTAGCAATAGGTTTACTTTGTGAGGTCAAAATAGCAGTTTAGAATTGCACACACACTGGCTGCAATGGCAGCCCTGAGACATGTTTAAGGGGCTATTTATGTGGGTGGCACAATCAGTGCTGTAGGCCCACTAGTAACATTTCATATACAGGCCCTGGGTTCAAGTAGTACCACTTTACTTATTTATAAGTAATTTAAATATGCCAGTTGGGGATTAATAAATGTTATCATGTTTTAAGGAGGGAGCACATGCAATTTAGCACTGGCAATCACTGGTGCAGAGTCCTACGGACAGCAAAAATGAGATCAGCAAACATGGAGGAGAAAGGCAAAAAGTTTGGGGGAAGACCACCCTAAGTGTGACAACTCTAACCAGCCAGCATCAAGGAAAATGTTTTCAAAATAGTGGCCCTGTTGGTGATTGAGTGCTCAGGTTGTCCCTCGGCCTGCCCAGTGGTACTGGTGCTCAATGTCAATCCGAAAAGGGGGCCCCAGAATGCAGATTCTGCGTGGACTACAGAGGACTAAATGCAGTCGCCAAAACATTTGCACACCCCATACCCACGGCTGATGAGCTCATTGCCTGGTTAGGATCTTCCATCTCTGTTTGATCTATCTTCTGGGTAGTGGCAAATTGGCTTGATTGAGGAAGCAAAGGAGACACCCAACATTTTCTAATCCTCTTGAGGACCACTTTCAATGTGAAGTAGTGCCCTTTGTGTTGAAGGATGACACTGCCACCTTCTAGCGACTGGTGAACAGGGTACTATCTGGACTAAAGACCTTCAGTGCACCATATCTTGATTACATTGCTGTCTTTGGCTCCAACTGGCAGGAACCCCTGGCCCATCTCAGAGAGGTGCTCCAGGTTGGTTTGACTATTAAGGCCAAAAAGTGCCAGATACGGTAGGGGTCTGTAGTGTACCTGGCCCACCAAGTTGGGGAGGGACATGGGCATCCTCTCCAGCCCAAGATCCAAACAATCATAGCTTAGGAGTCTCCCAAACCCAGACTTAGGTCAGAGCTTTTCTCTGTCTGACATTTTATTACAAGAGATATGTCAACAGGTTTGGCATCATTGTAGCTCTCCTGACAGAGCTGACTTCAAGGAAGAAGTCAAAGAAGGTCATATAGATTGAGGAGTATCGGAAGACTACTGACACCCTGAAGGAGGCTGTGTGTACAGCAACCTTACTCAAGGCACCTGATTTCAGCAAGGAGTTTGCGGTCCAAACTGATGCTTCAGAACATGGGATTGGTGCAATGTTATCACCACAAAATGATGAGGGTCAGGATAAACCAGTTGCCTTTATCAGCAGGAGACTACTCCCTCGAAAGCAATGCTGGAGTGCCACAGAGAGGGAACCCTTTTCTGTGGATTGATCAGGATGAAGCTGAGGTCCTACCTGTTTGGCACTCACTTCCAGGTTCAAAATGACCACATGCCTCTCAGATGGCTCATGCAGATGAGAGGGGGAAACCCCAAACTGATGAGGTGGTCCATCTCCCTATAGAGTATGGACTTTACAGTGGAACACAGACCGGGGACTGACCATGCCAAAGCAGATGCTCCTTCTGGGTTTTTCTGCTTAGGTGATGAGAGCTTACAAGAAAATTGCAGAAATTTTCCTCACCTTTCATCTGGAGGGGGATAGGAAAATGCGTCTTTTTTCATGATCTCCCAAATTATTTTATGACTGAGGCTTCTAGAGTTTTTTTGGACTTTGTGCACTTGGACCCTGCTAACCAGGCCTCAATGCATGTGCTCTGATCCCTAGAACACATTTAAATTGGCTAAACTCTTATTTGGCATATTTAACCTGCAAAGGGTACCTGGAGCCTGTATGTTGACTGTCACTAGTAGACTGTAGCGCACATTGTGCCACCACTAGAGTGACAGTGCAAAACATGACTACAGGCCTGCCACCAGTAACCTGACTATGCAGGTTTAAACTGCAAATGCAGCCTGTAAAAATACCTCCTTTTGACAAGCTTAGGCCTTTCTTTAAATATTAAAATGCCTCCCTAAGTTTGTGTTAATGTCCAATAAGACATGGTGCATTGTATTTAAAAGTAGGGCAGGTGGAACTTTAATGTAATACATCTCCTTACAGTGACAGGGCCCAAAATCTATTTTCATTGTAGCAGGGTTAGTTGCTCCATAGTAAAGCATTGGGAGTTAATACTAAAGTTAAATAATGTTATATCCACCTAGGAACCAGCTAAAATGTAATTTGACTGCCTAAAGCCTTTAGATGCCCATTTGCATGAGATTTCAACTGTCACACAGGAGCTGAATAGCTCCTTGGTGAGGTGTGAAATTGTTCGCAGAGCTGAGACAAAGGCCGTGAGTGTGGGGAGGTGTTCTGTTCCTCAGATAGGATGAACATCTGGGCAGTGCCCAGGAACTCAATTATCTTCAAAAAGGCCTGCCCTGTCACCAGCAGATGTAGCTAACACCTGGGCCTGTCCCTCTTTTGTCCTGTTAGAAAGTCAGGCACTAATCCCAGGGGGAGAGGAGCTGCCCCCAGAACTGGTTTGGAGTCACCAGAGAGAACGCGCTGCTCATTTGCCTGGCCACTCCTCTAGGGTGGGCACAGGAGCTATGCACAATAGAGGAAAGTTTCTGCCACCTTGGTTTAAAGAAGAGAGTGCCATTGTGGGATTTTTTTGTAGTAGGACACACAGGAATTGTTACAAAAGTGGATAGGTTTACCCCTGGGAACTTTTTCCCTATTGGCTCGGGAGGGACCAGGAGTTGCCCCACCCACAGGCTAGTGCCAGACATAAATGTGGCACCCAGGGAAACCACTTCAAGATCTCTACTGGAACTGTGTAGGACAGAAAAAGAACTACTCCTACTGTTGAGACCTGTGAGGAGAACCATAAGGGATGGACCTGTTCCCACTTGTACCCATAAGATACAAGTGGACTTCAAGGGTCAGTTGGCTGAGCTCCTGTTAAGCTACAGGAATACTGAAGCTGCACGAAGCCCACTGTCCTGGAAGAGTCCAGAAAACCAGTTTCAACTGTACCTGATCTGGACCATGCAGGTGTCTGCTGCTAGATTGAGTCTTAATCCCCCCAAGTCCTGCTCCTGAGGTCCAGGAACCCTTGGCTCATGTCAGAAAGTAGCCTGTCTGCCTTACCCTAAAGCCAAGGACTCAGCAGCATTTTTTTAAATTTTGCCTGGTGGACTGCCGGTGGACTGGGACTAACCTGCCAGTCAATCCACTGAGGCTGCATCGCTGGTAGGCCTGACTTCGCAGCAGCATCTGCTGCGTTGTTCTCCACAGCAGAAAATCTATTTCAGTGGGCCCAGCACTGCCTGGCATTCAAAGATGTTGAACCTTCTTTGGCTACAGCCTGCAGCCTGGCCCACTGAGGAACTTTGACTTCAAGAGTCTAAGTCCGAAGGAAGAAAACTTCACCAGGCCTGATGCCGAGCAGCATCCGATCAACATCGACAGCTTCTTGAGCACAAACTCCAGACTTATCCCACTCAGATGTTTTCTCAAATTTATCGATGGCTTCACCAAGACCTTGTCCTTCACCAACCCGTCTAGCCTGCAGCCTGCCTCACTGAGGACACTACAGTTTTGAAAATGTTATAATTGTGAAGGTAACTTTCTGACAATGAGAATCCGACCTGTATATCTTCCCCATGATCCATCGAGCTGAGCCTTAAACCTCACCCTTGTCCCTACATGTCAACATCTACATTTACCACGGAAATCAAGGGAGAAGACGACAGACCGTCGGTAGGTCCTTCCTCATTGGCTATAGTTGACATAACCACCTGTTTTTGCAACATGTCTTATGCATTCTTTATAGTACATGTTCCTAGCTAGAGAGTTAAGGCATTCTATGCACCACTACCCTGCCATGTCCCTTAGCACTTTATTGTGCTAGCCCAAATTGCCACAAGCTACTGCTAATTTCTTTGTTTTTCCTATGTTTCATGAGGAGACTTTCTATCTTTTATGTTGATTATAGCTACTGCTGTAATTCATTCTTTCTACCTGTTTTAACGGTTGCCACTGCAGCTGTGAGGAGACTCGGCTGAGTTTCGAGAACTACTCTTTATGGGGAGTTCTACCTTTCCATAGTTATCAGTCTGTTGCTCCAAAATTCTTGCTTGCTTTTTTCCAAAAAGAACTCTTCATGGGTTCTTGCTTGGATAGGTTAGGCCCTTTAGTTTGGCATAGGAACATTCCTTTATGGAACACGCTGTTATTTTGTATGCTTGTTCTAACTAAATTTTCTTGATATTTCTGTAAATGGATTTATTTGACTAATCGGAATAAAAAGACAAAAATACTGAATAATCTCTTAGTGAGAAATAAATCTTTTAAAACTTCTTCAAACCTCTCAATATTGACTGAACATTAAATGCTGTTAGTTGATGCTAATTTTGTAGAAATGTATTTAGGTTGTGCTCCATTCTAATACAGTGGCAAAGATTCATCGACCCAAAGAAGCATGGAAATTGGAGGTTCGCTTACTAAGTTTAAAGTGGAGCTACTTAATAAATATATATAAGATTTCCTCGCTCGCATTTACAGAAAGTTTTCAGTCAATTTTCCACCCTGAAAATAAAATAATGAATGAACGTAAGCTGATAGAAAGTGGAAGATAGTCCCACAATTGATGAGCGTGTATTGGAAGAGTTTCTCAATGGGAAAACTATATTTATTTATATTTTGCACTCCTCATGTGTAAATGTACATCAGCTGCATGTCCTTTTTCAGAGAAGATTGCACATTTGAATGCCCAAGCATATGTACAAATAGCACAGATATCCTTAAACCCCCCTGACAATCTTTCGGAATTATATAAACATTGAGTATTTTCTCTAAATGTAGGAGTCATATCAATAGTCTGCTGTTTCCTTCTATAGTTAGTGGTTTAAGTATTCACACCGCACCTAATTTCCATTTTGTTAGCTCAGTGTGCGCATAGGGCAAACGTATGGTAACATGGTCTGTAGTGTTGCCCTAGTGAATGTTGTGTGTCTCGCACACAGCGACAGCTTGTAGATCTTGGTTGGCACTTGTTAGGATAACTTAATTAAAACATACTTATTAAGCCCCTTTAATTCATTAGTGATAAAATCTTGATTAGTTAGTTTCCTGCTAGGTGACCTTCTAATTTAAAAGAAAATGAATTTCTAAACGAGGAAAAAAGGCCCGTGGCAAAGAGTCTTTGCAAGTGAATGGCATTTGTATTACACGCAGGGATCTAATTGAGCCTAATTAGCCAGGGTGCAAATGAATTTGTACTTCATACACCAAAAGTGTCATTGATGAGCATGCTGCAGAGCTTGAAATACATTTAGATTGGCATTTTGGGACCGCAGTCTGTGGGAAAATCACAAGCTAATTCATTGATTTTCCCTTGGAAATTACTGCTGTTAATTGTTAGGTAATTAACATAGAGCTACAATTATGTTGGCCTTAGGGGGTGATTAATGTTTCAACATGTCACATTAGCGAGGGCTGAATGTTAAAAGCTTTTCTTCAAGTAGGAATTGGAGACAGATGGCATATTGTTTTGTGCAAAGGGGTCTGTTTTACATTGTATCCTGAAAGCATTAAATGTGTGCATGAGTATTAAGTAAATATAGCCCCGACTACAAGTGATTACACATATGCACATTTACATGAATTTTAAAGTTTTAAATGACTGTAGGTAACACAACTATACATATATTTATGTGTGAGCACGCGCTAGACACACGTGCAGACATCCACACATGATTCTGTGCCTAGCCAACAGATGGTGCTTTCTTGGATGAAAACCAATTACAACTTCACTGAAAATATATTAGGTGAAGTAATGTTAACATAAAGATACAAAACCCCAAGAGCTTTTAAACAGTGCCAGAGAAGGTAGCAGCACAGCCTTAACTCCCATGTATGTGCTGGTCATGCCCTCTTATGAGATCATATAAGCTGAAAAACATCTTCAGTTACATCAGTGACCGCAGGGTACAAGACTTTCCCAATGTCATAATCAATTATCTCATCACTTATGAAGCCATGGCAACACTAATTGATCCTGTCATGTGTCATTCAGACATGCATGTAAAAGAGATTGAGTACTGAGGGCCTGATTTAGAGTTTGGCGGAAGATTACTCCTAATGCACTTGTAATAAGACAGACGGGATATCCATAATATCTGTGATAGAGTACCCGTCCGCCAAACTCTAAATCAGGGTCTAAATCCTCATGGAACCTTGAGGAGAGTTACCAGAAATGTGTCTGTGAGCTGTTGCTAAGTTTCCAATATAACTTATTTAGAGGCAGAGAGCTTTTAAGTGGCAAAACAAAAGCTCCTTAAAAGTATCCTTGTCTTAATGATACGGAGCATGAATGAAGCTGCAGACTTACTCCAAGCGAGATCCGGTAGTGTGGGCATAGGTGTCATGTTATTTTACAATTTATTTCTAGAGTGCATATGGTTCTTGACGGTTTAGGAAGACACAACATTAAAACCCAACAGTAACCAGGAAAAAATGCCTTAAACAACTTAATTATTAAAGAAATAGATTTTCAGCTGGCATCTAAAACAAAGCAAATTTGTGTCTGTCCACAGACTCAAAGGGAGAAGTCAGTGGCGGCTGCTGACTTTTAAAGCGGTGAGCAAAAATGTGAATATTATAAAGAGACTTACCTTGATAATACAAACACTCCGAGTCCCGAGGTTAATCCTGACGTCTGGCGCTGCCTGCTTGTAAAATTGTAACTTAGCTGGGAAAAATAAGCCAGAGCTCTCCAGCCAATCCAAGCACTGCTCTTATGCTGCATAATATAGTGCTAAGCAGCATAAGAGCAGTGATAGGATTGGCTGAGGCATGCAAGCACCATGCTCCATTGAAGCCCAATGGGGCTGTGTCTTTGCTGATGCACCTCGATGGTTGCCTTCAATGTGTAAGCCTGAACTGTGCATGTCAGATTGGCCACAGCAAAAATACAGGCCAATCTGGCATGCGCAGCTCAGTTTCAGCCTCGGATGCTGGTCCCACCCACGTTGAGCTCCGTGGCCCTGCCGATAATGAAATACAATGAATAGAGGTATGGCCATACAGGGGTTATTTCATTTGTCAAAAATAGCTTGGGACGTACTGGCTGGCAGCAGTATGGGATCAAGGCCCCTGTGCTCCTATGAAGAAACTGCAGCTGGAGAGAGTTCCAGTTTGGCCGCTGCTGCAGAAAATTCTTTGTGTCCATAAGTGACTCTACTAGTCCTTGGCTTGCTGAAGCATTCCGAGCAAGTTGTAGTCAGCGTAAAATTTTGTCTGTAGATCCAAAGTAGATTAAGGTAACTTAACTAAGTCAAGATTGAATGCTAGAGTTTTGCATAGGGGTCAATAAAAGGGAAAATCTCCTTATGGACGATGAGGTGGATGAAAAAGATGGGGGCCAAATTTTGCATTGGGCTACCAGGCACAGGGTGCTGTCCAAAAAAAACTCCTAAGTTCTGCATCATTGTTGAAGGATCTGTTGGGGTGATCATTATATCTGGCCATAAGCTTGCATCCAATTATCCTATCAATAAAATGTACATAATTAAGATTTTAGTTTGAGTCGAGTTAATATTCAGGAAGTTGTTGGGCATCCATCCCATGACAATAGTGATGGTCTTGATTATTTTTTTTTTACAGAGTTTTATATAGCGCGAACTTGACCCGAATCGGGTATCAGAGCGCTTTACATAGCACCAGTTGCATTACATGAGGACACATTCATTTCTGTTAGGCACGGGGAGATTAAGTGATTTGCCCAGAATCACAGGATGTTCAGCGTCATTGCCGAGACTCAAACCCAGTTCCCCAGATTCGAGGTCGACCGCCCTAGCAGTTAGGCCAACTCCTCTCCCCTAATTGGCTCACCTTTTCATTCGGAGACTCTTATGCACTGGATAGGTTGCAGATAATCAGCAACATATAAGTAAATTGGTAACCCTACTTGATTAAAGAAATGAGCAACAGAAATGGCAAGAGGATTGACCCTGTGGGACACCTCAATCAATGTTGAAGATCAAACGATCAAAGAAGTATCACAGTTAAAAGAATAAAGACTGTATTATCCATATCAAGGTCTTAAAAAGGACAAATGTGTTATATAATTACCACCAAATAATCATAGAAATGACATAAAGGATACATGGATATAATGCTTGAATTCAATGTCAATAGGTACACCTTTTTGCATGGGTAATTGTGTAGCACAAAGCAATTTGAAATATAAGGAATTATTATGTGATAAAGTTAATGGGAATATTCAGTGGCACTTTGGCTAATGGGGATCCAACCAACTAGTCAGACTGGGACAGGAAGATAGGCCAAGACAACTTACCTTTATACTTAAACATTTTTCTGGGGGAAACATGTCAGCACTGTTATAGATTATGCGCCACATGCATCAACATTTGTAATAGCAATTACGTAATTGTGTGATTTTCAGCGAATCGCAATTAGGCAATCGCTATTACAAATGTATGGAACTCCAAGAGATTCTTATAGCGATTCATAGGGGGTCGCAAATCGACCTACCTCATTAATATTAATGAGGTAGGTCGCAATTTGCGACCCACTATGAATTACTAAAATCACGGGGATGGTGGTCTGCTGGGGTCAGCAGAGCACCATATCTGTGATTGCTTTTAAATAAAGCAATCTTTTTCTTTTTTAAATGCAGCCCGTTTTCCTTAAAGGAAAACGAAGATATCTCGATACTACGCAAACCATTTATTAGCATGCCTTTAGTGCGATGTTTTTACATCGCAAATACCATTACTTCGCATGTTTTTACTGCGAATGCTTTTACTTCGCAAATGCATAGTATTTTCTTTAAAATGCTTTTTCTCCGCATTATATTACTTCGCAAACCATTATAACTTGTTTTTTGATTGTTTTAATTTATTCTTTTTCCAAATAGTTACCTATCCCCTGGCACGGGATGCAAGGGAAATAGGGGTTTTGGGTGGGGGAGTATATAAGCAGTCGTCCACCATTTTGTCATCAGTTGACAACTGTCTTTGAGAGCGACATCGACTTCTTTTTCTGATAAACAGTGCCATCTTCTGTTCACAGTAAGTATCACATAATTAAATAAATGAAACACTTTTCGTTTTCTCTCTCATTTTTAGGTCGAGCCTAGCACAGCGCGCATGCGCTGCGAGACTTTATGTAAGGGCTTCAAAAATCTGACCACACGCTCGTGCGTGTGCTTTTGTTTTTGTCACAGGCTATTGGCCTTTGCGTGCGTCTTTTTAACAAAGACAGCACGCAATTGGGCAAAGGCGGGTGCATGTCCCACCATTCTCAACAAATGTAACCGCCCATGGCCTATTGCTTGCGGTTATGCGCAGCAGCGGCATCTGTTTCTCATTATGACCATGTGTTTATAATTAGCGCGTTTGCTTTGCTGCCACGCTCGCTCGCCCCCGCTCCTCTCTTGCGTGTTCTGGTATTCTTTTTTCCCGCCCCTTTTTGCTTCCTGCCCGTCCCTTTAATATTGCACCGCGCTCGCTCGCCCCCGCTTCTCTCTCGCGTCTCCTGTTATTCTTTTTTCCCGCCTCCTCCTGCTTCCTGCCCGTCCCTTTAATATTGCCCCATGGAGCTGCTGTCTCATCCGCATGTGCTCAGTAGGCACAGAGGCACGTTAATACTAAATGCAAAAAAATACAATGCTGCCGGTAGCCTAACAAATACAGGGGAACGTCAGCATTTAAAGGTATAAAATACATTGCATTGCCATACCGAAAATGCACAAAAAAAGACGCAAAATACCCCATACAATACATATAGGGATGGCTTACACACATTGGGCATTATAAGGAAAATACATTGCAGAGTCTTAGTAAAAATGCACAGAATAACACGCAAAAACAGGCCCCAGCAGGCTCATTGTATAATTAGCTGTGTCATCTGTTTTTTTTTTTTTCACTTTCCTTATCTCTTGTGTGTTCCAGAACTCTCCCCTCCCCATCCTCCCACCCCGCCCTCCTACCATTAGTTGTTATCTACATATTTTAAACAAGTCCTCGGGCTCTTTTTCGCACTTGCAAGAACTGTTAACAGGAAGCAGACCAGTGGCTGTATAGTAACAGTATGCAAACACGTACATTGCTGCCGCCCGCCTTACAAGTTACAAAATACACTGCAGGGGCCGCATAATAAGGTATAAAATAAATTGCAGTGCCTTAGAAAAAATTTACATAATAACACAGAAAAAAAGGTCTCATAGCGGATATAGGTATGGCTGTGCAATTACAAAAACAGTAAATTGCATTTCTAAAAATTCAAGTCTATACATACAATATTTTTGCTTTTCATCTATTTGCAATAAAATTGTTTCTGCACACATAAACAACACAATTACAGTAAGGTACTTTAGAGTAATTTTTGGAGTATTACTATTAGTAATACATATTATTTTCAAAAATACTCAAAACTACCTTACTATGATTAGGTATTTATTTTATGCACCAACAATACTACTGCTAATACATTAAAACTAAAAGTATTGTATTTATACACTTCAGCATTCGCAACATTACCTTACAGCTTTCTAATTGCACTTCAGCATTCTGCCTCTTTACTTTGCTACCCTCTTAGTAATATTCTTTATAGATGCCATGCACTATAATTCGACACCAAACACAAAAAAAACATAATAATTCATAATAAAATTCTACAATATGCATAACAAATATATTAAAAGTTTCACATACACTTATATAAAACATAACTAATACACATTTCCATAGCCAATAGGTCTCACCTTCAGGGTATTAGAAGTTTTTTATTTTTTTTATATTACTGCATGTACAACTTTTCACACATTTATTAGATATAATGGGAACATGTTTACAACATATAACTTTCTCTTTATCTTTCATATTATTACATATGGAACTTTCAACACACTTACTATAAATATTTCAAAACTTTATTAAAAAGTAATTAGTTAGTGGAATTACTTTCACTTACAAAAATATTGCACAAAACTAAAAAATTAGAACATCCAAAAGGCGAGACCTATTGGCTATGCCAATGCTTGTTTCCTTTATACTCATTTCTATTTGCTTAGTAACGTTATTCCTTTTTTCATTTATTTATTTCACCCAGAGAGTGGCTTATTCTTCGCATCCCGGATCCTGCAGCAGGGGTAATAATTATTGCACACTTTGATTGGGGGAGTCATCTCAAGCCATGTCCGTCATCATGTGTAATCCAATCTCGCCCGTTCTTACCGTTCAACCAGTCAGCCCATGATGTCTCTTCCCATGCACCCTGCATTACTCTACCACATTCTCTCGTTCTTCTCCGCATCATCCTCCCTCAAAATGAATACTCTAGTATTTTTTTTCTTATTTCGCTTTATACTCATTTCTATTTTCTATGTTACTGTTTTCCCTTTTTCTACTATTTAATTCACACAGTGAGTGGGTGAGTAATTGCATCCCCGTTCCTGCAGCATGAGTAATAATTTTTTTACATATACATTTGGTTGAGTCATCGCATCCCATTTCCGGCAGCAGGGGTAATCCTGTCACACCCGTTCTTCCCTCACAATTATTCTGACCCTTAGTTTTCTGCTCATGCACCCTTTAGAAGTCACTTTTTGTCGTGCTTCCACATTCTCTCGTACTATTCCTCATCATCCTCCCTCAAAATGAATACTCAAGTATTTTTTTTCTTATTTCGCTTTATACTCATTTCTATTTTCTATGTTACTGTTTTCCCTTTTTCTACTATTTAATTCACACAGTGAGTGGGTGAGTAATTGCATCCCCGTTCCTGCAGCATGAGTAATAATTTTTACATATACATTTGGTTGAGTCATCGCATCCCATTTCCGGCAGCAGGGGTAATCCTGTCACACCCGTTCTTCCCTCACAATTATTCTGACCCTTAGTTTACTGCTCATGCACCCTTTAGAAGTCACTTTTTGTCGTGCTTCCACATTCTCTCGTACTATTCCTCATCATCCTCCCTCAAAATTAATACTCAAGTATTTTTCTTCTTTTTTCCGTTTTTGCTCTTTTCTTTTTCAAAAGTAACGATATTCCCTTTTTCTTTCCATTCAGCCCATTTTTTTTCTTTCCATGCACACGTCACAATTCACTTTACTCGTGCTTCCACATTCTCTTGTTCTTATCGTCTATCTTAATTAAAACTCATTTTGCGAAGTAACGTTATGCGTAGTATTATCATGCGATGTAAAAGGATGCGTTAAAACAGTAAATGCGAAGTAAAAACATCCGTAATAAAAGTTCCTGCGCAGTAAAAGTTGCGTAGAACTGTAAATATGTAGAAGTGGACGCGTAGTAATGGTAGATTACCAGGAAAACAGGTTGCGTTTAGAAAAAAAATGAATAGTTCACTTTTTTTTTTTTTAAAAGCAGGCAGTGGTCCGTGGGACCACTGGCTGCTCTTAAAAAAGTTTTTGCATACATTCACAAAGGGGAAAGGGTCCAACTTGAAGTTGGTGGTAAATGCAAATGTTTTGCGACTGTATTTGAGGTCACAAAACATTCATAGATACCACAGCAATTCGGTATTTGGAAGGGACGCCCTAAACACCCCCCTTCCAAATACCGAATCACAAACCCATTTTGCGATTCGGTAACAGGTTACCAATTCGCAAAATAGGGTTTGATACATGTGAAAAGCATTTTTTTGCGTTTGCAAACAAGCTGATTCTGAGAATTGGCCCATTTGCGAATGCAAAAATGCTTGACACATGGACCCTTAAACTCTTTGTCCAGTGTGATGTCTCCTGGAGGTTGCATGGACTGACTATGTAATCATAATAAGTAAAAGAACCAACTGAGAAAGTTCCTTGTAAATCAAGGTGTGATGCAAGGACACAGTACTTTTTGGGTGTCTTCTCTTGTTCATTCGTCCTTTTGAGGGAGTTGCAGAAATGTTCTCTCTGTTCTCTCTGTTGTGGGCTGGGCTAGAAGGCTCGAGTCTTCAGAGAGGCTGTCTGGACCTTAAAGGGAACACATGAGTGCAGATGCCAAAAAGCTGAAAGCAGGTCATTGTACTGGTAAGGATTAAGATTGAGGCATCTGCTTTTTTGCTCCCTTTGTCTTATAGTCTCTAGTAGGGTGGTGCCATTTGTTAGATCCTAACTTTAGTAATCTAACTTCTAGTATATCTGGGGTGCTCCCCCTGAGTCGTGTCGAGAGGGTGCAAAACCGTCACTCAGGTTTAGGTGGTTGCTAATTGAAGTCTCACCTACCCGTCCTCTCATCAGCCCGAAATAGAGGGAGGGCCCCCCTTTACATTTTCACTCAATTTCCTTTCTGGTCCTGAATAAGCACCAAGGATCTCGGCCTGACACCACTAGGGGCACGAAACATGTTGACCCAATAAATAGACTACTATCACCACACATATCTACTCCTGGCTTCTAAGGGCCATTATGACCCTTCAAAAGATCTCTGCAAACTGATCCTTCGGGGGACCCATAGGGCATTGCAGCGCCAGCCTGACGAGGAGCAACCACCCTATGATGAAGCATGACATCCCTTGGGATATGTGAGGGCAACAAGTAGGAGTCTCTCTGACTCTTTCTTTTACACCCTAGACCGATCTTTCGTCCTTTAGGAACAGTGAACCCCCATTTGTTGGTTTACATTCCACAAGGGAGCACAGGCACTGGACCTCTCTCTCTTTTATAGCTCCCTGTCCCTCTTCTTCATTTTTGGAATTGTCTGACAGGTATATGCTATGTGGTGACTGCAGAGAAATGTTTCCTGGAAGAGAGCTATCAAGTCTGCATGAGACTTTGAAACGATATTGTTGACAATGGTTCTAGTTAAGGATGCACTCTATATGTTAATAAATAAAGTTTTGATTTCCTTATTTGTAAGCATCAACAAATGGACCTCAGGACAATTAGCCACATAATGAAAGTGTTTTTGGCCCTGGCTCTCAAAATGAGAGAAGAGTCATTATATATGTTGCATGACAATGAGATCACAGCCCCAAGTAGACACTCACCTCAACGAGGTAATTCATGAACAAGAATAAAAGTGCAAAAACTCTCCTTTTGGAACCTGCAGGTAAGCCTTTTGTGATACAGCTATTATGACATTACTGTATGCTCACTGAAACTCTCTAGTGGTGGTGCTTAAGTTGTGCACCCTTTTAAAATCCTTATTTTGGGTAGTAAGTCAAGAAGGTTTTGAAAGATAAGAAGTAGCTCTCGCAATAGGAAAGGTTGGAGACCCCTTATCTATCGACTTCGCCTCGGTTCTCTACTTGGGTCTCAGGACGTTTTTCTGTATTTTAAGTTTTCCAAAGTGCTTTACAGTGCCATCCTTAAATATACAGTTGGTATTTCTCTAGACTCTGATTCCTGAAAATTGACAGCCCCATGGATTAGCCTGGTAATGGCTCTCTCTGAGTTTCAGGCAAAAGATCAATCTGTGTTGTCGCTGGTAGAGCATTGTGCATTTTCCTTCGGACAACTGGCCTCATCCACCGATTAGTTAAGTGTGGTCAGATCTCCAGTCTCCTGCCGTGTTCTTTGTGATTCATTGTCCAATTATTGGATGTAAGCGTTCTTATCAAACACTTTTTTCAACTTGTTTTTGAAACTTTGAACGTTGAGGAAATGTTGTACTTCGGATGATTCCTACAAATCTACCACTATCGCAGATTTCCTCAAGTACACCCAGGTTTCTTTGCATTACCCATTAGAAGTTTAAAAACGACTTCAAGTGTATAAGTAACTCCGCGGAAATAGCTTCTGCCAGCGTCTTGTGACCTAGATCCATTGTTATGTTTTTTGCTTTCATTAAGGTAGTGCATTAATAAAAGTGTTTTGATTAAAGGATAGACATTTGACTATACGTTTTTAAAAAGCTAATCTATTACATATAGTACTTCAGGTAAGACCTAAAAGGGTTTTTGAGTATATGCAATCTAAAATATACAACACATTTCTAGAATGATTTGACTGCAGCGCTGTATATTAACAAATTACATTTTCTTGTATTGATGAAAAGTGTGTGCATCTATTAACACTTTCTATGTATAAACAACTTGGAAAACAACTGGACCACATGAAAAACTTGGAACTGAACATCCTCAGTGATCTTGATGACACATGACAAGTGCACGAGAAGGTCGCTTTGTCAAAGTTATTATGATGAATGTTGCAATATTGATTTCCTTCTACATTCTGCAATATGCCGCAGTGTCCCGGACACAATGAGAAATGGTCTGATGAACTGTATGTCGAAAAATACTTTTTTTACACAACAGAACATACATGCATGCCCTTCCACTATGCGCTCTAATATCAGTGCTTAAAATATTTTTTTGCAGCTGGTAGAAAATAAGGCTATTGCATTTCTTCACAATTCCAACTCATGGACTTTATAAATTCAACCTATAAACGTTGCTATCAAGTAACAACTGCTGAAATACTGTCCTTGACAATAATAAGAATTGAATTAATAATGATTTTTTTAATAGGTTCACATAGGGTTCTGATTGTATTAAAACACCTTTTACTCCTGATTTAGGTGTGAATTACTCTGAGTGTACTGCCTTAATTCACAGAGCATCTTCTGTAAGTTGTTGTGTTCTTCTCCAGCCTTAGGTTCAGTTACTCATAAATCTGCAAGAGTTAGACATGCTTACTCCTAAGAAAATATTTGTGTCTGAGAAGCCACCTGAAGCCCAAACAAGCCTTTGTCTGCTTGAGAATGTGTATGTGTGTGCTTAACTGGATGTGTGTCTATATGTATTTGTCTATGTATGCCCCTGTGTGTGCCTCTTTGTGTGCATGAATGTAGCCATGGCATAAGGTAGCCTTCCCTGGTACTCTCTCATCCTAAGCATTATGATGGCCATACGAGGCATAATGTTAGCACTAGCATATAGTGGCTGTCCTTGGAATATTGTGAGCATTCTAGGTGATTATGCTAGCCCCTGGTGGCATATTGTGGCACATCCGCAGCGCAATGATGGAAATGCCATGTGTTCAACATCCTTTGCATAGTGTGGGCATTTCAAGCACAAGGGTGCCCAACCCCATCATACTGGGACACCATGCACTTCGTGGTCATTCTTCACTTCTAATGGGTATCTATAGGCTTATGAAAAAATATAAACGGATAAAAGTTAAAGAAACAGTAGGAATGACCTCATTTTCTATGGTATGGAAAGTGCCCCTTACTTCTTGGTTAAAGGCTTCTCTCAGAATTAAGGACTGTGAAAAGGAGAAGCAGGAATTAATTTAATGATGATTATGTACAATTTTCAAATGCACCCCAGTCAATTTTAAAAAGCAATATCTGCACAAATCTCTCTCGAATTATTTGTCACATCAGAGTTCCAATATGGCCTCATTGCAAAACAGCAATACGTAATTTGATAGAATCCATGAGATGATTTGGAATTTACCTGTGGTACATTTGAGAATACAAATTGGATTGGGTAGCTGGTTACCACTCCCAATTTAGCGTCCAATTATAATTCAGGTGCTATTACTATTACCGAGGTGCTATGATCGTATCGCGGGTGCAGATACCACAGCCCCTAGTTTCTGTTTGCATGCAATGTAATAATTAACAAGTGCGTTATTTGTTCTTCGGCCCTAATTACAGAAGATGGAATGTGGGATAACATATTACTTGTCCCTGTTTGTTGTACTAATTTGCCCTTCGTGTTTTTCGTGCTGCAAATTGCCAGGGCAAACACCTGTGTGGGCCCCATCTGTTCCCAATTTATATGATATTGCAAGCACGAAACTGAGTTTGTGCTTGAAGCGGGATTAGCAAATTTAGCCGGGTTTTGAATTTAGTAAAGACCGACAGAAAGAACTGGTGCCTGTTGTGCCTCTGGTAATCCATAGTTCATTGCGTGAGGATCAACCTTCAGTGCGACATTTCTAGTACCATAGTGTGTCCTTTAAATTAGTTCAGCTAAATCTGGGCTTTTCCAGAATTTCCTTTGAAACACTGACTTGCTTCAGTGTGCAAGCTAATTCTTTGAGAAACATGTTTCAAGGTACTCAGTCAAAGCAAGCACTTCATTCCAATCAAAGCAATCATATGTTCAGCGCCATGCACTCCATGGTGTACACTTAACGAAGCTGTATGTTATTAGGAAACATTAAAAGGACTAAACAAAATGCTGCTTTGGTTAAGTACATACCACAGAGTTCTTGGCTCTGAATATATAATTACCAAGCTTTTTGGCACGCGGCTCAGTAAAGAAGATATTTACTGCTCATTGTGGTAGATTGAGCTCTCAGCGGGGGGGCTTTTAAGATCTCAAAACTGAAGCACCTGTAGAAACTGGGAAGGATTGCTTTTATGTGTGTGCCATACAATCAAGCGAGCTGACATATTAAGAGTGTAGATTCTTTCCTTCCACCAAACAAGAAAGTATACCACTTATTGGAAGTCTTGGTTGGAATATAAAATATAAATATTAACTTGGTTGATACATTTAGTAGTGCACCCACCACAGAATGTTTTGTTTCCTGACATTTGGGACTCGGTATGTTACTTAAAATTTCCAGCTCCGTACGCAGATGTGAGAAGAAATATAGAAGTCTGTGGCCACAGTATATCTATAAATTAAAAAAAATAAGTTTATGATATTCACCATATTTCTATTGTGCTAACTCATAATTCTGATGCGCATTTTGATTTGCCTTTTGCACTTATTTCTTAGGGCCTGATGATGATGATGCGTGGTTAGAAGCCACTGAGGTCGGTCATGCAAGTTCTTTTTGGCGTGGTGTTTGAAATACTGCTTACCTGTGCATGGACCCCCGAACATTCTCCTTTTCTTGGGTCCATTCACAAAGATTTGTAATGCGTAATGAGGTTTAAACCTGACTTGCTCCTAAATTTCCATGAGTCACAACTACTCATGGTAAAAAGGGATTTGTGTTCCTCACCTATATTATGATTTAATTTTTGTTGTGTTCATTTTTAATTTTGTTGTTTTATTTCTATGTTTTTGAATATTATCTCAATCAAAAAATGATTTTCAATTTTGTATTTGTAGAAAAAGTAACTGTTTTCGAAACAAAGAAAAGGTATCAATCATAGATATTGAGAATTTTAAAGCACATATCTAGCATCATACACCGACAGATCCACCACCTTATGCCAACACACCATCCATCATGCATCCAAACAGTCATTATTTACCAACACTCTACAGTGTCACCCCAACAGCGTAGTCACACCACCATGAATCCTTGCACAAACCTATATTCAGTGATTCTTTAAAATGCACCTTGTAAGAAATTGGGTTGTTGGTTGACTGGAGTGTGATCCCTGGTCAAGCAGCAACCACAATTCTTGTCAAGGTGAGGCACAAGATAACCCTAAATTAACCTGTGCTGAACCCTCTGGTAGCTTGGCACAGAGCAGTCAGCCTTAACTTAGAGGTAATGTGTGAAGTATTTTTGCAATACTTCAAACTGTAATAAAGTGCAAATCAACACCCCAAAACGATCCCACACCAAGTTAGAAAAATAGAGCTTTCTTTAACAAATAAAACAACTACAATCCAATTAACTGAACTGGAGATATTCATTTATAAATATTTGAGTAAAAATAGCACAAAAAGCACAAAGTGTCAACTGTGGATATTTGGTTACTCCAGTACAAAGTCACAAGTTCAGGCCAGGAGTGTGGGCTGGCTACAGGGACCCAGATAGACCTGTTGAACAAAGCACTTTAAATCCTGGTTTGCAGAGTATTGTGAGGATCTGCATCGAAGATGTGTTGCACAGCTGAAGCGATCCGTCGGCTCCAAGATGAGGTGACAATGCGATGCAAGGGCCTGCATCATTGTCAAGGATCCTGACGATGTGATTTGCAATGTGAAATCCAGCATCAAGGATTCAGCACGCAGTCAGTAAGATGCATCAGTTCTGAGGAGCTGCGATGTGGAGTCCGTCGTCATCATCATGGCTACTGTCAATGAGGGATGCGAGCGCTTGCGTCAACAATGCATCGTGCAGTGGTGGTTCCGATGGGCTGCGGCAGTGATGTGGGTCTTTGCGATGTCAAAGAAGATTGGAGTGGTGCACTACTTCTAAGTAAAAACAGTCCTTCAATAAGTCATTTAGTCTTGATATCTTTTCTCAGTAGATCCTTTATTTTTCATATACATCCAACAATGAAAGATATACACCAGCCAACGCGTTTCGTTCATAAGGAATGAACTTCTTCAGGGCTGTGAATTACAATATGAGACACACATAAATATATGTACAAACACACAATATATAAAATAATTGGCACAAGACTAATCAAACCAAAATGAAAGAAAAAAGGTAGAGTGAAAAAAATATCATGAAAGTGAGACATGGGAATAGAGGGTAAGAGGACTAGCGAGAGCAAGAGCGAGTAAAAACAAAATATAAAGAGAACGGACATAGAAACTAATATTGCCATGTGTGAACATTGAAAACAGTGTGACAAACAAATACTCTAATACGGTGCTATATCGCTACTATATTACATTAGAACTAATTAAAAACATATCTGCACAAAAGATGAAGATTATGTGATTCTACGTGTAGTGGAGAAAGATGATCCGCCTATGTGTATATGACACGGTCGTACCCCATCATGGACACGCACTATGTGATTACAAATTATATGCTTGGTTGAGTGCCCCAGCTTAGGCACAACAGTAGATCCAGGTCCAAAAATGTACTTGGACTGGTGTCCTCAGACACTGCCCCAATCCTAGTGTATTATAAGTGTGGAAATCCTTCTTATTGTGGGTCTCTCGCCTAAGCAGGGCATGGGCCAACAACATGGAGTATATAACGCAATCCTAGAAAAACCCACACCCACTGACCATGCGAATCCCTATGATAACCGTCACAAAAGGCACTAGGAAAATTAATCAGATAATAATTATGCTTAGAAATAAATAAGCGGTGGCATATACATACCATAAATTGCAGTAGAAAAGTAGGGGAAGGGCAATACCAAATATCCCTGTGAAGTGCTAGATGCAAGCTCTAACCGAATCTTGAAGTCATGTCAAACAATAGGTAAAACAGATCTGCACAAAATGATGTGTCTGTGTAGGCCTCCTTGATAAGGGCCAACAATCACACGATCTGCAAAGAAAATAAATACGTTTAAACTCTACATAACGAAGATGTATACACTAATATGAAACATGGAAGTATTAAAAGACGGAGATGTGGCGAGAGTGGCGGATGCGCGCCACGGTAAGGAGTAACCACTGAAAAAGGGGGCCGGGCTGGGGCGACATTCGGGCGCAATGAAGGACATATCAAAGGGAAAAAACACCTTTAACAGGGAATAAAGACATGTCGGGAGCCCGTAAGTGATCAAAAGAACTGCCGGGCTGGGCGCCGTTCGGGCGCAATGAAGGACATATCAAAGAAAAAACACCTTTAACAGGGAATAAAGACATGTCGGGAGCCCCGTAAGTAATCAAAAGAACTGCCGGGCTGGGGCGCCGTTCGGGCGCAATGAAAGGCCATATCAAAGGAAAAATACCTTTGACAACCCGCGTTCTAGCCCATAATGGGCCTGAGTAAAAGAAAGGAGTAAGAATTATAAAGGGTCCCCATTCGAAATCCATGCGGCTATCAGGCGGAGGAGCCGTAATGGCGCAGTGGGTGACATTCCACGTAGAAACACAAGATAAGAAAGATTTAAAAACGAGCCCCTTGGAGATCCATGCAACTGTCTTACAAGGGCGCCGTGGGAACAGTGAAAAATTAAAAATATAGAATAAGCAAAAAGTAAGTAAAAAGGAAGCCAAAGATGCCATAAGAGCGGCGATAGAGGGCCGATAAAACTATGTTGGGTGAGACAGTATAGTCTCTGAGGGTAGGATCACTTAAAAGAGCGAATAATACCTGAGAAAGCTGTGAGCTGCCGTCGGCTCTGAAAGTGGGTATGAAGATGCCGAAAATAAACCCGGTAATTATATACTGGATTGCGCGGGAAGCATAATCGGCGTACGTGTCACAGGGGAGCAAGCGATAAGTATGGCCGAGCAGTAAGGGCCTATAGTGGCTAAACAGTAACTGATGCATCCATGACCAGGTTGCTTGTCTGCTGGGGTGGCAGCGTCAGTACAAGTCGGGCCTTGGCCAACAGGGTGCTGGAACAGGCAGCGTCGGAAATTGTTTCCACGGGGAAAGAGCAAACAAATGACTACACACCCGGTGTAAAAGTAGTGCGAGCCAAATCATCAGAACCAAACGTGTCTAAGGATAGAAAAAGACCCCAAAGTACCACACGTCAAAGTATAACGTGCCCTAGGATAAAGGGCCTAAATATAAGCACCGAGTCTAAAATACTACAGGCTACGGCTAAAACCCAGCCGTTTGTTGTCCATTGTTGTGGAACAATGCCCATGGAGGGTAAAATACATATTGGCGATACAAAAATGCAGCGAAAGATGAAACTCGATAAGGGGAAAGTAAGAATCAGAAAGAAGGTGAAAGAAAATGAAGGTGAAGGAAAATGAACAGGGCGTGGATCTATATATAAATTCAATCATTAATGTGTCGATATAAACTCAATCATTAATGTCTCCAACCCACAGGGTCGGTGGCGGGGACCTCTAGCTCAGAAAGTAGTGAAACTCATGGTCAGTGTTGTGTCCCCTCTTGACTGAATCGAGTCTACAAATCCATTTAGCCTCCGCCCTTCTCAATGACAGTTCTCTATTACCACCTCGGTTGTTAGGTGGGATGTGGTCAATGCCAAAGAAACTGAATTTAATAGGACCAGTGTGTGTTAGCGGTAGTGTTCAGTCATGGGATACCTGTCATCCCTTTAATAAGCGCCCTCCGATGTTCTTGAATTCTGGTTTTAAGATTGCGAACTGTGCTGCCCACATAAATAGTACCACAAGGGCATTCCAATATGTAAATCACAAACTGTGTGTTGCAGTTTATGTGATGTTTGATTTTGTATGTGTGGTTAGAATTGTAACTCAGTTCTTTGCACTTATTTGATCCCAGACAACAAACATTGCAATTGGCGCAGGTGTAAAACCCGCCGGTGGGCATGGCAGCCATGTATTAGTGGTTGCCTTGCTGGCTGTAATCTAGCTCGGACAAGGGAGCTCTTCAGGGTCCGCCCTCTTCTAAAAATCAGTGAGGGGTGGTCATTGATAAGGGGACGTAGTGTTGGGATCTCGACCAGTAAGTGCCAATGTTTTCTAAAGGCCTTAAAGATCCGATCACTATGTACCGTGTAGTTAGTATAAAAGGCTATCCTGTCCTTCCAGTGCTCTTTATTGCGCTGTTTCTCTGCCCCTTGTGGGTGCTTATTGATGAGTGTATCTGCTCTGGGAGGGCCAGGGCTCTTCGCTCTACTCTGTCCAATACCCTTTGGTCATATCCCCTTGTTTTGAAACGTTGTTTAATGTCAGATACGTTCTTTCTGAAGCCCTCATCTTCGCTACATATGCGTCTGGCTCTAACCATTTCCCCATAAGGGATGTTAGAAATGACTGATTTTGCATGGGCACTTTCCGCATGGAGAACGCTGTTGCAGGAGGTAGGTTTGCGATATAATGAACTGTGAACCACCCAGTCCTTCACAAAGAAAAAAATATCCAAAAACTCTATGTGTTCCTGATGGTGTTGCATAGTTAATTGGACATTAAACGTGTTGTCATTAAGGTATTCAAGGTATTCATTAAGGAGTGCCTCCGTACCAGACCATAGACAGATTATATCGTCTATGTACCTCCCCCAGTATACAATATGTTTGGTCCAAGGGGAGGCACGTCTGGCCCAAGCATGTTCCTTCTCGTACCAGCCCATGAAGAGCCCCGCGTACGACGACGCGAATCTCGAACCCAGTTTTTGGATATTTTTTTCTTTGTGAAGGACTGGGTGGTTCACAGTTCATTATATCGCAAACCTACCTCCTGCAACAGCGTTCTCCATGCGGAAAGTGCCCATGCAAAATCAGTCATTTCTAACATCCCTTATGGGGAAATGGTTAGGGCCAGACGCATATGTAGCGAAGATGAGGGCTTCAGAAAGAACGTATCTGACATTAAACAACGTTTCAAAACAAGGGGATATGACCAAAGGGTATTGGACAGAGTAGAGCGAAGAGCCCTGGCCCTCCCCAGAGCAGATACACTCATCAATAAGCACCCACAAGGGGCAGAGAAACAGCGCAATAAAGAGCACTGGAAGGACAGGATAGCCTTTTATACTAACTACACGGTACATAGTGATCGGATCTTTAAGGCCTTTAGAAAACATTGGCACTTACTGGTCGAGATCCCAACACTACGTCCCCTTATCAATGACCACCCTCACTGATTTTTAGAAGAGGGCGGACCCTGAAGAGCTCCCTTTGTCCGAGCTACATTACAGCCAGCAAGGCAACCACTAATACATGGCTGCCATGCCCACCGGCGGGTTTTTACACCTGCGCCAATTGCAATGTTTGTTGTCTGGGATCAAATAAGTGCAAAGAACTGAGTTACAATTCTAACCACACATACAAAATCAAACATCACATAAACTGCAACACACAGTTTGTGATTTACATATTGGAATGCCCTTGTGGTACTATTTATGTGGGCAGCACAGTTCGCAATCTTAAAACCAGAATTCAAGAACATCGGAGGGCGCTTATTAAAGGGGATGACAGGTATCCCATGACTGAACACTACCGCTTAACACACACCGGTCCTATTAAATTCAGTTTCTTTGGCATTGACCACATCCCACCTAACAACCGAGGTGGTAATAGAGAACTGTCATTGAGAAGGGCGGAGGCTAAATGGATTTGTAGACTCGATTCAGTCAAGAGGGGACACAACACTGACCATGAGTTTCACTACTTTCTGAGCTAGAGGTCCCCGCCACCGACCCCTGTGGGTTGGAGACATTAATGATTGAGTTTATATCGACACATTAATGATTGAATTTATATATAGATCCACGCCCTGTTCATTTTCCTTCACCTTCATTTTCTTTCACCTTCTTTCTGATTCTTACTTTCCCCTTATCGAGTTTCATCTTTCGCTGCATTTTTGTATCGCCAATATGTATTTTACCCTCCATGGGCATTGTTCCACAACAATGGACAACAAACGGCTGGGTTTTAGCCGTAGCCTGTAGTATTTTAGACTCAGTGCTTATATTTAGGCCCTTTTTATCCTAGGGCACGTTATACTTTGACGTGTGGTACTTTGGGGTCTTTTTCTATCCTTAGACACGTTTGGTTCTGATGATTTGGCTCGCACTACTTTTACACCGGGTGTGTAGTCATTTGTTTGCTCTTTCCCCGTGGAAACAATTTCCGACGCTGCCTGTTCCAGCACCCTGTTGGCCAAGGCCCGACTTGTACTGATGCTGCCACCCCAGCAGACAAGCAACCTGGTCATGGATGCATCAGTTACTGTTTAGCCACTATAGGCCCTTACTGCTCGGCCATACTTATCGCTTGCTCCCCTGTGACACGTACGCCGATTATGCTTCCCGCGCAATCCAGTATATAATTACCGGGTTTATTTTCGGCATCTTCATACCCACTTTCAGAGCCGACGGCAGCTCACAGCTTTCTCAGGTATTATTCGCTCTTTTAAGTGATCCTACCCTCAGAGACTATACTGTCTCACCCAACATAGTTTTATCGGCCCCTCTATCGCCGCTCTTATGGCATCTTTGGCTTCCTTTTTACTTACTTTTTGCTTATTCTATATTTTTAATTTTTCACTGTTCCCACGGCGCCCTTGTAAGACAGTTGCATGGATCTCCAAGGGGGTTCGTTTTTAAATCTTTTCTTATCTTGTGTTTCTACGTGGAATGTCACCCACTGCGCCATTACGGCTCCTCCGCCTGATAGCCGCATGGATTTCGAATGGGGACCCTTTTATAATTCTTACTCCTTTCTTTTACTCAGGCCCATTATGGGCTAGAACGTGGGTTGTCAAAGGTATTTTTCCTTTGATATGGCCTTTCATTGCGCCCGAACGGCGCCCCAGCCCGGCAGTTCTTTTGATTACTTACGGGGCTCCCGACATGTCTTTATTCCCTGTTAAAGGTGTTTTTTCTTTGATATGTCCTTCATTGCGCCCGAACGGCGCCCCAGCCCGGCAGTTCTTTTGATCACTTACGGGGCTCCCGACATGTCTTTATTCCCTGTTAAAGGTGTTTTTTCCCTTTGATATGTCCTTCATTGCGCCCGAATGGCGCCCCAGCCCGGCCCCCTTTTTTCAGTGGTTACTCCTTACCGTGGCGCGCATCCGCCACTCTCGCCACATCTCCGTCTTTTTAATACTTCCATGTTTCATATTAGTGTATACATCTTCGTTATGTAGAGTTTAAACGTATTTATTTTCTTTGCAGATCGTGTGATTGTTGGCCCTTATCAAGGAGGCCTACACAGACACATCATTTTGTGCAGATCTGTTTTACCTATTGTTTGACATGACTTCAAGATTCGGTTAGAGCTTGCATCTAGCACTTCACAGGGGATATTTGGTATTGCCCTTCCCCCTACTTTTCTACTGCAATTTATGGTATGTATATGCCACCGCTTATTTATTTCTAAGCATAATTATTATCTGATTAATTTTCCTAGTGCCTTTTGTGACGGTTATCATAGGGATTCGCATGGTCAGTGGGTGTGGGTTTTTATAGGATTGCGTTATATACTCCATTTTGTTGGCCCATGCCCTGCTTAGGCGAGAGACCCACAATAAGAAGGATTTCCACACTTATAATACACTAGGATTGGGGCGGTGTCTGAGGACACCAGTCCAAGTACATTTTTGGACCTGGATCTACTGTTGTGCCTAAGCTGGGGCACTCAACCAAGCATATAATTTGTAATCACATAGTGCGTGTCCATGATGGGGTACGACCGTGTCATATACACATAGGCGGATCATCTTTCTCCACTACACGTAGAATCACATAATCTTCATCTTTTGTGCAGATATGTTTTTAATTAGTTCTAATGTAATATAGTAGCGATATAGCACCGTATTAGAGTATTTGTTTGTCACACTGTTTTCAATGTTCACACATGGCAATATTAGTTTCTATGTCCGTTCTCTTTATATTTTGTTTTTACTCGCTCTTGCTCTCGCTAGTCCTCTTACCCTCTATTCCCATGTCTCACTTTCATGATATTTTTTTCACTCTACCTTTTTTCTTTCATTTTGGTTTGATTAGTCTTGTGCCAATTATTTTATATATTGTGTGTTTGTACATATATTTATGTGTGTCTCATATTGTAATTCACAGCCCTGAAGAAGTTCATTCCTTATGAACGAAACGCGTTGGCTGGTGTATATCTTTCATTGTTGGATGTATATGAAAAATAAAGGATCTACTGAGAAAAGATATCAAGACTAAATGACTTATTGAAGGACTGTTTTTACTTAGAAGTAGTGCACCACTCCAATCTTCTTTGGTTTCTCTCTCTGCCCAGCAGTAGGCACCCACCGACGGCAGGTGCTGGAGTTGTGTGTGCACACTCATCAGGATATAGTTTCAATCACTAAGGGAACGTAGCAGGAAGTGCGGTTATTGTGTCCGCCGTTGTTTGCAACTTTTTCACAGTTTTTGGACCAACCAGCACACCTGCGTATTCCGTAAAGAAATGTCTAAACTCATCGATAAAAGAGAAGAGATGGCACAGGACCTTTTTGGGAAAGGGTTTAGTGCGGCGGCTGCTGCACCACCCACAGAACAACGTAAAATTGGACTACGGTCATGTTTTTGGAGATTGGAAAAAGTCAAGAAACAAGAAATGGCTCGCTGGTGGGATGGCATAACCCTCCAGCAATATATGGACAATGACAAGATCCCCCGGGGCCTCAGAATTCTTATTTTTCCAACATTTGAGGACCTAAGTGGGGACCTCTTGGAAGAATGGGAGCACAATCTCAAGGGAGCCTCATTTACAATGATGAAAATTCTGGTAAAACATGCTAGTGAGAAAGGCCAGAAACTACAGGCAGAAATTGATGAAATAGAAAAACAGATAGAATCTATGGATTGTAAGGACCTAGTGGAGAAAAATTATGTAATTCTTAACAGAGTCATTGAGGAATACCAACAATATCTTAGAGATAAAAAGATGGGAAAGATTAAAAGGGATGACCGTGATTACCGGGATGGCAGAATCTATACATTCGCTAGAAAATACGATAATCCTATTAACAATGAAGACAGGAAAAGGGTCAGGGAAGTAAGCTTAGAAGCCAAATCAGTTAGCAGCAGTTCACTGGCCTCAAATGAAAGTACCACATCAAGCACAGCACAGCCGTTAATCCCTTTAGGAGCGGGTACCTCCAATTTCCAAAGGGAACTGGAGAGACTTCGCATAGGCGAGAAACTGGCAAAAAAGAACACAAGAAAACAAGGAGAGGAGGGTGGTCAGGGCGGAAGAACAGACAGTCATGCAATGTCACTCCGTCCCAAAAAGAACAAACAGTGAATACTATGCCAGAGCGGACTGGGGTCCCCACCACGGGGGGTCACTAGTTTAAATATCACGACAGTGCAGAATTCAGATCTACAGATCATCAATCTTTCAAACAGGCTGCTTAATGAACATGAATGTAATGTTTTGAAAAAGGGACTAGGATTCTGTCCCACTCAATATGGGGACTTAGTCGATGTTCATATTGATTTGTATAAATTTCTCAGAACACTGAAATTAAAAGAATTTTTGCACAGCAACCGGTTAAACCTGTCATGAATGTTTTACACACCTCACCCACACACCGTACAATTGGGGACATACGGGAGTACAAACATTGTTGGCCATTGAGTATGATGAAACACCTGACATGCAGACCATACTAGATGAATTGGACATTAAAGAAAATTACAACAGGGACACGGGTCTCAAATGTAAGTCCAAGTTCGTCCCACCAGGTGGATATCATGCCAACATTGAGAAGTTTGGCGATCTCATTTCACAGGAGCTCAGGAAGCTCGAAGTCTCCAACAAGTACAAGCCCCATCCCACCCCCAATCTATCCTGCCATGAAAGAGAAGCGTTACAGGGATTACAGAATGATACTAATATTGTAATCAGGGAGGCGGACAAAGGAGGGAACGTGGTAATCATGAACCTACAGGACTACATGGGGGAAATCTCACGACAACTGAGTGACCCACAATGTTACGAACCCATCCAACATAACCCCATTCAAGCATTACAAACTACCATCAATGCAAGGCTTATGGAATGGAGGGAGGAGTGCCTAATTACTATGAGTGAATATAGATATCTATACGTTGAGAATGCACGTTTTCCATGTATCTATATTTTACCTAAGGTACACAAGGGGGCCTTTTTCCGCCAGGTAGACCAATCATCTCTGGAGTAGGGTCCCCAACAGAGCGATTATCTGAGTTCGTTGACCTATCGCTACAGAAACATGTGATTAACCTACCAGCGTACATTAAAGACAGCAAGGAGATTCTGGTTAAATTTGAAGGGTTCCTGTGGTCAGAGGAGCTCAGATTTGTCACTTTTGACGTGGTGGGACTTTACACATGCATCCATAAGAATTTAGGTATGCAGGCCACACAGCATTATTTAGACACTGAAGGGGCGGATTATTACGCCTACAATAACATGATTATGGACATGATAGAATTGATCCTCACCAATAACTATTTCAAACATGATGAAAGGTGGTATCACCAACTACAGGGGACCGCCATGGGTTCGAGATTCGCGCCGTCGTACGCGGGGCTCTTCATGGGCTGGTACGAGAAGGAACATGCTTGGGCCAGACGTGCCTCCCCTTGGACCAAACATATTGTATACTGGGGGAGGTACATAGACGATATAATCTGTCTATGGTCTGGTATGGAGGCACTCCTTAATGAATACCTTGAATACCTTAATGACAACACGTTTAATGTCCAATTAACTATGCAACACCATCAGGAACACATAGAGTTTTTGGATATTTTTTCTTTGTGAAGGACTGGGTGGTTCACAGTTCATTATATCGCAAACCTACCTCCTGCAACAGCGTTCTCCATGCGGAAAGTGCCCATGCAAAATCAGTCATTTCTAACATCCCTTATGGGGAAATGGTTAGGGCCAGACGCATATGTAGCGAAGATGAGGGCTTCAGAAAGAACGTATCTGACATTAAACAACGTTTCAAAACAAGGGGATATGACCAAAGGGTATTGGACAGAGTAGAGCGAAGAGCCCTGGCCCTCCCCAGAGCAGATACACTCATCAATAAGCACCCACAAGGGGCAGAGAAACAGCGCAATAAAGAGCACTGGAAGGACAGGATAGCCTTTTATACTAACTACACGGTACATAGTGATCGGATCTTTAAGGCCTTTAGAAAACATTGGCACTTACTGGTCGAGATCCCAACACTACGTCCCCTTATCAATGACCACCCCTCACTGATTTTTAGAAGAGGGCGGACCCTGAAGAGCTCCCTTTGTCCGAGCTACATTACAGCCAGCAAGGCAACCACTAATACATGGCTGCCATGCCCACCGGCGGGTTTTTACACCTGCGCCAATTGCAATGTTTGTTGTCTGGGATCAAATAAGTGCAAAGAACTGAGTTACAATTCTAACCACACATACAAAATCAAACATCACATAAACTGCAACACACAGTTTGTGATTTACATATTGGAATGCCCTTGTGGTACTATTTATGTGGGCAGCACAGTTCGCAATCTTAAAACCAGAATTCAAGAACATCGGAGGGCGCTTATTAAAGGGGATGACAGGTATCCCATGACTGAACACTACCGCTTAACACACACCGGTCCTATTAAATTCAGTTTCTTTGGCATTGACCACATCCCACCTAACAACCGAGGTGGTAATAGAGAACTGTCATTGAGAAGGGCGGAGGCTAAATGGATTTGTAGACTCGATTCAGTCAAGAGAGGACACAACACTGACCATGAGTTTCACTACTTTCTGAGCTAGAGGTCCCCGCCACCGACCCCTGTGGGTTGGAGACATTAATGATTGAGTTTATATCGACACATTAATGATTGAATTTATATATAGATCCACGCCCTGTTCATTTTCCTTCACCTTCATTTTCTTTCACCTTCTTTCTGATTCTTACTTTCCCCTTATCGAGTTTCATCTTTCGCTGCATTTTTGTATCGCCAATATGTATTTTACCCTCCATGGGCATTGTTCCACAACAATGGACAACAAACGGCTGGGTTTTAGCCGTAGCCTGTAGTATTTTAGACTCGGTGCTTATATTTAGGCCCTTTTTATCCTAGGGCACGTTATACTTTGACGTGTGGTACTTTGGGGTCTTTTTCTATCCTTAGACACGTTTGGTTCTGATGATTTGGCTCGCACTACTTTTACACCGGGTGTGTAGTCATTTGTTTGCTCTTTCCCCGTGGAAACAATTTCCGACGCTGCCTGTTCCAGCACCCTGTTGGCCAAGGCCCGACTTGTACTGACGCTGCCACCCCAGCAGACAAGCAACCTGGTCATGGATGCATCAGTTACTGTTTAGCCACTATAGGCCCTTACTGCTCGGCCATACTTATCGCTTGCTCCCCTGTGACACGTACGCCGATTATGCTTCCCGCGCAATCCAGTATATAATTACCGGGTTTATTTTCGGCATCTTCATACCCACTTTCAGAGCCGACGGCAGCTCACAGCTTTCTCAGGTATTATTCGCTCTTTTAAGTGATCCTACCCTCAGAGACTATACTGTCTCACCCAACATAGTTTTATCGGCCCCTCTATCGCCGCTCTTATGGCATCTTTGGCTTCCTTTTACTTACTTTTTGCTTATTCTATATTTTTAATTTTTCACTGTTCCCACGGCGCCCTTGTAAGACAGTTGCATGGATCTCCAAGGGGGTTCGTTTTTAAATCTTTTCTTATCTTGTGTTTCTACGTGGAATGTCACCCACTGCGCCATTACGGCTCCTCCGCCTGATAGCCGCATGGATTTCGAATGGGGACCCTTTTATAATTCTTACTCCTTTCTTTTACTCAGGCCCATTATGGGCTAGAACGTGGGTTGTCAAAGGTATTTTTCCTTTGATATGGCCTTTCATTGCGCCCGAACGGCGCCCCAGCCCGGCAGTTCTTTTGATTACTTACGGGGCTCCCGACATGTCTTTATTCCCTGTTAAAGGTGTTTTTTCTTTGATATGTCCTTCATTGCGCCCGAACGGCGCCCCAGCCCGGCAGTTCTTTTGATCACTTACGGGGCTCCCGACATGTCTTTATTCCCTGTTAAAGGTGTTTTTTTCCCTTTGATATGTCCTTCATTGCGCCCGAATGGCGCCCAGCCCGGCCCCCTTTTTTCAGTGGTTACTCCTTACCGTGGCGCGCATCCGCCACTCTCGCCACATCTCCGTCTTTTTAATACTTCCATGTTTCATATTAGTGTATACATCTTCGTTATGTAGAGTTTAAACGTATTTATTTTCTTTGCAGATCGTGTGATTGTTGGCCCTTATCAAGGAGGCCTACACAGACACATCATTTTGTGCAGATCTGTTTTACCTATTGTTTGACATGACTTCAAGGTTCGGTTAGAGCTTGCATCTAGCACTTCACAGGGGATATTTGGTATTGCCCTTCCCCCTACTTTTCTACTGCAATTTATGGTATGTATATGCCACCGCTTATTTATTTCTAAGCATAATTATTATCTGATTAATTTTCCTAGTGCCTTTTGTGACGGTTATCATAGGGATTCGCATGGTCAGTGGGTGTGGGTTTTTCTAGGATTGCGTTATATACTCCATTTTGTTGGCCCATGCCCTGCTTAGGCGAGAGACCCACAATAAGAAGGATTTCCACACTTATAATACACTAGGATTGGGGCAGTGTCTGAGGACACCAGTCCAAGTACATTTTTGGACCTGGATCTACTGTTGTGCCTAAGCTGGGGCACTCAACCAAGCATATAATTTGTAATCACATAGTGCGTGTCCATGATGGGGTACGACCGTGTCATATACACATAGGCGGATCATCTTTCTCCACTACACGTAGAATCACATAATCTTCATCTTTTGTGCAGATATGTTTTTAATTAGTTCTAATGTAATATAGTAGCGATATAGCACCGTATTAGAGTATTTGTTTGTCACACTGTTTTCAATGTTCACACATGGCAATATTAGTTTCTATGTCCGTTCTCTTTATATTTTGTTTTTACTCGCTCTTGCTCTCGCTAGTCCTCTTACCCTCTATTCCCATGTCTCACTTTCATGATATTTTTTTCACTCTACCTTTTTTCTTTCATTTTGGTTTGATTAGTCTTGTGCCAATTATTTTATAAATTGTGTGTTTGAACATATATTTATGTGTGTCTCATATTGTAATTCACAGCCCTGAAGAAGTTCATTCCTTATGAACGAAACGCGTTGGCTGGTGTATATCTTTCATTGTTGGATGTATATGAAAAATAAAGGATCTACTGAGAAAAGATATCAAGACTAAATGACTTATTGAAGGACTGTTTTTACTTAGAAGTAGTGCACCACTCCAATCTTCTTTGGTTTCTCTCTCTGCCCAGCAGTAGGCACCCACCGACGGCAGGTGCTGGAGTTGTGTGTGCACACTCATCAGGATATAGTTTCAATCACTAAGGGAACGTAGCAGGAAGTGCGGTTATTGTGTCCGCCGTTGTTTGCAACTTTTTCACAGTTTTTGGACCAACCAGCACACCTGCGTATTCCGTAAAGAAATGTCTAAACTCATCGATAAAAGAGAAGAGATGGCACAGGACCTTTTGGGAAAGGGTTTAGTGCGGCGGCTGCTGCACCACCCACAGAACAACGTAAAATTGGACTACGGTCATGTTTTTGGAGATTGGAAAAAGTCAAGAAACAAGAAATGGCTCGCTGGTGGGATGGCATAACCCTCCAGCAATATATGGACAATGACAAGATCCCCCGGGGCCTCAGAATTCTTATTTTTCCAACATTTGAGGACCTAAGTGGGGACCTCTTGGAAGAATGGGAGCACAATCTCAAGGGAGCCTCATTTACAATGATGAAAATTCTGGTAAAACATGCTAGTGAGAAAGGCCAGAAACTACAGGCAGAAATTGATGAAATAGAAAAACAGATAGAATCTATGGATTGTAAGGACCTAGTGGAGAAAAATTATGTAATTCTTAACAGAGTCATTGAGGAATACCAACAATATCTTAGAGATAAAAAGATGGGAAAGATTAAAAGGGATGACCGTGATTACCGGGATGGCAGAATCTATACATTCGCTAGAAAATACGATAATCCTATTAACAATGAAGACAGGAAAAGGGTCAGGGAAGTAAGCTTAGAAGCCAAATCAGTTAGCAGCAGTTCACTGGCCTCAAATGAAAGTACCACATCAAGCACAGCACAGCCGTTAATCCCTTTAGGAGCGGGTACCTCCAATTTCCAAAGGGAACTGGAGAGACTTCGCATAGGCGAGAAACTGGCAAAAAAGAACACAAGAAAACAAGGAGAGGAGGGTGGTCAGGGCGGAAGAACAGACAGTCATGCAATGTCACTCCGTCCCAAAAAGAACAAACAGTGAATACTATGCCAGAGCGGACTGGGGTCCCCACCACGGGGGGTCACTAGTTTAAATATCACGACAGTGCAGAATTCAGATCTACAGATCATCAATCTTTCAAACAGGCTGCTTAATGAACATGAATGTAATGTTTTGAAAAAGGGACTAGGATTCTGTCCCACTCAATATGGGGACTTAGTCGATGTTCATATTGATTTGTATAAATTTCTCAGAACACTGAAATTAAAAGAATTTTTGCACAGCAACCGGTTAAACCTGTCATGAATGTTTTACACACCTCACCCACACACCGTACAATTGGGGACATACGGGGAGTACAAACATTGTTGGCCATTGAGTATGATGAAACACCTGACATGCAGACCATACTAGATGAATTGGACATTAAAGAAAATTACAACAGGGACACGGGTCTCAAATGTAAGTCCAAGTTCGTCCCACCAGGTGGATATCATGCCAACATTGAGAAGTTTGGCGATCTCATTTCACAGGAGCTCAGGAAGCTCGAAGTCTCCAACAAGTACAAGCCCCATCCCACCCCCAATCTATCCTGCCATGAAAGAGAAGCGTTACAGGGATTACAGAATGATACTAATATTGTAATCAGGGAGGCGGACAAAGGAGGGAACGTGGTAATCATGAACCTACAGGACTACATGGGGGAAATCTCACGACAACTGAGTGACCCACAATGTTACGAACCCATCCAACATAACCCCATTCAAGCATTACAAACTACCATCAATGCAAGGCTTATGGAATGGAGGGAGGAGTGCCTAATTACTATGAGTGAATATAGATATCTATACGTTGAGAATGCACGTTTTCCATGTATCTATATTTTACCTAAGGTACACAAGGGGGCCTTTTTCCGCCAGGTAGACCAATCATCTCTGGAGTAGGGTCCCCAACAGAGCGATTATCTGAGTTCGTTGACCTATCGCTACAGAAACATGTGATTAACCTACCAGCGTACATTAAAGACAGCAAGGAGATTCTGGTTAAATTTGAAGGGTTCCTGTGGTCAGAGGAGCTCAGATTTGTCACTTTTGACGTGGTGGGACTTTACACATGCATCCATAAGAATTTAGGTATGCAGGCCACACAGCATTATTTAGACACTGAAGGGGCGGATTATTACGCCTACAATAACATGATTATGGACATGATAGAATTGATCCTCACCAATAACTATTTCAAACATGATGAAAGGTGGTATCACCAACTACAGGGGACCGCCATGGGTTCGAGATTCGCGCCGTCGTACGCGGGGCTCTTCATGGGCTGGTACGAGAAGGAACATGCTTGGGCCAGACGTGCCTCCCCTTGGACCAAACATATTGTATACTGGGGGAGGTACATAGACGATATAATCTGTCTATGGTCTGGTATGGAGGCACTCCTTAATGAATACCTTGAATACCTTAATGACAACACGTTTAATGTCCAATTAACTATGCAACACCATCAGGAACACATAGAGTTTTTGGATATTTTTTTCTTTGTGAAGGACTGGGTGGTTCACAGTTCATTATATCGCAAACCTACCTCCTGCAACAGCGTTCTCCATGCGGAAAGTGCCCATGCAAAATCAGTCATTTCTAACATCCCTTATGGGGAAATGGTTAGGGCCAGACGCATATGTAGCGAAGATGAGGGCTTCAGAAAGAACGTATCTGACATTAAACAACGTTTCAAAACAAGGGGATATGACCAAAGGGTATTGGACAGAGTAGAGCGAAGAGCCCTGGCCCTCCCCAGAGCAGATACACTCATCAATAAGCACCCACAAGGGGCAGAGAAACAGCGCAATAAAGAGCACTGGAAGGACAGGATAGCCTTTTATACTAACTACACGGTACATAGTGATCGGATCTTTAAGGCCTTTAGAAAACATTGGCACTTACTGGTCGAGATCCCAACACTACGTCCCCTTATCAATGACCACCCCTCACTGATTTTTAGAAGAGGGCGGACCCTGAAGAGCTCCCTTTGTCCGAGCTACATTACAGCCAGCAAGGCAACCACTAATACATGGCTGCCATGCCCACCGGCGGGTTTTTACACCTGCGCCAATTGCAATGTTTGTTGTCTGGGATCAAATAAGTGCAAAGAACTGAGTTACAATTCTAACCACACATACAAAATCAAACATCACATAAACTGCAACACACAGTTTGTGATTTACATATTGGAATGCCCTTGTGGTACTATTTATGTGGGCAGCACAGTTCGCAATCTTAAAACCAGAATTCAAGAACATCGGAGGGCGCTTATTAAAGGGGATGACAGGTATCCCATGACTGAACACTACCGCTTAACACACACCGGTCCTATTAAATTCAGTTTCTTTGGCATTGACCACATCCCACCTAACAACCGAGGTGGTAATAGAGAACTGTCATTGAGAAGGGCGGAGGCTAAATGGATTTGTAGACTCGATTCAGTCAAGAGAGGACACAACACTGACCATGAGTTTCACTACTTTCTGAGCTAGAGGTCCCCGCCACCGACCCCTGTGGGTTGGAGACATTAATGATTGAGTTTATATCGACACATTAATGATTGAATTTATATATAGATCCACGCCCTGTTCATTTTCCTTCACCTTCATTTTCTTTCACCTTCTTTCTGATTCTTACTTTCCCCTTATCGAGTTTCATCTTTCGCTGCATTTTTGTATCGCCAATATGTATTTTACCCTCCATGGGCATTGTTCCACAACAATGGACAACAAACGGCTGGGTTTTAGCCGTAGCCTGTAGTATTTTAGACTCGGTGCTTATATTTAGGCCCTTTTTATCCTAGGGCACGTTATACTTTGACGTGTGGTACTTTGGGGTCTTTTTCTATCCTTAGACAGGTTTGGTTCTGATGATTTGGCTCGCACTACTTGTACACCGGGTGTGTAGTCATTTGTTTGCTCTTTCCCCGTGGAAACAATTTCCGACGCTGCCTGTTCCAGCACCCTGTTGGCCAAGGCCCGACTTGTACTGACGCTGCCACCCCAGCAGACAAGCAACCTGGTCATGGATGCATCAGTTACTGTTTAGCCACTATAGGCCCTTACTGCTCGGCCATACTTATCGCTTGCTCCCCTGTGACACGTACGCCGATTATGCTTCCCGCGCAATCCAGTATATAATTACCAGGTTTATTTTCGGCATCTTCATACCCACTTTCAGAGCCGACGGCAGCTCACAGCTTTCTCAGGTATTATTCGCTCTTTTAAGTGATCCTACCCTCAGAGACTATACTGTCTCACCCAACATAGTTTTATCGGCCCCTCTATCGCCGCTCTTATGGCATCTTTGGCTTCCTTTTACTTACTTTTTGCTTATTCTATATTTTTAATTTTTCACTGTTCCCACGGCGCCCTTGTAAGACAGTTGCATGGATCTCCAAGGGGGTTCGTTTTTTAAATCTTTTCTTATCTTGCGTTTCTACGTGGAATGTCACCCACTGCGCCATTACGGCTCATCCGAATGATAGCCACATGGATTTCGAATGGGGACCCTTTTATAATTCTTACTCCTTTCTTTTACTCAGGCCCATTATGGGCTAGAACGCGGGTTGTCAAAGGTATTTTTCCTTTGATATGGCCTTTCATTGCGCCCGAACGGCGCCCCAGCCCGGCAGTTCTTTTGATTACTTACGGGGCTCCCGACATGTCTTTATTCCCTGTTAAAGGTGTTTTTTCTTTGATATGTCCTTCATTGCGCCCGAACGGCGCCCCAGCCCGGCAGTTCTTTTGATCACTTACGGGGCTCCCGACATGTCTTTATTCCCTGTTAAAGGTGTTTTTTTCCCTTTGATATGTCCTTCATTGCGCCCGAATGGCGCCCCAGCCCGGCCCCCCTTTTTTCAGTGGTTACTCCTTACCGTGGCGCTCATCCGCCACTCTCGCCACATCTCCATCTTTTTAATACTTCCATGTTTCATATTAGTGTATACATCTTCGTTATGTAGAGTTTAAACGTATTTATTTTCTTTGCAGATCGTGTGATTGTTGGCCCTTATCAAGGAGGCCTACACAGACACATCATTTTGTGCAGATCTGTTTTACCTATTGTTTGACATGACTTCAAGATTCGGTTAGAGCTTGCATCTAGCACTTCACAGGGGATATTTGGTATTGCCCTTCCCCCTACTTTTCTACTGCAATTTATGGTATGTATATGCCACCGCTTATTTATTTCTAAGCATAATTATTATCTGATTAATTTTCCTAGTGCCTTTTGTGACGGTTATCATAGGGATTCGCATGGTCAGTGGGTGTGGGTTTTTCTAGGATTGCGTTATATACTCCATTTTGTTGGCCCATGCCCTGCTTAGGCTCCAGACCCACAATAAGAAGGATTTCCACACTTATAATACACTAGGATTGGGGCAGTGTCTGAGGACACCAGTCCAAGTACATTTTTGGACCTGGATCTACTGTTGTGCCTAAGCTGGGGCACTCAACCAAGCATATAATTTGTAATCACATAGTGCGTGTCCATGATGGGGTACGACCGTGTCATATACACATAGGCGGATCATCTTTCTCCACTACACGTAGAATCACATAATCTTCATCTTTTGTGCAGATATGTTTTTATTTAGTTCTAATGTAATATAGTAGCGATATAGCACCGTATTAGAGTATTTGTTTGTCACACTGTTTTCAATGTTCACACATGGCAATATTAGTTTCTATGTCCGTTCTCTTTATATTTTGTTTTTACTCGCTCTTGCTCTCGCTAGTCCTCTTACCCTCTATTCCCATGTCTCACTTTCATGATATTTTTTTCACTCTACCTTTTTCTTTCATTTTGGTTTGATTAGTCTTGTGCCAATTATTTTATATATTGTGTGTTTGTACATATATTTATGTGTGTCTCATATTGTAATTCACAGCCCTGAAGAAGTTCATTCCTTATGAACGAAACGCGTTGGCTGGTGTATATCTTTCATTGTTGGATGTATATGAAAAATAAAGGATCTACTGAGAAAAGATATCAAGACTAAATGACTTATTGAAGGACTGTTTTTACTTAGAAGTAGTGCACCACTCCAATCTTCTTTGGTTTCTCTCTCTGCCCAGCAGTAGGCACCCACCGACGGCAGGTGCTGGAGTTGTGTGTGCACACTCATCAGGATATAGTTTCAATCACTAAGGGAACGTAGCAGGAAGTGCGGTTATTGTGTCCGCCGTTGTTTGCAACTTTTTCAGGGTCTTTGCGATGTGTCCAGTCCATGCAGCAGCAGAGATGAGCCAGTTCTGCTCGGGGTTACACCAAGCAAAGAGAAGATGTGTCTGTTCCTCGGGATACACAGAGGCTGGCAGAGCACTTTCAGCCCAATTCTAATGGTCCAGGATAGGGTGGCACGACTTGGCAGAGTAGATACAGATGTTAGACTTCAGCTGCAGCTTCAAGGCTGTCAGAAGCCTGTTGTGCCACTGATGGTTCAGATCAGGAGGCCAGCCGACTAGCCCTTGGAGTCACTTCGGGTTCTGGGTTCATTTGAGACAGGTCTAGTCCTTCTCACCCAGACAAGAGGGCAGCATACAGCAGATCAGCATAGCAGGACAGCAGTTCCTTAATCGCAGCAGTCCAGCACAGTGGCAGTGTCAGGGGTTCTGTGGCACACGCTTACCTGTTGCTGTGCACCACGACATTGCAGAGATGATATGGACCCACCTCCAAGTACCCTACCTGTTGTTTGAATGTACTGGAATTCACAGAATAACCAATAAAGCGCAGTGAGGAGGGCCTTCAAGGATGCAATCCATCCGATCAGAATTCCTGTTGTCGACCTTAAGGAAAAGGGAGTGGGAATTACTACTACTCCCCTATGTGATGTTTGTTTACCTCCCACCCACCATACTATGTATCAGATTGCCTAGGTGTCTCATGAAATGCCTGCGCTCAACTGAAATACCGCTTTAAGGATATGTGTGTAGTTGGTTTTCTATCTGGGCAAAGTGACACAGACGGCATGTAGAAACATCACTGGAGTGAGGGAAACAATCGTGGATGGCAGGAGTTACTTCTCTCCTGCGTACAGAAACAAATGAGGAAACCATGTGCGCCCTGCGCCTTCACAGTCTGTGTTTCTGCACTGTAGGTACTTAGGATATTGTTCAAATAATGCCAGGGATCACAACCATGCCCACTGGTAGTCACTAGGGTTGTGGTAAACCGTCAGAAATACAGTCGCGGCTCCTGGAGGGAGTGCTGCGGGGTGGTTGGGTGGGGCGGGGGAGGGCCAGGGTGGGGTAGTAAACTCCGGCATACGACCGGAAGGAGAGAAGTACATAAATAAATAGAGAAAACGAATTACATTGCGCGCGCCACATCGCAAAATGGGCTGGCGATGCGGCGCGCGCAATGTAATTCGTTTTCTCTATTTATTTATGTACTTCTCTCCTTCCGGCCATATGCCGGAGTTTACTACCCCCACCCTGCCCCTCCCCCGCCCCGCAGCACTCCCTCCAGGAGCCACGACTGCATAAATCACCATTTCACTTCACTGATGAAGAATGCCTAAAGCGTTCTACTGAGCTTTCATATGTCACAGTTCACTTTACTAACCAAGAATGCCTAAAGCGCTTACAGAAATAAGTCATGAACAAGAATGTCAAGAGCGCTCCAGTAGAACAAAGTCACGAACATTCGCTCGCTTTTTGAAGAAAAGTAATGCCTCAGCAAGCTTTACTGAGTAAAGTCACGATATTATACCAGCGCGCTTACAGATCTGCTCATTACCTTGTCGATGCTTTTGCCACACGTACCAGCTGTCCACCACAAAGCCGACCTCCGCTGTGATAATGAGAGTTAGCGCTGTTGGATTTCCGTCGGGAGCTAAGTAACGGCATAGTCCGCAACACCTGGAAGCCAGGACTCACGGAGGCCAGAGTTGGAGCTGTCCCTTTCCTGAAGTTCCAGACGTGAAGCGTGGATTGACGGCTGGGCGTGGTTAATATAGACCATGCCCAAACTCGTTCATCCACGCCGACGGCACTCCGAGGTTTTGACACTGAGGGCCAACAACTAGAACACAGCCAAACCCCACCGGAAACAGGAAGTGAGTCATTGTACGGAACAATGCCGCAGGGCCAAAAAACACCCTGTGTGAGTGCACCAGGAGGCAGAACACACCAAGGGCAAGGCTGTGCCATAACTACACGCTGTATGGCACAGTTAAGCGGCAATAGTGACAAGCACAATAACTCTAGAGTACAAGACAAGATGTAGTAGGCGTGCTGCAAGTATACCATAGGAAAACAATATGAAAACATAAGACCAGGTAAGCACTGAAAGCATATTAGAGCATGAGATCTTGACAGGCAGTCCTTGTAGCAGCACAGCAGTTCTTCTTCCTAGTAGAGTATCCACTGTCCAGAACTGTACTGAAGAGTCATTGTCTGAGGTCCAGAATTTATACCCAGTTGTGCCGCTGAAGTGGGGAGAAGCTTCTAGAGGCATGCCTTTGCAGTGTACAGGTGTCCTGCCTTCCTGGCTTTGACTCTAGACTAACTACAGGGGGTAGGCAGCCCTTGGTGTGGAGACAGGACATAGCCTATTCAAGTGTATGCTCGACTAGGTCCAGATCCTCCCTCCCATCCTGCCAGTTATGGCCCATCCAGTCACATCCAAGCTCCCCATTGTATGTGGCTATCTAGGAGGAATACACAAAGCCCAACTGTCACACACACCCAGTCATGTGACCAAGATGTAGGCGGCGGGCACCAAATGGGTAAGGCAAGAAAATGTCAACTTTCTAAAAGTGGTATTTTCAGAATTGCAATTTCAAAACCGACTTACCGAAATGTTAGGATTTTAAATTGCTATTCTAAAGACACCAAACATGAACTGAATACCTATTCCCATTTGGAAATGACACTTATAAAATGTAATAAGGTAACTCCAATGTTATCCTATGGGAGAGGTAGGCCTTGCAGTAGAGAAAAACTAATTTAAGAGTTTTTCACTAGCAGAACATGTCCTGGTAGTACATATCCTACTTTTTTAAAACACTTCACCCTGCCCTTGGGCTGTCCAGGGCCTACCTTAGGGGGGACTTATATGTATTAAAAGGTGCACAGACAGAAAATCGAGTTTCAAATATCGATATACAAAAATATAGAGTTTGAAATATCGTCATACAGGAATATCGAGAGCAAGAATATCGTGGTCCAGAATATCGACATTAAGGTAAGAAATATAGTTTTTGAAAATATCGAAGTTAGTAATATCGTTTGTTAAGATGTCGTTGTTTAAAATATCGATTTTTATATTCGTGTTATGTATTTTAGTATGTATTTTAAAAGCATGTGATGTAATTTTTTTGTAGAAGTATTGATTTTGTTTTTTAATATATGTGTTACATTTTTAGAAGTGATTCATTTTATGTTAATTAAATTTTGCGTTTTTTAGTTCAGCAGCGGGTTGTGGGTTTATAGGGGAATAGGGTGGGAAGTAATTTAATTATGATAAAGTAATTAATATTTTTTATTTATTAGTATTTATATAATTTAGGTTTTATAGTGCTAATTGTAGAAATTAATTTATTATTAATTCATTATTATTAATTGGTTGTTAATTATTATTAATTAATTGGTAATTTTGTTATTTGCGTTATTTTTTAGGAGCGGGTTGTGGGTTTATAGGGGAATAGGGTGGGAAGTAATTTCATGTTAATAAATTTAATAATAATTTTTATATATTAATATGTATTTAATTTGTAATTAATAGTGTTAATTGTGGGAATTAATTTATTAATAATTATTTATCAATTGTTTGTTAATTAATATTAATTAATTAAACATTTTGTAACTAATTATGTTAATTGTGTCATTTTTTAGGAATGGGTGGTGGGGTTTATAGGGGAATAGGGTGTGAAGTAATTTATTTAAAAATAATGTAGAATTAATTGATAATTAATGGTATTTAATTTATTAAAAATTAATTATGGCAATTTTGTAATTATTTGAGATGTGAGTTGTGAGGTTTATAGTGGTAAAGGGTGTGAAGTAAATTATTTTCAAATAATTAATAAGTTGTTGTTAATTGAATTGGCTCTGTCCCCTTGCCGATCCACTGCTTAGCTTACACCCACTTTCCTTCTGGGTTATAGAGAATAATGGGGACCGACTGAATTCGAACTTCAAGGACTCATCCCCCTTGCCTGACCTCAAGATGGCCGCCTCAGTGGGACCCTCCTCGATGCTCTATCTCTCCTGGTCTAAACGCATTGGTCATCGTCCTGATCTTGATCAGCCCTCACCCGACCCTGTTCCTGCTCACCCACCAGGACTTTTACTCTGAGAACTTTCCCTCGACAGCTGAGACCTAGCCATTTTGACTGATGCCCGGTGGAGCTATCTCGTGAGCTAAAGGGGAGATGGGCTACAGACTCCCTCCTTGACTATCACCTACCCAGCCGGTCTTTGGGCAAACTCTCCTGCGTCTCTCCTGACCTTATCTCCCTCCTCCCCTTCACCTTACCCCTTACCCCTCTCCTCTCTACTCTTCTCCTCTTTCCAGCTATTGACCTTTGCCCCCACCTGTCCTTGCTCATAGTTCCCACCCTGTTTATCCACTGGACTTTCTTCTGTGAACTTTCCCTCGTCAGTTGAGACCTAGCTATTTGACTGATGCCCGATGGAGCTACCTTGTTTAGCTATAGGGGAGACGGGCTGTGGATTCCCTCCTCAGACGTCACCTACCCAGTCGGTCTTTGGGCAGACTTCCTTTCGTCTCTCCTGCCGTCTTTTCCTCATCCTCCCCTTCACACTTCCCCCTTCCCCCTCCGCTCTATTTGTCTCACCTTTCTTTTTCTCTCTCAATGTGTTGCTTATTTTTGATGTAATGTGTAATTGTTATCAATTTCTGTAACATTGTGTAACCTAATGTAAAGCGCTCTGATACCTACGGGTCTAGCCAGTGCTATATAAAACTCATTAAAATAAAATAAAAACATTAAAAAAATGATTTTTTTAAAATTAGTTATGGAAATTGAGTAATGACTTTTATGTGTGTGTTGTGGTGTTTATTGGGGTAGAGGGTGGAAAGTATTTTATGTTTTATTAATGAACAATTATTTGCTCATTATTATTCATTCTTTAATTGATACATTTTTATGATTATTGTTTACTTTTATTTTGTATGTGGATTTTGGTTTTATAGGGGTAATGTTTGGTTAGTAAATACATTTTTATATGTTTTAATTTGATTTTTAATTAATAATATTTGTTTATCTGATCACTAATTATGTTAATTATGGAGCTACAATTAAAAAAAAAATGTAGATGTGTGCTGTGAAATGTGTGGTGTTATAGGGTAGGAAATAAAGAATATTTATTTCATGTAACAATTAATGTTTTTGATTATAATTAATTTATAATAAATATAGTTATTTGTTTGTAATTCTTTTTTAATTTTTATAAAATAACGTTTGTTGGTAATTTTTAGATTTTTTTATATTATAACGTTTCTATTTTTTGTTATTTTTAATATTCTTATATATTTTTTATTTTTGTGTTTTTTAACAATTTTTGTATTGTAGTTCATCTTTTGTTTGTTTTTATTTTTTATTGACTTTATTGAGAATATTAATTTTAACCCTCTGCTATCCAACACTTTCCCTACTCTTGCACTCACTGGAGTGGGAATAGTAATTTTTACCCCTCCGCTATCCAACACTTTCCCTACTGTTGCACTCACTGGAGTGGGAATAGTAATTTTTACCCCTCCGCGATCTAACACTTTCCCTACTGTTGCACTCACTGGAGTGGGAATATTAATTTTTAGCCCTCCACTATCCAACACTTTCCCTACTGTTGCACTCACTGGAGTGGGAATAGTATTTTTACTTCTCCGCTATCCAACACTTTCCCTACTGTTGCACTCACTGGAGTGGGAATACTAATTTTTACTTCTCTGCTATCCAACACTTTCCCTACTGTTGAACTCACTGGAGTGGGAATAGTAATTTTTACCCCTCCGCTATCCAACACTTTCCCTACTGTTGCACTCACTGGAGTGGCAATAGTCATTTTTACCCCTCCGCTATCTAACACTTTCCCTACTGTTGCACTCAGTGGAGTGGGAATAGTAATTTTTCACCCTCCACTATCCAACACTTTCCCTACTGTTGCACTCACTGGAGTGGAAATAGAAATGTTTACCCCTATGCTTTCCAACACTTTCCCTACTGTTGCACTCACTGGAGTGGGAATAGTAATTTTTACCCCTCCGCTATCCAACACTTTCCCTACTGTTGCATTCACTGTAGTGGGAATAGTAATTTTTAACCCTACACTATCCAACACTTTCCCTACTGTTGCACTCACTGGAGTGGGAATAGTAATTTTTACCCCTACGCTATCCAACACTTATCCTACTGTTGCACTCACTGGAGTGGGAATAGTAACTTTTACCCCTCCGCTATGCAACACTTTCCTTACTGTTGCACTCACTGGAGTGGGAATAGTGATTTTTACTGATGCGATATCCAACACTTTCCCTACTGTTGCACTCACTGGAAAGGGAATAGTAGTTTTTACCCCTACGCTATCCAACACTTTTCTTACTGTTGCACTCAATGGAGTGCAAAATGTAAGTTTATTTTTTTTAAATATATTAATATTTTAATGTATAATATAATGTTTTTTTATTAGATTTTGTGTTATAGGTATATGTATATTTATATATATTTATATGTTAATTTTTATATATTTATAACATTTTAAAATAAATTAAAGTTATTAGTTTAATAATTGTTTTAAAGTAAATATACATTTATATATTACATTATATATATGTACATGTACATTTTTTAAAGTTCATTTATTTATTATATTTGTTTAAATGTACATTACATCTAAATATTTTGTTTAAGTTAATTTTATTATTTAATTTATTAAACATTATTTTTTAAATATAAAAAAATCCATATTTTGAACATCAATATTTTTTATATCTATATTTTTTTCAATATTTTTGTATTTTACATTTTAAAGATAGGATGTCCATATTGTGGATGTCGATATTTGTGTGTCGATATTTGTGTATGGGGATATTTTTGTAATCGATATTATGTCAGTGATCCGTAATAAAAAGGAAGGTTTGGGCCTGGTGAAAGATTTATTTTGACAGGTCGAAATGACGGTTTGAAACTGCACACAGACAGGCTGCAATGGCAGGCCTCAGACATGTTTAAAGTGCTACTTAAGTGGGTTGCACATTCAGTGCTACTGGCCTCCTAGTGGTATTTGATTTATAGGCCCTGGGAACAGGTAGTGCCCCTTTACTTGGGACTTGTAAGGTAATTAAACATGCCATTTGGTTATAAGACAATTAAACATATTTTAAGGAGAGAGCAAAAGTACTTTAGCACTGGTTAGCAGTGGTAAAGTGTACATAGTCCCAAGGCCATCAAAAACAAAGGGGCCGATTACGATGGCGGAAGGATCGTCACTGCCGGCCCGGCAGTGGCGATCCTTCCGTCAATTGACAGCAATTTTCTCACCGCCGAATTACGATGGAGGTGGGAATGGCTTTAGGACCGCAGCGGTCGCAAAGACCGTCCACCATGGAACCGCCACAGGCAATCGTTACGATTGCCTGGCGGAGTGGTCAGCATGCTTAAAATGGTGGCGTAGCCTAGCAGGCTCCATCCGCCGAATTACGATGCTGGCGGAAGCCAGCCTTTCCGTGGCGGGTAAACCGCCATTGAAAAGCTGGCAGGGATTGGTTTTGGGGGCCCATTGCGGGCCCCTTTTGTGTTGGGGGAGGTGTATGTGCGCTGGGGGGGTACCCATGGTACCCCCCTGCATTTCAGTGCACTCAGTGGCAGGCACCGTGTGGTGCCTGCCACGTAGTGCAGTGAAATGCACAACACGCATTTTCAACATTGCGGCGGGTGCTGCTGTCAGCAGCAACCACCGCAATGTTAAAATGCAAGATGCGTCCGCTACGGTGGCGTTCGCATCATAATTTGATGTGCGGAACCGCCGCATGTATTGCAGACGGTCCCGGTTACCACCACAATGGCAGACGGACTCCAGTTCATCCGCCATCGTAATCGGCCCCAAAGTCAGCAAAAACAGGTCTGAAGGTGAAAGGTGAGAGTAAAACCATGCCAAAGAGGTCAGGCCTAACACATCTTTATTTCTCAAGTAATAACGGGTGAGAGTTAAGGTTGTGACACAACATGAAGATAGCACCTTAACTCATGAATTTCATGATTTTTTTGTTTTATGTCATAACCACCTCTAACGTATTGGTTAACAATAACTTCCTTTCAATGTCACTATTTTAATGTTTAAACAACTTTATTTAAAATCCCAGAGTACAACAAATTAGATAAACAATGAGAATAAGAAACAAATGCAGTAAATTTCATCTTTAACTCACTTAAGTCTTTAACATTTTTAAGGGAAAAGGGGGAAGGTAAAATCAAATAAACATCAGCTATATAACAATAACAAAAATAAATGTCCTCACCAATTATCTAAATATATAAAAGGCAGTAACTTTTAGCCTGTATTCAAGGAGGTTGAAAATTTTCAGATGTTATACAACTAGTAAATGAAACACAGTGATCAACCTGATCCAAAAACGTAGTCAAAGGTAACCATAACAATTGGACATTGTGAAAGGGTAACTCACGAGCAGTGTAAGTAGTATCTAACTTATGAAGGGAGCAAATGCAATCCCACCAAATCTTATATGATAGTTTAGATGAGGTTTTCCAATTAAATGCAATTTGTTGAAAAACTATTGCTAATAATATACCAAGTAATTTAGGGGCTCATTAGGATGGCGGTGTTTGGCACATCCGCGGTGCTGGCAGAAAACGTCCTTTTCCTCACTCCAGCGGCGGTCCTCGCATCCGCCATATTACAATGGGCAAAGATAGCCCATTTCCCGTCCACTACAGAGTTTCGGGATCTGCCAGGAATTTCCTTCCGCAACGGTGGCGGAGGGAGCCAATAGAGAAAGCCTGCCGTGCGGAATGACATTACGACCGCTGGACAAATCACGATGCCTCAAACAGCCCATCACAACGCAGCGGAGAAACCAGCCACTTGGAGATGGCGGAAGCACTACTGCAGAGATCAAAACTCGAATCCCGGGCACCTCCACGCGTTCCTGACCGCTATGGATCCAGCTCTTCAAGCCCTTCCGCTGCTGTACCTGATCCACTACCAGCATATAAGACGTCGCCGCGGTCAACACCGCAGGTACGTAAATAACATATCTCCGCATACAACCACAACACACAACTCCTGTGCTGGAATACGGTTCCTGTCCACATCAGACACTCTGGTGGAGACAGGACCATATCCCCCAGTGTACTCACACATGTCCTGCTTGTCAGAAATCCACACCTCCGCATCGGGGTCACCCATCAACATCGAAATCACTGAAATGTCCCGGTCACGTCACCGCAGCGGTGAAGACGTGGGAAAACCTGCGCACAATGTAGTAGGCAGGGCCGGCGCCAGGCATGGGCAGTCTGGCCAGCTTCCCAGGGCTCCACCTTCACCCTACCCACATGGTGGGCCGCATCAGTTGGCCACAGCCCACAGTCCGCTTCCCACATCCATTTCTGCACATGCTGTGTGCCCCTCCTGTCCCCCCATGCACAATTCATCAGCCAGGTGGGGCTCGACCTCGCACTTCACACATCAAAGGGCAAGGTAGATTGACTGGGAAGGTGGGGGTGAAGATGAACACCCTGCACAGAAGGTCAGGGGCTTGACAACCCTCCTCCTCACACCTGCCTTCCACTCATGTGAATCAAACTGAGTAAATTAAGAAATTAAGACTCACTCTGCATATTAACAACAACTGAACAGTTCACACTGCATGTCAAGTCCCTCAGACAGATCCCACACTGACACTCTGCCACATACACATACCATAGGTCAGCAGCAATGTATGACAATAAATGGACTACCCCAAAGTGGAGTGCACAGTGCTGGAAAACCATGGAGCAAGCCACATAGCATTTGTACATGACATGCAAGAGGAGGAACATATCACACTACCCTTAGGCCATCACATCAGACATGGGTGGCACAGTGATTCAAATTAAACCAAAGTGATATCTGTGCAATATCTCTGGGATACAGCAATGCAAGCTATGCATAGGCACAGGAATGATAGGAAGTGTCAGAAGCCATACAGTGACCAGCCCCACATCTGTGTCAACTACCTTGACATGTGTATGCCACCAGTACAACACACATGGCTCATTGTCACACTCCCTGACTGTCAAACCCAAGTAGGAGCTTCACACATACCCCTCATCTACCCATCTCACACCTGCAATACTCAACACCTGTGAGAAACACACATAAAGGTGCAAATAAGGTCCTGTGAGTTTCCTGACAACCAATCACACACCCTGGTGTGTATCTACAAATGTCAGACTCCCAATCAGGGATGTCTGAACCAATGCTGATCAAAAACCAATAGCCAAACACAAATCTCACAAACAACATCCAAAGAAGTCCAACAGGCTCAGCCATGTGCATGCAAACAGTGGATAGGCAATGTGACCCTAGACAGAACAGGAATACACAACATTTTTACTCTGGACAAATGCACAGACAAATGGGCAGCCATGCACTCTATAAATGACCCTAACATAACATAACATACCCCAACCCAATCAAAAATTGCATTATGAAATGCCAATCATGAACACTAACTGGGATCAATGGGACAAATCAGCTAACACAGACATAGACACCACACCAGTTATCAAGTGAGCTGGTGTCAATGTGTACCACAAGCATGCACATGCACAATCCTGACAAGTGACAGGTCAAATATAGGAGGACATAGCACTATTGTGCACTCAAAACAAGCTCATGAACAAGACTCCACATTGCTGCATGACATTCACACAAGAAATGCACACTACTCATTCAACACACATCTGAATGTATTACAATGCACAAACTACTCTCACACAATGCCATGCAAATAGAACATCACACACACATGCACCTGTCAGTAGAAAGAGCCAACACAGGCCAAACACTGCATCCATCAACCACAAAAACACAACATATGCAAAAACAATTCATCACATAGTCAACTCAGCTGGACATCAGGGGGATGCACACCAGGCAAGTACAAGGCAACATACACTGACAGCACTGCATGCACAGTAAGCAGTGTGTGAACACCAACAAAACCAGTAGCACACATATCTGAGTGCTCCACCATGAACTTCCACACCACAAATCATCACAGCACACAGATCAGATCACACTCAGGAAGGGTAGCAGTACCTCAGCAAACAGACATACAGCTTAGCCATCACCCACTGCTGCACAACTCAGGAAAACCCAGATGCAAACAACATGACTAGAGGGCTGTGCTTCTCAAACATATGCACTGCACATGAGCAACCATGACTGCAACCAAGTAGAAGAAAATAACACATAACTAATTGTGAAACTGTCCTGAGTGGCACATTGGTCCTGTACACAGATCATCCCCCCACAGTATAGTGTCACACTATGAAGTGTTGGGGAGAGTCGCACACTGGCAAGGCATGGAGTGGAAGACATGATGAGAGACTGAAGTGGTGTGTACATCAGTATTGGACAGGTGTGGAGTGTACAGTGCAAAAACACATAGAGGAGTAACTTACAATGTGTAGGCATCAGAAGAACCTATAGGGGATGGTATGACTCCTCATACCACATACTATACTTGTCCCAAAAATGTGTCAAGTGACAGCAATGCATGAGAAAACTCACAAATAATGTCAGTGTGGCTGAGCAGGTCAGCACAGTGAGCACAAACTTAAAGAAGACCTATGGCTGATCAACAAAACACAACACAGACTTTACAGTGACACACTCTGCATACTCACAACTGACAGCGACAACAAGTAGGTGTCCCCCAGGAGTGCAAGGACACACTGACACACTGCACAGTGCTCAACCTACAACTCCTCCATGTGTCCACAATCTGAAGCACATGTCTGACAATGTAAACAAACAGGCACTCATTACCTGGATCATACATGTGTGTAGTTGGCATGTGCAGGGGCACATACACCTCAACACTACTGACAATGACAGGCCAATCACACTGTATGACTACTCAAGTGCACACATTCAAATGTACCCATGTGACTATGAAGACAGGCCTACACAAGATGACTACACATCAACACTGCTGTTCACACATCAAGAAAGATCCCACAGATATGACGGACCCTAGCCACCCCGCAAGTAATCCTGTGGGTAGAATTCACCTCTGTTGTGGTATTGCATCCTAACATGACATGTGTACAATTTAGCAAACCTGACCATAGAATAATTAGGATAAGAGTAGATCATCACAAACAACCATCATTGCACCCTCAAGCCTCAGAGTCAAGAAGAACAAAAGTGCCTGTCACCTCTGGCAACCTCTGAAAAAGTAAATCAAGTAATTGCCAATGTGAAAGTGGCATACAGAGCATGTGTCACATGAACCTATACCCATACATAAAACTTTTCATTTAGCAAGGGCAGCGACAAAGCAGACAACATGAGTAACAGTCTTTATTACATAATATCCAGATAGGCATCAAAAGTGCAAACCATCAAGGCCATTGGCCAGTACAAATTCCTAGTATGCACATGTGTGCATGAAAAACTGCACAGGAAATGGGCATCAAAAGTACAAAGCAGCAAGGCCATTGGCCAGTACAAATTCCTATTATGCACATGTGTGCATGACAAACTGCACAGGAAATGGGCATCAAAAGTACAAAACAGCAAGGACATTGGCCAGTACAAATTCCTAGTATGCACATGTGTGCATGACAAACTGCACAGGAAATGGGCATCAAAAGTACAAAACAGCAAGGCCATTGGCCAGTCCATATTTCTAGTCCGCATATGTGTGCATGAGAAACTGCACAGGAAATGGGCAACAAAAGTAACAAACAGCAAGGCCATTGGCCAGTCCATATTTCTAGTCCGCACATGTGTGCATGAGAACTTGCACATCAAATGGGTAACGCCGTCCACTGCCAGGGCTACATATGGGCAGTCCAGGCACCGCTGTTGGAGAAATGGTGTGGGTAGGAGGACTTGGCTTAAATATTTGGCTTTAAGTTGAACTAGGAGGGGGCTGATTGTCGGGGCCAGTTGGAGGACTGTTCCTGGGAGAGACCGAACCGGCTGAGGTAGAGGCATCCATGGCTGTGGGAGCCTGAGGGCTGCTTGGACCGGGTGGAGTGGTGGCACGGGGAGGTGGAGACATGCTGCGTAGAGGCACAGTGGTTGAGGGTGAATGTTGAGGGCTGGGTCTCAACTGTTTGGGGATTCGATAGCCAACAAGTGTCTTGGCCGGAGTGGGAAGTGAGGTGGGCACAACAGCCTCACTCGCCAGCAAAGGTGTATCAGGTGCCTCTCCCCGTGGGGATTTGCTGGACCTGGTGGTACGCTTGGGGTGGCCTTGACTCTTCCCCTGCATCCCCTGTTGTCGAGGTAAACCCCCAACTTTGCTCTCTTGTCCCTGCTTCACAGGGGTGTGTGTGGGAGTTGACGTTGTGGATGAATCTGCCTTAGTTGTTGCAGGCACCAGGTTTACAGCAGACAGGGCAAGTGTTTGTGGGTCTTTGGGAGCAGGTGTGGGGATGGGAGTGCCCTTGGATGGTGGTGATTTTGATGAATGTGATGTTGATGCCTGCTTCTTGGCCTGATGCCCCTGAGTGTCACGTGATGGGCTTTTGGTTTTGCGCACATGTGTGCCTGTTTTGTGTTGTGGTGATGGTGTCTGTGGTCTGGTACGCTTCGAGTGCTGCTGTTGTGTGCTGCGTGTGGAGGACTTGGTGCCTGAGGGCTCTGGCGTGTGGGCACTCTCATCAGGTGGTGCCACTGGCAGGGTGGTTGCTGAAGGGACAGTAACTGGACTGGGAGCCTGTGATTGCTGAATGGCTGCCATCACTGTGGAGGACAAAAACTGGACAGTTCGGTGTGGGCCACCCACGTCAGAATGAATGCCCTCCATGAAGGCAACTACCTGTGCCAACTTCTTGTCATGATCCTGGAAGGCATTCAGGAGAGCAGTCTGACCCACACACAGCTGGTGCAAAAGGTCTACCGCTTCCACACTGAGGGCAGCAGGGGAGACAGGGGCAGCAGTGCCTGGGGGGAAGGAGACTCTACCCTTCCTAGGGCTGCATGCACGGTCTCACTTGTGGGAGCATCCGGGAGGGTGGGCACTGGACGATGTGTGGCGGAAGAAGAGGCATATCTGGAACTTCCTGTGCCCGCCAACATCGAGGAGTCACAGCTGGAGTCTGAAGATGTGGAGGTTGGTGTTTCCGGGCGTGAATCATCCAGGGCACTCCTGTCCCCCTCCGAGGTGCTGGTCACATCAGTGTCAGTGAACTCATGTGTAGCAGTCGTGCCAGAAGCTTCCCCACTGGTGTCCATCCCCCGTCCTTCCCTGCCCTCGGTAGATGCTGCAGGAGACAGAGACATAGGTTCAGTATAGTGCCATACTCACAAACATCATATGCAAGCAAAGCACCAAACTTTAAAATGATACTCCCATGTTGGACTCCTCTATGTACATTCAGCATGTGCTACATTTATGCAATCATCAGAAGATGCATGGAAACATGCATAGTTGATAGCAATGCTCCATGTGGGGTTGACATAGCCAAATAGCTGGCCCTGTGCCTCCCTGTAACCACACATACTATTCTCTGTAAGCATACCTACGTGCCTGTAGGTGAGATAGCTATACATCAAAACATGTTGTCTCTGTCACATATGGAGTCTCTTTAAGGGAACACCACAGATACTAACTCCAAAAGGTCCTTTTGCAATGGCTACAAGCTCCTGATATCCACCATGTTGTGCTTCGAAGCACAACTGCAGTTGTACATTGGTGTCAGCTGTGTAGATGTCACAAATTATCTATTGTGCACAGCACACATCTATGAATGCACACTAACATGATGCTCACTGCTGTTCACTGCCAGGTGATGTCTATGACACTCATACTGCAGCATATGTCACAAGGCCACATCTCATCTGTCAATGACAAGGGTCATGGTTTTAAACACATGAGAAACCACATGTTGTACAAATGCAGAACAGCTGCACTCAACACTGAGGCCACTTAGAAGTCATTGCATCACACTAGAGACATCACAGAGCTTCCCACTGGCTCACGGTTGGGATTCAAGCAGTCACGCACACCCAAAGTCACACTTAGCTGAATACTCACCCCAACATGCTGCTGATGGACCCTCAAGCGTCCATCCAGCTCTGGCTGTGTCACTGCCAAGATGCGGGCCATTAGTGGTGTCATGCTCCTGCGCGCCAACCTGCCACTCTGAGGGAGCACCCCCAGCGTCATCTCTGCCACGTTTTTGCTCAGCCGGCAGATGTCATCCCACCTCTTGTGACAGTGTGTGTGCCATCCGTTGGAGACACCCAGAGCCCGCACCTTGCGTGCAATGGCCCTCTATATCGCCTTACGCTGGTGGACCTTAAGCTGAAGGCATGGGAGACAAGAAGAAGAAGTTTCAGTGACACTGTTTTATGTACCACTGTGTGTCAGTACAGGAGCATGAATATACATAGCACACTAATACATAAATGTTGAGCAGAGGCCATACAGCATGACAAGTAGTACACTTGCATCGGATAATCCCATAGAAATGTATACATGTATGATGATGGACACAGTACATGGCCATCTCATACACATGCAGAGTGCCAGCACAGCAACCAATGTGAAAATGACCTTCATCTGTGATGCAGTATGTGAGTGAGCATGACATACAATACATTGGAAATGATGTGTCGGGGCTGACTCACTGTGTCCAAACTACACACCCCTCAATGTCCTTGACCAGTAAATGGCTACATGTGTCACGGTGATCACATTTAGGGCCATGATCTTACATTCTCACACTCTTCTCACAAGGTGTAGTCCTGTCTTGTGCAATCCTCAGGCCTAAGATAGCTCATTGAGAAATAGGGTGGTGGACAACACATATGTTTCACTCATTCCATTTAGTGATGGGTCCTTGTAACATTGGGCAGTTTCTGTGCAGGCCAGAGGGACTCACACTGATTTTAAACGTGGGCCATCAGAGAAATCACATGCATGTACAATATGAGAGGGTAAACAGTGCCTACACATGCGAGACTGAACACATAATCAAATCAATAGAAGGATGACATCTCCAAATTACATTTATCTGATGTGTCATAGGTGAACTACCACCAAGAGTGTTACACACAGGCATTGTACTCTTGTGCACAATGCACACATCATCATAGGGGCAATTTGAGAACTGTACACACATCATTCAGTACCCTCTGGACAAAATACATTTGTAATGTCACAAATGAGCATGTGAAGACTTAATGGACTATGACATCACATAGCACAGGCAATGTTTGTTCAGACTTCGACTGACTCAAACCAGCAGTGTAACTGTATGGCTGAAAAAACACTGCATGTCACTCCCATCCTTCAATGCAGTCATGGATCTGTGGAAATAAGGCTACACACCCCATTGACATGAAGTCAGCATGCTAGGCAGTGTATCACACATTTACATTAACCAGTCTCAGACCAACGTTTGTTGTTTTTTGCTGAAGAAGGGCTGTAGAAGTGTCCATGTTGCCATCCTCCCCACATACTCAAATGCAATTCTTAATAGGCCATGTATGGAGCATGCTATAGGAAAAATATGGATGCATGCACATTGACTTGCACTCACAGGCACATACTACTGCAGAGCAACATCATGTGAGCATTCTGAGCACTCTCAAACTTTTATTCTGAAACACTTACCAGTACATCTGGCGCACCATACAGCCTCCATACTGTGCAAGGACCTCATCCACTAGGACCTCCAGCTCCTTTGTGGTGAAGGGACGGGCCCTGATGTTCTCAGTTCTCGCCATTACTGGGTTCAGAATACAGGAACAGCAGCAGTTGGTGGTGAAGAATGGCAGGCAGCAGTGTCTGAATGCAAGTGAAATGTGTGGCTCTCTCACAGAGATTTATAGGCCCCTGGGGTTGTTTCAGTGGTACTCAGCTGCTGCAATTGGTCTTCCTGGTTAGCATTTTTCAATTGTATTCAATAACCGGGACCGCGTAAGTGGAGCATGCCTACCGCGAGTTTCAAAAATGTATTTCACTACCGTGATCGCGATTCCCATTGGCTGCAATGGCATTGGCATAGGCGGTGTCACACCGCGGGGGCCAAGCGGTCTCTACCGCTATTTGGCATCTTTTAATTGTAACCAATGACCGGGCCCGCGGTAGCGGAGCACGCCTACCGCAGGTTTCAAAATTGTATTTCACTACCACAATCGTGGTTCCCATTGGTTGCAATGGCATGGGCATTGGTGGTGGCACACCGTGGGTCCATGCGGTTTCTACCGCAATCCTGCATCTTTCAATTGTGGCCAATGACCGGGCCCGCGGTAGCGCAGCACGCCTACCGTGGGTTTAAAAATTGTATTTCACTACCGCGATCGCGGTTCCCATTGGCTGCAATGGCATGGGCATTGGCGGTGACACACCACAAGGTCCATGGGGTCTCTACCGCAATCCTGCATCTTTCAATTGTGGCCAATGACCGGGCCCGCGGTAGCGGAGCACGCCTACCGCGGGTCTCAAAATTGTATTTCACTAACGCGATCGCAGTTCCCATTGGCTGCAATGGCATGGCCATTGGCGGTGGCACACCACGGGTCCATGCGGTCTCTACCGCAATCCTGCATCTTTCAATTGTGGCCAATGACTGGGCCTGCGGTAGCAGAGCACGCCTACCGCGGGTTTCAAAATTATATTTCACTACCACGATCGCGGTTCCCATTGGCTGCAATGGCATGGGCATTGGCGGTGGCACACCGCAGGGTCCATGCGGTCTCTACCACACTCCTGCATCTTTCAATTGTGGCCAATGACTGGGCCCGCGGTAGCGGAGCACGCCTACAGTGGGTTTCAAAATTGTATTTCACTACCGCGATCGCGGTTCCCATTGGCTGCAATGGCATGGGCATTGGCGGTGGCACACCGCGGGGTCCATGCGGTCTCTACCGCAATCCTGCATCTTTCAATTGTGGCCAATGACTGGGCCCACGGTAGCAGAGCACGCCTACCGCGGGTTTCAAAATTGTATTTCACTAACACGATTGCGGTTCCCATTGGCTGCAATGGCATGGGCATTGGCGGTGGCACACCGCGGGGTCCATGCGGTCTCTACCGTAATCCTGCATCTTTCAATTGTGGCCAATGACCGGGCCCGCGGTAATGGAGCACGCCTACCGCAGGTTTTAAAATTGTATTTCACTACCGCGATCGCAGTTCCCATTGGCTGCAATGGCATGGGCATTGGCGGCGGCACACCGCGGGGTCCAGGCAGTCGCTACCGCAGTCCTGCATCTTTCAATTGTGGCCAATGACCGTGATCGCGGTTGCGGAGCACGCATACCGCACCTATGGACACATTATGCTCTAGCAATGGCAAAAGCCAATTTTCATCCTTGAACACTATACCTTCACAATGTACGATGCATGTACTTACTCACATGTCACCTATGATATTTGTGTGCATGTACACAGATTTGGTGTGTAATGGAGTCTCATATTTGTGAACATGTCAATGTGTGAGATGGCTAATCAACCCACAGTAATGATGGACTGACCACATAATGTGCCTATTTCACTGTGCACATTGCTGTATTGATTTTGATAGTTGATCAGCTTACACACACTGTGCTCATTGTGTAGAAAAGTTGTGCTCTGTGCAACTTAAGCAAGAAGGTGTGGCAGGTACAGCAGCTACGTAGAAGTCAGCAGTGTTGCTGTTTCCACATGTGCTGTGTCAACTACTCCCAGGGCTGGGGACACAAGATGTAGGAGTATACCATTTACCATTCAACTAGTCAGATTCTGTTTTGGAGGTAGTCAGTATGTACATACTGACCACATGTACGACTACATGAGATCAAGGTGTCTCTGCATGTGACTTGTGCATTAAGCTGTTGCCACAGTCCAGTCATTGTTGGCGCTGCATCAGTCAAGATGTAAGATGTTTGACACATCTCATAGGGGAATTAAATTGACATGTGTCCCCTTTCATATTATGTAGGAGACGACCAAATGTGCATCGTCCGTTCCCAGTGCTGGCGAACATGGAGGATAAGGACGTCATAAGGAAATTCCGTCTGGATCGCCTTACCCTTCAAGACCTATGTGGTCAGTTGGAGCCCCATCTGAGGCCTCACAGAACCTATCCGACTGCTTTGACACCAACAGTTAAGGTGATGGCGGCCCTGCATTTCTTTGCAACTGGTTTGTTTCAGTACACGGTGGCCATCGCCGGTGGGATGTCTCAAACTATGTTCAGCATCATGCTACGTGATGTCCTGTCCGCTACATCCACTTCCCAAGGAGACATGAATTGGCAGGTGTGAAGGGTGATTGTTATGATCTTTGACACATACCTAATGTTGGCGCCATTGACTGCACACATGTTGGCCTAGTTCCACCACAGGCACATGAGCACATCTACCAGAACAGGAAACATTTCCATTCCACTAATATGCAAGTGGTATGCCAAGCGGATATGATTATCTCCCATGTCTGTGCCAAAATCCCCAGTTCTGCACATGACTCCTACATACTGCGTAACAGCATCATCCCACAATTGATGGCAAATCTGCATTCGGAGAGTGCGTGGCTTGTTGGTGAGTATGCAGAGTCAAGTAGTGTGCTGTATGTGTGACATGCTGTTCTCAGCTACTGTTTATATTAGTAAATTGCTCTCTGTATCTCACACCTAGGTGACGCTGCGTATCCCAACCGGCCTTGGTTGCTGAGCTCACTGAGGAATCCAAGTACCCCGGGTGAAGTCCGCTACAATGATGCACATGGGAGGACACGTTGTGTGGTGGAGCGTACTTTTGGGCTTCTGAAGTCTAGATTCCGGTGTCTGGACAAGAGCGGAGGTGCACTACTCTACTCTCCCCAAAAGGTGTGTCAGATCATACTTGCATGCTGAATGCTCCACAACCTGGCCTTGCGCAAAGAGATCCCCCTGCTCCTGGACGATGATGAGCAGCAGATGCCCCCCCTGCAAACCCACACATGTCCAGTGACGACGATAGTGGAGAAGAGAAAGGTGTTGATCTGCGTCAACAGCTCATCGACAACTACTTCCCTTGAGTGTTAGTGACATTGTACAACAGTGACATTGTCTGTTGTCTTTGATGGTAGTGGCAATGCATAGATGATCTTTTTGACTGCTGGCTGTTGTTGGCTCTGTGCTAATGGCTGATGTGTGTGGCACACAGTATTTTTATCCAGGTACCTCATGTCTATGTTGATGTTGTTGCTCATTGTTATGTGTGCTGGTTTTTGTACGTTGATGACTAGTGGTGTGTTTTAGCTGTAATGGCATCACCTGACAAGTAAATGTCATTCTCTTGTGTCTTTCTAGGTTCCTTCACCTTCTCAATGCCTTGTCACAATCAGAGCTTGTGGTACATTGGAATCTGAGTTGACATTGTACATACTGTGATAAACATGGAGCTGACACAAAGACATAGGTGTGTAAAGAGTGTTTATTTACAATAAGTATTTGTGACAGAGAAATGATTATTTACAAAATTGTGCAAAGTGAATTTATGAGTTGTCAGTGATGGTAAATGAGACAAATAGAGTAGTCACCACATTGATATAGTCACACAGTCCAACAGACTCCTGCCATCAACATGGCAATGTGGGTAAGGATAGTTAACAAAGTCAATGTCAAGTGGAACACAGGTGCCATCATGGCTGGCTCAGCGACTTGCGTTTGGATGGTGCATTGCCACGTGATCCTCCCCTGGTGTTTCTCGGATGGCCCCTTGTGCGTTTGGCAGGGGGGCCTCTGCTGCAGGCTCAGCTGTGTCTGAGGAGTCATTTTGTTGCAGCTCACCCCTCTCTGTGGCCCCAGCTGAGGTGGTGGGAGTATCAGCAGGTGGGCCACTGGAGGGGGGTTGAGCCGTCATTTGGGCTGCATGTCTGTCCCTCAGACCACCCACAAGCTGGCCCATGAGGTCCACAAGTTGGCCCATACTTGTGTCCATGGACCTCAGCAGCTGGCGGAGCTCACGCACTTCTTCCACAACCTGGCCCATCTGTCCCTGGTTCTGTTCATATGCCCCAAGGACTCTTGTGATGGTGGCCAGGGATTCGGTCTCAGTGTCCTCCTGTATTTGTCCCCCAGTTGCCCTCCCACCTGCCCTGCTGACACAGACCTGTGGCGTTGGCACTCGACGCACCCGCACACTCTCCCTGGCATCCTCTGATTGTGTTGTGGTATTGGTAACCACTGAGGTAGGGAGAGTGTTGCAGGCAGCAGTGGTGATGGTGGTGGTGGAGGCCGCACAGGTTGTCGTAGCAGGGGTCAGCGCTGTTGTTGTTGCGGTGGTGGTGGTAGTGGTGAGGACAATGAGGGCCTGAGACGTGGTGCACCCTGGCAGTCCGGATGGGCCAGGTTGTTGCTCCTCATCCGAGAAACGTAGGGAGTCTGCATCCGAGAGTTCATGTTCGGGAGGGGGAGACAGGCTCTGCAGGTTGGTATTGGTTTCTGCTGCAGTTGCTTGTGGATCTCTTGCTGAACAGAGGTTAAATGGTCATTGAACTGCACTCCACAAGCTTGGTGTTAGACTTTTGGATGTTACATTTGATACACCAAACACTTCACATTGCAATCACTTGGTATGGCTGCAAGATACTGAGCATCATGACATGATGTTGAGGTACATAAATTACTTGTCTATGGTGTGACATGTAAATTGAAACCATGTGCCACGTACAGATTGTGTGATTACAAGGACATGTCATCATCTGACAACTTGCGTCACATCAACTTTATGTAATGCGTCTTTTTTGTTTGCTCTTCATGGATTCAATTTCAACTAAGGAAGAACTAGCCATTGTAATGTTATACATACCTTTTTCATATCATGTACTTTACTTTGTTTGTGAGATTGACCATGCATGTTTTGTGTTCATATGGGCCTTCATGCTCTGACACCATGGCACTTACACATTGCATTCTGTGCTGTGCATGATTGAGCCATGAATTACTTTCACATGTGACTTGGTGAGTCAAAGTCTAATTTCTGTGACAGTTACGTGCGCTTAGCTGTCTGCACACTGGATGTGTCTTTTGGATCTATGCCAAGTTGGCTGACATGTGAGCGCTGGTGTGGTCATATGGCTCCATGCATTTTGAGAAGGATGGCAGGGTGCATGCACTGACTACCTACCTGTTCGGTGACACAGTGGAGGGAAATGGCTGCCACATGGTTGTGGGTGGGGGGAGTGCTCCATCCTGCTCAGCTGTGGGACAAGGGGGCCTGGTGGGAGTTGTAGTGATGGCTTCCCACTCACAAGCACCCCTCCCTGTTAAGAAGGCTACCTACCTGTTAGGTGAAGGTGAGCAATGCAATGGCTGCCACATGGTTGTGGGTGGGGGGAGTGCTCCATCCTGCTCAGCTGTGAGACAAGGGGGCCTGGTGGGAGTTGTAGTGATGGCTTCCTACCCACAAACACCCCTCCCTGTTAAGATGGCTACCTACCTGTAAGTTTGATGAGTGCAATGAAATGGCAGCCACATGGTTGTGGGTGGGGGGAGTGCTCCATCCTGCTCAGCTGTGGGACAAGGCGGCCTGGTGGGAGTTATATTGCTGGCTGCCTGTACACATGCCCCCATGGAAATATTTTTGGCTACCTTTGGGGTGATTCAGAGGAAGGAAATGTTAGATCTGTGAGACATGTGTTGGGAAGAGTGTGTTGTACGTAAGTGCATTTGTGTTTAGGAAGTGTAGCTTTCTAGTTGTGCAAGACAGTACATAGCAGTGTAATGGGAGACATTTGTTGGTACTTACCAGCCTCCACTCCCCCGGGTATTCCTGTGAGACTTTCTGGATGCAGTATGGCAAGCACCTTCTCCTCCCATTCATTGAATGTTAGTGGTGGAATGGGAGGGCCACCGCCAGTCCTCTGAGCCAGCTCATGGTTCTTGTTGGCACGCTCTTTCACCCTGTTCTTGATGTCCTTCAGGGTGCGCGGGGTGGTCCCTACTGCATTGACTTTGTTGATTATCCTTTCCCACATTTGATTTTTTCTGGCTACTGGTGTCTGTTGGACCATGCTTCCAAACAAATGTGGTTCTACTCTGATTATCTTATCTACCATCACTGACAACTCATTGTCAGTGAATGTGGGCATCTTCTTCTGTGCCATGGTGTGTGATGTGCAAATGGGTGAAAAGTGCAGGTCTGAAGGTGGTGGGGGTGATGTGTGTGGTGTGTGTGTGGTTGTGATGGTGTGATTTGTGCTGATTTGCCTCTCCTTTGTGCTGTGGGGTTGGGCCCTTCAGTTCTGGAGTTGTGCAAAGGATTCCGGGCTGGAATGGGGCTGATTTTATACTCAGCTATGTGGGTGGGTCAAAATGGAGTATCCATGTCAGGTGTGTTGTCTGGGTTGACCTGGGATTTGTATTTTTTACTTGCCATGGGGATGTGTCATTGGGGTGTGTTAGATGTTTTTTGAGGCTGAGCCAGATATACAGCCACACTTGGTAGCCTTGTTGTGTGGTTGCTTTCGACCGCCATTACTCTTTCCACATGACCGCGGCGGTTGGAATGCAATAGTCCTTCCGCCGGCTCTCCCATTCATCATTTGTTGCGATTGCGGCGGTCGGAAACAACTGATCGTTCTGCTGGCACCGCCATCGTATCGTAATTTCACTTGCGGTCATTCCGCTGGTCAAACGGCGGTTTATGGTCTTTCGGCAGCAAATCCGACCACCGCGGACGGATTTTCAGCTTTTCCAGACGTTCCCGGCAGAGTTTCGTGGAATCCGTCTGCCGCAGTCGGATTTTTCTGGCAGTGCATCCTAATCTGACCGCCGGTTTTGCCGCAGTACATGCGGACGGTTAATTTCCGCTACCACGGGGATCAGAGTGCTTTTCCGTCCGCCATCGTAATCAGCCCCAAAGTCTTAGGAAAAGCAGGCATAAAATGGGAAATTAAAGTGCCTAAAAAAAGATGTTGGGTTTTGAAAGGATGTTGCAAGTTAAAAATCTTTTTAATATTCAAAATATAGCACACTGTATAGGGCGAAATATAATCTATGATTAAGAAAAAACATGGATTGAGTAAAACTGGTGGATCTCAAAATTTTATAAAGGCATGACCAAATTTTATTCCACAAAGATAAGTCCCAGTTGATGCCAAGATCTTTTTCCCATAAAAGTTCCATTTTGGACTTGGTTCGAAAGGAAATAGATTTAAAGATAGAAGAAGCTTTAGGGCCAGTTTTAATCAAAGTAGTTAAGTCAGAAGAAAGGGGGACAGAAATAGGAGTCTGAAGTATAGAAAAATAAGTATCGAGGACCACATTCATAAGCAGCAGAAAATGAGCAGGAAAATATTGAGGACAGGTGATAACATGTTTAAATTGGGGGAAAGAAATAGGAAAATCTCCTTTGAATAGTTGACCAACCAAAAAAATACCTTCATCTTTCCATTAACACCAAAATATTGGTCTATTGTTTATCTTAATTAAGCGTTTTATACCATAATGGCATACTAAGGATCAAAGAAGGAGTTAGAGTAGTGGGAGAGAATGTAGATTTAATCAAAGAAATGGTATGATGAAAAATGGGAGAATTAATAAGAGGGGATTTAGAGGAGAAAGAAGACACTTCTTTAGGAGAAAAGGGATGTAAAAGAGTTGTTTCCACTGCTAACCATAAAGGAGAAAAGGGAGAAAGCAAGTCGGGAGTCCGAAAGGACGCTTGACGTAAACCAAATGCTGTCTGATAATGATAAAACTCTGGAAAATGCACTCCTCCCTCTAGTTTATATCTTTGTAAGAAGGAAAGAGACACTCTCCATTTTTTATTTCTCCATGGAAATTTAACAAGCAAGGAGTTTACTTCTTTAAAGAATGTCTTAGGAATATGTACTGGTAGCATAGATATTAGATACAATACAAGAGAAGATAACATCATCTTAATCAAATCTAGGTAACACCATCAAGAGACAAATAAAGGATTCAAAGAGGAGATCGTAGCTTCAAATTTAGCAAGAAGATCCTTATAATTAATGTTTATGGAATCTGAAACTGAAGCTGGAAACCAAATACCCAGGTATTTAATTTTAGAGGATGTAGCCCATTGGAATCCAGTGATCATAAAGGGTTGTTTTGTGGTATATTTGTTGAGAGGTAGAATTTCTGTTTTATCTTAATCAATCTTGTAACCAGAATCGTCAGAGTAAAGTGTTATTTCGTGGAGTAAGGCCAGCTAACATGTTTCTGGAGAAGAGATAAAGAGGAGAATGTCAACAGCATAAGCTGCCAATTTTAGTTGTTGATCACCATAATAAAAGCCAGATATAGAAGAGTTAAGATGAGATAGACAACATTCAAGTGCCAGAACAAAAGGGAAAGAGGACATCCCTGCCTGAATCCATGCTGAAAAGAAAAATAAATAGAAACTTTACCGTTAACGAAAACAGATGCGCAGGGAGATTATTATAGAATGGAAATAAGAGCTGTCAATTTGGGCCAAATCCATGCCAGGTTAGTGATTTTAACACAAAGTCCCAATTTGCCCTATCAAATGCTTTCATTGCATCTATTGTGATTGCTGTAATGGATTATTTGAGAAGGGGAGATCTGCTAAGTATGTAAAGAAGTTATCTGGTGTTGCCAGAAGCTGGCTGACATTTGATGAAGCCTGACTGTTCTTTCCCAATGAGAAAAGGGCATATACATTTTACAATAAGCAGGGTATTTGCTATCTTTATGAAAAAGGCATATGGTAGATTGCTTCCTGAAAGGTGCCAGAGGATGAAATAGAGGTAATACAGTGCTGATAGGAGCGGAATAGATAAGGAAAGAGTATATCAGAGAAATGAAGATGAAATTGTACAGCAAAACGATCTGGCCCTGGTGTTTTACCTGGTTTCAATGATTTGAGTCTAACCAACCTTTTAACAAATCAAAGTCCAAATCCAGAGGTAGAGGATGAGGGATAGATCAGATTTTAGTGTATGATGGTTGGTGTGCTGATTTATGATATGGGATGTTTATGTATCTGGGGGGTGTTTGCATATATTGTGGGTTATGTAAATGTATGATGTGGCTGTTTAACTGTATTACTTTGGGTGTCTTAAATTATTTTGATGAGTAAGTGGACTTAAGATGTTGGTGGCTATATTGTTGTATTATGGTGGTTGTGTGGGCATATGATTATGTATTTAGTAGCATATTATGCTGGGTGTGTTGGCCTAGGATGTTGGCTCTGTGTACGTATGGTGGTTGTGCTGACATATGAAGGTGACAGTGTGGATGTGTGATGTTGGCTGTGTTGATGTATGATGGTCCTATGACGTTGGCTGTGCGGACCTATGCTGCTGGGTGTGTTGGTGTATGATATTATATGTGTGCAAGTTTGATGGGTGTCTTGATATATGATGTTGGTTGTATTGATGTATGATGATGAATATGATTTCATATAATGGTGAGTGTTCTGGTGTATGATGGGATACCTGGAACTATGATGTGTATATAGGCATATGATGGTGTGTGTGTATGTTTGCATGTGTGGACAAATGAAGGTGGGTGCAATAAACTATGAAGGTGGATATGTTGGTGTTTTGGTGTATGATTTTGTTTGTGTGGATGTGTAGTGGTGAGTCTCTTGACTAGGCTTTGCCGAATTTAAAATTAAGCAGTTTCAGGAATTTTGCGTTAAGCTTGTTATGCAAAATTCAATAAATTATGCGTTTACACCATTGCATGCGATTATGTGCCATCTGCGATAAATATTTACAGATAACATAACAGAACAGTAGGATGCAAGCAGCTTTTGTTCCGAGTGTTATTTGTAAATGCGTCCTCATGCAAAAAAATTGAAGCAAGGAAACATTTTGCTCTACAATATAGCATGAAAAGATGGATTTGCTTTTTGTGCAGTTGAGCAAAATTTCATGTAATTTTGCTGAAATGTTTTTAATTACACAAAAGCTAAACAAATGAAGTTCGTGCACCCCTACTCTTGACTAAGGATGTTGGTTGTGTGAATGTATGATGGTGAATGTGTTGATGTTTGATGTTGGTTGTGTAGCCATATGATTTTAGGTGTGGTGAGGTATAATGGTTGGTGTGTTGAATTATTAAGGTGGGTGTGTAGATGGAAAATTGTAGCTTTGTTGGCGTATGATCGTGGATGTGATATCACATAACATATGGTGGTAGAGATGCTGGCACCTGGAGGTGCTTGGGTGGAGGTATGCTTATGATTGTGTAGATCTATATTGTTGCTTGTGTTACCATCTGATGATGGATGTTTTTGGTTACATGTATGTATGACAGTGGTTTTGCTGGCATATGATGATATATGTGTTGACATATGACAAATGGCGTCAAATACTGGATGTGTTGAGATAGATGATTGGTGTGTTGTCATACCATTTTGGTTATGCTAATGTATAGTGTTGATATACAATCTTGGTTGTGTGGATGTGTGGTGGTGAGTGTATTGTGCATGATGATGGTTGTGTCTACAAATGAGGAGGGTATTGGTTATGTAGACATTTGTATGATGTTAGTTGTGTGGAAACCTGATTTCCCTAGCCTATTGCAGCCCATCAGATGCCCTACCTTGTGCCTGGTGCCCCTATGTAACCCTGTTTGCCGCCTCTTTCACCCCAATCATCTGCAGCCATTCTTTGTGATGCCTTGTCTCATCCCTATAACCCCTGTGTACCCTCAGCCTCCACTGAATTATTTTTTTGTGCCACATCAACTTGCTGCTCTTCTGCATGCTACCCCACTATACGTTCTATGTGCTGTCCTGAGGCGCTCTAAGTGCCTTCCTGTGTACCTTTGGAAAGCTCTACAGCTCCCAGTGTACCTCCTGCAGGACATCAGTTTATTGCTCTACCTCTGCCATGCAACTTCTATATTTCCACCTGCCTGCTGCAAACCCTCTGTTACCATAAGCTGGCCTCTATATGTAACCGCACCCTACAGCCTTACTCTGTGCCACTTACCCCTTGTGCCCCTTTTGCCACTAACATGTAACATTGGTGAAGTCAATCAGTCTAGCATATAAGCAAACAAAAATAAGCTAGACTTGTTGGCATAGCCTACACTGTTTAATAAAACTCTCTTGTGCTGTGCAGTATCATTGGAAGAGATTTTTCTTTTTAATTGATTCATACACCAAGCTCAGTTTTATAAAACACTCTTTCTTTATTTTTGCAAACTTTAGGACTGATTCACAAAGGTAAACTTACACTTTTATGTAAGTTTACTACTTTCCAGTATTCACAAACTATGTGTGGAGCTTTATGACTCTGCATTCTCTATACTTATTGTGTGCAGAGTTCTCCCCCCAAATGCGGAGTCTCTTGATGCAGAGAACTCTGCACAGATAAGTATACTGAGGGCAGAGTTGTAAAACTCAGCACTTATTTAGTGAATATTGAAAAGCAGTAAGGTTGCACAAAGGTGTAAGTGAATCAGGACCCTGGTGTGATAAAGTGGTTTGATGATTGGACTGGTTTGGTGTCCACCCCAAAAATTCAATAAGGGTAACCAGATATATGACCTAGACGCAATTTGAGGCTGATCGTGATGGAGAGTGGATCGGATATAACAAGAATATTGGCCCTGCTTGGGCCTGCAAGTAGGGACGTTTGAACAAGTTTCTAAATACCAATCTGAGAAGGGACTTTGTCATTTCTCTATGGAAAATCGTTTTACCACGTAGGACAAAACTGGGAGCCAATCCGATGCTGTGAAATTGCCGGTCCTATACTTTTTGCGATCAGTTTACCCTGAAGGTCTGGAGCAAATGTCTTCAAAATGTTCCCAAAGTTCTTTTGGTGCCCAAACAACCTCAGGAGTATACTTCCAAGGCCATCAGGAGCTCAGGAAAGCACTTAGACTCTCAGGGTAATAGGCAAAGGACAACAGCAAAGTCCACTCAAGGTTCAGTTGCAAATAGTCAGCTGGTATTCTTCACAGGAAACACTCCTCTTCAGTTTTATGTTGTGAGCTGCCGAGGGGATCAGCCTTATATCTTCAACGATCTTTCTGTACTTGGATTTCAAGTGGATGGGCACCAACCATCAACATCCTCAGGTCTTTTACACAGTTGCCAAGTGCAGCAGGTTCAGTCCACCTGGTATCCTTTTTTAGGCTTAGAAGTGTTCTGAGGATGGATGGGATACGAGCCAGCTTTGTAGAGTTCAACAGCCTGTAGGTGTGGGACACCCTAAGGCACTCCTAGTTCCTCTTGACCAATTGAGTAAAGTTTCCCACGTCTTGACCTACCTATTTTTGCAGTAGTTTCTGTTTGATTGACTGCAAAGAGGCCCAAAATACCATTTGTCAGGACCTTTTCAAATGGCAAAAGTCTCTGGCCACACTAAGGGACCGATTCCGATCTCGCTCGGAAAGCTCTCCGTACGACTCGGATCCGGAGGGCTTTACGAGCGAGACATGCTCCGGGAGTCCGAACGAGCGAGTATGATGCAGCCGAATGCTTACGGACTCGGTTCGCTCAGACTCCCATTGGACTCTATGGGAGCCTGTGTACAGACGTGTACACAGGCACCCATAGCAGAAAAGGGGTGGGTGGGGAAAAGCATGCACACTGTGGCGGGCACCCCATGGTGCCCGCTGCACTGTACATGCTTGGATCGGGGACACCCATGGGCACCCCCCCGTGATAGATTCGGAGGGCCCTGGGTGAAGGGGGGCCTGGTACGGCCCCCTGAAGTACGCTTCCGACATCCTTTCGTCTCGCTGAGACCGAGGCGAACCGGCTGTCCGAATCGTGCATCGTACTTGCTAGTTCGGACATCGGCTCCATTGCGCGGCATGATTCGTCTACAAAGAGATGTACGGAGCGGTTCGGGTCCGAAAACAATTCGGTCGGCGCTTACGCAATCTTCCCATCGTACTTGGTCGTTCGGACTTTTGTATGATTTGGTCGTAAACAAGGGCTACGGATCAGGTCCGGTAAAGCCAAATTCGATTCGGAGGCCTTCCGAGCGAGATCGGAATCAGGCTCAAAATGTGAGCTCTGAGGCCTGTGGGTGTGTATGGGGAGTGTACTTTGGAAATCCCTAGGGGCAGATTTACAAGTACGGGCGCATCTCTGCAAATCAGCAGGGATGCGGCAGAATAGATGCGAGACGCAATTCTCCCCTTGCGCCACCACGGATGCTTCGCATTTACAATGCGGCGCACCGTGGTGCAAGGATAGGCAGATGCATGTCGCATCTTGTGGCGTAAGGGCGGCGCATTGCTGGAGTCGTGTCGCAAGTGCGGCGCAACTCCAGCAATGCTCATGGGCCGCCCATACTTAATGTGGTGCATCACTCCTTACGCCTGCTTCAAGCAGGCGTAAGTGTTTGACGCAGCGGCGTCATAAAACTGACTCAGTGAACTCTTGTAGATTTCACTGCATCACTTTTACGAGGCTTTCCTGCGATGGAATGCCCACCCTGCGACGGAACGCCCACATTAAACCTGACGCAGGTTTCATGTGGCGCAGGGCTTTACAATGTGACGCATCTCCCTAGATGCGTCACGTTGTAAATAAGTCGCAACGTGGCGCATGGTTTACGCCGCCGCTGCGTCACAGATGTGACGCAACGGCGGCGCAAATGTGTCGCAAGGGGCTAGTAAATCTGCCCCCTAGTGTCCTCCCACATCTAACACTAAAATCCAATTTGAAGCAGATACTGTACCTGCAACAAAAATAAACCCAGAGTCAGAAGTCTGGTAGGACAAAAGCAGAGTGCTTTAGTACCTAGACATGTGGTACACATGAATTGTCCTAGCATCCTGTTTGCTCCTTTTTCAGGGTACAAAACATTTACATGTACTTTAGATAGACCTGTTATGCAGAATTTGATACTTGGGTGACAACAGGAGGGGCACAGCCACAACCCTGCATATTCTATTGAGCACTGAGGAGTCATCCCTGCCCATTCAGGTCAGCCTATTGTGTATTCCTGGAAGGAAATTCACACCTCATTCAAGGCTGAGCACTGACTGTGAGTAGCTGGAGAATTTATGCAAATTAGGTTCCTGGAAGCTCAGGCAGATAAATGGCAACTTTCTAAAAGTTACTTTACCCTAATATTTATTAAAAATCTAAATTCACAAATTGCAGCTGTTAGACCTTTCAGCCTTAGGGGGGTCTTCCCACAAACATTTCGCTTTCATCCTCACATTTTTTCTGACCTCATTTATTTTGGATTTAGGACTCTGTGGACCTTACCCCTGCTGACCAGCACTAACATGCTTGTGCTCTGTCCTCTAAATATGGTAAAAGTGGCTTATACCCAATTGGCACATTTTACTTTGTTAATGTTGAAAAAGTCAATGTCGATGTACACAATGATACATTTATTCATAAAAACAAAATTGAATTACTGTTGCCGAAACTCAGAAATACGTGGTCAGGCAGGACGTGCGACCTAGGACTCCGGCAGCTGTTTGACAGATCACAGGTGGGGCGGCAAGTAACCAGCAGAACAAGTGCACAAACAGGAAAAACCCTGATTAATCCCACAGATAGGCAATGACACCACAATGGTCTGGGGAGATAGGTGCACATGGCTGGATGGGTGCACGTTCCCAAAACACCATAATGTTAGATGCCACATGAAGTTAGAAACTCTCAGCCAATCAGGACACAACACACACAGTGATCACTCGCTTCCCATGTGGGACATCTAGACACGCTACTCAATGTCCATGCAAGTTTGAGACCCACCTACAATTGTTATCAGGTGGGAATAATGTATGACTCCATGACTAGGCAAACATTCCTTGTCCTAAAAAGGATCTATGAATTGTTTATGATGCTCCAAGAAATGTATATAATGGTGCTCAGATTTATTGTACTTTGAGACAGTCCTCAGACCCCGGCTCTGCAACTGTTCTTCCAGCCAAAGTGTTTGATTAAATTAACTGTTCCTGTTTTGCCAAATGCCTCTTATCTCTGTTTTTTCAAGGTAAATTCACATTAGAGCAACATTTTGGTGAGCCAGATAGGAGAGATTGGTGCTTCAAACCCAACTGCAGCCAGAGGAAAGGACCCCGCCCAGACAGATTCACATCTGCACAGGAAGGAAGGTGAGAAGACCCCACAATTGATTGAAAGCCCTGCTGAATCCGCAGGGCAGAGGTCTGTCCTGAAGTCACCGTCAAGTGGGTAAGAGACTACATCTGATCCTTAGTCCCAGCATTTGGCATATGGCAAACTGGGAATAAGTGCAAAAATGTAACCTGAGCGCACTGCCACTGACAGAAATCTGACATATTGCCCACTTTATGTGTCCAAACTGAGTAGTCGCAAGGCGGCCTTGAAGACGATCCTGCAGAGGTCACCTTTTTTCGATAGTGAACACACTACACAAGGTGAAGGTTGTTAATCGCTTGGAATGCTGGGCTTAACACAGTCGGTGCGCTTGTCCCATGGGTTTGATACAGGGGTGAAGCCTCACCGCTTGGACCATTGGGCATAATACAGATGATACAAATGGGCCCTGGGTGTGTTATAGGGCCAGTACCTCAATCTTATTTTTTAATCTAAAGGGTTTTCTTAGTGCTACTGGTTTCTTAACACTGGTCTGAGGTGTTGCCCTGTTCAGATAGGCTTAGGGCATTGAAATCCACACAGGACTTTCTTTGATTATTGGACTGCAGCGGGGATCTCTACCTGAAAGGAAATGCAGAAATGAACCTTATTTGCTTTGGTTTATCTGTAGCTTGGCTGCTACCAGTAAAATAAAGGGGGACCGAGGTTGCCCGCCCCATTGAGTGCTGAGTGGGTATATTTTTGGGTATTTGGGAGTGTTCTCAATATATGATGTTACCTTTGGTGGGAATGCTACAGGACTTTGATAATACACATTGTCACTCTTTTATCATTTACTGGGCCCCTTACAGATATTCACTTAACTTAACCTCATTTTTCCATGCCTATTTGTGTTTTTCATGTTAAATTTAATAACCGTAAAAATATTGGACTAAATTACTATTGTTGCTAATTCAGGCTCTCCACCAAGACCCAATGGTTTTGCTTAGCAATTATCAAGTTGTTGCAAAGCAAGATGCCATCCATGACTTGATGAACTCAGTTGTTTTATTCACCATAAGCCACACCAACCATCCAGGGCAGCTTGCAGGCTCAAACTGACGCTGCAGAACTCACCTGATTTCAATGTTCTCTTCTATATACTACCATTCTGAAAGCTACATCCAATAGTATAAAGGAATCCACAACACATCCTTTTCCCTAAAAAATCCTGGCTAACTTATAACAAGTATGCAAGAAAGCAAATAGACAATACAAAAAAATAGAACAGCAAATGTAATAGTATATACTAAACAGCTAAGTCAGTTGTACCAAAACAAAATTGCAGAACTTCAGAATGGAACAATGCACTCCTCAAGAAACATAATTTTTCCACCATACTTGTCTGCGATGCTGTGTGTTTCTCCTGTTATCATGACAAGGTACGTCAAATCTTTGGTCATCATTTGCAGGAACAATACCCATAGCGTTGTCAGCATTGGTAACATCATGCCACCTCAGCCCCCTTGACATACTCCACACATCACCATTGTCTAAAACTAAAACATTAATCTTGACCATACAAATCACAAAAGGTCTCATGAATTTAGACCTGTCCTTCCTTACATGGCCCGGTTTTGCAATCAGCACTTTATCACCCACACACCATTGTGGATTAGTAACGCTGTTCTTGTCGTCATATCTTAATCTGTACTTATCCTGGTAACTTCTCCTTAACACAGAAAGGTTGTTCATGTCCCCCCAGGATCTTCTCTCTGAATGAGGGCATCCATCTATACCGGATTCATCTTTGTATAACCAATTTTGCCCTCAAAAGCATAAAAGGGGATACCGACGTTATGGAATTTGGGGGGATATTCTCAAGAACGTGAGATAATTATCGCAAAATTAGCTTAACGCAACTTTGCACATCGCAGTCCATCGCGGGAAAATAACACCGTGTTAACGTTGTATGCTCAACCCGTCGGCACCATACGATAGTCTCACGACAACGCGCCAAATAACCGCGTTAAAATTAATGCGACGCCGAAAAAACGCGAAACACGAACGCGAAAAAAGTTGCGATGTGGCCAACCGCGATAAAAAAATCTGCGATAACCAGCGACAGGCCTGCAATTCCCAAGCGTCATGTGGGAAAATGCACTATAAAAGCACCTAAAAACCCAAACAAAATAATTCAAACTGCGTAGCACCATGGAGGAACCCGGAGCAAGTACAGAGGACGACCAGAACCCCACAAGCCCCCAGGAGGACCAGCCTGGGACCTCGGGGTCACGGAAGGGCAAGGAGAAGAAGATGAGGAAGACGAGGTTCAGTCCGCAGGAAAACAGGAATATCATCACGGAGGTGATAGAACACCACCAACAACTGTTCGTCACCTCCAACGTGCCATTGGCAAATAAAAATGCAATATGGCAGTCCATCCTAGACAAGGTGAATGCAGTCAGAGTGAGGAAGAGGACAATTGGAGAGGTCAAGAGACGCTGGAATGATGCGAAGCGCAAAACCAAGAAGAAACTCGCTGACAACCATCAGGCAGCAATGCAGACTGGAAGTGGCAGTCCAGCAGAACACCAGGAGCTGGATGAGATGGAGGAAATGGTGGCCACAGTCATCAGTGGGGAGATGGTGGCAGGAGTTGGTGGTCCGGACACTGCTCGACATGACCTGACACAACAGCACCAGGGTGAGTACTGAACAGGGACTGGGGGGACGGGGGGAGATGGGCACAATGGCACACATGCACAATTAAGTAGAGCACACTGCACACCCACAATGACTCTGGATCATGTCACTGATCCACTTGGCACACTGCAGCACACATACAAACAGCAGGTAGGCCCCCTTCCACTATGGGCACAAAGGGGTCCCTCCCCACACCGCACCAATCTCACAACCAACCCATGCACACGTGTTAAAACCAGCAAAGCTGCGTGTCTGTGAGCCATACTGACACTGCATGATGAACAGCATGGCTGCAGTCCAATTATCATGACATGGTGCATGCCACGACACTGAGGTGGCTGAGTGTGGAACACATCCGTAAAGGAGCAGGTCACACTCTGACACATCCACGTGCACAAACAACCCCTGACGTCAACAACACATCTGTGGATAAACCATGCCCAAGAGTCCAAAATTTGACCTAGACCCAAAATTAGCCAAGTCTGCAACATCTCAGCACTGTAGAAGCACAGAAGTCAAAGGCACACCGCCTCAAAGGGATAAGGGGCAGCAAAATCACAGCTGCAGGGGCGACTCTCCCACAATGCAGCACACACACATAGCAATAACAGCACATCATCATTAACGACAATGTGGTACAAAGGGCAACACTCTCACTACAGAACAGAGGACACAACTGGTTCCGCTTGTGCATAGAAACTGGCCAATCACACCTGGCATAGCAGGAAACTGTGAGATGATAATGCATGTGTACAACCTCACATATGTGATGTAGTTCAAATGTCCACTGTCCCGCATCAAATAGTCAGTTCCTCCCAAACAGTCACAATGTACATTGTCATGCAGTCTGTATGTAAACTTGAACAATGCGTCAACATACATGTCAACAGAATGTTAAAATGCAATTCCCCTTCACATTGCAGAGGGACAATCAACACCTCCTGCAGAGCAGACCAGACAACTCATCAGTGATGATGAAGAGGACCTCCACAGCTTCGACACCGACGCCCTACAACAACAGCTCATGGACAGCTATGGCAACCCACCTCCAGGAGCAGGGCAGCCCAGCTGCATCGAGGAGACCCCACCCCCTGCACAGACCACACAGCAGGAAGCACCCACCACCACGGCTGGCTCCCAACACCTCACCGAAGAACACATCGCATTCCAAGGCCATGTGTTAGACTGCCAGAAGGAGGTGGCTGAACAGGTGCAGGTGGGGTTCGACTTCATGGCAGCCAAACTAGATGACTTACGCGGGTGTCTAAGTCCCACCAGGGACCACTTACACTCCCTAACAGACACCCACAGTTTGCTCCATGATGTCCAACAATCCATGCCCGACATCGCTGGAGTCATGACTCTGAGAGGAGAACAACTGTGTAGTCAGAGTGGCCTCAGCGATGTCAGCCGAGAGTTGGCACAGATGCTGAGGATAATGGAGAACATGGAGCGGATGCATGCGGAAAGAATGGCTGCCACGGATGCACACCAGCGAAAAGTTGTTGGGATCTTCCATGCACTGCAGATCCTCATCATCGCATTGCTGCCACTAAGGCAATGCTGCTGGTACTTCTACACACACATCTCCGGCCCCTGATGTGTCAGTGGCACACAGTGCTGCAGACCAAACATCAGCACCCACATGTCAGACAGATGACATAGAGGACGAAGATGCGGGTGATTCCACCTTTGTAGTAAGAAGGAGCCAGAAGCATTCTTCTCCGCCACATGCCCTGTTTCAGCTTGGTTCTGCCCTCTGCATCATGCCCTGTAACAACACCTCCCACTGTCCCCCGAAACACTCTGCGACACTCACCTTGGACCTCGACATGGACTGCCATATTTTGTTTGCTTACCAATGACAGAGCAATCAGACTGCGGTCTGTACTCTTCCTCTTCCGATGTACTTGTCAATCCCTAAATGACTCTGGCTGGCCCTCCACTGGGCTACAATGTAATGTGGGGTTTGCATGGCCATGTACTGCTCCAGGTCCGACACTCCACCGAATATGAATAAATCATTCAAATTCACACAGATGTGTCATGTCCATAATCGATCAAGTATGAAAGTATGGATGAATGTAAGGACATTGATTGCCCAAAAAGGTACACCCTGGGAAATGAAAGCAATGCGCATGTTTGACAATGACACAGGTAGGAAGTGAGATGACTGGGAATGTGTGCACTAGCTGTGGCCTCATTGCTCTGAAACAACAATTGCGCAATTTCTCAACTTTGCCCCACGCAATGTTAGAAATAGGGCTGGGTATGAAATGTCAAAGTCGTTGGCAGGCCTAAAGTAGTGTCCCCATCACATTTGACAACAGAATATCTCTTCGCATACCTACTCACACTCAACTGGGTGGACACAGCCTGTAGTGATGGATCACATTGATCCACATGGCAAGAATATTGGCACCATACTCACATTGATGAAGACACGTAAGGGCACAGGTCTATCCGCAACTATCCCAACCACTATGTCTGGCTCACAGAGGTGGAGCTGGCAATAGGGACTCACCCCTAAGTGAAATGCATCAGTCAGTCCCTCCCTGTGTACGGACAATGCTCATTGAGGCACACGATTTGTCATTCTAATCAACACTCATCACAGTTGAACACTAGTGGAGTTGTGTAGACTCTATTAGCATGTGCGTGTCAGTACGGGCAAGATAAGGGCCACAACATGCAGACCAATTTATCAGACACTAACAGGCAGCATTCGGTCATGGTACAGTTCCACGTGACAGGCGTTGTGCATGCGCCCGGGATGTTCTGCCATTGCGTTGGTGGCTCTCGTAGAACCGGCACTCTTCTGACCTGCGGCAGTTATGTGGATGATATGCCACAGCTCGGAGCAATGAGTCGTATGTGTGTGCAATGTTTGGACGTATGGGTTGTTGTGTACGTAAGTGTCAAGGGCATTCCATGCAAGAGTACCTCGAGCACTTCTGTGTGTGGGGTGTGGATACGTTGGTCTTTCATTAGCGCTGTGCGTAGTGTGAGAGTCGTCATCATCTGCTATGGTATCTCTCTCAGGGGGTGCCTGCCGCATGCAAGACCAAGGTCGGAGGTGCAGATGTCCTTCCGCTTTATGTATTGAGACAAAGGAGCTTTCATCCCTAATGTTAGTCTGACTACTGCTTGCATTCTGGGAATGTGATGTGGCTGTCGTGCTGCAATTGAGGCTAGGCCTTAGGCTTATGGTGCACCACTAGCGATACACACACAACAGTTGGCATGCATGAGCCAAGAGCCCGAGTGGCCTTGCGCTCCTTGTACAATCTCTTCGTGCGCGGCCGCCCTCCGGGTGCATGCAACAATGCAACATTGTCGATTGCGGGCCGTGTGGCGCAGACACTGCAACAGAGACACACGCATCAGTTGATTTCCTGTTCAGCCTAGAAATGAACCACACCCAGAGCCCAGGGATGATTATTCTCACCCCTACACTGGCCTGGCGTACGCTGACCCAGCCCACTCGGCTTACGTATAAAGGGGGGGGGGGCGACGCTACATGTCCCAGTTCTTTCCCACTGCCGGAGATGACATGGCTGCGTCCTCCTGGCATATCACGAGACTCAATCATAAAGGGTCCATGACTTGCGTTGCACAGAGTTGGTGGCACCGGATACACTGCGGCCGGCACTGGCCTACCGCCACGGGACAGTGACTTTCGGTGCACTGAGGAAGGGGCACCTTAAGTGCTGAGCGGGTGTGCAGCCTGCGATGATGCACCGTCCTGGTGGTCCGGACTGGTAAGGATTTGTGTGAGCCCTGCTGGACCGCAGTGTAGGCCTGAGCCAGCGGGCAGCACAGGCCTACCGCCACATGGCGTTGCCTCGCGGTTCACAGAGTTAGTGGCACCTATAGAGCTGAGCGGGTGTGCAGCCTGCGATGATGCCGTGTGCACTGATATGATCTCTGCCATTGCGAAATCAAGACCCAGAATCACGTGTGTGACCTGGTAGCCCGCTGGGCAGGGCTGCATGATGTGGAGGCTGCCAAGGTCACAGGCCCCGGGCTTGGAGCTTGCACCGGCACGTGGTGGGCCCTCTTGGAGACACGCTGGTGGCGGAAGGTGAGTAGTGAGGCCTGGATGCGCAGGGGCGGGTAAACACCGCTGGGCGGCGGGAGGGGCTGGGGTGCAGCAGCCTGTGTGCACAGGGGCGTCCAAGCAATGATGGCGTGTGCAATGATATGAACTCTGCCATTCATAAATCTGGACTCTGTTTCAGATAAGGGACCTGGTGGACTGCAGTGTATACTGGCACGTGGTTGGAGACACACCGGTGGCAGCAGGTGAGCAGTGAGGCCTGGGTCCGCAGTGTCGGCACTCTCTCTCCCTCTCCCTCTCTTCCTTTCACTGTCTCTCTCTCTTCCTCTGTTACTCTCTCTCTCCTTCTCTCTCTCTTCCTTTCACTGTCTCTCTCTCTCTTCCTCTGTTTCTCTCTCTCTCTCCTTCTCTCCCCCATTCTCTCTCTTTCTCTCTCTCCCTCTCTTTCACTCTCTCTCTCTCTCCCTTTCTTTCTCTCTCTCTTTCTCTCTCTCTCTGTCCTTTGATGAGCGCATGACACACCTTCTTATCTTGAATTTTGTGTTGCAGGCTGTGTCTTACAGATTGCCCAGAGAAGACCCGCCATGACTCTTCCGAATAGTTGTTTTGAGTTCAATTTGAATAAAATAATTTGTTTGGAAATTCAAAGATGAATGAATGATTCCCCTTTTTATGACCACACATGAATGTTAATTGTTGTACTTGTGCGACATCAGTCGAATTTTTTTGTTCATGATTTTGTAAAGTTGATGTAAAATATCTTTGTCCGGGTTAGGGCCCGGGGGGTTCTGGGGGGGTGGCGGTGGGTGTTGTGGCCCTCTTGGGGCTCCGAGCTGCATGATCAGTAGCTCCATGGCATCTGTTGTTCTTCAGGTGTGGCTCTGGTCTGGGCTCCCTTTTGTGGTGAAGGTTGTCGTCCGACTTAACACCAGGTAAGAGCAGGTGTTAAATCCCTGCTGCTAATGTGCCTTATTGCCTGTTTTGGGATCTTATCGCCGATCTGGCTGGTCGTAGGGAATATTGCGAAGTGGTGTTTTTGCGGCTTTTTGCACAGGAACGCCTACTCTGCATCTCATTAGCGTTAGTTGCCGGTATCATCCGTGGCGATGTTTTTTGCGGCTGCTATCGCAGGAATACTGGCGATATCGGCTGTTAGCACCAGCTTGTGAATGGGGCGATAAATCTATCGCCACTTTGGCTGCGATAAAGTGCCACTAACTCTCGGTAAGTCCTTGAGAATATGCCCCTTGGAGTATTGCTATGTACCCACCACATTTCTGAAAGAACATCTGTCAAAGGTGTCTTGTTCTCAAACGGCCTCTTAGCACAAGATTGAACCATTCTGTTCATGCATCTAGCAAGGCCATTAGCTTAGGGCAAAAACAACACTGTTTTCCAATGGACAATGGAATACCCATTAAAAAATTCTTGCATTTCTTGGGACGTAAGTTGGACCTCATTGTCTGTAATAAGATGATTGGTGATGCCTTCCTGTGAATACTGTACCCATACAAATTTAATCACCACCTTGGTATCCAGTGACCCTACACACTTCGTCATCACCCACTTTGAGGAGTAATCCACCAATAACATTACATAGCATTTACTGGCATGTAAAAGCACAAAAGGTCCCATAAAATTCAACCCCAATTTCTTTCAAGGTGTTTCAGGAATCTCAATAGATGACAGTGGTGTCTTTATTAGTACTTTGTTTTTATCATTTTGAGCACATAGAACAAAATCTTTGACAACAGTCTTTACATCTAGGTCGAATCCAGGCCAGCAGTATGTCTCTCTAACCCCTCATTTTGTGAGATTTCTGCCGAGATGGCCCTCATATCCCAAATTAATCACTTTATCTCTCAATCTCTCACTCTCATCCCTCTGAAGAGTTGTTCATCCATAGCATTCAACTCTTCTCTCACAGTCCAGAATACCTTCAAAGAATCAGGGATATTTTTGTACTCCAGCCACCCTCTCACAACAAAATCTTCAAGAGTTTTTCTTTCATCATCTTCCTCCCTTGCTAATTTTCACTCCTCTTCAGAGATTGCCTTTTCATGCACCCAACCAACCAAATTGATGTCAGGAACTTCATCTCCTCCTTCAATGGGCAAGCATGAAAGAAAATCTGCCACTTTATTCCTGATCCTCTATATGTATTCCAATGGAAAATTAAATTTAGTCAAACATTCCACCCATATTTTAATTCTTGATATAATCTCCTTGCACTTTCTGGTGGAAATCATTTGAACAAGATGGCTATGAACAGTCTCAACCAATAAAGGCAGACACCCATAGATAAAATTTAAAGTGTTTGATTACCCATGCACACACCAATTCCTCTCTCTCGATGACAGAATAATGTTCCTCTGCACCTTTGAGGGTACATGAGGCAAAGGCAACCCCCTTTTCTTCACCATCCATGATTTGCGATAAAACTACCCTAACCCATTTAAACTTGCATCAGTTGTTAACGCTGTTTTTTTTAAAAACATCAAAGTGACCGAGCGTGGGCTTGCTACTGATGTTTCTTTCACAGATGAAAAAGCAGATGCACATGTCCAATCAAAGCTAACACCTTTTTTGAATAATGAATGATCAGGTTGCACCCCACTTGAAAAATTGGCAATGAATTTCGAATAGTATTCAGCCAATCCAAGGAACAATCTAACTTGGTCCTTGTCCAGTGGTTCTGGCTCTAACAATAGAGTCAACCAATTCTAACTTGGGTTTAATAACCCCCCTGAAATGGTATGCCGCAAGGAGGAGAGCGTGGTACTCCAAATCTGCATGTTTCCTTGTTCAACATAAGACCAGACATAGTCAATCTATTCAACACCTCTCTTAAATTGTTGTTGTGTTCTTTCATGTCACTTCCAAAAACAAGTATATAATCTTGGAAGAAGAGCACATGTGAGATTCCACACAATACTTTCTTTATAACCCTCTGCATGCAGGATGCTGCCAATGCTAACCTAAATGGCATTCTTAAAAAATGACAGGCTTTCAGTGGTGTGACAAAAGATGTCAGATCCCTGGACTCCTCATGTAACATAACCTGATGATAGTTGGCTAAAAGGTCTATGACACTGAAAAATTACGCCCCGCCAAGTCCCTACAAGGTCTCAGAAATGTTATGAAATGGTTGCAATCCACTCAGATATGTTTATTTAAATCCCTGAGATCCAAACACATCCTAATCTTTTTAATCCCATCCTTGGGCGCCAGTACTACCGATGCCAACCATTCTGAAGGCTTAATTTCCTCAATTACCCCTGTCTCCAACAGCTTGTAGAGCCCCCTTTGAGTGGCTCCAACATCAAATTGAGAACCTTCCTAACCTTGGGAAAGGAAGGTGTGGCATTATTTTTCACCATGATTTTGTGTTCAAAATCCTTCAAAAGGCATAATGTGTAGTTGAGAACCAGAGAAAATTTCTCATAAATATCCTGATGTTCAAAATCATTACTCACTAACATGATTTGGTGAAGTTCATTCTGGTTTAGCATAATACTCATGTCACATTGATGTCGCCTTCCCAACAAGTTGTCACCCCGCTTGGCAACATAAATCTTGCCAACTGTTTCTTTCCCTTGAAACTCTATCCTCACAGCAGTGTATCCAGAAACATCAATCTTCATACCACCATAACTTACTGGATTGATATCAGGTGGTGGCAGAGAAATTCCACTGTTCCCAAATTCTTTCTCCCAATTATTATCTCCAACCATTGTATATGGAGTACCTGAATCCACTAGAACCTTCATAGGTTTATCATCAAATTTGATGTAGCATTCAGGCATTTCTATGAGGCCATCATCAACTGCACATGCATCAGGTTTGACATTGAATACCATCCTACTCACACCGTCAGATACTGAATCCACACCAAGGTACTTATCACCCTTTCAGAAACGTGCATAGTGGCCTTTTTTCCCACACTTCCATTAACAGTTTGGGCTATTGGAAGAATAACCCGGATTACCACAGCAATAACATATCAATTTAAAATCCTTAAAGTCCTTATTTTTTGTGGTTAAGGATGTTCTTCCTTCAACATTCAGCTTGAGAACAGACTCACTTTCATTCATCCTCTGTGCAACCTCTGCAACTGAACTATCACGCGAACTACCCTCACTACCCATATCCAGCTGTTGGTACTCTTTATACTTTCCACTATGGAACAGCTTCACTTATTATTTTTTTTTTTTTTTTGTAAACAGATTTTATTAGGCATTTATAGTACAACAGTCAATATAGCATAATCTTTTGGTATAGGCATGTGTGTCAATACACAGTCATTGGTAGCAGTCATGCGGCTGACCACTGCTGTATCATGGTTTGTGTCCAGTCACTAGATTCTCAGTAGATCCATTTATAATCAATTCCAAAGCCCTCATTGATATGCCATGCAAGTTACCAAAAAGCAACCCCTCATCCTTAACTTTTTTAACAACCCCACCTACTCTACCCACCCCCCTCCCCCCAGGCGTGCCGTGAATTCCCATGCTCAGGAGACTTTCCCAGGTCTACTCTTTTATAATTTCCATCCCATTGGTGTGGTATCCATGGCCTCCAGTTAGCTGCCGATAGAGGAACATTACCGCACTATATCTCCCCCGTACCTCCTTCCATTGCAGTTTACCAACCCCTTACCTATGGGGCATCTCCATCACCCTCATCTGTAATGTCATTCAGCTGCTTAAGATGCAGCGTCAGAGCCTCCCAAGCCCTGGCTGCATCCAGCGTCTTCTCACACCCATTACGTCGAGCATCTCTAAGCCGTGCCGTTCGCTCACTGCCTGCCCAGCGCTCAAATTCCCTTCTCCACCTGCCTATATTAGGACCTCCTCTCGCCTTCCAATGGCTCGTGATATCCTGTTTCGCTAATAGCAGTCCCAAATCCTGAAACTTCCTAGTGACTTTGTTCTTGGCAGTGTGGGGAAATCTGTGGAGTAGGCAATATCCTGGATTCAAGTGCACCTCTTTTTCAGTAATGTCTGCGAACACCTCCGTCACTTCTCTCCAAAAATGCTCTATCTCTGGACAACTCCAAAACATGTGAAGGAACTCTGCACCTATTTCCCCACAGCTGGGGCAAGCCGCCGTTACCATATTAAAGTACTTGTTTAGGCGTCCAGGGGTGAGGTACGCTCTATGGAAGACGTAAAACTGTATCAGTTGGAATCTAGCATTCCTGGAAACCTTGCCAACCCTCTCCGTGAGCTCTGTCCACCCTTTGTCTTCTAATGGCTCTCCTATATCCTCCTCCCTCTTCCGCTGCAGCTCTTGAAGCGGCAGTAGCGTCGCCCTTGGAACAGCTTCACTTAGATCAGGGATTTTTGCTAACATATTTTTCTTGCACACACCACAATAGGCCTGGGCAGTGAACTCCGCTCTGTTCAAGGAGATTGCGGATTTTCCTGCACTCCGCACTCCACGGAGCTTGCGGAGTGCAGAAAGCTCCGCTCCGCGTAGCATAGCTGAGTTTTTTCCCCACTCGCGCTCGCCAACGGTAAGTTGGAGACCGGGAGCTGCCGCTTGGGTAGAATTTCTACCCGAGCATCAGGAAGATCAGCGTGAACGGCAGTTTGAGCCACACTCCGCCCTTTGCCGAACTCCGCTGAGGTTTTTTGTCACTTTGCGGAGTTCTGCATAGCCGAACTCTGCAAACTCCACCCAGGCCTAGTCTCTAATTAAGATACCAAAATCATATGTGCGTGCAAGTATCCGCAAGCATGCAATGTAATATCTGACACTCTCAGTTTTATCATGAGTCCTTGCAAATAATTTGTGTCTTTCCAAAACTATATTCAATCTGGAATCAAAATGTTTAGCCAACATCACAATGGACATCTCATAGATATCTCTTGATTCTCCTTCTGCATCACCAATAGCCATGGTTTCCAAACTGCCATAAATGTTCCTTCCTTCCACACGTAGATTATGTAGCAGAACTCCTTGTTTTCTAGCTGCCAAAAATTTCTCACCACCAATTGCCAATAGATAGGAATCAAAAAGATTTTTCCAGTGCTTTCATGGAAAAATGGTTCTCCCTTCTCTGAAAGAAAGGCAGTTGGCTGAGACATACTGCTCGCTGCCACAGTTGAAGCTGTACAAGTTAGTGTGAAAACTATTTTGTTGTCAGTCAACACATTTCACAAATAAAACTGTTGCCCTGGTTTCATGCAATTTATCAAATTTACCTCAAAATTATAAATATGAGTTGCTCCCGGAATCGACGTAAGCACACGTTGCCCTAATCATATCCAAATGTCTTCCAAGACAATATCCGAATGTAAATCCAGTTCTGCATTTTCCTTTGAATTTATAACGTCAACCCAATCCAAAATGGAGGTGTGGTGGTGCGTGATGATGTCAGTGCTTCACGTACATACAGTGTACCAGATTCCAAGCACGTACTGTGGAGAAAGTGCGCTGGCAGAGCAAACAGGCAAGAGAGGCACAAACTAGCGCACGCAGCTGTAAAAACGCTCGAACTACATGCGCAGTTGCCGTTACCATAACAGAAATGCTTGTTCACTACTAACACCTTTCTCTCATTGTGGTAAGCCTCCGCATACTAAATTGTCAACACATATATATTTACCAGTGAGTATTTCACGATTGTCTTTAATTCCTTTGTGGCTCAATGAAAGGGCTTGAAAGGTCATGTGGGTTCTGTCACAAAGAGAGGTTGGTGGCAATGCCTGTCTCCTCCCAGGAAGCTCATTGGTAGTGTTGCAAAGTGAGACACCATCCACAACTTGATGAACGCAAGTTGTTTTATACATCTTAAGTCACACCAACCGTTCAGGGCAACTTGCAGGCTCAAACTAACACTTCAGAACTCGCCTGAATTCAATGTTTTCTATTACATACTAATGATCCAGCGCAACCCTTAAATTCCTGAGTCAGGGACCAAAGGAAATCTCGTCATACATAAATTGCTTTACCAAACAACGGGACCCATCACACATTACCCATAAGTGATCCCTGAAGACGAGCGCTGGATTTGGGGGGTTTAATTTGTCAGTTTTATTAAGTACTATACTTCACATTAATAACATTTATATATGATTCTAACTATTCTTAATTTCAACTTCTTCTTCTTTTGTTCAATGGACCATTAGTTGAAGAGTTGATGGTGACTATGATTAACTAAACAGTTTAATATTTAACTAAATAACCACAGAGTCACTTCTTCGGTTAATGATTTATATTATTACATGCTCTTAAATTGATCATCAGTGCACACACAAGATTGCATATAAGAGAACAAATTATCAAGCAATGTAATTAAAATGAATCATTTGCATCGATATCAAAGCGTGCATAGGAATGGGGAAGAGAAGGTACAGCATAAATACTTGCAGAAATATACTTGCAAATTAAAGCAATCAAGGAGGGTGATACCCACCAAAGAATCAGGAAAACCACTTCCTTGGCTGACGTTGTGGCAAGAGTTCCCCAGAGATAGGCTCAGAGGACAAAGTTAACAGGACAGATGCAGCTAAGCTTGCCATAAACTAACTACTAAATTAATCTCCCAATTAATCTACTTTGATCTAATTCTCCTCGGATGCAATCTCCTCCCAAGCACTCCTGCAACGTTCTCGTACCTAAAGTGTTCTCTGGCTTTGTGCTGGTCTGCTCTCTCTGTCTTGGATCTGCCACTCCGGCCTGCACTGCTATACCGGACCGCACAGCCTCAGGTTCGACTGATCTCTCTCCGACCCTTCTCTCTCCGTCTCATCTGTTCTCTCGTCTCTTCTGTTCTGATCTGCTCTCGTCTGATCTCTCATCTGCGTCTCTTCTCCATCTGCTCTGACACACCCCTAAATGGGACATCAGTTATACCTTTCTGTCTAGCACACTATCTTACAATGTTGCAGTAACGGTAAAAACTTGGTCTGTGATTGGTTGTCATAATTCATACCATGGTCGCCCCATCCAGTTCTCATCAATAATCCATCTTATACCGGTTCTAACAAAGGAAGGATTTAAGACCAATATATTCGTATACCACTAGCATTCATAATTATACATTTTGTCACATTGTTCAATAGGATATCCGTTTCACATTCAAATTGCACGTAGTGATGGACGTTCCCACAGTCGCTGTCGCATCTTGGCACATAAACAATAGGACACAGGTCAACATGGCCTTCACACGGAATGCATCATCTGGTACACTCTGCAGTCTGCAAGCTGGCAACCCATCCTGGCGCATGCGCACTTCACACCGACCAGGCCAACCACATGCTGGTTTAAATGAGAGGCCATTTTCATGCAGGCCCAATCCCGTACTAAAGTAAACAAACACAAAAGAATATTAATTCGTGAAATAAAACCCATTATGTTTACCTCCCACCATACTAATGCCCTGTGTTAATTAAATTCTAGCAAAAGCTATTAATTTAAAGCAACCCTTTCGTTACTTGTGCACAACATGCAAAATGTGCAATGTACAACACAGCATAAACATGCAGTAGTACGGTTTTTCAATGCGCAAACCATTAATACGCACTCATGCCAACATGGTTTAGTATATTATGTAAAATGCGTTTGCCCCTTATGTAAATGTGGGCATTCAGAATTGATTAATTCGTGCAGTCAATACATTATTATGGGGTTACTTAATTTCATGAGGATGTATTTTACAAACCTCACTCCATCAATCCCCCTTTGATGGTTTTTCCATCATAAAATCCCAAAACATACGGTTTTTCAAGTTATATAGTTGTTATTTTGTCTTTTGACCCTTGCTCCTTACATTTTTCATATAATTTTTCTTTAAAACTTTCCATTTGTATCTCCTCTATCTCTCTTTCCCTTTCTTTATGTTCCTTACTTAATTTCCTTTCTTTCTTTCCTTTGTGACTTTTCTTCACACAAACATAGGTAATTCGTATCATGAGTATCATGGTAACTACAAAAACTATTGGCACTATTATTTTTCCTACTAATGAACTACCTATAGAAGAAAACCAATTGCTTATAGTAGAGAAACTCTTACTTAGTCTCTCCCAAACACCGTCAACCTCTAGTTGAGTTACTTCCTTATGCAAATCAGTGATATTCTGAATGTATCCTTCCAAATTCTTACTTTTGTCTGGAATGTAAGTACAACAATGTTGAACTTTCAGCATTCCACAGACTCCACCTTCTTTTGCCAACAATATATCAAGGGCAAGTCGATTTTGCATAACCATAGATCTCATGGCAATCATTTCAGTGTCAATCATCAAGAATCCTCCAGCAGTATCCGTTGATAAATGATCAACCACTGTGGACAATTGTCAAATTTTGTATGCATTCAGTGTAACTCCAACTCCAGGTATCAATGCTCCAAATATATCGCCTACGATTTCTGGAAAACTTTCTCTTTTTACACGGTTTAGTCCTTGCCTTACTTCATCGATTCCATTTGTACTTTTGTCTACATGATAGACTTTTGGAAAGACAATCCCAATATAACAAGTCCCATACCAGTGATCTGGCAGCCGATAATAGGCTTTCCTCCCACAGACATAATATATACCAGGCAAGACAGGGTCAGTTCCTCCCTTTAATCCTCAACCCCCAATAATTTTATAGGTATCTTCACATTCACTGGAACCGATGAAATAGTGGTTGTAATTAGTCTTCTCTAGGCCTGGGCGGTAAATTCCGTTCCACTCACGGAATTTGCGGATTTTGGGGAATTTCGCGTTCCGCGGAGCACGCGGAATTACCAAAAATTCTGTGATCCGCGGCTTCGCGGAATTTTTTGCTTGTTTGCGCTTTGAAAATGCGTGTTCGCGAGATATTTCTCCTCGAGCACGCAAACAGCGTTCGCGAACAGGAAAAAAGCATCGCGAACGGGCGGAACAAGCAATTCCGCGTGTTCGCGGAACTTTTGCGTGCTCGCGGAGATTTTTTACCGTTGGGCGGGGCTTTGCGTAGCGCGACTACGCAAATTCCGCCCACCCCTAGTCTTCTCCCTACGTAAGCATAATTTTCCCTTCTGCGACCAATCCAGAGCCATTGCAGCATAAATATCACTTTTGTCATAGTTGCCTTCTCTGAAAACCCAAGGTGGTGTTTTCAATTTCTCTTCAACAGCTTTTCTCTGAAACTTAGCCCTTCTTTCTTCTACCATCTCCAAAAAGATTTTCTCTTCCTTTTCCAATCTACATGTTAAGTTATTTTTATTAATGTATGCTATATTTAAATGCTTTGTTGTCAGGAAAAATTCTCCCATGGAATTTGCATGTGCTATCTTATTCAACTCAGGTACTACAGGGACTTTAGAAAAGATTGTATCTACATTGGAATAATAATAATCTAGTTTACATGTTCTATACAATAAACTTGATAAGACACTACAGGTCACACCATAAGTCAAAGGAAGGTGATGATAAGTCACACCTATGGAAACAGACAATGGTAACTGTAGACATACATAACAATCCCTCACATCCATTGTTTCCACATATTCGTAGAATAGTTTAGTGAAAACATTTGAGGAAAAATTTGTAACTGATCTATCATGATGCAAACTACTAGCGTCTTCCTGTTTCAAGTGAGTAATAGGAATTGGCTTACTGTCAGTGTCTACCCTTGGACCTGTCAAGTTGTTAGGACGAGATGTATCTTCTTTAATCAAATGTAAAGGTATTATAATTGTTAATATTATCCAAAATACTATCAGTATACAAAATAAACATAAACAAGCTTTATAACACCTACGCATAAAACTACATCTAGATATTGTTTCTTGTTTATCCGCCATAGTAATGTTAACCCTATAAAATTCTAAATGGATTTTCTAAATCTATCAAAAATTATGTTCTACAAAAATTTAAAATAAAAATGTAGTGTGTATCCCACACTTCAAAAGCTTTCTTCTTTACCCCTTCTTTTATTTGAACTAATCCAAATTTCAGGACGTCTTCAGAAACTTTTCTTCAGTTGTTAACGTGACACCTTAATTTGTTTACAGTCTCTTAAGGTGGATCTAAATCACTCTTTTCTTCTCGCTCGCTGTCAGTGCTGTTTCTTTCTTTGTTTAAATCTTCTTCTTCAATCTCTTCCAACACTATGTAAATCCAGTCAGGTGACCTGAACTTTTTGTTTGGTTTTCTCACTCTCTTTGGTCGCAGCACTGATTCGTCATCCGACTCTTCTTGCTTTATTTCACCTGAAACTTCCTTTATCTGTTCTAACTTGCTCTCGGGTCTTCCTTTTACCACTCTGTATTTCAGTCTTTTAACTCCACTTGGCCAATGATCATCTGTCTTTGCCCTTTTTGGTTGTACTTCTCCTTCTTCCTTGTTCAATTCGTACCTTCGTTTCTTTGCACCTACTTTAAGTTTGCTTTCTCCTTCTTTTTCTTCTTCTGTATTTCTTTCACTTATTTCTTCTCCATCCTTTTCCTCTTTATCGAGAAGTTGTCTTTATTCTTGTTCAACAGCAGTTTCTTCAGTCCCAGTAGCTGGTACCCACTTTACTTGACTTGTGCTAAGAAATTCTTCATCAAGCTGCTCTTCAGAGTCCTTTGGTTTAGGTTCACCAGTTTCAGAGTCTATTGCTCTAACCTCACCAATTTCTTGTGCTTCAGCCTCTGATTCAGAGCTTGTACTTGGGATCTCCAGATGCCGCTCTACTCGTGGTTCAAGTGGATTTGGGACTCGCTGAGTGTGACTGGCATGGATCCAATTTGGTAGGCCAGCACACTTTACTGCTGTGGTCGTCACCAATATGACCTGATAAGGTCCTTCCCAGCGGGGCTCTAGGCAAGTTTTTCTTCTATGCCTTTTCACGTGAACCCACTCACCAGGGCTCAGATCATGCGCTTGAGTCTGTTGTGTTGTGGTCGCATCTGCTCCAACCTGATGAAACACAGAATGTACTACATCAGCCAATCCTTTGCAATAGTCAAGGATGAGATTATCAGATATATTTATTAATTTGTTCGCAGGTACAAATGCTTGTCTCATTGCTCTTCCCATCAATATTTCATGCGGACTCAGTCCTGTCTTTTTGTCAGGAATGCTTCTGAGACTCATCAAAACTAGGGGTAAAGCATCAGGCCAATTCAGTGCTGTGGATCTACACACTTTCCCTAACCTGCTCTTGATTGTGCCATTTATCTGCTCTACTATTCCAGAAGCCTCTGGACGATACGAACAATGAAGTTTTGGTTGAATGCTCACTGCCTCACAAATCAGTTTGATTGTTTCACTAGTGAAGTGTGTTCCTCTATCTGTTTCCATAGTGACCGGAAAACCATATCTAGGAATGTATTCCCTCAACAAAAGCTTTGCCACTGTCAGACTGTCATTTCTCCTTGTGGGATAAGCTTCTACCCATCGAGAAAACAAACACACAATCACTAACACATATTTGAGCTTGTTACATGGAGGCAACTCAATAAAATCAAGTTGTAATCTGGTAAAAAGACCTCCTGCCCTCCCTATTGTTCCCAGACTAACTATTGTCTTTCTTCCTGGGTTTTGCTGTTGGCACGTCAGGCATCTCTGACAAAGGCTCTCTGCAATAGTCCTGAACTTAGTATTAAACCACGTTTGTTTGAATGATCTGACCATGGCGTCTCGGCCAACATGTGTCACTCCATGGTACATCTTTGCTATATGAGAAAGTAAACTATCTGGCATGACTGGTCTTCCATCAATGTATACCCATACATCATCATCTTCTCGTCTCTTACATCCTGCCTTTTCCCATTCCTGTCTCTCTTCATCACCTGCCTCTTCCTGCAATTGTCTTACTTCATCCTAAGTTTCAATGGTGTTAGTAAACATAAGTTGACAAACCATATGTTCTTTTGCTTTTCCCCGATTTATGGAAGTCTCATTCTTTGCACAATATTGTGCTACTTGGTCAGCAAATCTGTTGCCTTGAGTCACATAATCATCTCCTGACTTATGTGCAGCACATTTGACCACTGCAATTCGTTTTGGCAATTGTAATGCTTCCAGCAATTCCTTTACAAATTGACTATTCCTGATGGGGGACCCGAAGAGGTCAGGAATCCCCTCTGCATCCATAATTCTCCAAAATCATGCACAATGCCAAAGCCATATTGACTATCAGTAATTATAGTCACTTTCTGACTTTTTCCCAATTTACAGGCTCGAATTAGAGCTATCAATTCAGCAACGTGTGCAGATTTTACCCCTTTTAGACAGGATGCTTCCAGGATTTCCGCTACAGTACAGACAACATAAGCAGAACTCAATACACCTGTTCCAGTTCGCAAACAAGAACCATCAACAAACATCACACGATCAGATTCCTCAAGAGGAACGTCTTTGATGTCAGGACGAGGCTTGGTACAAACTTCAGTCACATCTAAACAATCATGTTCAGCTTCATCCTTTACTTCTTCCTCCCAAACATCTGGCAATAGAGTAGAAGGATTCACATTTGTACATCTCACTATTGTCACATTTTCTGCTCCCAGAATCACTCTCTCATACCTAGTCAGCCGACTATAGGTGAGGTGCTGAGTCCGTGTTCTTGTTAAAAGGATCTCAACTGAATGTGGCACATACACTCTCACAGGATGACCCATTATGATCCCTTCACTCTGTTCCAGGCTCACACAAGTAGCAGCTACTGCTTTCAAACATCCAGGTAATGCGGCAGCCACTGAATCTAGAGTAGCTGAAAAGTATGCCACAGGTCGTCTTGACATTCCATGCCTTTGAGTTAAAACTGCAAGTGCACATCCATCTCTTTCACTGCAATACAATGCAAAATCCTTTGACTAATCAGGCATTCCCAATGCTGGAGCCTTACACAGACTGTCTTTCAGTTTAACAAAAGCATCCATACTTTATTCATCCAATTTAACTGGATCTTTCACATCATTCCTCGTCAACCTCTGTGGAGGTTTTGCCATCAGTGAAAATCCACTGATCCGCTGTCTGCAATATCCAACCACTCCCAAAAACATTCGCACTTCCCTTTGTGTCGTTGGCATTTTCATGTCCCTAATCAAATACGCTCTGATGTTACCTTTCTGACTCCCTTCTCAATCTTGTGACCTAAGTATTGGACATCTCATTGGCAGAATTGTAATTTCGCAGGGGACACTTTATGTCCACCTTCTGCCAAATGGTTCAGTAAAGCAACTGTGTCTGCAACACAGGCTTCTCGAGTCTTTGATGCCACCAGTAGGTCATCAATGTACTGAACCAAAACAGACTCTTCAGACATTCTCAAATCCTCCAAACACTTTTTCAATATCTGATTAAAAATTGAAGGACTCTCAGTATAGCCTTGAGGAACTCGGCACCATGCCAAAACACGATCTCCAAACCGGAAAGCAAATAAATACTGGCTATCTGGATGTAGGGGAATCGAAAAGAATGCATGACACAAATCAATAACTGTATACCACTCAGCATCATGTGGGATTTGGTATAGAATCACTGCTGGGTTTGGCACAACAGGACAACAAGGCACAACAATTTTGTTTACCTTTCTCAAATCTTGTACTATTCTATAAGTTCCATTTGGCTTTTTCAATCCCATAATAGGTGAATTACAAGGACTACTCATTAATTCTTTTAAAATTCCTTGTTCAATCATTTGATCAATTACAGGAGTTATTCCTGCTATAACTTCTGGCTTCATTTTATACTGTGGCGTATTTGGATAGTCAATACCATCTTTCACTGTGATTACAATCAGATCCACTTTCTTCATCAACCCAATCTCCTGTCCTGTGAAATCCCATACCTCTGAATTCCCTACCTTCATCAATTCTTCAGGCACACTTTTGTCTGTAAGAAGCGAATATAACTCATTCACTTCTGTTCCTTGCTTTGCTAGCACCATTTTAAACGCGACATCCTCATCAGGTGTCTGAAATGCAATACCATCCGGTGTGCAGTAAATTGTGCAATTCATCTTGCACAGCAAATCCCTTCCTAACAAATTCACTGGACTCGAGTCACACACTACAAACCGATGCATGTCTTTAAAGGGACCAATATGTACTTCAATTGGTTTAGTAACTGGAGTATTTATCTGTTTATTTGAGACTCCTACTACCTGGATAGTTTCTCCCGAGAGAGAGTTGTAGGTTTGGAATTTCTGCTGCTCTCACAGTAGAACGGGTAGCACCAGTGTCCACAAGAAAGGTGATATCATTACCTTCCACTTTTCCATCAACAAATGGACCTGACTGATCTACCTCTAGAGTAGCGCCAAGCACGCACACTTCCTCCCCCCTCAGGCACCGTTATTGATTCGATTCAACATCACTTCCATCACATTGCATCCAAAATTGGGGAATCACATTTGTGTTAGTATTTTTACCAACCTGGTCTCCTCCGTGGAACCCTGTATCCGCACTGTACCTTTGAGCATTTACACTATATAGTAATGGTGGTTGCGGGACCTGATATTGGGTAGTAACTACCTACTGCTGCGGTGTCTGTTGTACAACTATCTCACTCTGCACCTGTGGGGTTAAAATTTAATTTCCTCCATTAGTCCTTTGCACTGTTCTACACTCATTCTTTCAGTGTCCATACTTTCCGCACCCATGACAAGGAAATTCCTTTTTCGCCTCTTCTCTGCTCATTTGTCCTCTACCTCTACCTCCACTGGATTTTTGAGCATTCTGACTAACTCTTCCCATTTGATTTATAGCCTGAGAATTCAACTGAGTTTCCTGCTGCTCTGCTACCTTTACTTGTGCCCACATCATCTTTTCTTTTAATTTGCGATGGCGGGACTCAATGTCATCACTACAATACTTCGCATACCTCAAGATCTCATCGATCGTTTTGGCTTGCCAACACAACATATGCTGCTGTATCATCTGACTAATCTCAGGTCTTAATCCATACACAAACCTATACACAAAATGACCCATATCTTTGTCTCCAATATTCTCAAAACCACTGTACTGCTTAAAAACTTGTAATAACCTCTCATAATAGGCATGCACAGATTCTTTCGGCTCTTGGGTTGTTCTATCAATCTTTACCCAATCAGTTTCCTTAGGGGAAATTTTGCTTTTCAAGAAAGTAATCACTTGATGATACTTTTTCATCACCTCATCAGAAGGTGCTCCTGTTTTGGCATCTCTAGGATATTCATCTTTTGGCCAATCAACTGTAATCCTACATTCAGTCCATAAATCTGCAGGGACAACAATTTCAAATAATCCATCTAAATCCTTTAACAATACTTTCGATACTTTCACGAACCTCTCAACTTGTTTATACCATTCCACAGGTTTTTCTCTCAACCTGGGAAACTCATTGGTGAAAGACAATATGTCCTGTCTAGTCCACGGAACATGCACATAACCTCCTCCTGGAACTTCTCTCATGGGACATTCCAGAGCTACATTTTCTACTTCTCATACTGGACGCAAATGTATTTCTTTAGCAGCAAAATCTTCTTTCTTCCTTATCCATCTACCCTTCCATCTTTCCACGTCTCCCCATTTTCTCAAAACAACCATTAACTCTTTTATCTGCAATCGTCTACCAGACGTATTCATATTTTCTATATCCTTTTCAGTAAAATCCACTCTATGTGTCTTCGGCAACACCTTTGATCTTCCTATATCCATTCCTAACTCCTCTGCAGCTTCCACTAACCTTTCATGTAGATTTTTCGCTTTCCAAGTAATACTCTTACACAGATACATCAATTCATCATCTTGATAAGTCTTCAGCCTGTCTGGACTTATGGTCCCAATGATCATTTCTTCCAGAGCTACTCTCAACTTACATACATCTATAGGCTGTGGTTGTTTTTTTCTCCTTTGTAACCCTTTCACCCAATCATCTAATTCTCCAGTGGTTGGACCTATTTAAATCTCACTTCTGGGAATCTCATCCAACTCTATCCTTTTGGGCTGTAACTGCATTATTTCCCTAGGTGTTTCAATTATTGTTAAATTAGTTGGAGGTGTTGATCTAGTAACTGTAGTGGGCTGTTCACTTTGGACACTTACAGCATTAATTCTACTACTAGCTGATGTTATGGCACAATTTAATGCGACAGTTAAGGAAAGTTCATGGATAAGTCTATTTTCGAATACAGGTATTGCTGGACCTATAGTTACTGGCACAGTTATTGCATCTATTTTCATATTCATCTGATTCAATTTTTCAACTAATTCTTTAGTTTGTATGGCAAATTCTACTTCTCCTTCCTGCTCTACATCGCTTACAGTTGGAACTGGTGTCTTTTGAGGTGTCATTGGGGCTTCCATTGACGGTGCATTTGGCATCACAATCGCTGAATTCTCCTGATAAGGTGGTGGTCGTTTAACTAATATGTCATCCAGCAGCTCATCATCAGTTTCATTCGGGTTATAACCATAACTAAATTGCTCTAAATGTCTCTTTTTCTCCTTACATTTATTTCCTGCAGTCTCTCCTACCATTAAAACTGGATACAATCCTTCAGTTATCTCTCCATTTCTCCACCTCTTCATTCTATCTTCATGTCTTTCATCATGAAATCTTCCAAACATAAATCTATGAACTCTACCACCTCTGTATCTTTCTCTTTCATACATTCCATCTTCCCATTTTACTAGTGCTTCAAACTGTGTAGGTCTAGGTCTTGGGTCTAATGCCATCATCTTTTCTCTCAAGTTACATAATACTGCCAAATTAAAAGAACCATGCTCTGGAAAAGCTAGTATACCATCATTCTTCGTATATCCTACCCAATTTTCTAGCCAAATACATGTGTGATAACCATATTTTAACATCATATAAGACGCTGGTGTCTTTTGTGGAGGGATAGGAACTCCTTCTCTCGTTATTACTGGTTTGTCCTTTTTAAAGAATCTTTTAATTTTGACAAACAAAGTCAATTTCTCTTGTTTCGGTTGTTCGAAATACATTTTCGTTGCTAGTCAACAACTTTACTCGATACAAATCTTTGTCAACACAATCCACTATAATTCACCAATTGAACTCCTTTGCTTCCCTAACACCTGACCAATGTCAGCGCGACACACTCTAACTCTTCCAATCGGAGCTTTCTATGTCTCCACTATCTTGTCCAATTCCAGCGCGGCTCACACCAACGAGCCAATCTGAACTCACTCTGTCTTTACAGACTGACCACTGCCAGCGTGGCTTTCTGTGACGTCAGCCTCTCCTCCTGCTGCTGACCCTCCCTTTACAAAAATTATCGGCACTTTTCTAAGTCCGTTTTTCTTTACAATAACTTATTAGTCACAACATAAAACAATACCACACTGTCTGTTTACTAAATAGAGAGATAGTTTTTCACTCTCAAGAACATTCCTTCCAATACGGGCAAGTATAACAATTCCGCTATCCTTCCCTTCACCCAAGCTAGGAGAAGACCTGTTACTTCTTTAGGGATAAGGCCAAAATTTCACAAGAGGACCTTTTGTTGAAAAGGAGGTCTCACTACTCTTCCGGGGATAATGCCAAAGTTTCACAGGTGGACCCTTCGCTACTTCACTCTTCCTTTACATACACACTAAATAGTATCACTAATTCAAACAGACAATGCACCTATTCCCGTGTGATTTCACTTCTCACACTTTTCTTCTGCCTTATTTCAGGCTAACTTTTACTTTGCCGGCTTCCCAGATACCCTTCTGAACCTGTGTTCCAAAGACTACATAAAAAAACACGATACTAATTCATTTTACATAGAATGTTAAACATTTAATCAATAATCAATAAATCACCAAACTAATCAATAATAACCATCATTCTGCTACCAGAAAAACTGATCCAGCACAACCCCTAAATTCCTGAGTCAGGGACTAAAGGAAATCTCGTCATACATAAATTGCTTTACCAAACAACGGGGCCCATCACACATTACCCATAAATGATCCCTGAAGACGGGCGCTGGATTTGGGGGGTTTAATTTGTCAGTTTATTAAGTACTATACTTCACAATAATAACATTTATATATGATTCTAACTATTCGTAATTTCAACTTCTTCTTCTTTTGGTCGATGGACCATTAATTGAAGAGTTGATGGTGACTATGATTAACTAAACAGTTTAATATTTAAGTAAATAACCACAGAGTCACTTCTTCGGTTAATGATTTATATTATTAAATGCTCGTAAATTGATCATCAGTGCACACACAAGATTGCATATAAGAGAACAAATTATCAAGCAATGTAATTAAAATGAATCATTTGCATCGATATCAAAGCGTGCATAGGAATGTGGAAGAGAAGGTACAGCATAAATACTTGCAGAAATATACTTGCAAATTAAAGCAATCAAGGAGGGTGATACCAACCAAAGAATCAGGAAAACCACTTCCTTGGCCGAGGTTGTGGCAAGAGGTACCCAGAGATAGGCTCAGAGGACAAAGTTAACAGGACAGATGCAGCTAAGCTTGCCATAAACTAACTACTAAATTAATCTCCCAATTAATCTACTTTGATCTAATTCTCCTCGGACACAATCTCCTCCCAAGCACTCCCGCAATGTTCTCGTACCTAAAGTGTTCTCTGGCTTTGTGCTGGTCTGCTCTCTCTGTCTTGGATCTGCCACTCCGGCCTGCACTGCTATACCGGACCGCACAGCCTCAGGTTCGACTGATCTCTCTCCGACCCTTCTCTCTCCGTCTCATCTGTTCTCTCGTCTCTTCTGTTCTGATCTGCTCTCGTCTGATCTCTCATCTGCGTAACTTCTCCGTCTGCTCTGACACACCCCTAAATGGGACATCAGTTATACCTTTCTGTCTAGCACACTATCTTACAATGTTGCAGTATCGGTAAAAACTCGGTCTGTGATTGGTTGTCATAAATCATACTAGGGTCGCCCCATCCAGTTCTCATCACAAATCCATCTTATACCGGTTCTAACAAAGGAAGGATTTAAGACCAATACATTCGTATACCACTAGCATTCATAATTACACATTTTGTCACATTGTTCAATAGGATATTCGTTTCACATTCAAATTGCACGTAGTGATGGCCGTTCCCACAGTTGCTGTCGCATCTTGGCACATAAACAATAGGACACAGGTCAACATGGCCTTCACACGGATTGCATCATCTGGTACACTCTGCAGTCTGCCAGCAGGCAACCCATCCTGGCGCATGCGCACTTCACACCGACCAGGCCAACCACATGCTGGTTTAAACGAGAGGCCATTTTCATGCAGGCCCAATCCCGTACTAAAGTAAATAAACACAAACGAATATTAATTCGTGAAATAAAACCGATTATGTTTACCTCCCACCATAATAATGCCCTGTGTTAATTAAATTCTCGCAAAAGCTATTAATTTAAAGCAACCCTTTCGTTACTTGTGCACAACATGCAAAATGTGCAATGTACAACACAGCATAAACAGGCAGTAGTATGTTTTTTCAATGCGCAAACCATTAATACGCACTCATGCCAACATGGTTTAGTATATTATGTAAAATGCGTTTGCCCCTTATGTAAATGTGTGCATTCAGAGTTGATTAATTTAAGCAGTCAATACATTATTTTGGGGTTACTTAATTTCATGAGGATGTATTTTAGAAACCTCACTCCATCACTAACATTCAGAAAGCTACATCCAGTAGTATAAAGGAACCCATAACACAAGTGCATGACGAATTGTTGTGATATTTTGTTGACAAATATCTCAGAAGCACATGAACTGATAACTTTTAACAAGAGATCCTTTATTTAAGTAAAACGCTATAACTCTCCTACTATAGCTTAGATCACATACCCAGCTACTAAATAGCTAGTCTAAGAGCTGGTAACTGCTTGCTCACTTGATGAACTCTTAGACAAGAGAATGAATTGGAGAAATGGAAGGGTATCCAAGAGTGGATTTTTTGGTTTTGAAAGGTTATCAATGACGAATGTTTTTCTAGGCCCAAAATGAGGTCCTGTCTATATCCTCCAGTATTTACTTATTTCAACATCCTGAAACTTGTACTGCCACATGAGAGACTTCCTAGACTCTGCGGTACAGGCTGTGAAGTGCACAGAGCCAATCTTCCAGGGAGATATATTAGCTTAAATGTGTTATTGCTGGCTTTTTTCACATCCATTCTATTACTAAAGAATGTACTCACAAATCCATATATTTTTACTTTAAAACATCCATCTATGGGATTTCATTTTTATTTGAAACTTCCAACTTTATCTCAAAATATTGAAAAGCCTCAACGTGCTGGTTCTGCCCTTGTGAAAACTGTTATCCACCCATAACCCATTCTTTCCCTACAGTTAAGTATTTATTGCTATCAAGACAATAAGGACTACAGATGTTTATGTGTAACACACCATGCATATGGGCAAAAATAGTCTTACAGGGATTATAGTAATCACTGGATGTGTGGAAAAGAGATGCATTAAAATACAGTCTTAAACTAGAGAATCAGTGCTCAAATTCCTGAGATAAGAAGATGAGAGAGGTAATAATTCAAATCTATGTTTTAATTTCTGCAAGTGGGCTATTCCATTCTACAGTGGGCAAGAAAGGCTCAGCACAAACCATGATGTAGTTTCCATCCCGAACAAAGGTAAGGCTGACAGTATAAAGAAATCTGCTGTAAGGTTAGAGGCTGTACACCCTAGTATAGATCAGGATTTACACTGCTGATCATTTTCTAAGGACTGCTGGCTTATTAAAGAGCATGGCCGCCTCACATTGTTAACAAGATGATCCCTGCACATAGTTACAGGCGCACACTCACACCCATCTCTGGTTAATCCTTTGCTGATTCACCACCGTTTTGATCTGGTGAACTGGATCTTTTCAGACAATACCTCTCTGGTTTGAGCCTCTTGATTTTAGTTAGTTGCTGAAGAATCATTCTGACCACCAGTTGTGCCTCGCAAAATGATGCTTTGAATGGATTTTTTATACTGTATTCCTGTTTGATAGCTGGTTCTACGACTGTAAATCTGAAACTAAGAAATTGAAAATGGAAACCTGCAGGAGCAATGGCATTCCAGCTCCAGTTGTAAAGTGAAATGTGACTGTCTGCACAACTTATAGCAGAGAAGGAGACATAAATAAATAGAAGGAGCGATCAGTGTGGATAGCTTGCTCTAACTTATCTGCTGACATTCCTACTATCACCATAATGTGACTTTGCAGTAGGAAACAAGGTGTTCCAGGAGGCTTTGGTTTCACATTTATTTCATTTATCTACGTTCATCATTTCTCACCTGACAGGTCCCAGTTTTTGTTTCAGCACGTGCCTTACGGCCCAGTCAGGCAGGATAGGTGTCACCTTTCATGCGAGTTATGAGGCACTGAGACAGGACTGTTTGTTGACGTTAAATAGGCACATTAAGTGATTAGCATCAATATCTTTTGAGTTTGAATTTAAAATGACTACATTGTAGATAAACTCGCTATATTTATTTTGCAGTTTATTAAAAATAAAGTTCACTCTTTTTTTTCATATGTAGGAATGAATGTCGGAGTATTTCAGCTCTCTGCTTCTTATTACAATGTTTTGAAGTAAGACCAGTGCTGGTCTTCTACAATGCGTTGTATGAGTTAATGGTCCTTTCAGCAACGTTAATTGTATCTTATTTATGTACAGTTTGGCATCTTTTGGTTGGTGTGTTCTTTCTTTCTACAAGAGATTAATTTCTTGATTCGCTGCTTACCTTTACTGTGATTTAATTATATTCAGCAATAGTTTCAGCCCGTACTGCATGCACTTTTTTCCCATTGTGATAGATTTGAAATGTGCATTATTTTTCATTCCTTGAACCTGCCAGTGTTTTAGGATTTGATTATAAACTTTTAAGACTTGGCAATTATGCCTTGCTTCTAAGGTGCTACTCCATTAAAATAAGTAGAGAAACACCGTATGATTTAGATTAAAACATGTTCTTACCATGAGCGTAGCCTTAGTTTATCCAGGTATGGCAGTTCTGTTCTTATCTCTTTTTGATCTTTCTTTTTGAAACAAGCTTAAACTATAGTCTACCCCATTATCAGGGGGGGTGGTAATCTTTGAAAGTGGTGGGGTGAGTGAAGTATACCACCACTTCCCAAAAACAAAATAAAACATCCCTACCTCCCAAAAACAGCAAGCATCATGCAACATAAACAGAAACTAAATCACTACACTGACAAGCATTACACTAACATTTGAAATTAATAAAATAAAAATAAATGGCATTTACCCACAGCTGCACATCCTCCTCAGTGTTCTTCTGAATCTGCAGTCTGCTGTGGCATGAGCGGAAGAGCCCTCCTAACCAATCCAGACGCTGCTCTCATGCTATTAACCAGCATGAAATAAGTTCCAGGACTGGATGGATCAGGTTGGCTGGATGCTCCTTCAGGCCCCGGAGGCCTGTGCTTGCTATCCGCCCAGCTGTCTAGGACAGCAGGGGATGGACAGCTTCAAAGTGCTAGTCAGGCTGGCTGTTGCAAGACAGCCAGCCAAACTGACATGCACACTTTGGAGTGTCTGACCAGCTACTGTGCCAGTCCTCCATGCTGCCAATCGGCAGCAGAGGACACACCCCGTATTTCTCTCGACTCCGGGGAACCTAGAGCAGGCTGGCTGCTGCAGTGCACACATCGGTAAACAATAAAATGGCGATGTAATCATTCCATTGCCATTTTATTTTTCACATTTACGTGTGGCTCGCAGAGGGCGGGGAGGTGACAATCCCCTGCCCTCATGAAGAACCCGCCACTGCCCATTATTATTCAGGTTGGTACAAATGTCGTCGGAAATCTCTCTACAGTATTTTCACTATACACCTTTCATTTCACTCACATTTGAGATAATAGCTATTTGCATGGAAAATTGTTTGCCACCTTCTCAAAGGTCTTTGGAAAAGCACGGGTCTAAGTAAATCGGGTGGTTAAACCAAGGGCCGTGACAATGGAAATACTCCAGGTTAAGGGATTTGGGGAAATACCATGTGAGATTTCATTGTTTCTGCACCAATACCTCCATTTCTTTTGCCTGGTATTTACCAGGGCATTTCAACTACGTTGGCAACCAAAGTCTCAGGACGAAATGATTTGATATGCTGAGTTATCACAGATCTTGTAATTCTAGATTGGCTGGTAACTCCTGTTACCAGCTGAATCAGGATTACTAGGAGAACTGTAATTAGGCCCTTACTGCTCACTTGCTTTACAGCTCGATTGTGCTTGTAAAAACTTGGTGAAAAGTACTTTCAGAAAGAAATTCAGATATCATTACTCAATATGCGCTGAAAAGCTTCACAAAACGTAATCTTGAGGAAACATTTCTCCACATGATTTCCAGTTAAGCTCGATTTCGATAGAGTGAAAATTATCTCAATTTGCAGTGAAAATGTTCTTCAAAAGGGAAACAAAATCTTTCCTCTGGCTTAGGGAAAGGTGAACCTGGAACCTTTTGAAACTTCATTAACATTGAAAATCAGGTAATTTTTTTACAATTTTGTTGGAAAAAATATCACACTCCTCTAATGACAACATCTGGCACACGTTTACAATTTTGTATTGACCAGTCACTCTCTGGTACTACCTATGATATCAGTGAATACAGGACAATATATATATACACTACAAAGTCTTGCACAACATCGGCCACACCTACCTCAACAATCGCATCAAGTTCTGCAAACCTACTAGACTTCTCTTCTCAGCTGGACCCCTACCTGCAGACATGCACCATTATGCAGAACCAGATCCGGCAGTCGTACCTTCTTCTACCTATCCCCCCTAAGTCTGGAAAAATCTGCTCCTACACAGCAGAGCTCCCTCTTCAGGCCTTGGATTTCGCAAGAAATTTGAAGCCATGGCTCTTCAAATAAGCCACGGCCTTGGCTTGGCCTATATAGCTCCTACTTTCAGAACCAGCATACCTTTGTGAGTAAGTTGTACGCTCTGCAAATACACAAAACATAAAACAGCACAGCGAAAGATAACATAACATAACATATAATGTAACGTAACATAACACGACTTGCAAACAAGGAGATTTATACATGAAGGGGAGTCAAGGTGTGTTAAAATCTATGTTATTTTATTGCTATCGCCACTCAAATTGCATTTTTCGAGTCCTAAAGTAGTGCACGTTCAGTAATTGAGCAATTAGTCACCATAATCCAACCACTTGGCCATAGCTCGTACTTGTTACAGGAAGGTGCCCCTCCATGCTGCCACCATGATCTTGATAATGAGGTCACATATAGATTGAGAGACTGTTATGATTGGCTCTCACTGAGAGCCAATCACAAAAATACCAGATTCTAAATGTAGTTATTCACTGCAATGACAAACGTTTTTTCCCAATACTTGTACATAATATAGGAATTCAATGCTGATCTGTCAAAGCCTGCAGATAGCCTGGCAGTATGACACTGACATTAGGCTACAGTGAAAAGCAGAGACCACAGCTTTGGATGGGGGGAAAGAAGGAAGACACAAAGGGTGATAGAGAGGTTGACAGGATATCAGGTATTCATTATTATATATTTAAGTGGTGAAGTGTTAGATTGAAGAGAGGGTGGTGCAGGTGGGTGGCAGGACACCAGGGGACCAGTTCACAAAGGTAACCTTACATATGAGTAAATCTACACATGCAAATTTACTATTACACTTTCTAGTAAATTTGCCACTTTTGGCAATTCACCATTTACAAGTGTAAATTTTCTACAAACGTGTATAGTTACATGTCCCCTCCGATGTTCCCTCTAATTTTCTATCTCTCTGTGCAGCAGTGTAAGGTCTCTGTGCCCTGCAGCCAAGGCTATGTGCGCCAAGAACCCGACTGTGCGTGTGGGTGCAGCGACAAATATCATATCAAATATATATATGGGCCTCAGGACAGGGGAGCAGGTAGGGGGTATGTAACTTAGGGCGGGGGAGGGGGTTGGAGTAGTGGTGACCTTAACCATGTATACTCCTGTACCATTTATGCCTTTACCACGAAAATGCGTAGTAAAAGCATGCGTGGTAAAGGAATGCATGGTTAAGACGCATTCGTGGTTCAGGTTGCATGGTAGAGGCATGCATGGTTTAGACATGCGTGCCTCTATCACCAAGCATGCCTCTATCATACAACTGGTCGAACTGCTTTAAAAACGTATGGGAACTGTGATGCTGTATGCAAGGGGGCAAGGCAGGGTGATTGAGGGTGTGGGCATGGCTAAAAAACTAAATATTCTGTAACTTTTTAGTCTTTCAACTTCCGGTAACTATGTATAAAATAACACACAGCTTAAATGAAAAATAATATGTTAATCAGTGAGAAATACACTATTGTGCACTATGAAAGATCTATTAGTTAATGCACCGCACCAAATCTTGGTTGATGCTCTGGAGAATGGTGACTTGTGTATGTTTAGTGCTACAAGGTCCTAGTCTGTGGCAGAAAGCACTGTGAACATGCAAGTCATTATTCTAAACTTGCAAAACACACAGTATAAGATAGGCTGCTACAAAATGCGCAAAAAGGTTTACGACAAAAAGTGTTTCCAAAATACAGATTTTTAGCAGGCTATACATAGTGCAGTTTTTTTTATTACTCTCTTCTAAAAGCGCACACTTCACATCTTAGTGGGTAGCTCCCTTACAATACCTCTCAAAATTAATAAATGTGTGTCACCAGGAAGCTTCAAGTGATTCCATCAGTCAAAGACAACACTGAGTTCCAGGAGCCCTTTAAATTTGCAGATTGAGCATTTGTGCATATATACATTTCTTTGCCACTTCTTTCTTAACACTTCACCTGCCATGAAGAGTTGTTTAGCTGTCTGCCCCTCCTTCACTTTCACAACTCAGGAGGCTCCCTGAATAACACTTCAGCTAAAGCTTTTCAACTCCTGGAATTAACTGTCCTGGGACCGATGACCTTTGAAAAAAGTAGGGGAACTGATGTCCTAAAATTAAAAAGGTACGGGCACGCGTGCCCCTCAGACATCCCCCCCCCCCCCACCCTCCATCACCACCAATGCTCTAAGGCCAAGTAAAAATCTGCCTCTGTTTACGATCCCTGAATGGGAAATGCTAGGCTTTCTTTTCCGCCCAGCATCCGCTTCCTATTAAGAAAAGAAATGCAGCAAGTTTAGAATCACAAAGTGTGCTTTCAGATGTTTCTGAAAGCACATGTCGTGCTTCTAGACTTGCTGCATTCCTTTTGTTAATAGAGCGCGACTGCAGGGTGATTGTGTGCTTTTGTGAAAGTATTCATGTTAATTGCAGCACATGGCGCTGCAATTAACATGAATATTTTCACAAAAGCACACAATCTCCCCACAGCTGCGCTCTATTAACCAAAGAAATGCAGCAAGTGTAGGAGCCACTTGCTGCTGAACGCGTGCCCCTCCTTTAACCCAACAAGCTGTAAGAGGGACATTTACCTGCACGGTCTCTCGCAGGATGTGTGCACTTCAGAGAAGACACTGCATGCTTGGGGGAGCATAGGTGCGCGTGCACCTTACAGGGAACAGTGGTCTCCACTTCCTGAATTCAGGGGGTGCAGCTTAATTTCCAAATGCAAAGTTACTACTAGTAACTTTTCTCATGTAGGCGGGGATCTCTGCCATCAAGACATGGATGTCCCTAGGGAAAGTATAGTATAATAATAAAGGAATAAATGTTTATTATTCATTTAAAGAAAATTGTTACAATATATTATGATAAATCTTAATGTAAATTAATTGTATACATTTATTTTAGATGTAGAACACAATACCAACTGCTACAGCACTATTAACTTAACTTTGCATTAAATATTTCATTAATTAAAATATACTACATTAAATTACAATTCTTTCATGATGATTTATTAAAAAAAAAAATAATCACCCAAAGTAAAGTTTTTATTTATTTACTGTGTATTAAAATTATACATATGTTGTTTATAGATATATTTTAAATTGATTTAATTATTTAAAAAAGGTTACATTCATTTTTAAATTTAAAAACATTAACATTTTTGGAAAATAATACTTATTTAACATTTATATATAATTTTTTATAACATTACATTAAATGTATATATATTTTAAAAAATTGAAATAAATTAATTTATTTTAACATTATTTCCTGTGGAGTTCGATTTTAAATCCTTACCTAGATTATTTTCTATGGCAACTCAACTGACTCCAACTCTGAGTTGGAGTACATTTATGACCGTTTTGGGTCAGTTTTGGCTGTTGTAACTATAGATGAGAAATTCGTGATTAGAAATGGGCTAACTCTTTTGTGAGTGGGTGCATGTCCCTCCTGAAACCGCTAGGGCCTTTATTTTCTCTTCCCTTGACCCCTCCTGTTTAGTAGTAATTATTCCCCGTTTTCCAGCCACTCCACCTCCCCTTGACATATTTGCTAATAAACCATAGGCCATGCATGCTGAGATCTTTGCAGGCAGAGATCTGGACATGTAGATTAGTGAATGTTGAGTAGTTCTATTCTAGCACTACTAAACATAATTTTATTTGTTTTGCAATAGCCAATCTGCATGTCTCTCAGTGAATTGTATGATGGTCCAGTCTTTGAATCTTTGCCTGATCCTCCCTTATTTCTGGAATACTGACTATGAGTAAATTGTCTCTAACAGTACATCTATATATTTAGCATTTGCATTGGAATGAGTTATTGTAATGCTTTGCTCCATCCCATGCTGCCACTCTTTTGGAGTTTTGGTCCTGATTGATTGAAGACTTGAGGAAAAGTCAGAAATCTGCTCTGATAGGCTTACTTCTAAGTTTAGAGCAAATATCTGACACTGTAGAAATTCGGAAGGATTTCCTGCAGCACTCATGCAAACGTTTGACAGTCACTGGTTCACAAGAGTAATCAAATGAATGAATGACCATCTTACAAAGCATGAACATTGCCCAAAGGCGTCAAGGCGCTGAGACAGAACCAGCGGTCAGGGAATAGGAGGTGTAAATCCTCTAAGTTAGGGCAAAAATCCAGGTCTTTAAGGATTTACGGAAGAGATGGTAAGACTCTAGGCAGAAGATCATTAAGGGGAGAGCATTCCAGAGATTAGATGCAGCCACAGCAAAGGCTCTTCCTCACCACCTTGCCCTCCTAAACCTGGGCACTACCAGCCAATTTTTGTTGGCCGACTGCAGAAGTTTCACATGCATAATAATCTTTGCACATAGAAATATAGCAAGTTTACACTTCTGTGAACATAAATGTTGCTCATAAATGCATTGGCACTTTTAATCTTTTTTAATTTTTTTAATACAAGGAAACTCTTCCCCTAAGTCTTTATATCTTTGGATGTATTTTTTCTAGATTCCTATCAATGAAAATAGGTTAATCTCTAACTGTTTTCAGAGTTCGAAACTATTGGCAATAGATTTGTGAAGGCTTAAAAGTATACACATTTGTGGATGCCTTATGCAGGTATTAGCCACTCTGGAATGTCCACACCTTAAACCGTTTGATCACATTTACTTACACTTAGAATTTTGCAATAATAGTGGGCTTTTAAATATGTATAAATCTATTTACAAAGGCAAAAACATATAAATGCCTCACAGGTGTGCAAAGAGGTTTGTGAATAAGGACTGGTATGCTATTGTTTGTTCCATTACAATTCTATATTAAGCACACCAAAACCCCTTTTATGTCCTTGTGACACTAGTGCTGTAATACCTATAATATATTGCTTCCTGGTAGGAGAAACTTCAGAAAAGACAGGGAGATTTTCAGATTTTATATGACAACATTCTGCTATTGCTATAATATTGACCACTGAATATTGATGTTAGACCTGACATCGTTGCGCGGCATGCCTCTGAACTTTTGGCCTTCCCTCCACCTGTTTTGCTGAATTCGATTTTCTTGGCATTAGCACTCTGTGCACTTTACCAATGCTGACCAGTGCTAAAGTGCTTATTTTCTCTCCTTTATTCATGGTAAAATTGGCTTACATCTGTTTGCCACATTTAATTTACTTGTAAGTGCCTACCAAATGGTATTGTCTGTGCTCAGGGCCTGTAAGCTAAATGCTACCAGTGGGCCAGCAGCCTGCAGCTGTTGTTGTGCAACTCTTTAAAGTGCCCTTTCAAAATATGTCTCAGACATGCCACTAGAGCCTGTAGTGCAGTTTTAAACTGCCATTTTGACCTGGCAAAACAGACCTTTGCCAGGCCTAACCCTTCCTTTTAAATACTTATATGTCACCCCTATGGTAGGACTTAATATCTCATAAGACAGGGTGCATTGCATATAAATAGTAGGTCATTTGTACTTAAGTTGTACATAGCCTAGCTGTGGAAAACTCCTAACATTGTTTGTTACTGTTGTAAGCCCTATCTTTCCCATTTACTAACACTGGGCTGCCTTGTTCTAGCTACTATGTAATAGTTAGGGATTGTGAGCAGATAGAGATATGATGTTTCCACTCAAATTAATTGTAATTTAAGATTCTCTTAAATGGTAAAGTTGGATTTTAGTTCTGAAAATGTTTATTTTAGAACATTGCCATTTTCTTGTCCTAACCATTTATACCTTCTGCCAGATTCCTGGGTTACATGACTGTGAATGACTTTGTCACTGGGGTTTGTGTATTTCTTCCACACAGTAACACAAAGGGGGATTAGGTGTGGGCATGATTACAGAAGAAGGACTGCCCTGATGCTGAGGACTACCTTGCTATCTGAGAAGGAAGCCTGGACATGCTTGCTTTCATCCCAGGCTAAATTGAGTGACTCCGAGGGTTAGTTGACTGACCTATTTGAACTACATTGATACAACAAAATCCAGCTGAGCTGCTGCAACTGGACCTGCATATGGACTGGCCTGAGCCCTGCTGGCTTCTGCTGGAGTGAGCAGCCTGATAAGTGGAAATAGCTTATACAGTAGGTTGATATGGCAGAGTCCTGCTGCACTTAACAACCCATCTTCACAGAAGCAGCCAACATAGGACTCCGGCCACTGACTGTAATTAATGAATTAACACAACCTAATTGAGCAGTGGTGACAATGAGGTAAAGACAGACGGGTTGATTGTACCAATGTCAGTGAGAGATACATTATTATCAAGTCCTCTGCATGTTCCTTACGCATTGAAATAATTATTGTGTAGCATCTCAAGCAAGATCTTTTCCAAGACTTTTCCTGGATGCAATGCAAACCAATGGTGTATGATATTATGTTAACCTTACTTATAAAGAATAGAATCTGACCAAAAGGTATTTTCGTGATGTAGAAATATGCTAAGACCACATTCGGAAAAAAGCTTTTGATTAAAAACACATTAAAAGACAAGGATTTATTCTCATGTAATATCATGAAGGGGGATAAAGCAGACCAGAAAGCCTATACCACTACTAGGTGGCTGATAGACCTGGCACTCTTGGTGTGGTTTCCCCTCTAACTTCTTGCCTTCAGACCTCCTTTTTTTGCTTACATTTTGTTTTTGCTGGCATTAGGACTCTGTACACTTTACCACCAGGGCAAAAGTGATTGTGATCTTTCCTTAAAACATTTTAGTTTGGCTTATACCCAATTGGCATATTTAATTTGCTTGTCAGTGCCTAGCAAAGTGGCACTACCTATGCCCTAGTGTCTGTAAATTAAATGCTACTAGTGGACCTGCAGCACTGTTTGTGCCACCCACTTAAATAACACCCTAATGTAAATGAATTGTATATATTTAATTTAAATGTAGAAAATGTAGGCAGCCTGTGTGTGTGCAGTTTTAAACTGTCATTGCGACCTGGCAAAATATACCTTTTGCCAGGGCTAAAACTTCTTTTTAATACACGCAAGTCACCCCTAAGGTAGGCCCTGGATATAAGGGCAGGGTGCAGTGTACTTAAAAAGTTAGAAATGAACCTTTAAGTTTTAAATGTCCTGGCAGGGAAAACTCTTAATTTTATTTTTCACTACTGTTAGGCCTCCCTCTCCCATAGGATAACATTGGAAATACCTTATTATATTATATAAGTATAGTTGCCAACTGGGAACAAATAACCCCTTCATGTTTGATGTCTCTGGAATTGCAATTTAAATTCCAAATTTATGGTGAAGTTGGATTTTAAATTTCAATTCTGAAAATGCCACTGTTGGAAGGTTGGCATTTTCTATCATTAGTCATTTGCTGCCTGAGGCCTGTCTCTGGGCCACATGACTGCGTGTTGGTGACAGTTGGGCTTTGTGTATTCCTCCTAGACAGCCACACACAATGGAGAGCTTAGATGTGCCTGGATGGGACATCACTTGCAGGATGGGCCAGAGGAGGTGGGCCAAGCCCCATGTACACTTGAATAGGGTGTGTTCTGTCTTCAATCAAAGGGCTGCATACCCTAATAAGTTTGGAGCCAGGGTCATAAAGGCAGAGCACCTATGCACTTCAAAGGCATACCTCTAGAAGATTTTCCCCACTTCAGAGGCACAACTCTGTAAAAATACTGGACCTAGGGCACCACCACTTCAGTACCTGTGGTACTCTGCCAGGAAGAAGGACTGCTGTGCTGTTACAAGGACTGCCACTCTGCTGGACTGCTGTGCTGACCTGCTGCCTACTGTCCTCTTGGCAGGGTAAGAAGGACTGGACCTGCACCTCATGAACCAAGAAACCACTCGAAGGGCTAGTTGGCTGTCCTCCTGATCTGAAGCTTCAGGGATGTAACAGGCCTCTAACAACCTTGTACCTGTTCTGGACTCTGCCATCTGTCAGTCTACCTTGCCAAGTGGTGCCACCCCAGTCCTGGACCCTTGGAAGTGGGCCTACGGTGCTCTGTCAGCCTCTGTGGATCAAGCGGAACCTGGGCATTTCCTCTGCTGCATGGTGCAACCCCGAGCAGAACCGACATATCTTCGTTGCAGGGTGGATTGGACTCCTCAAAGACCTGCATCACTGCCACACCCGCATCACCTTTGGAACCACCACTGTGTCATGTATCCTCGGCGTAGGCCCTCACAGCTTTCATTGACGGCAACATCGATGACAACTACGGACTTCGCATTGCAGCTTTGCAGCTCCTCGTAACCTATGCAGTGCCCTGACTGCACGCTGCATCCTTTACGCTGGACTTTGCATCTTAAACCCCATTGACGGGATTCTCGAAGACTACACATGCCCTTGCATTGCAGCTATTGTGGCCTTGCCACATCTCAGAAGCGACACATTGCTTCAACACGGATACTTGCAATGCTCCACAAACCAGGAGTTAAGGTACTTTGTTCAGCGGGCCTAGCTGGATCACTGTAGCTGGCCCCCGCTCAACCACATTTAACAAAATCATTACCACAACTGCTCCATCATCTACCTCCATCCCATGATCATCAGGAATGACTAGTACAACCTTGGTACTATGATCAAGATGAAAGAAGATTGGAAAGAATCTACAATACTAAGACTGAATATTATTGAAGTTGTTGCGTAGTCACTTCCTCTAGTAGTTTTTCTGGATAAGGCAAGAAATAAAATGAACAAAAATGGCTGTGCTCGATGAATCAGGACTTTTTTAGCATTGAAGTCTTCACTGGCAATTTCAAGAAATTAGACACTGTGTCGCTTGACAATGATGGAATTACGAAGTTGCAAAGAGCAGATACAAAACCTGCCTTCTCATTTTAAAACATTTCTGCAAGACACAGGTCCTTGATAGAACTAGATGCCTAGCTGGATGCCAGAGGTTTACAAAGCTGTCTACCAACAGAAGCTGAAATGCCTGCAAAGGCTTTAATTCAAATGTAACACAAAGGAAACTTTGGTTGCCGAATACCCATGCTATAACTGTGCATAGATTCTAAATGGAGAAGCCGATTAGATTTTCAGTCATTTGCAGAGAATGTGTCTTTGTACTATGGATTTGCTCAATACATGTCAATACTAATATAGTAACATTGTGGTTTGGTTACTTCTGAAAAACCTTCCGCATCTGTGCACAAATCTCAACCTAAATAGTGTAAATGAAATATTAATATTTGTTTTGATACATGTAACCATAGACTGGCCAGAATGAGTCACTTAAAAGTCTCATTCAATCAGACTATTGTTCCAAGAAAAGATACACAGATATGCTACAGCTCAAGCTAATATGTGATTAGCAAGAACCTAGCGCCTGGATACCTTCGTTGGTGATTAGCAGCGCTCTACAAATCTGAGTTGATTGATTGAATCCAATTGCGAACATCATACAAAAGTAAAAATCTTTGTCAGCTGATTGTGATGTCTATGGTGGAAAATAAAATACAGGAGACCTTCTCAGACCCACTTCTATTGCTCTGCCTACAACATGTACTGAAGTAGGGACATAAAACTGAAAAAACATAGCAACCTACTATGTAACCAAGCTCTAGGAACCCTAACGTACAAACAGAAAATGTGGGTATGCATAAACTATGGTTTTATTTTCCTATAAATAAAATAAATTAAGGGAGATCCCTTTATTTCTTTTGTTCTATGGATACTGTAACATTAAGGTAACTTTTACCAAGAGATGTAATATTTCCCTCGGTAATATCTCTTCTAATTACCGAGTTTGGTACATAAAGATCCATTTAGCCAGCATCGCCTATCAATTAAAAACACAAGGGAAACAAAGCCATTTCATACAGTAGAATGGCATCATTGATGATTGCTTCTTGTGCAAAGGGTCCCCTCAAAGAGATTTATAAAGCAGCAATGTGGTGCTCTTCTAATACATGACCGTATCCCCTTTTGCACATCACTACTGAATGATGGGATTTATCCTGGGATTGGGGTACTCATCTTTGTAGTTTCTAGATTTATATGTTATTATCATATTAAAGTCCCTGAAGATGATTCACAAACGCATGTTTGACCATAAACTTAAATTTTCTGAAAAAATTTACTCAATTTATGCATAATGGAAATTCAACAGAAGAATTCTTGACAATTGTAAATGGTATTGCTACCTCAGATTTCTCTGCGACAAATGAGAAGTAATCTGCAGCTGTAAACTGCATGCAATGTGTGGGGAGAAGGGCATATCAAGGCAGGGCTTTCTTAGTGAATACCCAAGAGACTATAAGTTTGTTGTATTCTCAAGCCAGGATCTAGCACTCTTCCAACCTTTACATAATTCGGTATGTGCTACATTAAAGGGATGGACTTTCAGGAAGCTCGGAGGACTAGATCACTTCCAAATTTGGTGAAGGTGTACAAGAAGGAATTTCATCATGGGTTAAATGTTTTACATCATATGCAGTGGAGGAAGACATTCACTACAATCACAACTTGCCATTTATCCATACAAATGGCGTTACATTCTCTTTTTAAAATCATCCTCAACATCATCATCAATAATGTTGATTTTGGATTAGTCTATCAATAAAATAAGAAAACAAATACGCAATAAAAAATATTCAGTACAAAATAAAATGCTTCATATCCAGTCCACATTTCTATAAATAAATATGATAAAATACATATTGTACAGAAAATGAGATCAATATGCTTACATAAAAATGAACAGGACATTTTTTTGTTAAATATTTTTACTATGGATTAAAAGTAGTAAACAATACAATTGTCAAACCAAATAGAATGATTAGATACAATACAGAGTTGACAAACTTATTTAGGCAAGGAAACCCTTAAAAAAACAAGAAGTTATGGAATAAAAATCAAATAATGGGAAAGAGCAAAAAAAACTGATAATATTTATCTATATATTATATATGTTTTAGAAAAAGAGAGAGCGAAAGGAGGAAGAGATAGAAAAGAAGAGGAGATAGAGAAGAGATAGAAAAGTACCAATATAATTTAGAAGAACTATGAGTGTGAGTATAAAAGAGTAGTGAAAGTTAGTCAAAGTAGATCTGATTTGATTTTTTGCGGTATCGAAGAAGATGAGATAGTAGATATTCTATGGTCATCACAAATAAGATTCCACCAAGTTAATATACATATTTTAGAGTTATCTTTCCAACAAGTTAATATAACTTTAAATGCAAGTGCAATAAAAAGATCAAATATTACAGGTTTTGAAGAAAGGTTATTAAAATCAACAGATATAATCCCAAGAAAAACATTTTGAATAGATAATGGAACATTATATGAAATTAGCATTAAAAATTTTGACCAGATAGATTTCCAAAAATTAGTCACTTTAGGACAGTAATTATAATATGTGGGTCAAAGTACCATCAGAGGAAAGACATGACCGGCGTAAGGAGAGGTAGAGGGATCAATTTTATGGAGGAGAGAAGGAGTAATAACATCTCTATTATATACAAAAAATAAAGACTGAGTAATATTGGCAGCATTAGAGGTACTAAAGATTTTATGCCACAATTGATCCCATTGGTGAACAGATAATGATATAGAGAGGTCCGTCTCCCATAATAGTTCGATAGGAGACTTAGGGCACATGCATCAAGGTAAACCTTTGCGATTACCAAATATCAAATTTTAAGGATTCACTATTTGCTAATCGCAAATGCCTATGCATGAAGGATTCGCAAATATTTGTGCAAATCTGAAACAATAGCGAATGGCAAATTGTGATTCGCTCTTAGGGAATGCATTCTCATTCATTCCTATGGGCCAAATTGGTAATCGCAAATTGCGAATGCAATTTCAAGGGTGCTAGGGGGCCTAAGGCCCCCTGATGCACTCCCAAAAAAGGTAAGTGTGCACATGTGGCCCCCCTGATGCACTTCCAAAAAAGGGAAGTGTGCACATGTGGCACACACACATGCCCTAAGGGCACATGGCACTTTGAAAAATGCACTTTTGTGCATTTTTCAAAGGATTCACAAATTACCATCAACTTGAAATTGATGGTAATTTGCGATTCCTAAATGGAAAGTCACATTTTGGAAATGCTACATGCATCGCGTTTACGGAATCACAAATTGCAATTCCCTAAATGCATTCGCAAATTAGGTATTCCCAAAAATTGCGATTACCTATTTTGTGAATGCAATGCCTTTGATGCATCAGAATAGGCATTTTACCGGTCGCAAACCAGTAAAATGCTTGATGCATGTGCCCCTAAGTTCTCATAGGGGTAGTGGAAGATAGAAATTTATATATGAGAGATGCTTTAGATATGGAATCATAAGTGAAATTTTGTAATGGTGTCAAAGGTGTGAATGGGGAGAGAAATTATTGGTTGATAAAAAAGATTGGCGAACGGGTGACAATTGATTATATTGCTGTAAGCAGGAATCAGGCAAGGTATATCGTTCTTGTAATTGAGCAAAGGATAGAATGGAATTTAGAGGGATCAAATGATAGACATAGAAAATACCCTTTTCCTTCCAATATTTGAAATAAAATGATTTATGATGTAATTTAATAAATGTATTGTACTGAAATAGAGGATGCAAGAAACGATTGAAAAAATTCAGACCCTTGGGTAAATATTGTATGCAACAAATGTGAATAATTTAAAATTGGTTTTTAGATATGAATGTGCAATTAGACATGAAAACAACACCATAAAATGAAAAGTCATGCAATAAAGAGTGTTCAAAATTAATCCAATGTGGTATAGAAGAATCACAATAATCCTTGGTCAAAGCATAAAACTGTTGAATTAAAAAGGCAGTATGGTATAACATAAAGTTAGGAAAATATACCCTGCCTTCAGTCTTTTGTCGAATTAATTTGGATAAGGCAATACAGGCGTGTTTGTTATTCCAAAGGAATTTAGTACAAATAGAATTAATTTGGGAAAAATAGAAGTTAGGAATTTTGAAGGGTAACATAGAAAGCATAAGAAGAACATGAGGTACGATCATCATTTTAATGGTATCTAATCTACCCCACCAAGATAAATAAAGAGGGGACCCGGTAAAGAATACATTTTGAAGTGTAAGTTTTAGGGCACTAAAATTATGAGCGAGTGTATTTGAAATAGTGGAGGAAAACCATACACCCAAATACTTAATTTTAGAAGGACACCATGCAAAATTTGTATTATCAAACATATAACAAAAGCAGAAAGAATTTAATGGTAAAACCTCAGTTTTAGAAAAGTAAAATTTGTAACCAGAAACACTAGAGTATAAACCAATCTCATGCAAAAAGGGTCCCAGGGAAGTAAGGGGATTAGATATATAAACCAGAATATCATCTGCATAAGCACAGAGCTTGATTTCTAGGGAGTTATGTTTAAAACCAGATAAAAGAGGATTAGATCGCATATGCTCAAGGAAGGGTTCCAAACAAAGGCGAAAAAGCAAAGGCGAAAGAGGACAACCCTGTCTAGTGCCTCTATGCAAATTAAAATAAGGGGAGAAATGGCCACTATCAAAAACATAAGCACGTGGCTCAGTGTATAGTAATTTGATAAGGGATATAAAATTTGGGCCAAAACCAAACCAGTGGAGAGTAGAAAACATAAATTGCCAATTTATACGATCAAGAGCAGCAAGAGGAGATGGATGTTTTTTCCCAAAGGCAAAGACATTGAAGAAGATTCTAGCATTATCAGAAGTAAGTTTGCCCTTGATAAAGCCAGCCTGGTCGGGTTTAACAAGAAGGGGACAGCGTCCTCTAATTGAGATGCCAGGATTTTAGCAAAACTTTTACAGTCATAGTTAATTAACGAAATGGGGCAGTAATTTTTACAGGAGGTAGTGCCCTTATCTGGTTTGGGGATAATGACAATAAGGGCACCCAAAAAGGAGCCACTGGCTTTAGAGCTAAGCAAAAAAGAATTCAAAAGTTCTGGCAATTTGGGAGCAAAAATAGAGGAAAAGGAGGAAATAAGCTCAATAGGTAAAACCTTCCGGACGCAGAGCTTTGGCCTTTTTCAAAGCTTTAATAGCATCAATAACGTCCTGAAGAGTTATGTCCTTTTCAAGAGTTAAGAAAGAATCAGGAATGGAGGGAGGATTAGGGAGGTCATGAAAAAAGTTTTAATATTACATTTAGAAGAATTTGTATCCTCTGTGTATAATAGTTCATAATAGGATTGAAAAGCGTTAATAATATCAGAGTCAGAGGACATTAAAGTGTTGTTATGTTCATTGCAAATAGGACCAATATTTTTCCTTTCAGATTTGATTTTTAGATAATTGGCCAACATCTTACCAGCTTTATTTTGGCCTCCATGGTATTTAGATTTAATTTTAAGGAGGTCGTTGCAAGCACCAACCATAGCAATCTTATTCAGGGCAGATTTGGCTTTAACCAGTTCTTGCAAATTCGAGGGAGATTTAAAGGTAAAATAAGTATGTTCAAGAGCTTTAATGTGTTGGAGAGCTGAAAGATATTTAGAATTTAACATCTTTTTCATTTTAGCGGAATATGCAATAGTGAAGGCCCTGAAGGAGGCCTTAAAAGCGTCCCAATTATTGTGAACAGAAGTATCCTTAGATTGATTAAATCTAAAGAACTCATTAATAAAGAAAGACGCTTCCAAAATAAAGGTTTGGTCTGATCATAAGGAATTATTAAATCGCCATCATCCCTGTTGAGAAGTATTAATAGACAGGTCAAAAGAAGACAAAACAGGGGCATGTTCAGAAATAAAAATAGAACCAATTTCTGATGATTGAATAGAGGGGAGTAAGGATTTAGAAACTAAAATATAATCAATGTGAGACATAGTATGATGTGCATTAGAAAAAATGTTAATTCGTATACATCCGGGTTACAGGTTTTCCACGTATCAAAGAACGGATGTGAGGCAATGGCAGATTGAAGTGCTTTGTGAGATTTATCAGGTTTAAATTTATACTTACATTTCCTATCAGTAAATGGATCTAGCCATTAATTAAAATCACGGGCAACAATAATATTAGGATTAGAAATAGAGGATACTTTAATTTAACACTTTGCCAACATTCAGGATCAGACTTAACAGGGCCATAAATATTTAAAAAAGTAATTTGCTTTTGAAATATAATAGCATCAACCAAAACACATCATCTATTTGTGTCACATTCAGTTGATAAAATCTGAAAATTCAATGACTTGTGATATAGAATGGCTACGCCACCTTTACGGTTAAGATCAGGAAGAGAAAATAACCTGACCAACCCATTGACGTTTAAGTTTAAGTGATTCAATATCATTACAATGCGTTTCCTGCATAAAACCAACATGTGCATTAAACTTTGGTAGGTCAAAAAGTACCTATTGATGCTTGACGGGATGACCCAAACCATGAACATTCCACGAGACAACATTAAACATGTTGCGGGATGAGGGTAAGGATACGGGAACATTTACAACAGGCTGCAGAACAAATAAGAAAAACAAGAAGACACCGTTTATCAATAATGAAGGAACATAAAGAAACAATCATCATGGAAATAAAAATATAATAAACACTCATACGTCTATCTGAGAAATAAGAGGAGGAAATAAGTAAAAAGGGAGAAATGGTCAAATAGGAGGGAGAGAGAAGTGAAATAAAGAGAATAATAAAAATAAAAATACAAGACAGATCAAGGTTAAAAATCCAGACCTGAAGTGAAGAGAATGAAAGATGAATAAAGGGCATGTTAGCGCCAAGAGTAAGAATGACAACAGAGAAAGAGACACAAGAATATGAAAAAAAGGAAAATAGCCATGGTCTTAAAGAATATAGTCTCAAAGAGTAAGCTAAGAAAGACCATACGTAAAGTTAAGAATATTTAGCAACATCAAGGATCAGCCTTCATATTCTGACTTGTAATATTTAGCAAAAGAGTCTTAAGCTTAGCCGGGTCCGTGAAAGATCGTGAAACACCTTCATGGGTGATTTTACAGAGGCAGGGGTGTAGAATACCATAACGAATGTTCTGTTGTATCATCTTGGGTCGAAGGGTGAGAAATTGTTTCAGATGAGCGTTGGTTTCGTTAGAAATTTCTTGAGAGATGAACATGTTATGGCCAGACCAGACGACGTTTTTTCTTAGCAGTTTTTAGAACACGCATCAAGTCAGTGAATTCCAAAAGAGCATTATGATACCACGTATTTTAGTGGAATGAGGGTGAAGACAGCCCAAACGATGCGCTCGTTGGATATTAAAAGATGGTGCAGGTTGAAGACCAAGGAGGTCAGGTAGAAAGTTCTTCAGGGAGGACAAAATGTCGGGACCTTCAAGGTTCTCTGGAAGACCATAAAGGCAAAGTTTGTTCCTTCTGTTTCGATTTTCAAGGCCTTCAGTGTGTAGTTTAAGACTTTGAATTTCTTGTTCCAACATAGGTATTTTAGTAACCATGTCTTGAAGATCACTGATACGCCGTTCCACCTCCGACATCTTACCCTCCATAACGATCCAGCAGTCTTCAATTTGTTGTAATTTTTCATTAGTTGAACACATGAAAAGGTTAAAGTGTCCAAAACTGGATTATGAGATGACAAAATTGGAGACGGAGGATCATTTTTTGCTTTCTTTGGTTTTGTAGCTGAAGAAGATGGCTTAGAAGAGGTATGAAAGTCACTGGCCATCTTGACTGAATAAATTGAATGCTGCGTAAGCTTTTGAGCTGACCAAATCCTGCCCATGCATTAAAGAAATGAGTTGAATATTTGTGGAGGCGCAACGATTTAATATAAAATGAAACAAATAGAATTATCAGGAAATATTATATCAGAATGTTACATTTTCATTATAATTTCTATTTGTTGAAGGAGCTGGCTGGCATTATACACAGGGACTGCAACATTCATTTAACAGCAGACGGAGATAAAAGAAATTGAGGTCTGATTAGATCTAAAAGTCATTCCCAGAGAAACATTATTGAGGAGTGTAGCTAACAAAAGTATCTGAGGAGAATTGAAGTTGAGCTGCTTATAAATATGAGAAAACAATCACTGCAGTGGCACCAGGAATCTATGAACATACCTCACCAGTTCTTTAAAGCACAAGGTTAGAATAATTAGGCACATCCTTAGGAGGCTGAAGATTTGAAAAGCGAGTGACGCGTTAGAAAATGGCAGCTCGCGTGTGTGAGGAAAATCACCGCTGCAGCATCAGGAGCCTGAGAGCACACCTCTGACGATTCTTTCTGACACATGAGGTTGAAGCGAGGTTAAGGAGTCGAGGACCCCATCAGGAGAAGCAAGGTATTGCGAGGAGAGGCTATAAATAAAGACGAAGCTCCGTAGTCGCACCGGAGCTTAGCAGTCTGCCGCCATCTTACTTCGGCGTGGAAGCCATGTCACGAACAGGGCATTTGATCATGAGAATATTGTTCCTACCGTGACGGCCAAATACTTTAATCTAGTTTTCCAGGCAACTAGGATAAAACAAGAAACAATAAATACTGCTAACTTTAAAGTGTCTGATTGTAAAATACGCACTATAGTGAAAAATGTGGATACCCACATTTTTTAAATAAGGGCCAATCCATTTTATGACAAAGGGGGCAGAACAGCAAAAAATGCACCTCAGATTTTTCCAACCTAGGACAAAATAGACAGCATTTGGTAATAGTAAATGCTGTCATTGGCTAAGTATCTAACTGGAATTTAATGAACACACTATTGGCTAGGTCGATTTGTAGACATCGGTATTTGCCCTGCTGTGAATGCTGTCTTTTTTTTTTTACAGAAGGTGCCCTTGTGCCCCGTTCTACTCCCTACCCTGTCCATTGGCATTTTGCTATCTCTGACTGCAGTGCTGTTTAATTAGGTGCTGCAGTGCAGGTGGCAATATCTCCAATGGAAAAATGAATTTGGTACCTGCTATAGCCTTCTGGCTATATTCGTTTCAGTATCTTCTAAGTTATGTTATGTTAAAAGCATTTATCAAGCGCACGTTCACCAAAGGTTTCTTGGCGCTGGGGGAGTGAAAAGGTGGCATCAGGAATGGATGGCTTAGGTTCCATACGCCTGTGCGAACAACCAGGTCTTTAGCTGTTTTCTGAATAGAGTGAGAGAGGTCAGAGACCTCATCTCCATAGGGAGCGAGTTCCAGAACAGAGGGGCTAAGACCATAAATCTGGACCCTCCGTGTTTCTTACGTTTAAAAATAGGAGTGACTAATAGATTCTGATGGGAGGAACGCAGATTGCCAGAGGGGACATAGCGAGAAATCTTAGAAGCAATGAAGGCTGGGCTATTGCCATGAAGGGCTTTAAAAACAGTACATCCTAACTTGAATGCACTGCGCTTGGCCACTGGAAGCCAATGAAGGCTTCTCATCAGTGGCTTAACATGATGCCATTTAGGTTGCACAAAAATCAGTCTGGCAGCATGATTCTGGACCAGCTGAAGGCGTTTTAATTGGTATGCCGGAATGCCGACATAGAGTGAGTTAGCATAGTCCAAGCGGGAGAGGGTGTAGCTGTAACGGATACAAAACTCCTCAAGTAAATCGCCAGTTTTGAAGTCCCCTGCACATATAACAAAAGACCAGTAGCAGTTTGTTATATTTTTTGTTGAGTCATTTATTTGATGTGAATGGGTCCAGAAGTGAACTGTACCTAGTATCTCAAGCATAGTTGGATAATAGGTAAGCCAAGGGAGATTTGGGGCACTTTTAATGTCCATGACTTCATAAAGGGCCTGATGGTATGAAATTAATACATGTTTACTTCGTAACTGAATCAAATACAGAATCAGCATCAACAAGGTACATTTTTAAGGGCTCATTATTCCTAAACCCTACAGTAAGGGGTTAAGAAATGTACTGAGGGATAATAGTACTAATTGTGTTTTCTAAACCAGCCATTAACAGTTTAAAATATGCCCAGTTTTTGATATCCCCAAAGTTCAGAGCCATATAATGCTGCAGATTGAACCTGGGCCTTATATATTATTGTGAGATTCTGGGTTACTAGTTGAGGGGGGTGTGAGCCCTTCTTAATCAGCAGCCACAATCCTTGTCAGGATGAACCACAGTAAATCACTAAAATAATCTTTGCTTAGCCCTTTGGTAGCTGGGAAGAAAAGCAGTTAGGCGTAACTTAGAGGCAATGGTAAAGTATTTATGCAGCACTTAAATAGTAATAAAATGAAAATACAACACAAGGAAAATCTCAAACAAATTTAGAAAATCTTAATAAAGTATTTGAGACCAAAATAACAAAACTCCAACCAGTGGAACTGGAGATATGAGATTTTAAATATTTAGGGTAAGTATAGCACCTAAAAACAGAAAGCGCCAATTGCGGTTATCTGATCATCCCGGAACAGGACAAAGTCACATGTTTAGGCAGACTATGGTGGAGCGTGGCTGGATACAGGGGTCAGGATAGTCCCGCTGAGAATTATACCTTATGTCCTTGATGCAGGGCATTGAATCATGCTGCGTTGGTTCCGATGAGGAGATGCAGGGGCTGCAATGCGAAGTACTGCATCGAGTTATGTCTTGCTGAGGCAGTTTTGATGAGGAGCTGTGAGGGCTTCAATGCGAGCTCTTGTGTCGAGTTGGGTTGTGCTGCATAAGTTCCAATGAGGAGCTGCGAGGGCTGCAAGGTCCTGCATCGAGTTGCATCACACTGCATCAGTTTTGATGGAAATCACAATTAGGATGGTACAGCACCTTTAGCTCCAATTTCAAATGGCCCAGGACTGGGGGCACCACTTGGGGGGATCAGGACGCACTGCAGGCAGAGTCCAGGTGCTGGGTTCAATGGTGTTGGAGCTTGTTATGTCCCTGTAACACAGAACAGGAGGCCAGCCAACTAGCACTTGGAGTCATTCAGGTGGTCCTGAGTTCAAGTTGCAGGTCCAGACCTCTTTCATCAGGCAGCTGGGCAGCTCTTTTTGCAGCAGGGAAGTCCTTCCAGCAGCAGGGCAGCAGTGCAGTCCTTCTTCTGAGTCTTCCACAGGTCCGGCTATGATCTGAAGAGTTGGGACTGAGGGTCCAATATTTATACATGGTGGCCACTTTTGAGCTGAGAGAAGCCTCCAGAGTTTCCCCCCCACAGATGTGTCTGGAATTTCCTTCCTCCCTGCCCTGGCCCCATATTGTCTGGAGTCACAATACACTAGTGTGCAACCCTTTATGAGAGTGCTGGGGCAGCCTCTTAGATCTGCAAGTGTGGTAGGTGACAGATCTGCACCCTGTTCTGCTAGAGATGGCCCATCCTTCCAAACACTAGTCCCCCTTTGTGATACTGTCTGAAAGGAATACACAAAGGCCAACAGCCAACTACACCTAGTCATGTGACCCAGGAAACAGGCTGCAGGCACCAAATGGTTCGGACAAGAAAATGGCAGCTTTTTTAAAAGGAAGTTTCAAAATTGTGACTTAAAATTTAACTTTACTATTAAAGAGTATTTCAAATTACAATTTCTTAGACACCAAACATGAATTTCCTACCTGCTCCCTACAAATATTATCACTTATTAAATGTAATATGGTACATCAATGTTATCCTATTGGAGAGCTAGGCCTTGTATTAGTGAAAAACAAATTTTAGGAGTTTTCCACTAGCAGGACTTGTAAAACTTAAAAGTACATCTCCAAATTCTAATGACAATGTATCCTGCCCAGTGATCTGTTTAGGGCCGATCCTATAGTTGAGGAATAGGCATAAAAAGAAGGTTTAGACCTGGCAAAAAGGTTTACTAAGCCAAATGTATTTTTTTTTATTTAGTTGTAATTTTATGCAGCGTAGACATGGCCTGAAGGCATCATAGCGATTTACAGCAGAAGCAGGATACATGGGTTACAGCGAGTTCCAGTTACAATAATGAAACTTGTACGTTTACATCGGAAGATGCATGCAGGAGTTACCACATGAGCCAATTAAAACAGTTGGTCGAAGGTTGCACACAGTTAAAGCATTGATTTAGATGGTAAAGTCACAAAACAAAGGTAGTTCAGATCCTTATGGAGAGAGTACTTAAGTATGGTCGACGGTGATTGACCACGGTGTCTGTTACATAGGAGGAGCTTGAGGTCCTATTTGAAGGTGATTAGGCAGGTGGTTAGGTGGAGGGAGGGAAGCAGAGAGTTCCAGATTCTTTTGGCACTACCAGAGAATGACTGGCTCATGAATCATGACTGAAGGTGGGGGTTCCAGGAACAAGGATTGGGCATTTCTGGCACCCCTATCTGCTTCAGAGATTTTCAGTTCCTCATTTAGATAGGAGGGTAAAGAGGAGTGCAGCGCCCTGTGGATAATGCAGGTGGTTTTACATTTGTCCCGCACTTCAATGAGAAGCCTTTGGAGGATTAGCAGGTCAGTAGAAATGTGATCACATTTCTTGAGACCTAAAAGGAAGCACGCTACTACATGTAGTGTTACTCTCAGTGGGCCTAGGTGAGCTTTGGGAACGCCTGAGAGAAGTGCAATCCCATAATCTATTCTGGAGAGAATAAGAGACTGCACCATTGTTTTGAGGTCTTGTTCTCAGATCAATTGTCTGATGCCCCAGAGCTGCCTAAGTTGGTGTTGAGTTCTTTTGGCCATGGCTGCTATGTGACTGTGAAGATTGAGGTGAAGGTCAAGGGTGAAACCAAGTGATCTGGCACACTGGACAATGGTGGGGCAGCTATCTATGGTGGGAGAGTTAGCCATCCATTCTTGTACTGAAGTTTTTGCTTTCTGTTTTAGTTGAGCTGAGTTTTGAATGGTGGTTAAACATCCAGGGGCAGATTTACAAGCCCCTTGCGCCACTTTTGCGTCATTTTTAACATGGGAAAAGTGACGCAAAAGTGGCGCAAGGGGCTTGTAAATAAGCCCCCCAGTTTTGAATATTTGAGAGCGAGCTCGAAAGCAGGGCAACATCTCCTAGGGAGGAGATTTCCATGTATAGTTGGGTGTCGTCTGCGTAGAGGTGGAAGAGATTCCCAGAGTTTCTGAGAATCACACATAGTGGTTCTAGGTAAAAGTTAAAGAGGGTAGGGGAGAGTATTGAGCCTTGAGGGACCCATTGATGTGCGTTGACTGTTCTCGAGAATGAGTTACCCAATGTCTTAATGTGGGAACGGTTGGTTAGGTATGAGGAGAACCAGTTGAAGACTGTGCCTCCTCATCCAATGCATTGGTCTAGAGTGTGAAGAAGGTCCAGATGGTTGACAGTGTTGAGTGCAGTTTATAAATCCAAGAGGACCAGGAGGCAGGAGTTACCAGAGTCAAGGATTCTAGGGGGGTCATCGACTACATGAAACCTGATTGGAGAGTATCTAGGAGGTTGTTTGTTCAAATGTGTGAAGTAAGTTGGGACGCTACGCAACTTTCAATGACTTTGCCTAAAAATGGGAGTGTGTAAACTAGGCGGTAATAGTTCATGTTTTCTGGATCGAGAGGTTGTTTTTTCAAGAGAGGAGAGCCCACTTTTAGTCATTCTGGAAACAGGCTCAGTTTGAGAGAGGAGTTGACTATGGTGGTCCAAATGGGGTGTAGGTGTGTGGCAAAGATTTGCCAATGGAACTGGAATGGCGCCGTGAAGGTGGTTCGAGAGTTTTACTTTGGACATTGTTCGTTGTCTGTCCTGTTCAGAAATTGGGGAGAAAGATGGCCATGATTGCAGTACCTTGAATGGTAGAATCTCAACCGAATCTAGGAAGCTGCTGGTGAGTAAAGAGATATGGATGTCTCTAACTTTTGTATCAAAGAAATCCACAAAGTTGATGCAGGAGGCCACAGAATACTTAGGAGGTGGTTGAAATGGCAATTAAAAACTGCATACACAGGCTGCAATGGCAGGCCTGAGACAAGTTTAAAAGGCTACTTAAGTGGTGGCACAATCAGTGCTGCATGGTCACTAGTAGCATTTATTTTACAGGTCCTGGGTATATATAGTACAACTATACTTGGGATGTACAAATAAACTTAATGTGCCAATTGGATGTAAGCCAATTTCACCATTGTGAGAAATCCCAGAAGGAAGACGTGACGATTGCCCCTTTCTTACCTTTTTATCAACATCCCGATCACAGACAGGTGAAAATGAGAAACTGAGAAAGGACAGTCATTGTCCCTCACAGGCAGGAAAGAGGGGCGTGGCTAGAGCCAAAGACCAATCGGAAGGCACAGGAGTAAGACCAGGATCAGAGGCGTGACCGGAACAAGCAGGAAGACGCAGGGATTGAGGAGCCAGTATCGGTGTGGCCGGAAAACGCTGAAGAGGAGTTTTCTGTGTACACAGGACCTGACGACAGCCAAGAAATGTGGTGCGAGGAGTGGTGGTCACCCTCGGAGTAAAGCTCACTAGCCGCTGCAACTCAGGAGAGTTGTGGCAAGCGCGGTACGTGATCGGGGGAAGGGGAGACAAAGGGAGTAATTTGGGAGGGGTTTTCAGCTCACAGGAGGGGGCAGGAGTAGGGCAGTAAACAGGTAGAGAATGTTTTTTTTTTCTTTTCTCTTTTCTTTTTTTCTTTTTCCTGTTCACTGTCCACAAAACCTATTCAGGCACTACTCCTCTACGGTGACTGGTGAGGTGAGAAAAACCAGTTCACCCAACTTAAAAACATACCTTGAGAAGGGATTTACGTTTTGGAGAGAACTACCTTTTAGTTTCTCCTTTCCTTCAGAATACCCATACCTAGTAATCACCAGGAGTAACTAGAAGGGGAACTGGGAACCTTCCTTTCGCCCTTTCTTTCACAGCTAAGCCGTTGTGAAGGCACCAGAGTGACTTGCCTCCACAAGACTCACTATCTTCTGGTTCAGTGAATGTGTCTATCCTGACAAGATTCACAAACAAATTATATTCTTACCGCCACCTTCTTGTCTCTTTTGCTTTGAGCCTACGGGTGGTCCCCTCCTGAGCAACACTGATGAGCAGCACCACCAATCTGCAAGAAGAGTTGAAGAGCTTTTTTGTTTCAAACATATGTAGCTTTAACCATTCTGCCAATAAATTCATCAAACATTAAGAAAATTATACAGCCCACCCCTTCCACAACCATATTTAAAGGAGAGAGCAGAGGCACGTTAGCACTGGTTAGCAGTGCTAAAGGGCGCAGAGTCTGAAAGCGAATAAAAAGAAAATCAATAAAACAGGAAGAGTGAAGGCAAAAGGTTTGGGGGGAGACCAACCTAAGATGGACAGGTCTAAAAATGACCATGGCAGGAGAAATAATGTGTGACCCCAGTCACTTGTCAAAATTACTAGAGGCAATTAGTTTGTGACTCAGTGTAACAGTACTTTTTTCAATTTGCTTTGCCCAGCTACCATTTCATGCAATCCTGAGAACCATGCAAAGGGTGGGGAGCTCAGCATATTAAGGTATGACCTTTCTTTGTGAAAATCCAAAAGTTTTTAAGTTTGTTGCCATTCACAAGCTCCCTCTAACCCACATAATCAAAGTCAAGAACCCTTTCTATCTTCTCCTTTTTTACAAATAGGGGCACATGAAACGTCTTGGTTGAATAAAAACCATAAACTTTTTTTGAGATGAATTGATTGCCCATGTTCCACACAAAATACAGAGCATGTTGGCAATAGTTTCAGCAACGCTTTTTTGTAGAATATCGATCAGACTAATTGGTTTATTGTTTGTGGGGTGATTTTTCAATCTTTTCTATACACTGGGACAATTTCCCCCACAACTTGGGTTTCAGGGATAGAGGCATCTTTTGCTCTTGTTTTAGCAATACCATTAATATATAGTTTACTTTATTCTCTTAAAATGGCATGAGGAAATCATATCAGGTTATATAATTATCAAAAGGAACTTAGGCCCTCAGGTACTAAACCATTTTATGGTTGGTAAGGCACCAAATCCAAACATCAGATCTTTTCCGAACGTAAAATGGCATTTTTGTATTCATCAAACCCAAACAGAGATTCTGTAACATATTACCGAATTTTACTGAATCACTAATTGGATTTGGGAATAAATGCAGATTCAGTATTTAAAAGGGGAGTGTTAAGGGCGTCACTTTCAGATACTGAACCTTTAAGCTATGTATTAATGTTTTGTAGCTTTGCACCACACAAAACACCTTATTGAGTAACCTACACCCTGGTAGTCCTCATCAGCTAAGTGGAAAAACCTGTAAAGTCCATCTGCATTTGCATGGGCCACCCCAGGTCTGTGTTCCACTGTAAAGTCCATTCCCTGTAGGGAAATGGACCACCTTAACAGCTTGGTATTCTCCCCTCTCATCTGCATGAGCCACCTGAGAGGCCTGTGGTCAGTTTGAACACGAAAGTGAGTCCCAAACAAATATGGTCTCAACTTTTTCAGGGACCAAACCACAGCAAAAGCCTCTCTCTCACTGGCACTCCACCTCTGCTCTCTGGGACGAAGTCTCCTGCTAATAAAGGCAACTGGCTGATCAAGGTCCTCCTCACTTAGCTGTGACAACACTGCCCCAATCCCTTGCTCTGAAGCATCTGTCTGAACCACAAATTCCTTTGTGTAGTCAGGGGCAAGCAACACTGGTGCTGAACACATGGCAGCTTTCAAAGTGTCAAAGGCCTTCTGACACTCTGGGGTCCAATCTACCTTTTTGGGCCTCTTCTTAGAAGTGAGTTCTGTTAGGGGCCCCATAATGGTCCCATCATTTTGAACAAACCTTCTATAATACCCTGTCAGTCCAAGGAATGCCCTGCCCTGAGTCTGGGTAACAGGAGCAGTCCAATCCAAAATAGTTTGGATTTTAGCTTGGAGAGGCGGTACATGGCCCCCACATACCTAGTGGCCCAGGTACACCACAGAACTCTGCCCTATTTGGCACTTGCTTGCCTTAATAGTCAGGCCTGCCTGCTGCATGGCCTGAAGCACTTCTCTTAGGTGGCTTAAGTGATTCCCCAGGTAGAACTGCATACAGCTATCTCATCCAGATAAGCTGCACTGAACTCTTCCAACCCAGAGAAGACCCTGTTCACCAACCTTTGGAAGGTGGCAGGTGCATTCTTTAAGCCAAAGGGCATTACCTTGAACTGATAATGTCCATCTGGTGTTGAGAATGCTGACCTCTCCTTTGCTCCATCAGTGAGGGCAATCTGCCAATAACCTGAAGTCAAATCAAAAGTACTCAGGTACTTAGCAGCCCCTAACCTATCAATGAGCTCATCAGCTCTAGGTATAAGGTGAGCGTAAGTATTTGTCACTGCATTCAATACTCTGTAGTCCACACAGAACCTTAACTCCTTGGGTCCCCTCTGTGGATTAGGTTTAGGTACCAGCACCACTGGAGTGGCCCATGGACTCTCAGAAAGTTCAATTACCCCCAATTCCAGCATCTTAGCAACCTCAGCTTTAATGCTGGCTCTGGCATGGTCAGACAACCTGTACAGTTTATTTTTGACAGGTAGGCTGTCACCAGTGTCAATGTGGTGAACACACCACTCAGTGATGCCTGGGTTCAAAGAGAACAGTCCAGCAAACTGCTCCAGGACTTGCTTACAGTCGCTGTGCTGCTGGTCTGTCAACTTGGGAGAGAGTACCACTCCCTCCACTGACCCATCTTGCATATTAGTGGAAAGGAGGTCGGGCACAGGCTCAGTTTCCTCCTCCACACCCTCATCAGTGACCAGTAACATGGTCATGTCTGCCTTGTCATGGTGGGGTTTCAATCTATTCACATGTAGGACCCTATGAGCGTTCCTGGGGGTGCCAAAGTAAACTAAATAGGTAACCTCACCCTTCTTTTCTAAGATTGGATAGGGCCCACTCCACTTGTCATGGAGGGCCCTGGGAGCCACAGGCTCCAACACTCACACCAATTGTCCTGGAGTATACTCAGACATAGTAGCCTTTTGATCATACCAGTGCTTCATGAGCTCCTGGCTGGCCTTCAGTTTCCTGTTTGCCTTGTACATATACTCTGCCATTCTAGATCTCAGGCCTAGCACATAGTCAAGCACATTGTCCTTTGCTTCCTTAAGAGGCTTCCCTAAAGACTCTCTAAGCAGGCTCAATGGCCCCCTCACAGGGTGTCCAAACAACAACTCAAAGGGACTGAAACCAACCGCTTTCTGTGGCACCTCCCTGTAGGCAAACAGTAAGCATGGGAGGAGAACATCCCATCTCCTCCTGAGTTTCTCTGACAACCCATTTATCATGCCCTTCAGGGTTTTGTTGAATCTCTCAACAAGACCATTTGCTTGTGGGTGATATGGGGTGGTGAACTTGTAGTTAACACCACACTCATCCCACATAGCAGTCAGATAGCTGGACAGAAAGTTTGTGTCCCTATCTGACACCACCTCTTTCGGAAAACCCACTCTGGTGAATACACCAAGCAGTGCTCTAGCCACTGCAGGAGCATCAATGGTTCTAAGAGGGATTGCTTCAAGATACCTAGTGGCATGGTCCACTACCACTAAGATATATCTATTCTTTGATGCAGCAGGGGGGTTCAGGGGACCAAAAATGTCCATCCCCACCCTTTCAAAAGGAACCCCCAACCACTGGCAGTGGTATTAGGGGAGCCTTTGTCTTGCCCCCTGCCTGGCCACGGGCCTAACAGGTGACACAGGAGCTGCAAAACTCCTTTTCCTTTTCAGACATATGGGGCCAGTAGAAATGGTTCACAACCCGGTTCCATGTCTTTGTCTGTCCCAAATGTCCTGACAGGAGGATATCATGACCCAAAGTCAGGATGAACTCTCTGTACTTCTGGGGCACCACCAACCTCCTGGTGGGCCCCTCCTTGAGGTTTCTGGCCTCAGTATAAAGCAGTCCATCTTCCCAGTAGAGTTTGTTAAACCCACTGTCATCCCCCTCCTCTTGCTTAGAAGCAATCCGCCTCAAGCTCTCAAGGGTGAGACAGTCTCTTTGTCCCTTACTAAACTCCTTTCTGGAGGGTCCACCTGCTCCTGTCAGTTCTGCCAAATCTGACAGCTCTGGCAGGGATGGAGCCCTTCCCTCAGAGGCCAGATCCTCCTCATCAGGGTTTGATTCATCCTGCACCTCTGGAGTTCCCTGGACTGGCTCACCAGGCCCAGTAACCTTGCCCTTGGATGCTTGGCCCTTTGTTCCAGGGTCCAAGTGTCCGGCCCCTCCCTTCTGGCTAGTCTGTAACCTAGTCAAGGCACATACCCACTCAGGAAGCTCCACAATTTCATATGGAGTCCTCTCTCCACCTCTAACCACGCAGAGGCTTCAAGATCATTGCCCAGTAAACACTGGACTGGGAGCACCTTAGACACAGCTACCTTCATAGGGCCTGTCACACCTCCCCATTCCAAATCCACCACAGCCATAGGATGGAGTTTGGTAGTGCTGTCTGCATAAGTCACCTAGTGAAACTCACCAGGTAGCAACCTCTCTGGAGGCACCAGCTCATCCAGGATCATAGTTACACTAGCCCCTGTGTCTCTGATGGCCTCAACCTCAGTCCCATTCACTTTAGGCCTCTGCCTGTACTTGTCCATATTTGGAGGTAAGGCAGCAAGGGTTGCAATATTCACCCCACCCAGGGACACTAAGGTTGCTTCCACCACCTGACTACCCCCCTCTGGGGCACCACTCTCCACCCCTACAATTACAGTGGTAATCCCGGTGGATGGCCCCTTAGGGGGGAGCTTCTTGGCGCAGACAGCATCTCCCTGTTTGTGCCCTGGCTGGTTATAATCAAAGCACTTACCCACTTTTGAGGGATCAAAGAACCTACCATTCTTTCCCTGATATCCCCTCCCTTTGAATTTTGGTTGGCTCTGTGCCCCCCCTACTTATGCAGGTTTTTGTGGGTCTTTGGAGGACTCCTTCTGGTTTTGACCTTCTTTCCCTTGGGGAAGGACCTGTCCTCCTTTCTTCTGGTCACCCCCCTGGTGCTGAATGGAAACCCGAGTTCTCACCCACTCATCAGCTGCTTCTCCCTGCTCTCTGTGGTCTGTCAGCTGGGAGTCCACTAGATACTGGAGTAACTTCTCTTCTGCGCAATGAGTCAAAATATGTTCTTTCAAAAACAAAATATACAATCCCTCATATGTGTCAACTTTGTTACCAATAATCCAGCCTTCCAGTGCCTTCACTGAAACATCCACAAAGTCTACCAAAGACTTTGAACTCAATTTCTGGGTGCCTCTAAACTTTACCCTGTACTGCTCTGGATTCAGACCAAATCTCTTGACTAAGCATGCCTTCATCTGCTGGTATGATTCTGCATCCTCCCCCTTCAGGGTTAGGAGCCTATCCACTCCCAGCTACTGGAATCAACTCCCACAGTAGTGCACCCCAAAACTTAGAGTGGACCCTACTCATTCTAAGGGCCCTATCAAAGGCTGCTAGCCACTTGTCAATGTCATCCCCCACAGTGTACTTGGGTAATATACCCTTAGGAAGTTTATGATCAAATCCACCCCTGCACGTCTCAAAATCTTCATCATTTTCACTGCCACCATTTCTTTTCAATGCCTCCTCCCTCTCCCATCTCTTCTCAGCCAATTCCAGTTTCCTCTGCTCCAAAGCTATCAAAGCTAATTGAGCCTTAAGCTGTCTCTCTGCAAGGGACAGTGGTGGTTCCTGAGTAGGGGACCCTTCCCCCTCCCACCATCTGAAATCATCTGGCTAAAACTTGAGAAAATGGAAGAGGCATCATCCTCACCCCCCTCTGGGATGAGGCTTTGGGGAGCACCCTCCGTCCCCCCTGGAATCTCCTCAGCTGCCCCAGCCCAGGCCTCTAGGGACTTAAGCAACCCTGCCTTCTTAATCTTGTTGGCAGCAGGCAGCCCCCTAAGCCTACACTGTAGCCTAAGATCAGCCACCCTGAACTGGGACAGTTTAGCCAGGTCCAGCTCCATGTTTCCCTAGTTTTGGGTCACAATAAAGAGGGACAACAGACTGAGAACAATTTGGAAAAATCAAAACAATGGATTAGAAACAGTTTAGTCAAAATTCCAAAAATCAAACTCAAATGTTTTGTTCTAAGGCAATTTAGAGGATTTTTACAATCTTAATTCACTTTACTGAAAGGTGTACTTTTTAAACACAAGTCCTCATCCCCACCGCTGAGCACCAAGTGCTGGAAAGTGGATTATTAGTAGGGGCAAATGTATATCTGCCACTGGCAATAAGGCCACTAACACAGTATAGGGCTCAGAATAGGTCTAAGAAAATTATTCCCATGCTCAACCCTTGGTAGCTTGGCTGCGAGCAGGCAGGCTTAACTTCAAAGCCAGGTATGTAAAGCATTTAAAAACACCAATTCAGTAAATAATTAAGACACAATGCATAATAAAAATCCAACACCAATTTATAATAATAGGGAATATTTTTATCTTTAAAATGACACCAAAATGACATAAATCCAATGTAGGGAACCGGAAATATGAATTTTCACAAATTTAGCAATTTCTAGTACATACAAACCTATAGCACCCTATTGGGACATCTGGTTGCGATAGACCGGGTGAAAGTCAAAGTTTCAGCCCGACCGCGATGGAGCCCTGCTCGGCTACCACTCGCGGTAGGTCCCGGTCACAGTTTTTACTTTTCTGGAGCTTTTCTTTGCGGGGTCCCTCAATGCTCTTCACCAGGCCGGATTCGGTGAGGGTTCGCCGGCCTCGGATTTTGCCTACTCCCGGTCAAACTCTGGAAGTAGGACCTACGGAGCTTTTCAGCGGGACTAACCTGGACGGCAGGCCGGCTCGCGGTTGAAGGCAGGCGGCTTGACTGGCCAGGTTGAGTCTGTCCACCTTCTGGAGCTTTTTTCCAAAGTTGCTCCAAAGTTCTCCAAACTCCTGGAACTTCTTCCTGAAGTTCCCCAAAGGGTCCCAAAGTGTCTTAAACTCACTCCAAGGGTCTGGAATCTCCAAGATGGTCCTTGAAAGTTGAGGGCGTCAGTTCTCACAATCCACTTGGACAAAACCCTTACAAATCCACTGGTAGTTCTCCAGGTTGAGGATCCTTGGTGGTGATGTTCCAGGTGAGGTATGTTAACCTGTAGCTTGCAGGGAGTCCACTCTCTAGTCCTTTTACAGCAAAGTAATCCACAGGCTGTAGTTGCAGATGGTGCAGAAGGTGCAATGTTCAGAGTGCAGGCCTTTAGAAATGCACCTCAAACTTCCAGCACAGCCGTCTTGCTTTCTTAGGTTTCAAGCAGCAGATCTGAGGGGCTCTGCCCTTCTCAGATACTTATTCCAACTTCTCTGGGTCAAGCAGGAGGTCACTCTTGTCCAATGGGCTGCAGGGTTCCACCCAAAGGTCTGACCACTTCCTGCAGAGTGTGGCACTATTTTGTCCCAGAGTGCACCAATTCTTCCAAATTCATAATGGATGATTTTCCAGCAGGGAGAGAAGAGCTGGCTAAAAACACCCCTAGGATGGCTAATCTCCATAGTCTCTCCCCCTTGCATCTGCTCATTCCTTCCTTAATTCTAGCATCTGGCTTGGGTTCACAAGGGTAGAGTTGTAAATGACACTGGGGTCCTCCCTTTCCCTTGAAGTCCATTGTTTACGACTCTTACCCCTGCTCTGGCATTCCTGTGCAACAGGACCCTGCCCTCCCAGCAGTGCTGTTCAATCCCAGGGGCTCTTTATCACCTCTTCAAAGGAGCCTGGCTAATCTCCTTAACGCTGACCAATCAGGACAGACCACTTGAAGGCTGAATTTGGACTTACAAACGAGAAAGTCTCATAACTTTCTTGTATGTACATTTTAGGAGAAATTCAACAATATCATATTGTTGGATTTATTAATACCATTCTGGGAAGTTTTTGAATGGTACTTGTAGCCTTCTCCTATCAGATAATAACTTTCTCCCATGTTAACCTATGTGGCAGGAGGTTTGCAATGGGAAAAACGACTTGAGCCATTTACACAGCACCAGGGCTGATAAAAACATATTTTATAAGTACTCTGCCTATATCTACAGGACCCTCACCCCTGGTATACCTAGGGGAGACTTTAGAGGTTCTGAATATGCAGAAATATTGCAGATCCTCTCTCCAGAGTGCTCCAACACCAAAGTCGATTTTGGGCAGCACTTTATCACAATGTGGGGAGTGAAATGTGCAATTTCACTTTACCCAGGGCATATAAAACTCATTTTATAAGGGTCTACCTTATAGATACCTGGCCCCCCACCCATGGGACACCTAGGGGAGACCCTGGGGGTACCTAATATGCCCAAACATTGTAGGTTAACCATTTTTAAGTGCTCCAAACACAAAAGTCGAGTTTGGGCACAATTTACTTTTTAAAAGCAGACCTGCAGCACAGGGCTACTTTTAAACTGACCTCAGGCCCGGAAGCGCACACATGCAAGTGCATAAAAGGGCTGCTGGCCTCTAAACTACCATGCCCTATTATATACTAGGGACTGAGAGGTAGTTTCAATCCCCCTGCCCTATTATGTACTAGGGCCCTATGGGGTAGGTCATGCCAATCACAGGGGTACCCCAACCCTTAGTGTACCCTAGTGTATAAAGGTGTTTTCACTGTATTCTAAGTGTTTTCAGCATAGCACTGGCCCTGGGCCTGGTTAGGCAGAGCCCAGGGTCAGTCAGAGTCAGTTACCACCAGTACCAGTCAGCAAAAAGTTGGGGGGTGCCCAGGGCACAGGATGACTTTGCAACACATACATATATATATATATATATATATATATATATATATATATATACATACATACATACATATACATTTATATACCTGAACATGTCTAAAAGCCTTTCAGAACAATGAGGGGACAGCAAGCAAATATCAGACATTTCAAGAGAGCACTACTTTATTATAAATATATGAGCTGATTCATCCCAAATTCAGAACCCAAATTCAGGGGGCCGAATACGATTGCGGAAGGACCGCCACTGCCAGCCATGCGGTGGCAGTCCTTCCGCAATCGGACCGCGATTTTCCCCCCGCCACATTACAATGGCGGGGGGAATCGCGTTCGGACCGTGGCGGACGCAAAGACCGTCCACCGCGGAACCGCCACAGGCAATCGTTGCGATTGCCTGGCGGAGCGGTCTGCATCCATGAAATGGTGGCGGTGCCAGCCTTTCCGTGGCGGGTAAACCGCCATTGAAAGGCTGGTGGAGATTGGTTTCAGGGGCCCGTTGCGGGCCCCCCTTGTGTTGGGGGGAGGTGTAGGTGCACTGGGGGGTACCCATGGTACCCCCCTACATTTCACTGCACCAAGTGGCAGGCACCGTGTGGTGCCTGCCACGTAGTGCAGTGAAATGCACAACATGCTATTTTATCATCGCGGCGGGTGCTGCTGTCAGCAGAACCCGCCGCAATGTTAAAATGCAAAATGCGACCGCCATGGTGGCGGTCGCATCCTGATTTCGTGTGCGGGACCGCCGCATGTATTGCGGACGGTCCTGGTCACCACCAACATGGCGGACGGACTCCAGTCCGTCCGCCATCGTAATCGGCCCCTCAGTGCCTAAGTTGAAAAAAAAGAAATATGTATATATATATATGTATATATGATATATGATTCGGCGCATAATATTTTATTAAAGCAGTGCTCTATTGAAATGTCTGATATTTGCTTGCTCATTGTTCTGAAGGGCTTCTAGACATGTTCAGGTATCTACCAACAAATGCTCAGTGCTGAATGCCAAAAAGATGTCTTGAAAGGAATCTATTGAAATATTTTTAATTTTATTAGAATGAAAGAGCAGGAAGTATACACTCTACTAAATCATATTTCGTTTAAATGAAATTGTTTTCACTACTCCAGAGTTCAGTAATGCCTGTGGATGAATGCAAGTGAAATTAAAGCCTGATTATCTAAAACTAATTCAAAGCTGAATCCGAGGCAGAAACTGAATACCTTGCAATTATTATTTCTTTTTCATTTAAAGACTTTTCTAATTCGGTTGCTTCCAGTCTAATCTGGTTTATCCCCTTTAAACACACACTGCCGTTAATGACTGCTGAGTCCAAGCTTTGGCATTATGAAGCTTTCATTTGTGAACCTTGAGATTTACCCCTCCCTGCTTCCCTGCTCTCACTCACACCTCCTAGGACCGGATTTGCAGAAAGCATGAGTGCTGATGGGCTCTTAAGAACCAAGCATTTGTATTCCTAAAAAATTATAAGCGTGATAATAATAATAATAACAATAATTGTTTTTTCTTACAGCTCTCCTGCTTTCTGCTCTTTACAATGGTCAGATATCTCAGAACACCTTTAGTGCAGGGACATTCAATTTGAAAAGGTCAGCCACGTATACAGTAGAAAAGAATTAACATTTAAAAATGATGTAGCTCAGTACATAATTTCATATTTAGCCAGCCACTAAAGAGTCAAGATGGGTAATTATAATTTGACTCAATTTGCAGTGACTGAACACCTATCCTAAAAGGATTCAAATCCTTTTATCCAGCGTTGGGGCAATTTTGCACCAACTTCTCTGGATAACTCAGACTACACTGGTGTGATGCTTTTCTGCATTTATATCTATTCTACCGGAAAATTGTGAAAAATACAATTTGCACTGAGTTATCAGCGCAAAATTGCATTTGCATTGGTCGTTTGTTCCATATGTTTGCAGAATTGCACTTGCAGGATTGCTGCATGTGTATTTCAGTCGTTGTTAGTAATTAGTATTGCGTGTGCTGAACTACACATTAGGCCAGATGTACGACCCTTTGTAGCATTCGTAAAGGAGAATGTGGTATGTACAAACCCTATTTTGCGAGTCGGTAACCTATTACCGACTCGCAAAATAGGGTTTGCGAGTCGCTATTAGGTAGAGGCGTGCCAAGGGCGTCCCTTCCTAATTGTGAGTCGCACCGATATGTACGATTGCAGTTCCGCTTTGTGAATGTATGCAAAAATATTTTTTTAGAGCAGACAGTGGTCCCACGGACCACTGATTGCCCTTAAAAAATGAAAAGAAAACTTTTCATTTGTTTTTTAAATGCATCCCATTTTCCTGCAAGGAAAACGGCCTGCATTTGAAAAAAAAAGTTGCTTTATTTAAAAAGCACCCACAGACATGGTGGTCTGCTGTCCCCAGCAGACCACCATTGCTGTGATATGTGAGATTCCTAAGCGGTCGCAAATTTTGACCTACCACATTATTATTAATGAAGTAGGTCTTTAGCGACCCCATTAGGAATCGCAAACAGTGTCTGAGAATCTGTTGTACATTCCATTTGGCGAGCCCCAAATTGCGAGCCGCATAACGTCGCAATTTGCGACTCACAAAATGGAATGATCATACATCTGGCCCATTGTGCCTAGATCAGTGTTGCATGCTGTGCAGCGTGCTAAAGTGTCCCTGAATATGTTTCCAGGCTGAATATCTGTGTACAATGCAACATACAGCGATGTCATTAAAAAATGTATGAGCTGAAAAAAGATAAAGCATCCCATTGTTTTTTAATCGAGGTATATCGATTGTGTTGTGATCATGCCCAGTATCATGTAACATTACTAAATTGCGACTGTCTTGCAAGGGATTGCTCAGATATGAAAAACAGTAGCGAGTACCAGGATGGTCTGACACGGTGATGGGGACCTTATCAATAAAATTCTATCACAGTGTACCTATAAAGGGACGTAGCTAGAACTGGATAGTATCATCTCATAATGCGTCACGTTTGCCATATCTGCGGCTGGCCTCACTACACGAATGGCGCTATATCCTGCAAGGTGTCATGTGGGGATACTGCCAAGTGGGGTCTACAGACCCACTAAAAAAAAAGCACGATTGACATGTTAGGACTTCTATATTATTAGTTATGAGTCCACATACATCACCACCAGCATACTAGTAGACTGGCATGCCATTATTTGTATAAAGGCAACACCAGTCAAATAATTCCCACAACCTCACAACACAGGCTTGGAGCACGAATCTGATGTTTTGGTGCCTGCACTGTAAGTGTGAATATACCTCACATTCACATCAAACGTTTCTGGATTAAATGTTGGGTTTGTTTGTGAAGGCCAACGCCTTCCTTATCTTTCCCTGCTAAAGTGATCCACAATTTGATGAAACAAGCAATGAATTAGCAATTCCTGTGGACTGCTATTCTAAAATATCGGTCACTCTCAGAAAGCTGCATTACCTTCCTTCCAACTGTGCTGGGCATTCCTCCCCCAACTAACATTCCTGCATAGAATACAGAGGGGCATATTACTGTCCTTTTATATTATTGACCCACTATCCACATTCGATTCACTTCTAAAGTATGTGTTTTGACCCCTTTAAGGACTTGATAGGACCATATTACCCTTGGTACTCGTTATGTAGTACTTTTTATCATACATGTTTATTTCGAGGCAGTTACCTTGAAAAGATGTTTTCTTCAACGTGCAGCTAAAAATGTGAACTGATTGGAATTAGAATTTGTAAGCTTTGTTTACCTTTCTTGAATACATTTTTAATTACACAATTGGTATCAGTGGATTTAAGCGTTTCTGTGGCTGCAAAATGTATTACATAATTATGGATTTAATGCAGTTGCCAAATAATTTGCCATGTAATTAGCAGATTTCACCCAAAATTGTTATTTCTATTTCAGATAGATAGAAATAATATTGACAGAGGACGTGCGGATCACTGACAGAATATAGACAACAGAAATATCGACCTACAGAAATATCGTGACAAAAATATTGTTGTCAAAAATATCAACCTCCTATCTTCATAATGGTAAGTACAAAAATATCGAGAAAAAAAAAGTTGTTAAAAATATCGAAGTAGAAAATATCTTTTTTTTATATGTATAAAAAATAATGAAAAATAAATTAAATAATACATTTAACTTAAAAAAAATATTTAGATTTATTTGTATATTTTAACAATTATAAGTAATAAATGTAATGTAAAAATAAATTAAACATACATATTTAAAATGTAATATATATATTTACTTAAAAATAATTAATAAATAATAATTTTAATTAATTATAAAATGTTAGAAATATATTAAAATTTAAAAATAAATATATATATATATACATACACCTGTAACATAAAAATAAAAAAATAAAAATTATATTATAAATTAAAATATATAACATTTTTTAAACCTACATTTTACACTACATTGACTGCAACAGAAGGGAAAGTGTTGGGTAGCGGAGAGGAATAATTTACTATTCCCACTCCAATAACTGCAACAGTAGGGAAAGGGTCGGAGAGCGGAGGGGAATAATTTACTATTCCCACTCCAGCGAGTGCAACAGTAGGGAAAGTGTTGGATAGCGTAGGGGTAAAAATTAGTATTCCCACTCCAGCGAGTGCAACAGTAGGGAAAGTGTTGAATAGCGGAGGGGAATAATTTACTATTACCACTCCAGCAAGTGCAACAGTAGGGAAAGGGTTGGATAGCGGAGGGGAATAATTTACTATTCCCACTCCAACGAGTGCAACAGTAGGGAAAGTGTTGGATAGCGGAGGGGATAAAATTACTATTCCCACTCCAAAGAGTGCAACAGTAGGGAAAGTGTTGGATAGCTTAGGGGTAAAAATTACTATTCCCACTCAAGCGAGTGCAACAGTAGGGAAAGTGTTGGATAGCAAAGGGGTAAAAACTTACTATTCCCACTTCAGCGAGTGCAACAGTAGGGAAAGTGTTGGATAGCGGAGGGGAATAATTTACTATTCCCACTCCAATGAGTGCAACAGTAGGGAAAGTGTTGGATAGCGGAGGGGATAAAGTTACTATTCCCACTCCAAAGAGTGCAACAGTAGGGAAAGTGTTGGATAGCGTAGGGGTAAAATCTACTATTCCCACTCCAGCGAGTGCAACAGTAGGGAAAGTGTTGGATAGCGTAGGGGTAAAATCTACTATTCCCACTCCAGCGAGTGCAATAGTAGGGAAAATGTTGGATAGCGTAGGGGTAAAAATTACTATTCCCACTCCAGCGAGTGCAACAGTAGGGAAAGTGTTGGATAGCGTAGGGGTAAAAATTACTATTCCCACTCCAGCGAGTGCAACAGTAGGAAAGTGTTGAATAGCGTAGGGGTAAAATTTACTATTCCCACTCCAGCGAGTGCAACAGTAGGGAAATTGTTGGATAGCGCAGGGGTAAAAATTACTTTTCCCACTCCAGCGAGTACAACAGTAGGGAAAGTGTTGGATAGTGTAGGGGTATAAGTTACTATTCCCACTCCTGCGAATGCAGCAGTAGGGAAAGTATTGGATAGCAAAGGGGTAAAAATTACTATTCACACTTAAGAAAATTCAAATTTAAAAACAAACAAATTATCAACTACTATACAACATATAATAAAACACCCAAAAACAAAACATATCTATTATACATTTTTACAAAACATAGAAACATATAATAATGCAGAAAAAATATAAAATTTACATAAAAAGATTATTTTTTTAATTGTAATAAGAAATTATCAAACAATATTTTGTAATAGAAATTAATTGTAATCTAAAAAAATAATTATCAATCAATCAATCAATCACGGCATTTATAGAGCGCGCTACTCACCCGGGAGGGTCTCAAGGCGCTGGGGGAGGGGGTAAGTTACTGCTCGAACAGCCAGGTCTTGAGCTGCTTCCTGAAGGCGAGATGGTCCTGGGTTCGCCGAAGGTGAGTGGGGAGGGAGTTCCAGGTCTTGGCCGCCAGGTAGGAGAAGGATCTTCCTCCGGCGGTGGTTCTGCGGATGCGTGGTACGGTGGCGAGGGCGTGGCTGGTTGATCGTAGCTGGCGTGTGGGCGTGTAGAAGGACATGCGGTCGTTGAGGTACTTTGGGCCCAGGTCGTGGAGGGCCTTGTGTGCGTGGGTGAGGAGTCTGAACGTGATTCTCTTGCTGACGGGGAGCCAGTGCAGGTCTTTCAGGTGTACGGTGATGTGGCTGTGTCGGGGGATGTCCAGGATGAGTCGTGCGGAGGCGTTCTGGATGCGCTGGAGTCTCTTTTGAAGTTTGGCTGTGGTTCCGGCGTAGAGGGTGTTCCCATAGTCCAGTCGGCTGGTGACGAGTGCCTGGGTGACGGTCTTCCTGGTTTCAGTGGGGATCCATCTGAAGATCTTGCGGAGCATGCGCAGGGTGTTGAAGCATGAAGATGAGACGGCGTTGACTTGTTTGGTCATTGATAGGGAGGAGTCCAGGATGAAGCCCAGGTTGCGTGCGTGGTCCGTTGGCTTGGGTGCGGTGCCCAGGGCCGGGGGCCACCAGGAGTCGTCCCAGGCGGAGGGTGATGAGCCCAGGATGAGGACTTCCGTCTTGTCTGAGTTCAGTTTAAGGCGGCTGTAATTTTTTTCCCTACCCTGTAACACCACACAATTTACAACAAACATCTAAATTAAATAAAAAAGTATACCTCCATAATTAACACAATTAATTATCAATTCAAAAATTAATAATAATTAAAAAACATATTTAAAAAGTTCGAAATTATTGTAGTATCCAAACATTACAGCTATACAACATAAATCCCCAAACAAAAATAAACAATTATCAAAAATATTTAACAATTAATAAATAAATATTAATGATCAAGTAATGATTAATTAATTTAAACTAAATTACTTTCCATCATCTACCCCAATAAACACCATAACACACACCTAAAAATATTTACACAATTTCCATAACTAATTTTACATTAATAAATTCATATCAATGAACAACAAATAAATAATTAATTTTAAAAAATTTACTTCCCACCATTTACCACTATAAACACCAGAACTCACACATCAAAATGATTACACAAATGACAAAATTAAAATGTAATTAATTAATTAGCATCAATTAACAAAGAAATAATTAATTAAAAATAAATTACCTCCCACCATATTACCCAATAAATGCCACCAACAATTTCGTAAAAAATTATACAATTAACATAATTAATTAACAATTAATTAATTAATTATTTAATAGCAATTAACAATCAAAATATAAATAATTATTAATACATTAATTCACACAATTAACACTATAAAATAATAATTAATATATATTATATAATTTTTTATTACATTTATTATAATTAAATTACTTCCCACCCTACTCCCCTATCAACCCACAACCCACTCCTAAGAAAATCACACAATTAACATAATTACCAATTAATTAATAATAATTAATAACAAATTAATAAATAATTAATAATATATTATTTCCCACAATTAACAATATAAAATATTAAATAAATAAATATTAATTATAAGAAAATATGAATAATTTAATTATATTTAAATTACTTCCCACCCTATTCCCCTATAAACCCACAACCCGCTCCTAAGAAAGTGACACAATTAACATATTTACCAATTAATGAATCAATAACAATTTACTGCTAATTATTAATTAATTAATAATAAATTAATTACCATAATTAACACTATAAAATCAAAATTGAATAAATACTAATAAATTTATATTATTATTCAATTTATTATAATTAAATTAGTTCCCACCCTGTTCCCGTATAAACCCACAACCCGCTACGGAACTAAAACCCAAAATGTTATTAAAAGAAAATTAATATTCAATTTATTATAATTAAATTACTTCCCACCCTATTCCCCTATAAACCCGTAACCCACTACGGAACTAAAACGCAAAATTTAATTAAAATAACATTTATAACTTCTAAAAATTTAACACATACATTAAAAAAAAATGCAATACTTAGACAAAAAATATAGCACATACATTTAAAATACATAACACTAACCAAAGAAAAACTTTGGGGCATATTCTCAAGGACTTATCGCCGAGTTAGCGGCACTTTATCGCAGCCAAAGTGGCGATAGATTTATCGCCCTATTCACAAGCTGGTGCTAACAGCCGATATCGGCAGTTTTCCTGCGATAGCAGCCGCAAAAAACATCGCCACGGATGACACCGGCAACTAACGCTAATGAGATGCAGAGTAGGCGTACCTGTGCAAAAAGCCGCGATAACACTACGTCGCAATATTCTCAACGACCAGCCAGATCGGCGATAAGATCCCAAAACAGGCGATAAGGCGCGTTAGCAGCAGGGATTTAACACCTGCTATTACCTGGTGTTAAGTCGGACGACAACCTGCACCACAAAAGGGATCCCAGACCAGAGCCACACCTGAAGAACAACAGATGACATGGAGCTACTGATCATGCAGCTCGGAGCCCCAAGAGGGCCACAACACCCACCGCCACCACACACAGGCCCGCCAACCCCCCGGACCCTCCCCCCGGACTACCACAGAGGCAGCGCAGACAAAGACAGCAGACCTTCAGAAAACGCACCAGCCTCACAGACTTCACACCAGAGGATGTCATTGCCCACTACAGGCTCAAAAGGACAACCATCCTCCGCATCCTCACCCATATTGCCCACAGGCTGACGGTACCAACACAGCGGACAACCAACATCCCTCCGCAGACAAAGCTGCTGGCTGTGCTGCACCTGTTGGCCTCTGGGACCTTCCAACCAACAACTGCCAGAGTCGGAGGAGTCTCACAGCCAGCCCTATCCAAGTTCCTCACACCTGTCTTGGATGCCATCATCAGCTTGATACCCTGCTCAGCTCTTCAGGTGTCACTAACTTAGTGCACCACAACTCATGGACCCTTTCTGATTGAGTTTTGTGCTGTGGACAGCTCACACAACAATGTCACCTCAGGCAGTGGGGAAGACCTGAGACGATGATGAGGAAGATGAGGCAGGTGTAACACACCCCACTGCAGCTGCAGCAGGAATATCCCGAAGGGACACAATCCTAGACAATTTCTTCACATGAGCACGCTCAGCTCTGGTGCCCCTACCTCAGTGCACTGCAACTCACGGACCCTTCTGATTGAATATTGGGTGACCTCTGTACTTGCTCCGGCTTCCTTCATGGTGCTACGCAGTTTGAATTATTTTGTTTGTGTTTTTTGGTGCATTTTCCCGCATGACGCGTGGGAATTGCAGGCCTGTCGCTGGTTATCGCAGTTTTTTTTTCGCGTTCGTCTTTCGCGTTTTTTTGCCGTCACTGTAATTTTATCGCGGTCATTTGATGCGTTAGCGTGAGACTATCGCATGGTACCGCCGTGTTGAGAATACAATGTTAACACAGTGTTATTTTCCCGCCTTAGACTGCGATGTGCAAAGTTGCGTTAAGCTAATTTTGCGATAATTATCACACGTTCTTGAGAATATCCCCCTATATTTTTAACAACTATGGGGTCGATTCCGATTCGGGCCGGAAAAAGCACCGACCGACTCGGATCCGGAAAAAATACCGACCGACACGTACCCGTGGCGCACGACACGCCAAGTACGATGCAAGGCGCGAAAAATCCGACCGACACGTACCGAAACAAAGTCGACCGACCGAGCCGCACGGAAAGCAGCAATCCGGCCGGAAAAACACGCGAATCCAACCGACCGACACGCACCCGGAACAAATCCGACCGAAACGTACACACGAACTCCAAACCGCAAAGTACGATGCAAGGCGCGAAACCACGAGCGAGTCGGACGGAGGCCAAGCCGTACGACCGACACGCATACAAAACCGAGCCGAAGCAACACAATACACCGCGACCGACGCGTACGCAGCATAGAAAACTGCACAAACACAGCGTGAACGAAACGGAGAACACCGTACGAGACCAATGCAGGGTCCGACTCGGTCACAAGAACGTTTCCAACATACACAAACAGCACAAAGGAAAAATCACCCAAAAAAAGGCCAAACAAGCAATTACCAAGCCAATAAATACTGGGGGGTGGGGACAGAGAACAAAGACACACCCACAACTCCACCTATATAAAGGACACAAATCACTACCATGAGCCTTTGCAAATGCCATTCCACTGCCAGCACCCAAGAGAAAGCAACCACACACCCACAGCTCATCCCTCACACAAGCCACACACCATCAGCACACCAACAAATACCTACCTCACATACACCCAGCAAAACACACACTCACACACCCTCACCTGCACACCAACACACACATCACCCACCATCACCACCCATCACCATGCCCCCCAAGAAGAATCCCAAGTTCCTAGATAGTGAATTGGAAGTCATGGTAGACGAGATCCTCAGGGTGGAGCCACAGCTGTTTGGCACATTGGTCCAACAGACCCCCATGTCGCAGAAAACCAAGATGTGGGAGAGGATCATCAACAGGGTGAACGCCCAATCACCATGTCGGCGCACAAAGACCGACATCCAGAACAGGTGGTATGACGTGCGCAGGAGGGTACGGAAAATGCTGAAGCAAGACTACATCAACAGCCAACACACCGGCAGTGGCCCTCCTGCCAAGCCAATATACCTCAGGCCCTGGGAGGAGAAGGTGCGGGCCATCCTTCCGCCAGTGAGCGTATATGGACTAGAGGACATCCCAGAGCCTGGTGAGTACACAACAAATGTACACAATATACTGCCACAAAACACACACACATCACTGTCAAGGGGAGAGTCAAACCATGCACTCATAGCAATTACACAGCAACCAGAACAGAATCATCCCAAAATGTGTATGTCAGTCAGATAAACACAACACATGCCATCAAAAAAGTCACATCCAACTGTGCCATCACATGTACAAACAACTACAACTACAGCTAGGCAGTGGCACAAATAGAACTAACAAACACATCCAGACATGTAGCCACCACAACAACACCAACACACAGTGAAGAACACTCAAAGGAAGGAATTCTGTGTATGCTGGCCAAGTCAGTGTAGCCAATAGCATCATGGGAGTCGCAGTCACACATATTGCCCCCCCACAACTGCCCCATCAACACCACCATGAACCATGCGCACATCACAGGGAGTGGAGAAGGACTCACAAGATGGCTGACACTGGCTACTGCTGTGGGGAGCACAAGGCCCTGCTGGCAACTGTGCACCAACAAACAGCAGGACACCACTGACTGACATCCTGAGAGACAACTTCCACTGCCTGCAATGCAAGCACGTTCCATGGTGGGATATCTGGCTGGCTGGGTGGGAAGGAGGACTTGCAGCACTAACCATAGTCACAAGCACCTCCCCTCACACACACCCCAACACAAACTCCACAGAACCCACCTGGTAGAATGCAATGCCCCCATCCTAACACAAGATCCCACAAACAACCACCACCCTGGGTTATGTTGTGTGAAGCACAGGGACACTCTTGGGACTCTTAGCCAAACAACTGCCAGGACAACACTCCCAGCCATCCTGTCAGCACAGCCAGCCCACCCCACAGGGAAGCAGAATCAAAAGGAAGGAAGCATGGGCATGCTGGGAAGGGGGTGGAGGCAATAGCATGATGGGAGTCGTAGTCACTGATATTGGTCACCCCCACAACTGTCCCATCAACACCACCCTGAACCATGCTCACATCACAGGGAGTGGAGAAGGACTCACAAGATGGCTGACACTGGCTACTGCTGTGAGGAGCACAAGGCCCTGCTGGCAACTGTGCACCAACAAACAGCAGGACACCACTGACTGACATCCTGAGAGACAACTTACACTCCCTGCAATGCAAGCACGTTCCATGGTGGGATATCTGGCTAGCTGGGTGGGAAGGGGGACTTGCAGCACTGACCATAGTCACAAGCACCTCCCCTCACACACACCCCAACACAAACTCCACAGAACCCACCTGGTAGAATGCAATGCCCCCATCCTAACACAAGATCCCACAAAGAACCACCACCCTGGGTTATGTTGTGTGAAGCACAGGGACACTCTTGGGACTCTTAGCCAAACAACTGCCAGGACAACACTCCCAGCCATCCTGTCAGCACAGCCAGCCCACCCCACAGGGAAGCAGAATCAAAAGGAAGGAAGCATGGGCATGCTGGGAAGGGGGTGGAGGCAATAGCATGATGGGAGTCGTAGTCACTGATATTGGTCACCCCCACAACTGTCCCATCAACACCACCCTGAACCATGCTCACATCACAGGGAGTGGAGAAGGACTCACAAGATGGCTGACACTGGCTACTGCTGTGGGGAGCACAAGGCCCTGCTGGCAAATGTGCACCAACAAACAGCAGGACACCACTGACTGACATCCTGAGAGACAACTTCCACTCCCTGCAATGCAAGCACGTTCCATGGTGGGATATCTGGCTGGCTGGGTGGGAAGGGGGACTTGCAGCACTGACTATAGTCACAAGCACCTCCCCTCACACCCCCCCAACACAAACTCCACAGTACCCACCTGGTAGAATGCAATGCCCTCCATCCTAACACAAGATCCCACAAAGAACCACCACCCTGGGTTATGTTGTGTGAAGCACAGGGACACTCTTGGGACTCTTAGCCAAACAACTGCCAGGACAAGACTCCCAGCCATCCTGTCAGCACAGCCAGCCCACCCCACAGGGAAGCAGAGTCAAAAGGAAGGAAGCATGGGCATGCTGGGAAGGGGGAGGAGGCAATAGCATGATGGGAGTCGTAGTCACAGCTCTACATCCCCCACCACATGGCCCAGCAAGCTCACACTCACGCATGCACATCCCACAGAGAGTGGAAAGGCCCATCAAAGATGTCTGACACTGTTGCTGTGTCGTGGGGAGCACAAGGGCATGCTGGGTACTGCACACCAACCAACAGCAGGACACCACTGTCAGCCATCTTGCCATTGCTCTCACACCCACACACACTGAACTCCACACAAAAGCAAGTAAGTATGGGAATGCTGGGAAGTGGGGTGGAGGCAATGGCATGATGGGAGTCGTAGTCACAGACATAGCTCACCCCCACAACTGTCCCATCAACACCACCCTGAACCATGCTCACATCACAGGGAGTGGAGAAGGACTCACAAGATGGCTGACACTGGCTACTGCTGTGGGGAGCACAAGGCCCTGCTGCCAACTGTGCACCAACAAACAGCAGGACACCACTGACTGACATCCTGAGAGACAACTTACACTCCCTGCAACGCAAGCACGTTCCATGGTGGGATAACTGACTGGCTGGGTGGGTGGGAAGGAGGTCCGGCTGCCAACCAAACACAACCAATGCAGACCATGTTCACACCCCAGAAAATACATAGAAATGCCCAAATAATGCAGGACAATGTGCCACACCAATATCAACCCCTGACTGTGACGACTCAGGACAATGCAATGTACAGGCCCGCACCCAGAGGCACAGTCACAACTGTCATGTGTCTCAACCATTGATGCCTGCAGAAACATGACATACATTGTTTGTGTCTCCCAAAAACAGGTGATGATGGGGACACAGCAGCAGACGCTGAGGAGTCCCAGTCCCAGGCTCAAGAGGATGCCGAGCTCACTGGCGTCGTACAGCCTCTGTCCTCCTCGGACGATGAAGAACAACCTGGCACATCCGGTGCAAGTCAACATGCAGCACCAGCAGGACCACCAGCTGCAGCACCAGCAGGACCACCAGCTGCACCCCCTGCACCCACCCCTACAACGACTGTCACCATGAATACCATCCCTGCCGACATGGACAGAATAAGGAGCAACACCAGCACAGTGACCCTGGACCAACCTGGGGCCATGGACACCACCACCACCACCAACCCCCAAGGTGGACCAGGGTTATCTGTGCGTGCCACTGCACACACTGAACATGTCAGCAGGGATGGTGGGAGGGGTGGGAGACAGAGGTCGCTGCTTGCAGACGTTGCTGGTGTGCATGATGACCCACAACTGGTACGCATAGCTGATGCGTACCAGTCCAGCACCGGAGAGCTCAGCCAGGTAGTGGGGCTCCTCAGAGACATTAAACAGCAGCAGGCTGCCCATCATGCCCGCTTGGACACCCACATGTCCCACGTGGAGTCACACATGTCCCGTGTGGACTCACACATGTCCCGCGTGGAGTCCAAGTGGGATGCACTGCATGAGATGACGGCGGTGCACAGGGACATTTTACAATGCCTCCGCCAGATGAACAGCAACCAGTCCACACCTCCCTGTGTGCCAACAACATCTGGTGCCGAACAAACTGCAACTGCCACAGGGAGGGAGGAGGACTCTGGCGGAGAGTCCCCTGCACCGCAGCAGCCTGCACTTGAGGGCCCCCCCCAAGAAGAGGGGTCGTCCGAGGAGGGAAAAGTGAGAGGCCGATGGCCAAGCGCAACTCCCAGGAAGCCTGAACCTGTTCTGGATGTTCGCCTTTGTGCACAGACTGTTCACCCTGTTGACGGCAACACTACTCCCACACATTGCATGGGGAGTACAAGTTGGACCAATGTGTCAGACAACTGTGGCCCCGATACTGGGGATCCTGTCTACCAGGACTTTCAATTCACCTAGGAACTTGGGATTGCAAGATTCATGTACAGCACAACCCATCCTATGCACTATTAACACAAATGTATCACAATAAACACACTAATACACCATACTTGCCTCTGTCGTGATTCCAACGTGGGTGCTGTTATGGGGATGATGAACTGCAAAATTACACTGTGTATGCGAACTGCAACAGCAAGGACAACACAGGCATGTGAGTACAGGAAACGTGACACACATGAGGGAGACACACCACCAGGGCTACACGACACATACACACCTAGGCCATCTGACTCATTGCCTACACTGATGTTGCCAGGGAAGACGGTGCAATGCACAGACACCACACCCATTCCCAGTTGTAGTCAAGTAGCCCACAGGTGCAGTAAGCAAATGGCAGTCAAATATGTGACCACAGACAACGCACATCACAAAGTGAAGCACAGGTTTATTACACAGTTGCAACATGCCGTAACCACTACAGATGCAAGGTAACCCCACCTGGCAGCGGGCACACAGTCAACAACTGTAGACGGAAGGAAGTCCATGGGTGTGGCGCACATCACCTGTAGGGACACAACAGCTACCAGCCTGGATGTGCAATCACGTCGTCGGTGGACACAGTTGACCAAACTAATCTGAAAGTACCCTGTGAAGGACAGAAATGACACACAGTCAAAAGCAATGGAGTACAGGACAGAACAGCAAAACACATGCACAATACATGTTACAAGATACCCACCCAGAACCAAGTTAGCATGTCAACACTGTTGGGGAGTACAGCCCACCTGTCACCACACATCGCAACACACATCCAGTCAAGTGGCCCATGGACACACTCCCACAGCACCAGAGCACCACCCACACATCATGCCAACTCACATCATTGACATGACACCTCAGGATACTCACATTCAGCTAAAGAAGTTGGTGATGAGCTGTGTGCGGACATCACCATCACCATCATCATCATCATCATCGTCACTGGCATCGTGGTCCAGGCCAGGATCCTCCACAGGTGGCGGATGTTGGTCATTGTCATCCTGGATGAGAGGCAACTCCTTCCGCACTGCCAGGTTGTGGAGCATGCAGCAGACGATGATAATCTTGCACACTTTCGCAGGGGCATATGGGAGGGACCCTCCGGTCTTGTCCAGGCAGCGGAAGCGGCTCTTCAGGAGACCAAAGGTCCGCTCAATCACTCTCCTGGTCCGACCATGTGCCTCATTGTAGCGCATCTGGGCAGGTGTCACAGGGTTCCTGAGGGGTGTCAGCAACCACGGCATGTTGGGGTATCCCGAGTCACCTACGGACAGACAAGTGCACATTAGCTGACTTGGAACAGTGGGCGGAATACTACAGATCAGATCACACACAATGGCACAAAGTCAGTACACACCGACAAGCCAGGCACGCTGGTTCTGCATCTGTGCCATCATCCTGGGGATGCGACTACTCCTCATCACAAAGGCATCGTGTGCTGAACCAGGGAAATGGGCACACACGTGTGTGATGGTCATGTCTGCAAGACACACCACCAGTGCATTGACCGAGTGGTAGTGCTTGCGGTTCCTGTAGGCCTGCTCCTGGGCCTGTGGTGGTACCAAAGCCACATGTGTCCCATCAATGGAGCCAATTACATGCGGCATCCTCCCCAGGGCATAAAAGTCACTCTTCACGTCAGTGAGTCGTCTCAGTCTAGGGAAATAGATGTACCGGTTCAGGAAGAGCAACATTGCCGCCATAACATCGCGGAGCACACGGCTGAACATGGTCTGTGACATCCCACCAGCAGTCGCCACAGTATGTTGAAAGGTACCAGTGGCAAAGAAGTGTAGGGCTGCCATCACCTTCACCTTGGGGGTCAGCGCTGTAGGATACGGCCGGCCAGGCTGCAAATGTGGGGACAACTGCACTGCCAAATCCTCAATCAGCTGCCTGGTGAAGCGGTACCGTCGGATGCTGTCCCGTTCCACCATCGTTGCCAGGTCTGGGAATGGCCGATGGACAGCAGGAGCCCTGCAGTGCAGAGGAGAAGTAAGCAAGATTGTCAGTCACCCCACATATGCGGCATTGAACACACTCAAGATCCCAACATACATCATTATGAGGCACAACTACATGAAGTGTGCAGTACCGGAAGGACATGTATGGTACATACATGGCCAACATCTGTCAACACGGTCCAACAGGTGGCATCAATTAGTCCCAGGTTGGCCCATTGGATATCATGAGGCCGTGTCACAGTTCCCATCTCCTGCTGCCGTGTCACAATAACCCCCCACAGGGACATGTGAGGACAGATGTGCCCCAGGCACCACAGCTCAACGACAGGTACATTCCCAGGGACCCTGTAATGCCACATGGACACTGGCATTACATGGAGTATCATGTATACACCACAGCAAAACAACCATGACCCCCACAGGTAGTGGCCCCACTTGCCACGGCAGGACAGACATGGACGTCTGTGACACACACGCACAACATCAGAGTCCATGCACACACAACGTGGATGTGGAGACTGTCTCCCATTGTGCACATGAAATCAGAGACATTGTAAACACCACATGCACAAAGACTGTGGAGGACCATCACTATTGTGCCACTGGGACACCCTGGCTCAAACATACCGTCCCACATGGGACTCACGGGGTATGTGACATGACATACACATACACCACTGTGAAATGTGACCATGGCACATGCACAGATATGAACAGTTGCACATCACAGTGGTCACGTACACGTAACACCCAGGATCCTGTCCCCATGAACACGTGCACAGCCTGGGGGTGGCTGCCCACAGGTGACACCCACAGGACAACATGTACACCAACATACACACAATAGGAAATGCAGCCTTACATGCCTAATGATAAAGTTTGGACAGGCTGTCGTGATGTAGGTGTGCCCCTCACTCCCTGGGAGCTATCTGTGGCTGGCATATGTCCATCTGAGACAGGCATGCTGACATATGCCAGTCACATGTACAGTGATGCGTTGAACAGCAATGGACCGATCGGTGGCTCCGGCCGGCCCATTGCTTTCAATGTGTGCGGGTACGCGTTGTACCCCTGTGCGCGTTGAACAGCAATGGACCGATCGGTGCCTCCGGCCGGCCCATTGCTTTCAATGTGTGCGGGTACGCGTTGTACCCCTGTGCGCGTTGAACAGCAATGGACCGATCGGTGCCTCCGGCCGGCCCATTGCTTTCAATGTGTGCGGGTACGCGTTGTACCCCTGTGCGCGTTGTACCGCAATGGACCGATCGGTGCGCACCCATTGACAATGGGCTTGCCTGGCAACGGAAGCGTTTTCGAATTTCGAACGAGTCGGTTGCTGGAAAATCAGTTGGTCACCCACAACAATGTTGCAAAATCATGTATGTCATGAAGTTGAAGATTTGAAGGATGCTGTGGGCGTGTTTTGGTGCTGCTATTCCATGGATTGGCCAGATTCAGAAGATGCAAACGACTTGGACCTATCACTTTGGACACAAGGGACAGTATCTGCCTCTCCAACACATATATATTGCTGGCTGTTCCCCTGAGAGCCCACTTGCCTGCACTACATGCTCCAAGACGACATCTGCCACTGCACTGCTGCTGTCTCTGCCCCTCTGGACCCTGCAATGGCACGTACTGTGGAGAGAGCCCCAGCCTTCAGCCTTGAAGAGAACCAGGCCCTGCTGGACAGCCTACTTCCACAGTACAGCAAGCTGTATGGGACACCAGGGGAGCAGGTGAGTGTTCTGTGCACTTCCTTTCTGAATGTGCATTTTGTCTGACTAGCAAGGCTGAGAGTCTGCACGCCACTGGCTAGCAGGCTCACTGAGTAGTTGTCACCCCCATAGTGTGTAGTGACTTGCACTGGACAGGTATGGTGCAGTGACAGTGCATTTGAACATGGTTTTACTTCCCATGCAATGATACCAGGTAGTGACGTCTGGCAAACTGTCCATGGTCAGCTTTGCACTGCCTGTGTACATCATGTGCCCCTGTGATTGAGACATGTATATACAACTGTGTCATGCACGGATATGTTGCATGTGTGGTAATGGCCTTTTCACTTTGTCATCCTGACAGGTTAATGCCCATCGGAAGCAGGAAATCTGGAAGGACATCGTCCGGGCTGTCCGGTCCGTGGGGGTCTACAAGCGCCGGATCCGCAACTGCCAGAAGAGGTGGCAGGACCTTCGGGGCTGGACCCGGAGGATTGCACGGGTCCAGCTGAAGCTGTCGCCTCCTCGCAGGAGGGGCGGAACACGGACCCTGACCCCCACATGCTCCAGATCCTGGCGGTGGTCTTTCCAGACCTGGATGGGCAGCTGAAGGCCAGACAGCAGCAAGGAGGGGGTGAGTCAAAGACTGCACTGTGAACTCTGTATTACATGCTTTGTGCCCTCCTCTGGCCTGGTTCAACTGCCACAGTGCAGCAGTCATGTTGTCCAGGAGCCATGTCCCTCTATTGTGCACTGCCCACTGCTCATCTGATACCCAGGTGTGGCCCTTACAGTCAGGGAATTGTGTCACTTGGGACTGTGTCCTTGCAGTTTGCTTCACTAAAGGTGGGGGACAGCATCTGTTTCCCTAACTCTGTTGTGGGCATCATGGGTGGGTCCATTGTTCACACAACGCCTGGGTTTGGACATGTGATCTGCGTGTTGCTTTGATATGCGGTCCACTTGCTGAGCTGAGCCACCACATGTGCCTGGGGTATGTGGCACATGCCCATGCAGCGGGTGGGAACAATGTTTGTGCCCCAGGAGTGTGCAGATTACGTGTGTCACACATACATAGCCAGCTATCCACTGTCCAGGGCACATCCCTCATTCATGTGGAGCAGGACAGTCATGCCTACTCCAGGCCATGCAATGCACTCTGTACTCCCACTCCCGTGTATCAGCTGACACATTGTGCACAGTGATTTGACCCCTCCGGTGTCTGCCTCTGTGTCAGTGTGCTGTGGATTAGTTGCCAGGACTGCTGGGGTGTTTCTTGTTAGGGGCTCAGCATGCCCCTGGAGATGTGACCATAGGAGACGATACTTGTGTGTCACATAGGTGTTTGATCAGCTGCCCGTGCAGACTGGGGTATGCGAATGTGATGTTCAGGCAGCTGTTCCCCATTCACAGCAAATTGTGAGGGGCTCAGGTTCAGAGGGTAGTGTCACAGGTCTCCCATATGTCCAATAGGTGTGACCTGGACAGATGAGGGTTGAGATGATGTGTTGTGTGGGGGATGTACATGTGCACTTGTGCAGCTCCAGGACTTGCATTCCCCATGACCTACTATTGTGACACAGTGCATAGTGTTGTTGTCTGGCTGCCAAGTCATACATCACTGAGACAGTGATGTATGACTTAACAGTCATGCCTCTGCCATGGCATGTGTCAACTTATTTGTGGTCCTGCAGGGGAGTGACATGTGCTACATGCACACCATAGTGGCGCTGGCTATCAGGACATGGGTGCATCATGGTGTCTGTCGCTGGTATGCATCACATGCATTTCCTATTTGACTCTGGGCATCCCTTTCATCCGGAAACCCTTACTGACTCAGTGGCAAGAGCTGTGATGTGTCCACACCGTGTCCTCTGCACTGTCCAACTACTGTGTACTTGGTGCATGTGTCCACACTGGGGTGTTGCAATCCAACAGACACCAGACAGATGGGTGCAAGGCCATGTGGGATGTGAGTGCCATGCTTGGCATCAGACTGACAATTGGCTTCTCCTGTTCAGTTAGGGCACTTTTAGCAATGTACAACTAATGATGCCAGGGCTTGCTCTGTGATGTGCTGTGCTCACAGTGGTGTGTGCGTTTTGTGCAGGTGACTGATGTCTGTCTGTTTCCCCATTGTTTGCAGATACATCCACGGCCACGGAAGGGGACAGCTCCACGGACCAGGAGGAGCCAGAGAGCCAGACTGGGTCAGCAGCCGAGGAGTGGTCGGAGGGACCCAGTGGCACGGAGGGCGAGGGGAGCCACACCGAGGAATCCTCAGCACCATCCACCTCAGCTGAGGACCAGAGCAACTCGGAGGATGACTCCCTTGTGGAGGCGGGTGTCAGCTGCCACCACACCCCAGCTAGTGTTGCTGTCCCCGCCACCACCAGCACCACCACCGCCCTCCCATCGGCTCCCATTCCCAAGGTCCGTGGAGGCTCCCAATGTTCGGAAGCGTGTCTCCTTTGGCCCAGGCACCGCACCCCCTGCCCCTGTGTCCCCTGCTGCCCTGAGTGAGGAGTCTGTGTACCTCCTTCGCCAGCTCCATGTAGGGCAGACAGCCATGCTGAGTGTCCTCCATGCGCACACCGCACTGTTGACTCAGCTGGTGTCATTCATGGAGGGCATCTCATCGGGCATGTCTGACCTACAGAGGGGCAACAGGTCCATGGACTCCTCCCTGACGGCAGCAGTGTCCCTCCTCAGACAGTCCCTCACCCCTCCTGCCTCTGCTCCATCCACACTCCCCAGCACCTTGCCCGTCCCAAGCACACACACACCGGCACAGGCACACACCAGCACACACACATCCAGCACACAGACACACACGCCACAAACTAAACGCACACGCACGCACAGTCAGGGGACTGAAACCAGACTCACAGGGGATGGGGCCCTGGTACACACACACGCATCCACGGGCACTGCGCAGTCCTCAGTTGCCTCTCCTCCAAAGCACCCTCCCTTGCCTCACCTGCAACCCCAAAGACCCAGCGCCTCTTCCTCAGTGACCTCGGCCTCTTCCCCTCTGATCCAGCTGCCCCAGCATCCAGGGGGAAGAGGAAGCCCCCCACATGGAGCAGAGTGCCCTCGCCCCCGGACACCCTCCCACAGGTGCAGACAGACTGAGGCCCCCACCCGCAAGTCCCCCGGAGTGGTAAGAGCAAGACCCCGCCGCCGCCCTGCAGCTCAAGCACCAGGTCACCTTCCTCCATCCCTCAGGCCCCCACTCCACAGGTGCCCCCGCCACACCCTGCACCAGGTTCCCCCACCCACAGATATACCATCCCCAAGAGGCTCCGGCCTTCTCCCCCTGCCACTTGCTCTCCCGGCACCACACCCCCCGCTGCGCTTGTCTGTGCCACTGATGTGGTGAGGGTGTCCTCCCCCTCTGTCCAGCCCACCTTGCCTGTTCCCCATTCTCCTCCCCTGGTGGTAGGCACTGCAGTGGAGTCCACTACCACCCTGTCTGACTTGGGCACTGCAGTGGCGGACCTGTCCACTCCATCTGCAGGGTCCACTGCAGTCGTGCCGGCACCCACAACATCTGAGCCATGCCCCCAGTTGTGCCGGCACACACCATGTCAGACACCTCCACTGCAGTTGTCAGTGGCTCTCCAGCACCCACCACCCCTTCCCTGCTTCCTCCTGGTGAGCCCTGATCCTGTCCCTGCGGTGCCTGGCCTACCCCCCCCGGTTGCCCCTCCTAGTGGATTGTCCCTGGTTTTGTGCAGGCATGTGTAGGGTGGCATCTGCCACTGTCACCCACTTGTGACTTTGTATATGGACTGGCCATTGGCCTTTGTTTATGTTCTACCGGACTTCTACTTTTAATGCCACATATGCTGAATAAAGCAACTTTCTGTTCTCTAGTGCTTTTGCTTCTGATGTACATGATGTTGATGATGCTAAGAATGCCCTTGCTGCAGTGATGGTGATATTTGGTCTCATGATAATGAAGTGTTACTGTGCAGGAACCCATGTGGTCCAGGGGTTATGTGTCTTATCCTGTGGTGTATCCATGTCATCCATAGCAGCATCTGAGGGTGTCATGTGTTCAGTATTTGGCAAGGAGATTTCCTACTTAGATTGGCAACTTCACATCTGTGGCTTCCACCCCTGCACATCTGTTGTGCCTGCCATTGTTCTATTCGTCTACTTCCCTGACCGTGTGGCCATCTCCAGTGAACATGCAGGTTTGGGCATCAATGGGGAAGGACTCATCTGTGTTGTCAGTGCAACATTGCTATACAAGTGTGTTGGATCTGTGCTGATGATTCCGTTGGCACTTCCATGACCAGGCTGATGGGACGGGAGCCCTCATTTGTTGCTAATTGTTGATTGTGTGTCCCATTGCTGCCATGGTATGGTATCTGTTCGCCTCACATCTGCAGTCTCCACAGGGTATCTGCATGTGTGTGCCCATTGGTGCAAATATGTGGGTCTGCATTCGGATGGTCACTTCTGTCATTGTGTCATTGATGATTGTTGACGGTGTCAGCCCCCATGGGTGTTGTTTGTCTGCACATGGCCAAAGTTATGTCTTATTTGCACTGCAGGATTTGGCTCCCCCAATTTATGTTGCAATGGGACACATACACTACTTTGCCACTGATGTGTTTGTTGTTCTGTGACCAGGAATCATCCATGCAGTTTGGCAGTTGCACCTCTTACTTTGTCAACACTTGCCTTTTGGTCACTTTGATGATGGGGGTTTGGACCCCATTGCCACAATGTTCGAAATGTGCTTCAGCTATGGACCCCACACTTACATTTTGGTCACTGTGATGATGGGGGTTTGGACCCCATTGCCACAATGTTCAAAATGTGCTTCAGCTATGGACCCCACACTTACATTTTGGTCACTGTGATGATGGGGGTTTGGACCCCATTGCCACATTGTTCAAAGTGTGCTTCAGCTATGGACCCCACACTTACATTTTGGTCACTGTGATGATGGGGGTTTGGACCCCATTGCCACAATGTTCAAAATGTGCTGCAGCTATGGACCCCACACTTACCTTTTGGTCACTGTGATGATGGGGGTTTGGACCCCATTGCCACAATGTTCAAAATGTGCTGCAGCTATAGACCCCACACTTACCTTTTGGTCACTGTGATGATGGGGGTTTGGACCCCATTGCCACAATGTTCGAAGTGTGCTTCAGCTATGGACCCCACACTTACCTTTTGGTCACTGTGATGATGGGGTTTGGACCCCATTGCCACAATGTTCGAAATGTGCTTCAGCTATGGACCCCACACTTACATTTTGGTCACTGTGATGATGGGGGTTTGGACCCCATTGCCACAATGTTCGAAATGTGCTTCAGCTATGGACCCCACACTTACATTTTGGTCACTGTGATGATGGGGGTTTGGACCCCATTGCCACATTGTTCAAAGTGTGCTTCAGCTATGGACCCCACACTTACATTTTGGTCACTGTGATGATGGGGGTTTGGACCCCATTGCCACATTGTTCAAAGTGTGCTTCAGCTATCGACCCCACACTTACATTTTGGTCACTGTGATGATGGGGGTTTGGACCCCATTGCCACAATGTTCAAAATGTGCTTCAGCTATGGACCCCACACTTACATTTTGGTCACTGTGATGATGGGGGTTTGGACCCTATTGCCACAATGTTTGAAATGTGCTTCAGCTATGGACCCCACACTTACCTTTTGGTCACTGTGATGATGGGGGTTTGGACCCCATTGCCACAATGGTCATGGCCTGCTTGCATTGTGGGTGCCACACACATATATGTGTGGCACATGTGCTAGGGGGTCACATTGTATGTTCAAAGTCATGTTCGGTGTTGTAGGCATTTGACACAGTCTACACACGCTTGTCATGGTGTTGGGGGATGTCTTCTTCTTGCATTCCCTAGGTTGTGGTGTGCTGGTTGTGTCATGCATTGTCCATCCTATGAGTGGGGGTGGTAGTAGTGGTAGGCATCCTGCACCCCTGGCTAAGGGTGGTGGTAGGCATCCAGCCCCCTGGGTGAGGGTGGTAGTAGTGGTAGGCATCCTGCCCCCCTGGCTAAGGGTGGTAGTAGTGGTAGGCATCCTGCCCCCCTGGGTGAGGGTGGTAGTAGTGGTAGGCGTCCTGCCCCCCTGGCTAAGGGTGGTAGTAGTGGTAGGCATCCTGCCCCCTGGGTGAGGGTGGTAGTAGTGGTGGGCATCCTGCCCCCTGGGTGAGGGTGGTAGTAGTGGTGGGCATCCTGCCCACCCTGGGTGAGGGTGGTAGTAGTGGTGGGCATCCTGCCCCCTGGGTGAGGGTGGTAGTAGTGGTAGGCATCCTGCCCCCTGGCTAAGGGTGGTAGTAGTGGTAGGCATCCTGCCCCCCTGGGTGAGGGTGGTAGTAGTGGTAGAGCGTCCTGCCCCCTGGCTAAGGGTGGTAGTAGTGGTAGGCATCCTGCCCCCCTGGGTGAGGGTGGTAGTAGTGGTGGGCATCCTGCCCCCTGGGTGAGGGTGGTAGTAGTGGTAGGCATCCTGCCCCCTGGGTGAGGGTGGTAGTAGTGGTAAGCATCCTGCCCCCCTGGCTAAGGGTGGTAGTAGTGGTAGGCATCCTGCCCCCCTGGGTGAGGGTGGTAGTAGTGGTGGGCATCCTGCCCCCTGGGTGAGGGTGGTAGTAGTGGTAGGCATCCTGCCCCCTGGCTAAGGGTGGTAGTGGTGGTAGGCATCCTGCCCCCCTGGGTGAGGGTGGTAGTAGTGGTGGGCATCCTGCCCCCTGGGTGAGGGTGGTAGTAGTGGTAGGCATCCTGCCCCCTGGCTAAGGGTGGTAGTAGTGGTAGGCATCCTGCCCCCCTGGGTGAGGGTGGTAGTAGTGGTGGGCATCCTGCCCCCTGGGTGAGGGTGGTAGTAGTGGTAGGCATCCTGCCCCCCTGGGTGAGGGTGGTAGTAGTGGTGGGCATCCTGCCCCCTGGCTAAGGGTGGTAGTAGTGGTAGGCATCCTGCCCCCTGGGTGAGGGTGGTAGTAGTGGTAGGCATTCTGCCCCCTGGGTGAGGGTGGTAGTAGTGGTGGGCATCCTGCCCCCTGGGTGAGGGTGGTAGTAGTGGTAGGCATCCTGCCCCCCTGGGTGAGGGTGGTAGTGGTGGTAGGCATCATGCCACCCCTGGGTGAGGGTGGTAGTGGTGGTAGGCGTCATGCCACCCCTGGGTAGGGGTGGTGGTGCGCATTCAGGCCCCTGTGTGCATATGTGGCATTGGTGATGGGCATCCCGCCCCTATGGTGCTGCTGTTGCTGGTGTAAGTATATTCTGCATCCCTGTGTGTGTGTGTGATGTGTCGTGTACGTGTTGTATGTGTTTTGTGGTTGGTGTCTGGCTTACCTTCTGCGCCGTACGCGTCCGTGCCTGTTCCGGTAGTAAATGTAGAATATTGGTATGATCGGGACGAAGGGATTCATGGTTGGTTCGTGTCGTTCGTCCTTCTCGTTGCTTCGCGTCGTCCTCGTCGCTTCGCCTCGTCCTCGTCGCTTCGCCTCATCCTCGTCGCTTCGCCTCATCGCTTCGCGTCGTCCTCGTCGCTGCCGTGTTCGTCTCGGAGCCGTGGATCGTGTTGTGGCGCGAATCGGAGCTTATGTGCGCCTCTCCCGGATGCTTTGACGTGCCGTGCGTAGCGACGGGTTCGGCGCGTACGGAAAGCGCATCGTACTTGTCCGGCCGTACGGGGCTGCATTTTTCCTTCCGTGCGACTCGATTCGGCGTTTCCGGATTCGCCTCGGTCGGAGAACAGGACCTGGTTTGGGTGAGTACGGCTCGGCCGGATTTTTTGCTGTTGTGCGCATCGTACTTGCTCGTTCGGTGTGCTGTACGGATCGGTCGGGAAACAGGCTTTCGCATGGCTTTTTTCCCGACCAAATGGTATTGGGTGCGCCTCCGACCGAGATCGGAATCGGCCCCTATATTTTTGCAAGCGATATTAATAACTTCGATATTTTGGAAAATGATATTTCTTACCTTAAACTCGATATTCTTGACCACGATATTCTGGCAGTCGATATTTCTGTATCACAATATTTTGCACTGGATATTAGTGCAAGTCGACATTTCCTACTCGATATTCTGACTCTATACCATAATATTAGAAGCCCTGACAATGTTAAAGCTCTGCTGATTGTTCGGGTCAGTCGGGGGAGAACATGGCGGCCGCTAGTTGAGCGGTCGCTTGCTACCGGAGGTACTCACGTCCCGAAGTTTGGATGTAGGCGAAGTTTGAGACCCGCGGTGCTTTCGTTTTCCTTTAATCTTTTATTTTGCTGGGTTCTTTGAGTCTTCACTTTTTCGACATTTTTGGTGTTTTCCGAGCCGTATCATCTCCCGTTTGTGGTGGGGGATGTGTCCCTGGATCTGCTGCGCTGGTCTGCCGCCGCCCTGGAGCTGAGGAGGAGTCGCAGAGCAGCGGCTCGCGGGCTCCTCCGGGTCGATACTGGAAGGGGCAGCACAGGACGCCTTTCGTCAGTATCACGAGGGAGTTCTCTGAAGCGGTTGTATGCGCTTCCAGAAGACGAAAGATTTCAAATTTTGCAGCCATCATCATTGCCGCAACAACCTCAATTGCAGCAGGATCAACAAAATCAGGTGCTGGAAGGGCAAGAAGGGAGGTTGGCAGGCACGGTAAGTGCTACATTGTCAGCGGAGGGGGCAGGCTTGTATTTACGCCCACATGACTTCAGTTGCTGCCACAAAGGGTGGTTAACCATCTGGAACAGGAGGCACAGAAAGGGGGAGGAAATTTCATCAGTATTATTAATAATACTGCCCCCTCAGTACCCCCAATAACAGGAGGCAAAAAAGGGCAGAGGCAAGGTGGTAGGGTGACGAAGGCAAAACAAGCCAGCAAAATAAATAAGTGTTGTCTAGAAGGAAATTTGGGTACAAGCAATAATCAAAATCAGGCGGAGGAGGAAAAGACCGGCGTAATCCCTGAGATAGGGACTGCCACTGGCTATTCTACCTTTCAGTATTGTGAGGTAAAAAGTAGAAGAATCAAGTCAGATAGAGCTAAAAAGTACTCCCTGGATTCGAGGATTAAGATCACGCCATCCCTGCGGTCCTACTTCAAAGTCCAGCCATTGGTGTTAGATGTGACCGAACAGGGGGCGAACCTAAGAAAACGTGTAAGGGAGTTAATACCCACTCAAGAAAGAATGGAAGTATTGAATAGTCCTCCTTTTACGTCACAGCTTTCTCCCGAAATAGCCTTGACAGCTCTGGGGCCCGATCAAAGTAAGGCAAACAATGGAGACCGGCGAGAAGTAAATCAAGTTAGAGTAGAAAATGACAGTATAGAGCAAGTTGAAGTCTCTGAGGAGCAAGGAAATGCAGGATCTTTAGCAGCCTCTATGGAGGCTCTCTTCTCTATCTGTGGATATTAGGAAGGGGTTCTCTGTCTCCGAAGCAAATCAAAGGGAGATTCGGCTGTTTTGTGAATCATTAGAGAAAAAGATCGATCTCTTAAATTCCAGAACAGTGGCCCTAGAAATCTCGGTGGGTGAAATAAGAGATGACCTGGGAGTTGCCAGATCAGAAATTGTACAACTTAAGAAGGATGAGGCATCACTCCAGGACAGGCTTGAGATATTAGAAAACAACTCATGGAGGAATAACCTCCGTCTCTTGAATGTTCCGGAGGGCAGAGAAGGAGACGACATCAAGTCCTTCATAGTGACCCTTATAAAGGAGTCGATACAGATAGAAGAAACAGAGGAAGACTTGAAAAGGGACATACAGAAGATCCACAGAGCCCCTTTTAGGAAACATCCAAATCGTCCCAAACCAAGGAAGATCCTTATAAACTTCCTCACGTTTTCTTTGAAGGAAAAAATCTTAAATTGGGCCTTGAAGCAAAAATCATTGAAACCCAGGGATTTTTCCTATGAAATTCGCTCTGACTTGGCCCGTGCTACGTTGGATAGACAATGGGAGTTGGGGAGGAAAATGGACGAATTTAAGAAATTTGGTGCGACTGCTCAGTTGAAGTTCCCTGCGCTCCTGAAAATTATGTACAACAATAAGATGTACAATTTAAAATCAGTTCAGGAGGCAGATGAGCTTCTGGAATGCCTAGGCAAGACTACAAAATAGTAAAGAGGTTTTTGGAGAGATTGGTCCTTAGAGAAATAGGTAGGACACACTGATATATTAGCTATGGCTAAGCCCAAGTTTGTGGGGTTGTATTTTGAACCCTAATTTAAGCTTAAATCGTAAAACCTCAAAATCAAAGAAAACTGGAGATAAAGGGGCCGATTCTGATGCGGGCTGGAAAAGCTTCCCGACCGAATCGGTTGGGAAATGGTGTCCGACCCACTCGGATCGGGAAAGTCCGACCGGCGGAATAGGATGCATCCGGATGCTTCCAGATACGATTTGGTTGAACTCCCATTGACTTCAATGGGAACATTTGTTCCTAACCGCATCAGAATTGAGCCCTCGGTCGGGAAGACACGTTCCCGATCCGATTTGGAAGGAGCAAATGCCGTTAGGAGGCCTTCCTAACCGCATCAGAATCAGGCCCTCGGTCGGGAAGCTTTTCCAACCCGCATCAGAATCGGGCCCAAAGTCTTTTAAGGGGGGTCTCTGTACATCGTCACTTGTATATAGTATCTTGAGTATAGAGGGACTCCATGGGTGCCCCGGTAGTAGAATCTGGACTATCAGTCCAGGCAAATGGGGGTTGGGTTCTCCAGGGAGGGAAGAGGGGTGGGGGTTCCTGTAGGGTTTGGGAGGGAGCACAGGGTGGGGAGCATAGGGGTAAAAAAAGAAAAAAAAAATCCTCATTTGTCTTTTGGTTTGATTGATTTATATTTATTATGCTGGACAGGCTGGTTGTGTTTATCCTGCGAGCAGTGTGGTGGGAGATGTTGCATCCTAAAGTTCTTACCATCTAAACCACCATGAATAATATACTGTTCTTATCCTGGAATGTAAATGGCCTGCGAGTAAAATCTAGAAGGGTAAAGATCTTACAATATCTTAAAGATTCCCCTGCTCAGGTCATTATTTTGCAAGAGACTCATCTTTTGAAGGAGGAATTGCATGAAATTTTTAGAAAAGCTAAATGGATTGAACATATTATTTGCTCAAATCAGAATGTTAATATCAAAGGTGTAGCCATTTTGGTTAAGAACCAAGCTAAGGCCCGAGTATTAAAGTCTATGACAGACCCAGGTGGCAGGTGGGCTATCGTTAGACTTTCTATTCAAGGCTCTTTGATGAAAGTGGTGGGCTATTATGGTCCAAACCAGGATGACCCTTCCGTGCTAAAAACTATTTTCTTACACCTTCTGGAATTTCCAGAGCCTATTATTATGGCAGGTGATTTTAATATCGTTTTAAATCCCTTACTGGATAAATCTCCAAGCAGTAGGGCGAATACATCACCTAAATCCCGGACATACCTGCAAACAATGATGGCACAGATGGGACTGTGTGATGTGTGGAGAGAGAGATCGGGTTCTCAGTTGGGTGCTTCTTTTTATAATAATAAGTATCGTCACAAGTCCAGAATAGATTATATACTGGTTAGTCACGACCTGAGGGGTAAAATCAAGGACTTGGGTTACCTGACTCCACACCTGTCCGATCATGCTGTTGTATGTATGGATTTAGTTTTAGAAGGGAGAGAACATCCAAGGATATGGACATTTGATCGCTCATTACTGTTTGATGAGCCTGAAGTTAACTATCTATTACAGGAATCGGAGTATTTTTTCAACACAAATGTGGGCTCAGTCGAGATTTCTGTGGTATGGGATGCCTGGAAGGCGTTCTTAAGAGGTATAGTTATGAGCAGGGTTAGCTATAAGAACAGGAAGTATAGGGAAGAGGTGATGCAAATAGAGTCTGAGATGAAGGCAGTGGAGATGATTTTAAACAATGAAACTGCCCCCGTAAATCGCCAAGAATATCTGGCGAATCTGTCAAGTTTGAAGGATCAGCTGGATAATATCATTTAGTTAAGGCTCACCAAAAAATGGGAGGCTAGTAAGCTTGCCCATTTTGAATATGGGGAGGGGGCCAGTAAACTCTTGGCATGGAAGGTTAAGGCAGATAGAACGCGGAATATAATAAAGCGAATGGATAGCGAGGATCGCAGCACTTCGGTCTTCACGGATGAAGAGATTGGGGATGCCTTTTTCGCCTTTTTTCAAGACCTATATGATGAGGATAATGTAGTCGACACTACTAGTGCTAGTCAGTGGTTAATGGGAAGTGGGCTTGCCTCCTTAAATTCCTCACAGCAAGAAAACTTGGAGCGAGATATATCACAGCTAGAGGTTAGAAAGGCTATCTTGGCATGTAAGAGAGGAAAGGCTGCAGGGCCTGATGGGCTGCCTGTCGAACTGTATAGATCCTTGGGAGAGGCAGTTATTCCAACTATGACTATGCTTTTCAATAAGATTCTTTCAGAAGGTGTTAGGCTTCCCGATTCATGGGGAGAAGCCACCATCTCACTGATCCTGAAGCCAGGAAAGAATCCAGTGGAATGTGGGTCTTATAGACCCATTTCACTTTTAAATACTGACTATAAGGTCTTCACAAGGATTTTAGCAGATAGGCTGGGAGCAGTGGCTGGTGGATTACTTCACACTGACCAGAAGGGTTTTGTGAAAGGCAGAAATCTCTCAAATCTCACTTATGATTTTATAGGCGCTATTGATTTGGCTTCAACCTTTTCATTACCTCTCGCAGCCATAACACTTGACGCTACCAAAGCGTTTGACAGGGTTAACTGGGTCTACCTTGCTGCAGTAATGGATAGGTTTGGCTTTGGAGTAAAATTTAGTCGAGCCATCCAGCTTATCTACCACGATCCTTCGGCTAGACTTTTAGTCAATGGCAAATTGACGAACCCTTTTAAAATCAGCAGGGGAACTAGACAGGGCTGCCCCTCTCTCCGCTTCTTTTTGATCTATATATAGAGCCTTTTGCTCAACGTTTGAGAGACAAAGTAGGCATTCCACCTTTTAGATTTGGGGCATGGGAGAGGAAAGTAGCTCTTTATGCGGACGATGTTTTAATTCTTTCGTCCGACTTGGAGACATCTTTTCACAAGGTTATTAAGCTGGCACAAGACTTCGGGCAGGTTTCCGGTTATGAGGCTAATGCGGGTAAGACAGATATCATGGCTTGGAACCTGCCAGATTGTCAGCTTCCGATCAAGCGTGAAATAAGATATTTGGGGGTCAAGATTGTCCAGAACATTGACAAGATAGCAGGGACCAACCTGTCTAACGTATCTAAAGAATGCCAGAGGCTAATGAAATCCTGGGCTCATCTCCCACTGACCATTTTGGGTAGGATCAACTTGATTAAGATGGTTATACTTCCCAAAATTACTTTTCTTTTTGACACCATTCCCCTGCACTTTGATAAAAAAAGAGACTGATAAGCTCCAGCAAGCAATTAATTCATTTGCATGGGCTTATAAGGCCACAAGAATAGCTTGGAGGAAGCTTAGGCGTAGGAGGGAGAAGGGAGGTTTAACACTACCAGATTTGCAATATTATGCTTGGGCATTTCAGTTATCACATTCAAGAATGCTATTAAAAATACCAGATCATACAGGGACAGGGGCCATGTTTTCGGCCATGTTAAAAGGAGGGGACCTTCCCCAGCAGGGATTTTTGTCTAAATTTGGGGACCAGAAATTTTTCAAGAAGATCAGGTTGAAAGTCCTGCTGGGGATGGCGCGTATTTGGGCTAGAATTAAACAATGCACAGGTCTTAATTATTTCTCGAGTATGGCCCCTCTATGGGACTCTCCAGGGGTTCCAGATTGCCTAAAAGACAAATTGGCCATACCACTTAGGATTGCGGGAATGAAGATGTGGAGGGACTTGGCTTCAGACGGCTCCCTTATACCATGGCTATCACTCCATAACAGATTAGAGGGAGGTTTGTCCAGGTTTAAATATCTACAGCTGCAGAGTTGGTCCCAGAGTCTCAAAAAACCAATAGGTATAGGAAATATTTTAGAGGAGCAACTAGTTTCTAGGCCGCCGGGAAAGAAGGAAGTTTCCTTTTCTATTGGGCCATAGAAAATACCATTGATGGAGACTTTAAACTGGCTGAAGAACAATGGGGATCCTATATGCCAAATGAACAACTGGAGGATCTGTGGCAAACTTCCTTTAACACCTTGTATGCGACTGTAAAACCAGCCTGGCTCAGAAGGAATCATTATTTTACCATCCACAGAGCTTATCTATCTCCAGCACGATTATCTAAAATAGCTAAGGGTCCTGCGGATAGTTGCAAGAAGTGTGGTCTGGTAAATGCCTCGGACATCCATATGTTCAAAGATTGCCCAGCGATAACTGAATATTGGGAGAAAGTGAGTGAAACTATAACGGACATTCTAGGATTCCCTGTTCACATTTCCCTCCCCTGGTTATATTTGGTATAGATAGCGAAGTAACAGGACCTGCTAGGGGTTCCTATTTTATGCAATATTGCTGGGTAGGAGGGAAATATGTAAGAAATGGGTAGAGGATATACCCCACACACACAGAATGGTTGTCCTCTCTATATAAAATCTCTAACATTGATCTGGCTAGACTACAGAGTAGGAGGAAAAAAGTAATATGGGATTGTTTACTAAAGTGGTCTCAGGCACATTAATTGCTTATCCTTTTTTATAACAACTACATGGATCCTATGATTAAGCCTCATGGATGCTCTTTGACTGTGTTGGGCCTTCCCCGAAGAGTTTTTTTTTTTTCCAGTCGGCCAACATAAACAGTCTTCGGTCAAAGGTTATCAGAAGAGAGTGAGACCAGCCCCTCTACTTAAAAGGGGATACAGTGACTTTAGGTGGGTTTGTCGTTTGCCGGTAGGCGGGTGTCTTCTCCCCGGTTCGATCTTGATGCCTACGTCTCCTTAAAACTGAGTAACGGCCATAGACATCCTACTCTTGTGTCAACTGAGGTCTGAGGCAAATGAGGAAAAAAAATAAAAAAATGTTAAAGCTCTGCTGTAGAGTGGGCTGTGGGCTATCATTCTGATGATAAAATCCATATTTCACAGGCAATCATGAAATATTTCCATATTTCATGGTTCTCTGTAAAATATGACTTTTTATACCACTGCATACATATATATGTCATACCTACTGGTGATCCCCAGTAGATAGTTCAAGTTAGGACCTAGTTTCCATAGGAAAAGCGTTTTTTGTTTTGCCAATAACTTCGATGTTGTTTGATGAATCTTCACAAAAGTTTCAAAACTAGTTTGCCAGTCACTTCATCTGCTGTCTAGATGTTTTGGGGTGATCTGTAGAGTGGGGGCTGCGAAAAAGGGGGGTTCCAAAACGTGTTTTTCCCATGCAATTTCCCATAGGGAATTTAGTCACGACTACAGACTGAACTGCTGAATGGAACTACACCAAATTTAGCAGAAAGCTAGATCTTGGTTCAGAAAGAGTGCTTTTTATAATTTAGTGTAAATCTGTTCAAATAGTTTTGGAGTTATCAAAGTAAAAAGATTTATATATATCTCGAGATGCAGATCCATCACAGATCCCATGCGTAGGGTCCGCGGATCCACGCACCAACAGCAATGCATTGATTGGCTGGCTGTAATCTGAGAGGAAAGTTGTGGCTGACATTTTGTACATCTACTGATCCACCCGGATCTGCCCAGAGTGGATTTGCGGATCCAGACCCCAAATAAAAAAACACATACACCCACTCACAGACCCACACACCTCCTCACACTCTCACTCACACACCCACTTACATACCCACTCACAGACCCACAAAACCACTCACAGACCCACACATCCATTCACACAACCACTCACACAACTACTCAAACACCCATAAAACCACTCACATACTTACTCACAGCCCCTCACACACCCACTCCCATACCCATGACCCACACTGCCACTCACACACTCACTCCCACACCCATTCACACACACAAAATCACTTACACACCCACTCATACACTACAGTCACTCACATGCCCACCCACACATCCACAAAACCACTAGCACATGAACATAGCCACTCCCACACCCAGTTATACACCCACAAAGCCACTCTCACACCCACTCACATACCAATATAGCACTCACACACCCACACAGTCTTTCACACAGCCACTCAAGCACCCACACACAAGCAGTGATACACTTACAGAAATTGCAAATGCACATGTTTGTATTAAATGTGTTTTAGTATTGAATGTGTGCAAAATAACCAGCAGACCCCTTATTTGTCTGAGGATTTGTGGCGGATATGGGGATCCATAAAATTAATTTAAAAAATAAAAATACATAGTGTATTGCATTGATAGAAAGACTGCATAAGTTACCTTACCTTAATTGTAACATTTTTAGTTTTAAAGTATATGATAAGAATGAATGTATGAATAAAATGCATTTGTAAATTTTTTTAAATGTAGGTTAGTAAATTGAACATATGGGTCAAATTGTCATACAATTTATATTAAAAAACAGTGAAATTCATTAAAAAAAGGTTACAGGGACGTTATAGTGAGGAAATAGCATTAAAAAACTTTAAAAATTCCCTGAAAAAAGTATGGGTTACAGGGACATTATAGTTAGGAAATAGAATTTAAAAAACCTTAGAAATTCACTGAAAAAAAGAAAAGTTACAGGGTCGTTATATTTAGGTTCATTTTTATACACACAAAACCATAGACATTCAGCAGTTATAGTTATCTCAATTAACTATAACTCATGCCCTAAGGTAACTATAACTCGCACACTCACCATGCACTGCTAGTTACCCCACATAGTACATCACTCATGAAATCTTTGATGACATAATTGATAATATCACTGCAACATTTGCTGTGAAATTATTGATGAGAAAACTGTGCATGGCGGGGGTGTGAGTTATGGTTACCTGAGGGCATGAGTTATAGTTGCTTCTGGTAACTATAACTATAACTGCCGAATTTCTATTTATTTTGTGTGTAAAATCTGCACCTAACTATAATGACCCTGTAATATTAAACACATAGGGATTGCTAAGAGGTCTTTGGAGGCCATGCTCCCTTTCTCCACTACTTTGTAAACATGCCTCCTGGTTGGGGGATGAAGTTCCCTCAGCTGCTGAGGGTCCTTAGGGGCCAACAAGACCTCCTGTTACCTCCAGTAAGCCCCACAGAGTGGGATTGCTGAGAGGTGTTTGGAGGTCATGCCCACTTTCTCCACCACTCTTCAAACATGCCTATAAGCAAACTGCTGGTGGGGGGTGAGGTCCCCTTGCCTCCTGAGGGCCTCAGGACTAAAGGGGATGTCATCCCCCAACTAGTAGTGCACCAGGAGGCAAGTTTGCAGAGTGGTGGAGAAAGGGTGCGTGGCCACCAAAAATCTTTTAGAAACCTACTGTGTGGGACTTGCTGGAGGTAACAGGAGGGGTAGTTGGCCCCCAGGACCCTCAATAGCCAAGGTGACTTAATCCCCCTACTAGTAGTGCACCAGGAGGCGCATTTGCAGAGTGGTAGAGAAAGGGGGCATGGCCTCCTATTAGGTCTCAGCAATCCTGATGTGTGGGACTTATTGGAGGTAATAGGATGGGTAGTACGCTCCCAAGGACATCCTTGGGGTGAACTACCCCTCCTGTTATCTCCAATAAGTCCAAAACAGAGGGATTGCTAAGTGGTCTTCAGAGGCCTCGCCCCCTTTCTCCACCACTCTGCAAACGCGGCTCATGGTGCACTACTGGTTGGGGGAATGAAGTCCACTTTACTACTGAGGGACCTTGGGGGCCAAGAAGCCCTCCTGTTACCTCCTGTAAGTACTACACACTGGGATTCCTGAGAGCTGGTCGGAGGCCCAGCCCCCTTTCTCCACCACTCTGCAAACATGACTACTAGTTAAAAAAACATAGAAATTCACTGAAAAAAGCAAATGTTACAGGGTCGTTATAGTTAGGAAATGGAATAAAAAACCTTAGAAATTCACTGAAAACCCCAAAGGTTATAGAGACGTTATAGTTAGGCTCAGGTTTCACTTGAACAAAACCAGAGAAATTCAGCAGTTATGGTTGGCTTAGCTAACTACAACTCGTGCCCCACAATTCACACATCACTCAAGACATGGTCAGTGACATCACTGATGATATCACTGATGACATCTCAAATTATATCACTGATGACTTCATCCACAGAATCTCTGACTCACCCACACATACCCCAATATAATCATTCATACACCCACTCCAACTTCCACACTATCATTCTCAAAACCATTGACACACCCATACCAGCACTTACACAACCACTCACTGATTCATAGATCTACACATATATCTACTCAGTCACCCATACAGCCACTCATACACCAACTCACTCACTAATCCAGCCACTGATATATCTACTCATACACCCATACAGCCACTCACACACTGTCAGTCACCCATAGGGGTACTCACACACCTATTCACTCACCCATGGAGTCAGTCATACAGCCACTTAGTCACCTATATAGTTATACACACACACACTCACTTATTCATACAGATACTAACACATACTCACTCACCTATAAAGTCACTGACACAAGCACACACTCACCCTTACAGCCACTCTCACAATCACTCACTCACACAGTCACTCATATCCTCCAACACTCACCAATATTGCATTTCACATATGCAGTTACTCATACATCCATTCACTCACCGGCATAGTCATACACATACTCAGTAACCCATACAGCCCCTCACAGATGCACTCACTAATCCCTACAGCCACTGACTCACCCACTCACTCATTCATTCAGACAGTCACACACCCCCACATCCACCCACAGACACTCAAACAACCAATCAATAACCCATACAGCCACTCATGCACCCACTCACGGACCCATACAGCCACTTAGACACCAACAAATAGACTGACACATTGACACAACCTAGTCATTCACCCATACATTCACTGAGACACTGAATCACTCACTTATAGAGTCAGTCATGCACCCACTGAATCTTCCATGCAGGCACTCATACACCCACTGATTCACTAATACACCTTGGTGTATATATATTTAACACTCATAAATGTTTAAAAGCACTCACAGTCACTGGATGATGTCATCAGTGATGTCATTTGAGATGTCATAAGTGATGTCACTGACCATGTCATGAGTGATGTAATATGTGAGGTCATAAGCAGTGCATTGCAGGGGTGCAAGTTATAGTCAGCTCAGCTAACTATACCTGCTGAATTTCTCTAGTTTTGTATGAGTGAAACCTTAGCCTAACTATAGCATCTCTGTAGCCTTTCGTTTTTTCAGTGAATATATATATATATATATATATATATATATATATAATAGTATAGTATTTTTTTTGCAGATTAATTAAAATCATTGCAATTTTAAGCCATACAAATCTAACATAAAAGACATGCTAAGAGAAAGCAACGTAGGTAAAAAAATTATTCTTAGTTAAAATTTCCTATGGTACAGAAGCAATAGTCTAAAAACAATAGTCCATAAAGTGCAGTATATTATATATATATATATATATATATATATATATATATATATATATATATATATATATATATATATATATATTCACTGAAAAAACCATAGGTTTTAGGGACAGTTATAGTTACTTGGATATTGCACTCGTACAAAACCCGTGAAATTCCCCCGCTATAGTTAGTTCAGCTAACTATAACTCGCGCCCCCGCAATGCACTGCTGATGACGTCACATATTACATCACTCATGACATGGTCAGTGACATCACTGATGACATCACTGATGACATCTCAAATGACATCACTGATGACATCATCCAGTGACTGTGTGTTTCTGTAAAGTTTAAATATGTTTAATATATATAGGGAAAGGCGTATTGAAGAATGAGTGGGTGTATAAGTGTCTGAATGGATGATTTAGTACGTGAGTGACTGACTCTACAAGTGAGTGATTAAATGTATCTTACTGAATGCATGGGTTAGTGACTAAACTGTGTGAATGTCTGTATCCGTCTGTCTGTTGGTTTGTAAGCGGCTGCGTGGCTTTCTGAATAGCTACATGAGTGTCTACATGGGTTATTGATTAATTGTCTGAGTATCTGTATGGGTGCCTGAGTGTTTGTGTGGGTGGGGTGTGTGCGACTCTGTACATAGATGTGTGAGTGGGTGATTCTGTAAAGTTTAAATATGTTTAATATATATAGGGAAAGGCGTATTGAAGAGTGATTGGGTGTATAAGTGTCTGAATGGATGATTTAGTAGGTGGGTGACTAACTGTATAAGTGAGTGATTAAACGTATCTTACTGAATGCATGGGTTAGTGACTAAACTGGGTGAATGTCTGTATCCGTCTGTCTGTTGCTGTGTAAGTGGCTGCATGGGTTTGTGAATAGCTACATGAGTGTCTATATGAGTTATTGATTGGTTGTCTGAGTATCTGTATGGGTGCCTGAGTGTTTGTGTGGGTGGGGTGTGTGCGACTCTGTACATAGATGTGTGAGTGGGTGATTCACTGGGTGCATGATTTGAAGAGTGCGTCTGTGATGGACTGCTTGGGTGGGTGAGTGTGTGTATGGGTGTGTTAGTGAGTGAATGTATATCTCAGTGGTACATGTGCGAGTAACTACATATGTAAAAGGAAGTATATATGTGTGTTAGAGTATTTAAAAGGCTATACGTGAGAGTGTGTGATTGTGAGAGTGGCTGTATGGATGTGTGTGTGCTTGTATCAGTTATTGTATAAGAGTGTAAGAATGTGCTAGTATTTGTATGAGTTATTGAGCTGGTGTGTGTATAACTCTATAGGTGAGTAAATGGGTGTGTGATTAATTTTTTGCATGACTGACTAGGTGTGTGAGTACCTCTATGGATGAGTGGCGGTGTGTCAGTGGTTATATAGGTGTATGAGTGCATATGATAGTCCTGTACTGAGTGACTGTAAGTATGAGTGACTGTACGGGTGAGTGAGTGGATGTGTGTGTAGACCTAAGAATCAGTGAGTTGGTATGTAGTTATTGGTATTGGAGTGTCTATGGTTTTGAGAATGGCAGTCTGTAATTTAGAGTGGGTGTATCAAAAGTTATATTAGGGTGTGAGAAGATGCATGAAATTATCACATGGATGATGTCATCAGTGATGTCATTTGAGATGTCATCAGTGATGTCATCAGTGATGTCACTGACCATGTCATGAGTGATGTAATATGTGACGTCATCAGCAGTGCATTGCGGGGCGCGAGTTATAGTTAGCTGAACTAACTATAACGGGGGAATTTCACGGGTTTTGTACGAGTGCAATGTCCAAGTAACTATAACTGTCCCTAAAACCTATGGTTTTTTCAGTGAATTTGTAAGGTTTTTTAAATGCTAATTTCTAACTATAACGTGCCTGAAACCTATGGTTTTTTCAGTGAATTTCAAAGGTTTTTTAAATGCTAATTTCTAACTATAACATGTCTGAAACCTATGGTTTTTTCAGTGAATTTCAAAGGTTTTTTAAATGCTAATTCCTAACTATAACATGTCTGAAACCTATGGTTTTTTTCAGTGAATTTCAAAGGTTTTGTAAATGCCAATTTTTAAATGTATTAATTGTTATTTTTATTTTTTTCCTACTGATTTACTACATTTTTTTAAACTATTTATTTTTAGATATTTTATTTTTTAAATTACATTGTAATTACATTATACATTACATTACAAAATATACTTTCTCAGAATGAATTAATTTACTTTAAATACTTTGCAAATAGGCAATAGACTTTTAAGTACAGTAGTTACAGTTGTTGCAATGGGCAACACAATTTCAAACACAATGCAACATTGAGCTCAATGTGAATTTCTAGCTAAATGCAATTAGTTACTTTATGGATTACTTTTCTAACCACAGGACTGAATCCTAGATTCAGTCCTGGGACATCTCCTGTAAACAGTTGAGTAAAAGCGTTTTGGTTACAGTAGTGATTTTTAAGGAATATTATTGTATTTTAAAAGTTGACACTTAGAAACTTTTTCACATAGAATCACCAATGTTATCCTATGGGAGGAAATTCACTTAGCAGGTAAGTAGTGTTATCGTGACTTTTTCTCACTCAGTGGTGGATCCTGGATCCAGCACTGGTGCATCTCCTGTAAACAGTTGAAAGAATACGTTTAAGTCATACAGGCGATTTTTAAGGAATATTTGTAGTTTGTGAAAATCGACACTTTGAAACTTTTCTGCTGAAAACCAGACAATGGATTCCTATGGAAGGAAATACAAGTTACTGGTAAGTATGGTTAAAATTACTTTTTAGGGTCAGTGTTGGGCTAAAAGATGCAGCACTGGGTTCTCTCCTGATAACAGGTGAGTAAATCGGAATTCGTATTTCGGCTGATTTTAGAGGAATATTTGTATGTTTCAAAAATCGACACTTAGAAACTTTTTCAGCAAAAAGCAGGCAATGATATCCTATGGAAGGAAATTCAAGTTACTGGTAAGTACGGTTAAAATTACTTTTCAGGATCAGTACTGGGCTGAAAGATGCAGCACTGAGGTCTCTCCTGATAACAGGTGAGTAAATCGGAATTCGTATTTCGGCTGATTTTACAGGAATATTTGTATGTTTCAAAAATCGACACTTAGAAACTTTTTCAGCAAAAAGCAGGCAATGATATCCTATGGAAGGAAATTCAAGTTACTGGTAAGTACGGTTAAAATTACTTTTCAGGATCAGTACTGGACTGAAAAATGCAGCACTGAGGTCTCTCCTGATAACAGGTGAGTAAATCGGAATTCGTATTTCGGCTGATTTTAGAGGACTATTTGTATGTTTCAAAAATCGACACTTAGAAACTTTTTCAGCAAAAAGCAGGCAATGATATCCTATGGAAGGAAATTCAAGTTACTGGTAAGTACGGTTAAAATTACTTTTCAGGATCAGTACTGGGCTGAAAGATGCAGCACTGAGGTCTCTCCTGATAACAGGTGAGTAAATCGGAATTCGTATTTCGGCTGATTTTAGAGGAATATTTGCACAATGGTGAAGGGAGGGGGCGGGGCCTGAGGTGACATCTGTGCAAATGCGCCCCGTGTCTCATTTTAAATTGGGGGATTAAGTCCCCTTTAATCATGAGGGTCCCTGGGGGCCAACTAGCCCACCAGGAACTTCCAGTATGCGCCAGGGGGCTGCGTTGCAGAGACGTGTACAGAGGCCACACCCCTTTTACACCTCTCTGCAAGGCAGCTCTGTGGCACTTTTGGAAGTACATGGTGGGCTAGTTGGACTCCAGGGACCCTCAGGATTCAGGGGACTTAATCCCCATCTTAAAACACGCCACGGGGCCTGTTTGTACACATGTCACCTGAAGCCCCGCCCCTCCCTTCACCACTGTGCAAACGCGCCCGTGGAGCGTTTTAAGTCGGGGGATTAACTCCGCTTGAATCCTGAGGGTCCCTGGGGGCCAACTAGCCCAACAGGTATATCCAAAAGCGCCACAGAGCTGCGTTGCAGAGAGGTGTAAAAGGGGCGTGGCCTCTGTACACCTCTCTGCAACGCAGCTCCTGGCGCATACTGGAGGTTCCTGGTGGGCTAGTTGGCCCCCAGGGACCCCAGTATTGAAGGGGAATTACTTCCCCATCTGCAAACGCACCAGGGGCGCGTTTGCAGAGTGGTGAAGGAAGGGGCGGGGCCTGTGGCCCGATCGTTTTTTTTTTCCTCTGAAGGGGGGCTGTGTGGCCCCCTTCCTTTTTCCTATTTTTGGGCCCTGGGGACCCCATCCCCCAGGGCCTTATCCCCTTTTTTTTTTTTTTAAATTAAACGGGAAGGGGGTTGCGTGGCCCCCTCCCCTGGCCGAATCCTACCCCGGGGACCCCATCCCCCGGGGCATTGCCACACTTTTACATTAATTTTTAAGGAGGGGGCTGCGTGGCCCCCTCCTCAGGCCTCCTTTGCCCCGGGGAACCCATCCCCAGGGGCAGGCCTTTTTTTTTTTTAATTATTTCTGGGGAGGGGGCCGCGTGGCCCCCTCCCGGGCCACTACTTGCCCCGGGGACCCCATCCCCCGGGGCCTGGCCTCTGGTTGGGGACTGTGGGGGTCCCCAAACCCCCACAGTCCCGCCGGCTCCCCGTGTCCTACGGGAGCCGGCATTGCTTTTCCACATGGGGAGCAGCTAACATGCTGCTCCCCGTGTGGAAAAGCAATTGTCTTTGGATATTGGAAGCGAGAGCAGGTTTCCTGCTCTCTCTTCCAATATCCAAAGCAGTTTGCAATGACAGGACGGGAGCCACGAGGCTCCCGTCCTGTCATTGCAAACAGCAGTGTCCCGGGGGTAGGCACCCCGGGACACTGCAGGAGCCGGCCCTGGGGGGTGGCGGTCCCCAGGGCCACCACAGGCTCCAGGAGGGGGGCCACGCGGCCCCCCTCCCATCCAAATGCACAGCCCCGGGGAGCATTTTCAATTCTGTTAGTGCCCCGGGGAGGTGGTGGTCCCTGGGGTGTGTGGGGGGGCTGGAGCCCCCCCACACATGTTAATTTAAAAAATAAAGAAGCCCCGGGGAGGTGGTGGTCCCCGGGGCTGCGGGAGGGCTCAGAGCCCTCCCGCTACTTTTTCAAATAAAGCCCCAGGGGGTGGGGGTCCCCGGGCTTGGGGGCCCTTAGAGGCCCCCATACATAAAATAAACCCCCCAGCATGCCCCCGGGACTTGGCCCACCCGGGGCAAATTAACATCAAAGCGCGGGAGACCGCGCTTCGATTTTTTTTATCAGCAGGCTCCGCGCACCCTGAGCGCATCCTGCCGATTTTTAAAAAAAGAAGCTTTTTTTGCCCAGGGGGTCCTTGTGGGACCCCTGAGCAGACCTAGGGGGTCAGGGTGTTTCTACTCTGCCCCCTTTGTGCGTTTTGCGCACTTTTTTACTGCTTTCTTGTTCCTCGGTTCTACCGAGGAACAAGATGGCTGCCAACACTTCCTGGTTTGGAGTGTTGACAGCCAATTAGCAGACAGCTCGTGATCGGGAGGGTGCGCGTATCCTCCGTGTCCATAGATATATATGTACATTTACTTTTGATTTTCTCAGCAACTACTAAACGGATTTACACCATTTAACAAAAAGTGTTCTTTCTGAACCAAGAACTACCTCTTTGCCAAATTTGGTGTAATTCCGTTCAGCAGTTCGGGCTGTAGCCGTGTCCAAAGTTTCCTATGGAAAAATGAATGGGGAAAACGCGTTTTGGGACCCCCCTTTTTCTCGGCCACCGCTAACGAATCACCCTGAGACTTTCAGGGTAGGAGCGGACCGGAGCGCCCCACAAAGTTTGAAAATTTCGCGAAGATACGTCAACCGGCAAGAGAGTTATTTCAAATAGAATGTCGCGGATTTCCTATGGAAAATAGGTCCTAACTATAACTATCTACTGGCGACCGCCAGTAGATAATATATATATATAACAGCATTTGGATTGCCTACGGAGGTGCTGACTATTCAGTTGCATTATGGGATTCGGAGTCCTGAGGGGTTGGGAGCACATGCTCGATTGACTTGGAGGTACAAATTTACTCTTTGTTTCAATATGTAACCCCGAGATGGGACTACACTTTATCCGGTCCCCGTGCAAAATCCACTGTGACTTTGCATTTGAGGTCAGAGGTCATGTTAATGCGGATTTGATAGCAGCTCGGGAGAGCTTTCCGGGTCATTGGCAATGCTCATGGGACATGAACAGTAATAAACGGCAACATTGATGTTTTAATTTGTTATGATACATTTTATAAAGGCAATACAGGATTTACGTTTGGCTGCACAGTTTCAATGCCCGTATTAATCCCACTGTGCTGGATGTTGATGTAATTTACATGCGCAATTGTCCATGCTGTATTCATTATAGGTATTACGAGCTAAACCAAATTCACGCACTGCGCGCATTATCATGTATGATATGGCTTACCTGTACTTTATGCTGCTTTTCAGCTGTAGTCAGGATGCATATGATGTATTCTAGCTGTTAGTTGATTTCATACCTCATGGTATGTTTTCTATGTTTATTCATTAGTCCAGTGGGAAGGGCTATATAACACAGGGGCAGTATAGTGCCAAACTAGATTGATAAAGGCCTCTTGGAGGCTGAAACGCGTCTCTCCTTATGCTTGGGATTGAGGGCGACCTGAACTAATAAAGAAGATGCCGAATCCTGAACCACTTTGTGTCCGTGCCTTCTTCCATGGTGTTGCTGTGGGAGGTGGTCGTTTGTTTCATTGAGATGCAGCATGAGCGGTCGTCATGCTTTCACGGAACACCAGTTGTTTGTGGCTCTCCCTTCAGACCGGCTTTGTGGAGGAGTACTGGAGTGCTATGGGGAGAGCCCCCAGTTGTGTGGCCAGGAAGAGGAACGAGGATGACTGTGGTAGAGGATGTGGGTCTCGTAGCGGGGCGGTTCTTGCAACTGCCAGCATGGGATCTGTGTTTTCGTCAGCAAGAAATGCCTTGCCCGGAAAACTGGCACCATCTGGTGACTGGGCACTGCAGAGGCCGATGCCGACGTAGTGAGGTGGTTTTGGCGTTATCGATTTTTGATGATGGGTCCCCCTCAACCCCGAGGTTGTGCCGTTTTTTAAGTTATTTTATGCTGGCCGTTTTTCAATGAATTTTTAGAATACCAACAGCCTTTGCCCCGGTGTAAGACGTCTTGGACACTGACCCTGCAATTACAACAGCATTTGGATTGCCTACGGAGGTGCTGACTATTCAGTTGCATTATGGGATTCGGAGTCCCGAGGGGTTGGGAGCACGTGCTCGATTGACTTGGAGGTACAAATTTACTCTTTGTTTCAATATGTAACCCCGAGATGGGACTACACGTTATCCGGTCCCCGTGCCTCTTATCAGCAGCAGTATAATGTCAACATCACGGCAAAATCCACTGTGACTTTGCATTTGAGGTCAGAGGTCATGTTAATGCGGATTTGATAGCAGCTCGGGAGAGCTTTCCGGGTCATTGGCAATACTCATGGGACATGAACAGTAATAAACGGCAACATTGATGTTTTAATTTGTTATGATACATTTTATAAAGGCAATACAGGATTTACGTTTGGCTGCACAGTTTCAATGCCCGTATTAATCCCACTGTGCTGGATGTTGATGTAATTTACATGCGCAATTGTCCATGCTGTATTCATTATAGGTATTACGAGCTAAACCAAATTCACGCACTGCGCGCATTATCATGTATGATATGGCTTACCTGTACTTTATGCTGCTTTTCAGCTGTAGTCAGGATGCATATGATGTATTCTAGCTGTTAGTTGATTTCATACCTCATGGTATGTTTTCTATGTTTATTCATTAGTCCAGTGGGAAGGGCTATATAACACAGGGGCAGTATAGTGCCAAACTAGATTGATAAAGGTCTCTTGGAGGCTGAAACGCGTCTCTCCTTGTGCTTGGGATTGAGGGCGACCTGAACTAATAAAGAAGATGCCGAATCCTGAACCACTTTGTGTCCGTGCCTTCTTCCATGGTGTTGCTGTGGGAGGTGGTTGTTTGTTTCATTGAGATGCAGCATGAGCGGTCGTCATGCTTTCACGGAACACCAGTTGTTTGTGGCTCTCCCTTCAGACTGGCTTTGTGGAGGAGTACTGGAGTGCTATGGGGAGAGCCCCCAGTTGTGTGGCCAGGAAGAGGAACGAGGATGACTGTGGTAGAGGATGTGGGTCTCGTAGCGGGGCGGTTCTTGCAACTGCCAGCATGGGATCTGTGTTTTTGTCAGCAAGAAATGCCTTGCCCGGAAAACTGGCACCATCTGGTGACTGGGCACTGCAGAGGCCGATGCCGACGTAGTGAGGTGGTTTTGGCGTTATCGATTTTTGATGATGGGTCCCCCTCAACCCCGAGGTTGTGCCGTTTTTTAAGTTATTTTATGCTGGCCGTTTTTCAATGAATTTTTAGAATACCAACAGCCTTTGCCCCGGTGTAAGACGTCTTGGACACTGACCCTGCAATTACAACAGCATTTGGATTTCCTACGGAGGTGCTGACTATTCAGTTGCATTATGGGATTCGGAGTCCCGAGGGGTTGGGAGCACGTGCTCGATTGACTTGGAGGTACAAATTTACTCTTTGTTTCAATATGTAACCCAGAGATGGGACTACACTTTATCCGGTCCCCGTGCCTCTTATCAGCAGCAGTATAATGTCAACATCACGGCAAAATCCACTGTGACTTTGCATTTGAGGTCAGAGGTCATGTTAATGCGGATTTGATAGCAGCTCGGGAGAGCTTTCCGGGTCATTGGCAATGCTCATGGGACATGAACAGTAATAAACGGCAACATTGATGTTTTAATTTGTTATGATACATTTTATAAAGGCAATACAGGATTTACGTTTGGCTGCACAGTTTCAATGCCCGTATTAATCCCACTGTGCTGGATGTTGATGTAATTTACATGTGCAATTGTCCATGCTGTATTCATTATAGGTATTACGAGCTAAACCAAATTCACGCACTGCGCGCATTATCATGTATGATATGGCTTACCTGTACTTTATGCTGCTTTTCAGCTGTAGTCAGGATGCATATGATGTATTCTAGCTGTTAGTTGATTTCATACCTCATGGTATGTTTTCTATGTTTATTCATTAGTCCAGTGGGAAGGGCTATATAACACAGGGGCAGTATAGTGCCAAACTAGATTGATAAAGGCCTCTTGGAGGCTGAAACGCGTCTCTCCTTGTGCTTGGGATTGAGGGCGACCCGAACTAATAAAGAAGATGCCGAATCCTGAACCACTTTGTGTCCATGCCTTCTTCCATGGTGTTGCTGTGGGAGGTGGTCGTTTGTTTCTTTCATATATATATATATATATATATTGAATAAAGGCTCAGTTGAACTATCCTCTGTTGGAGTGGCATCCTAAAGCTCTGGGGCATTTTTGGGAATGTTTACACACGGCGGCTCCGGCCGTGAAGGATCGCACCGCCTGGGAGAATGTATTACAGGACTGCGTGGCTGTAATGGGATGGCAGCCTGTCAGCAGCATGGAGGATTTGAAAATTTGGAATCGGACAGCATATCTGAGGCCCACTGGAGGGCTTAAAACATTGTAGAGACAAATTGGGAGTATAAACATTCTGACTAGTACACTGGCCCCAACAATGGGGAAGAATTGGCACTACAACTCCCGGCATGCCACTCACTGGAGAGCGAATGCGAGGAAACGGGGAAATATGGAGGTAGTGCGTCCAGGTTTTGTCAGTTTCCCTCCCCTATGATTAAGGTGCAGCTGCACCGAAACGTGTCAGGGATTGTAATTAATTGGAAATGTCTGTGCCGGTTCTTTGAATAAAGGCTCAGTTGAACTATCCTCTTTTGGAGTGGCGTCCTAAAGCTCTGGGGCATTTTTGGGAATATATATATCTCCCACCAATTGGAGCGCCACAGGAAGTTCAAAGGAGGGAGGAGGTGACAACGGGGTAACAGCAGCATCTGATGAAGGCGGACATGCCGAAATGCATTATGCAAAGCTGTATCCGGTGAATAAAGAGTCTCCCGCAATATTCCCCCCTGTGGCCTTGTCGATTGCTTTTAAGGAGGTGGTCGTTTGGAGATATTTTGTCACGCTTGCCAGTAACGCGAAACAAGGCCCCGTCTATCAAGCGTCCTGGATAACACTGGCACATGGACTGTTCTTAATCAAGGTATTGATTCATCCAGGACCGCCTCGAGAATGAACCACGCCAGTGGCTGCTGCCATCGGCAGCCTGTGACTGCATGGGGAGGTGAGCCTGATTCCAGCTAACCTCACGGCCCGGTTTGTTTCAATTTTGGGGCTGGACGTAGGGGACTTGAGGGAGCCCTGAACACCATCAATTACGTGATCACCAGCTGCTACACGGCCCCCCCTTTGCTTGGCAAACAACAGCACTCACATGAGCAACATCGATTCCTGCTGCCGCACTCACCTAATCTGATGCATGCTGGGAACTGTAGTCTCCCATTTGACTGCTTTGTCCTCAATGCAGCAGGATCAGCTGATCTCCCACCAATGGGAGCGCCACAGGAAGTTCAAAGGAGGAGGAGGTGACAACGGGGTAACAGCAGCATCTGATGAAGGCGGACATGCCGAAATGCATTATGCAAAGCTGTATCCGGTGAATAAAGAGTCTCCTGCAATATTCTCCGCTGTGGCCTTGTTGATTGCTTTTAAGGAGGTGGTCGTTTGGAGATATATATATATATATATACATATATCCAAACACAAGTTGCCACAAATGAGGATGTCCACACAAAACTCGCCTCTTAAGTGAGGTGACGGCAACTGGTGCACACCATTATGGGACAGGCGCTGATAATGGTGGCTTTAAGATGCGAACTAAGTAAGTGCAGGTTGGCACATCAATCCACTTGGATGTTTTATTGAACTTGATTCAGGAAATGACATGCCAACTCACTTGAGGAATACTGGAGCACTACAAATACCAGGAGGCTGTGCGAGTGGCCACGCCCACTCGGGCGGGTATTGTAATGAAAGGCAGGTGCTCAATTGTCATGCATTTTTGTTGAACTATGGCCTATGGGTGGGAGCCCGAAACGCGTCGGCTTGGCTTGATGACAACAGATGTGAGGCAGCCTGCCTACTTATGCTGCAGCTTCCACTAAAATTGCAAAGGCTTACTTACCTGTGTGGGCTCCTCCGTTTTTGGCAAAACTTTTCTGTGGATACATATACGGCATTATGGGAGTGGTAGTCCCTTTAGGGGATGAGAGTGTTCACCGGGAGGCGGGCACTTTTGTCAAAAATGCACACATTTTGTGTAGATTGGCTCCGTGATGTGACTGTAATTACCTATGTCTCATTGCCGTTTGTGCTTGAATGGTCATATCGTAGCGATCACAATTGGGCATTCTGCAACATTATTTCTGCAGTTCAGTTCATAGGTTAAATGTCGGGCGACCTTTGTCATCAGAGGTAATATTACGGGCTCAAAAATGTCTCTGTTCTAACACGCTTGGGATAGTCATAGCACGGTTTTATATACTTGTATTTAATTGTTTTTTACATGAAGGGCTTCTTTTTTCAGAGATATTGGTGCCTTTCTTTGAATGTTAGATATGTTCCCCCAACAGGCTGGTGATTTAATTACCCTGTGCACACGTTCAGACGCATATTAGGCTTATTCAAGTGATAACACAGACTGTCGATGCACTATGCTGTAATGTGTTTTATAGGTACTGCATTATGCGTTCAATGTATACCTTGCTATCTTGTGATTTCACAAGCCATATTTTTCGATATTGTGTCAAAAGTGTGTCTATACATGTCAAATCGCAAAAGTATTTCTTTTATGTTTATCAGTGCCTTAAGGGGGAAGGGCTATATCTACTCACAGATGTATGGCGCCAATCAGATTGAGAAAGGCTTCTGCGAATCCGAAACGCGTGTCTCTAGCCGCAGGGTCGAGTGAGACCCGAGACAATAAAGAAAGCCATATATATATAATATTGCCAGAGTTAGTGGCAGAGTAGTTATGCTAGATGAGTGTCCAATGCGAAATTTTTTTTTTTCCTGAATTACTTTGGTGCCATTTAATGAATCTGCAGGAAGCTTTTCAAAAGAAAATATTTATGCATGTGGTATTTCTATAGCACAAACCTCCCAAATGCCAAAAAAGCTATGTACAGTGCCAAAGATAAACATAACATCAATGAGTGATAGGAGCATTTTATTGACTGTTAATGCATTGTAATGTGAAGTGCTTTAAAAAGGTGTATCTTCCACTCTTTTCTAAATTGAAGCAGTGCTGTGGTGACATCAAGTTTGGGTTCTTCATGGAATGATTCATGAAGATCAATCAATCAGGCACTAAAAACAGGAGGGTTCCTGACAGTGCAATTTTACATTTTAATTCCCATAGGATTCTTTGCGCATCAATACAGAAAAAACAGCTGAACAGAATTACACCAAAATTGTCACAGAGGTAGAACTTTACACAGAAAGTATGGTTTTGTTGAATTGATGAAAATGCGTTCAGTAGCCAGAGGCCATGCACAGCTAGGATTGGGCCCACAAAGGATTGGGCACAGGGCCTGGTTGGAGCCAGGCCCTTTAGCAAACTCCTGCTGACTGTTGGGTTTAGGGCTTGGACAGAGGCCAGGCCCTGTGGTCCACCCTGCTGTGCACAGTCGAGGGCCATGCAAAGAGGAGATTGGCTGCTTTGTGGAGGTTTGTGTGCAGGACCTAAAAGCTACCCATGAAAAGTTGGCCTTAGTTTTTAAAATATATTAATTACTGGGGGAGTCCTTATGGACATCCCCACATGGGCCTGGGAGTCAGAGTGTGCTCACCCTGCACCTTATGGGGCATATTCTCAATGACACATCGCCAAGTTATCGGCACTTTACCGCAGCCAAAGTCGCGATAAAATCATCGCCCCATTCACAAACTGGTGCAAACAGCCGATATCGCCACTTTACCTGCGATAGCACCCGCAAAAAACATCGCCACAGATGAGTCCGGCAACTAACGCTAATGATATGCAGAGTAGGGGTACCCGTGCAAAAACCCGCGACAACACCACTCCACAACATTCTCAACGACCAGCCAGATCTGCGATAAGAGCACAAAACATGCGATAAGGCGCGTTAGCAGCAGGAAATTAACACCTGCTCTTAGCTGGTGTAAAGTCAGACGACAACCGGCACCAGACAAGGGAACACAACCCAGAGCCACACATGAAGAACAACAGATGCCATGGAGCCACCCACCATGCATCTCGTAGCCCCAAGAGGGCAACAGCACCCACCGCTACAACACCCAGGACCCCCACACCGGGCACCCCCCAACCAGCCCCGGACAAAGATATGGCACATCAATGTCACAAAACCATCAACAAAACAATGTGCCAGATGTCGCACAATCACAACACCCAACATACATGTGCCGTCAGACAAATGAGAATCAGACATACATCTTAGATCTAGCAAACAATTCGCCCAATACAGACTAAACACAAAACAAACATTCTGAATAGTCATGGCGGGTCCCCCAGGACAGTCTGCAAGTCACAGCCTGCAAAACGAAATGACAGATAAGAAGGTGTGTCATGCGCTCACCAAAGGACAGGGAGAGCGAGCGAAAGAGAGAGAGAGACAGAGAAACAGAGATAGAGAGAGTGAGAGAAAGAGAGGGGGAGGGAGAGGGAGTGAGAGAGAGAAAGAGAGAGAATGTACAAGGAGCGCAAGGCCAATCTGGCTCCTGGCTCATACATGCCAAATGTTGTGTGTGTATCGACATTGGTGTTCACCAAGTCAAAGGCCCGGCAGCAATAGCAACGCGAAGGCAACATCACCTTTCAAAAATGCAAGCATTAGTCAGACCAACATTAGGAATGAAAGATCCTTTGTCCCAACACACAAGGCCAAAGGACATCAGAACCCCCTACCTTGGTCCTGAATGCGGCTGGCACCCCCTGTGAGAGATACCATACCAGATCCTGACGACTCCCACATAACGAACTGCGCGAATGAAAGACCAACTTGTCCACACCCCACGCACACTTGTCCCTGCTTGGGGTACACCTGCTCTGGATGCCCCTGACACATAAGTAAGAAAAAACCCATACGCACAAACATTGCACACAAATACGACTCATTGCTCCGAGCAGTGGCAGACCATCCACATGACTGCCGCCTGTCAGAAGAGTGCTGGTGCCAAGAGACCAACAAAGGCAATGGCTGGCAATACCTGGCACATGCACAACCCCTGTCCTGTGGAACTGTACCGTGCACGAATACTGCATCTGTTGGGATCACTGGCAGTGTTGCGCATCAGTTACCATCTGAGTTTCCGGCTTGCGTACGTCACCTGGTTCTACTGTCGAACATGCACATTCGAGTGGCCCATGGATGTCTGTCTATCCAACACAACGGTAGCCGAACTGGATTATGTCATGTGTGTGCGCCCCCTATTGACCGAACAGGAGTGTAACCATGATACCCGTGCATGGGATGCCTTGACATTGGGCGTATGTGCAGGCAGTTGGGCATGGGAGATTGCACAACTCCTCGTGTGCAGTGACCACATCGATGCGCTCCCCAATTGGGCTGTATTGCGGATTGGTGAAATGGCGTGGACGGAGCACAGCTGCCTGGACCAGGAAATGGATTGGCTTGCCCTCATGTACCTTGACCCCGACAACAAGGAACTCTTGGAACAGATTGCCCATGAAGCGGCGCTCGCATACATGGACGAGTAACTACGTTCCTGCAGCCACAACTGATTGTCACTCACAGCACAGCTCGCCACTTGCAGCACCTTGGAGGAATGGACACATATCCCACCAAAACAGTGGACATGTCTGCTTTCGGCAGGACTCAGAATGCATGTGCGTGGACCTATGCGTGTGTACACACACCTGTGCAAGGTGATGCAGTCCCATGGGCTGTGAGTCGTGCACCCTGACACGGGCCAATGAGCAGACGCCAAACATCACATGGCTCGTCCAGCAAGGCAAGGTGAGTCGGGACCGTTGACATCCGTGATGTGTGGTGTTCATTTCTGCCACCCCATTACTTGCACCTCGACATGTCCCTAAGCTGCCTGTAAGTGTCTTGAACATTGGTCTGCATGTTGTGGCCCTTGCCTTGCCTGTACTGACACGCACATGTCAATAAAGCCTACGCCACTGCACCTGTGTACTACTGTGATGAGTGTTCATCATGATGACAAATCGTGTGCCCACATGTGCATTGTCCGTATACTTGGAGGGATTGACTGATGCTAATGGACTGCGTGTGGGTCCCCATTGACAGCTAAACCTCCGTGGGCCAGACATTCTGGCTGGAATAGTTTCTGGCAGAACTGTGCTCTTACGTGTCACCAGCAATGTGCGTATGGTGTCCAACTACTTGCCATGCAGAGCAAGGTCATCCACAAAACAGACTGTGTCCACACAGATATGTGTGTGTAGGAATGCGAAGACACGTTCTGTTGTCACATGTGATGGGGGACACCACTTCAGGACTGATACCTATCATGGGATTTCTACACACAGCCCGATTTGACACATGGACGTGGGGCTACGTTGGGGGGTAACGAGATTGTCGTTAATGTGCAATGAGGCCACAGCTAGTCCATACCTTCACAGTCATCTAACTGGACATGTGGGTCAGGCTCAAACATGCGCATTGAGGACATTTACTAGGGTGTACCTTTTGGTGCAATCAATGTCCCTGCACCCATCCAAACATTGATATGTGAGTGAACATAGACATGACACAACTGTGTGATTTGGAATGTTTTATTCACATTCTGGGGGTTGTCAGGGCAAGAGCAGTACATGGCCACTTCAGGCCCACATAAAATGGTTGCCCAGTGGTGGGCCAACCAGAGTCCTTGGGGGAATGCAAAGTGAATTTGAAGAGGTAGAGTTCAGTCCGCCGCAGGATGGTTGTGTCATTGGTACCAGAGCAGATATGGCAGTCCATGTCTGGGGCCAGGTGTATGTCGCAGAGTGTTTCGGGGGACATTGGGAGGTGTTGTTCCAGGTCATGATGCAGAGTGCACAACAGGCAGGGACAGGCCATATGGCGGGGACTGATGCTACTGCCTCCTTCCTCACACAGTCATTACCCTCGACATCTTACTCCTCTGAGATGTCTTCTGTGTCCGGTGTGTCAGGTGTGTGTGGTGGTGTTATGGCTGCGTCACTGTGTGCCACTGACACATCAGGCTGCGAAGGTGATAGGGCTGCGTCACTGTGTGCCACTGACACATCAGGGGGGGAGATGTGTGTGGCGAGCTTCCTGCAGCAGTCATCTGGTACAGGCTCAGTGGCAGCAATGGCAAGATGAGGATCCGCAAGGCATGGAAGATCACAGCTACATCTCGCTGGTGTTCAGCAGTGGCAGCCATACTTCCAGCCTGCATCTGCTCCATGGTCTCCATTGTCCTCCGCATCTGTGCCAACTCTGTGCTGTCATCGCTGGAGCCTGTCTGCCTAGACAGTTTTCGTATCCGGGTAATAGACCCAGCGAGGTCAGCCAAGGATTGTTGTTGAGCATGGTGCGGACAGTGGGTGTCCGTTCGGGACTGTAGGTGTTCCCTGATGGGACCCAGGCACCCATGTATGGCATCGAGTTTGTCTGCCATGAGATCGAAACCCATCCGCATCTGATCTGCCACCTTCTCCTGGCACCCTAACACACAGCGTTGGAATTCCATGTGTTGGTCGTGGGGGTCCTGGGAGCCAGCCGTGGTGGTGTGTGCTTCCTGCTGTGTGGGCTGTGCAGGTGGTGGGGTGACTGAGATGCAGCTGGGCTGCCCTGCTCCTGGGGGTGGGGTGCGGAGACTGTCCACGAGCCAATGGAGGGTGTCTGTGCAAATGGGCAGGGTGTCCTCTTCATCATCACTGAAGAGCTGTGTGGTCTGCTCTGCAGGAGGTGTTGATTGTCCTTCTGCAATGTAAAGGGGAGATGCAGGTTAACAGTGTGTTCCATGTATGTTGACGCATTGTAGATGTTTACATTCAGACTGCATGACGATGTACATTGTGACTGTTTGGGTGAAGCTGGCTATTTGGTGGGAAACAGTGTACATTTCGACTACATGACGGATGTGTGGTTGTACTCGTACATTGCCATCTCACAGTGTCAGACATTGGCGGATGTGATTGGCCAGTTTCTACGCACGGGCGGCGCCATTTGTGTCCTCTGTCCTGTGGTGTAGGGGTTGCACTCTGTACCACATTGTCGTCAGTGTTGGGGTACTGTGATTGCTATGTGTGTGTTCTGCATTGTTGCCTAATCACCCCTGAAGCTCTGCTTTGGCGGACCCTTATCCCTTGGAGTCAGTGTGCATGTGACTTGTATGCTTTTCGGGTGATGGGATGTTTGTGACTTGGGTCATTTGTGCGACTGGAGAAAATGTGTACTCTTGTGCATTGTGTGCCTGCTGATGTGTTTTTGACGTCATGGGTCGTAGGTACACGGGGATGTGTGAGGGTGTGACCTGCTCCTTTACGGATGAGGTCCACACTCAGCCACCTCAATGTCGTGTTGTGCGCCATGTCATGTCTTGTGACTTCAGCCATGCTATTGGTCATGCAGTGTCACTTGCATTGTCAGTGTGGCTCACAAAGCCGCTGATTTCATGGATTCGGCACATGTGCATGGGTGGGTTGTGGCATTAGTGATATGGAGGGTGGCCCATTTGTGCACATTGTGGACGGGGGCCTACTTGGTGTTTCTATGTGTGCTGCGGTGTGCCAAGGGTATCAGGGACATGTTCCGCACTCATTGTGGGTGTGTAGTGTGCTGCACATGTTTGTGCATGTGTGCCATTGTGCCCATCTCCCCCGTCTCTCCAGTCCCTGGTTGCTACTCACCCTGTTGCTGTTGGGTCCGGTCATATCACGCTGTGTCCAGACCCCCGACTCCTTGAACCGTCTCCACACTGATGACTGTGGCCACCATTTCCTCCAGCTCATCCAGCTCCTCCTGTGGTGCCGGACTCCCACCTCCAGTCGCCTTTGCTGCCTTCATGTTGGCAGCGAGTTTCTGTTTGGTTTTACTGTGCACTTCATGCCAGCGCCTCTTGACCTCCTCCATTGGCCTCCTGGACACTCCGACTGCATTCACGTTGGTGACGATGGACTGCCATATTTCCGTTTGTGTTGCCAATGACGCAGTGGAGGTGACGAACAGTTGTTGGTGGTCTTTTATCACCTCCGTGACGATGATCCGGTCTTCCTGTGGACTGAACTCTCCTTGCCCTTCCCCTGGCACGGGGTTGCTGGTTGGTCCTCCGTGGGGCTTGTGGGGTTCGGGTTATCCTCTGCACTCGGTCCGTGTGCATCCATGGTGCTACGCAGTTTTATTTGGTTATGTCTTTTTTTTTTTGGTTTGCTTTTATAGTGCGTTTTCCCGCATGACGCGTGGGAATTTCAGGCCTGTAGCTGGTTGTCGCTGATTTTTGTATCGCGTTTGGGACATCGCAGGTTTTTTCGCGTTCGTGTTTCGTAATTTTTCTGCGTCGCGTTAATATTTGGGTGGTCATTTGGCACGTTATCCTGCTACTATCGCATGGTGCCGCCGGGTTGGGAATACCACGTTGACACAGTGTTAGTTTCACGCGATGGACTGCGATGTGAAGGGTTGCGTTAAGCAACTTTTGCGGAAGTTATCACACGTGCTTGTGAATATGCCCCTATGTGCGTTATTCAATGCTTGTTCAGTACTCAGGGACCAAGACCCTGAGTCCTGTTATGGCAGACATAGCATTTTTTCTGATGTTGTGGCAAAGGTGAATCAGATTGTTTCGGTGCCACTGCACCAGTACCAGAATCGATGTTTCAAAAGGGCAGATAGGAGAAAATGGTCCTTCGAACAATCAGGTCTGAGTATTTTGTTTCGAAATTTGGGAGCACTGCTGGCCCAACCAGCCTGATATCTCTAAATGTTTCTGACAGTTCAGCCTTTCATTCCTAACCTGAGACACTATTCAACCACCAATTTCTTGTAAACGGCTGAACGGATTTCCACCAAATCACTGAAAGCTAATTTTCTGAGTAAACTTCTTTTTGTCAAATTTGGTGTGATTTCATTCGCCCATTTTCTTTGTATAGGGGAGCAATGTTTCCAATGGGAATTAACATGGGAAATCACACTATTGTTACCCTCCCATTTTCTTGGCCCTCGCTTTACTGATCAGCTGGAAGCATTCCATGAAGGAGCCAAACTAGATGAATTTTTGGGGATGTTTTGAGCAGATTGTTAACATGGAACCAAATACATTAAAAAAACTAAAATATCCTATCCTATTTGTGTGTATATGTATTGCACAATGCACTGCGTATTTATGTGAAAGACAGAGTTTCTATTGGAAGAGCAATTTTTGTTTTGCTAAGAACTTTGGGTCTTTTTGACAAATTTTCCTAAAACTTTCCAAAAAAAGTTAATTCATTTCAGCTCTTTTGTGAAACATTTCAAAGTGATCAGTCAAGCGGGAGCTAAGAAAAAGGGGGTTGCCAAAACATTTTTACAACATGCAATTTCCATGGGAAAAATAAGACTATGATACAGAAACAAGCATTTGCAATGCAATCAGTCTCGCCTTAGGGACCTTATATGTATTTAACTATGCAGCACATTAGCCTGGGTGCTGAAACATCTATTGTTCTTTAAACATGGAGGGAAAGTAAGCACCAAACTGCGGAACATGCCAGGTATGGGAACACATGTAGAGAAATACTACCTATCAGCAGAAAATTGTATTGTCCAAAGCTCTATTTTTAATATACAATCAGCCCCTTCCGTGGTCATATCACTGAAAATACAAGATTTGAAAAAAATATTATTGTCTACAGGTCCTTGTTGAATACAAGTTTCTATAACCTGGAATCTAGGGAGTGCTAAAGTGATTCTGGTATTTTACTGACCTCTGCTGGTCGTTTTCTATCAAGAAAGTTAAATAGAGGCCATTGCCAGAAAAATAAAAAAAGAAAGTCCCTAAGTAGAAAGCCATTCTGGTATTTTACGACCTCTACTGGTCGTTTTCTATCAAGACAGTTAATTAAAGGCAGATGAACAAGCAGAAAGCAATTCTGGTATTTTACTGACTTCTACTGGCCGTTTTCTATCAACACAGTTAAATAGAGGCAGTTGATCAGATAAAAAAGTCCCTAAGCAAAGGCGGAAGCAGAAAAGTCCTAGGGCTGATCTCCAGATCCCACAAAGTACATACAACAGATCTTCCAAACAGCGCAACCGGTGTCTAGGCTCGACCTAAAAACAGCTGAACAGAATTACTCTTTGGCAGAAAGTTAGTTCTTTACCCTGAAAGTGTGCTTTTTGTAATTTGTTATCTTTTCAGCTGTTTTTGAGAAATTTAAGATTAAAAAAAGTAGAGATATCTACTGCTGTGGGGAAATAGACTATTTTGGTTGGCTGGTCCTGTGGGATGGAATGAACTGATTAGCTGGCTGTAACATGAAGAGAAATGTTGCTGCTGCCATTACAGGACTGTAGGATTCACTCCATGAGTTCTTAATAAAATTAAATAAAATATATAAGGGGAGAGTGTATAGATACCCTGACCCCCTTCCCATTGTGGAGGGGTTTCTCTGGCAAAAATTAAAACCACAACAAGAATGCTGTCACAGTCCTGTGGGACTCCCGTAGGAGCCAGGTCAGCCACCGTGTACTCCCGCGGAGTCCCACAGGACAGGAAAAAAACAAATAAAAGAAAACAAATGTAGAGTAAAAGTCTGTGGGAGGTTGGCCACCCACCGGGTGTTTGGCGCACGCAAGGTACTGCTGCAAACCTCCTGACGTGCCTAGCCAAGTCCCTGCATGGAAGGGGTTGACAGCAGACACTTTTTGTAATAAGATCTTACTTGAACTCACTGAGAAATCAATGATTAAAGTGGAGTTATAATTAAGTAAGTTAGAAAGCGTTTACCTTGCGTTAAAAAAACTCTAAAATTTCACTGTAAAAACAAAGTTTAACCATAAGTATAACTTGCAGCGCTCTTATGCACTGCTTATGACCTGGCATATTACATCACTGATAACATTGAAAGCTATGGCAGGACAAATTATCCTTCCTTCAGTTACGTATAACTGGGGAATTTTTTTTCACTGTAAAAACCACAGTTAAATTAGCATTATATTTAGGTAAAGTACTAGGAGTATAGATTATATTAAAGAGGCCTGGGCAGTGAACTCCACGCTCCACGGAGCACATGGAGTTCTGAAAAACTCTGCTCTGCATAGCGGAGTTTTTTCCTCGCTCGCGCTCGCCAATGTTAAGTTGGCAAGCTCGAGCGAGGAAAATCCAACACTAGACCACCTCCCAGTGAGATTTCTCATTGTGGGCAGTCGCGGATGGTCGCTACCGCTTGCGTTGAAAAACCTTCCGTTCGTGTTGTGGAAGCTGCCGCTCGAGTAGAACCTCTACTCGAGTGGCAGAAAGAAGCAGCGCCCTCTTGCGCTGCGTATGGGGCTATTTGCACTGATTTTAAAGTGCGGGACAAACACCCGGTGGTAAAAATCAGTGTGAACAAAGTGACATAACACACTCTGCCACTTGTGGAACTCCGCGTGGCACAGCAGAGTTATTTTGTCACTTCACGGTGAATTCCGCTCAGGTCTAATATTAAATAAACATAGAAATATCCTGAAAAAAACAGAGGTCAAAGTCATGTTATAGTTAGGACTTCTAATAATATAGTGCAGGCCTTATAATAATATAAAAAGTAGCATTTTAAGACAAACAAATGCACTCCTTATGACCTTGATTTTTATATCACTCATGATATGTTCAATGACATCATTGATGACATCACTGATAAAATCTCAAACAACATAAATGATGACATCAATGATCACATCAACCAGACTTAAAGTACATCTAAACATAATTTATTTTCTACAGCATTTTTAATGCTGATGGTTGTAAGCTTTAGCAACATGTTTGATTTCCTAAAGAGGCTTCGGTGTGTGAAGGGAGTGAGCTCTTTGTGAATGGTTGTGCACACGGTGAAGACCGTGAGCAGCAGAGACTTGCCAACAGTTAGACCTGACAGCCTTAGGACAGTCTTCCCCAAACTGTTTGCCTTACTCCTCCATTTTAGCTGATCTCATTTTTATTGGCCTTAGGACTATGTGCACTCTACCACTGCTAACCAGTGCTAAAGTACTTGTGCTCTCTCCCCTTGTTAGAAATGGGGGTCTTTAGTTGGCAGAGGTAGGTACCTTTGTCCAAATAGGGACCCTTGCTTCTAGTCAGGGTAAGGGGAATACACACTTTAGATAACCCCTGCTCACCCCCTTGGTAGCTTGGAACGAACAGACAGGCTTATCCCAAAGGCAATGTGTAAAGTATTTGTACCAACACTGACAATAACATCGTGAAAACACCACAAATGGATACCACACCAGTTTAGAATAATAAAATACCTTTATCTAAACTTAACAAGACCAAAATGACAAAAATCCAACATACACAGTTAAAAATATGACTTCCAAAAGGTTTCAAGAACTTGTACCATAGAAAACTAAGGATGCATGACTTTTACACAAAGTACCTGTAGTTGCATCAAAATTCACAAGGCCAAACAGCCGCAGAGTGAAGAAGCACCAAAAACAAAGAGATGCGTCAGTTTCTGAGACCTTGGGGAGGCAATGCGACAGTTCTGCTTCACGCAGTAAAAAAGTTGCGTCGAATCCTGTCTGTAGGGGGAAGTGATGCGTCGATTCTTCATGACGGTTCCGGTACGCAGGTGATGTGTCAGGAAAACTTCTCACACAGGTGCGATGCGTGAAATCCAGGATGTCAGTAATCAATACGGCGAGAGGCGCTGTGTCGGATTTCTTCAGCTGCGTCCCTACGATGCGTTGATTCTTGCAGTGGCGACAGGCGCTGCGTCGGTTTTTATAGCGGCACAGCGATACGTGGAAATTCTTCTCGCGCCATGGAGATGCATCAGAAAAACAGCCGCAAGAAGAGCGATGCGTCGTTTTTGTAGTTCTTCAAGTTCCTTCTGTCTTCCAGCTCCCAAACAGCAGCAACAACCTCCAGAGGTCCAATAGTTGGCACAGGCACCTCCTGGCAGGTCAGAACTCACAGCAGCAGAGTTCAGGGGAGCTGGGGGTGAAGTCTTTGTGTCACTGAGACTTCAGAACAGGAGGCCAGCACACACAGGCCCTTGGAGATTTCCTTCAAGCAGGGGACACAGCACACAGCAAAGTCCTTCTCCTTTCCTTGGCAGGAACAGCAACTGCAGGCCAACCCCACACAGCACACATCAAAGGGGCAGTACTTCTCCTCAGTCTCTCCAGCTCTTCTCCTTGGCAAAGGATCCTCTTGAATTTCAGGGATGATCTAAAAGTCTGGGGTCTCGGCCCCTCTTTTTATAGTCAATCTCCTGGCCCAGGGCTCTGAGCCCAGTCCAAACCAGTTCTGGGGGGCACATTGCAAGTGCACAACAACCTCCATTGTCAGTGTGAGCCCTGGCTCCAGACACACCACAGGGGGGCAGAGTCATCATTATGGAAGGCAGGCACAGCCCTATTCAGGTGCACTCCAAATGCAGACCAGGCCTATTCAGCCTAGCGCAGACTCATCCAGACTCTCTGGACCCACTGCACATCCTCTGCCCCTGTCACTCCAAAGCCAGACAGTCAATACACATCCTTGCAGAGGCACACTGGATGGCTAAGCAAGAAAATACCTTCTTTCTAAAAGTGGTATTTTCAAACACAGAATGTAAAAATCACCCTCACTAAAAGATGCATTTTAAAATTCTGAGTTCAGGCACACTAAACTTTATTTTCCGATCTGGTTTCCAGGGGCAGTTATGCTTATAAGATGTTATAAGCAAACTCCCCATTCTATCCTATGGGAACAGATAGCCTTACAATAGTGAAAAACGAAATTGGCAGTATTTCACTATCAGGACATGCCACACACATCAGGGCATGTCCTACCTTTCACATACACTACACCCTGCCCACATGGGTACCTTGGGCCTACGTTAGGGGTGACTAACATGTAAGAAAAGGGAAGGTTAGGGCCTGGTAAGTGGGTGCACTTGCCAGGTCGACATGGCAGTTAACAAGCTGCACACAGGCACTGCAGTGGCAGGCCTGAGACACCTTTTCAAGGCTACTCATGTGGGAGGTATAAATAGGGCTGCAGGCCCACTAGTAACATTTGATTTACAGGTCCTGGCACACTCAGTGCACTTTACTGGAGCTTATCAGTAAATCAAATATGCCAATCATGGATAACCAATCACAATAACAATTTACACAGTGAGCACTTGCACTTTGACACTGATCAGCAGTGGCCAAGTGCCCAAAGCATCTACGCCAGCAAAAACGAAATCCAGCACAGCATCAAAAATACAGGAGGTAGAGGCAAAAAGTCAGGGGAAACCACGTCAAGGATGCCAGGTCTAACACCCCTAAACATGCAAAAAGAACAATTGATGGACAGTATGCTGAACAATGTCAAAAATCCATCTCAGTACAGAGATCTAGGCCTAAATCCATGTTTTTTTCGCTCCCCATGCCATTCCAATTTAAACCTAGCCATATGCAAATCAATCTTGACCTTGCCCCCTATGGGAACATCCCAGCTGGAACTGCCAGGCCAGGTTCTCCCTGGTCCGGAAACAATCATCATGGGACCGGTTTTGTCCCCCCAGTTAACATTTTGCATAAACATACCTGGTGGCAGTGGTACGAGTGCAGTACAGTATACTGTGCACTCCAGAGACAATGAGCTGGCTTTCATGTGGCTCTCACTGATGCCTGCCAACGCGTTACATTGACCTCATCCGGCGGCGCATAACCGCGCTCCAACAGCCGCACGTGCTTCAGAAATCCATGTGAGCGAGCGGCTATTTAAACCAATCCCACATTTGAGGCGGCGCTTGGCCTCATCGTTTCTCCATTTACCTGCTCCTAACTCCTGCAGCTACCGGCTACCACAATGACTCCCATGATGAATCCTCTGCAGTGTCTCCTCCACCTGGTGATTTTCGTCTTTGGATTCTGGCCAATTGGGGCCTTCCTCTTCCTGAAAAATAACAGCAAAGAAACAAGACATTGATTAAGGTTTGATGCAAATGCATAGCACGCCGTGCCACCTCTCTAATCGCTAGCACTACAGACACTCTCATTTTACAAGCAAAGGCTTTGGCATTTGGGCATTTTAGCACGCATTGAGAAAGACTACAAACATTGGTTTTTAAACATTTCACCAACAAAGGACTAAAGCTGGTTAACAAAGAACTAAGGGGCCTATTACGATGGCAGTCGGGAAACCTCCCCGACCGCCATGGTAGCGGGAAAAGACCGCCCGCATGGACTGCGACATCACCGCCGGTCGAATTACGATGACCCGCGCTCGACATCCGACCGCGGCGGTCTGATCGCGGGCCTTAACATTTCGGCGGTTGCTGCTGCCCGCAGCACCGCCGCGATACCGAAAGGAGCATGTCCTGCATTTCCCTGCACTGCGTCGCAGGCACTGCACAGTGCCTGCCACCTGGTACAGGGAAATGTAGGGGTGGACCATGGGTACCCCCCAGTGCACCCCCCCCACAACACATTGGGGGCCCGCAACGGGCCCCCTGAAGACAATCTCCGCATACCTTTCCATGGCGGTTTGACCGCTGAGGAAAGGCTGGCTACCGCCGGCATCATAATCCTGCCGGCGGCGCCTGCTTTGCACCGCCACCATTATCCCGGTCCTGCTCCGTCCGCCAGGCAGGAGTGCGGATGGCGACCGGCAGAAAAGCGGCGGTCGGAATATCCCACCGCCGCGGTCACCACCGCCATCCTAATTTGACCGGCAGTTTTCTTGATTGCGATCGCGGGCGGATGTCCACCGCCCGTCGGGCGGGTGCCACCGCCGGCCCGGCCGTGAATATCCGACCGCCATCGTAATAGACCCCTAAGCATGATTAACAAAGATCTAATAATGGTTATTCTGATGATTATGACACTAATCAATATTGCATGAGAATCATAACCCAAGACTCATCCTTTTATATGACAAGAGAAAGTTTGGTGAAGAGAGGACAAACCAACCACTTATGTTTACAGTTTGTTGTAGTGTTCAATGAATCTCCCATGAATGTGAACCTTTGAGACAGGGTGCATTAACAAATTGCTATCCTCCAATTCGCTATCCTTTAATTTGGGTGAGATTCCAGTGAAGCCCTGTGATAAGGTGTCATATTAATATGCTTATATCAACATTGAGTTAATTGGTCTATTTCTTTAACAGATACCATGTGCAGTAGCTCAACAGCATTCTGGGGTGCTGAAGTAGCTGAGCAGTGATCAGGGCTGAAGTAGTAGCGCAGTGGCCAGGTGAAAACGATCAGACTGCAACATTTTCTCTCTTGTTAATCCCATCCCCCCTTCCTTTTGGGTACTATCGCCAGCACAGGGTCTCTCATCTGAAGCTGAGGTTAGTGCTCTGGTGGAGAAGAGGTCCAACGTCACCCCATCGGAACCACCTAGATTTCAGGTGAGTGGCATTGTCTTGAACATTGACACCAGGTATAAATATTGGACCCTCAGACCCAACTCTTCAGTACACCTCTGGAGCCGTAAAAGACTCAGAAGGATTGCTGTGCTGCTCTGCCAGAAGGGCTGCTTCACTGTTGCCCTGCTTCCCTGCTGCCTGGTTAAGAAAGACTGGACCTGCATCTTGATCCAAGGACCACCAGAGTGACCCAAAGGGCTAGTTGCCTGGCCTCCTGATTAGAGTCTCCAGGACAGAACAGGCTCCAGCCACCTTGAGCCCAGCACCTGGACTAATCTTTTTGTGAGTCTTGCCCCCCCCCAAATTGTGTCACCCTATCCTGGACACTTGGAAGTGGACCTGAAGGTGCTACGTGAGCCCAGCGGTGGTCTTTTGGGCAGACACGATGCAGCGCGATGCATCTCCTCTCAGCTCCAGTTTGGAACTGCTGCTGCGCAACGTATACCCGATGTAGAACTTCACATTCCAGTCTGCAATCTCTTCGAAACCACCATTGCACAACGCATTCACAATGCAGGCCTTTGCATCACAAGCACCTAGTTGACAGTATCCTCGATGATGGCGTAGGACTTCGCATCACAAGTCATGCAACTTCTTCAGAACCACTGGTGCATGACACAACTTTGATGCAGGACTTCGCATGGGAAGCCCCTCATTGACGGCATCCTCAATGATGACAACACAAGACTTTGCATCACAAACTTACAGCTCCTCTGAACCCCCGCTGCGCTGCATATTCTCGACGCAGGATCCCGCAATGCTGTACAACCAAGATTTGAGGTACTCTTGTTCAGTTGTCCTAACTTGGTCCCTGTTCCATCACGGTCAGTCTGAGCTTGAAACTTCATCCCAGTCCAGCGCTGCCAGATAATCACAGTTGGTGATTTGTGCTTCTAGGCCCTGTTTGCCTAAAACCTTGAAAATGCACATCTACGGTTCTAATGATTGGATTTTTGTCATTTTGGTTTCAAATACTTTATTAAATTTTGCTCTATTTTTCTAAATTGGTGTGGTATTTTCTTGTGTTGTGTTTTCACTTTTGTTAGAAATGTGGGTCTCTAGTTGGCAGTGGTATGCACCCTGTCGAAGTAGGGACCCTTCCTTCTAGTCAGGGTAAGGGAGTTACATACCCAAGATAACCCCTGCTCACCCCCTTGGTACCTTGGCACGAGCAGACAGGCTTATCCCAAAGGCAATGTGTAAAGTATTTGTACATAACACGCACAGTAACACAGTGAAAACACCACAAATGGACACCACACCAGTTTAGAAAAATAAAATATCTTTATCTAAACTAAACAAGACCAAAATGACAAAAATCTAACATACATAAGTCAAACTTTCAAGGGTTTAAGCAATCCTGTACATAGAACTCTATGGATGTGGTGATTTTAGTAAAAAGTACCTTTGGTGGAAAAACAGTCACAGAGGAGGGAAGTGTCGGAAAGCACAGCGATGTGTTGCTTCTTGATGCGTCAGTTTTGCTGCACTCAGGAGAATTGTTATAACGGTTCCGGACTGTAAGGAGAAGCGTTGCGTCGAAATCTGAAGAGTGTTCTGCTCGGCGAGTGGTGCGGCGGAAAACTTGGTGCACAGGTGCGATGCGTGGAAATCCGGACACACTGGAGGGCAATGCAGCGGTGGCAAACAGGTGCTACGTCGATTATTTCAGCCGCAGACCGGTGATGCGTCAACTTTTTCATCCGGATAGCAGGGCCTGTGTCAGAGGCAGTACAGTGGTTTCGGACATCGGAGACACGTTGCGCTGGATCGAGCTGCGGTGGTTCTTTGGGCCTCTAATAAGCGCTGCATCGATTTTTTCGGCCACACAGCCGCCATGCGTGGAAACGTCTCCCGCAAAGCGATGCTGCATCAGAAAAACAGGCGCTGTAACGGCGATGCTTCAATTTTGCAGTCGTTTGCAGCAGGAACAACCTCCAAGGGCCCAGAACTGGAATTGCCACCACTTGGTAGGTCAGAACTCCCAGCAGTGGAGTTCCGGGATGCTGCAGGTGAAGTCTTTGATACCCTAAGACTTCCAACAGGAAGCAAGCACACACAAGCACTTGGAGAACCTTGGAAAAGCAGGATTCAAAAGCAAAGTTCAGTTCTTTCAATGCCCACAGACAGAAGCAGCAACTGCAGGCCAACCCAGCAAAGCAACACACAGCAAAGCATCAGTACTCTTCCTGACAGCTCTTCAGTTCTTCTTCTTGGCAGAGTCCTCAATCCAGAAGTGTTCTAAAAATGTTTGGTTACAGTTCCAATACTTATACCTCTTTTGGCCTTTGAAGTAGGCAGACTTCAAAGGAAAGACTTTGTTGTCCACAAGATCCTGCCTTGGCTCCAGACACATTACAGGGAGATGGAGACAGCATTATGAGAGGCCAGGCACAGCCCTATTCAGGTGCCAGTGACAACTGTTCCCACCACTCTACCTCAGGAAGGGCCATCTGGCTGGTGATGGGCCATCAGGATATGCAGGGCACGCCTCAGCTCCCTTTGTGTGACTGTCTAGAGTGAATGCACAAACAACCCAGCTGTCATTCTAAACCAGATGTTAATTCCACAGGCAGGCAGAGGCACAGGATGGTAAAGCAAGAAAATGCCCACTTTCTAAAAGTAAAAACAACAATTGATGGACAGAATGCAGAACAATGTCATACATTCACCCCAGTACAGAGATCTGGGCCTAAATCAATCATTTTTTTGCTCACCATGCCATTCCAGTTTGAACCCAGCCATATGCAAATCAGTCTTGACCCTGTGCCCAATGGGAACAGTCCAACCTGAACTTCCAGGCCAGGTCCTCCCTGGACTGGAAACAAGCATCCTAGGACCGGTTTCGGGGTTTCACCCCTCATCAGCCAGGATAGCTTGACTCCAGTGGCATGGAGAGCACGGGACCCACGTCTGGGCATACCCGTCCCACTCGGGTGACAAATGCAAAACAACAATTGATGGACAGAATGCAGAACAATGTCATACATTCATCCCAGTAAAGAGATCTGGGCCTAAATCCATAGTTTTTTTGCTCACCATGCCATTCCAGTTTGAACCCAGCCATATGCAAATCAGTCTTGACCCTGTGGGTCACTGCGACTGTATTCAAGCTATCCTGGCTGATGAGGGGTGAAACCCCGAAACCGGTCCTAGGATGCTTGTTTCCGGTCCAGGGAGGACCTGGCTTGGCAGTTTGGGCTGGACTGTTCCCATGAGGCACAGGGTCAAGGCTGCTTTGCATATGACCAGGTCTAAACTGGGGTCGCATGGTGAGCAAAAGAATGATGGATTTAACCCAGATCTCTTGACTGGGGGTGAATGTTTTGATTTGTTCTTCATTCCGTCCATCAATTTTGTGTCTTTTGCTTTCTCGCCCTAAGTGCGCCGGGTATGCCCAGACGTGGGTCCCGGGCTCACTGTGCCACTGGATTCAAGCTATCCTGGCTGATGAGGGTGAAACCCCTAAACCGGTACTAGGATGCTTGTTTCCGGTCCAGGGAGGACCTGGCTTGGCAGTTTGGGCTGGACTGTTCCCATGAGGCACAGGGTTAAGGCTGATTTGCATATGACCAGGTCTAAACTGGGGTGGCATGGTGAGCAAAAGAATGATGGATTTAACCCAGATCTCTTGACTGGGGGTGAATGTTTTGATTTGTTCTGCTTTCCGTCCATCAATTTTGTGTTTTTTGCTTTCTCGCCCTAAGTGCGCCGGGTATGCACAGACGTGGGTCCCGGGCTCACTGTGCCACTGGATTCAAGCTATCCTGGCTGATGAGGGGTGAAACCCCGAAACCGGTCCTAGGATGCTTGTTTCCGGTCCAGGGAGGACCTGGCTTGGCAGTTCGGGCTGGACTGTTCCCATGAGGCACAGGGTCAAGGATGATTTGCATATGACCAGGTCTAAACTGGGGTGGCATGGTGAGCAAAAGAATGATGGATTTAACCCAGATCTCTCGACTGGGGGTGAATTTTTTGATTTGTTCTGCATTCCGTCCATCAATTTTGTCTTTCACTTTCTAAAAGTAGCATTTTCAAACACACAATTTAAAAACCACCTTTCTTAAAATATGTTTTTAAATCCTGAGCTCAGAGAGCTCAAACTCTAAATCTCTAGCACTTCCCAATTGAAAGTTACACTTGTAAAATGTTACAAGGCAGCTCCAATGATAACATATGGGAGAGCTAGTCCTGGTATTAGTGAAAAATGAAATTTGCAGTATTTCAGTATCAGGACACACCAGTACACCAGTATATGTCTTACTTTCAAAATACACTGCACCCTGCCCATGACGGTACTTTGAGCCTAACTTAGGGGTGCCATTCATGTACTTAAAGGGAAGGGAAGGGCCTGGTGAGTAGTTGCACATGCCAGGTCAACATGACAATTTAAAACTGCACTCACAGACAATGCAATGGCAGGTCAGAGACAAGTTTACAGGGCTACTCATATGGGTAGCACAACCAGTGCTGCAGGCTCACTAGTAGCATTTGATTTACAGGCTCTGGGCACACACAGTGAACTTTACTAGGGACTTACCAATAAATCAAATTTGCCAATAACGTATAAACAACCATAATCACAATTTACACAGGAAGTACTTGCACTTTAGCACTGATCAGCAGTGGTAAAGTGCCAAGAGTACACAAACCAGCAAAAACAAAGTCCAGCATACAGTGAAAAATACAGATTGTAGAGGCAAAAAGACTGGGGAAACCATGCCAAGGAAGCCAGGTCTAACACGTGTCCCCTCCAGCTGAAAGTAGGGAGAACTACCCAACCTCCTGGGAGTTCTCATTACTAAGGCGGAAGAATCTGGACAGACCATCAGCATTGGCGTGTTCTTTACCAGGGTGGTGTTCCACCATAAAGTCCATCCCCTGTAGGGAAATGGACCGCCTCCACAATCTTGGGTTCTCACCCGTCATCTGCATTGTCATCTGAGGGGCCTGTGGTCTGTCTGAACCCGGAAGTGAGTCCCAAACAAGTAGGGCCTTAGCTTCTTCAGTGCCCAGATCACAGCAAAAACTTCTATCTCAATTGCTCTCCACCTCTGTTCCCAGGTAAGTAACCTCCTGCTAATGAAAGCTACAGGTTGTCTAGGCCCTCATTTATCTGTGCTAGAACTGCCCCCACACCATGCTCTGAAGTGTCTGTCTGCACAATGAATTCCTTGGAGACGTTGGGCACCTTAAGCACGGGCACAGTGCACATGGCTGCCTTCAGGGCATCAAAATCGGTCTGGCAAGTTTCAGTTAGATCACCTTCCTGGGCTGCTTCCTGGAATTCAGCACAGTCAAGGGGGCAACAATGGTGCCATAGCCCCTGACAAATTTCCTGTACTAACCAGTGAGACCTAAAAAGTCTCTAACCTCTGTCTGAGTCTTGGGGGACTCCCAAGCTAGAAAAGTTTCAATCTTGGGTTGTAGGGGTGCCACTTTCCTACTTCCTACCTAGTGTCCCAAGCACACAACAGACCCCTGCACTATCTGGCACTTACTGGCCTTGATAGTAAAGCCTGCCTTCTACAGGGTCTTTAGCACTTCCCAGAGGTGTTGTAAGTGATCCTCCCAGCTGGAACGGAACACTGCAATGTAATCCAGGTAGGCAGTGCTGAAATCCTCCAGCCCAGCCAAGACCTGGTTGACAAACATCTGAAAGGTGGCAGCAGCGTTCTTCAACCCGAAGGGCATGACACAGAACTGGAAGTACCCCTCCGTCGTTGAGAATGCTGACCTCTCTTTGGCCCCATCAGTCAAGACAATCTGCCAGTACTGAGACGTAAAGTCAAACATACTGAGGAACTGGGCTGTTCCTAGCCAGTCTATGAGCCCATCCACTCGGATGGGGTGTGCCTCAGTCTTAGCGATGGGGTAGAGCCCGCGGTAATCCACACAGAACCGAAGTTCAGGTGTGGAACCAGGTGCAGCATCCTTTGAGACCAAGACCACTAGGCTGGCCCAAGGACTGTTGGAGTGCTCTATCACCTCTAATGCTAGCATCTTGGAAACCTCTTCCTTGATGCTGGCTTTGACCTTATCCGTCAGTCTATACATTTTTTGTTTTACAGGTGGACTATCCCCAATATCCACATCATGGGTACACCAATGTGTGACTCCTGGTGTCAAGAAAAACAGAAAGGCAAACTGTCCCAGCAGCTGGCAACAGTCACTCTGCTATTCCAGGGTCCGTGTTGGGGAGAGGTCCACACCCTCCACAGACCCATCCTGCTCCTTGGTAAACAGGAGGTCAGGAAGAGACTCACTCTCCTCTTCCATTCCATCATCTGTTACAAAGAGCACAGTCAAATCAGACCTCTGAAAGAGTGGCTTGAGGCGGTTCACATGTGGGACCCTCAAAGGGTTCCTGGGAGTCTGCAAGTTCACCAGGTAGGTGACATCCCTCTTGGGCTCCACCACCTCAAAAGGCTTAGTCCACTTTTCCTGTAGAGTACACAGCTCCACTGGGGCCATGACCCACACTTTCTGGTCAGGCCGAAACTCAACCAAAGTGGCATTCTGGTCATACCAGCATTTCATGTCCTCCTGGCTTGCCTCCAGGTTCACCTGAGTGAGTTTCCTGAAGCATGGAGTCTGGGTTCTGAAGGCAATCATGTAAATGAATACATCGGGGGGGGCTTACTGGGAGCTTTCTCTCAGCCTTTTATTACCAGACCAAGAGGTCCCCTCACAGGGTGCCCATACAGCAGCTCAAAGGGTCACATCCCAGTACCTTCTGCAGAACCTCCCTGTAAGCAAAGTGAAGGCATGGCAAGAGGACGTCCCACTTACAACTCATGGAGTCTGACAGACGCATAATTATGCCCTTCAAAGTCAGGTTGAACCTCTCAACCAGTCCATTACCTTGGGGGTGGTAAGGAGTGGTTATCAGTAGGTCACCCCGCACTCCTCCCACAGAGACTTCATATATGAGAATATGAAGTTGGTACCCCAGTCGAACATCACCTCTTTGGGGAAACTTATGCGGGAAAAAATCCCCATCAATACCCGTCTCACCTCGGGTGCCATAATTTTCCTCAGAGGGATAGCCTCTGAGAACCGGCTGCCATGGTCCACCAAGACCAGGATAAACTTGTTGCCCATATCTAGAGGCTCCACAATGTCGATGCCCACCCGCTCAAAAGAGGTGCTCATGACAGGGAACCTTCCCTGAAGACTTGAAACATGCAGATATCAACCCCTTACTGACTAAACCTTCTACCGACCTGAAGGACCTCAAGAACTACAGACCCATCTCTCTGCTCCCCTTCCCAGCTAAAGTCATCAAGAAGGCTATCAGCGCTCAACTCACCAAATTCATTTAAACAAACCGCATCTTAAACACCCCCCAATCGGGCTTCAGAAGCAACCACAGCACAGAGACTGCACTCCTCTGCACAACAGACGACATCCTCAATCTCCTCGATGGCCCTCATCCTCCTGGACCTCTATGCCACTTTCGGCACCGTCTACCATGACACCCTCTACGCAAGACTCCATGACACCGGCATCCATGGCAAGGCCTTGCCATGGATCCTCTCCTTCCTCACTGGCCAAACCCAGAGAGTCAGGCTCCCACCATTCTCCTCAGAACCTACAGAGATCAGCTGTGTAGTCCCTCAGGGCTCCTGCCTGAGCCCCTCCCTGTTCACCATCTACATGGCTTCACTGGCAGCCATCATCAGAAACCACAGACTAAACATTAGCTCCTATGCAGGCAATACCCAGCTGATTCTCTCCCTCACCGACGAACCTACAGCCGCAAAGAACAACTTCCACAACAGGATGAAGACAGTCACCACCTGGATGAAGGACAGCTGCCTCAAACGCAACCCTGGCAAAACCGAAGTCCTCCTCCTGGGAACCACCCACTCTGCCTGGGACAACTCCTGGTGGCCCGCAGCACTCAGAGCCCCCTTACACACACACACCGACCATGCACGTAACCTTGGCTTCATCCTTGACTCCTCGCTCTCAATGAACCGCCAAATCAACGCTGTCTCATCCTCCTGCTTTCATACGCTCTGCCTGCTTCGAAAGGTTTTTAAGTGGATCCTCACCGAGTTCAGAAGAGCGGTTACCCAGGTGCTTGTCAGCAGCAAACTCGACTTAGGGAACGCACTCTATGCTGGCACCACCCAGAAGCTCCAAAAGAAATTTCAAGGAATCCAGAACGCTGCAGCGCGACTTATCCTGGACATCCCCTGCTGCAGCCACATTGCCGAACACCTGAGAAACCTCCACTGGCTTCTGATCAACAAAATAATCACTTCTAAGCTCATCACACACGCCTACAAGGCCCTCCACAACATCGAACCTGCATACCTCAACCACTGCCTCTCCTTCTACACTCCCACCAGACACCTCCACTCCACAACCTGGCCCTGGCCACTATCCCACGGAGCTGCAAGACCACGGCTGGAGGAAGATCCTTCTCTTACCTCGCCGCACAGACCTGGAACTCTCTTCCTCTATATCTCATGCAATCCCCCTCACTGCCTCAATTCAGGAAGGACCTCAAGACCTGGTTCTTCAACTGAATTGGCTCTTTGACTGAACTGCAGAACCCACCCCCCAGCGCCTTGAGCTCCTAACGGATGATTAGCCATGCTCTACAAGAACCCTGATTGATTGGAAAGGCTGGAGTGGAGCCTTGCATCTCCCTCCACTCTTGCCACTTGCCTGGCAATGTTAGCAAGACCTGCAAAGTGCATATGAGTACCTTCACATTTAGGGACAAAAGAAGTGGGTGACAAGCCTTTCAAAGGTTTTGTCCTGCCCCAAATGTCCTGCCAAAGGCACATAATGAGCCAGATCCAGTAGGAAGGCTCTGAAGCGCTGGGGTACCACCAGCACATGGGCTGCCCCAGGCTCAGTAACCTTAGGCCCACTATACAGGAGACTATTCTCCCGGTAAATCCAGTGTGATCCTGACTCCTTGCCAGGCGCCTGGTCTGCATCCTGCTGCCACAGACCCACAAGGGCACTCCTGCTGCTCCTTTCAGAATTCCTCCCTGGTGGGACCTCCATCTTGCTGCCAATGGGTCAGCTCAGGCAAGTCTCCCAGTTCAGCCACTTGTTCCCCTGTAGGTTCCGGGGCATCCCCCTCAGGGTCAGCCTCCTCCCGGACTGTGGGAACACCTGGGGTGGGTTTCCCACATGCCCTGTCCCTCCCCTTTCTGACAAGGATATGGGCCACTCTTTCAGGCTCCAGGTCCTTCTGATCACGCCTACTGGCTGCCATGGACCGAGTGGTCACGCATGCCCACTCAGGTAACCCCACCATCTCCAAGTGTGACCAGCGTTCCACCTCACCCCGAGGGGTATCCTCCAGGTCATTACCCAGCAGATAATCAACAGGCATGGATGGGCTCACAGCTACCCTTAAGGAACGCGAGAAGCCCCCCACTCAAAGGGAACGTGCACCACCTTGGACTGATGCTCAGAGTTGTCCACTACAACTACTTGGTTGCACCCATTGAGACTACCTGCTCCTCAGACCCCAGGTGACACCTTACTGTAGTCACACTGTGTTACGTTTCATATAGGTACCCCCAATATAGGCTCAGGTAGTCACCTAACCTTTCACCTATATTCTACCCTACCATTACACTACATAATGGTTCTTTGGACTGACCTTTTACCTAGTTATGGTACTACGTACAGGACATAGGGTTTTCCCTGAAAACTAGCCTCATCCATTATGCATGAGGATTCTTGGAAACTCAGCAGGACTGCCATCTCCTGCATAATAACTATGCATAAGGGTCATTCCTTCCATCATCCTAAGCCCGACATGACACAGCAAGGTAGAACCCCTGAGGGTAACACTTTGGGTATATAAATACCATATCTTGCTGGGTTAGGCAGAGGAGAAAAAGGACTTCCATGCTGACACACTGATGGGAGATGCTGAGGTTCCTGCAAGCAGACACTCCAGTTCGCAGTGGTCTGACATCCCTTGCGGGGTGTCCATCTCGAGACAAAGACGGGGTCCCACAGTCTTTCACTTCAGGTAATGGGGTTGAATTTATCCTAGAGGGAGTCTTGGCTTTACACCCACATACATGCCAGGTACACTTAGGTACATCTAGTTAGGGTTGCATTATAGGAGTACGCATTTTATTGTCATGTATTTTCATACCTCCCTGTATTCATTGTTTTAGCACTATGGTAGAAATCTACCATCCTTTTACTCTGTTGGTGCTTATAATCATTTATATCTGTTTTTGTCTAATGGTTGTTTCAGCACTCCTATTTTACACTAGAATGACGCTGGTTAAATAAATGCTTATTGAAAAACTTCCCCACCGTTTATTCTGTGTATCTCTCTGAGACAAAGTGAGCACGAGTGACTGAGCGAAAAGTATCGTACTGTTTCCACGATCCCTTATGAGACAGAGTTGTCATGTTCAATAGTTGCCAAGAATGATTCTCTCCTTGGTAAGAGGGGTTTCTAGTGGCACTGTGAGCTAGCTGTTATACAGGCTGACATACACGGTGGGGGTGTCTAGAATCAGTCTGGACATCAATCCTACAGTGTATGTTGTCTAAACACGTAGATCCTATATAGGTTTATAGGAACTACATGAAATGGTGCCACCAACGTTGGATTGGTACTTATTTAACGGTCAAATCCGAGTAGTTCAGTCATGCTGTGCTCAGAGACCCCTACTCACATTTCCCCAGAGATGTCTGGAGTGGGAAGGGAACTATGCGCCACAGCTGAGTAGGCATATCCTATGTACTGGCTGTAGGTTTATCAAGCTTGGAGGACAAACAGTTCCTATTGTGCATAAAACCTAATCTCAGTTTCCTTGAAACTTTCTCCTTCTACAAAATAACGTAGATGCCAATTTACCAGCACAACGTGCTGAAACTAGGGAGGAAGAACAGGAAGGGGAAATCAACATTTCAGAAAATGTTAGAACTTCCCTTACTTTAAAACCAGCAGACTATGGAGTTGCGGCTAGGGGTGGGACAGTCACATTCGTGAATGAGGCACACGAATCATATAGAACAGAGGTATTCTATTCATGGGCCAAAATCCCACAAGCAGATGCACAATCACATACATTTCATTCTTACTTTGAAGATGAAACACCAGAGGAATACTGTCCATATGAGGTCATTGAAGTTCTGCTCACCTACCAGGAGCACATAAACTGGTTTAATGGCGCCCTCCCACACACTAAAGGAAAAGTGAGACTCGGTCTGCTCAGAAGAGATGGAGCAACTTGGCCAGTCCTAGCGGCCTATACACCACATCCAGACATTGACACAATGTTGGTAGAAGACCTACGTCCACTTCATAAAGAAATAATAAAACTTTACAGAAACCTGACACAGTTCGTGATGAGAACACTCACACTCCAGCCAGCAAGGGCTACACAAGCAGGACAAATTCAGGGATCTACAAGTAAAATTGCTCCACAATCTCTACAAGCAGTTAAAGGTAAAATGCCCACTAGACGTGAGCAAATGCCATTCTGGATAGCTCAGAAAATAACGCAGCTAGAAGCAGTATTTCCACACACAAGCCCTCAAGAAAAACACAGAATGCTAACAATCTGCTTGCCAATGGGGATAGCTCGCCAGATAGAGGATTTTACCTCTTGGGGGGTACAGTTTTCGCTGCCATATATACCAGAACTCATGGTATCCCTTCATTAGCAGTAATACCAGATGTATTAAGACAAATACAGAATGAGTATGGAGCAGAACCTGCTCTGAACTTAGGGATAAATTGTTAGGAAATTTTGCCCAGGTATCAGCTATTATATTAGCAAACATAAAAGGGGAGGCAGCAGCAGTGGCAATACGCCAACGCCTGAGGGATTTTGCTCCTTTACCACAGGAACGTGAATTCCCTAAAATTATCGAAGACACCTATGCTGAATTAGGAAGAGATAGTTTGGGAGCTAGAGCAACAAAACCTCAACTCATGGGTGGTCCTGAAAAAGAGAACACCAAGCAAGCACCCGATTCTTCCAAGGAGAAGTGGGATAATAGCAATAAAAAACAAAACAATACAGAGAACAGATCACAATCCAGGGGTGGGTCGCCTCAACAGGAGTCCTCCGAAAAGGTTCACTGATAGAATATCGATGTTCAAAATATCGATGCTCAAAATATTGAAAAAAATATATAGACTACAAAAATATCGACTCCTATACCTACACAGGTAAGTATAAAAATATTGAATCAAAAATATTGATGTAAAAAATATAGATGTATATATATATAATAAAATAGTATATATTAAATATAATAAATATTAATATTGATTTTAACAAAATAAATTAAATTTAATATACATTTGTACAAAATATTACAAATAAACTTAATTTAAAAAAACACACAAACATAATTTACACATATATATATTTACTTTAAAATAGTTAATAAACTATTATCTTTAATTTATTTTAAAACTTTAAAATTATATACAAACAAAATATATATTTAAAATATAAAAAACCATTCTAGAATAAATTAAAACATTAAGGGGCCGATTCCGATTCGGGCCGGAAATATCTCCGACCGAGCCGGACCCGGAGAGATTCCGACCGAATCGGACCCGTGCAGCCCGACCGAACGAGTACGATGCGCACGTATGCCATCGGACTCGAGTCGGTCGGACTCCCATTGAAGTCAATGGGAGCCTGTCGTACAACGCGTACGCAGGCTCCCATTGACTCAATGGGTGCAAGGCGGACAAGGGCGCCCCCTACAGCGTGTATGCGGCGGAGCGACTCGCGCCGTACACAAACAGGTAGGGGGAACCCATGGGTCCCCCCTGTGTGCGACTCGCGCGGGTACGCATACAGGGGGTCCGACACGGACCCCCAAAGTACGGCTCCGACTGCTCTTTCAAGCCGGAGTGCGCGGCTCGGTCGGACTGCTCGCGGCGCGCATCGTACTTACCCGGCCGGGGAACGTCTCCATTGCGCGGTGCGAGTCGAGTCCGAGCGAGTCGGTCGGTGCGGTTAGACCCGGGAACGAGTCGGTCGGAGCGGTCGGGATGCCTGGACGAGTGGGTCGGCGATTTCGCATCGTAGTCACTCGCCCGGACGCGCGTACGAATCGGTCGGGCAATAGGGCTCCGAATCGGATCCGGTTAAGCCGGATCCAATTCGGAGCCCTACCGGCCGAGATCAGAATCGGCCCCTAAACTGTGAAAAAAATGTAAACTTAAATTGCCCAATACAATCAGTGCAGCAGTAGGAAAAGTGTTGGATAGCAAAATAATTACATTTACTATTCCAACTCCAGTGAGTGCAAAAGTAAGGAAAGTGTTGGATAGTGGAGGGGTAAAAATTACTATTCCCACTCCAAACAGTGCAACAGTAGGGAAAGTGTTGGATAGCGGAGGGGTAAAAATAACTAAACCCACTCCAGTGAGAGCAACAGTAGGGAAAGTGTTGGATAGCGGAGGGGAAAAAATTACTATTCCCTACTCCAGTGAGTGCAACTGTAGGGAAAGTGTTGTATAGCGGAGGGGTAAAAATTACTATTCCCACTCCAGTAAGAGCAACAGTAGGGAAAGTGTTGGATAGTGGAGGGGTAAAAATTACTATTCCCACTCCACTGAGTGCAACAGTAGGATAGGTTTTGGATAGCGGAGGGGTACAATTTACAATTCCCACTCCAGTGAGATCAACTGTAGAGAAAGTGTTGGATAGAGGATGGCCAAAAATTACTATTCCCACTCCAAAGAGTGCAACAGTAGGGAAAATGTTGGATAGCGGAGGGGTAAAAATTAGTATTCCCACTTCACTGAATGCAAGAGTAGGATAAGTGTTGGATAACGGAGGGGTAAAAAAATGTATTCACACTCCAGTGAGTACAACAGTAGGGAAAGTGTTGGATAAGGAGGGGTAAAAATTACTATTCCCACTCCAGTGAGTGCAACAATAGGGAAAGTGTTGGATAGCGGAGGGGTAAAAATTACTATTCCCACTCTAGTAAGAGCAACAGTAGGGAAAGTGTTGGATAGCGGAGGGGTACAAATTACCATTCCCACTCCACTGAGTGCAACAGTAGGGAAAATGTTGGATAGCGGAGGGGTAAAAATTAGTATTCCCACTGCACTGAATGCAACAGTAGGATAAGTGTTGGATAGCGGAGGGGTAAAAAAATTGCTATCCCCACTCCAAAGAGTGCAACAGTAGGGAAAGAGTTGGATAGCGGAGGGGTAAACATTACTATTCCCACTCCAGAGAGTGCAACAGTAGGGAAAGTGTTGGATAGGAGGGAGGTAAAAATTACTATTCCAACTCTAGTGAGTGCAACAGTAGGGAAAGTGCAGGATAGCGGAGAGATAAAAATTACTATTCCAACTACACTGAGTGCAACAGTAGGGAAAGTGCTGGATAGCGGAGGGGTAAAAATTACTATTCCAACTCCAGTGAGTGCAACAGTAGGGAAAGTGCTGGATAGCGGAGGGGTAAAAATGACTATTCCCACTTCAGTGAATGCAACAGTAGGGAAAGTGTTGGATAGCTGAGAAAGAAAATTACTATTCACACTCAAACACTTAGAAAAAAATATATATATTAAAAACTAAATAATTAATAAACAAAATTACAAAAATAAATATTAAACATATAAAAAGAACACATATTATAATACTAATTACATACAACAAAAACCTACAAATATTATATAAAATAAAATAATAAATACATTTACAAAAAAATAATTCTTTTAAACTAGAAAATATTTACAAACAAAAAAATGAATTAAAACATAAATGTATTTATTGTATTTCCTACCCTATAACACCACACCAATAACTAAACACTTCAACATTTTTAATTACATTTATTTACATAATTAACATATTTAATAATGAATTAAAATATAAAAAAAACTATTAAACATAAATTGACTACACACACTTTAACACTGTAATATCCACAACACACACCTAAATAAAAACTATAAAATAATAAAACACAATTAAAACTTATTTTAAAATTAAAAAATATTACTATTATCAACTAATAACTAAAGAATTCAAATGTATTTAATACCCACCCTTTACCCCTTTAAAAGTAAAAACAACACACACAAAAATAAACAATTACCCAAAATAAATATCAAATAATTAACATTAATTAACAACTATATGCAATTAATTAAACACAAATAACTTTCCACCCTTTACGCCTATAAAAACCACAACACACACCTAAAATTAATTACACAATTACCATAATTAGTTACCAATGAATTTATTAAAATTAATTGACAAACAATTATTAATTCACAAATTAAAAATAAATTACTTCCCATCCTTTACACCTATAAACACCACAACACACCTAAAATTAATTACACAATTACCATAATTAATTACCAATTAATTAATTAAAATTAATTAATAACCAATTATTAATCCATTAATAATAACTTACTTTACACATTTAACATCTCAATTAAACAAATATTAATAAATAAAATTTTAACAATAAATTAAATAACTTCCCACCCTATTCCCCTATAAACACACAACCCGCTACGGAACTAAATACGCAAAATTCAAATATTTATTTTTTATAAATTTAATATAATTAAATTACTTCCCACCCTATTCCCCTATATACCCACAACCCGCTACAGAACTAAGGGGCACATTACGATACCCGGCGTAAATAAATCCGCCAGGCATGGAAGCGGCAAAAATCCACCCGCACACACCGCCTGAACACCGACCACGCCATTATGATTACACAAACCGAAAACCGCCATCGGCGGAAAAATCACACAAAATACCGCCCGCCATCGTCCGAGTCGGAGTCAAACCGCCCGCCACGGACGGAAACACGCACGACAACACAAAACCGCCCGCCCACACGGCCGACACACCGCACGTGAAATTACGATCGCACCGCCATGAGCGCGGAAAACCACAAATATACCGCCCGCCAGCGCAAACAACGCCGATGAGAATCGACACGGCAGAAGCCATGGCGCCAACGTACCTGCACAGAAACCATCCGCACACAAAACCAATAGCACACAACATGGCCAACAAGTCCACACAGCAAGGCACGCACAAATACACAAGCACAGTACACATCCCGAAAACACCCCCCGGACAAACAAAAAATACAAAGGCCAGAACCCCAGACACAACACACCTGAAAACAACAGACCATGAGGACACACCCACATAGGTGAGTACAAAAGCAGCACTCCCACAGACTACAACCCCTTGCTACATTGCAAACCAGAGAGGAGAGGAGAGGACACAGTGACACAGCAAGGACAGCAGCACACCACAGAAACGCACACATCACTACCACCACCACCACCACCACCACCACCACCAAACACCACCACCACCACCACCACCACCACCACACCCCGGCACCACAAACCCCCTGCACATTACACAACACACACCGCACCAGCACCACAAACACCATGGCACCACAAAGGATGCCCAAGTTCACGCCCATGGAGCTGACGGTCATGGTCGACGAGATCATCAAGGTGTACCCACAAATCTATGGGAACATGGTCCAGCACACACCACTAGCCACCAGAAACAGAATGTGGAACCGGATCGTAGACCAGGTCAATGCAGTCGGGACCCTGCCCAGAAACAGAGTCGAGATTAACAAACGTTGGAATGACGTAAAGAGCCTGGTCAAGAAGAAGGAGGGCAAAAACAGAGAGCTGGCTGCCGTCACTGGCGGAGGGAATCCCGCGCTCTTTAAGACCTTCAAAGCGTGGGAGGAGAAGGTGCGAGTCGTAATCCATCCGGAGATCCTCGCCGGAATAGCAGGGGGAGTGGAGGCTGGTAAGTACAAACTAATGTATACCAGCACACCGCTATGTACTCACATGCGCAACTACCATGCCACAGCTCCCAGGGACAAACACCCCCATGTCCAGCACACAATACACAACACATCACACACACATGCAACAGACACTACCACACACAGCCCAAACCGAACAACTGTAAGATGCGTGGGGACATGTGTACACTAAGCCAGCCACGTAACCACCAACAGGTCCCCAAATATGCCAGAAGCGCCACAACGAGCACCCACCACACCCATGTGTCCGCCACAGCTGCACTAACCGACAAGTAACAGGTAAGTGGCAGGAACACAAAGTGCAGTGGGTGGGACGGTGGACAGCCCAAGTACAACACACACCAGGCCCCAGTCCCACAGCACAGCAAGGAGGAGCATCCCCCACACCCCACAGCCACGTGTCAGCCACCGCAGTGCACAACGACAGCCGAAAGGCAGACATCACGGTCCACAGCAATCGGTGTCAGTGGGTGTACAGCCACCCCCACGACCCACAACACCCCCCACCCCCACAGACCTGCAACATGGAGCACCCCCGCTTAGAGCCATGTGGCATCCAGTACAGTGCACGCACGAACAACTTGCAGGTGGGAAACTGGACAGGGCTGGATTACTGGCGGCATGAGGACCATAACACCACCAACACATGGGACATGTCACGTAGCAGACGAACACGCAGCACCGCCCACCGTCACGAACAAGTGAACAATGTGCACACGGACATGAACAACAGACTCACACCCCACATGACCCATCACAGACATAGCAACACCCAAGGAGCCACGTCTGCATGCACAAGCCACACTGAATATAGTCCCACACGGCAGCCACTGTGCAACTCATCACACACAACCGAAACACCATTGAAGTCCTGGCCATGTAGCCCCCACTGCCTGTCAACCCCACACCCCACAACTACGCCTATGTAAGACAAACAACACTAGACGCAACAGAGCGGAACAACATAAATGCACACGAACACCACTGAACCCATCAAACTCACAGACACACCATGCACATACAACATACCATCCATCCCATCCGTCAGCCCCAGTCTCATGAAAGGCATGTCATCCGCACAGCTGCCACACATACAGCAGTCACGCTAAGACACATGCCCATGACCAACCATGTGCCAGAAGTCAATTAAGCGCACGACACACTGTGAGCAACAACACACAACATGGGCCACACCCCCCCGAGCACTGCAGTGATGCACATGGCACAGGGCAGCACGCACACCAAGGAGATGGGACAACTGCAATACGTTGGCTGGCACACAACTATCACTCACTCATAACGATGCGTCCAATGCCATGTCCAGTAATCACAACAGACAGCAAATATGCAGGGCATGTCAGGCATGCACACACCTCAGACCATGCACTGTCATGCTGCCACAACACATGTCACGTTCGGCACCCATGGCTCACAGCATGTACCCCAAAAGCATATCCCCTCCCAAATGCGAATCTGGGGCATGGCCCCCATGTAGCCATATGCGTTCCTAAGCGTTCCATTTGAACCCCAAAAGCATATCCCCTCCCAAATGCGAATCTGGGGCATGGCCCCCATGTTGCCATATGCGTTCCTAAGCGTTCCATTTGAACCCCAAAAGCATATCCCCTCCCAAATGCGAATCTGGGGCATGGCCCCCATGTAGCCATATGCGTTCCTAAGCGTTCCATTTGAACCCCAAAAGCATATCCCCTCCCAAATGCGAATCTGGGGCATGGCCCCCATGTTGCCATATGCGTTCCTAAGCGTTCCATATGAACTCCAAAAGCAAAGTACAAACCAGACCCAGGATGGGCCAGGAGCCCGCATACACCAGAGTCACAATGAGTAGGGGCACAGCAACACACCCATCGGCATGGCCAATCCGTCCCATGCCACATGTGCACAGCACACAGTCCCATTGCCTAGCACACACAACTACAGATGCCACAGCCACACACTCGCCTCCGGGAAACCCATGTACGAGATTGCACGAACTGCCAATGTCAGACGACTAATACATACTTCGCCAGGTGCAACACAATAACAAATCTCATTCTCTCCACAGGTGACGAACTGCCGGATGCTGGGGATGGAGACAGCAGCCAGCACAGCCAGCCCACAAGCCCCCAACGAGGACACACGGATCTGGAGGATCTGTCCTCCTCTTCGGACACGGACCACCAAGCTGGCCCATCTGGCGTGGCAGGGCCCAGCCGCTCCCCAGGACCCCTCCTACCCACCAACCCATCATCCAGGGATGCTGAACAGTCCCAGTCCCCTGCTGCCACTGTCGTTGCGGCCACACCCACGGTCATTGCGGCCACTACCACTGCCGCAACCGCCACCATCGCTGCACCGACCACCACCGCCTCCACCACCACCACGTCTTCGCTGGCACCAGCCCCAGCGCAGGTGGTGGCCCGGCCGACTGGATCCACCCTGGGAGCCACAGCGAGGACCGTGGTGTGCAATGTGGCTAGTGGGCAGGCCGGTGGCAGCAGGACTGGTAGGAGGAGCAGGGTCAGGGAAACGCCAGCCTCCCCTGGGAGCCATGCCCTGCCTCAAATGGCCAGAGTCCTTGGGGCCTATGAAGAGGCCCAAGGACAATGGGCCAGGTCTGCTACTGACACGCGGGAGGTGCTGGGGGTGCTGAGGTCCATGGACGCCCATATGGGCCAATTCGTGTCCCGTATGGACCAACTCGTGGACCTCATGGGCCAGCTGGTGGTGGCGGTGGGGTCACAGGCAAGGCCAGCAACACCACCTCCGCCACCACCTGCTAGGGCGCAGGGTCGGGCAGCAGTGTCCACTTCCCCTGCGTCCACAGCCAGTGAGCACACCTCACCCACCACCAGCAGGTCGCCACCACACACCCCCTCCCAAACGTGGAAGGGGCCGTCCGAAGAGGAAACAGATCTCCCGGGAGGACTTCGCACGCTCCAGTCGCAAGTGAGGCAGCCAGCCAGCCTTCCGCCAGCCTTCCTTGACCAGCCACTGCATTGACTTGCTCTACGATCCCACTCCACACAGCCAGCTGGATGGCATGTGTGTGTTGGACTATGGACATAGAACCAGTGGGTACACCCTGATCATCACGCAGCCATGACCGACAGCTCATTGTCACTGCACGCACCACTTTTGTCATCACCTTACACACAATCACATGTCACAGTTTGTAATAAATGCACCTTTTTCACTAACTGCTGTTTGTGCCCTGTGTTTTATTTGTACGGAATACAACGGCCACCTTGGGCGGAAAGGCACCTGATGCGTGGCATGGCAATGGAATCCGGAGGGCCTGTAGGGACCTAGGGGTGGGAGACAGAACAGGAGCACATTCAATGAGTGTGTCACACACCCATCACACAGTACATGTCAACAACTACAAGCAATGTACACACATCGCACAGAGCAATAGGGCACAATGCCACAGTCACCAACAGTGGCATACTACCCTGGCCATGGAGCGTTGACACACTGCACGCAGTGAACATACGGCCACCCTGACACAGCACACACACACCTGCACAGATACAGACACATCATCCGTCGTACATGGACACTCACCGTCAAGTGAAGTAGCGGGCGATGAGCTGCTGGCGCACATTCCCAGCTTCCTCCTCTCCGCTGTCCACCTCACTCGAGCTGTCCTGGTCTGCGGGCTGGGGCCCTGGTTGATCTCCGTCATCCACAATGAGGGGGATCTGCTTCCGAATGGCCAGATTGTGCAGCATGCAGCACGCCACCACTATCTGGCACACCTTCTGTGGGGAGTACGCCAGTGCACCCCCGGTGCGGTCCAGGCACCTGAACCTGGACTTGAGGAGGCCAAAGGTACGCTCGACCACACGTCTGGTCCTCCCATGTGCCTTATTGTATCGATCGTCTGCTGGGGTGCGAGGCTTCCTCAATGGACTGAGCAGCCATGCCCCATTCGGATACGCAGAGTCACCTGGGTGTGAGGGACACAGAGAACCGTTGCTATTCCAACTGGACAGGGGACAGCATCGCACAACCAGCACGCTACACCACTCCACATACTCACCGACAATACAGCCACGATCCTGTTGCAGATTGGCCATCAGTCGTGGCAAGATGCTGTTGCGCATTATGTGTGCGTCATGTGCCGAGCCTGGAAACTTGGCACACACGTGGGTGATCACCATGTCCGCAAGGCACACCACTTGCACATTCAGGGAGTGCGTGTGCTTCCTGTTGCGGTACAGGTGCTCAGTGGCCTGTGGTGGAACAAGGCCAACATGTGTGCAGTCAATGGCTCCCACGACGTGTGGGATTCTGCCAAGGGCATAGAATGCACCCTTCACTGCCGCCAATTCACGAGCCCTGGGGAATCTGATGTACCTGTTTCGGCACAGCATCATGGCTGCCAGTACATCCCTCAGCACCTTGCTGAACATGGGCTGGGACATCCCTCCTCCACTGCCCACTGTGTGCTGGAATGACCCAGTGGCGAAGAAATGCATGGCGGCCATCACCTTAGCCGTGGGGGTGACAGCAGTTGGATACACCCTGCGGGGACGGAGATGGGGCTCTAACATGGCACACAGTCGATGCAGAGTTGGCCTGTCCAGCCGAAACTTCCTGATTACCTCTGTATCGTCCATGTCCGCCAGCAATTGGTATGGGCGGTCAATGTTCGGTCTCCGCCTGGGTTAAATGGCAGAGGACACATGTCAAAGCAACACGGCACATAGCAATTTCGCATACACATCACTGACATGACTGAGCAAGCACATGAGCCACAGCCCAGCTGTCAAGCTGGGACGGCACGGCCACAATACACTTACACAGGTCTCCCAACAATGGCAATGGCAAGTGAGACATACCACTGCCATGTGCATGCACATGGGGATCTAGGCCCCAATGACTTGCGGGGCGTGCTGATGGGGACTGACTGCATATTCGTCAAGCGGCAACGCCACGGCAACATGAATGTCTGCTGAGCATGGAACTGCTTCCGAGGCTGGATGAGTATGGCACACGACGACGACGATGTGGGCACGGGCTGAGCGGCCAATACAAGTGGGACCTGTGGCACGAGGGGATATGAGACAGTAGTAGGTGTCAGCACTGCACCCTATGTACAGCACTGTACGGATCACAGCTCCCGAAACATTGACTGGTGTCCACATTGACAGCCCCATGCCAAGACGGCTGTGTGCTTGCAGTCACACGTCACAGGTGAGAGGTTACATTGCACGTGCCAGGTGGCAGACGTACATAGTGGGAGCTGGCATGTGTGTGCATGTGTCTCCTGTTCAGGATCCACCAGATGGGCGCTGACTCTGTACTGACCATTGGACACAGCATGTTCCGTGGAAGGCTTGTGTGTGTGGGATGGTGGCACTGGATGTGCCTCCGTTGGGTGGGGGGCCATGCACAGGGCGGGTACGTCGATGATTGCGCATTGTTGGTCACGGTGGGTGCACCAACTAAGATGTGTTGCCCTGTGTTCAATTCCTATGTCCGCATGATGATGGACTGTGGATGTGAGCAGACTACACATTGGTCGATGTGCTGTCTATATGCATGTGCCTTCACACCAGGCACAGCTGCCCCTGCACATGTGACCCCTGCTGGACTCGCTGCTGGGTCTGTGGAGCTGATGCACCTTCTGCGCGTGGGGCGGACAGCTCTCCTCACTTCCCTCATTGCGCATGTCATGTCTTTGCCGCAGGTGACATGGATCATGGAGGGCCCACATGTACGCGTGGGTAGGCTACACATGATTGTTCACTGGTCGCCACCCCCAGTCAGTGTTTCGAATGGGAAGGTTGTCGTGCTGGTGGTATGTTCGATGTGGCGGATGGGCGGGCCTAGGTGCGGGCTTACATTCCGGACATGGGGGTAGTTGGATTGGCGACTAGTTGCAGTACACACGGGACACGTCTCTTCCTTTCCACATCTGGGTCATCCCTTGTACTAACTGACAGTGATACAGTCATCTTCGCCCCAGCCCTCATGTCCTCCCCTCGCCCCCCAATATGCATGCTCACCTGCGAGGCTAGCGCTTGCACAGGCAGCCCCAAGCTCGCACCAGAGAGGGCAAGGAGTGTATGTGTGGGTCCAGTTGCACGAGTGGGCTGTCTCAGGGTATGATGTGTGGCGGGACGCCGTCCACCTGCGTGGTGCCCCAAATGGAGACCCGGCCTGCATGGACTATGCATCACAGTCTTCGCCTTCCGGATCCACCACCTGCGACACCCAGTGGCTGTGGCTGCCCTTGCGGCCAGGCCGCGTCCGTCTGTGGCTGTTGGCCCACACATTCACTCTTTGGCCTCTCTGGGGAGGGCTCGGGGTGGTGGCGCACGCGCTTGCACTTAGTCGCAATGGCATGTGTCGTGGTTGGTATGATGGGCAATGGATGGGATGGTGCGAGCCACCTCCCGTGACGTCAGTGCTGCTCGTGCTGTGGTGCGTCCCCCTACACTTCCATCTGACTTGTGCCATGCTAGACGTTGAGGTTCTATTGCCTGCGTGATATGACCAGGAGGAGCGCGAGGAGACCTCACACACACCATGCTCCACTGCCATCCCGTGCCCTGTATCGCCTGTGCGGATTGACTATGTTGGGGTTACACCTGGTCGACTGGGGCTGTGTGTGCCTTGTCAAGGGGCATGGTGGGCGCACAACAGGATCCAGCTTGTCCACAGAGGGTGGGCTGAGGTGCGCCTGGTACCGCTTTGTACGTGTGCCCGGCTGCTGTGCACACACGTGTTCACTCCCCCGACAGGTGTCCTCTCCCAATGCCCAGGGAAGCGGTGGTGTACTGTTCATGACCCCTCCCAACACGGCGTGCTCCAACTTGGCATGTGCGCATCTACCCGTCGCACCCACCCACCTGAGCACTGCGTCCATACGACTTCACACGACACATGTGTGTCTTCCACAGTAGTGCTACTCATTTGCGTTGACATCCAATACCAGTGGACTACATGGTCATGTCACGACTGCCGTGTACTTCACATACTCTCATCCTCTCTCATTCGTACTTGTGAAATGAGTCAGCGGAGACAGTTTTGGTTTCAAACATTATATTGAGTCTTCTGTCCTCTGTGATGCAGTATAGTGGACACTACTGGCAGCGGGATACATGTTGAGGATATACTGAGCATGATTACAAATGGGATAGGGTGTAGGGTTACATGTGATTAGCTGTTGCATGTGGGATGTGGGCTTCCGAGTTACATCTGCTTGGCCAAGGCTGTGCTAATGTACATTTACGTATAGCTGCGGAGCTGCGGACTTTGACACAGACGGTATACATGTAGCCTACCAGACCGCTCGGCATCATGGGCACAGTCCATCTCAGTTCCATGTGACAGGTTTGCTGCGGTTGTTCCTCATGCACGCGTGCATGTGAGATGACATCAGGGCATGTGCTTGCGTGCATGCAGCGGCGTGCCACTTGTTGTTGCACTGTGGTGGTTACTGGACATGTCACAGTCACTGGGGTCGTGTTGTTGTTGTATGCACTTGTCGTCCATGCAAAGGTCCTGGTATGGGATTCCCGGGGCGGGGGTGGGAGGGGTGCAGCACCCACAGACTCCAGGCGACCTATTCATGTCCACTGAGCGGTGTGTGTGTCCATGTGCGCTGGATCCATGTCGTGTCCTGGTTGTTCGTGCAGTTCCGTCCATGTGGGTGCGATACACAGAGCCCATGCCACTGCCTCCCACGATGCATGCGGTGTTCCTGGATGTGATGGGGAACAGTGTGCATGTCCCGGTCATATCCGATGTCATGGCGATGTCGTTGATGGTGTGGTTACAGTTGCCGGTCGTTTGGTATGGCTGTTGTGGTGGTGACTGGCCAGTCCGTGCGGAAGCTGAGCATGGGTGCGGGGTTGGACTTCATGGGTCACTCGGGGAACCTGCGTTGTGGTCCGACGTATTTACAGGTTGTCAGGTATGCGATGCCGTCCAGCAGGGCTTCCATGTCATTGGTGGTGTACATGTTTGCCAGCCAATGAAGCGGATGGTGGCTGTCAAGGTGTTGTTCGTAGGTTGTCCCTTGGAGGACCATGATGGGGCATGCTGGGTGACATTCGATGTAGCTGTTCTCGATGATCCGTCGTGTGGAGGCACAGTGGTTCCATTTCAGTGCGGGTGCGATGTTGGCCACATACGCCATGCCCCCATAGGCAGAGCAGGCCCTGTCGTGTGCGTCCAGAGGGAGGAGTAGTGGTAGCAGGTCCGCCTTCAGACATGCCGGGTTGGAGAGGCATATCTCGACGGGATGCTGGTAGGGACACCTCCGACAGTAGAAGACGGGCATGACGCAGCTGAACAATGTGATGCGGTAAGTCAGTCGGTAACTTACGTTCAGCAGGGACAGGAGATCGCATCCCAATGTATGTATCGTGTTGGTTTTGTACAGCTTGAGCTGTTCGGCGTAGTTGGGTAGGTGTGTTGCGGTTGCCATTTCGCAGCGGTTCGTTGAGATGGCGTGCTCCGGCTGTGTGTGCAGTCTGCAATGTGCACGCTCCGGGGTTGCTGTGAGCTCTGTGTAGTCGTAGGGAGACAGGACTTGTGTTCTGTTGGCTTGTTTGGAGGACACGGGCCCTCTTCCCACATGCTTCTCAGACAGTTCAAGGTCAGTGCTGTGTGACTCCTTCCAATTAACTTGCATGTGGCCGACATGGGGGAGTGTTTTCTTCTTTCTTCCCCGTCCGTTGTGTGCTTCTGTGATATGCGCTATCTGCCCTGTGGTCGGTCTCCTCGGCATGCCTGTGTTGGTCTATTCTTGGACAATGGCTGTATTCACCGGCTTCTGTCGTAGGGCTGTGGTTTCGGAGTTGGAATGGAAGGTCATTCAGTGCTGTCTGCTCTCCCTTGTGTGGGCGGCAGGCTGCCTTTCCGCTCTGCGTTGGGCCTTGTGTGTGGATGTTATTCTTGGGCCACCTGTTGTCGGTCCCCGGGCTCTTTGGTGTTCCGTTTCATATGTCTTGTTCATATGTGCAGGGTGGTATGGGTTTTTCAGTGTGGTACTGGCGTTCCTCTTCCCGAAGGGGCCCTGCTTCTCCTAGTTGGTGTTGCCGCCGCTGTGTGCTACGCCATGTTTGTTACACTGGGGTGTGTCCTGCAGTTGCGTGTCTTCACTGACATGTGTGCGTCGGTTGTGTGGCGTTGGGTGTTGTCCGTGAATTGGGCGTTGGGGACATGTCTGTGGCCGGCCTGTCACGTGTCATGTGCGTTCGGGGTGGGGCTGATGTGTGTGCTGCTTGGTTGTGTCCCTGTGTCTGTGTGCGACGCATGCATGGCGCTGCGGTTGGCCTCTGCGTTGTGCGCATGTGTGGCGGCGTCATCGGCGCTTTGGGGCCGTGACGGGGTGGTTGGTTCCTAGTCCCAGGTGGTGTGTACACATGTGTTCCGCGATGTTAGGATTTGGCCTGTGTGTCATATGTGGATGCAATGGTGGATGTGTAGTGTGCACGCGCTGGTGGGGGGTTGTCCGCTTTTCCGCCCTTGCACTGTGTGCGCTGTTTGCGTGCACTTGTTGTGTGTGTGCCTACCTGCGTCTCCGCGGTACGTTGCGTCCTTGGTGGTGCATCAGCAGAAGCATGGGAAGGGCCTGCAGTGCTGGATTCATGCCCGGGGTGCCGCTTCTTCGTTGTCCGTGCTCTGCGTCCGTGTTTCCGCCTCTCTTTCACGTGCGGTGTCTCTTTGACGTGGGAGCCGTTTGTTTGCGGCATCGTAATTTATGCGCCGGGCGGGACGTGTTTCGTCGGACGGTGTGTGTCAGTTGTGCTGCGCCGCTACGTGTGCGGGCGCACTTTGATGGCGGACGGTGTTGCTGGCTTGCCGGCGGTGTTTGGCCTGCTTTTCGCATCGTAATTGGGCGGGCGTGTGGACTGCTGCGTGCCGGCGGTAACTGGTGGTTTTTGCATCCGCCAGCACGGCGGTTGTGCTTCCGCCCGCCATCGTAATGGGCCCCTAAAAGCGCAAAATTCTAATAAAAAAAATGAATAACTACTAAAAATTTAACACATATATGAAAAATACAAACAATTCTTATACAAAAAAACATACATCACATACATATAAAATATATACTAAAATACATAACAATAATAAAAAACGATATTTTTAAGAACTATATTTTTGCAAACGATATTAAACACTTCGATATTTGTAAAATCGATTTTACTTACCTTAAGTCGATATTCTTGACCACGATATTCTTGCTGTCGATATTTCTGACCCATGATATTAATGGTTCGATATTTGTGCAACTCGATATTTTATACTCAATATTCTGTCTCTGCACCCTCCGAAAGGAGGTACAACCTTAGGAATCGTGATAACATTAAAAAACCTGACAGGTATCAGGATACTGATACACGTTCCTCTCGTTCCTTTCAGGGTTCTTCAAAAAACTCAGAGAGGGAAGGAGAGTCAGAACACAGACAAGAAGAGTGTACGAAGTCCAAGAAACACGCAACGCGCTTCAGACTTTACTTCCAAAAACGAAGAAAAGCCAAAACCTCACTTTAATAAAGAAGAAAGTAGCAGGTCTTAAAGTTAGACATGTCCAGAATTCTGAAGACTCAACTTCTGAACGGAGAATGGGCTCTGACGATGCTAAACAGCACAGCAGAAGTAACAATAGCTCGCCAGAACCTTATGGAATTTCTGGTGACAGCGGAGTTGAATGAGCATATCACGGTGGAAACACCTGATACAAGGGTAAGTGTCCCACATAGGTTACATGAGATAACACTCCAAATGAAGCGGGATAAACCCAGAAAAATTAAAGGTCTCTTTTGGGAGAACCTGACTTATGGATATGACATCCTTTTGGCTGAAAAATATTGGCCACCTCAGATTGTTATGGATTGCCCAAAAGGAGAAACGGTTATTTTACCGATCTTCTCCGACCTCGTTCCAATTTACTTAAAACATACATACGCACAGGAGTGAGCGGTAGCACTTGCTCCAGCATTATATTGCAAACATGTTGGGTGAGATGCTGAGTCACCTCACCATGTAATCCCAGTAAAAACTACTCCAACTCCACAGAGACACTACCCAATAAAACAAGAAGCGAAAAAACAGGTCAGGGAGATCTTAGATCAACTTGAATACCAGGGTGTAATAGAAACTTGCACCTCTTCAATGAATAATCCTTTGTTTCCAGTAATGAAACCCGGTAATTCATATCGTTTAGTTTTAGACTACAGACATCTGAACACATGCACTAAAATATTTGCAGTACAGAATGCACACAGTGCCGCATTGATGAATAACATTGTGTGGAAAAAATACAAAACACTAGATATCTCAAATGGATTTTTCTGCCAAAATATAGCGCCTGAAAGCAGATATTTGACAGCATTCTCAGTGCTAGGTTCTCAGATCAATTTTGTAGACTCCCCCAAGGGTATAAGAATAGCCCTGGGTTGTTCTGCGCTAGGGTAACAGAGTTACATCAGAATTTGGATGAAGAGGCATTGTCATATGTAGATCATATTTATCTGACGAATGATGATTTAAAGGAACACTTGACCAGAGTGAGCAACATAATTTTGGGGTACGGCTCCGAGGGCTACAAATTCAACTTTGAAAAATCAAAAATAGCCAATCTCAATGTCCTATTTTTGGGATATGAGTTATCAAGTGAAGGGAAAAGCCTGGCAGCTAACTTTTTAGAAAAGTGTGCGCTGCTCCAACCTCCTAAATCTTTGAAGAACTTACAATCCATATTGGGATTTTTAAATTTTGGCAGATCATACATTTTAGATTACGCAGAATAAGTAAGACCTTTCTACGACTTAATAAGACCTGATTTTTCAGTTAGGCATTGGACACAGGAACACACAGATATTCTTCGTTCCCTACAAGCTGACATGATAGCATCAAAACACTTGCAGGCATGCGTGAATGTCCGCAACCTGGTTATACGGGTCGTCCCCGGGTTATCAGGATATACTTCCCTAACCTTCAATGAAGGTGAGACAGTCCCAATTGCATACAAATCACACTTGTACACAAACGCTGAATGCGTTTTGCTTCAACAGAAAAGTTCTGACAGAAGTATAGACCGCTGTAGCGAGAGAACGAGCACTGGCTCAGTGGAAACGAATAAGGGGCCGATTCAGATTCCGGCCGGAAATCTCTCCGACCGAGCCGGACCCGGAGAGAATTCCGACCGAATCGGACCCTAGCAGTCCGACCGAATGAGTACGATGCATTCGCATGCTATCGGACTCGATTCGGTCGGACTCCCATTGAAGTCAATGGGAGCCGGTCGTACAACGCGTACGCGGGCTCCCATTGACTCAATGGGTGCGAGGCGAACAAGGGCGCTCCCTACAGCGGGTACGCGTCCATGCGCATCGCGGCATACATGCACAGGTAGGGGGGACCCATGGGTCCCCCCTGTGTGCGACTCGCGCGCCTACGCATACAGGGGGGTCCGACGCGGACCCCCAAAGTCCAGCTCCGACAGCTTTTTCGAGCCGGACGGCGTGAGTCGGTCAGACTGCTCGTGGCGCGCATCGTACTTACCCGGCCGGGAAACGTCTCCATAGCGCGGTGCGAGTCGTGTCCGTGCGAGTCGGTCGGAGCGTGTTGAAGCCGCGTACGAGTCGGTCGGCGATTTCGCGGGAGCTTGCATCGTACTCGCTCGGCCGGACCCGCGTACGATTCGGTCGGGAAACAGGGTTCCGAATCGGATCCGGTAAATCCGAATCCGATTCGGAGCACTACCGGCCAAGATCGGAATCGGCCCCTAAGTGTCATAACTCCAGTACCAGCCTTAGAGGCTGTTACAAAGGCTAACGTTCCTAATGCTAAAGCCTTACATCCAAGATGGATACAATAGGCTTATTCTCTCACTGTAGCAGACGTAGAATACAGATATGACTCTACACTTAAAACACAAGCATTTCTGCAATATGAACAAGAATATCCTCTCCCAAATGAAACATGGACATGGAAGTGTTTCTAAGCGGTACTAACTGCGAGAACGCTTTAAGTGGATCTGTCATATGCTAGGATATCATGCTTCACGGGGCCTGTAATGGTTCAGTTGCTAACTTATCCTGTCACTTGAAAGGATCCCCAGCTGCCGTGATTAATCCGGTGTTCAAGTTACTTTCAAATGGGAGTTACTTAATGTTGAATGATTAAGGTTGTTGTGGGATGCTCCCGGGCATTGCATATCTTGTCACTGTAAGCTCCAGGATTACTTGCTGTATGCAAGTATTGTTTCCACAGACCCATACAGTCAGGGAGGCGCCGTTATGGCCTTCGTTGAATGTTTCCTTTATACGGTTTGATACTCTGAGTGGAATGAAAGCCATGCTTTTACAGAAAACCGTGCCCTTAACCCCCGCCCGAGAGACTTATGATCTTCTGGTCGCAAGGTCCTCAGCTGAAATACTGGCACTATTACGAACAAACTGCCCTTTCCATTTCACAGAAATGCTACAACGTATCTTTAACATGTCTGATATGATGGGTATAGTACACCTATTTAAGACCATAGGTTCTGGACTGTTAAGCACCTTTCAGACAATCTTCAGAGTTATTCCCAACTTCAGACACTCCGTGTTTGGAAGCATTTTTTGAGGGCTTCCGCTGATCCTGTTTCTAATAGCAGGTATCCTGATTGTCATTGTTCTGCTACGCAATGGACGTCCCAGTTACCAAGGAGATGGAAAAAACACTCTTGGAGCGCCGATACCTTGATCGCATGGTACTCCATCTGGACACACCTCACCTTCGCAAACTAAGTGAATCTTGGTTCCTATCATTTAGACCAGTCTGGATCGACTGTATTCTGCCTGTCCTCCGATGCCTGTTCTGCGGACAAGAATGCGTATTGGATCTTTGTCTAACACTTCCATCAGTTGCGCCACCAGATGTTGATGCTTTACTGGACCCAATAACGGCCCATGTTCGGCTGTGTCCTCAGCGTATTCCAATGTTGATGTCTGCATTCTTAGAGCCACCACAGGATGCTTCAGCTCCTGCTTGAACGGATACCGGCTCCTCAACAAAGGCCTTGGATGTCACACAGGCGTCCCCAGCAGCGGCTGTGGAGAATACGGAGGAACATCTGTGCTCGATTGACCTGATCTGCGAGGTGTTGCAGGGACTGTCGTCTGCGATTGCAGGCAACAGTAATGTTGCATCTCCCAGCCAGGACACATAAACATTTGGCTCATCGTGTGCTAGGAAAAATTCGGCTTTTTCAAAAACAACCAAATTTGGAATTTTAAACATTAGACACTTTTGCTGAGCTGCATGGCTTTCAGTCACTCATAGGTGTTCGAACAATATATACAAACATGTTATAGTAAAGACTTCTATCGCTTAAACTATTATCTTAGCATTTTTTAAGAATTTTAAAAAAAATTATGGATTTATAACATTTTTTGCATACAACGCCTACAAATATGTTAGAATTTTTTAGTATGTCGTCCAGTCGGATGAGGAGTGGGTGTTATGTTTCAAATAGGTACCCCCAATATAGGCTTAGGTAGTCACCTAACCTTACACCTATATTCTCCCCTACCATTACACTACATAACGGTTCTTGGGACTGACCTTTTACCTAGTTACGGTACTGCTTATATGAAGTAGGGTTTTCCCTGAAAACTAGCCTCATTCATTATGCATGAGGATTCTTGGAAACTCAGCAGGAATACCACCTCCTGTATAATAACAATGTATAAGGGTCATTCCTTCCATCATCCTAAGCCCGACATGACACAGCAAGGTAGAACCCCTGAGGGTAACACTTTGGGTATATAAACACCATATCTTGCTGGGGTAGGCAGAGGAGAAAAAGGACTTCCAGGCTGACACACTGACGCGAGAAGCTGAGGTTCCTGCATGCAGACACTCCAGCTCGCAGTGGCCTGACATCCCTTGCGGGGTGTCCATCTCGAGACCAAGACTGGGTCCTACAGTCTCTCACACTTCAGGTAATGGGGTTGACTTTATCCTAGAGGGATTCTTGGCTTTACACCCACATACATGCTAGGTACACTTAGGCACATCTAGTTAGGGTCGCATCGTAGGAGTAGGCATTTTATTGTCATGTATTTTCATACCTGCCTGTATTCATTGTTTTAGCACTATGGTGGAAATCTACCATCCTTTTACTCTGTTGGTGCTTATAATCATTTATATCTGTTTCTGTCTAATGGTTGTTTCAGCACACCTATTTTACACTAGAATGACGCTGGTTGAATAAATGCCTATTGAAAAACGTCCCCACCGTTTATTCTGTGTATCTCTCTGAGACAAAGTGAGCACGCGTGACTGAGCGAAAAGTATCGTACTGTTTCCATGATCCCTGATGGGACAGAGTTGTCATGTTCGATAGTTGCCAAGAACTATTCTCTCCTTGGAAAGAGGGGTTACTAGTGGCACTGTGAGCTAGCTGGTATGCAGGCTAACATACCCAGTGGGGGTGTCTAGAATCAGTCTGGATGCCAATCCTACAGTGTAATGTTGTCTAAACGCACAGTTCCAATATAGGTTTATAGGAACTACACAACAACTGGCTCCTGTGTCTCTCAGTGCCTCCACCCTCTGTCCATTGATGGTCACTCACTGCCTGTACTTCTTAGTGTTTTCAGACATGAGGGTCCTCTGGACCATCTCACTGTCTGCTAGTGACACAAGGGTCATCTCAGCTGACTCCCAGCATTCTCCTTGAAACAACTCCTCCCGAAGCGCTACACTGGCCAACCCCTGTGACTGTTCACCAGTGGGCACTGGTGTCCACGTGGGGCACTGGTGTCCACGTGGGACACTTGAGATCCCCCCTCATGTGACCCTCCTGACCACATGCGTAACACTTGTGGGGACTCCTCTCTGCAGGATTCCCTGTAGAGATCAGAGGCTTCTTCTCACATGGGGGACAGGAATCCTTACCCTCGGAACTAGGTTGGGGCCCTTTTGAGATCTCCCTCTATTTACCCTTGTCTCCCCACTCTTCTGCTGGGGACCCTACCCATCCTTGGCAGAGTCTCCCACATACCCCTTTGTGGACCCTGGTACTCATCCAGCAGTCCATCTCCTGAGCAAGCTTTCTGGGGTCAGTCAGCTTGCTGTCATTCAGATGTTGGTACACCTCTGGAAAACAAAGACTTTACAAGTGCTCCCATGCAATCAAATTATACAACCCCTGATAGTCTCTTACCTGGCTGCCCTTCACCCAACCATCCAGTGCTCTGCAAAAATGATCAACACATTCAAGCCAAGTTTGGGAATCAACCTTCTTGTACTCCCTAAACTTTATCCTGTACTGCTCTGGGGCAAGACCATACATAGTGATCAGGGCATTCTTCATGGCTGAGTAGGTGAGACTTGTGGCTGGCCCTGGGGCTGTCAAAGTGTCCCTACCCTCTACCTCATAGTGTTTCCACAGACCTGCCCCCCCAGGGACCTGTTTCATGTGGAAAGCTGCCTCATATACCAAAAACAACCATGTATGTCTTCCCACCTCTTGTAATCCTTTACCAAATCCTTGGGAATGTGCACTCTTCCCCTCAGATTGCACTGGACGTACGCATCCACCATTTGGGCTGGACTCTGCCTGCTTTGGCTTGATGTCCAGCTCCTTCAAACTTAACTCATGAGCCAAAATCAATTTCTTTTCCTCCAGAGCAAGAGACTTCTCCTACTCTGATTGCTTTAGCTTCACCTTAAACTTTTTGCTTTCCAATTTGAGCTTCTCAAGCTCCCGCCCATGCTCTCTGGCCTGTCGCCTGTACTTCATCTCCTCTTGGGGAAAACTCCTAGATGACACACTGCTGCCACCCCTGGAAGATGCTCCCACAGGCTGGCTCTGTACATCCAGATCCACATCCTCATTCCCAGCTTCCCCAGCTTCTCTTGATGTCCAAAAGGCCCTCAGTGACTTCTGCAGTCCCTCCTTCCTTTAGGAGCTTTTTACAGGATTAGGATTTTAACTTCCCAGTCTCAAAGACAACCTCTGCAACTGGCTCACTGAGCTGAGACATGACTTGTGGATAACTTTAAGGTTTGTCACAAAAATAGGAAAAATCAAAAAGCAGTATGTGGTCACGTAATGGTCTGCACTATGCAGTAGTGTACACCAATCACTGTATGTAAAGTACGAACAAAAGTCCTATCCTCACTGCTGACCACCAATGTAAGAAATGGGGGTCTCTAGTTGGGAGTGGTATGCACCCTGTCCAAGCAGGGACCCTTCCTTCTAGTCATGGAAAGGGGTTACACACCCAAGATAACCCCCAGTCAGGCTCGCCTCAGAGGCAATGTGTAAAGTATTTGTATATAATACACACAGTAACACAGTGAAAATGGATACCACACCAAAATACATACCTGATCTGTGCCTTGCCTCCACCATGCTACCTCTGAGGAGGAAGAAGAATTATAGTGAGGAGGAGACCACCATGATAATTAAGTTCATAGTGAGGCACTACAAAAGACTGCATAGCCTACCCCCCTATAGCAGCAGTGCCACATAGAAGGCATCCCTATGACAGCATTTGATTACTGCAGTCACTGCATTGGGGAGGATCGATGTACTATCACAGACATAAAGAAGACGTGGCAGGATGAGAAGAGGCAGGTGAAGGAGAAGTACCGCAGGATAGAGGTGACCAGACCTCTCCCTGGTGGACCAACTGGAACCAGCCTCCAACTCACTCCACTTGAGAAGGACATCCTCTCCACCATGCACACCCACCTGCTCCATGGGCTGGCTGTAAAAAGTGGCTTAAATGCAGCAGTATGTGGTGTGTGTCTAATATCACTGTTGTTACTCATCTCCATATACTCACTTGTGGCTCATAACAGTATACCAGTTCATAACATGGCTAATGAAAGGATGACTCAAAATGTATGGTAAATTTGATTTTCAATTTTGTATAGTGCTTGAATGCCTTGAGGCGTCTTGGCTCTGCTCTCATCAAAAAAAGAATGATACCAGATACTCAGGGCCTGATTCTGATGCGGGTTGGAAAGCTTCCCGACCGAATCGGTTTGGAAATGGTTTCCGACCCACTCGGATCGGGAGAGTCCGACCGACGGAGTGCGATGCATCCGGATGCTTCCAGATACGATTTGGTTGGACTCCCATTGACTTCAATGGGAGCATATGTTCCTAACCGCATCATAATTGCGCCCTGGGTCGGGAAGACACGTTCCCGATCCGATTTGGAAGGAGCAAATGCCATTAGGAGGCCTTCCTAACCGCATCAGAATCAGGCCCTCAGTCTGGAAGCTTTTCCAACCCGCATCAGAATCGGGCCCTAAATATTCTGCTACTAATTATTAAAAAGCCAGGTTTTCAAAGATGTTCTAAAGGACAAAAGATTTGGATAGACTTTTATGTATACGGGGAGTAAGTTCCAGAGTTTAGCTGTTCCTATGATGAAACTTCTTCTGCCCCAGCGCACCCTCTTAGTTCAGGGGACCACCAAGAGCTTACCAGCAAAAGATTTCTTGAAGGAGAGTACCACGTAACGAGATCTCTCAGATAATCCAGGCCAATACTATGCAACGCCTTAAAGGCTAAACATAAAGATTTAAATGTGATCCTCTTGTGAATTGGGAACCAATGTAGTTTGGTAAGGCGGTTGGACACTGATTGATACTTGGGAATGCCCAAAATCAGTTGTGAAGAAGCATTTTGTAGTAGCTGAAATTTCTGCAGATATCTTTTTGAATATTAACAAATAGGGCATTTCCGTAGTCCAATTTAGACAAAGCTAATGCAGTCACAAGTGTCTTCTGGAGGTCTAGTGGAATGAAGGGACGGATATGAAAAACACTTGTGAGGCTAGGGCATTAATCTGATATTTGAAGGATAATCTATCTTCGAAGATAACCCCTAGATTCCTCACATTTCTCATGGGAGATGGGAGGGAGCCCAAGTTCATCGGTCACCAGCAAGAAGACCAGAAGGAGGTGTCATTGCCCAGGAGGAGACCCTCTGTTTTCCCAAAATTTAGTTTTAGCCAATTAATCCTCATCCATTCATTTAACTGGGTCATACAGGTCTCCATGCTGGGTGGTTCTTAAAAGCGAAATTGGGTTGAGTGAAGAAGTTTATTGGCATTTATAAAAGTCGTTAGTCCGAAATTTAATGCCTTTACTAATACTTTCAAGGGGAAAGGCAGTAAGGAAGTAAATGAGTACAGTACATACCTAATTGCTTAAATTATCTCTTATGAAGAGGAGTAGCCACAACTGAGTTGAAATTCCATGGCATGGCTACTCGCGAACAAAATCCCATGTCCCAAAATGTATGGCAGTTGATGTGGATGAGGATTGTGCTTATGCCAGCAGGGTTGCTAATATCACTATTGTCACTCATCTCCATATACACACATATGGCTCATAACAGTATATTACTTTATAACATGTTGAAAAATGAAAGGATGACTCAAAATGTATGATAAGTGAGTAATTATGCACCTAATTGCTTATATTGTCTCTTATGAAGAACAGTAGCCACAACTGGGTTGAAAGTCCATGACATGCATGTAGGAGAGTAGGATCTGCTTCACAGGGGTACCCCCACTTTTTGCTGATACTTCACTGGTTTTCGACATTAGTCTGGCTGGGGCCCTGCTATTCAGAACCCCAGCCTAGCTGTTTCCTCTTTAAAAGGGTCTCCATGTGCCTTAGGCACATCACTGATTGGGATCTGGAGTGCCCTTGTAAGTCCCTAGTATATGGTATACTATGTACCAAGGGCATAGGTACCTCAGAGGCCTGCCAGGGGCTGCAGCATGTATTATGCCACCCCTGGTAGGCCATCCAAACTGGCACCACAGGTCTGCTACTGCAGCCTGGGTAAGGTGGTGCATGCACCCCTTGCTGTGGTATAGGTTACCTATATCACTAAATGCATACACACATATAAACCTATAAGTCACTCCTAAGGCAGGCCTTATCAATCCTAAAGGCAGAGTGCATGGTTCCTATGTGAGAGGGTGCCCCTGCATGAGCAGGGCCCCTCTGCAGCGTTCGGAGACCATCTCTGATGCTGTTTGTAGTGCAGCCTGACCATATACTCTTAAACGCATTATATCCTCGCGGTAAAATGCTAACTATGGAATGGCTGCACCTAAACATGTCGTGTTTGGTGTCAAACATCTTGGAATACTACCCCCCGCCAATCCTGGTGGCGGGGGTAGCATTCCACCCTTCTAGAGGGAAAGGCATGTTAACTCTGACGAGTCCGGTAACTTCTTTCCAGAGCCAGGCATCACAAAATGGATGCTGCTGCCACAGACACGAGTCTGGCCTCCTGCTGCTGGACGAAACTCCGGCAGGGGAGGCCTGGACAATAGGTTTCCTGTACCAGGGAGGTGTGACCACCTCCCCAGTCAGGACAATGTGTATTGGGGCTGGGCGGGAGCACTTTCGGGTGCTTTGAAGTCCTGCACTGGGGGCACATTTGGTGTCCCTGTGCATACCCCAGTTCAAACCGGATCAGGGGCTTGCAGCCCCTGCTTTGGCGCGAACTGGACAAAGGGAAAGGGGTGTAGCCACCCCTCTGCCCTGACCTACCCATAGGTGGGGACACAGAGTAGTCCATCCCCTATTTTTAGAATAAAGGTAGGAACCCAGTCCCTAGGACTTTAGATTATACCTGGACGAAACTCTGAAACAGAATCCTGGACCTTCGACGCTCTACTCACGATTAGAGGACTGAAGAATCTCCCTTGGGGTCAAGGAGTGACTCCCCTGCTTGGCAGGCACCAAAGAAGCATCTGTCCGGTTCGCATCACTGAAGCTCCCGTCGGACGCCGAAGTCATCGCATCACCAGAGGTGGATTCTCAGACTTCCCCGAGGCTACCCTGAGTCCCCAGCAAAGCTGAGGCCCGTGGCTATCGTGGGTGACTTGAGACCGTGACCCCTGGACACTGAGCACATTTGCAAGTGCACCATCTTCTGGGTCTCCCAAGAAGTCGTGCTTTGGGCTCCGAGTAGCCCTAGCCTCCAGCACCACCTGCACTGAAGATCACTGGCCCCCACTCCACGAGTGTCCTGTAAGCCAGCTCCACGTGCGGCGTCACGAGGCTCCTTCGCGGTCGCTAGCCCGTTGGCTAGTAGCCCTTAACGAAGGCCAATCTTTTCTTTACTTGGCAGTCTGGTTGCTCCAGGCCTGCCCTCACTTACCCTCACTGGGTGAGTTCCCCAGACCTTGCTGGTCTGCATCATCGACAATCTACATCTTACTCGAGACTTGCCGTTGCCAAGGCTTGTTGGGTCCAATCTGGTCGCCGACACCTCTGCACTCGACAGACATCGAGCAACAGCCCGAATCCTGCTCCTGGTCGCCGACAACGCCTCCCGGACCTCGTGGCTGAAGAGTCAAGACGACCGTCATCGAATCTGAAGCACTCAACATCGGTGGGCATCTGTCCATCGCCTCCCTGGTCACTGGCTAGTGACCCAGACTCTGTCCCCTCTGCTTTCAGGTTCTTCAGAACTCCGATCCACTCTTGGATCCACCCGGACACTTTTCTCCTGGTCGCCAGCAGCACTTTGCAGCAGATCGCCATATGAACCGACGACGAAACCCGACCCCGAAAGGCACCTATGCACCCGGCTTCCCTGGGTGAGGTAACACGAGTACTCCGGTGCTCCCGTGGGTAGAGACTCTTCAAAGTCCTAGATCTCAAAGGGTTTTGTCCTAGTCCTCTTCTAAGTGTCCCTTTCCTCTATTTTCCCGATCCCGACTTTCTCCATAGAAGTTAACGGCGTATCGCGGTTGTGTATTTACACTGCACGCGTCTCCCGTGGGTCCCCTGTGTCACTACCTTGGGTGGTTCCTTGTGGTCCAAGCACTTCTAGAGGCTCTAGGCCTAGTGTCTAGTTCAGTCGTGGTTCGCATACCACTTTATTGGTATATGGTTTGGTACGCCCCTAGGGCCCAAACGTGTATTTGTGCTACTACTGTGATTTAAGATCTTATAACCTATGTACTTCGAACTCTAGCCTCATAAAGAGACTAGAGGGGTGTGTTTAGTAATAAATACATATATTTTGAATATATACCTGGTGTGGTGCTCTTTCATTTGGTCACTCAAGAGATTATAGACTGGTAAAACAAGCTGCTTTACATTCCTTCAAGACTTAGCCTGAAGGCTGCTCTCCACAGCTACCACTAGGATAGCTTTCAATAAGGTTGTCTTTAACCTACCTACCATAAGAGTCGATTTGGACTGGTGCAAGGTGCCCACTATAATTAGTGGACAGCATATGCCAGGCCAACTTCTCACATTGGTGTGCAGCGTGTGGGATTCCAGCTTGCTATTGTTTTACCAGATAATCTCAATTGAATTTATCAACTGAAAACCACTAAAGGTACCTAAGGTACATATAATTTAAGCTTAGAATATCAGTAAGTTCTACTGAACTTAGAGTTGTGTGTTAAGGGATAGCACAACCCTTTCTACAACTCAAGAGAGTTTAGTAGGCCACACTAGAGTAGGTAGTGCATACACCACACCACACTAGTAATGTCTTTAAAAGCAGGATCCAAAGATGCCCTGCAGGAAGCCATTGAGCTTCCCCCTCCAAGTATGACACACTCCCATTCTTGGAACTGAGAGCTTTGTGTAACGTGAGGAAATTAAGTACAGGCCAAAGTCCCACCACCCAACACCTCCAGGAGTTGTTGGTGGCTTATGATCTTAGTAAGTCCTCAGAGACTGAAGGGGTAGGAGCAGAGGGTGGGCCAGCAGATGAGGAAGGGGCCAGGGGTACTACTACCCCCAGCCCCCTCTGAAACTGACCAGGAGGGTGACAATGACCCTGACCTGGAAAACCCAATCCCTTCTGGGGAAGATGAAGATGAGGATCTGGAGAACCACACCTTTGTCCCCCAGGAAGGATTATGAGTGTGCTCAGAAAGTCTAGGTCTCCTTCTCAGGAGTCTAACCACTCTGGCACCTCAATAGGGAGCTCTGTTTCTTCTCACAGGAGGGAATCCTCTCATGAGAGAAGAAAGAGACTGGTCCAGTATGAGGAAACTCAACTGGAGATCAGGAAGAAGCAATTGGCTTTAGATAGAGAATCCCTAGATCTCCTTAAAGAGAGAAGAAAGTTGGGACTAGAGTCCCATGGTGGCAGCCATGTCCCTAGAGATAGGGAAAGGTCCTATGACCATAGGAACCTGAGCAAGATTGTCCCTCCCTACCAGAGTGGGGATGATATCCACAAATGGATAACTGCTTTAGAGAGGGCCTGTAAAGTACAGAAGGTCCCTCAGGAGCAGTGGGCAGCAATCTTGTGGCTCTCCTTTGCTGACAAAGGTAGAGACAAGCTCCTCACTGTTAGAGAGGAGGATGCTGACAATTACAAGGTCTTGAAGAGTGCTCTTATTGATGGGTTTGGCCTAACCACTGAACAGTACAGGTTGAAGTTCAGAGACACCCAAAAAGCACAGACTCAAGACTGGGTAGACTATGTGGATTGTTCTGCCAAGGCTCTGGAAGGCTGGTTGATGGGCAGTAAGGTGTGTGACTTCTCAGGATTGTATAATCTGATAATGAGGGAGCAGATTCTTAATAACTGTGAAAACCAGCTGTTGCATCAGTACCTGGTTGACTCTGATCTGACCTCTCCCCAAGAATTGGGAAAGAAGGCAGACAAATGGGTCAGAACCAGGGTGAAGCAGAAGGTAAAGAACCAAGGTGGGGAAACCAAGAAGCAAGAAGCTAAGAACTCTGACAAGGGTGGGGAGAAGGGTAAAGATCAAAAGTCTTCATCAGGCCCCCAAAAATCTTCTTCTGGTGGGGATTCCCAGTCTACCAAGGGTAAAGGCCAAAGAAAACCATGGTGCAAGGTCTGTAAGCAAAAGACCCACTGGACCAGTGATTGCACCAAGTCCAAAGACTCCAGTCCAGCACCCACCAATGCCCCTAAGGCACCTGTTCCCCCTAGTACAGTTGGTGGAGGTGCTCCAGCAAAGGGTTTAGTAGGGTTCACCCTGGGAACTGAGTTGGGCTCTGACTTAGTCAGGGAACTGACCCAGGCTGTGTTAGTCTGTGATGGAGGCATGGATGTGACCTCCACTTTGAGTCCCAGTAATCTGGGCAAGTACAGACAACAGCCTTTAATCAATGGACGAGAGGCTTTGGCATTTAGGGACACAGGGGCAAGTGTCACAATGGTGACACAAGACCTTGTGCTACCTGGGCAAGTTATACTTGGTGAAATGTACCAAGTGACCAATGCTAGCAATGTCAGAACAGACCATACTCTGGCAGTTGTTAACTTCTCCTGGGGAGGGGTAACTGGCCTTAAGAAGGTTGTGGTAAGTGCAAACCTACCAGTCGAATGCTTGCTTGGCAATGACTTAGAGACTTCTGCTTGGGCAGAAGTGGAGCTCAGGACCCATGCAGAAATGCTGGGGATCCCTGCAGATGTGTTTGCTGTGACCAGGTCACAAGCTAAACTGTCTAAAACTGAACAGGCCTTGGATTCTGGAAGAATGGACCAAGTGCCTTCCAAGAGGAGGAGTAGTAGGGTTAAGGCAGTGCCTTCCCCTTGGCTCAGGAGAGAGATCAGTCCCTTGAGGGGGATGATCTCAGCCCTGAAGAAGGAACTGGCCCAGAGGAACTTGAACCTGAACAGGTTGAGTTCTTGGGGACAGGGGGACCTTCTAGGGCAGATCTGAGCCAGGAGCAGCAGAGCTGCCCCTCCCTTGAACCCCTCAGACAGCAAGCTGCTGCTGAGGCTGCTGGGAAAGCTAGTGGTCCCCATACAGTGTATTGGGATGATGGACTCCTGTACTCAGAGAGTAGAGACCCCAAGCCTGGTGCTACCAGGAGGTTGGTAATACCTTTGAAGTTCAGGGGCTTCCTATTGACCCTAGCCCATGATATTCCCTTAGCAGGACACCTGGGCCAGAACAAGACTTGGGACAGAATTGTCCCTCACTTTCACTGGCCCCACATGTCTGAAGACAGTAAGGAGTTTTGTCGCTCCTGTGTAACCTGCCAAGCCAGTGGCAAAGCAGGTGGCACTACAAAGGCCCCCTGATACCACTACCTGTGGTGGGGCTGCCCTTTGAGAGGGTAGGGATTGACATTGTTGGTCCCATGGATCCCCAAACAGCCTCTGGGCACAGGTTTATCCTGGTGGTAGTGGATCATGCCACCAGGTACCCAGAAGCTATTCCCCTCAGGACCACTACAGCACCTGTGGTGGCAAGGGCCCTCCTGGGAATCTTCTCAAGAGTGGGCTTTCCTAAGGAGGTAGTATCAGACAGGGGTGCAAACTTCATGTCTGGTTACTTAAAAGCAATGTGGAAGGAGTGTGGAGTTACTTATAAGTTCACCACACCCTATCACCCACAATGCAATGGTTTAGTTGAGAGATTCAACAAAACCTTGAAGGGCATGATTAAAGGGCTCCCAGAAAAGCTTAGGCGTAGATGGGACATACTCTTGCCCTGCCTTTTATTCGCATATAGGGAGGTGCCTCAGAAGGGGGTTGGTTACAGCCCTTTTGAACTTCTGTTTGGCCACCCTGTGAGGGGTCCACTGTGCTTGGTGAAGGAAGGATGGGAGTTACCTCTCAAGCCCCCAAAGCAAGATATAGTGGACTATGTACTTGGTCTCCGCTCCAGGATGGCTGAGTACATGAAAAAGGCAACCAAAAACCTTGAGGCTAGCCAGGAACTGCAAAAGGCCTGGCATGACCAAAAGGCTGTTCTGACTGTTTACCAGCCAGGACAGAAGGTGTGGGTGTTGGAGCCAGTGGCCCCAGCAGCTCTCCAAGACAAATGGAGTGGACCCCACACTATTGTTGAACAGAAGGGTGAGGTCACTTACTTAGTGGACCTAGGAACACCCAGGAGTCCCCAAAGGGTTCTCCATGTCAACAGACTTAAGCCATATGTGGACAGGGCAGACATGGGCTTGCTCATGGCTACTGATGAAGGGCAGGAGGAAGAGAGTGACCCACTCCCTGACCTGCTCTCACAGAACCCTGACGATGGGTCAGTTGATGGTGTAGCCTTGGCAGGCAGCCTCACTACCCAGCAACAAACTGATTGCAGGCAAGTCCTCAATCAGTTTAGACATATGTTTTCACTGACACCCAGTCAGACCACCTGGTGCACTCATGAAGTGGACACTGGGGACAGTCTGCCTATTAAAAACAAGATTTATAGGCAACCTGACCATGTCAGGGACTGTATCAGGACTGAAGTCCAGAAGATGTTGGAATTGGGAGTGATTGAGCCCTCAGATAGCCCTTGGGCTAGTCCAGTAGTCCTAGTACCCAAACCTCACACCAGTGGTGGGAAAAGAGAGATGAGGTTTTGTGTGGACTACAGAGGCCTCAATGCAGTCACTAGGACTGATGCCCATCCAATACCCAGGGCAGATGAGCTCATAGATACTTTGGCCTCTGCCAAATATCTCAGCACATTTGACCTAACAGCTGGCTACTGGCAGATCAGACTAGCTGATGCTGCAAAGCCCAAAACAGCATTTTCAACCCCTAGTGGGCATTATCAATTTGTGGTGATGCCCTTTGGTCTGAAAAATGCACCTGCCACTTTCCAGAGGTTGGTGAACACAGTTCTCACAGGACTGGAAGCCTATAGTGCAGCTTATCTAGATGATATTGCTGTCTTTAGCTCCACCTGGGAGGATCACCTGGTCCACCTCAGGAATGTTTTACAGGCCCTGCAAAAGGCAGGCCTGACTATCAAGGCCACTAAGTGCCAGATAGGGCAGAGTCAGGTTGTGTACCTGGGCCACCTTGTGGGTGGAGGCCAGGTTCAACCTTTGCAGAGCAAGATCCAGACCATCATGGACTGGACTGCTCCCACTACCCAGACTCAGGTGAGAGCCTTCTTAGGCCTGACTGGGTACTATAGGAGATTTGTCAAGGGGTATGGATCAATAGTGACACCCTTGAATGACTTAACTTCTAAGAAAATGCCCAAAAGGTTCAGTGGACAGTTAGCTGTCAAAAGGCATTTGATGACCTCAAGCAGGCCATGTGCACTGCTCCAATTCTGCAGAGTCCTGATTACTCCAAGAAGTTCATTGTTCAAACTGATGCATCTGAATTGGGGTTAGGGGCTGTACTGTCACAATTGAATGAAGAAGGTCAGGATCAGCCAGTAGCTTTTATTAGCAGAAGGCTGACCCCTAGAGAGAAACGTTGGTCAGCCATAGAGAGGGAGGCCTTTGCTGTGGTCTGGGCTCTGAAGAAGTTGAGGCCATACTTGTTTGGTACACACTTCCTGGTTCAGACAGACCATAAGCCCCTCTTATGGCTAAAACAAATGAAGTGTGAAAACCCCAAACTGCTTAGGTGGTCCATTTCCCTACAGGGGATGGACTTTACAGTGGAACATAGGCCTGGGAGTAACCATGCGAATGCAGATGGACTCTCTAGGTATTTCCACTTAGAACATGAAGACTTAACTGGGCAAGGTTAGTTTAATGTCCCTACGTTTGGGGGGGTTGTGTAGGAGAGTAGGATCTGCTTCACAGGGGTACCCCCACTTTTGCTGATACTTCACTGGTTTTCGACATTAGTCTGGCTGGGGCCCTGCTATTCAGAACCCCAGCCTAGCTGTTTCCTCTTTAAAAGGGTCTCCATGTGCCTTAGGCACATCACTGATTGGGATCTGGAGTGCCCTTGTAAGTCCCTAGTATATGGTATACTATGTACCAAGGGCATAGGTACCTCAGAGGCCTGCCAGGGGCTGCAGCATGTATTATGCCACCCCTGGTAGGCCATCCAAACTGGCACCACAGGTCTGCTACTGCAGCCTGGGTAAGGTGGTGCATGCACCCCTTGAAGTGGTATAGGTTACCTATATCACTAAATGCATACACACATATAAACCTATAAGTCACTCCTAAGGCAGGCCTTATCAATCCTAAAGGCAGAGTGCATGGTTCCTATGTGAGAGGGTGCCCCTGCATGAGCAGGGCCCCTCTGCAGCGTTCGGAGACCATCTCTGATGCTGTTTGTAGTGCAGCCTGACCATATACTCTTAAACGCATTATATCCTCGCGGTAAAATGCTAACTATGGAATGGCTGCACCTAAACATGTCGTGTTTGGTGTCAAACATCTTGGAATACTACCCCCGCCAATCCTGGCGGCGGGGGTAGCATTCCACCCTTCTAGAGGGAAAAGCATGTTAACTCTGACGAGTCCGGTAACTTCTTTCCAGAGCCAGGCATCACAAAATGGATGCTGCTGCCACAGACACGAGTCTGGCCTCCTGCTGCTGGACGAAACTCCGGCAGGGGAGGCCTGGACAATAGGTTTCCTGTCCCAGGGAGGTGTGACCACCTCCCCAGACAGGACAATGTGTATTGGGGCTGGGCGGGAGCACTTTCGGGTGCTTTGAAGTCCTGCACTGGGGGCACATTTGGTGTCCCTGTGCATACCCCAGTTCAAACCGGATCAGGGGCTTGCAGCCCCTGCTTTGGCGCGAACTGGACAAAGGGAAAGGGGTGTAGCCACCCCTCTGCCCTGACCTACCCATAGGTGGGGCCACAGAGTAGTCCATCCCCTATTTTTAGAATAAAGGTAGGAACCCAGTCCCTAGGACTTTAGATTATACCTGGACGAAACTCTGAAACAGAATCCTGGACCTTCGACGCTCTACTCACGATTAGAGGACTGAAGAATCTCCCTTGGGGTCAAGGAGTGACTCCCCTGCTTGGCAGGCACCAAAGAAGCATCTGTCTGGTTCGCATCACTGAAGCTCCCGTCGGACGCCGAAGTCATCGCATCACCAGAGGTGGATTTTCAGACTTCTCCGAGGCTACCCTGAGTCCCCAGCAAAGCTGAGGCCCGTGGCTATCGTGGGTGACTTGAGACCGTGACCCCTGGACACCGAGCACATTTGCAAGTGCACCATCTTCTGGGTCTCCCAAGAAGTCGTGCTTTGGGCTCCGAGTAGCCCTAGCCTCCAGCACCACCTGCACCGAAGATCACTGGCCCCCACTCCACGAGTGTCCTGTAAGCCAGCTCCACGTGCGGCGTCACGAGGCTCCTTCGCGGTCGCTAGCCCGTTGGCTAGTAGCCCTTAACGAAGGCCAATCTTTTCTTTACTTGGCAGTCTGGTTGCTCCAGGCCTGCCCTCACTTACCCTCGCTGGGTGAGTTCCCCAGACCTTGCTGGTCTGCATCATCGACGATCTACATCTTACTCGAGACTTGCCGTTGCCAAGGCTTGTTGGGTCCAATCTGGTCGCCGACACCTCTGCACTCGACAGACATCGAGCAACAGCCCGAATCCTGCTCCTGGTTGCCGACAACGCCTCCCGGACCTCGTGGCTGAAGAGTCAAGACGACCGTCATCGAATCTGAAGCACTCGACATCGGTGGGCATCTGTCCATCGCCTCCCTGGTCACTGGCTAGTGACCCAGACTCTGTCCCCTCTGCTTTCAGGTTCTTCAGAACTCCGATCCACTCTTGGATCCACCCGGACACTTTTCTCCTGGTCGCCAGCAGCACTTTGCAGCAGATCGCCATAAGAACCGACGACGAAACCCGACCCCGAAAGGCACCTATGCACCCGGCTTCCCTGGGTGAGGTAACACGAGTACTCCGGTGCTCCCGTGGGTAGAGACTCTTCAAAGTCCTAGATCTCAAAGGGTTTTGTCCTAGTCCTCTTCTAAGTGTCCCTTTCCTCTATTTTCCCGATCCCGACTTTCTCCATAGAAGTTAACGGCGTATCGCGGTTGTGTATTTACACTGCACGCGTCTCCCGTGGGTCCCCTGTGTCACTACCTTGGGTGGTTCCTTGTGGTCCAAGCACTTCTAGAGGCTCTAGGCCTAGTGTCTAGTTCAGTCGTGGTTCGCATACCACTTTATTGGTATATGGTTTGGTACGCCCCTAGGGCCCAAACGTGTATTTGTGCTACTACTGTGATTTTAGATCTTATAACCTATGTACTTCGAACTCTAGCCTCATAAAGAGACTAGAGGGGTGTGTTTAGTAATAAATACATATATTTTGAATATATACCTGGTGTGGTGCTCTTTCATTTGGTCACTCAAGAGATTATAGACTGGTAAAACAAGCTGCTTTACATTCCTTCAAGACTTAGCCTGAAGGCTGCTCTCCACAGCTACCACTAGGATAGCTTTCAATAAGGTTGTCTTTAACCTACCTACCATAAGAGTCGATTTGGACTGGTGCAAGGTGCCCACTATAATTAGTGGACAGCATATGCCAGGCCAACTTCTCACAATGCATACTCGCTAACAAAATCCCAGGGCCCAAAATGTATGTTAATTGATGTGGAGGAGGGCCACGCTGATGCCAGCAGGGTTGCTAACATCACTGTTGTCACTCATCTCTATATGCTCACATATGGCTCATAACAGCTTACCACTTCATAAGATGTTGGCTAATGAAAGGATGACTCAAAATATATGTAAGTGAGTACAGTATGTACCTAATTGCTTATATTGTCTCTTCAAAAGAGGAGTAGCCACAACTGGGTAGAAAGTCCATGACATGGATACTTGCTAACATAATCCCAGGGCCCAAAATATATGGCAATTGATGTGGATGAGGGATGTGCTGATGCCAGCAGGATTGAGGCTGGGGAGGGGTTTGGAGCTGGTAAGGTGGGTGTAGACAAAGTGATGCATATACATGTGCTGGCTGAACTGCACAACCTGAAACCAGTATAGGTGGGGATCATCCAAGGTTCTCAATTTGACCAAATTGTGTGATCCTAGCCAAATGTTGATTTTCACTTTGCCTCCTCTTCATCCATAATCATATATAAGCGAACGTTGAAATACAGAATTTGTACTGTACAAAACCTTATTCAGTGTCAGGTAAAATAGACTATGATATTGTTCATGTATAATGGGAACACGGGCCACCCAAAGAGTGCATACACAAATGTTTGACCTCCCAGTTCACAATGGGCATTGTTGTCCTCGGGGGTAAGAGGCTGGGTAAAGAAGAATGAATGTTACCAAAATTTTGGTTGATAATTATACATATCAACATTGTACTGTGCAATGCACTGACATGATCTGATGTGCAAAGGTGAAACAGGTCTGCATGTTGAGGAACACTCCTTTAGAATTTTAAAGAGACCACATCATACTTATGATGCATGATGCCCCTAAAAATGAAGGTGTATCCAAAGGTAGGCAGTGCAGGACACCCTAGTTACTTCCTTCCTTTAACTATCAGTAACCTTCAGATACACGATTGCCTGTTAATGTGATATCTAGTTGATGTCAGTGCTGTGTTGTTTACAGCTGCACAGTGCTGCTGTTGACCAAGGTCCGCATGAAAAGGTCAGGAGGACCACATGTGACCCCCACCCGTAAATTGCATCTCTCTGGTCTATACCTATGACATATACATGTAAAATCATTACCATCATCCTTTGCACTTAAATATGGATATGGATATCACATTAGAGCTGCTGGTAGGAGTTCCTAAGTCATCCAGAAGACACCATCCAGGGGTTTGTGAGGCATCCTGGCTGCAGCAGTCAAACCCACTACCATCTGTCCATCAGGTGAACATGCTAAATAGTGTTGTAAACTATTGATTCCCAAATCATGCACAATAAACAAATCATTGTAGAAGGACATTAGCAGATATAGCTACTTTTGTATAGCATCTGAAGTTGGTGTGTAAAAAGTTCCTAACAGAATTAGTGATGTGTTTGTCAAGTTTGCATGTTCATATATAATTCATGCAGAACAAAAAGTATGGTGTCACTTCCTTCTCAAGCTGCTGGATCGAGACCCATATCTTCTGCTGCACACTTGAGGAACCAGGTTCAGCAGCTGACATCATGGGGGATCTCAATACAACACAGAGTTGTGGTTGGAGCTGGTGAGTTTGCTTTTGTATTGCACATCTGCATTGAACATTCAATGCTACGGTATGAGCTGTCATGTGTAGGTGTACACAAACTAGATCACATGTGGAACATCCGTTGATGCAAAGATCAATTTGACTCAACCCTTGTGTTGCACCATATGATATTCTAAGGCAAATACTTATCCTTTTGCAAACTCTGTCTTTTGGGTGGTGAGGACGATGAGTCACTTCAGGAAGAAGGACCATCAACCAGTGACAGGAGATGGGCAATCCAATGAGAGAACCAACTCCTCTTCGAAGAGGTAGAGGAGGATGCGGAGGAAGTAGAAGAGAATGAAGAAGATCTGGTGCTGCTTGCAGAGCATGATGAGTCTGATTCCCTGGTCACCATTGTTGGCCCACTGAGCAAAAAACCTCAGCCCACACCTGCTCTGGCCAGCATAGTGCCTCTCACTTCACCCGAGGATTGCCCATTCCCTTTAGTCAGCCAATCAGCCACAGAATTCACCTACCCCAACACAACCATCAACCCCTCACAGCCCTCACGTCAAGGTCAAACTTGTTGGTTCTCCTACACATTCCTTCCATGACAGTGCATCTCAGGCCTTCTCTCCACCATCTAAGGGGCCTACCATCCCTGGTGAGGAGCAGGTATCCCCTAGGCACCAATCTCCTCCCCACAGCCTCCCACCTGCCACCCCCCTTGCTGGTGGACCTGACGGTTGTATCCTAGGCTGTCCCATGTGGAGGAGGCTGGCAGATGGTCATGGTGGCCAGTGGGAGGAGGATTTTTCCCAACAGCAGGCTGATGTGAGGCAGGACATTCATGCCATAGGGGCTACTCTGTCTGACATGTCAGACTCACTACAGGACATGCACCAATTCCCATGGATGGTCAACATACTGACCCATGTCTTGGACTAGATTGATAAATCTTGGCAAGACATGTCACAGAAGATCAATGACATCATAGCCATCCATAGGGAGAGAGTGCAAGACACCATGCCTTGGCCATTAAGATGATAGAGGGCATGCTGAAACTGATCCAAAGTCTTCCATCACAGTCAACACATAGATGGGATCCAACACATCTACCTGCACCACATCATACCCAGCCAGTTTTACCACAACCTGCACAGGCAACCCCCCAACCTTCACAGGCCCCAGTACCATTGCATATGCCCCCCACTGTACAGTCACATCCCCCTCCTGCCCAGTCACATCTTCCACCTGTACAGCCACCATCCCCCCCTGTCCAGGCACCTCCCCCACCTGTACAGTCACCTCCATCCCCTGTCCAGGCAACTCCCCCACCTGTACAGGCAGATGCACCACATCCACCTGCATCTCGACACCAACACAGTAACCGCACTTACTCACACAATCCTCACCACCACAGTTGCGAAGTCGCATTTGAGATCACCATGATAACTATAAAATATGTTACCCACAATATATGTCAATTAAAAGATACTGAGTTGCGTAACATGTGATGATGGTCAATTAATTACCCTGGTGTTAGGCCATAGATGTGACGATTAATGTGTGTGAGTGAGACATGTAGATTTGTAGTACCGTCTGCCTAACAAGGTATCATGTAGAAAGCATAGGTAACTACTCCAGATGTATACTTCCATACTTTGAACCCAGAAAATACAATGAACTACACAAGACAGAGATGTTGTTCCAAAAAATACTTTATATATTAACTTGGAAAAACGAATGCAATTAAATAGCAGTCCATTGGAAAGGGAGAAAGGAAATCAAATAATGATCTTTATACAGAATGGGCAAGGGGACTTGAAGGGGGTTAGGCAAAATAAATAAAACAAGTTATGAAGCGTTAGGGGAACCAATCCATATACAAAAGGGAAACAAATTGTCCAGAGTCCGAACATGGTCCAGTCACTGGTTATCCTTGTCATCCTCCTTTCCCATGATGTGGAGATCCTCCGTGGCCTCCTCCTGGCTAGCCTGTGCACAATCAGACACCCTATTGGAGTGGGAAACATGAGGGGTATGAGGGGGGAAAAGTGTGAGTAGATGTACAGGGTGACACACGGAGGGTGGTTTGGGAGGGACGCTGTGCCAATGCAGACAACATGGCTGCACCGAAGGAAGTGATGGTGGCATTGAGGGAGGCCATGTCTCTTGCATGTTCCTCTTGGAACCTACGCAGTTCATCACAGATCTGCAGTTTGATCAGAGAGGACATATTTGGCTCCCGGTCAGATGCCACAATCACTTCCTGGGATGCAGCCACCGGAGTGACACTACAGGGAGGGATTTGTGTCTCATATGAGAGGTGTGGGATGTTGAGGCAGAGCTTTTCGTCAGTTCATCTGGGCAGCCACTTAGATGGGAACTAGTGGCAGGGGGTGCAATTGGAGACACGATGAAATGGGGGCCTCAAGAGGTAGGGAGGGTTCGGTGGCAGGCCCTGGTGGTGATAGGGCCTGCTCTGGGGACACCTCAGCTGGGTGAAGTTCTTGTGTGTCAGGGGGTGATTCAAATTTCTTCCCCCCAGCCAGAGGTGTCCTTATCGGTGCACCCCCTACAATGTCTTAAGCCTCCACCCGGTTTGTTGCAGTTGTAGGCTCTGTCCAGGTGGGTACACAACCTGTGCCTGTTGATGTTTTGGGCCCCTCCTTCTCTTTACTGGAAGAAAGAGGATGTCACCGCCGACACCCTGAGAATCTCTTGCTCTGGCCTGGTCCTGTTCCTGGTGTTCTTGGCCAGCCGGGTCCACTGAAATAGAAGGCAAAACATTATGTAATTGGTGTACAAGTCATAACAAAGAACATACTTATATGAAGTAAGTGCAGAGTTTGTTCTCCTTTGATCTCACTAACCAATTAGATGTGTCTCGTAGCCAAAAATATGTTTACTATCACTGTGATGTTCTCAATTCACTCACACATTGACATCTTTCACAATTTTGGAAAGTATACACTTCTGTACGGTCCAACCGTCACCTTCAGCATTATTTCAATCAGAGTTTCCTGACATTGCAACAAAGTCATCTTCCAATGTCAGTTTACAAGTGGAGGTGGGACAGTCTGGATGGTTATATCCACACCTAAGTATGGATCTATGATTATCCTGTAATGTGCAGTCTCAACAGTCTTACACTTAATATCAAATGTTATCTGTTGTGTAGCATTGTCTAGCACAACACAAATGCTGGTATGGGTGTACATATACAAACAAGGCCTTGGATATGACCTTTGCTAAGGTGTGAATCTAAGTAATTGAATATCCCATAACAACTTCAGACACTCTACATGGCAAGTGCCACATTTAGCATGCCAAGACTGCTTAGTTGGTGCTGTGCACTGGTTAGCACATGTGCATAGTCAGTAGAGCTACCTAGGAATTGCAAATGACATAAGAGCCACTATTGGGAAGATGTGTGCATTTTCTCCTCCGCGGAAATGTTGGTATCATTTTGAGTGATACAAGTATCACAAAGGCAGCCTTTACTTCATGGCATACAATACTATATTTTACCCTGAAAAACACACACAAAAGGCATGCATGATACAGCATCCAACATTCAAAGGCCGCTCGCCCCCACACTGACGTTGTCTGGGCCATTCCTTCCCCGTTGCACACAGTATTCATAAAGCCCACGGTTAATCAATTTATTCATTCACATGCATCTGTGAGGGTCATTTCCCCAGTTGTGTTCAGAACACTACAAGTCCTAGAATGCACTGTGAAGCATTGGCCTTAAAACTACTGCAGCAATCACTCAGATAGCGTGAACAGTAACATAAGACACATGATGGTACAGCTCTGTCACCACTCACATCATACTACCAGACATATAATGCAGTTCATGCACTTACCAGGTCACCGCTGCTCATACTTCTCAAACTGAGCATGGAGGGTCGGCCATGCTGCCCTCAGGACCCTCCTGTACAGTATGTGTGCCTTATTGTACCCTTCTGAGGTACAGTGGTTGCATGTCTGTATGATGTGAGGGGATGAGGGGATGAGGGGATGAGGGGAGAGTCCATATGCAGCATCACCTGAGGAAGAAACTGAGGGAATATTTGTGCATGTCCCTCTTACAACTGTACTGAGATGGGCACTCCTATTGATGCAGCTCATTACCTGATGCAAGTATCAAGACTGACTTGCCCGAGAGATGCCCACAGAATCACTGGAGACCCTATGAAATGACCTTGTAGCAAATAAATGGAGAGCTGCTAGTATCTTGACATAAACTGGGATGACGTGGGAGCGGCAGATCAGAGTCAAGATTCTGCTCCCACTCACAAACCATATCCAAGATGACATCAGGGGGGGGAATGGTATCTGGCCCTGACAACTTGGCTGGACATCCCAAAGAGGTTTATCCTTTGTCTAAAAATCTTCTCTACTCTCCTAATTCTCCTCAAAACGTCATGTCGCATATGTCAAGGGGCAAACCAACAAATACAGTCAGCTACATGTGGCAAGGTCTTAAAGGGTTTGTTTGTGGTAGCTCTGCTTTAATGTTTGCAGCAAAGCTGGGATTGGCTTTTGGGCTAAGGAGTTTCACCGGGAGCTGGTTGGGGGGTACGGTAGGCACTAATACAGGTTTGTTAGGATGAAAGCAAAGTTCCTCCACCCCGAGTCTAGAGATTCCACCCGAGTGCGGAAACTCCGCTCCAAGTGCAGGGATTCTGCCCCAAGTGTGAAGATTTGAGTGAGTGGTGCAATGTTTTTTTACTTATACTCCTATAAGTATAGTTCTTCATTTCAACATGAGGGTGTATTTTTTATTTGGGCTTACATTTAGACCACTGTAAGACAGGGTGTGGTCTGAACAGTGCCCTATGCGAGGACACATTACATGCAGCAGGAGATTGTGTTTCCTTGCTCAGGCTCTGCCCAGTTTACTAAGCTGGCGTAGGCTTGAACTTCATTTAATCTATAGAAGGTCTACCTTGAGAGGCCTCAGGCTGAAGCCTACATTTGAAACCCTTACCTGAAAACAAAAGACTCACCAAATTTGATGTTCCTTGACCCAAGCTGTCCTCCATACAAGTATCTTATTTGTGTACGGCCAAGTTCACATCCTTTGTCCATCTATAGCCTCTCTACTGTGTGCTGGGCCAACATATTTCTCAAAGCCACAAATTTAGGTAGTCTGTGCCCCTGATTATTCTCATTCATTTTCTTAGCCAGATATTGTCTTTCCCTTTACTTTTTGTTCAGTGCTGGGGAGACAGACAGCCCTCAAAAAGATACATCTTGTTATTATCAGTCAGTTACATTAATTAGATTGTCTTTAGAATTTAGACTTTGGAATGGAAGGTGGAATTTGTTTGAGACAGATGGCAGGAGATTCGATGATCAGCAGTTGCTGCCTGGCTGTTCTGCAATACATTTGCTACAAGCTGTAGCGCAATAAAATACATTGCATCTCCATCACTGCATCCAAGTTGTGTTGTTCAATGGGAATGACTGCTCCAAAGGAATCCAACAACCCAAGAATGAAGGTTATCTTCAAAGACTGAAGAACTTGCAATAGTGATCTTAAAGAGGAGACTGCAACCTGTTGCTCCATGATGCATACTGTGCTTACCAGGAAGAGTTGTGCCGTGCCTCAGCCTGGAACTGCTGGTGGATCAGCGCTGTGTACAAGGTGTTGAGAACAGGCACTCTAAATGAGAACATTCATGCTTACACCACACAGGCTAGCGAAGGTCTAAAACGCCCAAGTTCCAACTAATCTGTCATCACCATAAGTTAAAAAGTCTTGACGCCTTGACGTATACCCACTGTATGGCAGTTTAACCTGACATCAGAATATGTGTCTAGCACTGATCTCTTTTCTGACATTACTTCAATTTCAGCAAAAGTGACTACACACACAGTGCCTGCTTCTCAGGGAGAGACATTGATGATAGACCCCTGAAGCATAATCACATTCATTGGTTCAAAGAGAATGCACCATGAGTGATCACTGTCAATGACAGAACAGCATTTCTGGATATATGTAAGGTATGGTACCATTCAAAGTTGCAAGTAGACAAGACAGTGAAGCTGTTTCAACTCAGAAAAACCTTCTTTATGCAAGTACAGCATATGTGGGTGAATTATCCTTACAGTAGGGTGGAGGAAGCCAAATCCATCAAATCTACATGTTCTAGTAGTGTTTTTTTAAAAAGAAAAAGTGATTCAGTTTATTCATCTGCTAACTAAACTGCCCAATTTGGAGTCATATAACTAAACTGCATACCCTTTATACTTGTACTGACAAAGTAGCCACAACAATGTTAAATACTTTGTTAGCTTGGTATTTTAATATTTTCCCCTATTCATATTGAATTGTGAATTGTCTACCATTATGGAATGTATAGTTCCTCCTATAGTGATCCTCCAGTCTGCATGTGAACCTTGAATGTCTTGGGAGGATTGAGAGATGCCTTTGAGAATTATCTGGAAACAGTGGGTGAGAAGGCACTCTTACGAAAGTGCAAATTAGCACACTCTGGAGAAATGACTTACAAAAATAAGGCAGGAAACGTTTGAAAGATAATAGGGCCTGATGCAGGCACCTTGAAGTGCCTGCCACGGGGTGCAGGGATGAACTGTACCTCCCATTTCCCTATGGGAGTATGTATTACGGCCGGTTTATGGCTGTAATGAATGCTCCAATAGGGAAATGTAGGAATGCGAACAAATAGTGTTCAGTCGCATCCTAATTAGGCGGTCGGGACCGCCGACCAGAGGTCGGTCGGTCCAGGGCCAAGACGGTGTTGGGCGGGCTCAAGTCCACTCGACATCGTAGTTAGCCCCTTAGTAATTCCTACAAAGGATCAAAATGAAGATGACGAGGAAGATGAGCAATTTACAGAAACCACAAATGCTTTAGAATAAAATTATGAGGCAAAAGTGAATGTTGTGGTCAAACGTTGTAAGAATGTTTCTAGTGAGCAATGTCCAGGTGAAATAATTCAACAGTATGTATCAGCTGTATTACTATTGCTTCCACTTGTAGATTGAAGAGCCTAGATATATAGTTTTGTTTATTATGTTTATAATTATATTGTTAGAAATGGGATTTCTGGTTGGCTAGGGCATGAGCCTAAGCCAGGCAGAAACCACCACTCTAGTCAGGGCAAAGGAGTTACACACCAACGATAACCCCTGCTCACCCCCTTGGTAGCTTGGCAGAGCAGTCAGGCTTATCCCAAAGGCAATGTGTAAAGCGTTTGCCCAACACACTCACACAGCAGCGACACAATAGGCACACCACAAAAGAAACTCCACACAAGGTTATGTAAAAATAGCCTTTGTATTATCCATAAAATACATTAGAACGTAATCATATATATACACTGTGCCACCTGGCACTTGGTATGACTTTACAGGGATTATATACACTACAGGGCCAATCGGGCCACTGTCATAACATCACATATGTCACCGTTAGTGAGGACAACCAGTAACTACTGGTAAGGGTGCACTTAGCACCAAGCATGAGGCATAAACACCACAGTATTACCTAGTATAGCATATTAGGCACACATCATAATTACATTAGGCCCACCTTAGGCCTAAACCTCCTCAACAGTGCATGGTAATCACTTATTAGGTGCACACATCACCTAATTGCATTATGTCCCACCAAACATAGGGGCAAACATCAGGCAGTCTTATCCTCGGGGGCCCGTCCTGAGCTTCCCCGCAATGCCCCTTTTCAAAGTAAGGGCTCTCCAAACTGCATGTCCCTTCTATGGACACGAGGCTTCGAACTGGCCCCCTAGCTGCAAATGCAGCAAAAACAATGCCCCAACAGGTCCGCAATACAAGGGGGTGCAACTCACCCTGGCTCGTCTACTGGAGAATGCCCCGATGTTGCAGGTGCCCGCAACCCTGGGGCGCAGCTGTGACAATACTAGGCAAAAACAGTGTGCCTTGCAGGCCCTACTCACCGAGGCCTCTCCTGTCTCCTCGGAGCACCGCTGGCAACTGCAGTGTACTTTCTCAACCTACACTCTTTGTGCGAGGCTTGTGGGCAGCCCCTCCCCATTGGGGCTCTTCTCACCACAGATGCCCGAGACCACGCAGCGCAGCTGCTCCGTTCGGCGACCGTAGCTCCCTGCAAGGCAGGAGCAGGACCCGGAGCGAAGCCTCCGGCGGTTTTGCTCCCGGAGGGTGGCCCCACCCACAACCAGACTTCGCCTCTGCCTGGCTCCCGGGTAGGCGACTGCTCCTCCTACGTCAGGCTCCTGAAGTGGAGACGCCTGTGCCCTCTCAGCAGCACAGGAGGCACGCTGGACACGACAGTCAGCCAGCCTCCACCACAGGACGTCGATAAATAGCTGAGAGGAGCGTCGTGTTCTCTCTGTTTTTGTCTTCTCGGGCAACCCACGGGGCTCCCTTTTTCTTCAAGTCAGGCACCCCCCACAATCAAGCAACAGCTGCCTGACTTCCGGTTTCTTCCTCTCTCAGCCACAGAATACGGAGCGAAGTCACCGCAACATCTTGGCCCTGGCAATGCAGCCCAACACACACTGCATGGCCACACGCTGCTCCTGGCACCAGGTATAAGAAAAAGTAGAGCACTCACCCTGCGCTTGCCTTGTCAGCAGGGGAGGCTCTTCACGCTCTGTGTCTCCCACTGCAATACACAACCAGGGGCAGACAGCGCCTCTCTCACCAAGTCGGCAAAGGGCAGGGCTGGGCCCGGCAGGCCAACTCACAGGGCCCTCCAGCAGAGGGCAAGTCCTTCGTGGCAGCTCCTCCTGGTGCCCAGCAGTCCTCCAGCAAGCACCAGTTCAGTAAGCACAGCACAGCACACTTACATGGGTCACAGCCCTAATATTTATACATCATAAAGTCTTTGTTCTGCCCTGGCTCAGGGCCCTGGACCTAGTCCAAACCAGTTCTGGGGGGCACTTATCAAGTGCACTAAACTCCCCATTGTCAGTGTAGGCTCTGGCCCCAGACACACCACAGGGGGGCGGAGCCAGCATTGTGGAAGGCAGGCACAGTCCTATTCAGGTTCAGGTGCTACTCCTCTCACTACTCCAAATGCAGTCAGGCCTATTCAGCCTAGTGCTGACTCACCCAGCCCCTCTGGAGCCACTGCACCTCCCCAGCCTCTGTCATCCAGAGCCAGACATGCAATACACAGCAGGCAGGCACAAAGACACAGAGCACACAGAAATGACCACTTCTAAAAGTGCCATTTCTAAAATAGTGATAATAAATCTGCGAACACCATTACGCAGCATTTATCACCACTATTCCAAACATACCAAACTTGATCATGCCACCCCTCTCATATCAGGAATTACCACTGAAACACATATTAGGGATTCCCCAATGCATTCCTATGAGAAGGCAGCCTCACAGCAGTGACAAACCAAATAGGCTCTTTTTCACTACCAGGACATGCCACACAGTTGAGGTATATGTCCTACCTTTTACCTACACCGCACCCTGCCCATAGGGCTAACTAGGGCCTACCTTAGGGGTGACTGATATGTAGTAAAAGGGAGTCACGGACGTGGCAACTACTTTATGTGCCACATCACAGCGGCAGTAAACCTCGCGCGCAGGCCCTGCAATGGCAGAGGCCTGAGACAGGTTTGAAAGGCCACTTTGGTGGGTGGTGCAAGCAGCGCTGCGGGCCCACCAGTAGCATTTAATTTACTGGCCCTGGGTATATTAGATACCACTTTACAAGGGACTGATAGGCAAATTAAATATGCCAAACAGGTGTAGACCAATTTTACCACGTTTACCATAGAGAGCACCTGCACTTTAACACTGAACAGCAGTGATAAAGTGCCCAGAGTCCTAAAACCACCAACAACAGGTCAGAAAAAATAGCGGAGGAAGGCAAAAAGTTCTGGGATGACCCTGCAAAAAGGGCCAAGTCCAACATATATTATTATTGTGTTTTTCTGTATGTAAAATTATATTTTTTAATTAGTAATGTTTGTAATATATAATATATTTTTGGTAAAATGTATTCTTTTATATTGCTTACTTTTTATGTGTAATTTAAGTGGCATGTTTATTTGTTACGGTTTTTCATTTATTGTGTGTTTGCGTGTGTATATATTTATATATATTTAATGTTTACTATGTTTAACTATATATATCTTAAAAAATAAAATGTTTGATATTGGTGTAAAACAATATTTTTGTACTCGATATTTTTGTCATTTACATTATAAGTTTAGGAAAACAATATTTTTGTACTCGATATTTTTGACACAATATTTTTTACCGCAATGTTTAGGGTTTCGATATTTTGTCAGTGAACCGACAGGTTTTAAAGGGCTACGTAAGTGGTGGGCACAATAAGTGCTGCAGGCCCACTAGTTGCATTTAATTTACAGGCCCTGGATATATGTTATACCACTTTACTAGGGACATATAAATGAATTAAATATTCCGTAAGCCAATTTTGCCATGTTTAAGGAAGTTTAGCACAAGTGCTATAGCACTGGTAAAGACCTAAGGGCAACAAAAGCGAATCAGAAAAATAGGAGGGCTGAAGGCAAAACATTTGGGGGTGTCCCTACAGAGAAGGCCAAGTCCAACAACATTGTTTATCACAACTGAGAGTGCATATAGATGCTCAAGGTGCCATTCAGACTTGCATACACTTCAGCAGTGTTTCAGCAAGTAACGCAGAAATTGTTTGGAGGAGTAAGACAACTCACATGTTTTCAGGATGATTTGGGAAACAAATTTACAGGAACAAGATGAGGTATCGAGGAACACGTGGATGATATTAAGTGAGGCTAGTTTGACCATTAGTGCTGATAAATGCCAGGTAGCTCTGGAAGAAGTTGAATATCTTGGTTATTCCATATCAGATGAAGGAATTAAGCTCAAGCTAAAGTTAGTAAGAGCTCCGCAGCAACAAAAAAAGCACCTGATCTAAATCTGGGGTATTCCAAAATATTTTGCAAAATTTGTTGACCATTTTCCAAACCGCACAAAAGATTTGAGGGCTTTAATGGGAAAGGATGTAAGGTTTTATTGGCCTGATAATTGCAACCAAACATTTTAACAGATCAAAAAATGCATAATAGAAGCGTGCCTCTGTGTGCCATAGTAAATCTGGAGTAATGCAAGGCAGCATAAGGAAGGGATTCATTGGGTGGAGCGTGGATATTCCCATGCATCCACCCATCGTTGATGGCAGATTGCCAGTTTTACTAAGACTAATGAACCTAGGAATGTGTCAAAATGCTACGCCTTACCAAGAGAGGCATAATGATGAGACATATGTTTATTTCTCTACTTTATTTTCTCTTTCTTCATTTGCTACATTCTGCAGCACACTTAGAAAGAGGGAAATGCCTTGGGAGGCCATTTTTGTGTAGGAAGGTATTCCTTCCTGCACAAAAGCAATGCTGGCTGTAATATAGGCATTCTTGCACCATGATGCACCATGATGCACAGGTGCCTGTATTGGCGCTTGGCAGCCACAAGTGTGCCAGCGCAGAGAGAGAGAGAGCAGGAATACGTCATATGTTAGTAATAATGACACATTCAGGCCCTCTCCAGCAGCAAGTTGTCTTGTTGCGTTGCGCTGCTTCAAATGTTAGTAAATCTGGGTCATAATGTCATGGCTTTCCACAGGTGCTCAGACTCACTTTTAGCCACCCATGGTCCTGGCCATCATTGGCTGTCCCTTCCACCAATTGCTCAGGGCATTTCCACTCAGGAAGTCACCCGCACTAGTGTGAACACACTAAAATGCATACCACTGTCAACAGTGCATCTAAGTTGTGTTGTTTCAAAAAAGCTCTGTACTTTAGATGACTGGGTTATGCTGTTTTGAAACTGACACTCCACCTTGATGGTTCCTCGCCCTGGCTTCCCACCACTGCCCTCACTTTGCCATCAATTCTACCTTTCTTGGGCCATTATGTTGCATTTGTATGGAGGTCAGAAGATCTGTTGGGTCAGCTGAAAGGGGAATCAGATAAGGAAGAGGAATCTTAAAGTTGCTGTTTTTCCCAACGCTATGAACATGCCTACGATTCCGGAGGCAACCCAATGCTGTGACTCACCCTATAAAAAGTGGCAATTAACCAATGTGTGGAAAGGACACTAACCTAAGTCTGGCTAATGTCTGTTTTGGGGGCTGTCTCATTGCAGTGAATTACCCAAGAGCCATGAGGATCTTAAAGCCCAGCTGGCCCATTCTGATCTGAAGACCGAATGTATGACGTTACTACGCATACATTCTCCACGCATGGCTTTACAACGCGGTCGTTACAACGACCGCTTGTTACCACGCGTGCCATTGCATCGCAAGCCAGAACAACGACTTGCTGTAGGGGGCGCGCTGGACTTAGGAATAGTATTAATTACTATTCCTACTCCAGTTTGTGCCACAGCAGGGAAGATGTTGGATTTAAAATCCAACACATTCCCTGGTGTTGCACGCCCCCCTACAGCAAGTCGTTGTTATGACTTGCGATGTAATGGCACGCATGGTAACAACGCAGTCGTTGTAAAGACCGCGTTGTAAGGCCATGCGTTGTGGAAACAGTGTTGTAAACGCTGTTTCCTCTGAAGACCTGCTAAGGTTATCAGTGTGGAGAGCTTGCATCTGTATATTGACTGTAATTTTATATGCCTATATTGGACCTAGTCCAGTCTGAGAGGGATATTAGGGTTTGCTTTTCAGTCTATGTCTTAGTGTAAAGTCCACATAGCAGATGTTGGCCCCACTGGTTCTAGAACCATTTGAATAATCTTTCTAGCTCTTAGATTTTGGGAGGACAATGTAAGCATGCTTTTAGACCCTTTCCATAAATCTACGTAGGCTAATGGTTAGCTCAAATCCCAGGACTGCCTTCACCACTGAATATTTTTTAATGTTACCAGCTGCTCATACAATGTAACCCTTCAAGTATGGTTCCCTCAAGGCCTTACAGTGGCTTTAATAAGTTCCCATGTTTGTGAACTTGACCTCAGACACTAGATATTGTCATAAATACACTCTTGTTTGAGTGAATCTGGTGCCCATTTATCATAACGACCTGATCCCAGTGTGCCCATTCTATGGATCTGCCGGTTATTTTGGTGGGAATCTCTGTTAATTTTTGAGAGGAGGGCATTTCTCTATTTAAAATAATGTTGTGTTTCTTTTTGGCAGAATGTCAGCTTTCTGGGCTCAACTTAACAGTGCCCCTTCACCAGCATTCATCACCAATCGTTTAAGGAACTATTGATTGCCCTATCATAGTGTAAGTGACACACTGCACTTTTGAGAATGGCACCTTTATGTTCTCTTTACCAGGAATCTAAGTAAGAAAAAGAGAACAAAAACCAAAATGTTTACACGGATTGATCAAAACTCACAACTTTGCTACACATCACTAAATTTCCCATAGACACCCTTGCAACGAAATTGTAGTGCCTTGCTGCAAATGCACTATTATACTATTTTGGATTGCGCCTCTGCCCCTCGAGTTGCTATAAATTTCTGGCTTATTTGGCTGTTTTCATTTTAACTAGGCTGGGTGGAATTTCGATAATGCCGGAGTAATCGGAGTAATTTCAGTAATTCTGTGTTTTCCTTTGATGCGGAATTACGCAATAACACCCACTCCCGTAATTAAGAGTAATTTTGGGGAGAAAAATCCTATTATGCTAGCACATTTAGCAAGCGTGAACCACTGCATGTGCTGCTGTGTATATTTTGCTGCATTTAGCACTATATTCTTACTGCAAAATGCAGTTTTGCATCCATTTTGGATGCAAGGGGGCATTTTGTGCTAATCAACAAGCGCTAAATGCTCATCAATTGTTCTTTTTGCATTTGCCACCCGAGTGAGACGGGTATGCCCAGATATGGGTCCCGTGCTCTCCATGCCACTGGAGTCAACCTATCCTGGCTGATGAGGGGTGAACCCCCGAAACCGGTCCTAGGATGCTTGTTTCCAGTCCAGGGAGGACCTGGTCTGGCAGTTCGGGCTGGACTGTTCCCATTGGGCGCAGGGTCAAGACTGATTTGCATATGGCTGGGTTCAAACTGGAATGGCATGGGAAGCAAAAAAACGATGGATTTAGGCCCAGATCTCTGTACTGGGGTGAATGTATGACATTGTTCTGCATTCTATCCATCAATTGTTCTTTTGGCATCAGTTGGGGGCAAATCCTACTTAAGTGCACATGTAGCATGTACCTGCTCATGCTTACTATCTATGTTCCATTGTATTTTGTGCTATTTTTTAGCGTGGATGCATCCTCCCATTCATTTCAGATGCAAGGGCCATTTTTATGTTAAGAAAGTAGAGCTAAATGGGAATTACTCTTCTCACCTAATTTCGCAAAATCTCACAGCATTTTGTGTGATTTGGCAAGACTACGCTACATGGAATTATGTGAGTTACACCCAACTCTTAATTTGAACTTTACTGTGTGTGATTAGTATTGCGTACCATATCTGAGTTTTAAACTTATTCCCACCTCTTGATGAAAGCCTGATGTATGACTCCTCACTCTACCTGCCTTTTTCTACAAATGGCATTTCATGGCTCTCCAATATATTGTAATTGCATCTGTGACCCTATGTCACTAATAGCAATACACACAGCAAATACTGCCCAGTAAACTTTAACTCTTCTATGTACTTGAGAAATGCCTTCACCCACCCTATAACACCACCTCTAAAGGTCATTAACAAGGACATTAAGGCCCTCATTATGATGTTGGTTGGAGTTGCCTCCGACTGACACCATTGCGGATTGGGAACAGACCAACCGAAGGTCGGCGGTTACGTCCACATTATTTGGATGCGACCACACATGGTGAAGTCGCAAACTTCCATTTTTTCTTGTGCGGGCTGAAAGTTTTGAAACATCCTAGGACCATGTGGCAGACACCTCATGGTGCCTGCCACACGGTGCAGGGATGTTTAGGGCCAAATGCAGAGGGGAAGGGGGCCCTGCTAGGAGCCCCAAAAGTCAGTGTCCGACAGTCAATCCATGTCAGAAAGGCCAACTTGGATTGGCTGTCGGAAACCAACATTATTATCCCGAAGGCGGAAATGCAATCCTTAAGGGATTATGAGGCCTTTCTGACTGGCCAATGGGCTTCTTGAGCCCATCAGAACCGCATCGGATTCCACGGCTGGTTCAAACTCTGACCGCCATCATCATAATATGGCGGTTGGACTTTAAACCAGCAATGTCAGTCAGAAAGCTCCGACCGACATTGTAATTCGGCCCTTTGTATTTCAGTATTCACACATTTATTATAACCCCAATGCTACAGTGTACTTGTGGCCAAGCCAGTGGTATAATGAAAAACCAGATATAGTTTTTTGCTTGTGAATAGAAAACTATTTCAATATCTGTCCTTGTAAACGTTGCTGTTTTCTGCATTTGACAGTCAGTTGCAGAACAATAATGCCTGCCTTACACCTCTAATGCCAAAATCAAAAATCACAACCAATGTCCTCTACTATCATGCCTAACATGTGTCTGGAAGACTTGTTTATCGAAGGCATTGACTGCCTGAAAAAGGACCTAAGCAAGACCATGGATTGCAGAGAAAAGGCACACATCAGGGTCTGTCTTGTAAAAATCACTATATATTTTGTATAGACAGCATAAAACATTCAAAATATTTTTGTTTTGTATATTGGGCCTTTTTTAAGAATGAACCTGTATATCCAAGACACCTCATACAGTCATACTCTCCACCCAGAATGCTGAAGTCATCCAACTCAATGCTGGCACAAGTTGGCAGATTCTCTAGACAGGGCAGACGTAACTTTAGTTATCATCCTTAAATATTATGCATATTCTGATTGAGAACTCAGGTAGAAAAGTTACTAAACATAAGAATGACATTTTGAAATTAGAGTAGGAAATAAGCACTTTAAATCTGCAAGAACCAACTAAAAAGAACTATGGAATTCTTAAAGATGTGTTCACCACATAGAAGGTAGATGTCAAACAACATAAGGCCAGAAAATTAAGAAGAGAGGATAACGATTAAAAGGCAAGTATAATATTTACATTTGCCAAATATTTTAATGACTTGGTAACAAATAAACCAAATAAATGAAACAGAACCTCTAAAGAATCTGATAAAAGCAGTGTTTCTAGTGCTTTGACCAGTAATGAGGGGGAGTATTTTTTCTGACCCAGGAGAAGGATCTTCAAACCAAGGAGTTGAGAAAAGTTTTTTTTTAGAGGAATTTAAGAGGATACCAATGGGCAATCAGGGGAAGGTTACTTCAGAAGACGTAAGAAAACAAGAAGCGGAAACAGGGGAGGTCGAAAGTCCAAAAGAAAGAACATGGACGTAGAAAAAAGAAATGAAGATAAGAGTATGAATAAGGACAGACTAGACTTTGATAACGATGTGACTATAATCAACTGTTTTGAAGAAAGGTCTCGGTTATTCATTGTCCAAGCATGAATTCTGATATAAATAAAATTAAAATATATATTCATAAATATGTGAGAAAATTGAAATTGAAGAGCCATTTTCAGAATAGATCAGGTGCTCTCCAATGGATAGAGTATGATTCTGTTTAGTTCCCTATTAATTTAAGGTGTGTATGATTCGAATACTATCCTAGCTATCAGTGAGATAGACAGGGATTGTAACAGCATAACTGACTTACTTATAGAACTGGATATTCCAGATGCCATCTCTGATGATAGTGGACTTAAAATCCAATCCAAATTTACTCCACAGTTTCTGATTGGGAAGAGTTTAGACATATTTTATTAGATGGTGATACTTGACCTGGATAAATGGGCAGACAAGAGAGTTAAGGAAGGCAGGATATGAGTGAGAAATAATTTGACTATTTCGGAAAAATGTGCATTAGAAAAGTTGAAATCAGATCTGACATAATCATAAAAGACCCAGATAACGGTGGAAATATTGTTGTAATGACCAACAAAAGCTATGATAATGACATTTTATCACAATTGAAGGTGAGAACAAATATGAAAAATCAAAGATTACTCCTATGGGTAGTATACTGAAAAATATTAATGCCAAACTAAAAATGTGGTTCAACGAAGAACATTTGAATGACGATGAATATAAATATTTGAAAATACATAAACCAGAGTACACTTCCAAAGGTTCATAAAGTCACCCTTTACACTGGGTCAACTTATTATTTCAGAGATAGGCAGTCTGACAGAACACATATCTTAATATGTGGATATTTTTCTAAGACACCTTGTTACTAGTCTTCCATCCTATGATAAGGACACTAATCATGTCCTTAATATTTTCAGTGATGGAAATTGGGAACCTGGGGTGATTCTTGTCACCTTCGTTGTGTTATTGTTCTACATTAACATTAAACAGAAATGGGATTTGAAGGCCCTGGAATCATTTCTTACGAAGAGTCTGGCAGGCTATTATGAACATATCTGAATGCTTTTGGAGATGGCTGAATTTATCCTATATAATTTATTTCTTGTTAGAAAATATTGGTATTGATATGGGATCTCGGTATGCACCATCATATGCATGCCTCTTCATGGGATGGTTCATGGGTAGACACATCTGGGGCCCATATGGGTCCATGTGGGTTGATCACATCTGTTAGAAATTGGGTTGACTAGGGTGTGAGCCGTGGTCAAGCAGCAACCACAATCCTAGTCAGGGTAAGGCACAAGCAAACTCCAAATTAACCTGTGCTCAACCCCTCTGGTAGCTTGTAACAGAGCAGTCAGGCTTAACTTAGAGGCAATATGTAAAGTATTTGTGTAACACTTCAACCAGTGAAACAGAGAAAATACCACACAAAAAATATGCCACACCAGGTTAGAAAAATAGAGCAAAAGTTAGTAAATACTAAAGCGACAACAATCTAATCGGTAGAACTAAAGTTTTGAATTTTTAAAGAATAAATTGCAATATAGTGCCTAAAAGCATAAAGCACCAACCGCACCTATCTTGTTGTGCTGGAGCGGGTCAAGGTCAAAAATCCCAGGCCAACTGCGATGAAGCTCCCTCTGATTTTCAGTGGAGTGGTGCGGTTCCAGTGCAAACTGACCCATTTGCAGTTCTCAAGAGCCCAAAAGCTTGAATTAAGAGCCCGCTGAGCCACAGCAAGGATCCAGGACCTGAGGGTCACCACTTGGGGGTCAGGAACCCAATGAAGATGGATCCAGGAGCTGTTGGGGAGCCTTTATGTCCCTGAGGTTCAGATCAGGAGGCCAGCAGACTAGCCCCTTAAGTCACTCTGGGGTCCTGGGTTCCAGATGAGTTGAAATTCCAGTTCTTCTTCCACAGACAAGAGGGCAACTTGTCAGCACAGCAGGGCAGCAGTTCTTTCAGAGCAGCAGTCAAGCAGGGTGGCAGTCCGTGTAGCAGCACAGCAGCCCTTCTTCCTGGCAGAGTATCCACAGGTCCCGAAGTGTACTGAAAAGCTGAGGTCCTTCTTTTATACACTGCTGCCAAGGTTTTGGAAGGAGGGAGAAGCTTCTGGACATAGGCTTTGAAGTGCATAGCACTGGCTCCAAGCTGGCTGAAGTGACAATTCAGGGTCGTTAGTGTCATGGTCTCCACATCCTCACACACCACAGCATTCTTATAAAATGCATGTGTGCTCATGGTGCACTTATAAGTCATAGATAACTGAGTGGGTGTCCCCCCTCCCCTGTTTATAATGTGTTGTGTATATGATGTCTTGATACACTTCATTTAATCCCTACTTGTAGTGGGGAACCTTTGCTGACATGTTTGTCATGAATGAGACTGATTGATTAATGTACATTGTATTACTTATTTCATACTTGCGGGTAATTTATACGTTATGTTCCTATTGGTTCACAAACTGTTCTATTCCCTGGTGGCAGCAGTGGGAACTGTGCAAACATTGTACTTGTATCACATGCGATCCGAGCTCCTGCTCTGAACCGCCTGCAGGGAAGCTGGTGCATTGGCACACAGAAAAAATGTTGCAGGAATGTGAATTTACCTTGAAAAAACAAAAGACAAGAGGCATTTGGCAAAACAAGAACAGTTGGATGAGTTAAACTCTACGGCTGAGAAACAGTAAACGGAAACAGGTCTGAGGAGTGTCTCAACATACATTTGTTCTGAGTGGCAATATATACAGTCTTTGGAGCACTATAAAACAATTTAGATCTTAATTTTAAAAAAGGAATGTGGGCCTACTACATGATAGTGAATGCAGGTGGGTCTTGACCTTGCGGGGACACAATGAGTGCCAGTTGGTGAAGTGTCCAGATGTCCGGAATGAGGAGCGTGTGATCGCTGTATGTACCGTGTGTGCTGTGTTCTGATTGGCTGAGTGTTCCTAACGTCATGTGGAATCTAATTTTATGCTGTTATGGGAACGTGCGAACCCCTCAGGCCATATGTACTTTATTGGGGCCAATGTCCTGGGATCATTGTGGTCTTGCTGCATATCTGTGGGACTAATCTCGGTTTTTCCTGTTCACACATTCGTCCGGCTGGTTATGGCCACCCCACCTATGATCTGTCAATCAGTATCCTCAGACCTAGGATGCAGGCCCTGCCTGACCTCGCATTTCTTACTCAGGTGTGATGGAGAGGTTGTCTTGGGAGATTTCGACAAAAGTGATTCAGTCTTGTTTTTGAACATACACGTATACTTGCATATATTGACATCAATATTAGCATTCCCCCCTCTAGTTGAATTTTCAACTACATCATTTACTGCACACTTCATGACAGTCAAACTTTTAGGGTTTTTGTGTTTCAGTTTTAACTATTACTACTTCTCTAGTTACTTGCATTCTACCTAATTTGAGGACTGCATTTTTACAGCAGCACACCCCCAATTGTAGGAAACCACACAAAAACAGTACAAGAATGAGAACCGGCAGCAATGACGTACGCAGTCCTGCAAACCACCGGGGAAGCCAGGAAAACAAGCTTTCCTGCTTCGGGGCACCTCCCTCCTTGCGCATGTCTGTTTGTAATCGATGCAGTGTTTGGATGACAATATTTAGTGTCCCATTATTCATGCTCTTGCCTTGGATAAACGTGCGACATGATGCACCAATCTTGGCACACACCCCTACCTCCATTGCGATCATCAAGTCCAATACATATTGATGTTGCATGTTGCAACCCCTTGGGTTGTTGTGCACACTATGTATTTTTCTATGTAACTTTTCTCCTTCTGATGATTATATATGATCTTCTATTATCTCTTTGTGTCTTTGGGATCAGTTAGGGTACTTTACCTCTGTCTTTTCTTTAAGACTTGCACTGGAAAAATATCTTTTCCTCTTACTGTATGTCATTCTTGTAGCCATCCTCTATTTGTGGTAGCTGCCAGGTCAGTTTTCCTGTTCTTTCCTTTTATTTTTCTCTATTTATGGACAAAATCAAGACCTTTGGTTTTTCCGATGAAGACTTCGCCCGTATTATGGGTCAAGAATCTGGTAGTGACAGACCCTTTACTCTTTCTAAGGGCCTTGAAGAAGAATGGACCAAACTTCTTAATTTAAAAAAGAAGTCCAAGCGAACCGAGTCCCATGCCAACTTTATGTTGGAATTTCTAAAAGCGGGTACCATTCCTATTGGCCTGAGGGTGAGGAACATCCCAGGCCTTTTTGTTGAGATCAGACAGTTCCTGGAGAAATGGGCTTTGATTTCGAACCGATGCTCCAGGGACTGGATGATGCGCATCATTGAACCGCCAGGGAGGTAGTGTCCATTCTAAATAAAGAGATACAGGATCTCGAAGAAAAACTCAAAAACGACAACAGTGTAGAGGAAGGAAAAAGGAAACTTGAGGAAATCTCTTGTGAGTTAGACTCTTTTTCTGAATACCTAATCAAAAGGAAAACGAAGAAACTTAGGAAAGATATCCGCCTTTTCTCCCAGGAACGTTCATACCCGTATCTCACTGAAAACTTCTATACCTCTAACAGTGAGAACATATCGGGTGTAGGAACACCCCACTGGGGTAACAGGCGTGTGACGACCTTTTCTGATACTACGGACTCAGATAGTGAAGGTCCATCGCACTACAATTCTAATTACCAACAGCGACAGGACCAGTTTGAGAGACCCCCCGCTCGCAATCGTTTTTTAGGCAATCGAAGGGGCAACTTCTGCCCCAGATTTCGGAACCAGCAGCAGAGGGTTTTTTATCAGGAACCGGAACAACCTCAGAAATACATCCAAACCCGCAATCAGCAATACTGGAGAACATAAATCTATTCCAGTGTTTAACTTGTCTTCGGACAATATTGATTCTAATGCGGAGGCCCTTCTATCGAGGGGACTTTCTTTTGTACCTGCCACCAGCCTCAACAAGTTCGAACTCATGAAAGATCTACATCTTTTCTTCCATAGGATTAGGTTAAAAAAGTTCTTCCAGAACAGACCGATTAATGACACTCAAGATAATTTATCAGGCCTGAAACCACCATCTGACTTTATTCCCAGCCTTGACTCTTTGGGGGCTGAAGTAGAAATATTTGAGAAAGCCGTGATCACGAAAATGCAGAAAGTCATAAGGTACGTATCAAAACCCCCCTTCAACATCTCAAGGGAGGAAAATGCCGCCCTCCGGTCCTTGAAAAACAATAGGAACCTCACTATCAAACCTTGTGACAAGGGAGGTGGCATAGTCATCTTTGATATGTATGTGGAGAAGATGAACAACTTACTTTGAGTTACTAGACATTACAAAAAGATCACCATCAATCCTGAACCCAATTTGAAACGTAGGATTCTTAGGCTAGTGGAAGTTGGTGCTGAAAACGGATATATTTGTACTAAAGAGGTGGAATTTCTTACTCCATCCTGCACGCGTATACCCATCATATACGGGGTTCCAAAAATACACAAAGATGCTGGCAACCCACCTTTTAGGCCTATAGTCTCCACCATTGGGGCTGCCACGGAGCCGCTGTCAAAATACGTTGACCGTTTCCTCAAACCCTTGGTGTGTAACTTAACCTCATATGTGAAGGACACTGGTCACTTTATCTCCAGGATCGAAAATTTTCCATATAACAACGAAAGGGAATTATTGGTTACGATGAACCTGGAGTTCCTATATACCAATATTCCCCAAAAGGAGGCTATGAAAGTACTTGGAGAAATTCTTGAATCTGATCCTACGATAACCAACTCATCTTTTATCCTCCAATGCCTTGAAATCGTACTTGGAGAGAACTTTTTTGAGTTTAATGGTACCTATTATCAACAGATTCAGGGTGTAAGTATGGGCGCTGCCTGTGCCCCCAGTGTAGCTTGTCTATATATGGGACATTTTGAGGCACATAATAAATACAATGAAATGGCCCCGTTCTTTAAGAACATCCGCCTATGGTCGCGATTTATCGACCACATCTTTTTCATCTGGCAGGGCGACCAGGAGACTTTAGATGAATTCACTCTTTGGATCAATGCAGCTGACCCCAACCTGAAGTTCACTGTTCATTCAAGCAATGCTAAGTTGGAATTCCTTGATGTTTGGTTTGAGCATCAGGATTCCCACCTTCAGGTCTCTTTGTACACCAAACCCACGACAAGAAACACCTTATTGCAATTCAGCAGTTTCCACCCTCAATGCCAGTAGGAGGGCATACCTTTTAGTCAATTTCTTCGTCGCCGAATAAATTCCACTAGTATGGGTGACTTCGTTAATCAGGCCGAAATTTTAAAAGAAAAACTGATGATGAGGGGATACCCTGCCAGATTGATTAAAGACGCTCTCAAAAGACCGAGGTACTATAACCGCGATGCCATGTTCAGATCTAAGAACACTGAACAACTTGACAAACTTGTCTGTGTGACTAAGCACTCGAATTTCGACCATAAGGTGCGTCAGATTGTAAACTCACAATGGCATCTCCTTAACATCGATGGCGACAAACATAAATTACCGAGACCCCTTTTTGGATTTAAGAGGAATAAAAACCTCAGTAATTTTTTGGTTAGAGCAAAGAGTCCTGAGCTCAACACCTTCTGCCAGAAATCTATTATGGGAAGTGAGCCTATTAAAGGCAATCATCGATGTGGCTCCTGCCAAGCGTGCCTCAATGCCATCGTTAGTGACAATATTCGAGTGAACGAATGAACGGACTTTCTTTCTGAAATGACCAACTGTCATTCTTCGAATATAGTATACATCATTCTGTGTCCCTGTAACTTGGCCTATGTTGGCGAAACGGAGAAAGAATGCAGAAAGAGAATTGGGGAGCATAAGTCTAATATCAGACTACTTAAACACTCTGCTCCTCTGGTCAGTCACTGGATAGAGGCTGCCCACGTTGGGAGTGATCTCAGATGGTCTATTTTGGAGAAAGTCCTGCCTCTAGCGGGCAGAGACGTGACAGCCACCCGCAGGAAGAGAGAAGTATTCAGGATATTCACTCTTAATTCCAAAGAAAAAGGACTGAACGAAACCTTGCCATGGGAGAATGTCATTTTATAATACGGGCCTCGAGTAGTCCCTGTACTTTGCGTAGTCCGATATTTTCCACTTGGACTCTTGTAAAAGGACTGAACGAAACCTTGCCATGGGAGAATGCCATTTGATAACACGGGCCTGGAGTAGTCCCTGTACTTTGTGTAGTCCGATATTTTCCACTTGGACGCTTGTAACCTGCGGGAGCATGCCATTTTTTATCTATGGCCCAAGCCTGTTAACCCCGCACCTATGCCGGGAAGGGTCTCCTCTTAGGACCCGTGTTATTTTTGAAGCCTGTTTATCTTAGATACCTTTGTCACCTGGTACCTATCGTCCTGATATCATTTTTATTCTATGGCCTGCTGGATGCTCTTAGAATTGTGTCCTTTCCTGGGCATCTAAGTTCCACCCCTACCCTGCAGGCGGTCTTAAGGGCTAAAACATCTAGTATCGTAGGTACCGGCCCATCATGGAACCCAGCACCACGATCTCCCTTTTACCTTACGTCCTCTTTCTAGTTCGGATTTTGCGGGCGGGGAGGAGCATATCCCTGGCCCTTCCCTGTAAGCCGTGTGTGTGCGTGCTTTCCCCTATTTAAACCAGCCGTTAGTCCCACAGCCTTCTCAGCTGTTCCCATAAGCCGGGGGGAGCTTATCACAGCCAGCCGGCGGATGGTCCTTATCGTCGCGTATATATGCGTTCCAGGTAAGTCCATCCATGCACCCCGTGTGTATTGCGTTATACGCATAACCGGTCGTACCGGTTTTCCTCCCCCGGCCAGCCCACTGTATTCTGCTTTCCTCTATAGCCGTTTTTCGTATTTACGCCTATTTTACCTGGGTGAGAGCCACATGAGTTGCCATGGCTTTTGGGTGCAGCAGTACTCTGTTATGCCTGCTCGCCTACTCTGTCAATCTTCTATTCTGTCGCAAAACTTCTGACGGAGTATGTCTCTTACAGATGCAGTCTAGAGCCTGCCTCGTCCAAAGCCATTTCCTCTGCCTTCCTTTTTTCTTAAAACTATTGGCAGTGTGTCTTTTATAGACATGGACTATAGTCAGTTCCATACAGAATATGCCTCTGTTTTTGGGCGATAAAGTTCTACGTAGCTCGTTTCCTGTAGACATAGGGTAGAGTCCGTTACCTTTTGCTTTTTATCTTTTTACCATTTGGTGCGTTTAAGTGTGTTCATATATATGTAATTCTGTTCTTCTAGGCTCCTCTCAAAGTGATGTGGCCTCACTTGAAAGAAACTGCTGTGCCCGTCCTGGCTCCTTAAGCATAAAGCCTCCATGTTTGCTTATTGGAGCTCGCTGTATTCTATTTCAAGAATCTTGGCTCTGTCGATGCCACAGTCTACATGAAAATACAGCTGCCCCTTTATTCAATTGGGTAAGCTGGGGCTCACATTTTTTTGACACATCTATCCAGCGATTGACATGTTGCCTTGAATCCTCGGTCTCCCGACCGTGAAATTAAGTGTATATATTTCATTCTGTAGGTCCCAGTGTGGAGCCCATACTTCATTGTTTGTTTGCTCTCTATGATCCTGTATTACTCTCCTGGTCCTCTGTTCCAGGTATTTATCGCCTATTGGTGCGTTTCTAGTCCAGCAGCACCTTCATTTTGACTCACCTGGTTACTTGTATCACGATCTGGTTGAGTATGTTTGTCACTGGTTTAATGTTTTCTTTTTTCCATTGGCACATATATATGTCACATTGGTGGTTTGGTGATCTTTATGTATTAGCTACTGACTAGATTAGCGACCTACTTTCTCCTTATATCTTTCCAGTGTGCATGCTCCCTTGCTTAAAATTTTCTTTTTTAAATTTCTTATCCTTCCATTTTTTCCTAATCTGTGCCTTCCCTCTTATCATGAGCCTCAGCAGGGGATGTACTGCATGTTGACACCCTGCTCTATAACAATTTATCATTTTTTTATGTTTATACAATATCTGTTGTTCCTCTAGGCGCATCTTATCTTGTGTTTCGCACACGATCAGCTCGCCCTGACGAAGGTGTGACCCTCAGTCGGGTCTGACACTGAAACGCGCGTCACTGCTGGAGCTTTACGTGTCTCCCTTGTCTCCACCTTCCCTTTTGAGAAGAAACCGGATTATGCACTGCATTATTGATTGAGGAATTGATTTCCTGATGTCTATTGTTATGTATCACTAAAACCTCTTGGTTTTCTTTTTTTATTGATGGGGAGGCTGTTGCTATTATTCGAGTATGTGCACTGTTATTCAATGAATTTTGACTTGATGGAATGTATGAGTATGTCTGGATATGTGTTTGTCTGTTTGGTTTGAAAGATTGTGTGTGTGCGTCTCAGGATGCGTGTAGAGTTTTTTTATATTTATTTCCTCTATGTCTTTTTACCATGTTGATAAAATAACATGAATAAATGTGATATCCTCAATTTAATAGGTTTCCTGCATCATAATTGGGAAGGCCAGTGTCTTAGGATTGTTTCTACTTACCAGTGACTTTTAGCACTCTAGAAAAGAAGTTATAGGTAGAGTGGTCTTTTTCTGATTGTAATCAGTTTTAACTATTACTACTTCTCTAGTTACTTGCATTCTACCTAATTTGAGGACTGCACTTTTACAGCAGGACACCCCGAATTGTAGGAAACCACACAAAAACAGTACAAGAATGAGAACCGGCAGCAATGACGTACACAGTCCTGCAAACCACCGGGGAAGCAGGAAAACAAGCTTTCCTGCTTCGGGGCACCTCCCTCCTTACACATGTCTGTTTGTAATCGATGCAGTGTTTGGATGACAATAGTTAGTGTCCCATTATTCATGTTCTTGCCTTGGATAAACGTGCAACAGGATGCACCAATCTTGGCACACACCCCTCCCTCCACTGCGATCATCAAGTCCAATACATATTGATGTTGCATCACCTTGAGGCGATTGCTCTTAGTTCTTCCTTGATCTCATTAAGGCCGAGCTCAAGACTGTTCATCATTTTCAGCAGCTCCCATCTGGTTATTTGTAACCAGTGGGTATTTGCTTTTGTCTGCACGGTAAACAAGGGTACAGACTGTCCTGCATTTACTTGTGTGTCAGTAAACAGTCTGAATTCTTCTGGAATGTCCTTGTACTGAGCCCAACTAAAATAATCAGCAGTATTTTATTCTCAAGCATGATGCAATAGAGTTGTTTTCTTCTGTAGCGGATTTTGGTACAAATCTGACAGATCTTCTCCAGGGATGACCAGAGTTGGGGTGTATATGATGATGTGTGAGTAAAGGCCAGGCTATCCTGGGATGAGCTGAGTGTATGCAAATATGCCACACTGCCAGTACAGAACCATCAGCATGAAGGTGCCCCATTGCATGTCTGGTATGTGCAGTATTGCTCTGCAGTTCTCATTCATGCTGAGTAGTATCGTTCCTATACCACTGAAACACAAAGAATACAGTGAAGTTTCTGTACAAAAATGGGGTTGACCCTTCCCCTCTAGCCACATGTACCTATTTATCTCAGTGTCCCATATTTAGGCTATCTGGTTTTAGGTTTAAACCTATAATAACTGGTAAAACCCCACCAGAAAGGAAAATAGCCATCACCAGTGTAAACATATAAACACTGAAAAAACACCTTCACAACTACAAACTAAGTGCCATTCACAGAAAGGAAGAGATGAGTGAAAGAGTCATTTTTATTTCTTCCTGAAGGGGCCAATAAAATGTAACTTTGTTATACAAGGCAGCAGCAAGAAAGACTGGGCTAACATTATTCTGCTTCAGTTTTGTTGTTTAGGGATGGCACTAAAATATTGATTCTTCTTCCTTCTGCTTTTTTCAGTTGTGTGGTCTTTGGTCTAAAGATGCATTGTTTAGAAGCATGTTTTAGATCTTATTTAGTTATTTTATAAACTGTAGAGAATCAGGAAATATAAAAATCATATTTGATATTTTGGCTACATTTGATTTCACTGACAGGTAAAATGGCTGGTTTCATAAGAATCTTTCCCAATATGTACCATGACATTTACCCACAGCGAATGGGTAAAATCCTTTGATACATCAGCCCCCTTTTCTAGCGAGTCATTATTGATTGTAGGTGAATTGCCATACACCCCAGGCTTTAAACATTCAATGCAAAGTGTAGGTATATGTGAAAAGAGTGTTGTCACCAAGCATTTGAGATAGTGGTGAAAACATGACACCAGACGTTTGGTAAACATGGAACGCAGTGTCACTTGGAATGCTGCTGCAAAATGTTCCTACCAAGTTCAATATAGATTGGAGTGATATTGTTTGTATTTGCAGTAATTCAGCTACGTATGTGAAAAAATTGTATGATGACCTGTCAAAATCGATACCTAAGCTGAAGTGCTTCCCTGTAAGAGATCCTTGTCACTTGCTAGATGGTATGCTGAAAGCATCTTTGCAATCTTCAGAGTTCATGAAGAATACTATTGACTTAGTCCATTCTGGTGCACTGTTTCGGTATGCCCAGGAACAAAAATGCAAATATTTCTCATTTTGTGCTTTGTGTGGCATCAAAGAAAGAGTCACCCTAACTGTGTAATTTAGCCGGTGGTTCCCAGTCCTAGAGGCTGTGAATGTTATATTATCGATGTGGCGACCGTTTACAGAACTCTTGCTTAGTGATGATGCCAAAGGCAAGAAATGTGATGATCTTTGGTCACATATTGACAGTGATGTGAAAAAAGTACAGTCTGCATGCTTAGGTTTTTACAGGAAAACATGACTGCTGTATTGGACATAATCAAAATACTAGAGTCTGAAAACACCCTTGTCTACCAAGTGTTCAGCATAATTGGTGTAGATGTGAAACATCTCCTTGAGAGTAGGCTGTGCAACACTTTTAGTGACTTTGGCACTGCAACATGCTCCATGTTAGAATTCTTGCCACTTGGTAAGCAAAGAAATTTGGGGGAGCAATTCAGGAAATTTTATTTTACAGTCTATGGGAAATGGCTTGCAATGATGCATAGAAATGTCCCTTCACCAACCATGGCATTTGAAGTTAATGAAGCCTCACTGAGGTACTCTGCACAAGTTCTAGATCCCTTTTGAATTTTCTCCAGACTTTGAAAAGTACTGCTTCATTTTTGACCGCTTCAATAACTGAGGGCATATGTGCCCAATTCTATGCATATGTTGCAGAACATGTCCTAGAGAATCACAATATTCATGTGCACCAATATTGGCATGGAAAGCTATGTCATTGGCCAGAGTTAGAAAATTGTGTACTGGCTGTTTTGGCGTTGCCCGTCTCAAGTGCCAATGTTGAGAGGGCCTTTTCACAGATAAACATTTACATAGAAAGGAAAGAGCGAGCGCGCATGACCAAAGACTCACTAAAGAAGAATTGTATGGTGTACTACAATAAGTTTAATTTGTAAAAATGTATTTGGACCTCATATACCCAGTACACATGCTATCTATACACATGTACTATCAGTGCAGAAAGCAAGCAATAATTAAAAGCAAAACATTTGATAAAAACTGGAAAAACACTGTTTCTGTTGTTTTTAATGGTGTGAAAATATGTAACCACTTATAGCCACTTTTTTTTAAAGGTATTGAAAACACTGAAAAAACCCCACCAGAATTTCCCAAAAATAGAAACTGAAAACAGGAAAGCCTACCCATATTTCATGACAGGGGTTATCTATGCTGGTATTTATACCTCGCCTCTGTGACTCATTTCCCTTCATATCATTGAGGTGGATGACCCTACACTGGAACTCTATGTCGGGCGTCCATTTGTTATTGAATAAGACTGCACCAGACATGCTAAAGGCCACCCTGGGACCACAGACGGAAACAGGAGCAGACATGTTTGTGCACTGGTGCAGTGGCTTTGCTACCTTCAAAAATCTCTTTTCTAGAAAGTCTTGGGGCCACACAGTATCCTCCCCTATGCTGCCCCTCCTGCCATCCTATCTAGCTCTGTTTGAATCCCAACAGGCTCGGTAAAAAATTACAATGTTGTGGGATTGGTCTCGTGTTGAGTTACGTTTACTACCAGGGTTCTACTCTGTTGGGTTGTATCTTGGCCCTAATCCTACATAGGTACAGGTGGAGGAGCCATTTTGCTCTTTTGAGGGCTGCCTGTTGAGATAAATAAAGCCTGTCTGTGTCTACTGTGTGTGGTATCAGTAAGCATACATAACATGACCTGGTTGATATCTGGGCGCCCACAGTGGTCATGTGCTGATACCATGTGTTGTGCAAGAGCGTGCTGTGTAGTGCATGTGGAGTATGTGTGTTGGGTTCAGTATAATTGTAAGTGGTGTGGGAGAAGTCCCTACTCAAGCACTGTAGAAATGTCACAATAGACTCAATTTGACTAGGCAGATTTCTGGCTATGGATGGATGCAGCCACACCCATACTAAATAGAGGGTATACAATGGTAGAATAATACATAACTTTTGAAACATTGCAGGTCTTGGGATGATTTCCATAGAAGACATCTGTAGTCTTCCGGCAATCGGGGGGTTTCTTTGCTTTGGTGAAAGTGCAAAAGAGTTTGTTTGCAAATGTCCATAAAAAAACACACATTTGGGCATTGCTGGGGTTCTGAAAGTAGTTGCTGAAGAAGTGGTGGGCTGCTGTAAAAATGGTGTACTTGTGGCTCGACTGCAAACCTATTGGATAAGAGCTGTCATTTGTGGGTTTGTTTAGAAAAATGTACATCCTTATGTATCATCATAAATCAACCTTTAGGGATCTTGTGCCATTCCTTTTTGGCGTTTGCTCTTTTCCATTCATGCAATTTTAGTGGGGTATCAGAAGAGGGCCCCAATTGGGATAGCTATTTTGAAAAACACAGTGGTGAATGGTTTTTCGTGTGTCACCTGGGTCTTTACTCATGGGTCATTGTCTCTCCCCCCTCACCACAGCAGGAAAGAACGTTATAGTATGCGGGTAATCTCGTCAACTTAGCTGCTGTTTTATGAGCGTTGTCAGTCTTCTAGTCTCCTACCTTCCCTAATGTGTGTGGAGGTAATTTATCGATGCAGGCGGTGTCTTTTGACCTATTCATGTGCAGGGTGATGTATAAGAGGGGGTGTGTCACAATTGGGTGTTTGTTAGTGATCGCACCGTGCTCTGAGGTCACGTGTTTGCCCTCTAGCTCCGGCACTTGGCCTGCAGTGAGAGTCTCCCTAGTGGCGCCAGGTGTCCTTGCCTCGCCTGTTTTCTAGAGACTTCTCTTGGGCTAGTTTTAGGCTTCTTTTTGCGGGTCTTTTTGGCGCGCCCCTAGATCCTTGTAACCGAGGGGTGCAGGGAGCTGCTTCATGGCCCCCGTGATTCTTTTGGGACAATTTCTGAGCACGAGCCTATGGGTTGTTCCGGGATGGTGTGTGTTAGGCATTGTGAGGTGGCTCATCACTAGGCTGGGTGGTGAGCCATTATTTCTTGATCTCTTGCACAGTGCTGTGATGAACTTTTGTAGGCTCCCTCTCTCCTGGAACCCCTTCTCCCTTGAATCCAGAATATTTGGGCCTGCTGCCTGTGGCCAGGGGCTTCTGACCGGCAATAAGCTGTCCGGAAGAACATGGCCCGGTGAGTAGGTTTTGGACGCTTGGCAAAGTTTGAGAAGAGGAGGCAACATTTTACTGAGGTGATGGTCAGGTGCAAGGTGAGAACTTCGTTGAAAGTCACCTGATGCGGGTAATGGACTGAAAGGGCTTGTGATTTCGGTGAAGCCCCCCCCCCATAACTCGGCGCCATGCAGTGCATTGTAATCTGTCAAAACATGCGTGTGGACTTAAGAGTTTTATGGGGACACCATCATCCCATGTGTATGGGAAATCTGGCTCCTGATACTGGAACATCGCCTCATTTTGGAACCAAAAAGGGGCCTCCATTGGCCTGTAGCCCATTCTGAGGCAGTAAAAACATTCTCTAGAGCAGTGGTCTTCAAACTTTTTATTGCCGCGCCCCCCTAGTGGGGGAAAAAATCACCAGGGCCCCCCCTCAATATTTCACAATTATTCTATAAAACTGGCAATGTTGAAATATTTATAGACTTATTTAAACATTGCAGTTAAGTTCTGTTACCGTTTTACAAAGACAATCAAACACATGGTTGCCAAACATACCTTCTCCCAGCCAGAATATAAATGACAACAGTTGTTAGTGATGGCCCATTACAGAGTGGCTTTCTGACACTCATTTTTTTCTGCTGAAAACAAAGGAATGTTATCAGCATAATACTTTGTTTGGCCAGAGCCTAGCGCCCCCCCTCCGGGATCATTTGAGGTCCTCCAGTTTGAAGACCCCTGCTCTAGATTCTGGCTGCTGAGAGACTCCCTGACCTCCACTGCCACAGGTGAGCTGGAGACCTTTGGGGTTCTGCGGTTGAGTCCTCTTCAAGACTGGTGCCATTTGCATGCTTACGGACAACGCTGTCTTCTGGAGGGTGGCTTTACTCAGTTTGTGTTGGGCCAGTTTAGCAGAGTTTCTCCAGGCTTGCTATTGGTTTTGGCCCTTCCAAGTGGGCTGCTGTGCTGGTGGTAGGCGTGGCAGCCTGCCCACTTCAAGCCCCAGGGCCCTCCCCATGTGGTCAGTGAGAACATCTCCTTGGGGTGGTTTTCCATTTGCTTGATGTTCTGAATTCCCTTCAACGGTCATTCACTTGGGTACCGTGTTTGCCAGCAGGTAGGAGGCTTTAGGAGCAGGGATCGTGCCGCACAGTCTGTGCCACACCCTCGCCTTTGGAGGTGCTGAGGTGGCAGAAGAGGCCAAGATTGGTAATCCTGGGGGTACACGTGGTCTGACTGCCACCGTCATTGGCCCTATGCACCTTGGCTCGGCTCCCCACCTAGTCTCAGGGGACTCAGTAGGCATGTGCCCACCTCCGTCCTGGATCTCCTGCTCCTTGCTTACCCTACTGACTATCAGCGTTCTTGTCCTTTTAGTGGTCTCAACTAAGAGGTGGTGTGTGCGATATGCCCATTGCTGAGCTAATTCGCATAGCTTAAAGAAATTCCCTGTATATTCCAGGACTCTCCCAGAGAAAAGGGTTTGATTGGCTGGGGCCACCCTGGTCGGTGTGGGTGGTTTCACTGATCTGTGCCTCGGCGAGGGAGCTCCAGGAGAGGAGCAGGCTATAGTCCCCTTATTGGCAAGCTGGATGGACATTTTTTGATTGGTCATTAGGTCTCGTCCTAATATATTGGTCGGGGATGAGGGAAAACACAACAACTATTCCCTCACCCTATTCTCCTCTATCTACAGCTAGAGGGGTTCTGTGAAGGGTATTCCGGCCACCGTACCTGAGACTCCTTGTACAATTGCAGTGTGCTCTGATAAGGGGACTGCCCCTTGCCGTAGGCATGATGTTGTTTCCCCTGTGTCTATCAGGAAATTGTAGGGTGTTTTGTTCACTAGCATAGTGAACATAGGGTCTACTTCTGACTGGCTTGGGGTGTACACTAGGATGTGTGTGTTCTCTGGCATGTTGGAGGTCTCTGGAATTGGTTTTTTATCTTCCCTCTTGGTCTGTTGTGCCGACCCTGTAGCCTCACCCACGCTGTCAGATCCCGGGAGACTGGGGTCCTTACCCTCACTCTCGCTAGTCATGTTGCTATCCAGAACTGCTATGAACCTCCAGTCACCTGAGAGCGTTCTACTGGATGGGTTGGAGTGCAGGCAGTTGATTACGATGGATGGGGGTTGAACTTTGGGGAACTCTAGCACTGAGCTGGGGTGAGGCTGGAATCGCCTTGGTTTGCCAGTCTGGTAGCCTCCCAGTCCTAGATCTATCGGCTCACTACCCGGTGAGGGGTCCTTCGGCTCCAACAACTGGCAGATTGGTGTATCCTATTGCAGGAGCGGCTTGAATGGCAGGCATCAGAGAGAGCACCTCTGTTCCTGTATACAGTGGGGGAGGTGCAGATGCCTTGCTTGCATTTTCTGGGACAGAATGGTTGGTCTGGGCCACCTCGAAGATGGCTCACAGTTCCAGCAGTGCCTCTCTTCTAGCCCTACATATTTGATTTGAATGTGGGTCCTTGTGCGTTCTATTATGTTGGTGTCGAAGGTTCCCCTCTCTGGCCAGGGAAAAGCATGTGCCTTAGTGTGTATGTGCCATTCACCGCAAAACTTACCTAGTTTGCATGTGATTTAGAGGTGACTCCATGATTTAGTTGAGAACTTTTCAAGGGACCTGTATATTCTAACTTCTCGGGTCAAATAATCCCAAGTTCTACTCTGATCATGGGGAAATCTGTACACAGGATTGTGTCAGCAATAACTACTTTACTACGAAATCAGCCTTAGACAAGGATGCATCGAAAGCAGACTTTTCACAATACAGAAAACAACAATGCATATGAAGGGTCACAACCTAAAGTAAAGTGCAATTACTAAATTTAAAACATCATTAATTTTTAGCATTGGAATAGCAAATATTAAACATTTTGTGGGAACTTCTTCATACTTACATTAACCCCTTCCATGCTCATGACGAGCTGGACTCGTCATGGCACACAGTGCTCGTGTGCTCATGACGAGTCCAGCTCGTCATGGAACCCAGTCAGGAAATCCCTCTGGTGCGGGCACCAGAGGGATTCCCTTTCATCCCTAAAGCCTCGGGAGCTGGGGAAGAGCTTCCCCAGCTCCCGAGGCCCCCCTGGTTTCCCTGAAATGACGATCGGCGCGCACGTCGCGCTGATCTCATTTCAGTGAAACTGAAACTGAAATGAGCCAAGAGGCTCATTACAGTTTCAGTTTCTACGTGCTCAGGGGGCTATCTCAGCCCCCTGAGCACGTAGAAACTCAGGAGAGGTATCGTTGGAAAGGGAGAATCTCCCCTTTCCAATGGTACCCCTCACTAGTGGATCCCTGCTTGGGGATCGCCCCAGGAGGGCGATCCCCAAGCAGGGATCCACTCACTAGGCACCAGGGAGGGGGAGCGGCCCCTTGGGCAAGGGCCTTTGCTCCCCCATAAAATTTTTGGCATAATTAGTCTTTCTGCCCCCCTGGGGGTAGATGGGGGCAGTAGCCCCCAATCTGCCCCCGGGGGTAGAAAGCCCACTAGACACCAGGGATTTCTATTTAAATTATATTTAGGGGTGGGGGCTGCCCAAAACGGGCATGCCGATGCCCCCATCCCCCCGGCCACAAAATTAGTCTTTCTGCCCCCTGGGGGCAGATGGGGCAGTAGCCCCCAATCTGCCCCCCGGGGGCAGAAAGCCCACTAGATACCAGGGATTTTTTGAAAATTATAGTTAGGGGTGGGGGCTGCCCAATATGGGCATGCCAATGCCCCCACCCCACCCCGCCGCAAAGGTACAGTCTTTCTGCCCCTCCTGGGGGGCAGATGGGGGCAGTAGCCCCCAATCTGCCCCCCGGGGGCAGAAAGCCCACTAGATACCAGGGATTTGTTTTAAATTATAATTTGGGGTGGGGGCTGCCCAATATGGGCATGCCAATGCCCCCACCCCACCCCGCCGCAAAGGTACAGTCTTTCTGCCCCTCCTGGGGGGCAGATGGGGGCAGTAGCCCCAATCTGCCCCCCGGGGAGGCAGAAAGCCCACTAGACACCAGGTTTTTTTCCCCTCGATACATTTAGGGGTGGGGTTGCCCAAGATGGGCATGCCAATGCCCCCACCCCTCCCCACGAAATTCCAGTCTTTCTGCCCCCCGGGGGGCAGATGGTGGCAGCGGCCACCAATCTGCACCCACCCGGGGGTTCAGAAATACCCTAGATGCCAGGGATTATTTTTTTATAGGCCCGGGGTGGGGGCTGCCCAGAATGGGCATGCAAATGCCCCCACCCTACCCCCCAAAGAAAAAAAAAAACTTTCTGCCCCCCAGGAGGCAGATGGGGGCAATAGCCCCTGATCTGCCCCCCCGGGGAGGGGGCAGAAAGCCCACTAAGCGCCAGGGATTTTTTTTTTATATAGGTAGGGGTGGGGGCTGCCCAGAATTTGCATGTCAATGCCCCCAACCCAAAAAAAATGCTACAGTCTTTCTGCCCCCCTGGGAGGCAGATGGGGCAATAGCACCTTATCTGCCCCCGGGGGGCAGAAAGCCCACTAGCCACCAGGGATTTTTTTTTTTACAAAGTTCGGGGTGGGGGCTGCCAAGAATGGACATGCCAATGCCCCCACCCAACCCCAAAAAAGATGTCACTGTCTTTCTGCCCCTCCCAGGAGGCAGATGGGGGCAGTAGCCCCTGATCTGCCCCCGGGGGGCAGAAAGCCCACTATGTGCCAGCGATTATGCTGGCTTTTTTATACGGAGGGTGGGGGCTGACCAGCATAGGCATCCCAATGCCCCCGACCCCCCAAAAGAATAGCCACAGTCTTTCTGCCCCCTCGGGGGCATATCGGGGCAATAGCCCCTGATTTCCCCCTCCCCAGGGCGGCAGAAAGCCCACTAGGCACTGACTTTTTTTCGGAATGTGCCTACCTGTTGAATTTGGTTCCTAGCTCTGCCGGCACCCAGGGAAACCTAGCAAACCTATACATTTTTTAAAACTAGACACCCAGGGAATCCAGGATGGGCTGACTTGACTGGCTCTCACCAGGTTCTGTTACCCAGAATCCCTTGCAAACCTAAAAATTTGTCCCAAAAAAACACATTTTCCTCACATTTTTGTGGTGGAAAGTTCTGGAATCTGCGTGGATCCACAAAATTCCACCCACCCCGCGTTCCCCAAAGTCTTTCGAGAAAAATGGTACCTCACTTGTGTGGGTAGGACTAGTGGCCGCGACAGGAAACGGCCCAAAACGCAACATGGACACACCACATTTTCACAGTGAAAACGGACCCTTTTTTTGCAAAGTGCCTAGCTGTAGATTTTGAACCCTAACTCTGCCGGCACCTAGGGAAACCTAGAAAACCTATACATTTTTGAAGACTAGATACCCAGGGGAATCCAGGATTGGGTCACTTGACTGGCTCTCACCAGGTTCTGTTACCCAGAATCCCTTGCAAACCGAAACATTTGTCAAAAAAACAAATTTTCCTCACATTTCTGTGGTGGAAAGTTCTGGAATCTGCGTGGATCCACAAATTTCCACCCATCCCGCGTTCCCCAAAGTCTTCCGAGAAAAATGGCACCTCACATGTGTGGGTAGGCCTAGTGCCCGCGACAGGAAACGGCCCAAACGCAACGTGGACACACCACATTTTCACAGTGAAAACGGACCCTTTTTTTGCAAAGTGCCTAGCTGTAGATTTTGAACCCTAACACTGCCAGCACCTAGGGAAACCTAGCAAACCTATACATTTTTGAAAACTAGACACCCAGGGGAATCCAGGATGGGGTGACTTGACTGGCTCTCACCAGGATCTGTTACCCAGAATCCCTTGCAAACCTAAAAATATGTCCAAAAAACACATTTTCCTCACATTTCTGTGGTGGAAAGTTCTGGAATCTGCGTGGATCCACAAATTTCCTACCACCCTGCGTTCCCCCAGGGCTCCCGATAAAAATGGTACCTCACTTGTGTGGGTAGGCATAGTGGCTGAAACAGGAAATGGCCCAAATCGTATTGTGGAGACTTCAAAACTACCTATAACAAAACTACCTGGTTTTGGGGGGCACCTGGTTTTGGCCCCGGGCTCGCCGCCATCTAGGGAAACCTACCAATCCCACACATTTCTGAAAACTAGACACCCTGGGGAGTCCAATGAGGTATGGCTTGCGTGGATCCCCCAACGTTTCCCTACCCAGAATCCCTGCAACCCTCAAATTTAGCTGAAAAAAACATATTTTCCACATATTTTTGCGTGGAATCACCGTGCTGGCACAAATGTCCTACCACCCAGCGTTGCCCTTGTTCCCCGAGTAAAATGATACCTCACTTGTGTGGGTGTCCAAAGCAGAACTGGCTAAAAACGTATTTTAAAAAAAATATAGCGCTTAGAATTCTCGGTGCTATACCCTAAATCCCTATGTTTTGGGCTCTTCCCAGTCACAGGCCTTTGGCCCACCCACACAAGTGAGGTATCATTTTACTCGGGAGAACAAGGGGAACGCTGGGTGGTAGGACATTTGTGCCGGCACGGTGATCCCACGCAAAAATGTATGGAAAAAGTGATTTTTTCAGCTAAATTTGAGGTTTGCAGGGGATTCTGGGTAGGAAAACGTTGTGGGACCCACGCAAGCCATACCTCGCTGGACTCCCCGGGTGTCTAGCTTTCAGAAATGTTTGAGTTTGGTAGTTTCCCAAGATGGCCACCGAGCCCAGGGCCAAAAACTCCTGGGACCCCCTTGCAAAACCAGGTTGTTTTGTGATAAGTAATTTTGATGTCGCCTCAATAGGTTTTGGGCCCTTTTCTGTCGCGGGTACTTGACCCACCCACGCAAGTGAGGTATCATTTTTATCGGGAGACCTGGGGGAACGCTGGGTGGGAGGAAATTTGTGGATCCACGTAGATTCCAGAACTTTCCCACATAGAAATTTGAGAGAAAAGTGATTTTTTTCAGCTAAATTTGAGGTTTGCAGGGCATTCTGGGTAGGAAAACGTTGGGGGATCCACGCAAGCCATACCTCGTTGGACTCCCCGGGTGTCTAGTTTTCAGAAATGTGTGGGTTTGGTAGGTTTCCCAAGATGGCCGCCGAGCCCGGGGCCAAAAACCCAGGTGACTCCCTTGCAAAACCAGCTTGTTTTGTGATAGATCATTTTGATGTCTCCTCAATACGTTTTGGGCCCTTGCCTGTTGCGGGTACTTGAACCACCCACACCAGTGAGGTTTTTGGCCCTGGGCTCGGCGGCCATCTTAGGAAACCTACCAAACCCACACATTTCTGAAAACTAGACACTCTGGGAGTCCAGCGAGGTATGGCTTGCGTGGGTCCCCCAATGTTTTCCTACCCAGAATCCCCTGCAAACCTGATATTTTGCTGAAAAAATCACTTTTTCGCACATTTTTGTGTGGTAAGTTGTGGAATCATGGGGCTGACACAAATTTCCTACCACCCAGCAATCCCCAGGTCTCCCGATAAAAATGGTGCCTCACTCGGTGGGAGGCCCAAGTACCCGCGACAGGCAAGGGCCCACAACGTATTGAGGCGACCTCAAAATGGCCTATCACAAAACGACCTGGTTTTGCAAGGGGGTCCCATGACATTTTGGCCCGGGCTCGGCGGCCACCTATGGAAACCTACCAAACCTACACATTTCTGAAAAGTAGACACTCGGGGCATTCCAGGGAGGTATGACTTGTGTGGATCCACCAACGTTTTCTTACCCAGAATCCCTGCAAACCTGATATTTTGCTGAAAAAATCACTTTTTTCGCACATTTTTGTGTGGTAAAGTTGTGGAATCATGGGATTGACACAAATTTCCTACCACCCAGCGTTCCCCCAGGTCTCCCAATAAAAATGGTGCCTCACTCGGGTGGGAGGCCCACGTACCCGCGACAGGCAAGGGCCCACAACGTATTGAGGCGACCTCAAAATGGCCTATCACAAAACTACCTGTTTTTGCAAGGGGGTCCCATGACGTTTTGGCCCGGGCTCGGCGTCCACCTAGGGAAACCTACCAAACCTACACATTTCTGAAAAGTAGACACCCGGGGATTCCAGGGAGGTATGGCTTGCGTGGATCCACCAAAGTTTTCTTACCCAGAATCCCCTGCAAACCTGATGTTTTGCTGAAAAAATCACTTTTTTCGCACATTTTTGTGTGGTAAAGTTGTGGAATCATGGGATTGACACAAATTTCCTACCACCCAGCGTTCCCCAGGTCTCCCAATAAAAATGGTGCCTCACTCGGGTGGGAGGCCCAAGTACCCGCGACAGGCAAGGGCCCACAACGTATTGAGGCGACCTCAAAATGGCCTATCACAAAACTACCTGTTTTTGCAAGGGGGGTCCCATGACGTTTTTTGCCCGGGGCTCGGCGTCCACCTAGGGAAACCTACCAAACCTACACATTTCTGAAAAGTAGACACCCGGGGATTCCAGGGAGGTATGGCTTGCGTGGATCCCCCAACGGTTTACTTCCAGAATCCCCTGCAAACCTGAAATTTGGCTGAAAAAATCACTTTTTTCACACATTTTTGTGTGGTAAGCTGTGGCATCACGGGGCTGACACAAATTCCCTACCACCCAGCGTTCCCCAGGTCTCCCGATAAAAATGGTGCCTCACTCGGTGGGAGGCCCAAGTACCGCGACAGGCAAGGGCCCAAAACATTTTGTGATAGGCAATTTTGATGTCGCCTCAATACGTTGTGGGCCCTTGCCTGTCGCGTGTACTTGGGCCTCCCACACAAGTGAGGCACCATTTTTATCGGGAGACCTGGGGAACGCTGGGTGGTAGGAAATTTGTGTGAGGCCAGTGATGCCACACTTTCCCACACAAAAATGTGTGAAAAAGTGATTTTTTTCAGCTAAAATTGAGGTTTGCAGGGATTCTGGGTAAGGAAACGTTGGGGGATCCACGCAAGCCATACCTCCCTGGAAGCCCCGGGTGTCTACTTTTCAGAAATGTGTGGGTTTGGTAGGTTTCCCTAGATGGCTACCGAGCACGGGGCCAAAACCCAGGTGACACCCCGTGCAAAACCAGGTCGTTTTGTGAAAGGCCATTTTGAGGTCGCCTCACTACGTTGTGGGCCCTTGCCTGTCGCGGTACTTGGGCCTCCCACACGAGTGAGGCACCATTTTTATCGGGAGACCTGGGGAACGCTGGGTGGTAGGAAATTTGTGTCAGCCCCATGATTCCACAACTTTACCACACAACAATGTGCGAAAAAGTGATTTTTTGAGCAAAATATCAGGTTTGCAGGGGATTCTGGGTAAGAAAACTTTGGTGGATCCACGCAAGCCATACCTCCCTGGAATCCCCCGGGTGTCTACTTTTCAGAAATGTGTAGGTTTGGTAGGTTTCCCTAGGTGGCCGCCGAGCCCCGGGCCAAAACGTCATGGGACCCCCTTGCAAAACCAGGTAGTTTTGTGATAGGCCATTTTGAGGTCGCCTCAATACGTTGTGGGCCCTTGCCTGTCGCGGTACTTGGGCCTCCCACCCGAGTGAGGCACCATTTTTATCGGGAGACCTGGGGGAACGCTGGGTGGTAGGAAATTTGTGTGAGGCCAGTGATGCCACACTTTCCCACACAAAAATGTGTGAAAAAAGTGATTTTTTCAGCTAAAATTGAGGTTTGCAGGGGATTCTGGGTAAGGAAACGTTGGGGGATCCACGCAAGCCATACCTCCCTGGAAGCCCCGGGTGTCTACTTTTCAGAAATGTGTGGGTTTGGTAGGTTTCCTAGATGGCTACCGAGCACGGGGCCAAAAACCCAGGTGACCCCCTTGCAAAACCAGGTCGTTTTGTGAAAGGCCATTTTGAGGTCGCCTCACTACGTTGTGGGCCCTTGCCTGTCGCGGGTACTTGGGCCTCCCACACGAGTGAGGCACCATTTTATCGGGAGACCTGGGGGAACGCTGGGTGGTAGGAAATTTGTGTCAGCCCCATGATTCCACAACTTTACCACACAACAATGTGCGAAAAAAGTGATTTTTTGAGCAAAATATCAGGTTTGCAGGGGATTCTGGGTAAGAAAACTTTGGTGGATCCACGCAAGCCATACCTCCCTGGAATCCCCGGGTGTCTACTTTTCAGAAATGTGTAGGTTTGGTAGGTTTCCCTAGGTGGCCGCCGAGCCCCGGGCCAAAACGTCATGGGACCCCCCTTGCAAAACCAGGTAGTTTTGTGATAGGCCATTTTGAGGTCGCCTCAATACGTTGTGGGCCCTTGCCTGTCGCGGGTACTTGGGCCTCCCACCCGAGTGAGGCACCATTTTTATCGGGAGACCTGGGGGAACGCTGGGTGGTAGGAAATTTGTGTGAGGCCAGTGATGCCACACTTTCCCACACACAAATGTGTGAAAAAAGTGATTTTTTCAGCTAAAATTGAGGTTTGCAGGGGATTCTGGGTAAGGAAACGTTGGGGGATCCACGCAAGCCATACCTCCCTGGAAGCCCCCGGGTGTCTACTTTTCAGAAATGTGTGTGTTTGGTAGGTTTCCCTAGGTGCCGGCAGAGCTAGGGTTCACAAACTACAGCTAGGCACTTTGCCAAAAAAGGGTCATTTTTCACTGCGAAATTGAGGTGAGACCACGTTGCGTTTTGCGCCGTTTCCTGTCGCGGGCACTAGGCCGACCCACACAAGTGAGGTACCATTTTTCTCAGAAGACTTTGGGGAACGCGGGGTGGGTGGAAATTTGTGAATCCACGCAGATTCCAGAACTTTCCACCACAGAAATGTGGGGAAAATGTGGTTTTTTTGACAATTTTTTAGGTTTGCAAGGGATTCTGGGTAACAGAACCTGGTGGGAGGCAGTCCAGTCACCCCATCCTGGATTCCCCTAGGTGTCTAGTTTTCAAAAATGTATAGGTTTGCTAGGGTTCCCTAGGTGCCGGTAGAGCTAGGGTTCAAAAACTACAGCTAGGCACTTTGCCAAAAAAGGGTCATTTTTCACTGCGAAATTGAGGTGTGACCACATTGCGTTTTGCGCCGTTTCCTGTCGCAGGCACTAGGCCGACCCACACAAGTGAGGTACCATTTTTCTCGGAAGACTTTGGGGAACGCGGGGTGGGTGGAAATTTGTGGATCCACGCAGATTCCAGAACTTTCCACCACAGAAATGTGGGGAAAATGTGGTTTTTTTGACAATTTTTTATGTTTGCAAGGGATTCTGGGTAACAGAACCTGGTGGGAGGCAGTCCAGTCACCCCATCCTGGATTCCCCTGGGTGTCTAGTTTTCAAAAATGTATAGGTTTGCTAGGTTTCCCTAGGTGCCGGCAGAGCTAGGGTTCAAAAACTACAGCTAGGCACTTTGCCAAAAAAGGGTCATTTTTCACTGCGAAATTGAGGTGTGACCACGTTGCGTTTTGCGCCGTTTCCTGTCGCAGGCACTAGGCCGACCCACACAAGTGAGGTGCCATTTTTCTCGTAAGACTTTGGGGAACGCGGGGTGGGTGGAAATTTGTGGACCCACGCAGATTCCAGAACTTTCCACCACAGAAATGTGGGGAAAATGTGGTTTTTTTGACAATTTTTTATGTTTGCAAGGGATTCTGGGTAACAGACCCTGGTGGGAGGCAGTCAAGTCACCCCATCCTGGATTCCCCTCGGTGTCTAGTTTTCAAAAATGTATAGGTTTGCTAGGTTTCCCTAGGTGCCGGCAGAGCTAGGGTTCAAAAACTACAGCTAGGCACTTTGCCCAAAAGTGTCATTTTTCACTGCAAAATTGAGGTGTGACCACGTTGCGTTTTGCGCCGTTTCCTGTCGCAGGCACTAGGCCGACCCACACAAGTGAGGTACCATTTTTCTCGGAAGACTTTGGGGAACGCGGGGTGGGTGGAAATTTGTGGATCCACGCAGATTCCAGAACTTTCCACCACAGAAATGTGGGGAAAATGTGGTTTTTTTGACAATTTTTTATGTTTGCAAGGGATTCTGGGTAACAGAACCTGGTGGGAGGCAGTCAAGTCACCCCATCCTGGATTCCCCTGGGTGTCTAGTTTTCAAAAATGTATAGGTTTGCTAGATTTCCCTAGGTGCCGGCACAGCTAAGGTTCAAAAACTACAGCTAGGCACTTTGCCAAAAAAGGGTCATTTTTCACTGCGAAATTGAGGTGTGACCACGTTGCGTTTTGCGCCGTTTCCTGTCGCAGGCACTAGGCCGACCCACACAAGTGAGGTACCATTTTTCTTGTAAGACTTTGGGGAACGCGGGGTGGGTGGAAATTTGTGGCTCCACGCAGATTCCAAAACTTTCCACCACAGAAATGTGGGGAAAATGTGGTTTTTTTGACAATTCTTTAGGTTTGCAAGGGATTCTGGGTAACAGAACCTGGTGGGAGGAAGTCAAGTCACCCCATCCTGGATTCCCTGGGTGTCTAGTTTTCAAAAATGTATAGGTTTTCTAGGTTTCCCTAGGTGCCGGCAGAGCTAGGGTTCAAAAACTACAGCTAGGCACTTTGCCAAAAAAGGGTCATTTTTCACTGCGAAATTGAGGTGTGACCACGTTGCGTTTTGCACAGTTTCCTGTCGCAGGCACTAGGACGACCCACACAAGTGAGGTACCATTTTTCTCGTAAGACTTTGGGGAACGCGGGTGGGTGGAAATTTGTGGATCCATGCAGATTCCAGAACTTTCCACCACAGAAATGTGGGGAAAATGTGTTTTTTGGACAATTTTTTATGTTTGCAAGGGATTCTGGGTAACAGAACCTGGTGGGAGGCAGTCAAGTCACCCCATCCTGGATTCCCCTGGGTGTCTAGTTTTCAAAAATGTATAGGTTTGCTAGGTTTCCCTAGGTGCCGGCAGAGCTAGGGTTCAAAAACTACACCTAGGCACTTTGCAAAAAAAGGGTAATTTTTCATTGTGAAAATGTGGTACGTCCACGTTGCATTTTGAGCCATTTCCTGTTGTGGGCACAAGGGCTACCCACACAAGTGAGGTACCATTTTTATCGGGAGACTTAGGGTAACACAGAATTGTAGAGCAACTGTTATTACCTATTGACTTTCGATGCATTTCTGCCTTCCAAATGAAAGACAATGTGTAAAAATAAGTCATTTTGAAAAATGACCTATAATTCTCATGCTAGTATGGGTACTCCCAATTTCGGAAATGTGCAAATATCTACTGTTTCTAAAATCTACATTTTGTTCCCATTTCAGAAATACATAGGTGTCTTTCATAACAATTTTTCCATGTATACATTTTCCCAAAATAATTGCTATATACCCGGTACATAATAAAAAACCATTGCAAGATGCTGCTCAATTATTGGCTCTGGGTTCGTCGGGTTCTTGGTGAACCTACAAGTCCTATATATCCCCACAACCAGAAAGGTCCAGCGGATATAACGGTATATTGCCTTCAAATAGCTGTCATAATTAGAAGAAGTTACAGGTGAAAACGTTGACACAAATGGCTGTTTTTTTCAACTAATTTTCAATTTTTCCTTTATTTAACTGTTAGTTTCTATAAGGAAAACTTTAAGGATCTACACAAATGACCCCTTGCTGAATTCAGAATTTTGTCTACTTTTCAGAAATGTATGGCTTTCCAGGATCCATTATTGGTTTCATACCCATTTCTACCATTAACTGGAAGGAGGTTGAAAGCACAAAAAATAGCAAAAATAGGCTATGTCCCAGAAAAATGCCAAAACTGTGTAAAAAGTTGGTTTTCTGACAAAAGTCTGCTTGTCCCTGAAAGCTGGGAAAATGGTGATTTCATCCCCACAACCCCTTTTGATGCCATTTGCAGGGAAAAATCAAGACGCTTTCATCTGTAGCCCTTTTTCGCATTTTTCCCCCAAAAACAAAATTTAGCTGTATTTTGACTAATTTCTGGGTCCCCTCCAGGGGAATCCACAAACCCTGGGTACCTTTACAATCCCCATGATGTTAGAAAAAAAGGACGCAAATTTGGCATGGATACCTTATGTGGTCAAAAAGTTACAGGGGCCTAAGCGCGCACTACCCCAAATAGCCAAAAAAAGGCTTAGCACAGGAGGGGAAAAGGCCTAGCAGCGAAGGGGTTAAATCATTAAAAAGGCACAACATTCAACAGAAAATATGATTGCAATAATTAACCAGCACCACATCATCAAGATTGCAACATCTGAATGCCACAATGACGGGAAAGAGAGAGAGAGAGAGAAAAAAAAAAACTGACAGAGAAAAATGGCGAGTTTGTCAAAAATACCTTATCCCGCTCCCAGCGCATGCTGCTGATGGAGAGGGGAAGCTCTGCATGGTACAGGGACTAAGTGAGCTCGTTAGTCTGTCAATATCGGCTTTGGGACAAAAATAGCAACAATTTAGGTGGATAAGAAGGAACACCTTGGCAGCCACAGCGCTTCCTTGGCCAAGCACAAGCTACGCTGAATCTCCAAGTCCAAATGTTCCCTAACGTCCGAATTACACCCTATGTCACACCCAGGGGTCATGTGTACCAGCTGTGTCACGCCAAATGGTCCAAGCAAATAACACCTCTCACTTCTTTCAGATACTACCAGTGTTAAAAAACCGACAGCACTCAAAAAACCCTTTTAGACTGAAAAATAAGATTGAGGAGGTGGCCCTATATCACACCCAGGGCCTATGTGTACCTTTCTGTGTCATGCCTAGTGGTCCAAGTGGTGAAGCCTCAACCCTGTATCACACCCAGGAGACAAGCGTACCATCTGTGTAAAGTCCAATGATCCAAGTGACTAGCATCGCCGCCAAGGCTGCCTTGTGACTACTCAGTTCGGACACATAAAATAGGCATTATGTCATATTTCTGTTCGTGGCAGGCTGCTCAGGTTAAATTTTGTGCTTCTGCCCAGTTTGTCATATGCCAAATGCTGGGAATAAGGATCAGATGTAGTCTCTTACCCACTGACAGCAGCTTCAGGATGGACCTCCACCCCATGATTTAAGCAGAATAAATTGCGGCGTCTGCTCACCTTCCTTGCTGCGCAGATGTAAATCTGTTAGGGTGGGGTCCTTTTCCTTCGACTGCAGTCAGGCTCGAAGAACCAATCTCTCCAGGATGGCTCACCAAAATGTTGCTGGAATGTGAAATTACCTTGAAAAAACAAAAGAAAAGAGGCGTTTGACAAAACAAGAACAGTTGGTTTATTTAAACGCTGCAGCTTGGAAACAGTAAACAGAACTGGGTCTAAGGACTGTCTCAACACTGTTCTGATTGCCATTATATGCAGTCTTTGGAGCACCATAAAACAATTTAGATCTCAATTTAGAAAAAGGAATGTGGGCCTAGTGATGGAGCTGTAAATTAGGCCACCTGGTAGCGAATGCAGGTGGGCCTCGACCTTGCTTGGACACAATGAGGGCCAGTGGGTAATGTGTCCAGATGTCCAGCATAGGGAGCGCATGATCACTGTGTGTGCTGTGTTCTGATTGACTGAGTGTTCCACTTCATGTGGCATCTAACTTTATGGTGTTATGGGAACGCATGCACCACTCAGGCCATATGTGCTTTATTTGGGCCAATCGATTGGGACCATTGTGGTGTTGCTGCCTATGTGTGAGACTAATTTGGGCTTTTCCTGTTCACGTTTTTGTCTGGCTGGTTACTTGCCAGCCCACCTGTGATTTGTCAATAAGTACCCTCAGGCCTAGGTTGCAGGGCCTGCCTGACCATGTATTTCTTATTTGAGGTTTGATGGAGAGGTCATCTCGGGAGATTTCAACAACAGTGATTCGGTCTTATTTTTAAACATACACGTATCATTGTGTATATCGACATCAATATTCACGGAAAACTGCCCGTGGCCCTCCATGTGCATCAGCAGCCATTTTGGGAGTGCACAGCTATTTAAACCACAACCTCACCTGACCGCTTGCTTAGCCTCGTTGGAGTCGAGACTCAACTGTGCTCCTGTACCACGCATCTTGAACTCTGCCACCTCTGGCTCTTCCGCTTCCACTGCCCAACAATGCACACTCCCAGTCCTGCAAAGAGACAAAGAAAGGAGAGAGAGCAGAGATTTACCAGGTGTTTTTTGGCACCACAGCTCGTGGAAGCCAGAACAGAAGTCAACACCAAGAAACCTAAGGTACCTGGCCAGCGCTATTGTGCATTGCACACTTGAAATTGCTACTGTGCATTGAACATTTAAAAACTGCCCAGCGCAATCGTGCATTGTACATTGGAGAACTGCCCAGCACTATAGCACATTGTACATATGAGAACTTCTGCCAATAATACTTTTGGCTCAAGGACATGCCACTTTGTTGACTAGAGGAAAGCTAAAATAGTGGTGCTTTGTGTGTTTGCATAGTATTAAGACATTGAGAAATGATGCTGCCAGAACATTAAAAGACTCTTGCTGCATCTTATTTTTTTTTTTTTTTTTGTGTGTCCTCATAAGCCTCTTTAGTGGAAAGAAAAAGCAATGAACGTTCTTCCACTTGCACATGCACATCTTGATGGGCACCTGAAAGCCTGTGCTCTTGTGCTTTACAGCAATACGGGTAGGTACGAGTAGAGAGGGAGATCGAAATTTCTGATGGCCCTTAGAATCGAAATCCATCTACCCTCTTGTCCAAATGTCTGCTTTCTTCCTCTTCCTTTCCAACCGGCAGACAAAGCCACAAGGACCTAAACCCGAAAACCTGATGAGGCTGATAAGGCGAAATCATAGGACCGATGAAAAGCCTAAATATTATCATTTAGAGCGTCACACCATTCAATAAAGGGAAGCCAAAAATTAACATCTCTAGAACTCATCCTATCCATAGTAGCTATATATTTAATTGAGACCAACAAATTATCCAAACTAGGGGAGAGGGGGGACACCCATAACTTGCAAATTTCTCTGTGCGCCAGCAGTGCAATGTAAAAGATAAGCCTTGCCTGACCTTTAGTAGGATTTACTTCAGGCTCCAACTGACCGAACATAACAAGTAGAACGCTTACCTTAACATGCAGCTTAAGCATTTGAGACAGCGCCCTACTCACTTCACTACAAAAAGTTTGCAACTCTATACATTCTACAAACATGTGGACGTCGTCGGCCTTCATGTTGCCGCACTTCGGGCAGGGGACTTCACCTCCTCTCCCGAACTTTGACAGCTTCAAGGGTGACCAATACGCTCTATGGATGGAAAAGAGATGGTTTCTCCTCAGGTGTGCAGGCTTAACCAATTTAAAAAGCATAGCCATAGATACTTGCCAGTATTTTTCCAGCGATGATTCCGGCAAGTATTTTCCCCACAGTTCCACAGGAAGCGTAAAATCTCCATCCTCCATTTCCACCAGTAGCCAGTAAATAGTCGCTAACTCCTTCTTTTGACTGGATTGCTGCATCAGCTTAAACTCTAGGTCGTTTGGTATACCTATCTTCGTTAGTGGGTCGTGAAACCAGCCCTGCATTTGAGCATATTTAAACCTAAATAGGCGAAAGTTTGTAAGCTGACTACAAGTCTCCCAGGAGATAAGCTCACTGTCACTTATAATCTGGTCCCATTGAGTAAATCCCCCCTCTAACAGGGGTTTGGCAAGGATATCTTTTGTCCACTCAGGGGAGCCGGGACTGTCCCAGATGGGAGCTAAAAAACTATGGTATGGAATTTTCAAGATTTTCCTCACTTTATACCAAGTCTCTGCAAGCCCCCTCAAGATCTTCAGCCTGACCTTTTAAAAAAATTTTGGGTCAGCATATTTGAAGAGAAAACCCACATTGCCTCCCGACTCCAGATTCGCAATTTTGGTCCATAAACCTCCTGCCATAGAAGAATTTGGAGAGTTGAAGAGACACTTCCCATTTTTTAAAAGAAACGCCCATGAATAAAAGAGTAAATCTGGCAAGGCTAAGCCTCCTTTCTCAACCCTTCTCCGCAGCTTCTTCCAAGCTATTCTTGGTCCTTTACCTGCCCATATAAAGGAGCCTATGTCTCCTTGTAGCTTTTTGATCCAATCCGTATTGAACGGTAAGGAGATAGCATCGAAGATGAAGGTCAGCTTTGGGAGAATTACCATTTTAATCAAATTACTTCTTCCGAAAAGAGATAGCTGGAGATGAGACCAATTTTTCAAAAGTTTCATGATCTCCTTTCGGACTTTATCGAAATTTAGTTTCGCTATTTTGCTAATGTCGTGAGATATCATCACACCCAGATACCTGATCTCATCCTTTCCAGTTTCCCCCTCGATGTTCCAAGACATAATTTCAGACTTATCGCCGTTAACCTCATAACCTGAGATCTTCCCAAAGTCTGTTGTTAGAGCCATCAAACGAGGCCAAGTAATCAAAGTATTTGTAGTTAAAATCACGATGTCATCCGCATAGAGCCCCAGTTTCTTTTCCCAGCCAGAGAAACTAAAAGGTGTAATTTCAGGATCCTCTCTGATCTTTCTTGCCAATGGCTCTATGTAGAGGTTGAAAAGCAAAGGTGACAGGGGACAACCCTGCCTAGTTCCTCTGGATATTATTACAGGTTGGGACAAGAAGCCATTAACTAGAATCCTGGCTTCTGGGGCTTGGTAAAGACCAGTAAGAGCATTACAAAAATTTGTACCTAGGTTCAGGGAGGTAGTGACTTTTTTCAGGTAGACCCAGTTCACGCGGTCAAAGGCCTTGGTACCATCCAAAGCCACCAAGGCAAAAGGAAGATTATACGTGGATGCTAGATCTATTGTGCCGACCAATGTAAAGGTCAGATCTTTCAAAAATCTTCCCCGAATAAAACCTTTTTGGTTGTCATTTATTAGCTCATCCATCATCCCATTTAACCTATCCACCAAGATCTTAGTGTAAATCTTGTAATCGCTGTTTAGCAAGGAAATAGGGCGATATGAGTCACATTTTCTGGGGCATTTTCCAGGCTTCAAAATTAACGATATTGTGGCTTCCTTCCAGGAGGCTGGCAGGTCCAAGTGTTTGACGAATAGCTCATTAAAAAGATTGACTAAAATAGGAGCTAAAGTACCAGCCAAAACTTTGTAGACCTCTTGAGGAATGCCATCTGGCCCTGGGGCCTTCCCTTTTTAACTGAGCAATTATATTTCCCACTTCCAGGACGTCTATTTCTCTATTTAGGAGATCTGCTTTTTCTGTTGTCAAAGGGTTTACCATGCCCTGTCCTACCCATTTATTAAGAATATCTTCAAGTGGCGTAAGATCTTCTCGATAGACTTTGCTGAAATGGCTTTGAAATACTTGCTCAATTCCTCTACTATCACCTACTCGGCTGCCCGTTTGATCGCATATAATTTCCTCAACTCTATTTCTTAGTTGTTCTTTCTTTGCCTTCCATGCCAGAAGTTTGCCACACCCTTCGCTATATTCAAAGTGCTGCATCTTATGTCATATACATGTTTTGCACCTGTGGAACCCTGATCTAGATGAACAATTGCATAATTGTGATTTCCTGGAATGTGAAGGTGTAACTAATCATCTCCTGGACTAACACTATTGATACCCTAACACTGATGTGAGAGTACCTAGTACCAGAATCGTTGTGTGCTATATGTACAGAATGTTCTAAAGAGTTTTGATATGTGAACGGGTAATAAGGCAAATGAAAGTCAAACAACATAAGAATGCAAAGTAATATTTGGTTCCTGTGCTAACTGTGCCTGTCATTACCAGATATAATCGCTTTGCTGTGAACGTGACGCCCTGCGAAAACCCAATCTCCAACAAACTCCCCCGATCAGAAGACATGGCCAGTCAGCAGTGCATTTTGCCTTATTTTCTCTCACTCCCAACCTCCATTCCCTTTGGGAACTATCGCCAGTGTGGCGTTCATCTGCTGCTACCGAAGTTAGCCTCCAGAGGGAGTGGAGGTCTAGGGTTCCCCCTTTGGAACATCCTGGTGATCAGGTGAGTGACTTGTGATGGAAGGCCCTTTGTGCGAAGGAAGAGCACATGATAATCAGTTGTAAATGGGGCTGTGCTCAGCTCCATCTCCCATCCTGCCAGCCCATCAGGGCAAACCTAACCTTCTTTTGTGTGATTGTCTGGGATGAATTCACAAAGTCTAACTGTTAGTTACACCCAATCATGTGACCTAGGCCAGGCTATAGGCATAAAAGGGCTAAGGGCAGAAAAATGCTAACTTTCTATAAGTGGCATTTTTAAAATTATGATGAAAAACCCGACTTCACCACTAAATCTCATTTGGAAATTTAATTTATAAAATGCAATAAGGCAGCTCCCATGTTGTCCTCTGGGAGAGATAGGCTTTGCAGTATTGAGAATGCCATTTAAGAGTTTTTTACTAAAAGGACATGTAAAACCTAAACGTACATGTCCAACTTTTCAAATACATTGCACGCTGTGACTTCTATGTATACAAAAGTAAGGTTTGGGCCTGGCAAAAGGTTTATTTGATCAAAATGGGTGATAGAGTGCACACCTACGTTTTATCTTAATCAAAATCTTTATGAGTGCTCAAAGGCGAAGTTTGGCATGTGAACTCGGCTTGTGCTCTGCCCCGATTGCAAGTACATTATACATGACAGAATGGTGCACCATTGCGCACCAAATCAAAGACCCACTGCCTTCAAATGTAGAAGTAGGCTCAAATCTGAACCATAATAATCAATGTTTTATTCCACTGTCTTCAAAGTTTTTCAAAATGTTTTTCATAGGCAATGTGAAATCAATCTTCCAATGCACATTAAATGCCAATCCAGGCCTTTTGTCCCATCATGTGGGAATTCACTTGTTAACTCGGGTAACCGTACTGTTGTACCTAATGCATTTGGGGCAGAACGCCCTTCATCAGAGGTAACTATGAAATAAAAGAACCCATCGGTAACTGTCAATAATCTTGTCACTATAAACATCAATATTGAATTCAATGAATATAAAGTATCTAATACAGAGAATGAATAAATACTAAACTCTATCGTGAAAAATAACACCATGACAAGCATGCACAGTTTGAATAAATAACATCTTTTCTCTGGGCAAAAGAATAAAGACAATGCTAATTGTTGCCATGAGTGCTCCATAACTAAAACACCCCGTGCTGCTTGACACCCAGTGAGACCAATAAAATAAAAAAGCAATCACAAACTAAATTGTTCATAAATACCTAAACATTATACTTACTTTGTATAAACAAGAATATGATGTGCTCTACCAATTCATTTGGCACCGTGAGAGACGGCATGAACGTCCAATGCATCTTCCATAAAAACACTGAATCTGTGCACCAGATAAGGTGGTTGTTAAAGTTTTTCAAAAGTTTTTACAAAGGCAATGTGATTCCAAACTTCAAATGCACATGAAATGCCCATCCAGGCCTTTTGTCACAGCATGTAGGAATTCACTTTTCAACTCAGGTAACCGTACTGTTGTACCTAATGCATTTCGGGCCAAATGCCCTTCATCTGAGGTAACTATGAAATAAAAGATCTGATGGGGAACTTTGAAGCCAGCGGAATAAAACAGTGATTACTAGGGTTCAAATTGGATTCTATTTCTTTGTTTGAAGGCAGTACTTCATGGATTTGGTGTGCAACAGTTCACCATTCTTTAATAAAAAAGGTTTATTTTGCCAGGTTGAAATGGCAGATTAAAACTGCACACAGGTTAAAAGGCTACTTGAGTGGGTGGACAAAATCAGTGCTACAGGCCCACTGGTAGCATTTAATTTACATACCCTGGGCACTTGTAGTGCCACTTTACTAGAGACTTACAAGTAAATTAAATATGCCAATTTGTCATAAGCCAATGTTACCATGTTTTAAGCAGAGGACACAAACACTTAAACACTGGTTAGCAATGTTAAAGTACACAAAGTCCTAATGGCAGCAAAATGAGATCAGCAGAAATGGAGGAGGAAGGCAAAAACTTTGGGGGAAGACCACCATAAGGCTAACAAGTCTAACAACATCTTTTAATGGATTTGCTTTATTGATAACATGCCTATAATCTGGAGAGGGCCATTAGAACAATTGATGCAATTTCAAAATACCTTGACAAGAACCCTTGTAATATGAAATTGACACTCAACTGTATTGCTGTGAGTATATGTGTTCTGGCTGTAGAGTTGTATATTAAGGAAATAAAAGAGAAAGTACGCTTTATGGCAAGGGTTCTCATTAGATACATGCTAACAGCACCCCTCCTAGGTCATACCATACAATGAGATTGTGAGAGAGAGAAGAAATTGTAGTGAGGGATACACCCTGAAAGATTTGAATATAGATTTAGAAGAACAGGGTATAGTGATCAGATAATTGAGAGGGCCTTCCAAAGGGTGTAGTGTCTTAAAAGAGAGGAAACATTGAGAGATCATAAAAGGTAGGGGCTTCTAAAACACAAACCAATACTGCAAGACTCATTACTGCGTATGGATGTGATACGGGGAAATTTAGTAGAATTTTAAACAGACACTGGAACATATTGACAAGTGATAACAGAAGAGCCAAATCGGTCACTAAGAAACTGAGTATGACTTTTAAAGAGGGTCTGACACTTCCGAATATAGTAAGGCCGAGTTTACTCTCAAGGAAAGATCCAGAGGATTGGCTGACACAGAAAAATTAAGGTGACTGCAGTGTATGTAGGTATGCAGAGAATAAGAAGCAAAGCTTTCAATATAATACTAATAAGATATATTGAATGTATACATATATTTCTTGCTCAAATAAATTTGTTGTTAATGCAATTGTTTGTAACCGTGGCTCAGTCTATATTGGTAGTATTATCCAACCACCAAGGGAACGAATATTTGAACATTTGAGGGTTATACGACAGAAAGACGAGAGATATCGTTTAGGCATACACCTTTTGTCATGATTTACAAAACCACATGATACCATTAGGTTTCATGGTATCCAGCACTTGCCTGTGCATCCGAGGCATGGTAACAGAGAGCTAATCCTATGCAGAGCGAAAGCTATGAGGATTTGGCGACTGAGGGCTGTTGAACATGATATTAATACTGATCATGAATTGCAATATTGTTTGAGTGACTGAAACCCATTTGTAATATTTGTACATTGCTGTACCTACAATTAAGCTCTAATACTGATTACTTGAATACAGTCTAATGCACATCTGTGCATGGCCTAATGGTGAAAATCAATGTAACCAGAGTATCATAACAAAGGATGGATTCCAGATTATGTAAATATTGGACCTGGGTGTGTGTAAATGAAAATTAAATTGACCTCTTATTTATTGGTTGGTTCATTTATTGGGCTACACTCAGAATTTAAGGGCTATATACTGCTTTGATTTTACCTAGCCCAGTTTGCTGAGTTCTAAACCTATAGGCGCATACCCGTTTATTCCCCTGTTACAATGCCCTCAGTGTAGGGTTTGAATTGGTAGTATAGTGACGTTGGTTGAAGTTGTTATGTTCATCCATCTAATCACTTTTCTCTGTAAGTATTTGAATGGAATTGTTAAGGATGGTACCTATACAGATTGCTTGTTACACCACATTGGTCTGTATCACCTATGGGATTACTGTGTATAACAACTGAGGTTATAAGGATTGGAAATTGCTAATTGTGAAAAACATGTGAGACTAGTTTTGTACGACTATTTGAAATATGTACTTTTCCATTATGGGAAACAGGCCACTTCAAAATGGCATCCCCCAACAGGTGCATACCCATTTTTTCCAGTTAAAATGATTTGATTGTAGGGTTTGAGTTGGTATTAAAAAGCCATTGTTTGAATTTATTAGGTTCTGTCATGCGATCGCTTGTCTTATTACATTTATAAATAGACTTGTTAAGTATGGTGCCTATACAGATTGCTGTGTTAAACCCTTTTGGTCTGTTTTACATATGGGATTAGTTTATATAACAACTGAGGTATGAGGATTGGTAACTGTCAATTTTGAATAACATGTGGAACTATTTTTGTAAGGTTAGCTGAATTATGTATTTTTCCATTATGGGAAATGGCCCCTTTCAAAATGGCTGCACTAGATAGATGTACTTGCTTGAGCACTCCTATTCTCTTTCTAAGTTTATGATTGAATGTCCTAAACATGGCGACTGCACAGTAAGCCCTGTAACTCTACATTAGCATGTGTTAACTGGTGCCTGGGAACTTGCTTATAAACACAAGAGCCTTTTACGATCCCTTCCTTTAGGCTTATACGGATTGCATAGAATTTACAAATGATAGCTTTACCAGTTCTTGCAGAAGCTGTGTGGGACTTGCGCTCACACAATAGCCATAACTGATGCGCATCTTCTATATGAGAGGAGGTTTTAACCATATTGGTTTGAGAATTGGGAATGAGGGCTACAGGGTGGGGACATCAGGCAATTACATTTTGATATTATGTGTATTAAACTAAAAAGCACACTTTTTACATTGGAGATGACTTGAGAAGGGATGGCTACCAACAAGAAGTGTGAGCCAGAGTCTTTATTTGGTTAATAGTGTCTAGAGAATGCCATACATTTTTGGTTACAAAGGTATATCAATGAACTCCACTTATGATTGGCAACAGATGTGCCACTTTAGTTGTTAGATTGAGTGCACATGATGGTGAGATTTGAGATATTGGTAAATAGGGAGCCCAAATATGGTGACGTATGTGGTTTTTTAATCTACCACTTCTCACTGTTCGAATGAAATATTTATAGCAAAGGCCAACCTTTTCTTCCTTCTATTGTATTGTTCTGGGGCCATTGCTGTGAAGGGATATAGTTATGCAGTCTTGCTGCTCCTGGCTCTTATAAGACATATACCACTCTCTCGCTTAATGAAATGCGATTAGAGGGTATCATTCACAGAATGCTTTCATAATTGGGTTTATTTGATGCTGTTTTCAAGTTTCATCTAGTTTGATATTAGTTTACAGTCCTGTTACCTTCTGGTGTAGAGAATTTTGGAGGTAATTTCTCTTCAATCTAGATCGTATTTTAGAAGTGGGAACAATTCTTCAACTCAAAAGTACTTACTTATTGAAATCTATTTATTAATATTAAGTATCCACTCCTATTACAACACCTTAGAAGGTTTCTCTAGTGGAGATGATACACACCTATGGTTTCAGTGATGATTAACTGTATCAACACACATTTAGAGTGTTCCTGTCTGTTCCTGTACTGTTGTAACTGCACTAAAATAATCTGTATGTATCTGTGTAAATGGGGGATGGTTCACTACCATTTAACAAGAAAAGGTTTGTGGGAAAGAATATATGCATGGGTGTTTTCACTTTACACTGCGAAATTCTGGTGCATCCAATTGGTGTTCAACACTGATTTTGTATTTGTTGAGTCTGAGTCACAGATCCGGCTTATTGTACATTTGGTGATGGGAGCATAGTGGCATGAAGAAATTTGTGTTCATTATGTTTATATTTTCTAGCCATGACGAAGTCTAGGCGATGATGCCAGATGAAACAAGTGTTGGCTAGATTTTAGTTTTAAGAAGAAAATAAAGAATTTGAACTCAGAGAAGACCGGATCAAACTCCACTCGTAATCTTTGAGTACTCACTAAGGGGTCTAGTACGATGGCGGTCGGATGTCCACCGCCGGGCGATCGTAACCAAGAAAACCGCCGGTCAAATTAGGATGGCGGTGGTGACCGCGGCGGTGGGAAATTCCAACTGCCGCTTTTCTGCCGGTTGCCATCCGCACTCCTGCCTGGCGGACGGAGCAGGACTGGGATAATGGTGGCGGTGCAGAGCAGGCTCCGCCGGCACGATTATGATGCCGGCGGTAGCCAGCCTTTCCTCAGCGGTCAGACCGCCATGGAGTGGCATGCAGAGATTGTCTTCCGGGGGCCCGTTGCGGGCCCCCAATGTGTTGGGGGGGTGTGGGTGCACTGGTGGGGTACCCATGGTCCCCCCCTACATTTCCTTGTACCAGGTGGCAGGCACTGTGCAGTGCCTGCCACGCAGTGCAGGGAAATGCAGGACATGATCCTTTGGACATCGCGGCGGTGCTGCGGGCAGCAGCAACCGCCGCAATGTTAAGGCCCGCGATCCGACCGCCGCGGTCGGATTTCGACCGCGGGTCATCGTAATTCGACCCGCGGTGATGTCACGGTCCATGCGGGCGGTCTTTTCCCGCTTCCATGGCGGTCGGGGAGGTTTTCCGACTGCCATCGTAATAGGCCCCATAGTCTTTTGCATCATCCACACCTGGATGTCCAATGCCGACCCAACCAAGACAGAATTCCTGTTATTTGCCAAGAACAACAAACAAGAAACAGTACATACCTGGCTCAATGACATGATCCTTGATGGCTTCAAACCCCAACTTTCACCGAATGTCAATTCAATTAGATTCCTAAAAACAAATTGAGTGGCCAGAGTTGCATCAGCACACTTCTGTCCAGGTGAGATACTGTGTTCAAAGAGTCTCTGGTAACCAATAAAGATGTGCTAAGCTGAGGAAGTGAGCAGACACTCATATGCCTCTCTGCTATGGAAAGGAGTTCCCAAAGGCTTCAATTGTAGTCGTGAGTACACCCAGACATGAAATCATAGAGTCATGGTAGACTGTAAAATCAATTATTCCTTAATTCTACAGTTCTTTTGTGGATTATATACTAGCCAGCCAACACGTGTTTCATCAATTGTAACCCAAACACTTTGTCAGGGCTAGGATAAATGTATGCATATATACAGTAAGTCCATATGGGTAAAGAAATCATATTGATAGAGATAGTATATCTCACCATGGGGCAGGGGATGAGTGTGGCTAAGAAAGATTCACCCATAGTGCTAAATGTGTTCTGACAAGGCAAATTACTAATGTGCAAGATAGACTGATGTGAAATAAGACCAATGTAGACATGACATAATATAGGGAAGTCATTTATAGATAGAAATATTAAGGAATCATTTTTTTAACATACTAACATAAACATCAAAGAGTGTAGTTATGTTCAAAAATAGAAATGTTGCTTATCATGCAAGCAAACTGTCAACCAGTGAAACATCAGTTATGTTTGGACATCAATATAATCAAAATGGGAAAAAGTGGAGGGGTCCCTTTGTGGCAGAGAAAAAATGTGGGGGGGGAATGTAGTGGCATGTATATATGGGCAAGGGGAAAGTTGCTCATCAAATTTGTATATGGGCTATGGACGATATAATCAGTTGATCTTCAATTTACAAGTACAATCTAGAACTCTGTTGAGAGTATACAAGAAAATGTCAGTGGGATGTCAAGTTGCCCTTGATTTAAGTAGATATTTACAAATGAAAAGGCAAATGAATGTCATACATGTAATCTTGTTTGTGGAATCCTAGAACAAGGAGAAGGAGAAAATGGCACTACAATATGAAGCATCAATACAGCATATTCCATGCAATGTAGCTATCCTATCAGGGCTCTGTATATATGAGATCCCAATTAAGAACCAGAAAGCATCTTACCAGAGCGTAGGTTTAGTTAAGGAATTGGTATACAAAGATCAAGAAGGATTTATACAAGGGCAAATATTAATTTCAGACATTTCAGAATTTATAGCCTGTATTGCCATCTTATATCATACTACAATAAAACTTCAAAATACAGAAGGAATATGATTGCTCAAGCTGAAGAGATCTCAATCTTTCTGATGGATGGAAAGTCACATGGTAATCTGTTTTTCTATTGGGATTGCTAAATTTATTATAGCTAGATCATGATCATGAAAAGACAAGAAGGGCCAGATGTACGACCAATTTGCGAGTGCAAAATCGGTCGCGAACCGACTTGCTCATGCAAAATTGGCCATACGCAATGTACGACAGGCACTTGCAAAACTAAATTCTGCGATGAAGACCGAGTCACAATAAAAGTGACCGGTATTTGTGCACAAAAAATTGTGAATCGCAAATTGCGAGTCGCTAATCACAATGTACAGACCAGTCGCAAATAGCGAACATGGGCAAAATGGCCCGTTTGTGTATGCAATTTAAGTAGTAACGAGGCCCAACCTATAAAAACAGGCCCAGAATGCATCATAAATCTTTCCACAATGGCTGCCATGTACATTATAGCAAGGAGGATGCAGATACTGGCTGCTCAGCAGAGGAGGCAGAGACAGAAGAGGATATTTAGAGTCAGGCTAACCTTGTTTGAGAAGACAGAGGAAGAGATATATGACCAGTACAGGCTGAGTAGCTGAGTTGCACTGTCATCCTAGACCTCATAGACACCTTGAAGCCACAACTGGAAAGCAGAACCCTGCGCAGCAATGCAATACCCACACATGTGCAGGTGTTGTGCTTCCTCCATATATTGGCCACCGGTAACTACCAAGCTGTCATTGCAGTGGCCAGAGGTGTGTCGCAGAGTGCACTTTCGCGTTTCTTTACAATTTCCTAGGTGCCATGCTACACCACATACATCAATACATTTACCTTCCCAGGGATGATGCTGAACTTGAAAATAGAAAATTGCAATTTTACAGAATAGCAAGGTTTCCACAGGTCATAGGGTGCATAGATGGGACCCATGTGCCCATATGTCCCACATCCCGCATAGAATACATATTCCATAATAGGAAAAGCACACATTCCCTCAACATCCAAGTTGTCTGTGACGCAACCAACATCACAGACATTGTGGCCAAATATCCTGGAAGCACCAATGACTCATACATCTTCAGACACAGTGGCATATACCGCAAATTAGAAAGAGGTGACTTTGATGAAGGATACCTACTAGGAACTCATATGTTATGTCCACACTGAAATGTATTGGCACTGTTTGTCTGCATTTTGCCTCACCATCATATTTTCCTTACCAGGTGACAGCGCGTATGCGCTGCGGCCATGGATATGGCAAACATGTTTGTTTGCAGTGTCTCCATTGCTGCTATTTGTTGCAGCCCGCGTGCCACATCACCACTGTAGTGACCCATCTCCACCTGGAGACCCAGAGTGCACTTCGTGTGTTGGGTAGTTGCCTGCACTAACCTCCCAATGGCCCAGGTCAAAGCGTCCATCCTGTGTCCCCTGCTGCGCTCTATGTGTCTTTGCTGCCTCCTCTCCTCAGACAGTTCCTTGCACAGATCGCCAATAGCACCTGTGAGGGCATTCTGCCATCTGTTGAGTAATGTCCCTGAATCCCTGGCTCAGCTTAAGGTTCATCAGCCTGACTTGTTTTTGTTGCAGGCAAGGAATCCGGAGCATCGCTTATTCCAGGCCTCCAAACAACGCCTGCTCCAGACTGGCTTGCATCTGCCTTTCGGACTGCTGGGTTGGACGCACCAGCCGGACCCTGGTGACAGGAGTGCGTCGTGATGGTGCTGTCTGCCGTGATGCTGTTGTCACACTGGCTGGAGCCTGTGTTGAAGTTGATGCAGCAGTGTCTCGGACTTCAGGACAACTTGGCCCACTTGATGCTCCCCATCCTGCCCTTCCTCCATCTGGACTTGATCCTGGCTTCCCTCAGTGTCATCTGCACTGTGCTCTCCTCCCAGTGGTGTATCTATGTGGCAAAAGATGTAAGTAGAATATAATTTATGTGAGTCACTATCTCAGTTGTGTTGCAATGTTTATCAGCTCATGTCATTACATAACTACACTGTATATGTCACTGACTACATTTCCCATAATGCACCACTTGTTTTTTTTTGGCGTGGCAATGGAATTTTGGGTGTGGGTGAGTATCATGCATGCGCAGAACAGGCTTTGGTGGTGAAGTCAACATTTTTTACACATTTCACACTTATCAGGGTTTGTTGGTGGCTGTGATGTGTCGAGGGTCCCAAATCCGACCACTGCCTCCTTCTCCAGGGAACTCTCCACCATGGCCTCTACTGCAGATGGTGCCGATACAGTAGATGGCCCTCCTCCTGTCCCTTTGACTTCTCTCAGACATGCTACCACCCTCTCTTTGGCCCTGGAGTGCAGATCATACCATCTTTTTTATGTTGTCCAGGGACCTGTGTGCCACACCCAGGGCATTTATGGGCTGCGGCATTCCTCTCCATATCTTGCGTTTGTCAGCTTCTGGGACATTGTGTGATGCCCTCCCAAAAAGCTGCTCATGGTTGTTGCAGCATTCATCTATGATGATTTCAATCTCCTTTTCTGAGAATTTGAGCTTCCACAGATACTCCTTTCCTGCCTTGTCACTGGCCTTGCTGCTCATGTTTTTTCAGAGAGCCTGCCTGCAGTGATGAACTATGCTGCCTCACCTAACCATGTGCTTGCAATTCTGTTCAGGAATCTCCAGGGACACAACTTCCTGTTTTGGGGTCCTTCAGCGCTCCCAGGAAGTGTTTTTCCCTTTTTTTCTCATGTTCGCAGTTTGCGTGCTGTAAATGGGTTTGTTTCGGGCCCTCTTGCAATTTGCGTGCACTAAAGGTCCTTTTCAGCCGAGGTTGCTATTTGCGAGCTCTTACCGACTTGCAAATAGCCGCTACGCTAAATAGCGATGCGAGTCATTAGCGACTCGCAATTGTGGTACCTGGTGGTACGTAGATTGTGTTTTGCGAGTCGCAAAATGGTGCAAATTGCGACTCACAATTTTGGATGCTCGTACATCTGGCCCGAAAATCTCCAATCTTTACAAAATAGTGAGCGGAACCATTATGGTCATCTGCAATGGAATTATCTATTGTAAAACAAAACACCAATTTAAAGAAAATTGGAACTTGGACAAATATTCTACATGGCCAATTTGCTATTCACACTGCCTATTGCCCTGTATAATCCTGTTCTTTTAATTCATTACTTATTTGTTTGTGTAATCACCTCTTTGCTCACACCTTCGCCCCATTGAATGACGTTTTTGTTTTTTTCTCACTTCTTATACTTTCTTTTATGGTGATTGGATATATTTGGGATTAGTGTAGCATTATGTAATCTCCTCTAACTGATGAAGCGTGAAGCAGATGCCCTGCAATAGTTCCTAAGCAAAGCTGTATGGGGACTTAGAAAAAAAGAAATTTTATCAAGTTTCAGCAGAAGTTAAAAGCTGGTGAAATCTCTGGCCTAAACTCTGGGGGAGAACGAGGAATTACCATCTCAATGGACATGGCATTCCTGATTCCTCTGGTAGTGACACTTGTAATCCCTGCTAACTGCACATTCCCAGGGTTACTTGTACCCCTGGTTCTGGAAACTCCACTGAGAGAGAGAACATTTTTAATATTTAGACAAATGTCTATAAAACAATACATATATGCAGATACAATGTTAAAAGAGAAAAAGACCCATACCCCACCCAAATCCTATACACAATGTTTTATCTCATCCAGCCCAATTATATTCCCAGGTTAGGCCCATGTAGTGAAGCAGATCATTTCTTACATTGTCCTCACAAATAACATTCCCAAACTGTGACCTTTTGCATACATTTTCACGCACGACAATGTTGGATTAGTTTCTCTGAAACTAAGCTTGTTTTACATCTAGCTTCACACCACATTATCACAATGCCCTGAACATCATGTACGAGGTCTTGTTCTTTATTACATACAAATGTCATCACTTCATCCATGGGGCGACAGGGCTATCTACATATCCACAACATCACTAATCTATGTGTACATCGTAAGGCTGCTTTCTATTATAAAAGATTAGAATCCCAATAGATTAGTAGAGGAGGTACTTCGGCTGACACCGAGGGTCCTTGCATGCTGAGAAATCACCATGCAGCAGTCTGACATCTCATGAGGGGTGTCCAGCTCTTGACCAAGACCGGGTCCTTCCCTCTATCCCATCAGGTAATGGGGTTGGATCGTCCCTTGGGGGGATTCTTGGCTCTACACATACACACACTCTAGGTACACTTCGAGTAGGGTTCGCATAGTAGGAGTACGCTAGATTACTACCTTGTTTATATGCCTGCATATGTACAATTGTTTAGCACCATGGTAGAACTATATCTACTATTCATGCTGTTGGTGCTTGTAATCATGTTTATCTGCTTCTGTCTACCAATCATTGCAGCACACGTATTTCATGCAAGAATAACGTTGGTTCAATTAATATTATTGAAAATGTCCCACTGTGTATTATCTGTATATTTCGCTGAGAATAAGTTTGCATGAGTGACTGAGCGAAAGGTACTGTACTGTCTCCACGATTCCTGAGGATTCAGGTTTGTCATGTTCAGTGGTTGCTAAAAACCATTCGCTACCTGGTAGGTTAGGGGGGCTTACAGTGGCACTGGGAGCTAGCTTGTCTATAGGCCAACATATCCTGCAGGGGTTTCTGGAATCAGTCTTGAGACCAAGCCCTTAGTTTATGTTGTCCAAACAATGAGCAAGTCCTATGGATTGGTAGGAACTACACGACATAGCACCGCCAACATTGGTTAGGCACTTATTTCATTGTCAATTCTGAGTAGTTCAGTCGTGCTTTCTCAGAGACCCCTACTCACATTTTAACCGGAGATGTTCGTAGTGGGAAGGGAAACAAATCCGCCTCAGCTGAGTAGGTGATGGAGCAAGGACTCGGACATGAGACTTACTCGGAAGCAACCCTCTCGTTTTAACTTACTAGCGAATTACTAACGACGTGTCTTGTGATTAATAATACACATTTTCATTATACGTGGGAAAAGAATGAAGCTTGCCTATGTGTTTACTAACTGTAATAACACGAACGTAGGACTAGAACGCATTTTAACACGGGATCTTTACTGCGCATGGGTCTACTGCATCTACGTAGTATGACGTGCTGACGCTTGGAGGGAAATTCTGGCGCTTGCGCAAAGAGCTATAAAATGGCCACTTGAAAGCTCACATGCATGGCACCTGCTTTGCTGAAATTAGAAAATGAGTTTACACTAACGCAAATGCAGAAAGAGATATAATAAATGGTATGGGTTAGAGTAGAGGTTGGTGGTATACAGTGAAATCATTTATTTTTGAGAATAACATTTCTCCTTTTGACTATATTATTAGTGCGTATTTGGGCCTGTTAAAGTTGTCTGAGTCGAGCAGACTGACGTGGTGCAACGCATGCGCCCTGGTACGGAAGCTTGGAGGATGACTAAGGATTTGTCATGCGTCCAAAGTCGGCGGAGATGTGCCCTGGGAACATGAGGGTGAAGAGTTCATATGAAGGAACTTATTTGAGAAAACTGTTACATTTGTATTAATAAAGTTTGAAAGATGTATGGGAAAGGAAGGGCGGAATAAAAGTTTGAGGGGAGGAGTTTGGGTACAATGGTTTAAAGAAATGAATGAAGTATAAGCATGGTGTGATGATCATCCCCCCTCGCCTGTCCAATCAGAAGTTAGTATTCCGTAAAAATGAAACATTAATGGGTGGTACATGCCTATGGAAGGGTATAATTGAGGTAGTCTAGTTAGCTAGAGGAGAACTGGGTGTGCCGAGGTGATGCAAAGCTCGGGATGCTGTTAGTGCTGGGGTGGTGCTGATGCTCTGAAATGCTGATGAAGAAACCGAATGCAGAATCATCTACTTAATTTGGGTGGGTTAGAAAGAAGATCGCGGAAGAACCACGAGGAGGAAGAGAGTGTCAGAGAGGGGTGCGACGTAGTCGTCGGTATCTAGAGAGGTGAAGTATCCTGTCCTGATTCCTGTCCTGAAGTCTTTGTCTCCTGATCTGTCACTGGGAGACCCTTACCAGACCTTTGGCCAGGGGGTTGGTCTTCACACCATACTTTGGTAATTATGAAATTCATCGTTTGATAAATGCTCTTCTATCTCTATCCTCTTCTTTCTGAGCATAGTTATTGTGTGGATCTGAATAGATAAATGTTATCTGAAATATTTTTGGAATTGGCACTCCCGTGAATGAGGGTGTTTGTACTGAAACGCTTTGAGATGTTTCAAAACCCCTAATTTAGATAAAGATTTTAAAACTTACTGAGTCTGTCATTATTTTATTTTTATTAAGAAATGTATAATAAGTTATGTCAATTATCGCCATCAACTAGTTCCACCTAACTGGTCCATTGACCAGAGGAAAGATCTGTTTGATCAGCGAAAGGTTTAGTTAAAGAAGCAATAACTAGATCTTGAGGTATGAGAAACATTATAAACTAAAAAGTTCCAGTGGTCTACTTAGCGCAGAACGGAAGCGAGTTGTATGGGCCCAAGTGAGTATATGATAGTGGAGTATCTGTTGCTAGTACGCCACTGGATCATAGGTATACCCTATGTATTGGCTGTAGGTTAAAATCAAGCTTGGAGGATTAGAAATTCCCACACTGTGCAAACAATATCTCTATAACTATTTGTGTAAATACTACTGCTCTAACCATGACCGAACAGGATGAGAACATTGGAGAGGAGATAGATACACTGAATATTTCAGAAAATTGCAGACAGGCGGTTACGATGAAATTATTACAACATGGCCTCCCGGTGACGGGTGGAGATGTTACATTCATGGTAGAGACTCATGAAACATTCAGAACAGAAGTATTCTATTCTTAGGTTAAATTCCCGCCTGCAGATGCACACACACAGTTATTTCATGAATACATTGAAAATTAACCACCTGATGAGTATTTTCCATACGTGGATTTAGAAGTCCCATTAAATTACCAAGAGCACATTAATTGGTTTAAAGGTGCTCTACCCCATACAGCAGAACACGTGAGACTCGGCCCGCTCAGCAGAGAAGGAGCAAACTGCCCGGTCGTAGCTTCATACACACCACATCCAGACGTTGCTGCCTGAACACCAGCAGGAATGAGCAAACTTTAGAGAGATTTAGTAAAACTTTACAGGAATCTAACACAATATGTAATGAGAACATTAACAGTCTAACCTGTGGGGGCTGCTCAGGCTACACAACCACACACCTCAGGTCTGCAGATACTGAATGGGATTATGGAAAAAGTTCACACCAGCCAGGAGCAAATTCCGTTCTGGATAGCACAAAAACAGCACAGCTTGAAGCAGTCTTTCCCCATGCGGGCCCACATAAAAAACACAGAATACTGACAATTTGCTTGCTGATGGGGATGGCTCCCCAGTTAGAAGATTGTGCCACTTGGGGTACAGTCTTAGCTGCCGTTTACACCAGAACATATGGCACCCGTTCAATAGCTGTTATACCAGATGTACTGAAACAGATTCAGAATGAGTATGGGGCAAAGCCTGCCTTAGATCTGGGAATGAAACTGATGCGCAATTTTGCCCAGGTATCTACCATTATGTTGAGTAACATAAAAGGGAAAGCAGCAGCTGTGGCTATTTGCCAACACCTGAGGGAATTCACTCCTGCACAGTAGAAGCGCGAATTACCTAAGATTATCGAAGAAACATATACCTCTTTAGGCAAAGATAATCTGGTAGCCAAACCAGGGAAACCAATAGTTAAGAGTAGTTCTGAAAACGATAACTCTAATCAAACACCCGATTCTTCAAAGAAGAAATGGGATAATAAACAAAAAAATAAACAAAACAAAACACAGTCACTGGTAGGGTCCCCTCAACAGGAACACACCGACCGGAGATATAACTTACGAAACCGTGACAATATTAAAAAGCCTGATAGGTATTAGGATAGGGATACACGCGCATCTCGTTCCTTTCAGGAAACATCCAAAAAGCATTCGGAGAGGGACGGACAGTCAGAGTACGAAAAGGGGAGACACATCGCACTTCGGATTACATCATTAAACAGGAAGATAAACAAAAATCTTCAAAACCTCATTTTAAAAAGAAAACGGTAGCCGGGATTAAAATTGGGAAATGCCCAGGCTACTGAGGACTCTGCTTCTTAAAGGGGATTGGGCAGTGGCGATGCTGGACAGCGCAGTGGAAGTCACCATAGCTCACTAGAACCTGATGGACTTTCCTGGGGTAGTAGTGCTGAGTGAGCATATCACGGTGGAAACACCTGATACAAGGGTAAGTGGCCTACATCGTTTATATGAAATAATGCTCCAAATGAAAGAGGACATACCCAGGAAAGTGAAGGTTCTCTTTTGGGAGAACCTGACCTATGGTTACGACATTCTTTTGGCCGAAAATGATTGGCCATCTCAGTTTGTAATGGATTGCCCAATGGGAGAAAGTCATTTTACCTGCTTTTTCCGACCTCCTACTAGAATCAATAAAAAATTTATACGTGCAGGAGTGGGCACAAGCGTTAGCTTCTGCACTTTACTGCAACCATGTTGGGTGGAATGGTGAGTCACCTCATCACAAAATCCCATTAAAATCGATTCTTCTATCACAGAAACAATACCCGATCAAACATGAGGCAAAGAAACAAGTCAGGGGGATCTCAGATCAGCTTGAATACCAGGGTGTGATAGAGAATTGCACCTCACCTATAAATAGTCCCTTGTTTCCCGTAATGAAATCCGAGAATTCATATCGTCTAGTCTTAGATTACAGTCACTTGTTATGTTATGTTAATTTAATTTCTTAAGTGCAACGGTTACCCTGGGGTGTCCTGGTGCTGAGCACTGCCTATTAGGTTGCTGTGATGTAGGGTGACTATAAAGTAAATAACCAAGTTTTCAGCCCCTTCCTAAAAGAGAGTAGCTCGGTTGAGTTTCTGAGGTGGAAAGGTAGATTGTTCCAGGCCTTTGAGGCACATGTGATAAAGCTCCCACCACCCCAGCTGACTTTTTTGACTGGGGGAACTATCACTTTTTTTGCTCCCGTAGAGCGAAGGGTCCTTCTGGGAACATACCATTGAAACTGTTGTTTTAGGAAGTCGGGCCCACTCCCTTGAGGGCCTTAAAGACCGTGCAGAGGGCTTTAAATTGTGCCCGTTGTTTAACTGGGTGCCAGTGTAGTTGCTTTAGTTCTTTCTTAACCGAGACAAACTTCGGTGTCCCCGTCAACAATCTGGCCGCCGTGTTTTGCACAATTTGAAGTCTATTTAGGTGGTTTTTTTGGATGTTCAAATAAAGACTGTTGTAGTAGTCTAGCCGTGACATAATGAGTGCCGTGACCACTGTCCTAAGACTGTCTTCCGGAAGAAATAACTTTATTTTCCTTATGATTCTGTGGAGGAAGAAACTTGCTGAGACAACCCCATTTATCTGGTCCCCGAAAGCGAGTCTGTTGTCCACTATAACCCCCAGGTTCTTCGCTTTCTTGGTCGGTACGGGGAGAGTGCCCAATTCTTCTGGCCACCAGTCGGGCGTCCAGAGGTTCAAGTTGTTGCCAAATATGATGACCTCTGTTTTGCCTGAGTTGAGTTTCAGGCAATTTGAGGACATCCACCCCATGATGGCTTTCATGCAGTCATGAAATCTTTTTCCTGTTTCATCCTCTTGCCCACGCCGGAGAGACAACACTATTTGCGTGTCATCTGCATAAGATGTCAATTGGAACCCAAATGATCTTATCTGAGCCGCAATGTAGACACATACACATTAAAAAGTGTTGGGCTGAGGGACGAACCCTGTGGCACCCCACATGGAAGGGAAAAAGGTTTGGAGCTGTCTTTATCTAAGTCTACCATTTGGGTTCTATCTGTGAGGAAGAATTTCAAGAGGTTCCAGGCATTGCTTGCACCCCGCCCTCTGATAAACGGTCCATCAAAACCTTGTGATGAACCGTATCGAAGGCTGCCGAGAGATCCAGCATGATCAGTACCGCGTTGCCTCCCTGGTACAAGGCCTCTCTTACCTCCTCTGTAGATTTTATCAGGGCCAGCTCTGAGCTGTGTTCAGCTCTGAATCCATATTGTGTTGGGTCTAATATATTGTTTGTTTGGAGGGACAGGCTAAGTTGGGCATTCATGGCCTTTTCAATCACTTTCGCTGGTAGGGGGAGGCGCGAGATAGGTCTATAATTATTCGGGTCCTTGGGATCGAGATTTTGTTTTTTGAGCAGAGGAAGAATAGATGCAGTTTTCCATTTTTTGGGAAAAAGGCCAGATTTGAATATGGCGTTGAACAGGGGGTAAGGGCTGTACCTCTGATCTCAGGGATTTGTTTGGTCACGGATGCAGGACACGGGTCCAAAGGAGATCCTGATCGGATGGAGGCCAGGAGTTTAATAGAGTCTTGTGTCTCTAATGGTGTAAAACTATCTAGCGTCAATGTTACTTTGGATCCACTGGACACCACCTTGGCTGACGCCCCAGTATCTGCTTTCTGGGTAAGCATAAATGAGGAGAAAATTGCTTCCACCTTTTGCTGAAAGAAGGAGGCTAGGTTTTCACATAATTCAGGACTACTGTGATTTTTGGAGATGTTGGGAGCGGTAAGTTTAGTTATTGTTTTAAAAAGTTCTTTAGAGGAGGATTTTGCTCGAGTAATCTGCTCCAAAAAGAACGTCCTTTGGTGTCAAATAGTAATTTCTTATAAAGGGTGAGACTTAACTTATACGTCTCTTTATCAGTGCTATTATAGCCTCTTCTCCAGGCTCGTTCTAGTCGTTTACAAGCGTGTTTTTGTTTTCTTAATTCTTCTGAGTACCAGGGGGCTGATGGCTGGGCCCGCTTAGGAATCCATAGTTTTGCAGGGGCTAATTTATTACATGGGGCGTCTACCCATTCTGTGTAAGCGGAAGTGGTGTCATCAACTCTTAGGGAAAAGGACGAGCTGTTGCCTTGAGTAGATCTCCTAACTCTGCGCTATTGATATCTTTCCAGGCTCTTACTTCTATATTTTTCTTGGGCTCTAATTTGAGTTGATAGCAGTTTGGGTGTTTCAATTCAAATTGGATGGCGGTGTGGTCTGTCCAGGGGAGTGGAAACGCCTCGGTGCAGGTCAAATTGGGATTGTTGGAGTAAATCCCGTCTAGAGTGTGTCCTGCGACATGGGTGGGGCCTTCTACCAGTTGCCTAAGTTCCACTGCGCTCATCACTTGTCCCAACCTGGTAGTGTCGGGTTCAGTGAGATCTTCAAGATGAAAGTTAAAATCCCCCAGCACCGGGAGTGAGTCCGAGCATAGTCGCTCCTCTAGTAGCGTTCCGACAGACTCAAGAAAGTCGCCTCTAGGGCCAGGAGGTCAGTAAAGGAGGATCCCCTTGAATGTATTATGATGGGAGGTGCGTAGACTAAACGAGAGTGCTTCACAAGCCGGGTTAGATGCTGTACAAAAGGAAGGCTCCAGGGAGTCCTGGTATATAATCGTCAGTCCTCCCCCCCTCCTATGTGGTCTGTCTTGAGTGTAGCAGTGAAAGCCTTGGGGTGTGGCTTTGGCTAAATCGGGTCCTGAGGCTTTTTCAGACCAGGACTCTGTTATGAAAGCCAGCTTAATGTTATATTCCTCGATAAGCAATGCACACTCCGTGCTGTGCTTAATCAGGGACCTTGCATTTAGTAGTAAACATCTTAGGGGGGCTAAATCTACTCTGTTTTTTATCCCTCCTTTCTTGTTTTCAGGAGGACTAGTGGAGTGATCCATGATATGGGGGAGAATCAGATGGCAGTTGGGACAAATACTTGCCAATTCCTTGGGAGTTGCCTTGAGTAAGATGCTTGGGCAACTCGATTTTCCACCTGCTGGGTTCATCTCCAAAAGATCCTCTCTTGAATAGGTCAGAAAATCTGGCTTCGATGAACCAGGGGGACAGGCCCTGAGCCCGGTCCGAGCGCGGACGGGCGCAGACAGGCTTGCATCGGCGCACCTTTGGCGCGCCAGCGGCGCGCCCCCTGCGCACGTCCGCTGCACGGTCGCGGCAGCGTGCCTATTTTGTAGCTAGCGGCTAAAACAACTAGCTCACTAACTTCGTGATGGCTGCCCCGCTCCCTGCCCCCGATTCCCTCCTGATCGGTGCGATATAAGGTGAGCAGCAACAGTGAGAGTAATGGCCCGTACGTTGAAAAAGCAAACTAATCCAAAGTTTTAAAAGCAGTTTGTTAAACAATTAAAATCGGAATAATCCAATAAAAACAGTACACACCCCTGGCGAGCTTTAACTCAGCTCAACAAACCAGGAAGGCAGCGCTGCGCGGTCGCGTCAGCATGCCTATTTTGTAGCTAGCGGCTAAAACAACTTGCCCGCTAACTTCGTGATGGCTGCCCCGCTCCCTGCCCCCGATTCCCTCCTGATCGGTGCGATATAAGGTGAGCAGCAACAGTGAGAGTAATGGCCCTGTGCTTTTCAAAAAGCAAACTAATCCAGAGTTTTAAAAGCAGTTTGTTAAACAATTAAAATCGGAATAATAGAATAATCAACATGAACATTTGTAGTACAAAATGCACACAGTGCCGCACTAATGAATAACATTGTCCGGAAGAAATACAAAACAACACTAGACATCTCAAATGGATTTTTTGCCAAAATATAGCACCTGGAAGCAGATATTTGACAGCATTCTCGGCACTAGGCTCTCAACGCCAACTTTGTCAATTATCCCAGGGGTATAAGTTTTCAGCAAGGGGAGCAGAGTTACTTCAAAATTCTGATGAGGAGGCATTGTCCTATGTAGAGGATATCTATCTGACGGACGTTGAATTAATGGAACACTTGGCCAGAGAGAACCACATAATCCTTGGGTTTTCTCACCTCGGTTATAAATTCAATTTAAAAAAATCAAAAAATGCCCACCTCAGTGTCCTATTTTTAGGATACGAATTGTCAAGTGAAGGCAAAAGCCTGGCGGCACAGTTTTTAGAAAAATGTGCACTGCTCCAACCTCCGACCAATAGACTAGAAATCCATTTTAGGATTCTTTAATTTTGTCAGGACATACATTTTGGATTATGCAGGAAGGGTAAAACCTTTCTATGACTTTATCAGACCTTATTGTTCAGTGCACCATTGGACACAGGAACATATTGATATCCTACGTTCGGTTCAAGCTGACATGATAGCTTCCAAACATTTACACACGTGTCAACATAACTAACTTGGTGATCCACGTGGTCGCTGGACCTACCGGGTATACCTACATCACTTTCAATGAAGGAGATACAGTACCTATTTCATACAAATCACATTTGTACACAAACGCTGAAATGGGTTATGCATCAAATGAAAAAATACTCACAGCATTACAGACTGCTGTAGGGGAAACGTATAATTGTTGTAACCCTGATACCGACCTTAGAGGCCATTACAAGACAAGCATTCCAAATGCTAAAGCACTGCATCCACGATGGATTCAATTGGCTAACCCTCTCACAACAGATGTATATTACAGATTTGATTCTACATTACAAACACAAGCATTCCTTCAGTATGAACAAGAATACCCTCTACCGAATGAAATAATGCCTCAAGATCAATATGAATGTATCATTTATACCGATGGATCAGCCCAGCCGGCCATAGGAATGAAACAGCAATATTCGGCGGCATGCGCAATTGTAAAAGGGCGCATGCAGGTTAGAAAGTTTCTTCGTGGGAAAACACACACACAGTCGCTAGGAGACTGTACGGCGCAGCTGACTGAACTAAAAGCCCTGATACTGGCACTACAAAATACAGATCCTGAATTCCCCACATTTATTGTGTGTGATTAATTTGATTGTGTCCAGTCCTATAACGAATATTTACATTATTGGGGCCAGATTGGATTTAGGGATTCCAACGGTTGCACAGTAAAGCACAAGATGCTCTGGGAATAAGTGGCAAAGCTGAAAGAAGGCCTGCCACGGGCTCATGTTATTCATACATTGAGTCATCAACGTGTTGGCGTTCACATTGAAGGGAATTCAATGGCAGATGAGGCCACCAAGGCAACAGTGCGCACTGCTGCTGTTGCTGCATTCACTCGCTCTAGCACGAGAATAGACGGAGCAACTATGATAGCTGTTAATGCCACGCACAACAGCTCAGCCCTACCGGAAGGCTTTCCACTCAAGTACTCCTACACATTAGAAGCACAAAACATCTATATGTTCAAATTCCAGGAGTGGAGGATAGAGTAATACCAAACAATGATAGCAGATTGGGATTACAACTAGCTGCACATGAGGGTCTGGGTTCAGCACATGCAGGGATCACTGCTACAGTTTCCTTACTAAAGCAGTGCTATTGGTGGCCAGGCCTAACTAAACAGACCAAGGACTTTGTTCTCAAATGTGAAACCTGCCAGCAGATGAAGGGCTCCACCGTAGCACGTCCACCACAAACACCTTTATTGTTCCCTGACAAACCTCTCGCATGTGTCTATTTGGATCACTGCGGCCCCTTACTCTCTCACAGGGCTTACAAGTACATCTTGGTTGCAGTGGATTTATGCTCTAGACTCCTGTGGGTTTGGCCCCAGCGCTCGGCTGACGCTTAAACTGTTAAAGGATTTGCGAGTCTTTATCGGGACATACACAATTTGCACACTACATTTTAACCAGGACCTGGCGTTTAGCTCTCTGGCTTACAAAGAAGCCATGGGAAGTTTGGGTGTGGCCTTGTGGTACTCCTCCCTCTATTATCCTGAGGGAAATTCAGTAGTCAAGAGGAAAAACCGTGACTTAATGCAGTCCTTAACAGCAAGGGTATTAGGCTCGGGTGGCAGTTGGGTCAATCATCTATATAGAGGGCACTAAACAATATGCCAAGAAAATCCCTGGAGGGTTGTACACCTTATGAGCTCCTGTTTGGGGTAAGAATGTGGGTACCTGACCTCGACAGTGTCAGCACAGTGGTGGCTGAAACACCATTTGACCTCAATGATCGTTTGGATATTTTACAGGACCTTAAAGAATACAGAGCTTTACAAAGCAATGTCCAAGTAAAACGCACCGCCACTGGGGAAGTGAAAACGGTAACGGCAAGACCTGCCTGGGTCCCAGAGATTGGGGACCTGGTCAGAGAGAAAATGGTGGACAAAAAAGAATTTGGGCCATCTTACAGAGCGCCTGTACCTGTCCTAGTTGTCGAATGAATCAGAACTGTCCTTCTTCTGCCTCTTGCTGGCCGTCGAGACAAAAGGTTTGTCTCAATTGATCTTATGTGGAGAGGTGTGGTGCAGCGGCCAGGGCAGCTGACTTCGGAGCACAGGGTTCACGGTTCGATCCCCGGCTCCGGCGGCAGCTCAGCTCAGCACCATGTGACTCTGGGCAATAGCTCACTTAATTTCCACTACGGCCCCCAGCGCCTTGAGACCCGTAAGGGTGAGTAGCTGCGCTATATAAAAAAACGGACTATCTTATCAAACCACACTTTGTGGCCGGTTCTCAACAGTAGGCCACGTGGGCTCCTGGGTAGCCGCTGCACTCCTCTCGCTACCATACAGGAAGCTCAGATTGAAGCTTTACTGATGACTGAAGACTCCACTTCTCAAAGAGAAGCTGTCAACGAAAATGAGATGATTCTTCTCCCTATTGAAACAACTACAACTGTACAGTCAACAAATACAGAAATTACAATTCAACAAATCGACAACGTCTATGTCAACATGCCACAGATCGAGTCATCTCCCAGTTCTACAAAAAATGCTGAGCTGACAAGAATAGATCAGATGGCATCTGGCTTCTTCGTGCATTATGATGATATCTCATGTGATCCAAGTGAACCTGAGCTGCCAACGCCGCCCCTCCCTTTCAAGCTTCAAATTTATGCTTTCTATCTTTGGCTGAAAAAGACTTACTTCGTTGTTCCCCGGATACATCTATGGATTATAATTGTCTCACTTTTCCTGGTACTTTGGATTGGTATGGTAACCGTCTTTTTCCTACTGTGAATGGACGCTTTCTCCCAGAACGCTCTGCAGTACAACTTGTGCACTTGGTTCTTAAACCACATGGATCATCACACCGTGAACTAAGAGACTTGTCCCTGGTGAACATTATAGCGGTTCCAGTTCCAGAAGGAATTGTATGGGATGGGGTATCGTATAATGTATATGGTCCTACTGAACTTTTGAAAATTCCTTGTTCGTTCGAAATTTCTTCAAATGACATCATCACCTCTAGTACTTTCTCTGATGTTTGGGACACTGAAAATATGCATAATTTGCTTTCAGATTTAAAGCAATCAGCTGCATTTTTAAACAATGAATTGTATGATGGTACAAGTAATTTTGGGGACATGCTCTGTTACCAGCATTATGATCCCCATTTTTTACATAAAGCCAGTATCCAACTCTCTGTTCATAATTACACACAATGGGAACACCTTCTCAACACCGCCAAAAGGTAGTTTAAAGACTTTTACACAGAAGATTTCTCCTTTTTCAGGTTTTGATACATCAGACCCAGCCTCATATTATTATAGGCTGGCACCCACACCTGCCAAGAAAAATATGCTAACAAACACCAAGTTGATATACTATGCTTCCTTTATTTCCCGACTGTCTACACTGGGTTTCAACTTTTGGAGAGACACAATAGACACAAAGTCTATCTGGGGGACAAAAGACTGGCAGGTTCAGGGGACAGAGGCCTTATTTAGAGCATGCCTCATACCACATCAAATGATTTTCCTGAACAAAACAGTGCAACAAACTTCATGTCTAAGTATAGCAAAAACAAAGGCTTCGAACACACCTCGCATTCCCGCATTCTCACGTTTTGAGAATTGGCAGCACTTGACACTCTTTAGTGAGGATACACTAGATACCATGATATGTAATGGTTCTTTCAATTCACCAGACCCCAATTGGAAGGGTTGGTTGGTTTGGCCTGTGGACACAAATGGGTGTCAATCTAGATTCCAGGGTAACACCAAAGGTTGAAGGCTCAACAGGCCTGATCAGAGATATGTACAAACAGAACACTCAGGTGGTGATGTCATATAGCGTTGGGAAGTTATGCCTAAGTTAGCTAAAAACCTCAACCCTCTCCCAGGTGAAACAACATTGTACCTTCCTTCTGATGATTTGGATTTCAGGGATTTTTTACTAGGTCCCTGGAACCCATGTCAAATTTGCTTTTTGTACGGAATATACAATGAGCTGACGAAGATTTGCATGAGATTGAAAGGGTTAATTTAGAAAAAACTTTGGCTGTGGTTGACAATGGTATGACCACTTTATCATCCAGAATGTATTCACTTGGCAACAAAGTGTCTTCCTCAATTGACATAATACAGCAAGGCATGTCTATATTACAACATGCACAGTCGCAATTACGGTCAATAGTAATACTGAGCTGGACGTTACAGACATTACTTTCTGGCCACGTGCCATGGCGTTACATTAACAGTACATATCTGTTTTCAGTACACAATCTAACAGAAAGATAGATGACAATGGCGCATAGAGATGCGAAATATACCATGTTGCACATTGAAAAATTAGACCATTTTCCTTTCACCATGGCTGAGACACCATCCACTTACTGAATAATCCATGGTTACATCACCCTACCGGTCACGACCTGTCAATTCCAGTATTGTCTCCAATACCAACAGGTAGGCAGATATGAAGTGCTAGGGGAATGATATGTGCACGAGTATTGGGAAGCACCATTGAGGTTTAGATGCAGGAATGGGGACACAGATTTTTTTCTTAGTGGCTCCGACTGTGAAGACGCCTTAAGCGGTTCCTTGGTTTGCAAGGACATTTCTCTCCATGGAGCATGCAATGCTTCAATAGGGAACTTGTCTAATTATCTGAAGGGTTCCCCCACTGCCGTGAATCATCCTGTGTTCAAGCTGCTCTCGAATGGGAGATATTTGACGCTGAATGATCAAGGTTGCTGCGGAATGGAACCGGGCATCGCTTATCTAGTGACGGTTAATTCCATAGTCACTTGTTGTACACAAGTACTGTTTCCACCTGCCTGCACAGTTAGGGAGGCAGCGCTATGGCCTTCGATGAACGTTTCCAACATAAAATTTGACTCCCTGAGCAAACTGAAAGCTATGCTTTTACAGAAGGAATTTGCCTTAACTTCAGCCAAAGAGACGTTTCATCTCAAGGTTGCAAGGTCCTCGTATGAGATACAGACACTACTCCACACTAACTTCCCACTACATTTTGGGGAGCTGGTCCATCGTATCTTTAACATGTCTGATATGAAAGGAATAGTGCCTTTTTTATATGTATCGGTTCTGGTTTGTTTAGCACCTTTCAGATAATATTCGGAGTTATACCATCTTGCATACACTCCGTGTTGGGAAGCGTTTTTGGAGGGCTCCTGCTTGTCCTGCTAATTGTGGCATGAATACGGATTTTATTCTATCTGCTCCACAATGGATGCCCCATTTCAACTCGGAATGGAGACAGCACTGTTAGTGCTGCATTGCCATGAGCGCATGATACACTGCTTCAGCACACCTCGGCTTCAAGAACTAAAATGAGCACTGGTTCTTGTTGTTCAGACCAGTCTAGCTTGACTGCATTCCACCTGTCTTCCGCTGCCTGTTTTTCAGCCAGGAATGCGTCCTGGATATATGTCTCAGATCAGAATTAGTTCTGCCACCAGACATTGAAGTACTGATGGACCTCTTAAAGGCCCATGTGTATTGCTGTTCCCAGCATCTTCCATTGATGATGAGCGCATTCTTAGAGCCTGGGATGCTTCAGCACCTGGTAATGTGCACAACAGCTCTGCGGACAACCTGTGGGATAGAACACCTCCGTCAGCGGCTGCTGTGGGAACTGGATGGAATCACCGTTGCTCCATAAACATGCTACGAGGTGCACCTTGGGGAACGTCTGTGGATGTGGGCAACAACAATGTTGCGTCTACCACTCGGAATACATAAACAATTTGGTCTCTTTTTAAACAAAATGTACCAAAACAGTTTTCTTTTTCTAGGCACCATGGCTTTCAGAGTGCTTGGGATCTCAAATAATATAAAGACTTATAAACCTTGTTACATATTTTATTGGAAAGCCCGCTTTTAGATACTTTTGAAAATACGTTTTTTTTAACGTTTTTTAAAACTGTCTGCTGGCTCTTTAGATAGCTTTTTAAATATTGACCCTTAGTAGGAGGAGTGGGTGTTATATTCCCGGATTAGGCCCATGTAGTGAAGCAGCTCATTTCTTACCTTGTCCTCACAAACAACATTCCCAAGCTGTGACCTTTTGCATACATTTGCACGCACAACAATGTTGGATTAGTTCTCTGAAACTAAACTTGTTTTACATCTAACTTTACACAACATTATCACAGCTCTGTGAACATCATGTACAAGGTCTTGTTCCTTATTATGTATAAATGTCATCACTTCATCCACAGGGCGACAGGGCTATCAACATATCCACAACATCACTAATCTATGCGTACATCGTAAGGCTGCTTTCTATTATAAAAGATGAGCATCCAGATAGACTAGTTGAGGAGGTACTTCCGCTGACACTGAGGGTCCTTGCTTGCTGCGAAATCACCACGCAGTGGTCTGACTTCTTGTGAGGGGTGTCCAGTTTGTGACCAAGATGGGGTCCTTCACTCTATCCCATCAGGTAATGGGGTTGGATCATCCCTTGGTGGGATTCTTCGCTCTACACATACACACAATCTAGGTACACTTAGAGTAGGGTTCTCATAATATGAGTACGCTAGATTACTACCTTGTTTATATGCCTGCAAATATACAATTGTTAAGCACTATGGTAGAACTATATCTACTATTTATGCTGTTGGTGCTTGTAATCACGTTTATATGCTTCTGTCTACTAATCATTGCAGCACACATATTTTATGCAAGAATAACGTTGGTTCAATAAATATTATTGAAAATGTCCCACTGTGTATTCTCTTTATATTTCACTGAGAATAAGTAAGTAGGAGTGACTGAGCGAAAGGTACTGTACTGTTTCCACGATTCCTGAGGAATCAGGGTTTTCATGTTCAGCGGTTGTCAGAAACCTTTCGCTCCCTGGTAGGTTAGGGGGGCTTACGGTGGCACTATGAGTTAGCTGGTGTATAGGTCAACATATCCTGCGGGGGTGTCTGGAATCAGTCTTGACACCTAGCCCTTAGCTTATGTTGATCGAACAATGCGCAGGTCCTACGGATTGGTAGGAACTATACGACTGCCCAACGCCACGTTAACACACTCTTTTAACATCAAGGATATTATCACGTCGTCCATCAATGTCTACACTTTGCCACTTCAAACACTCCTTCTAAAATATCTAACCTAAAGGTTAGCATACATTATCAGATATCAAAAATCCTGAATATTTCAAGCCCAAACTTGCTTTCAAAACTGTTTGTTTTTTAGAAAGGACAATGCCTAATTCCAATTTTACTTGAACCCAATTCTGTTGGTGCAATTCTTGAAGAATTGCAAGTAAGCAGCTAGGAATTGCCAAATGTCGAAGTTTATCTCACAAGATACTATGATCCATAAGATCAAAAGTGGAACTAGAATCAACAAAACACCAAAAAAGATTCCCTGAGGTTTCCATTGCATTCTGACCAATCTCCCACAACTTAAAGCAATAGTCAATTGTAGAGTGACCTTGCTACGAATCTCTGTGCTCAATGGGCACAAGATTGTTGGCCTCAATCCAATCCTTTAAGGACAATAAATTGACCCTGGAATATAGTTTAGCTTCAACATTGTGCAGGCTTATCAATCGCATTTTTTGGAATAGCCGTCTCCTTCTTTTGTGTATCGGTTTAATTATTGCACCCTTCCAGCTGGACAGAAAAACACCTGCCTTTGTTATAGAGACATAGATTGTGGAAAACAATCTAGCCCACCAATTAGGGTTAGAGTTTATAATAATTGCAGGAAGATTATCGGGCCAGCTTCTTTTGCTAACTTAAGGGAGGACATTAATTTAACTGTACAGAGAATACCCCCAATAGCTCCTCCCCAAGATCAGGCCACCTTCCTCTCTCCACTACCTCTCTAGTCATATAGATATAACACTTAAATATGACACCTAAGCATTTCTGTGACCCTACACCTTAGGGGTTCATTTGACTTATTGCACCCACTCTGGACTAGCTTCCAGAATTTGTTCATATCTTTAGCAAGCAGGGTGCTAACCATCATGTCCCAGTTAGCTTGGTAATAAGCATGTTTCTTTGTTCTAATCAATGCTGCATATTCCTTCTTTATAATACTATACCTTCCTCTTTCCCTAGAGCCCTCTGGCAAATACTTCAGAGGTCTTGCTTTCCTCAACCTGTTTTTAAGACCTAAGCAAACCAGGACTGAATAGATGACTAACGTTGCATTTATTTTTGAGACTCCAGATTACACTTCTTGACTATAGGAGTCAAATATTTGACTACTTCTGCAATTATCTCAGAGTACCAATCCAAAAGATTAATACCCAGTTCCCCATTCGGCCCAAGGTTTCTGGTCACTTATATTGCATTAGGTGCAAGATGTATTTATCATCAATTCTTGTGGTCAAACATTTAGGAAAGTACACTTCCATCAGGATCACCATTTCCCTGTTTAGTGGTACAGTGGCGGCTGCAACTATAAAAATATGGTGAGGCTCTACACGCCGAACTCATGCTGAGAGCAGCTCCAGGATTGGTGGGAGCAGCCTAACCCAGCATGCATTTTGGGGTTGGGGGCCTGTGTCAGCAATCCCCTGGCTATAGCACAGCCAGGGGATTGCTGGGTTTGCAGTGCGCATGTCATTCTGGCCATAAAAATATAGCCAGCAAACCCAACATGGGCAATTCAGGGGCAGCTTGAATCCTGTAATAGCAGGATTAAGCCCTGCCCCTGCCCTCGCACTGCGATGTTTAAAGTAAAATGGCATTGACATGCCATTTTACTTATTCGTGTGTACCTGCTGCGGTTGCAGCAGGTGGGGCAACAATCCTCCGCTCAAACAGATGAGCCACCCCTGTAGTGGTTCAGGAAGAAAAGACACTTTCAATCCCAATGATCGCTGCCCATAATTCTTACCACCTCAAAACATTTGCAACCCTCCTTGCCCTCCATGCCATGCCTGTATATACATGTAAGCATTAGGGCAGCTCCGATTACCATACACAAAAATGTGGGCTGCCAGAGTATCCTCCCTAAAGTGACCATTCAGGCACACAAATCCTTACTCAGGGAAAAACTTAGTTAGCTTAAGGTCATACTTCAACTTGGCACATTTTGGAAATTTTGTATATGGTATTACATAGATTTCCAGCTTATCGCTACAACAGGCCTCTTCTGGGGTTGGAGACAAACGGAGATTAAAGTCCTGCATTAGAAGAATGGGTGGGACCCCCAAAATCTCTGTCAAAGATGCCATATCCCTTAGAAACAGTTCACATAACTACTTCTGGGTATCAACTTGGTTTACATAAACATTTAATAACTATCAAACTGTTGGTTGAGTGACACCTGTCATGCAGATTTAAAAAGCAAGTCAGAAGCCAATCACTACTTGTCTGAATGATCCTTGCTCTTATTATACATTTTGTTGAGATCAATTTCAGCCCCCTCATATTAAATGCCCTATTCTCACTTTTTATGCCTGATTTGCAAACTGCCTAAATCCACTTAGATTAGTTAGCTCTCCCTCCAGCCAGGTCTCCTGAAAACAGATAATCATATTCGTCTACCAAATATTTGTGAGGTCTATTGTTCTAATCAAATGTTGTAGCCCATGTACGTTCCAGGATAAAACACCCAGGCTAGCGGGAGGGCAATCCACCCAATCCACCTGCCCCCCATCCATGAGGAGACACTCTCCTGATCAATGCTTAAGCGTGCAAATCCATTGCGAAGAGGGATTGAGTCTACCACCCTGTCTCTTGCATGTGCACTTACTGTTACCTATAGGTTATCATACTTATATCTCACTAACCGAGGTAGGGGTGAAGAGCCTTCCACTCCAATTACCAAAATTTACTTGCCATAAATTAGGCCAGCATGGTTTACTAATAAAGGCAACTTAGACTGTGGGGCTTGAACCTCCACTTCTGGTACTATTCGCAACCCAATTTTCTTCAGCTCTCCTCCAGCATCCGTTATCAAATCAGCAAATACCGGAGAGGTAAAACTAACTTTTGTGACTTCCAACCCGTTACAGATTCCCTGGAGGCTTCTTGATCTACATCACTTGTAGTAATTACCTCCAATGCCGTACAAGATGAAAAAACCTTTAATAGATTAGACTTTTTAAGGGGTTTCCATTTATTTGCCTTTTTTTCGTTTACATACGACATCCAGATACACATACTTTACTCTGGAGTCCCTATAAGGGGCATGTAGCTGTTCCTGAATAGTCACAATCAATTTGAATGGCCACTGTGTTGTCTAGAAACTCCAAGGGTGGGAGGAGTTACTGGAGGCAAATTCAGGACGCTCTTAATTAGGCCTAGGCGAAATATAAATTGTGTCAGTGTAATTTGCTTAATTATTGGAATTTTGCGAGATGATTCTTAGACAAAATTCCCAAAATTGTACCATTACGCCTTTTAGAATAATTCTGCACAATTCACAGTAAAAAATATTTACTGCACATGGCAGAATTTCTAGCAAACATTTACAGCAAATGCACAGGAATAACAGAGTGGAACTGGCTGTTGTTTGCGGCGCTTTTATATAATGCACCCTTGCTCCAAAATTTAAAGCAAGGATGCATTTCTCACAAGAAATATAGCGTGAAATGATATATTTGCAATTAATTTATTTCGACGTAATTTCGGATAATTGCACAAACAGTAAATTACGTGAATTTTGCATACCCCTACTCATAAGGAAGCCTTTTGAGGTGGCGATAGAAGATTTAAAGAGAGAGCAACATGATATTTCAAGCCTCAAGACCTGCTAGCATTATAGTCATTTCATCATTGTAGAGGGCAGTTGATGAAATAAGGTAGGCAGGTAACTTGCTTAATTCCACTGATTAAAACCAGCAATATCTAAAACACATGAGGACATATACATGTTTTACAAACCTGCAATAGCATTTTTACTGCAATAGGGATAGACAAAATCGACATCTCTTGAGAACACTTTTTGTTTTAGGATGGGTATAGGTCTGCAAGAGAGGCTGTATTTTATTAGATGAGTGGATAATTTAGGCAATGTCAAAAATCCCTCAGAGGTTGCTACCTTAAATAATCTGCAACCTTTTTAACTATAGAGAAGATGTGGGAGGCCTTATCAAGCAGAAGCAGAACAATATAGCAATTTTTCTCTTAACACCTAAAGTGGGATGCACCCCGCTATTTGCTACATGGAGGTGCCACTACGTCAAAGTTACTACATTCACATTACCACGACTGAGAATACTCCTACTGAGTATGCCACAACACTGAATAAGGTTAAGTTCAAAGGTAAGCATTACTTTGGTAAATAATACTTCATTCATTTGAATTAAATTAATATATTTTTAGGCTTAATGTAATTGTTTTTTTATGTAATTAAGGGATACCTGTTAGGTTAGCTATAGAGTTACTTTAAGATAACTAATTTTTTAATCCAATTAAATTAAGCATAGTTTAGCCTTAGTTGTAGGGACTGGGTAAAATTAAATGTTTATCATAATTCAATTTAGTTTATTGTAAATTAGAATAGCAATAGAGTTAGAATTAAGGTTAATGTTTTTTTGTTTTTTTTTTTTTAAATATTTTTTTTATTAGGCACATCCGGAAAATATAAATACAAATGCATACATATAGAATGGAGACAATTTTACACCCGGGAAAATCAAAAAATCAAAAAAAGAGGAAAAACAGCAAACATTTCATTACAGTTAACCCAGGATTATCAATTATCGTGCATGGAGAAGCTCGGCTAGTTCATCCTCGCATCTCTAGACCATTCAGCCATATGCGCCCAGATCTTCCTCCCCCGAGTCCTGGCCTGTCTACCTCTACAAGCATATATGGACATCTCTTGTTTGTAAATCCCGAGGAGCCTAGCCAGCCACATATGAAAGGTTGGTGGCTCAGTATCTTTCCATCTCGTGGTCAATAATAACCTAAATACTGCTGCCCCCAGAAACAGACCATATTCTTGTTTGATGTTGAGACCGAGAGTACTATCACATCCAAGAATCAGCAGGGTCGGGGTTAATTCTGGTCTAAAACCGAACAATACTTCCCAGAAGCCTAACATGCCTTCCTTAAGTAGGGCCAGTTTATCACAGCCATACAACATATGTATCAGAGTGGCAGGACCAGACCCACAACTAGGACACATGTCATCGACCCTCTTCCCCCACTGATAAAGTTTAGCAGGGGTAAAGTAAAGATTAAATATCGTTTTATACATTTGAGCTTTTAGATTCGAGGCTAAGAAGATTTTTGCAGTTAGGGATAGGCTCATATAAATATCCACATCGGGGTTACCCAGTTTCGTAACCCAAGATGCTTCAGTTTTTTCCAAATCGTCGGGGCTTTTATCAAGAAGTATTTTATAAAAGTCCCTAATTCTGCTCGTTTCCTGTTTACCGCTTCTAAGAGCGGTATCTTATCCAATTTTATCTTAGGCTTCCATGTTGTAAGGACATTCTTAATCTGGACAAATTTAAAATATTGGTTGTCTAGAACACCAAACACCCGCTTTAACCTAAAGAATTGAGCATCTTGTTCTCCCCCACAAAAATCCCCTATTGTTCCTACCCCATATTTTTCCCACTTTTTCCCCATGTCATCGTTGGCCAAGTATGGCAATAGTGGTGATCGCCATAAAGGGGTATATCTAGAGATTCTTGGGATTGCCATAGCCTTGGAGACCTGCTTCCAAATTCTCCATGAGCCATATATTACTTTGAACCGTACCTTCTTAAAGTAGCTGGGTTCCAATTGTCTCAATAGCAGCCCAGAAGCTTCCTTCCCCATCGAAAGCTCATAAATTGTAGGTATTTTTGGGCCCTGCACTGGTTCCTTGGTATTCTTCACCGACAGCAGAGTAGTCATCTGATATAAAAGGGCTGCCCAATAATACAGCATAATATTAGGGACTGCAAGACCTCCCCTGTCCTGAGGCAGAGCTAAATACTTCAGTGCTCTTCTGACCTTCCCGTATTGCCATACGAAATTAGAGAAAATTGTTTCCAGTGCCCTCAATAAATTATCATCTACAGCCAGTGGTATAGAACGAAACAAATACAAAATGTTCGGTAATATGGTCATTTTTAAGTAATCCCCCCTCCCAATAATAGACAAGTGCAGCCCGTTAACCCTCCTTAATTCATTCCCTATGTTTTTAATCATAGGTTCAAAGTTGATTCTACTGATTTCATCCACCTTGGCACTTATTCGGACCCCGAGGTATACTGCTGAGGTTGCTCTCCTAGGGTCATTAAAATCAAGGTTATCCGTGCATAATACTATTGTTTTCCCAGCATTCAGAGCATAGCCAGAGAAGCGACCATATGCCTCAGTGATCTTGCCGATTTCTTCGATCGCCTCAGCAGGGTTGGGAGTTAGGACCGCTATGTCATCGGCGTAAGCCAATACTTTTGTCTCGAACCCACCCGTAATTATTGGTATGATCCGCCGAGTCTGTAGCAGCTTATCAACTAGGGGGTTGATATATAAGGCAAATAAAATTGGGGAGCTGGACAAGCATTACCTGCCCAAGGTTAGCACTATTTTGGAGAGATACCTATTTGCTAATAGGTTGCAAAATGACAGTGAGACAGTGGAGGGATACATTACTCAACTAAGAAAGCTCGCTTCATCCTGCAAGTTTGCTGACTTGTTGGAGCAGGGACAACCCTGTCTAGTCCCTCTTGATATTTTAATATTGCCAGATTCCCCCCCCAGTAATTGCAGTCGGGCTATTGGCTGATAATACATTGCCTTAATAGCTTTTACAAACTGAGGGCCAATACCGTTCTGTTCCAATATCAGCCATAAAAACTCCCAAGACACCCGGTCAAAGGCTTTTTCCGCGTCAAGAAGGATCATAGCCATCTGATCCCCCACCCCGGACATGATGTCAAAAGAGAAATAACTCTACGGGTATGGTCCGTTGTTCCTTTGCCCGGGATAAACCCATGCTGCCATGGGGAGACCAGATGCTCTATGACCCTCCCTAGCCGATTAGCCAAAATTTTTGAGTAAATTTTTGTGTCAGAATTGATCAGGGAGATTGGCCGGTAGGAAGATGGATTATCAACCGGTTTCCCTTTCTTAGGAAAGATTACAATGGCAGTCTCTTTCCAAGACTCGGGGGGGGTTCCACTGTATTGTACACCCCTAAACAGATCTAAAAGCAAAGGTGTTATAACTGATCCCAAAATTTTATAAACCTCGAGAGGTATATGATCCGGGCCCGCCGCCTTTCCTGACGCCAACCCTGATAATGCTTGTTGAACTTCTTCTAATGTAATTTTTACCTCCAATTCCTCTCTCGTAGGCCTATCCATACCATCGCCCATAATAATGTCTGCGAACAGCCCTGTCATACCTTGAGAGACCTCTTCTCGACTTTTATTAATGTCATCTTGATATAGAACCTGATAGTAGTTTTGAAACTCTCTGATTATGTCCTCCGGATTAGTATAGGCTTGCCCATCTATTTTAATCAAAGATATAGCATTTAACGCTGCCTTCTGCCTAGTTCGGAGCGCTAACCTCCTACCGACTTGTTCTCCAGTTTCATAAACACTATTACGGTGCGATTGATACTCCTCTGCTGATTTCTGATTTAGCCAGTTAATGAGCTCTGCTTTCAGTGCAGTAATTCGATTCTGGGTTAGATCTCCCTCCAGTCCCTGTGCTATCAGCAAGGTATGCTCTTCTTCAGCCATAGCTAGATCTTGCATCAATTGTTGGTTCTTTAATTCCCGCTGCTTTTTTGACCTAATAACAAAAGAAATGTCTCCCCTCGAAGAGCCGCCTTGAATGAGTCCCACACGACCCCCCTACTGGCACTAAACCTATTTATATCAAAACATTCCTGTGCCCATTGTTTCATATGTGTACTATATTCACTATTCACGAGAAGTTTCCTGTCAAAAGACCATCTACTCCGTGGCCTTTTAAAACTGGCTATTTCAAGTTCTAAAATCAAAAGGTTATGATCAGAGATTATTTTGGAGAGTTTCTTAAGCCCGGCTTGCTCAACAAGATCACTTGTACAAAAAACATAATCAATCCTAACGTATTTTTTATGTGGGCAGGAAAAATACGTGTATCCAGGATTGTCAACGTTCTTTGTAGCCCAGATATCTACAAGGCCATGACTAGTTTTTAAAGAATTGAATGCCCTATAGACCCTGGGCTTTCGACCCATATACACCCCTGACCCATGGTCCAGAGAGATATTCAGGTCCCCACAGAGAATCAAAGGGGTTGGCCAAGTGGCAAGTTCTACTTCTAAATCCTCAAAAATCTGAGGATCATCCTGGTTAGAGCCATATATTGCACACACCGTACCGCCCATGACCAATTCAATGATTGCCCATCTACCCAACGCATCCACTAATTTCCGTTTGGCCATTCCCATGGTAGTCTTTGCTAAAATAGCCACACCCCGTATGTTGGATGTCTGGGTAGTACACGCCAACAGATTATATCCTGCAATTCTCAATACTTCCCTTTTCCCCCACGGAATGTGTGTCTCCTGTAGACATATTATATCAATGGGGTTTAGTCTAACAAGTTCGGCATATCTTATCCTCTTAGCCCTGTCGTTTAACCCCGCAATATTGCATGAGCAAATAGTTATCTTCCCCATCTTAGATTAAACTCACGGTTCTGAGTTCCTCCATGAAACCTTCTCAACCTCTTTCCATTATTAGATACTTGCCTCTCCTTGTACCACTGATTTATCTCTCTTGGTTGTCCCCTTATTATTTTTTTACAATTTCTGGATGTGCTTTTTCCGCCCTGTATTTAACCCTCCACCTTCCCCTCACCTTCCCCCTCCCTCCCCCCACTTTGCTTCCCACCCCCTCCCCCAACTACCCCCCTCCCCAAATGAGGCATGCAGACTCAATCTTGAGTCTGATCGTGATGGATGTGCTACACATAGTGAGTGCGAGAGCCCTAATTCTAAAAACCTTAACTAAACGCTGCTTCCAACAGCAACCAGAGTTCCCAACTCATTAATACTTCACCATAGTGCTCCCAACAAGATATTACAATTGCGAGTTACATTTCCGTTTAGTTTGTTAGCTCGTCTCTAATTGGAGTAGCCCGTCCAGGTATTCCTTAGCCTTAATTTCTGACATAAAAAACTTTGTTTGCCCCTCAAAAATCACTTTTAGACGAGCTGGATTATTTAAAAAGGCTTGTGCCCTTTTGTCTTGGAACGGTTTGATAAGCTGCCGCAGTCGCCACCGCCTTTCAACAGTAGAGTGGCAGAAATCTGGGCGAACAAAATAGGAAATCTCATTTCTAGACCTTTTAGCGTCGGGCCGAGCTTTTTCAAACACGGCCTGACGTAACAAAAATTGCCGAAATAGACCAGGATGGCCCGGGGAAGAGCTCCTGCCCTTACAGGCAATTTCTGGACAAAGGGGACCCGATGAGCACGTTGGATCTCTAAAGCCCAGTTCCAGCCGGTTAATTCCGGCAGAGAGTCTCGCAACAAATCCACCACAAATGAGCGTATGTCGGCCCCCTCAATCCCCTCGGGAACCCCGAGGACCCGCAAATTGTTCCTCCGCTGGCGATTTTCAAACTCCTCCAGCTTCCATCTAACATCCACTAGCTGTGCCTCATGGGATCCCACCACCGCGTGGGTTGAGGCAACATCAGCTTCCGTGGTGACTATCCTAGACTCAAGGTCGGTTAGGGGTTCCCCAAATGCACTGCAGGTTTTCGTTAATTTTCAGACAACTCCTTGCATCTTGCGCATGGCAAGCTGAGCCTTGCGACTGTCTTAACGAGTTTCATCGTGGTGCATGGAGATAGCCTGAAAGATAGTCTCTAGAGTTGGGGAGGTTGACTCGGATGGATCAAGAATAGATTGGGAGATGAGCATAGGTTCAGAGAGTTGATTCGTCGGGGTATAATCCCAAGCCAACTCCTTTCCACTGTGCATCTTTTTCCTCTGGACGGTTTTACATTTGGGATCCCCTGCCTCCTCCTCATCACTGTAACTTAGGTCTGTAATGTCAGCTGATGACTCCTCTGTCCACTCCTCGCCATCAGATACAGAAAAAAAATTTCACTAGGTTCCTTGTCGAGCTCTGTTTGGCATTCATAGACAATATTGCTACTGGCATTAGTTTCTAGTGAACGATTGACAGAGACTAGGTTGAGATGAGCATTAGATAGTTGCTCCTGGGGTTGCATACTCAGGGTATGGTGATTGTCTACTTGTACCCCAGAGTCCCTTCCATCTGCAACTGTATATCCTGCATTTCCTGCATTTCCTACTTTTTCTAAGTTAGTTGCCCCTGTCCCAACTGATCGCTCTGTTGAAGTCAGACTTAAATGGTTTTTGGGCTCCCCCTGCGTGGTTCAAGATCAAGGGTTGAAGTAAGGAGCCCCCAGGCCTACCTTCATTGTTAGCTGTCCCGATGTGAGATCCGTTCTCTGCCTCGCTCAATTCCCTCTGTGTTTCCTGAGCTTTCTCTCTCGGTTGCTGGGGTTCTTGCGGGGGTGGGTCTCTACCATCAAGCACTCCATGTAATGTGCTCGCCGCTGTATCCAAACTGACATCGGGACAAACCTTCCCTCGGAACTTCCCTTCACAACCTGGAACTAGTCTCCCGGCTGGACCTCTCAGCAGCTCCACAACCGTAGGACCGGCCGGGCGTCCTCTCTGTGTAGTCCCGCCTCTTCCCCTCCTCTCCTCTCAGCCAGCGTCCCGCGACGTCCTCCTCGCCGCGGAGTTTGGGCTGGAGATTCCATTGTGCCCGCCGGAGCCCCCGTGGCCGCAACTCCTGACCCAATCCCGGGCGTCTGTTTAGCCGCCTTGGCCTTGACCCCTGCTGCAGCCTTGGGACCCATCACAGCACCCCCAGCAGACCTGATCGTCTCCACGGAATCCGCTTCTTCCCCCGACACCGTCTGTAGGTAAGGCCTTTTTGTCGAGCTTCGGAATTCCCTACCACAATCCTGGTGATATAGCGTAAGACGTAGAGCCCGATTACCGTCCCTAGAAGTCGTAGGTTATTTCTGCTAGTCTTTTGGGGGCAATGTATTTCTGGGCAGCAAAGTACAGCATTCATAATCCCATTTGCGAAACTTAGAGCAGCACTCCCGACATCTGCAGCTCTCAGCACTCTGTGCGCACCTACGGTCTCAAGCGACCGCCATCTTTGCCTCCACCCTCTCTCACCACCAGTAAGTGCGCCATCATTACCCAACCTTGGACCCTTTTGTGAAACCGTGAAAACGACTGTGGGTAACGGACGCTGCCATATACTAAATATGGCATGGATCCAGGCAGCCTCGAAAATAGGATTGCGGATGGAGCAACACTGAACTGGAAATAAAATCGTTCCGGTGAGACAGCAAAACATTGGCACAGCCTACTGGAAGGTTTTTTATTGTGACTGTGTTACAAAACCACAAATTCCAGCATGCACTAAGAACAACACCCATTAGGGTGTCCACTAGAGGGCCGAAATTGTTTAAATTGCAATCGTTGTTTGTGGTTTGTAATCGGTTCCTGCTGCCAGGGCTCACCTTTGAGAAAGTTCAATGATGAACAAAACGCATCAGGACTGCCCGTAGCTGCTCAATAAATGCTTTGTAAGCCAGTGTTGCGAGTGCGGCTCATGTCTTCCCGGGGAAAGGGGGAGAAAGTGTTTGAATGAATATATATATATATATATATATATATATATATATATATATCTACAATCCGCTAAAGATTATAGAGATAGGATAGTTGCCAGGGACTGAAGGTTCTCTTTCATATTGCAGATGTTTAGGTTTGGGCAGTCATTCCTGGCACTTTTTAAAATTTTCAATTAAAGTCCATCGTAGTCAGGGAGGAAGGAGAGGAAAAGTGGATAAGAAATCCTAGACGGTGCTCTAACAGGTTAAATCAGCATTCAGACAGAAGACATGGTGTTGTGCAGAACTTGATGGAGTACTGTAGTATACCAGAATGTACACTAGAAGCTGCAGGCTCCAGAACCGTATCCGGACTGGTAAAGGAAACCCTGCAGTAGTCAAACAACTAGCTACATATCAACAAAACAGAAGTGTAGTGAACCAACACCCTGCTATCAGTGAGTTCATTTACAGAACCTGGCTACATGCATGTAAGAGAAAAATGTTGGCCTTAACATTACTCCATATTCTAGATTAGATGCAGACAGGCTGAAAGGTTCTCTGTTGCATCAATGCCTATAGTCCACCCACCAGCCCTGAACGTTAAGGCTGAATACCAAAGAGCATAGCCAACTCATTTATATATGTTTTAATCAGTTTCTACCCAAACTATTGTAGTTCGCTTGGAGATGACAGGTGTTTATAATCTGCTATTCCCAAAAAGGTTCTGGAATATATAGCAGCCTGTGTATTCCCTTTTACAAAGACATATCATCTGTGTATCTTGGTAACTCTGAGCTTCTGACACTCAGAATGAAATGAAAGCTTATATCGAGACACTGCATTTTAGAGGCAATAGCAGATTGCAAAACTGTTAGACCTGTCAGCTGCATGGTGGTCTTCCCCCAAACATGTTGCCTTTTCCCCTCCTATTTGCTGAATTCATTTTTGTTGGCCTTAGGAGTCTACCCTGCTAAACAGTGCTCACTCCCTAAAACATGATAAAATTGGCTTACAACTGATTGGCATATTTAATTTACATATAGGTCCCTAGTGAAGTGGTATAGCATATACTCAGGGCCTGAAAATTAAATGCTACTAGTGGGCCAGCAGCACTTATTATGCCCCCAACATAAGTTATCCCCTTAAAACATGTCCCACGTCTGCCGTTGCCACCAGAATGCAGTTCTAAACTGCCACTTTGACTTGGAAATATAACCCCCTTGTCAAGCCACCCCTAAGGTAGGCCCTAGGTAGCCGATATGGCAGAGTGCATTGTAGTTAAAAGGTTGGACATGTATTTAGAGTTTTACATACCCTAGTATTGAAAAACTCCTAAAGTCATGTTTCACTACTGTTAGGATCTCTCCCATAGGATAACATTGGGTTGCCTTATTACATTTCATAAGTGCTAACTTTTAATTGGGAACAGGTAAATATTTCATGCTTGGTGTGTGAGAAACTGTAATTAAAAATCCTCTTTAATGGTAAAGTCGGATTTTAAGTTACAATTTTGAAAATTACACTTTTAGAAAGTTGGCATATTCCTGTCCTGTTTGGTTCCTGCAGACTGTTCCTGGGTCGCATGAGTGGGTGTAGTTGGCAGTTGGACTTTGTTTGCTCCTCCCAGGAAGCCACACAATAGAGGGATTAGGTGTGCCTGGAACGGGCCATCAACTGGCAGGATGGGGGGGCAAACCTGGGCATAGCCCCACTTGAAACTGAATAGGCTGTGTCCTGCCTTCAGAGAAAGGACTTGTCATGCCTGCATTGTTCATTCAAAGAGCCAGGAGCCAGGCCAGAGAAAAGAGGAAACGTCAAGCAATTCTCTAGAAACCTCTCCTACTTTAAATAAGGCACCAGGTATAAAACTAGGACCCTCAAACCCACTGTTCAGTTAAAAAAACATGACAAGACTAAAGAATTGTTGTTACTACATCGTTAAAGCATGCAGAAAAAGATGTAGGGTCGATGGAATCATTTGTTTACATAATATAAACTGTGATTTACTAATTGATAAAGTACTATATTGCATTAATGTGTATTCGGAAATGTGTAAATGGTGAGCTCTCATGTTTTGGAGTTTACCTCTAATCATTCTTTATTTCATTTATATGTGTGTCTACCTACTGAAAAGTAATCAAATATTATGATTTAACCTGATTATGATGTTGAATTTTACCCCAAAAATATTTTTTGTGTGAGTAAAAGTTGCACCAAAACGACAAAGATAAATTAGGTGTTACACGTTCCTAGTTAATAATGCCTCCGTGAAACTTTCAGATATTGTATTTCACACATGTGCTAATGTTATACACTTAAAACTTAAAACAAATTTCTAAATCTTTGGTTTGAAATATATCTGCCCTTTAGTAAATTCAAAAAGTAATAGTATACCATACTGACATGTATCAATTGCAACCTTACTAAATGATTTCAAATGCATCAGTGTTAAACTTGAATGTTAACGTCTATATGTTTTCCATGAATGGATGCTTAATAATTATATGTGTTTTACATTATATTAGCTTAAACTAATCTGGGCCTGACTGCATACGTGAAGTTTCTTGACTAGATGAATCCACTGCTCATGAGAGAATTTCTCAGTATAGAAGACAAAAGAGGTACGGTGTTCCTGGGTGGCAAGTTGGCCACCTGGTTAGTACTCAGAGTGGTGGGGAGGTGGGGAATACCTCCTTTCGGAACTAGGACCCTCACACACCCAGCAAGCTAGGTGTCATGCTTCATCATATAGGTCTTCTCCTCGTCGAGCCGGCGCTGCAATGCTCGACGGGCACCCATAAAGGGGCTCTTTATCGGAGATCTTTTGTTCCTTGCCGTATAGGTGCCGTGGGTGTGAGGGGCCTGGTAAGATGTAGATGTGGTGTGTGGGTTAAAACAGGTAAGGAATCCTCTATAATTATTTTTATTCTGGAGAGGTCACAACCTGAATAAAAAGTAAAAAGAAGGAGGGCGACTATTTTGTTTTAATCTGACAAAAATTACGCTCTACCCCTTAGTGGTCAACATGTTTCTCGCCTATAAAATGTCTCTAATAGATCAGTTGGCGATTCCTCAGGACCTAGTGACTAAATGAAAACTATCTACAGTGTGTGGTGTGGTTCTACATACCACTTCTTCTCTCGGTAGGATGTTGCCCCGGAGAAAAGCAGCCAACCTCTTAAGGATTCAAGTGCTGCTTCATCAGACCGCAGCGGAGTATATGGACACTCAACGTAGTGTCGCTGCTCCCGCTCAGAGCAGTCCGGCTCACCTACCCGCTCTGCTGCACATTGGTGTGTGAGGGTCCTAGTTCCGAAAGGAGGTATTCCCCACCTCCCCACCACTCTGAGTACTAACCAGGTGGCCAACTTGCCACCCAGGAACACCGTACCTCTTTTGTCTTCTAGTTCTACCCAGGGCAAGTACGGTGGACCTTTATCAAGCCCTCATTATCCCCCTTGTTGTTTACTCAGAATTTCTCAGTATAACATCTGCCTGGGAAACTGTCTTCTTGAACTTGCTCATGTGCTCTTGCTAAAGGAGCATTGTTCTGACGTTTCCCATATTGAATTTCTTAAGGACTGCATAATTGTCTCACCTATTTCTCTACATTTTGTGTCTTCTTCATGTCGCTTGACACTCATCCTATATGAACTGACCAATGAACTGAGTGATCTGACCCAATGAGGTGATTCCAGGAAGTGTCACCCCCGGAACTTTAAGAATATAATATTGCCTGATTGAACTGACAGTTGCAGACTGGCACACACACTGGTGGTGTAATGGGCTGCTGGCTATTTCCTTACTTTCGAAGTCCCACAGACACTAACAGTCCTGTGGCGGAGACTTGCCAAATTTTCCTGGCAATCTTGACTTGCCCAACGTGGGCTCACCTGGCTTCCTTTCTAAACTGACGCATATGCAGTATGCGCCTAGTGGTCTCTTCCTTTCTGGAGACTGCTTGAACTGACATGTTTCATGTCTCTTCCTGAACTCTTGAGCTTTGGTATATTTTATTAGAATTTGACCAAATGGTCCTATAACCTGATGAAATTTTACTAATGCATTGTTTTTCCCTTAACCTTTGATAAACTATACTAAAATTTCCGTATTGACTCAGCTTTCATGATTTACTTCTTTCAAAATTAAATGTGCATTCCTAATTTGAGTTTACTAATGATCAAGAGAGATCATATTAGGGAGATCTCAGAGCATCAAATACTAATGCTAATATTTTGTATAGCTTTAACTGAGCTCTTGGTGTGTATGTTTCTGGCTCGCCTTCATTTCTTTAGGAGATCTGGGCTTGCAGTGGTAATCCTATATCATTGTAGCATTGTTGTGAGAGTAATTTACATGAATCTGAGTTCTAGTTTGTAGATCAGTTATCTAATTCCTGATCCTCATTGGATGTCTGTTGGAACCCTTATATCCGACCCCTCTCAGCACAAAACAACATCCATCAGAGGACCAAGAGGGTGGCAAATTTAATTAAAGAAATAAAAAAAGGGAAAAAGTATATGGGCCCAGCAGCTACAAAAGGGTAAAGCAATTGAAATGTATTCAGTAAGGTTACACCATGTGTACAACATTAGGGTTACATTACAAACAGGCTCAACTCAACTCTTCACCAGCGAAGCCTGGGAGTAGGTCACACAGCGCTCAAGGCCGTTCAGAGGTACTACAAGGGAAACACATATAAATCCATGGAGGCAGGGAATAACACTCCCCGCACAAGGACCGACACAACAAAATATAAAAGAAATAAATGAAAAATGGTCATATAAATATACACTTTGCTTACACCCAGTTACATCACATTGTTCAAATATAAAAAAAAATATTTACAACCAAAATATATTAAAAAATTATACTTGATTTAAAATATAGTCAGATAACTGTATACATTTCAGGCACCTATGCACATATCAATATGATAATGGAAATATAACATACAAGTGCATACAAAATATAAATATGGAAATTGGTGATGAATAATCAAGAACATAACTTACCTCAGATCTAACAGAATTCGATACAATCATTGAAGGTGGTAACTGGCTCTGGGCCCCTTATGAGGTTTGGGGCAGGGATTAGAAGCATGTCAGAGGGCATGACAAGCTGAGGGCTAGCAGGAGGAGGCATTCCATGCTCCACAGTGCCTTAATTGCTGCATCTGATAGTAGCGCCCATCCAATCCGGATGTCAATTACCTGCCTAGATTTGCGGCCCATTTAAATCGGAGCCAGTGTTCCCAAACGCGGCTAATCATGGTGTGAGTTAGGAGACTCTTGTGTTCAGGCAGAACACTATCCAGCCCAGCGATTACACCCAGCCTGACTCTAGGGCACCAATTTACAAAGGTATTTTGCAGTGCAGAAGTATCATTCATGTAGTTCTCATTTACATAGGTGTACATGCCCGTATGAACTGGCTGCAAAACATATATAACAGGAATAAAATGGAAATATTCAGAGTATATTTATATTCAGTAAGCACAAAAATAAGGAAAACAGCTTGCTTCTTTGCACTTTAATGATAGGGATTTGAATGTTTCAGGACTGATTCATAAAGGTGTATAAACATATGTAAAGGACTAGTCCTGTAGTACTACTCCCCTTAATCATAAATGCGATTGTGAATTGGTTCTGAAATTGGGAACCAAGAGTTATAGACCAATAAAGCTTTTTTGGTTTGTTGCCAAACCAAAACATAGGTGCGATAGAGCAGACTGCCGCCAGAAGTATCCCAAGTTTGTATTTGGACAGACTGGATTAGAAGCAATCTCTCTACTGTCTACTGATGTTGGAAAAAGTGACCATATTCCTTCAGCTAAAACATCCAGATCACAATCTGTAGTGTATTTATATAAATTTGAATATTTATCTGGCCTTTCATTTAATTTTCCTTGAAATTGGATGACACGCTATTTGGATTTTCCATTAATCCAAATCTAATCACCACTAATGTTACCGTTAGCCTAGTTACAACTATACTGTTGTTACTATAATAATTTGGTAAACGTCTGTTAGTTTCACAGTAGTTCACTGTGAATCATATCAGAAATTGATGACATGAAGATTTTGTGTGGGCATATTAAAAAAAATTCTACATAAAACTGGAGGAATTCACTGGTAAAGTTAGGACTTTTATCATTGCATAATGCATTGTTGGGCACAAGGCTAAGAGCAAAACGTGGTCATAATGAAGACACATTAAAACTGTATTCACAGCTTTGTCAGAGGGTGAAGGATAGTGTCTATGGAGAGAGACTATTCATTTTTCGTAATCCTTGGGCGAATGTATCTGCCGTTGCTTTTTTTTCTTTTTTTACATAGTGCTCCATCACCGATGAAAGGGCCGGACCCATATGTTTCAGAGTCACACTCCGATGCTTCTTTTTCGTGGCATGTATGCGTAATAGGGATAAAATCATTAGTACAATTTGCCAATTCTTCTCCTTGATACATAATAACTCACAGACTACTACTTAAGGTTAGTTAATTTTTTACAAAGCCATAAATAACAACATGAAGACACCTCAACACGAGGGTGTAGAAATACAACGGAATTAGCATGAAGCCAAACCGGCGCATCCAATTTAGACAGTGCAGCATAAGCAAGGCAATTAATTCAAGAAGTAGGATACAGAAAATCAGGAAGCATGAGCCCAAATTTCCCTGCATCAATGGTTGATGAGTAAAGAGCATTAAATATATCCCTACTCTAGCCCTACGGTGACATCCCGCATTTTCAATAGATAGGAGAAAAAGGTGTCAGTGCGTGGAGTCTTCCTTAGAAGTCACTCCACCATCAATGGGTCAAGTAGCATAAAGCCACTATACTTAGCAAGAGCTCGTTCTGAGTTGCTCTCTCTCTGAAGGCAAGAAAGAAGTTGGGCTCTTTCCTTAGTTCCAACAATCAATTATCCACAGGTAGCAATCCCAAGATGCATTTCGAGTCACGCCATCCACTCTGGGTACGGTCCTGAAGGTAATTTTCCACAATGTCGATGGCATACTTTCATTGCAACAGTTTGTCCTTGATTCCCAGGCTTTCTCTTTTGCTAACGTAACGACCTTCCTTTATTGACTCAAGCCACACGATTGTAACTTCTTCTCTCCTTACCTAACTTACTAAAACACAAAGACATTATTCTAAATAAAAGAATGCTTCTTCACTTGCAACACAAAATGTGAGAAAGAACAGATTTGACAGCACACCTGAAATTCAACTATTAGTTCTAAAGTGAGAGTTTTCAGGGACTGGCATCTCAGGCCTGCAACTTAAGCTAACATAAGAATTCACTGTTTAAGCTTTACGAGTTCACACAACATTAATGCGATTTCAATTAATACATCTACCTACGTATGAAATGTCATAATTAATAAACACCTTTAGAACACGAGTGTTTGTCAGTTTCACAACACGCGTTCTCCATGTTAATATTTCTGCTAGTTACATTCATTTTCTTGTTAATTCTCCATGACACTTATTCATGAACTAAAGCACATCACATAATTGCGTTAATATGTTTCACAATTCTAACGCTCCATGTTAACAAAGTTTGCCAGATTATATGCGGATGCGTTCTACACATGATTATAATGCACCCTTCAAATAGAATGAAATTTCCGCTTCATCACTGACCTGGCTAGGTTTACTCTAAACAAAAATAAATAAATAAATAAATTGGCCAAATATGTCCTAGGCTGACTCCTTTGACCATCTTGAAGTTGGCAGTAGGTGAAACTTAAAACTTTAGGATAATTTAATTTCATATGCTCGTGAAAAAGTGATGTTGACATCAAATTCTTTCATTCCTTATTCATAATGAGAGTGATGACAGTCTGATGAACATCTCAGACCATGTCTGAAGTGCGGTTGACAAGTTCCATAAAGTCCTAGACTTCACGAGGGCCCCACGAGATATATCCCAGCTGAGGTGTTTTTTTCAGCAAAGGCATTTTTTCCAGACACACAAAACTGTTCCATTCTCTGCTCACAGAACTTCGAGTCTCAAAACAGCATGGTGCACAAATGGAAAGCATTTAAGCAGAGAATACCAACAAATCTGAGGCGTGAAATCAGGGAACGGACTCCCCTGTGGTCTGTCTAGCAGAGAATTGGGGAAATGGGTCTCAGCATGGTAGGGATACAATAGTCACAGCAATAATGGGGATGGAATGCCTCCTGCGTATCTGTCATGTTCCAAGACCTCTAAACCATGTGCTTTCATATCTTAGAACTACTATGTCTGGCAGTCAACAGTAGTAAAACACACCACGGATGCTAGAAGTGGAATGTTTTGCAGTTCCACAAATGTAGCCATTCACCCTCTTGTCTTTTTACCATGACGTGTTAGCCTCGACGCCTCACTGACAGCGCACATTTCCAACAACTCCTAGCAATAGAAATATGCTTGAACTTAAACAAATAGGCAAGCCCAGGCAGCATTCAAGTAACCCAAACCGTATCATACGTGTTACCATAGTGAAACATTCAAGATGTTAGTACAAATTGTATATTCAAAATGCAGCTTTATGCAAAAAGTCTGAAAAGATTTGACTTTTGCGATCTGCAATATATGCAACAAAAATAATTATTTTCTTTTGTAAACTTCACGTCATCTGGTGAGCTTGAAATACAAAGCGTTTTAAGAGAGTTTTAATCTGGTCAGTTCCGGAAAAATTAAGAACAAATCAAAATATGTACCAAGGGATTAATGCAAATGTGTATTAGAAGAGGAAAGACATCTCGGAGGCAAGACTAATCATCATTTAGATTATCAGTTGAAGATGATTAAAAATCTACGGATTGTATGACAAGTTATGTGTATGCCCGCTTTTGGAAAGCCAAATGTTTTAGCTTTAGGAATAAAAAGCCTAAGCAGCTTACAGCGAGGCATAGTAATCATTTAAATTGCAAACTTAAGAATTTGAAATTACATACTAGACTTTATCAAGTTCTCTTTATTTTCACTTTTAAATGGAAGGTAAATCAGTGTTTCACTACATAGATTCCATTACAGGCCAATGGAGCACGCGCACACACACACATGCACACGCACACACACACACACACACACACACACACACGCGCGCACACACTCCCCAAGTTTCTTTTGAGGTTTTTTTTTAGCAAATGTACTAATAAAGGCATATTCACAGATAAATTACTACATGCAGATGTCGCATTTCAAATTACCATTGTGGAGTAAAATTGATATGAAAAAACACGGTTTACTGTTTTCACTGACTGAATGTTACAATGACTTTGTGAAAAGGAACAACACTACTAATAGCCACTTGACCTCTTAAACGTGATTTTACCTCACTGCACTCATTTAACACCTTGCTTACTGATTTTTTTAAAATAAATTACAATGAATAAAGCCATGACATAAACTATATATGAAGATGTAGGGGCATATTCACAAGGACTTATCGCCGAGTTATCAGCACTTTAGCGCAGCAAAAGAGGCGCCCCTTTCGCAAGCTGGTGCTAACTGCCTACATCACCACATAACTCGCGAAAGCTGCCGCAAAAAACATCGCCACCGTTGACACCGCCAACTAACGCTAATGAGATGCAGAATAGGCGTGTCCGTGTAAAAACACACGAAAAGACAACACCGCGCGATTCTCTACGGACAGCCAGATCTGCGATGCGAGGCAAAAACTGGCGATAAGCCGCGGTAGCAGCAGGGATTTAACACCTGCCTTTTGCTGGTGCTAAGCAGGACGACTACCTGCACCACAAAAGGGAGCCCAGCCCACAGCTACACCTGAAGAACAACAGATGCCATGGACCCTCTGCCCATGCAGCTCAGAGACCCCTGAGGCCCACAACACCAAGCGCCACCATCCCCAGGACCCCCCCACACTCCTGGCCCCCCCCGGCCCACCCACCCCGGACGAAGATGTGCCACAGCAAATTACGACATCACGAGAAAAATAAGAGCCTGATGTCGCACAAATACAACAACAAACCCACATGTGTGGTCAGAATAATGAGAAACAAACATACAACTTAGAAATCACACAATAGAACTTTATTAATACACAACACAAAACAACAATTCTGAAGAGTCCATGCGGATCCACTCCGGACAATTTGGAAGTCACAGCCTGCAAGAAAAAATCCGAGATAAGAATGCGTGTCATGCGCTCATCAAAGGAAAGAGAGAGAGAGAAAGAAAGAAAGGGAGAGAGAGAAAGAAAGAAAGGGAGAGAGAGAAAGAAAGGGAGAGACAGAAAGAAAGGGAGTGACAGAAAGAGAGAGAGAGAAAGAAAGGGAGCGAGAGAAAGAAAGGGAGCGAGAGACAGAAAGAGAGAGAGAGAAAGAAAGGGAGAGACAGAAAGAAAGGGAGAGAGAGAAAGAAAGGGAGAGACAGAAAGAAAGAAAGGGAGAGACAGAAAGAGAGAGAGAGAGAGAAAGAAAGGGAGCGAGAGAAAGAAAGGGAGCGAGAGACAGAAAGAGAGAGAGAGAAAGAAAGGGAGAGACAGAAAGAAATGGAGAGAGAGAAAGAAAGGGAGAGAGAGAAAGAAAGGGAGAGAGAGAAAGAAAGGGAGAGAGAGATAGAAAGGGAGAGAGAGAAAGAAAGGGAGAGAGGGAGAGAGACTGCTGCCCATGCGCACCCCGGCCCCACTGCTCACCTTCCGCCACCGGTGTGTCTCCAACCACGTGCGGGTGCACGCTCCGAGCCCGGGACACGCGACCTTGGCAGCCTCCACATCACGCGGACGCGGCCCACTAGGTCACACACCTGAATCTGGGCCATGAGTTCAGAATGGGAGAGTCCATTACAGTGCACTCGTCATCATCGCAGACTGCACACCTGCTCAGCTCCTTAGGTGCCACTAACTCTGTGAACCTTGAGGCAACGCCACGTGGCGATAGGCCCGCGTTGCACGCAGGCTCTGGCCAACACTGCAGTCCACCAGGTCCCCTATATGAAATGAGTACACAACAGATATTTGCAGAGTCCAAATCATTGCACACGGCATCATCGCCTGTCCGCCCCTGCGCACACATGCTGCTGCACCCCAGCCCCTGCCGACGCCCAGCGGTGAATGTCCACCCCTGCGCACCCAGGCCCCAATGCTCACCTGCTGCCACCGGTGTGTCCCCAACAGGGCACACCACGTGCCGGTGCCAACTCCAAGGCTGGGGCCCGCAGCCTTGGCAGTCCCCACATCATGTGGCAACCCCCGCGGTCCAGCAGGTCACACACTTGATACTGGGTCTTGAGTCAGAAATGGCAGAGACCATATCAGTGCACACGTCATCATCGCAGGCTGCACACCCGCTCAGCTTCATAGGTGCGACTAACCCTGTGCAACTCAAGCCAGTGCCACGTGGTGGTAGGCCCGTGGCGGCCGCTGGACATCGGGAGCGACTAACCCTGTGCGCCACAAGACATGGACCGTCCATGATTGAGCCACGTTGGGCGTACGTCGTCAGGTCACCTCCGGCAGTGGGGAATGTGACGTTGCAGGCCCCTTTTATTGGCGGTGTCACATGGCCCATGATGCATCTGCTGGATGGGTGTGGTGTGTGTGCAAACCTGCCCTCAGAGAGTGGCCGTGGCATGCTGGCAACTAGAACAGTGACCAGCAGATCCCAAGCGTGGAATCCTGGGACATGTAGCTATGTCGTCCCCCCTCGGAGCTTAAGCGCAGTAGTCTGGCTTGGCGTACGCCGGACCTGCGTCGGGCATGCAAGAATTATCCCGGGGCTGTGTGCGCTGGTTCAGTCCTTGTCTGGACAAGGAAGTGACGAATGTGTGTGTCCCTGATGTCGTGACTACGCTGCACGGAACGCAATGGGCAATGTAGCACCCTGTGACTCATGTCCCACGACGTGAGCAACATGGACGTCAGGGGGAATTACTGACCCAACACACTTCCACACTCACATACTTGAATGATCGAAGACATGACACAACTGTGCATTAGTGAATGATTTATTGTCATCCAGTGGAGTGTTGCAGCTGGAGCAGTACAGGGCCATGCAGACCCCACTTCACATCATTGGCATGTGGCGGGCCAGGCAGAGTCCTTCAGGGCATGACAAGTACATCGGAAGAGGAAGAGTCCAGACCATAGTCTGATTGCTGTGTCATCGGTCATCTAACAGAATATGGCAGTCCAAGTCGAGGTGCAAGGTGAGAGTCAATGAGTGCATCGGGGGGCAGTGGAAGGTCATGATGCCAAGGGCAGTACCAAGATGAAACAGGCCAAATGGGTGGGAGGAATGCTACTGCTGTCTCATGATCAAGAAGTCTGGATCATCCACATCCTCGTCCTCTGATGTGTGCTCAGCCTCACCTGTGGGTGCTGCAGTTCCGGCTGCAGCACTGTGTGCCACTGACACATCAGGGGCCAGAGGTGGATTGTCGGCCGCACCGTGTGGCACTGACACATCAGGTACAGGAGTAGAAATGTCTGCCGCACTGTGAGGCAGTGACACACCAGGGGGCGCAGATGGGGATGGTGTAGGGGCAGCAGCATCCATCTGCGCCAGGCCTTGTGGCAGCAATGCCATGACGAGGATCTGCAGGGCATGGTATATCCCAGGTACATTTTGCTGATGTGCAGCAGTGACAGCCAACCTTTTTGCCTCCATCTGCACCATGTCCTCCATGAGCCTCCGCATGTGTGCCAAGTCACTGCTGAGATCACTGGAGCCACTCTGACTTGACAGGTATTCTTGTCTCCGAGTCAGGACTCCAGCGATGTAGGCCAGGGCTCGTTGGAGGCCATGGAGAGGACTGTGGGTGTCCGTCAGGGACTGTAAGTGGTCCCCGAAGGGACGTAGACACCCATGGATGGCATCAAGTTTGGCTGCCAGGAGGTCAAACCCCACCCGCACCTGATCAGCCAGCTTCTCCTGGGCCTCTAACACACAGGTTTGGAAGGCCAGGTGTGTTCCGTTTGGGTCTTGGGAGACAGCTGGTGTGGCAGGTGCTGACTGCTGTGTGGTCTGTGCAGGGGGTGGGGTCTCCTCGATGCAGCTGGGCTGCCCTGATCCTGGAGGTGGGGAGCTGATGCGGCCGATGAGCTCTCTGAGGGCTTCGGTGTCGATGATGGGGTTGTTATCCTCGTCATCAGTGTAGAGTTGTTGGGTCTGCTCTGCAGGTGGTGTTGATGGTCCCACTGCAATGTTAAGGGGAGATGCTGCATTACATCATGTTGACATGTCTGTACAGGCATTGTACAAGTTCACATACGAACTGCATGACGAGGTACATTGTGGCTGTGTAGGTGGAGATGCCTGTTGGATGCGGGGCAGTTGACATTTCAACACCATCAGGGATGTGAGGTTGTACTTGTGCAGTTTCATCTCACATACCCCTGCTATGCCAAATGTAATTGGCCAGTATCTTCACACAAGCGGCAGCAGTTTCGCCCTCTGTCCTGTTGTTCACGTGTTGCAGTTTGACCCACACTGTTGTCTATGCTGCTGTGCTCTGACTGTCATATGTGTGTGCTGCAGTTTAGTGAGGGTCGCACCTGCAGCTCTGAGTCTGCTGCCTCTTGTCCCTTGCAGGCGGTGTGCCTTTGACTTCTGTGTCCATGCAGTGTTGAGACGTTACCAGTCTTGGGTGGATGTGTGTCTTGGTGGGAGTGGGGAACCCGGGGCATGGTTTGTCCGCAGCTGTGTTGTTGACGTCAGGGGTTGATTGTGCAGGTGGATGTGTCAGAGTGGACCTGCTCCTATACGGATGTGGTCCACACTCAGCCACCTCAGTGTCGTTGAGTGCACCATGTCAAGGTAATCGGACTGCAGGCATGGTATTCGTCATGCAGTGTCACTTACGTTGTCAGTGTGGCTCACGGAGCAGCAGCTTGGCTGGGTTCAGCACTTGTGCATGGGTTGTATGTGAGCTGTGTGATGTGTGGGGTGAGCCCACTCTGGGCAGATGGTCGAGGGTGACGTACTTGGTATTCCTATGTGTGCTGCAGTATGGCAAGGGGATCAGGGACATGATCCATAGTCATTGTGGGTGTGCAGTGTGGTCTTCTTATTTGTGCATGTGTGCCATTGTGCCCATCTCCCCCCGTACCCCCAGTCCCTGGTCGCTACTCACCCTGTTGCTGTTGTGTCCGGTCCTGTAGAGCAGTGTCCGGGCCCCCAACTCCTGCCACCGTATCCACACTGATGACTGTCGACACCATCTCCTCCATCTCGTCCAGCTCCTCCTGCGGCGCAGGACTACCACCTCCAGTCTGCATTGCTGCTTTGAGGTTGTTGGCGAGTTTGCTCTTGGTTTTGCGCTTGATATCAGTCCATCGCCACTTGAGCTCGTCCATTGACCTCCTCTGCACTCCGACAGCATTCACCTTGTCCAAGATGGACTGCCATATTCCATTTCTTGTGCCCAGTGACACGGTGGAGGTGATGAACAGTTGTTGATGGTGTCCTATCACCTCCGTGACCAGGATCTGATTCTCCTGCGGACTGAACTGCGGCTTCCTCTTCTTCTTGTCCTTCCCTGTCCCCGAGGGCCCTGGCTGGGGCTCCGGAGGGCTTGTGGGGTTCCGATCGTCCCCTGTGCCAGCTCCGCCTGACTCCATCATGCTTCGCTGTTGGTGTTTTATTGTTTGGTGTGTTTTTTATATGTTTTTGTGGTGATTTTTCCCGCCTGACGTGTGTGTGTTGCAGGCCTTGCGCGCCTTATCGCGGATTGTCTCATCGCGATTGGGCCCATCGCACCTTTTTTCGCGTTAAGGTTTGAATTTTTATCGCAGTCGCGCTAGTTGTTTCGCAGACATTTTCCGCGTTCGCGTGCGTATATCGCCGTGTTGGGAATGCCACGTTGACACAGCGTTATTTTCACGCGATGGGCTGCGATGTGAGAAGTTGCGGTAAGCTATTTTGGCGATGTTTATCGCACGTTCTTGTGAATATACCCCGTAGAGAGTAGAAGCATCATAACACACTCTATGCTTTTTCTATCCTGAGTCATGACCCCCTTCGCTGCAGGTAATGAACAGTATATTATGCTCTGCACATATCTATCTATCTATCTATCTATCTATCTATCTATCTATCTATCTATCTATCAATCTATTGATAGCGATAGCCATTCTCTAGTTTTAGTTAAGGTTACCAGAGATAGGAATTTCTCAGATGTTTCACGATTAATAAGTTTGCGCCCGTTTGACGAATCCCCACAAAACTTGACAGACCTATTCCTCTTTCTATATTGGCAGAGTATGCAAAGATCTGTAGAGATTTGTCAAGGGGGTGTAAAGAAAAAAGGGGGTCCCAAAATGTGCTTGGGCACCAATGCATCTCCTAGAGACTTTGTACTTCTGCGTAGCGTGAAAATGGCTGGATGGATTTTAATTAAATTTGGCAGAATTGCACATGATGGTGCATAGATGATCCTTTTGGGTACTACAGGTAAGTAGGGTGAGCATTTTTTAAGTTATGAGGCATTTTAAATTACTGATATCTGTAGTTGCTGTATTTGCCACTCCGCTCTACAACTCTATGGGCCTTATTATGATGCCGGTCGGACGCATGTCTGACCGACATTATTTTGGAATGGAAACCACCCAACTAGTAGTCGGAGGTTCCATCCAACAAATTAGGATGTGACCGCCCATCAGGTGGTCAGAAACATCCATTTTTCCATTGTGGCTTGTGCAGCGGGTGGAAAAGGGCCGCAGCACAAGCCGCATTGGAAAAATGGATGTTTTCAAACATCCAAGCACCGTGTGCCAGACTCCATGTGATGCCTGGCATGTGGGGTATGGATGTTTGGGGGGCACCAGAAATGCCAACCAGTCCTCAAAGCGGAGGCCGCGGATGGATGGGGGCCCTGCTAGGGGCCCCCAAAGTCCACTTCCGACAGCCTTTCTATGGCAGTCAGACCACTATTAAAAGGCTGTCTGAAAGGGCCATCGCAAATCTTAAAGGCGATGCCTCAGCAGACACCGCCCTATTTTAGGGTATTACATTCTGACCGATGGTCGGAAGGGCTCCTTGAGCCCGTCAGAAGCTGCCTCCGACCGCCGCGCATCATAATGCGGCGGTCGAACTGCAGCACCACATGTCGGTCAGACCACAACTGATGGCCTGTCAGTTGCGATCCAACCTACATTGTAATGAGGCCCTTTATGACTTTCCCAGTAGCACACTGTACCACACTCTAGTCTACTCTACACATCAACTATAACTCACCACTCTGCTATGCACTGCATTCTGAGAAATTATGTCATTTCAGATGTCATAAATCTTATTAATACTATAACTTTATCATTTCTACAGTTTGTATATGTAAGTATAATTTAAGTTGGGTTTGTATATAAAGAATAAATCCTTTAGAACCCCTTAGCGTGAATTACCCGACTGACATACAGTATGTCATTGTACTGATGTCACAAAGTAGTTAACCTGTGTTAAACTCAATGGAAAGGACACTTCTCATTTGTTCTGCCACATCACCAGGGTCTCCAGAGACTCCAGCCCAGTGTCGGAATGGCAGTTAGTTAGTTTCTCATAATACATGTTCACAGCACCACCCTCCACTCAAACTGCTTAAATCACTGGTATTTGGCTATTTCATAAGAAAGAGAAAGTATAGTTGGAGACATGAAGAAAAAAGCAGAATCTAGTGTGAAATTAAAGCATTAAAAAGCAGTCAGTAATTTGCTGCAAAAAGATATTAGAAGCAGTTTAATGTCAGATAAAAAAATTATAGGGCTCTGTTGGACCTGGCCCTTTATGAGGGGTCATCCTAAATTGTTTGCCTTCATTCCCTTTCTTTGCTGAATCTGTTTTTTGGCTTGTGGGTCTCTGCTTACTTTACCACTGCTAACCAGTGCTTAAGTGTTTGTGCTGCCCCCTTTAAACATGGTAATGTTGGCGTACACCTAATTGCCACATTTAATTTCCTTGCCTGAATGGGAGAATATTGTTGGTGGTGTGCCTGCACCATTCTACTTCTCCCTTGTCAGGGTGGATCTCTGCAGACCCAGGCTGCAATGGAACATAAAGCTGTGCCGAAAAGTGGCTTTTATTGGGCTACTGTCAGCATGGCCAGGTCTCCACTCTCAGATATGAGATTGGGGAGCACGACTTTGGGCTAAGAGATGGTGGTTTGCGTAGAGGGTGGTAGGAGTGGAAGGCAGGAGTCCAGATGTTTTTTTCTTCAGTTTGCTCAGAAGAAGGGTTTTACAGAGGGTAGTGGAGGTAAATGGTGCATGGCCAGTTATTTTTGGAGGAGGGCATTGATGGGTATTTGAAGAGGGTGGTGCAAGTGTTTGCAATGAGGTCAGATTATTTTTATTTTATTTTTGGAGATCGGAGGAAGACGTGTTATTTAGAGGGTGGTGGGTGGCAGGAAGCCAGGTGTTTATTTTTGATTTTGGCAACAGTATGTTTCGAGGGTGGTCGAGTGGGTGGCCGGAGGCAAGCGATTTTATACCTTTTTTCACATATTCCATATGGCTTTCCCATTAATGAGCTGCCCCTGGATAAATGTGGGAAGCAGGGGCAGATAATTTGGGAGGGTCATATACAACATACGATTACAGATGGGTAAAATGGGAATTATGGGGATACTTTTCACCTCTGAGGTGCTGAGTGACATTATTGAAACTCAAGCTTCACTCTTGTTCTATATTTGATACCATTCAGAACCTCTCAGTGAAAAACATCCCTATAATTCTCAGTTACCGATCTGCAATTCTACATATATTTACTAAAAAACACAGTTAAAAACTGAGTTATGATTCTGGCTCAAAATCACAAAACCATTGACATTTGCCAGTGATGATTCAAAGCACAAACCATAATTTTCACCTCTTCTTGTATTTCGACTAACACATGACATCATTGATGACATTAGTTTTAAATTATGTGGTCCCTTTTAATATATTTCTTTTATATTAGCATATTCTTTTTTTAACATTTCAATCTCATGGTCTCATAGAAGACACTGAACATTGTATTTTATCAGTAGTGTTGGTTCTTCATATATCTTCTCTATTCAGTATTGTGGCACCCAGAAAAATAGGCATTAGATATTTATAGGTAGCTTCTGACTGTTAATGTGATACCGATGCATAGACATTGGACCCGCGTATTAGTCTAGTGACACAACAGGGAACCATAAAGTGCAGAGGTGTAGTCAGATACGTATTTGTATTGTGCCCCTCCATAAGTGCCTCGGTATGTTACATTTTCTGCAGTTAGGTTTGGGTACAGGCTTTATTATTGCCACATTGTAAACACTTCTGCTTCACATACATATGTACATTTCAGCATGTAACTTTGTGCCAGACTAAGGTCAAATTCATTTCTTTGACTTTATGTCTTAAATATTTAAATCGTTTTCAAGTGTTTGTCTTAGTGTGCCAGTTAGTCTGTGTTTGTGCATTCGGTAATATGAGTGTGTCTATATGTCATTAGTGTGTAATGTTTATGTGTTCCTGTTTGGCTAATAGTCTGATGCATAATGTGTGATATATTCATTCCTTAGCCCTGTTTCGCTTCATGGGTGTTTGCTTCTAAATATGGTTTTTAGAGTGCTTGACTCTGTTTAAGTTGTCCCTTGCAGTGTGTTCATGCTGATGTTTGTTGGTGTTGTGTCCTTCTTTTTTGCATCTAAGTGTATAGTGGTGTACAAATATGTGTCTCTGAGTATGCCTTACACTGTTTTTCTATGCATATGTTAGTCTCTGACTGAGTCTCAGGCATCCTACCAACAGGATATGGGGGAGTGCCTTTGACTATAATGCTATTCCACTGACTTTGAGTATGTGTGCCTATGTGAGTGTGAGTGTGTTAGAATGATGTTGTGCATATTCATATGTGTTACTCTGAGTGTGTCTCTGTGTCGAGGAGATTAAGGATCTGAGACTGGTGAGGTCTGTAGATGGCATCCCTAACTGTTGTTCTCTCTATGATACAGTACTTCTGTGTTTGTGTATGTGCTTTTGAGTGAGTGTTGTACTGCTCCTGTGTGTGTGTGTGAGTGTGTCTCTAAGCTTTTTTGAGTCTGACTAAGACAATGGCACTGTGGAAATGATATTTTTATATATATTTAATAGGCTTTTTGATAGAAGCAGTGATGTCATCAGTAACGTCATTGGAGAAGTCATATGTGATATAATCCATTTTGTTATTTATAATGTCTTCAATGACATGATGTGTGATGTCATTTGCAACACAATGTGGAAGTATTTTATGGTTTGGGGCCAGGAACCATAACAGGTGAAATTAAGATAGAAAAATTGTGCAGAGGTGACAAACATGGGGAAGACGGTAGGCAAGACTGGAGTGAGTAAAAGAGAAGGCAGATGAGAGGAGGTAAAGGCAGCAGTTGTGGGAGGGACTTAGAAGAGGGAGGAATGGTGTAATATTAGGGGTGAAAACAGAGCAGGAAGTGAAAAAGTGAAAGGATGTACAAAATTATACTGTCCGCTGTAGGAACGCCAAAGCCCTGGTGCTGCCACCCGCCAGATTAGGACTTCAATACTGGTCTGGCGGGCGATCCTGCAGCGGTCTGACAGAAGCGGTCTGTTAGGCACAAAGGAGAGCCTAACATGCAGAACGCTGCTGTCAGAGCGCCGACTGCAACTTCCTAGACAGTGTGACATACATGTCATACCGTGCAGGAAATAGGGGTGTAAATTCAGGGGGCACTACATGTACCCCCCGCATGCACCCACAGGAGTGGCAGGGGGCCCTGTCAGGTCCCCCTTAGTTGCCTCACCACCAACCTTTTCATGGTGGGCTCACCGTCTTGGAAACGGTGGTGGTTTTTGCAACTCCTAATATGCTTGGCTTGACGTAGTGGCACCGCCAGCATATCACTATGCCTGACTGCTGTGCGAACTCCACGATATCCTTGATCCCCGGCAGCTGCAGTGGTCCTGTGGCGGTCTGACCGCCACACTCATAATACTGTGGGCGGAACCACAGTGTGGCGGTGGTCGGACTGCCCCATGGGTTAGGCAGCCTTATTAACCGCCAAACTCGGAATAAGGCCCTTAGTCATAAAGTGAATGCAGAGAGTTAAAGGGGCGGGAAACATTCTACTTATAAACTGGAGTAAGTAGGGGAAAATGACATGGAGCTGAAGGGAAGGAAAAAAAGGAGGGGAAGGCAAGGTCAAAACAACTATATCCTGTGTTTCTTTAAAATTAGTTTCCCAAAAAAAATAAGAAAAGGGACAATGAGTATTGGAAAAAGGGATGGAAACAGAGGGTAGGGAGCGTCAAAGATTCAGGTAAGAGTACAGACTGGGAGTGAACAAGTGAAGGAGGGTGAATTGAGGGACAGATTTTGAAGAAACGGCTAAAGAGAAATAGGAGAAGACAGGTTGAAAAGGGAAGGAATAATTTGAGAGGGAAAGGATCAGAAGAAGATTTAAAGAGGGGAACAAAGGAGAGAGCAAACATAGTAAGACATATGTTAGTGAAGGAGTGAACAGGAACATGAAGGAGAGGCTGTGGAAGGTGGTGTAAGATTGAGATAGAAGGAGGGTAGAGTGAACAGATGCAGATATAAAGGTGAAAACTGTTAATCAGATTTGGATGGAGATGGATTATCCTCAACTGGAGACATACGGAATCTAAAGATGAGGAGAAGCTTATTAAAGGTAATATGAGAGAATATTTAAAAAAAGGGTAGTGTGGAAGGAGATAGAAGGAGATGATAGAGGAAAGTGAGATAGAATAGAAGAGAGCATTAGAGATAGATGAAAGCGAATATAGGGGAGAGTTGTGAGCAATGATTTAATCAGATAGAGGGCCTTATTTGGAGTTTGGTGGATGGGATACTCACAAACATGTTGGATATACTGTCCACCATATTGTAAATGTCTTATAGCCAATGGCACCAATAATACAGATGACAGGGTACCCGCCACATATTGATGAAGTATCCTGCCTGACAAATTCTAAAAAAGACCCAGAATTTTTATGGGGCACATGCATCAAGGTATTATTTTGCGAGTCCTTAATTGCGATTATTAAGGAATCGCAATTAAGGACTCGCAAAAGTCTATGCATGTAGGAATCGCTATAAAAATAGCGATTCCTAAACATTCCTTAATTGCGACGCGCAAATTGCGAGTCGCTATTAAGGGATGGCTCCCCATTCATTCCTATGGGCCTACAGGCCCATTGGAATGAATGGGAAATTGCATGCGCAATTTGCGAGTACCAATAGGTACTCGCAAATTGCGCTTGCAATTTCAAGGGTGCAAGGGTGTCAAAAGGACATCCTGTTGCACCCCTGGAATTGTGATGTGCACCCATGTTGCGCACACACATGCCCCAAGAGCATGTGTGTGTGCAACATGAAACTTTGAAAAATGCACTTTAGTGCATTTTTCAAAGTTTTAGCAAATTACCGACCAGTTCAATTGCTCGGTAATTTGCAGCCCCAAATAGCGAAATCTCTATTTAACCCCTTCCATGCTTATGACGAGCTGGACTCGTCATGGCACACAGTGCTCGTGTGCTCATGACGAGTCCAGCTCGTCATAGACCACCCACGGGGAAGCGCTGGCGCTCCCCCGTGGGAATCCGATCGTCGGGGTTTTTTTTAGGAGGCAGGGGAAGGACTTCCCCTGCCTCCCTCCCGCCCCCCCATCAATGACGTCAGCGCGCGAGGCGCGCTGACATCATTGAGGGTTTCCCTTTCTTCCCGACGCGCTGGAAGCCATTTGCTTCCAGCGCGTCGGGAAATAAGGTGAGTTTTGGCTCGGGGAGGGGGGTTTGATTCAAAAGAGACATCGAGGGAAAGGAAAGGGTTTTCCTTTCCCCGATGCCTCTTTGTGCATTCCTGCTGCACGATCATGTGATCGTGCAGCAGGAATGCCCACGAGGGCGGCATTGTGAGCGTGGAGATGTGCCTTCTCTCCATTGCCACCCTGTAAAGTTAGCTGTAATCCTTGATGGAGGTCTCTGCACCCTTGATTTTCTTGAGCGCAATCCTTCTCCTCGTCTGCCGCTGCGATCCTGCAATTCTTCTGGTCCTTTACGCAGCTGTAGTGTAGGAAAGGCATTATACATTTACCCAACGAGGTAGCACTTACTGATTAGCCAGTAGAAAGTACTCCAGTTGAGTAGAGGTATTGCACAAAACGGTGGCATCTTCGTGAGCGTGGAGATGTACCTTCTCTCCATTGCCACCCTGTAAAGTTAGCTGTAATCCTTGATGGAGGTCTCTGCACCCTTGATTTTCTCGAGCGCAATCCTCGTGTAGTTCCTGTGACCAGGAGGTTCCTTCTCCTCGTCTGCCGCTGCGATCCTGCTCTGACCCTTTATAAACAAGAGGCATGTGAACGGGCCTAGAAGCCCCGCTCGTTTGGCCCCGCCACACATACACTAGCGGTATGCAACGTATGCCCGCCCTTTCCCTACTATGATGGACAGCTTACTCAAAGGATCCCGGCGCTTTCGGCGCGGTGGCAAAGTTACAGACACACAGGTCACTGGAGACAATCCTTGATGGAGGTCTCTGCACCCTTGATTTTCTCGAGCGCAATCCTCGTGTAGTTCCTGTGACCAGGAGGTTCCTTCTCCTCGTCTGCCGCTGCGATCCTGCTCTGACCCTTTATAAACAAGAGGCATGTGAACGGGCCTAGAAGCCCCGCTCGTTTGGCCCCGCCACACATACACTAGCGGTATGCAACGTATGCCCGCCCTTTCCCTACTATGATGGACAGCTTACTCAAAGGATCCCGGCGCTTTCGGCGCGGTGGCAAAGTTACAGACACACAGGTCACTGGAGACAATCCTTGATGGAGGTCTCTGCACCCTTGATTTTCTCGAGCGCAATCCTCGTGTAGTTCCTGTGACCAGGAGGTTCCTTCTCCTCGTCTGCCGCTGCGATCCTGCTCTGACCCTTTATAAACAAGAGGCATGTGAACGGGCCTAGAAGCCCCGCTCGTTTGGCCCCACCACACATACACTAGCGGTATGCAACGTATGCCCGCCCTTTCCCTACTATGATGGACAGCTTACTCAAAGGATCCCGGCGCTTTCGGCGCGGTGGCAAAGTTACAGACACACAGGTCACTGGAGACAATTCTTCTGGTCCTTTACGCAGCTGTAGTGTAGGAAAGGCATTATACATTTACCCAACGAGGTAGCACTTACTGATTAGCCAGTAGAAAGTACTCCAGTTGAGTAGAGGTATTGCACAAAACGGTGGCATCTTCGTGAGCGTGGAGATGTACCTTCTCTCCATTGCCACCCTGTAAAGTTAGCTGTAATCCTTGATGGAGGTCTCTGCACCCTTGATTTTCTCGAGCGCAATCCTCGTGTAGTTCCTGTGACCAGGAGGTTCCTTCTCCTCGTCTGCCGCTGCGATCCTGCTCTGACCCTTTATAAACAAGAGGCATGTGAACGGGCCTAGAAGCCCCGCTCGTTTGGCCCCGCCACACATACACTAGCGGTATGCAACGTATGCCCGCCCTTTCCCTACTATGATGGACAGCTTACTCAAAGGATCCCGGCGCTTTCGGCGCGGTGGCAAAGTTACAGACACACAGGTCACTGGAGACAATTCTTCTGGTCCTTTACGCAGCTGTAGTGTAGGAAAGGCATTATACATTTACCCAACGAGGTAGCACTTACTGATTAGCCAGTAGAAAGTACTCCAGTTGAGTGGAGGTATTGCACAACACCGTGGCATCTTCGTGGATAAATATGCAGGGCAGATGTGCCTTCTCTCCATTTACACCCTGAAAAGTTAGCTGTAATCCTTGATGGAGGTCTTTGCATCCTTGAATTTCTCGAGCGCAATGCTCGTGTAGTTCCTGTGACCAGGAGGTTCCTTCTCCTCGTCTGCCGCTGAGATCCAGCTCTGACCCTTTATAAACAAGAGGCATGTGAACGGGCCTAGAAGCCCCGCCACACATACACTAGCGGTATGCAACGTATGCCCGCCCTTTCCCCACTATGATGGACAGCTTACTCAAAGGACCCCGGCACTTTCGGCGCGGTGGCAAAGTTACAGACACACAGGTCACTGGAGACAATTCTTCTGGTCCTTTACGCAGCTGTAGTGTAGGAAAGGCACTATACATTTACCCAACGAGGTAGCACTTACTGATTAGCCAGTAGAAAGCACTCCAGTTGAGTAGCGGTATTGCACAAAACGGTGGCATCTTCGTGGATAAATATGCAGGGCAGATGTGCCTTCTCTCCATTTACACCCTGAAAAGTTAGCTGTAATCCTTGATGGAGGTCTTTGCATCCTTGAATTTCTCGAGCGCAATGCTCGTGTAGTTCCTGTGACCAGGAGGTTCCTTCTCCTCGTCTGCCGCTGAGATCCTGCTCTGACCCTTTATCCCCTTCGGTGCTTATGACGAGCTGGACTCGTCATGGCACACAGTGCTCGTGACGAGTCCAGCTCGTCATAAGACCACCCACGGGGAGCGCTGGCGCTCCCCGTGAGAATCTGATCGTTAGGTTTTTTTTGGGGGAGGCAGGGGAAGGGCTTCCCCTGCCTCCCCCGCCCCATCAATGACATCAGCGCGCTGACATCATTGAGGGTTTCCTTTCTTCCCGACGCGCTGGAAGCCATTTGCTTCCAGCGCGTCGGGGAAATCAGGTGAGGTTTGGCTCGGGGAGGGGGGGTTTGTATCAAAAGAGGCATCGAGGGAAAGGAAATGGTTTTCCTTTCCCCGATGCCTCTTTTGTGCATTCCTGCTGCACGATCATGTGATCGTGCAGCAGGAATGCCCACTAGGCACCAGGGTTTTTTTAATTTTTGTGTTGGGGAGTGGCCAAAAGGGCAAGGGTTGCTCCCCTTTTACGGGTGTGAATATTTTATTTATACTGTTAGGCCCAACTACCCCTTAGCTTGGCTGGTGGATTGTGTGTGGACTGGTGCATTATTTGCATATGTGATTGTAATGTTTTTTTCCTCCTTTTTATTCTAGTGTAAAGCTTTTGATTCCTGTTTGCGGTTTCGGCAGTTGTGGTTCTGCAGTTTTGCATAATTGCATTTATTTGGTAAGAAAAATATTTTTGTTGTGTGTACTCCAAATGAGTATTATTGTCATGCATGAATGAATTTTTTGTAAGTGGTGCCATAATGGCAGCATATTTGTTAGTGTTCAGAGCATGAAATTCTTTGTGATGTTTTGCATTGTCTTATGTGTAATTTTTTTCTTCTTCTTTTTTAGTGGGATATTGTTGATCCTTACTGTGTCTGTGCAGAGTAGGTGGTGGTGAGTCTAGCTGCTTCTGTCACGTGAGTGGTATAGTGTTGGAGTATATAGGTCTTTGTGATAAAGCTACATTTTGTTTATTTCTTTTTTTTTTTACAAAGGGTTTGTTGTTGTTGACTTGTTTGACAAGTAACCTTTATTAGTAAGCATTATGGCTAGCCGTAGAATTACTGCTCAGCAGGTGGTTGGTTTGCTTCTTGAATCTTCCTCTGAGCAGGATTATGAGACTGACAGTGCGTCTGAGGGAGAGGAGGGAGGGGAAGATTCAGGCAGTGAGTTTTCTCTCCACATGGAATCATCGGATGATGAAGGTACTCTCAGTGCAGATGAAGTGCCTGATTTAGAGGAGGATACTAATGTGCCGATGGTGCAAGAGGCATCTGGATTGCAGCCTGGGGCTGCTAGGCTTCCTACTGGAAGTGCTGGACTCTGGGTTGATCCAAACATGGTGCAGCCGGTGTTGCCTGCCTTTAGTGGTTATGCAGGGTGTAGAGTGGATTGTGAACATTATTTGCCTATACAGTATTTTCAGTTGTTTATGGATGATGTATTTTTGGGTGAGATTGTTGAGCAGACTAATTTGTATGCTGAACAGTTTTTGAGGGACAACAGTGCCAGACTTAGGCCCCATTCTAGAGCTACCCGGTGGAGTCCCACAAATCTGGAAGAGATGAAGAAGTTTTTGGGTTTTACTTTTTTGATGGGTTTGATAAGGAAGCCGTCCATGAGTTCATATTGGTCTACCAGTCCCTTGATGGCAACGGCCATATTTCCTGCAGTTATGACTCGTGATCGGTATTTACTTTTGCTTCGGATGCTGCATTTTGTTGATAATGGTTTGGCGTTGCCACGAGATCACCCTGAATGTGACCGTCTTTTTAAGATTCGGCCTGTTCTTGATCACTTTGTAGATCGATTTTCAGAGATCTATACTCCAGGGAAAGAAATATCTATTGATGAGTCTTTGGTGCTGTTCAAGGGCCGTTTGGTTTTTAGGCAGTACATTCCTAGCAAGAGGGCACGCTATGGAATTAAGCTGTATATGTTGTCTGAGAGTAGGACAGGATATGTTTTTAATTTGCGTGTGTACACTGGTAGGGATTCCACTATTGACCCCCTGGTTGTCCGTCCACTTTAGTAGGAGTTTCAGAGAAAATTGTGTGGGAACTTGCTAGAGGACTGTTTAACAGAGGCCACCATTTGTACATTGATAACTTCTACACTGCTGTGGAATTGTTTAAGGAATTGTTCAAAGTGGACACTTTTGCTTGTGGCACAATCCGCTCTAACCGTAAAGGTTATCCAAAAGAGCTTGTTTGCAAAAAACTTCAGAGGGGACAGTGCAGTGCCTTGCGTAGTGAGGAACTGCTAGCTGTGAAATTTGTGGACAGGAGGGATGTGTACATGCTGACTACCATCCATGATGAGAGTACTTCACCTGTGGCTGTTTGGGGTCAGATTGCTGAAGTGCGCAAACCTGTGTGCATTTTAGACTACAATAAGCACATGGGTGGTGTTGATAGAGTAGATCAGAGGTTGGAACCTTACACTGCTATTCGTAAGTCTTACATTTGGTATAAGAAGTTGGCCATCCATCTCTTCAATTTAGCAACTTTCAATGCTTTTGTTGTGTTCAAGGAGTGTTCTCCTGCGTCAAAGTTGACTTTTGTTCAGTTTCAGGAGTCTGTCATAGGCAGCCTTGTTGTTGTGGAACAGGCAAGTGTTCCTAGAGTTGGAGTGGTGGAGGATGTGGCTCGATTGAAAGATCGCCACTTTCCTGATCACATTCCTCCTACATCCTCAAAAGACTTTCCCACTAGGAGATGTAGAGTCTGTTGGCGAAGAGGTACGCGGAAGGAGACTCGTATGTACTGCCCTGAGTGTCCTTCTAACCCTGGGCTGTGTGTGCCTGCTTGTTATAGAGCGTACCACAAGCAAAAGAATTATTGGGAGCAACCATGAGTGGTAAAGTGAACTGCCTGGTCTGTAATGTTTAAGAATTGTTGTTCTGTTTCAAGGTTGGCATTAGTGCAATGTTTCTGATTTTGTGTTAGTAGATTTGTATCTATTTGCAATTTGTTTGTGTTTTCTTTTTTGTATAAAAAAATCCTAAATGTGATGGTGGTGTGTGTAGGCTGGTGCTTGGCTGGCGGTGTGCGTGGAGTGGTGCTCGGCTGGCAGTGTGTGAGTAGTGACTTGCTGCTGGTCACTACACACACTGCTAGCCGAGCGACACTCCACGCAATCCATCAGGTTGTGTGGTTGCTGTGTTAGGAATGTGGGCGTGTGAAAGTGATGGGCCCTTGAATGGCGCTGTCTGCTGGTGTGAGTGTTGTAATGTGATGGGCCCGCGGCTGGTGGTGTGAATGGTTTTGTATTTGTCACACGTATGAAAGGTGTATGAATGGCCTGTAAAGAGGTTGGTGCCTTGTCGTGGCTTTACAGCTCACGAGCTGTGAGTCAATGGTTCAGTTTCTCGTCCTTTCAATTATTAACAGTGCATTTCATTTTTGTGAAATCACTTGTTAATACAATTGTATATACTGAACCATCACTCACCCTTGTGCCAAATCCAACCAGTATGTGTGTGTGTGCTTGAGGATTAGATGGTTGTGCAGTAATATTTTTTTTTGTCTTTCTCAAGCAGGGTGTACCTTGTCCCTTTTTGTGAATGTTGTAATGTGTTTGTTTCGTGCCTGGGGGTGTGAATGGTCTTGTGTGTATCACGTATGAAAGGTGTGTGAATGGCCTGTAAAGCGGTTGGGGCCTTGACGTGGCTTTACAGCTCACGAGCTGCGAGTCACTGGTTCCGTTTTTGTCCTTTCAATTATTGACAGTGCATTTCATTTTTGTGAAATCTCTTGTTAATAAAATTGTATATACTGAACCATCACTTGCCCTCGTGCCAAATCCAACCAGTATGTGTGTGTGTGCTTGAGGAATAGATGGCTGTGCAGTAATCTTTGTCTTTTTAGTCTGTCTGCCAAGGTGTACATTCCGTCTAAGAATAGCCTACCAACTGTAGATATTGTCGTAAACGAAACACCCATGGGAGTACATGGTGATATCTCTCTTGTGGATCCCAACAAGTTATGGTACCCACAATGTCCTGCAAACCTCAAAATGTCTGTCACATTTTCCTTGCAATATTGTGCCAACATTTTCACGCTGCAGAAATAAACAACACATTATCTCATTATGACCTGGTTTTGCAAGGGGGGTCACCTGGGTTTTTGGCCCGGGGCTCGGCGGCCACAATAGGGAAACCTACCAAACCCACACATTTCTGAAAAGTAGACACCCGGGGGCTTCCAGGGAGGTATGGCTTGCGTGGATCCCCCAACGTTTCCTTACCCAGAATCCCCTGCAAACCTCACTTTTAGCTGAAAAAATCACTTTTTTCACACATTTGTGTGTGGGAAAGTGTGGCATCACTGGCCTCACACAAATTTCCTACCACCCAGCGTTCCCCCAGGTCTCCCGATAAAAATGGTGCCTCACTTGTGTGGGAGGCCCAAGTACCCGCGACAGGCAAGGGCCCACAACGTATTGAGGCAACCTCAAAATGGCCTTTCGCAAAACCACCTGGTTTTGCAAGGGGGGTCACCTGGGTTTTTGGCCCCGTGCTCGGCCGCCATCTAGGGAAACCTACCAAACCCACACATTTCTGAAAAGTAGACACCCTGGGGCTTCCAGGGAGGTATGGCTTGCGTGGATCCCCCAACGTTTCCTTACCCAGAATCCCCTGCAAACCTCACTTTTAGCTGAAAAAATCACTTTTTTCACACATTTGTGTGTGGGAAAGTGTGGCATCACTGGCCTCACACAAATTTCCTACCACCCAGCGTTCCCCCAGGTCTCCCGATAAAAATGGTGCCTCACTTGTGTGGGAGGACCAAGTACCCGCGACAGGCAAGGGCCCACAACGTATTGAGGCGACCTCAAAATGGCCTTTCACAAAACCACCTGGTTTTGCAAGGGAGTCACCTGGGTTTTGGCCCCGTGCTCGGCGGCCATCTAGGGAAACCTACCAAACCCACACATTTCTGAAAAGTAGACACCTGGGGGCTTCCAGGGAGGTATGGCTTGCGTGGATCCCCCAACGTTTCCTTACCCAGAATCCCCTGCAAACCTCACTTTTAGCTGAAAAAATCACTTTTTTCACACATTTGTGTGTGGGAAAGTGTGGCATCACTGGCCTCACACAAATTTCCTACCACCCAGCGTTCCCCCAGGTCTCCCGATAAAAATGGTGCCTCACTTGTGTGGGAGGCCCAAGTACCCGCGACAGGCAAGGGCCCACAACGTATTGAGGCGACCTCAAAATGGCCTTTCACAAAACCACCTGGTTTTGCAAGGGGGTCACCTGGGTTTTTGGCCCCGTGCTCGGCGGCCATCTAGGGAAACCTACCAAACCCACACATTTCTGAAAAGTAGACACCCGGGGGCTTCAAGGGAGGTATGGCTTGCGTGGATCCCCCAACGTTTCCTACCCAGAATCCCTGCAAACCTCACTTTTAGCTGAAAAAATCACTTTTTTCACACATTTGTGTGTGGGAAAGTGTGGCATCACTGGCCTCACACAAATTTCCTACCACCCAGCGTTCCCCAGGTCTCCCGATAAAAATGGTGCCTCACTTGTGTGGGAGGCCCAAGTACCGCGACAGGCAAGGGCCCACAACGTATTGAGGCGACCTCAAAATGGCCTTTCACAAAACCACCTGGTTTTGCAAGGGAGTCACCTGGGTTTTGGCCCCGTGCTCGGCGGCCATCTAGGGAAACCTACCAAACCCACACATTTCTGAAAAGTAGACACCCGGGGGCTTCCAGGGAGGTATGGCTTGCGTGGATCCCCCAACGTTTCCTTACCCAGAATCCCCTGCAAACCTCACTTTTAGCTGAAAAAATCACTTTTTCACACATTTTTGTGTGGGAAAGTGTGGCATCACTGGCCTCACACAAATTTCCTACCACCCAGCGTTCCCCCAGGTCTCCCGATAAAAATGGTGCCTCACTTGTGTGGGAGGCCCAAGTACCCGCGACAGGCAGGGCCCACAACGTATTGAGGCGACCTCAAAATGGCCTTTCACAAAACCACCTGGTTTTGCAAGGGAGTCACCTGGGTTTTGGCCCGTGCTCGGCAGCCATCTAGGGAAACCTACCAAACCCACACATTTCTGAAAAGTAGACACCCGGGGGCTTCCAGGGAGGTATGGCTTGCGTGGATCCCCCAACGTTTCCTTACCCAGAATCCCTTGCAAACCTCAATTTTAGCTGAAAAAATCACTTTTTCACACATTTGTGTGTGGGAAAGTGTGGCATCACTGGCCTCACACAAATTTCCTACCACCCAGCGTTCCCCCAGGTCTCCCGATAAAAATGGTGCCTCACTTGTGTGGGAGGCCCAAGTACCCGCGACAGGCAAGGACACAAAACGTTTTGAGGCAACATCAACATTGCCTATCAAAAAATGTTTTGGGCCCTTGCCTGTCGCGGGTACTTGGGCCTCCCACACAAGTGAGGCACCATTTTTATCGGGAGACCTGGGGAACGCTGGGTGGTAGGAAATTTGTGTGAGGCCAGTGATGCCACACTTTCCCACACACAAATGTGTGAAAAAAGTGATTTTTTCAGCTAAAATTGAGGTTTGCAAGGGATTCTGGGTAAGGAAACGTTGAGGGATCCACGCAAGCCATACCTCCTGGAAGCCCCGGGTGTCTACTTTTCAGAAATGTGTGGGTTTGGTAGGTTTCCTAGATGGCCGCCGAGCACGGGCCAAAACCCAGGTGACTTCCTGCAAAACCAGGTGGTTTTGAGATAGGCAATTTTGAGGTCGCCTCACTCGTCGGGCCCTGCCTGTCGCGGTACTTGGGCCTCCCACACAAGTGAGGCACCATTTTTATCGGGAGACCTGGGGGAACGCTGGGTGTAGGAAATTTGTGTGAGGCCAGTGATGCCACACTTCCCACACACAAATGTGTGAAAAAGTGATTTTTCAGCTAAAATTGAGGTTTGCAAGGGATTCTGGGTAGAAAACGTTGGGGGATCCACGGAAGCCATACCTCCCTGGAAGCCCCGGTGTCTACTTTTCAGAAATGTGTGGGTTTGGTAGGTTTCCCTAGATGGCCGCCGAGCACGGAGCCAAAACCCAGGTGACTCCCTGCAAAACCAGGTGGTTTTGAGATAGGCAATTTTGAGGTCGCCTCACTACGTTGTGGGCCCTTGCCTGTCGCGAGTACTTGGGCCTCCCACCAAGTGAGGCACCATTTTTATCGGGAGACCTGGGGAACGCTGGGTGGTAGGAAATTTGTGTGAGGCCAGTGATGCCACACTTTCCCACACACAAATGTGTGAAAAAGTGATTTTTTCCAGCTAAAAGTGAGGTTTGCAGGGATTCTGGGTAAGAAACGTTGAGGGATCCACGCAAGCCATACCTCCCTGGAAGCCCCGGTGTCTATGTTTCAGAAATGTGTGTGTTTGGTAGGTTTCCCTAGGTGCCGGCAGAGCTAGGGTTCACAAACTACAGCTAGGCATTTTGCCAAAAGGGTCATTTTTCACTGCGAAATTGAGGTGTGACCACGTTGCGTTTTGCGCCGTTTCCTGTCGCAGGCACTAGGCCGACCCACACAAGTGAGGTACCATTTTTCTCGTTAGACTTTGGGGAACGCGGGGTGGGTGGAAATTTGTGGATCCACGCAGATTCCAGAACTTTCCACCACAGAAATGTGGGGAAAATGTGTTTTTTGGACAATTTTTATGTTTGCAAGGGATTCTGGGTAACAGAACCTGGTGGGAGGCAGTCAAGTCACCCCATCCTGGATTCCCTGGGTGTCTAGTTTTCAAAAATGTATAGGTTTGCTAGGTTTCCCTAGGTGCCGGCAGAGGTAGGGTTCAAAAACTACAGCTAGGCACTTTGCCAAAAAGGGTCATTTTTCACTGCGAAATTGAGGTGTGACCACGTTGCGTTTTGCGCCGTTTCCTGTCGCAGGCACTAGGCCGACCCACACAAGTGAGGTACCATTTTTCTCGTAAGACTTTGGGGGACGCGGGGTGGGTGGAAATTTGTGGATCCACGCAGATTCCAGAACTTTCCACCACAGAAATGTGGGGAAAATGTGTTTTTTGGACAATTTTTTATGTTTGCAAGGGATTCTGGGTAACAGAACCTGGTGGGAGGCAGTCAAGTCACCCCATCCTGGATTCCCCTGGGTGTCTAGTTTTCAAAAATGTATAGGTTTGCTAGGTTTCCCTAGGTGCCGGCAGAGGTAGGGTTAAAAAACTACAGCTAGGCACTTTGCCAAAAAAGGGTCATTTTTCACTGCGAAATTGAGGTGTGACCACGTTGCGTTTTGCGCCGTTTCCTGTCGCAGGCACTAGGCCGACCCACACAAGTGAGGTACCATTTTTCTCGTAAGACTTTGGGGGACGCGGGGTGGGTGGAAATTTGTGGATCCACGCAGATTCCAGAACTTTCCACCACAGAAATGTGGGGAAAATGTGTTTTTTTGGACAATTTTGTATGTTTGCAAGGGATTCTGGGTAACAGAACCTGGTGGGAGGCAGTCAAGTCACCCCATCCTGGATTCCCCTGGGTGTCTAGTTTTCAAAAATGTATAGGTTTGCTAGGTTTTCCTAGGTGCCGGCAGAGTTTGGGTTCAAAAACTACAGCTAGGCACTTTGCAAAAAAAGGTCATTTTTCACTGCGAAATTGAGGTGTGACCGCGTTGCGTTTGCGCCGTTTCCTGTCGCAGGCACTAGGCCGACCCACACAAGTGAGGTACCATTTTTCTCGTAAGACTTTGGGGAACGCGGGGTGGGTGGAAATTTGTGGATCCACGCAGATTCCAGAACTTTCCACCACAGAAATGTGGGGAAAATGTGTTTTTTTGGACAATTGTTTATGTTTGCAAGGGATTCTGGGTAACAGAACCTGGTGGGAGGCAGTCAAGTCACCCCATCCTGGATTCCCCTGGGTGTCTAGTTTTCAAAAATGTATAGGTTTGCTAGGTTTCCGTAGGTGCCGGCAGAGGTAGGGTTCAAAAACTACAGCTAGGCACTTTGCCAAAAAAGGGTCATTTTTCACTGCGAAATTGAGGTGTGACCACGTTGCGTTTTGCGCCGTTTCCTGTCGCAGGCACTAGGCCGACCCATACAAGTGAGGTACCATTTTTCTCGTAAGACTTTGGGGAACGCGGGGTGGGTGGAAATTTGTGGATCCACGCAGATTCCAGAACTTTCCACCACAGAAATGTGGGGAAAATTTGTTTTTTTGGACATTTTGTTATGTTTGCATGGGATTCTGGGTAACAGAACCTGGTGGGAGGCAGTCAAGTCACCCCATCCTGGATTCCCCTGGGTATCTAGTTTTCAAAAATGTATAGGTTTGCTAGGTTTCCCTAGGTGCCGGCAGAGGTAGGGTTCAAAAACTACAGCTAGGCACTTTGCCAAAAAAGGGTCATTTTTCACTGCGAAATTGAGGTGTGACCACGTTGCGTTTTGCGCCGTATCCTGTCGCAGGCACTAGGCCGACCCACACAAGTGAGGTACCATTTTTCTCGTAAGACTTTGGGGAACGCGGGGTGGGTGGAAATTTGTGGATCCACGCAGATTCCAGAACTTTCCACCACAGAAATGTGGGGAAAATGTGTTTTTTGGACAATTTTTATGTTTGCAAGGGATTCTGGGTAACAGAACCTGGTGGGAGGCAGTCAAGTCACCCCATCCTGGATTCCCCTGGGTGTCTAGTTTTCAAAAATGTATAGGCTTGCTAGGTTTCCCTAGGTGCCGGCAGAGGTAGGGTTCAAAAACTACAGCTAGGCACTTTGCCAAAAAGGGTCATTTTTCACTGCGAAATTGAGTTGTGACCACGTTGCGTTTTGCGCCGTTTCCTGTCGCAGGCACTAGGCCGACCCACACAAGTGAGGTACCATTTTTCTCGTAAGACTTTGGGGAACGCGGGGTGGGTGGAAATTTGTGGATCCACGCAGATTCCAGAACTTTCCACCACAGAAATGTGGGGAAAATGTGTTTTTTGGACAATTTTTTATGTTTGCAAGGGATTCTGGGTAACAGAACCTGGTGGGAGGCAGTCAAGTCACCCCATCCTGGATTCCCCTGGGTGTCTAGTTTTCAAAAATGTATAGGTTTGCTAGGTTTCCTAGGTGCCGGCAGAGGTAGGGTTCAAAAACTACAGCTAGGCACTTTGCCAAAAAGGGTCATTTTTCACTGCGAAATTGAGGTGTGACCACGTTGCGTTTTGCGCCGTTTCCTGTCGCAGGCACTAGGCCGACCCACACAAGTGAGGTACCATTTTTCTCGTAAGACTTTGGGGAACGCGGGGTGGGTGGAAATTTGTGGATCCACGCATATTCCAGAACTTTCCACCACAGAAATGTGGGGAAAATGTGTTTTTTGGACAATTGTTTATGTTTGCAAGGGATTCTGGGTAACAGAACCTGGTGGGAGGCAGTCAAGTCACCCCATCCTGGATTCCCCTGGGTGTCTAGTTTTCAAAAATGTATAGGCTTGCTAGGTTTCCCTAGGTGCCGGCAGAGGTAGGGTTCAAAAACTACAGCTAGGCACTTTGCCAAAAAAGGGTCATTTTTCACTGCGAAATTGAGGTGGGACCGCATTGCGTTTTGCGCCGTTTCCTGTCGCAGGCACTAGGCCGACCCACACAAGTGAGGTACCATTTTTCTCGTAAGACTTTGGGGAACGCGGGGTGGGTGGAAATTTGTGGATCCACGCAGATTCCAGAACTTTCCACCACAGAAATGTGGGGAAAATGTGTTTTTTGGACAATTTTTTATGTTTGCAAGGGATTCTGGGTAACAGAACCTGGTGGGAGGCAGTCAAGTCACCCCATCCTGGATTCCCCTGGCTGTCTAGTTTTCAAAAATGTATAGGCTTGCTAGGTTTCCCTAGGTGCCGGCAGAGGTAGGGTTCAAAAACTACAGCTAGGCACTTTGCCAAAAAGGGTCATTTTTCACTGCGAAATTGAGGTGGGACCGCATTGCGTTTTGCGCCGTTTCCTGTCGCAGGCACTAGGCCGACCCACACAAGTGAGGTACCATTTTTCTCGTAAGACTTTGGGGAACGCGGGGTGGGTGGAAATTTGTGGATCCACGCAGATTCCAGAACTTTCCACCACAGAAATGTGGGGAAAATGTGTTTTTTGGACAATTTTTATGTTTGCAAGGGATTCTGGGTAACAGAACCTGGTGGGAGGCAGTCAAGTCACCCCATCCTGGATTCCCCTGGGTGTCTAGTTTTCAAAAATGTATAGGTTTGCTAGGTTTCCCTAGGTGCCGGCAGAGCTAGGGTTCAAAAACTACAGCTAGGCACTTTGCCAAAAAAGGGTCATTTTTCACTGCGAAATTGAGGTGTGACCACGTTGCGTTTTGCGCCGTATCCTGTCGCAGGCACTAGGCCGACCCACACAAGTGAGGTACCATTTTTCTCGTAAGACTTTGGGGAACGCGGGGTGGGTGGAAATTCGTGGATCCACGCAGATTCCAGAACTTTCCACCACAGAAATGTGGGGAAAATGTGGTTTTTTTGACAATTTTTTATGTTTGCAAGGGATTCTGGGTAACAGAACCTGGTGGGAGGCAGTCAAGTCACCCCATCCTGGATTCCCCTGGGTGTCTAGTTTTCAAAAATGTATAGGTTTGCTAGGTTTCCCTAGGTGCCGGCAGAGCTAGGGTTCAAAAACTACAGCTAGGCACTTTGCCAAAAAGGGTCATTTTTCACTGCGAAATTGAGGTGTGACCACGTTGCGTTTTGCGCCGTATCCTGTCGCAGGCACTAGGCCGACCCACACAAGTGAGGTACCATTTTTCTCGTAAGACTTTGGGGAACGCGGGGTGGGTGGAAATTCGTGGATCCACGCAGATTCCAGAACTTTCCACCACAAAAATGTGGGGAAAATGTGTTTTTTGACAATTTTTTATGTTTGCAAGGGATTCTGGGTAACAGAACCTGGTGGGAGGCAGTCAAGTCACCCCATCCTGGATTCCCCTGGGTGTCTAGTTTTCAAAAATGTATAGGTTTGCTAGGTTTCCCTAGGTGCCGGCAGAGCTAGGGTTCAAAAACTACAGCTAGGCACTTTGCCAAAAAAGGGTCATTTTTCACTGCGAAATTGAGGTGTGACCACGTTGCGTTTTGCGCCGTTTCCTGTCGCAGGCACTAGGCCGACCCACACAAGTGAGGTACCATTTTTCTCGTTAGACTTTGGGGAACGCGGGGTGGGTGGAAATTTGTGGATCCACGCAGATTCCAGACCTTTCCACCACAGAAATGTGGGGAAAATGTGATTTTTTTGACAATTTATTATGTTTGCAAGGAATTCTGGGTAACAGAACCTGGTGGGAGGCAGTCAAGTCACCCCATCCTGGATTCCCCTGGGTGTCTAGTTTTCAAAAATGTATAGGTTTGCTAGGTTTCCCTAGGTGCCGGCAGAGCTAGGGTTCAAAAACTACACCTAGGCACTTTGCAAAAAAAGGGTAATTTTTCATTGTGAAAATGTGGTACGTCCACGTTGCATTTTGAGCCATTTCCTGTTGTGGGCACAAGGGCTACCCACACAAGTGAGGTACCATTTTTATCGGGAGACTTAGGGTAACACAGAATTGTAGAGCAACTGTTATTACCTATTGACTTTCGATGCATTTCTGCCTTCCAAATGAAAGACAATGTGTAAAAAATAAGTCATTTTGAAAAATGACCTATAATTCTCATGCTAGTATGGGTACTCCCAATTTCGGAAATGTGCAAATATCTACTGTTTCTAAAATCTACATTTTGTTCCCATTTCAGAAATACATAGGTGTCTTTCATAACAATTTTTCCATGTATACATTTTCCCAAAATAATTGCTATATACCCGGTACTTAAAAAAAAATCATTGCAAGATGTTGCTCAATTATTGGCTCTGGGTTCGTCGGGTTCTTGGTGAACCTACAAGTCCTATATATCCCCACAACCAGAAAGGTCCAGCGGATATAACGGTATATTGCCTTCAAATAGCTGTCATAATTAGAAGAAGTTACAGGTGAAAACGTTGACACAAATGGCTGTTTTTTTCAACTAATTTTCAATTTTTCCTTTATTTAACTGTTAGTTTCTATAAGGAAAACTTTAAGGATCTACACAAATGACCCCTTGCTGAATTCAGAATTTTTTCTACTTTTCATAAATGTATGGCTTTCCAGGATCCATTATTCGTTTCATACCCATTTCTACCATTAACTGGAAGGAGGTTGAAAGCACAAAAAATAGCAAAAATAGGCTATGTCCCAGAAAAATGCCAAAACTGTGTAAAAAAAGTTGGTTTTCTGACAAAAGTCTGCTTGTCCCTGAAAGCTGGGAAGATGGTGATTTCATCCCCACAACCCCTTTTTGATGCCATTTGCAGGGAAAAATCAAGACGCTTTCATCTGTAGCCCTTTTTTGCCTTTTTCCCCCAAAAAACAAAATTTAGCTGTATTTTGACTAATTTCTGGGTCCCCTCCAGGGGAACCCACAAACCCTGGGTACCTTTACAATCCCCATGATGTTAGAAAAAAGGACGCAAATTTGGCATGGATACCTTATGTGGTCAAAAAGTTACAGGGGCCTAAGCGCGCACTACCCCAAATAGCCAAAAAAAGGCTTAGCACAGGAGGGGAAAAGGCCTAGCAGCGAAGGGGTTAAAAGTGGTTATTGCATTGCATTTAAGGAATCGCAAATTGTGATTCCTTAAATGCAATCGCAATTTAAGAAATCGCAATAAATTGCGAGTTCTTAAATTGCGGGTGCCTTACACCTTGATGCATCGCAATAGCCCTTTTTGCGGGCGCAAACGGACGATTTTTGGGAATCGCACCATTTGCGCTCGCAAAAAAGGTTGATGCATGTGCCTGTAAGTCTTTAATAACTAGATTGTGATTACAAGAAGCAAACATGTTCTTCCTACATGTTATAGTCAACTGAGCTAGGTCTTGATTCTTCAGTGCTTCTTACCATATATAGCAGTCAATTGAATTTGAAAATTATAAATCAGTCTTGCCTTTATAAATCACTGTGTGCTAAACATAGCACTGCTAGGAGTGAGGCTTGCGAGAGATAACAGCATGCATTGCATTTTCCCCACACCAGCCTATGCCGTGGGCTGCCTAGACTTTATGAATAATTCTTTCCCAATCAGAATCTGTCTTTCCCTGTTAGCCTTATTTTGCATTTTTCCCTCTCATTTCTTCGATCACTTGCTGCTGACTAGCTATGGGTGAAGATGCTCCTATGTTGGCAATTGATTGTCAGAATACTTTAATCTGGCTTGTAGGTGACAGTTGGATTCACTGAGTTCAGGTCTATACAGGGACCAACGGCATTGGCTCCGCTTTAGGTTTTTTAAATTGTGGACATCACTTGGATCGGTATTGGAGATATCAAGTGGTGGCATTTAGTGAAAATGTTCGAATCCAAGCCTAATTGTCAGCATCCTGATGCTGTGCTGCCCTCATTCATGTGTTGGGAACATTCTAAACAGTGTACTGACCTCAAGCTGACATGAAAGACACTTTAAGGCTAATCATGTCACTTTATTCTAATACCACATTAGTGTCCACTATTATCTCCAAAAGACAAGAATGATTGCGGACCGCCAAGTATTGTCCTAAATTTGAAAAGGAAGAGAAGAATGTCAATAAAACTGCTGCTGTATTTCTCACAGACAATGAGCATCCGTTCTCTTTACCACAGCAATATTTGTTTAGACATGGCAGCTGTAAGAAGTTGGGTGTATTAATTTAGGGGGTAAGTACACACTGCAAATAATAGCCACAATCCTGGCCAGAGTGTACCCTTAAAGTCAATATATTAACCGGAGCTCAAACCCCTGGTAGCTATGGCAAGGAGCAGACAGGCTTAGCTTAGGGGGAATGTATAAAGAATTTATGTATTACTCAAATAGTAATAAAGTTAAAACACAGTATAAGAAAACCCAGAAACCAATTTTGAAAAATAGAGTCAATTTTAATAAATATACAATGAAACATAAGGGACAAACATCCAATACAGGAAACTAACTGGAGTTATGAATTTTTCAAAAATCCAAAATCTAATAAGGGGAAGCTGGAGCTAAGCATTTTAAAACTTTATAGTTCAAAATTGCACCAAATAACATTAAGCACCAATGGCAGTCATCTGGTTGGCTGGTACCAAGGTGCCATTTAAGGCCAATCGTGATGGAGTGCGGGTCGGATACAGAAACTATACTTAACTAAAAACCTTAAAATTGCATATCTTTGGTTCTACTGATTGGATGTTTGTTGTTCTGGTATAATTTTATTTATTATAATGTACTCTATTTTTCTAAATTGGTTTGGGAGTTTTCTTGTGTTGTGTGTTGACTTTTTCACTGGTTCTGTGTAGCACAAATACTTCACATATTGCCTCTAAGTTAAGCCTGACTGCTTTTGTTAATTTAATGACTTTTGTGATTCACCCTGACAAGGAATGTGGTTGTTGTCTGAGTGGGGCTTCAACCCCCCTCAACCAATATCCCAATTTCTTACCAACATGCTGAGTGATTAGGCAATTTGGTAATATAACTAAGGAGCATATGTGTTGTCCATGCTGAAAAAGGCATGTGTTTAAATGTGCCGTTTTCACAAATAAACCCTTGAGGCTGTGACAGTCTCATGACTGTATGTTTACATGACATCACTGGCGTAGCAAGGGGGGGGTGGAGGGGCGATGCGCCCCGGGCGGCACGAGTTTCGGGGGCGGCGGCAAAAATCATCGCCAGCACCCCCCCCCCCTCCCCCTCAGCGCGGCAGCAAAAGGCAGGGACCGCCACGGGCGGCAGAGTGCCTAGCTACGCCACTGCATGACATGTCTGTCCTCAAGAGAAAAAATAACCCTTCAAATCGTATACTGCATTAAGCGCGAAATTGCTAAGATTTAAACATAAAAGGGAATATGATGTAATGGCAATATATGTTTTTTCTCCACCCCTTATTTCATAAGTCGGGTGAGGAGTGTGTGACTAGGGGGTTTCTCCTCCGACCAGACCAAGAAGTACAATATTGAGGGTGAGAAATAGTCAGGAACTGTGTGAGGTCATGTCACAATAGTCTCCAGAATAATTCAATGTCTGGAATAGTTGGGCAGATTGTGAATACAAACGTTCATGCTTTTATATTGGTACACTTCAATACTGAGAACAGTCCAAGGAATATATTGATGATGTGTCCCCATAAGAGTTATTAACATATGGCCTTCTTCAGGGCAGTTAAAATATTTCTAAAAGAAGGAGGAGTAACCAAACCCTTCAGAAGTGTCAGTGGATAGCGAATAAAGAAGAGAGGAAAAGCGTAACGAGAAAGGTCAAGGAGGAGGAATGCAAGAGGGGCTAGGGCATATCATATATTGACTTCTATCCTACAATACAAGGTGAAGAGTCTCTAAGTACTTGATAATAAGTTGTTCAGTTTGAGAAATGCTGTCCCATGTGTCTGTAGTAGGACTTATTCCTACCTGAACCCGTCAGTTATTTCACACCAGCCACTCCAATTGTTGAGCTTGGGTGCCTGTAGAAACAATATTGGATATCACATAAGCTCTACCCGTTGTTTGATGGTTTGAAAGCAGCTAAACAATACAGTGCTTTCTCATTAAAATCACCACTACACCATGTTTTACATTTCAATGTGCCATACCACATACTAAATGTTTTCCTGTAATATGTGTCCAATGTATGCCAATTGCTAAATAAACTTTTTTCTGATTCGCCTGCAGATTACATTTTACTGTGCCAGAGTGAAATGTCTGAATGTCTTAATAAATAACAGTGTTTTAATAATTTAATATTAATGTATTGAGACGCAGATAGCACTGTGCATGGCTGTAGATTACAAACCTGTGTGTCCTTGGGAGTACCCCGGAAAGGTACCCTTTTGATGTGAACACGTAGACAGCAGTTTGTATTGCACTGCCATAACACCAGACCTAGGTCGCGGTTCAGTGCCTGTTTTGGAGGGTCTCATTTCCCACTGACAAATGTTGAGCTGTTTCTACAGTCTCTAAACTGCTTGTTTTTGAATTGTAGCAAACAAGGCATTACAATAATCCATGCATTGTTTGATAATTGCCTTAGCGGGCGTTGCTGTGGTGATTTCTTGCAAAAAAATACAAACTGCAACCTACATTGCAACTTTAAATATTAACCACGGAGTTTACCTCCTTTTACATGGGGAAGCCATCAGGTATGTATGGGAAATTCATCTCCTCAGTACCAACACCTTCCTGTCGGGTGCCTCATGTATCCCGTTTGCCCCCTGGCTTTTTAATGTATATTTCAACCCACATATGATTATTACCAGGGAAAACAACCTTAAGTTTCAACCACACGCCCATCACACCAAAATATGCCTAAAAGCGAAGAGGCTCAGATTGAAAAACAATATGCCTTTTTCATGCCAAGTTGGCGCTCAAGCATGGATGAAACACAACTGTCTCCAGCCCAGTGGGAGAGAAAAGTATGAATGAATGAATGAAATGGTTTTATAAAGAGCGCATTACCCGACGGTGTCTTAGCGCTGAGCAGATCCAGGCCGGAAAGAAGGAGTCACAAGTTTGAGGGGGGAAGTAGACCTTACTGGTCAGAACCAAAAACTTGCTGCAGAATGCTAAACACTGTGTAGTGGTGGGCATGCTGCCTGTCTGACCAGGTAATACCATCCCACAACAGTTTCAAAATCTAGGGTTCTGTCTCGATAATAATATCTGACTAAGGATTCACACAGTAGAACAAGTATGGGCCCAGTGCGCACCTGTCTGCGTTGAAAGCCTAAGTACAAGACTGCAGGTAATGTTCATGTCCATGGGAATACAGGATTTAGCTTCAACGATTCAATTAGGGCCTTCCAGACATTTATGAGCCTGTGGACTAAAATAAATATGAACCCATATAATCGTCAAATCTATTGAACGGATTTGTAAATAGAAATTGAAATGTGTCTCCATTAGACACTGCTTAAAATAACCCATGAGAAAAGGCAGCGAAGTTTAAAATGAAATGAGTGAGTATGGGACATGAGATTAATTAAAGCTCTGAAAGTTAAAAGAGTGAATATTGTACCTGAGAATAAATAAAGCTATGTGAAAAAAATATATAAACACAAAAATGCATGACAGAGTGTTAGAAATTGGGTTTCTGGTTGGCAGAGATATGCACCATGTCCAAGCTGAAACCACAATCCTAGTCAGGGTAAGTCAGATAAACACCATAAATTAACCTGTGCTCACCCTCTGCTAGCTTGGCACAGAGCAGGCAGGCTTAAAACAGTAACGCAGTGAAATACCACAAAAAGACTCCACACCATTTCAGACAAATAGATTATGATTTTATAAATAAAACAGACCAAAACAACAAAAATCCCAAAAGTAGAAGCTGAGATTAAATGTAAAAATAGAGCTTAGAAGCAATAAGTGCCTATGGGGGTTATCTGGTCACTCTGGACCGAGGCAAAGTCAAGAGTTCAGGCCGACCGCTATGGAGCGTGGGCTGGATACAGGAGCCACGCAATGCCCGCTGAACAAAGTACCTTGATCCTAGTCGCAAAAGCGAGATGCGGGTGGCAGCCAAGCGATGCATTGGTGTCGATCCCACAGTCGAGGTGATGTGTCAATATTTTCACACAATGATGGTGATGCGCTGGTTCTTTAGATGAAGCGCAGAAGCTGAGACGTGTTGGTTCCAAAGTCGATGTGCTGGGTTTTTTCATGTGGATGAAAAGATGAGTCAATCGTCTCTCACTGCAGCAGTGGTGATGCGGCAGTTTCGATGCATCAGTTCTGCTCCTACAACAGCAGCGATTTGTCAATTCTGCTTCACGCAGCAGAGGATGTGTTGGGTCCACTGGAGCAAGCACTTGGATCACCCTTCAATTGGCACAGGAGTAGGAGATAAGACTTTGATATCCCTGAGTCTCAAAACAGGAGACAGGCAAGCATTCCCTTGGAGATCACTCTGGGTTCAAGCAAGAGTCCAGGTCTTCCTTAGCAGGGGCAGAGGGTAGCAGGAAGCAGGGCAGTAAAACCAGAAAATCAGTTCTTCCAGGGCAACAGTCCAGCGCAATGGCAGTCCTTGTAGCAACAAAGCAGTCCTTCTTCCTGGTAGAGTGTCTTTATAGGCCAAGAAGTGCCTGATTTGGTGGGGTCAAAGACCCAGTATTTATGCACAGTTGTGCCTTCGAAGTGGCGGTGACTTCAAAGAGAGGGGCTTTGAAGTGCAGCGAGGTCCTACCATCCCAGCCCTAGCTCCAAACTCACTACAAGGGGGTATGCAACCCTTTGTGTGGGGACAGGACACTGCCCATTCAGGTGCATCCTTATATTTGCTCTTTTCTCCTACAGCCAGCGGTTCTCTCACCAGTTGTCTTGAGTGGAGCCGAAGAATAGAATTTCTGTCTTGTCTGAGTTGCATTTAAGATTGCTTTCTCTCGGGGGCGTGGCCAGTGGCGAAGCAAGATGGCTGAAAGCTAAGTAGGCTCCCGAATCCCAAACCCCTCATTTCCATAAATCCGGGATATGACCTGTGCTAGGTACCCAACGAATGGCGCCTGTGAAATTAGATACTCACCCGAAGGCTCAGGAGAAAAGTAGGGCCTGAGGTGGTCCAGACGAAGAAATCTGAGGCGGGGCCTAGAAGACGACTAATGGCCGTCGACTGAAGCGGAGTGATTCCCGCATCTGTGAAAATTAAGATACGGAGCTCCAGCAACAACAAACCCCCCAGGACCGGCCGAACCTTGGGCACTGACCTCCCGACTAGACAAGGTGAGCTGGGAAATCTGTCCTGGGAGGGCCGAAACTTGCATAGTAACGGCGCAGAGAAAACAAACTGCATCTGGAGCGAGACAATAGACGCCAAGACTGCACGTCAGAAAGACCCAAAGCTGGAGAAGCACCGGCCGAACTCAGGGGCTATGAGCACATGCATGGAGCTGAGATAGGGACAAGGCCGCCAGGGAGGAATTGGCAGGGGCCGAAGGAGAGAGGTGCTCGCGGCCCCACCATCTTGACTGTTTGGGAAATTGGAGCGGTTTGGTGATGACCGCAAGGCACTGAAGGTTAAATAAAAGACCTTCTCCAGGAGGTGAAACCGGGAAGCAAAGAGGCAGGCAGACCACGGCCAGAGCACCAGAAACGCAGCACTAAGCCTGTAAGAGACAAGCAGGGGCAGGGGACAGTGCTTTCCCGATCAGGAACCAAAAGACCAAGCCAGGAAACAGCGCCCCCCTGCATAAAGAAAGGCACACAAGCAGGTAGTCAACAAGGCGACAAACCCCACAGTAAAGGTGTGAAACGAATCAAACTACGCCTGGGAGCAGAGAGATACTACAGAGCCCGGAGAAACAAGGAGGTCATCGGCGGCGCCCGTGTTAGGATTTCTATCCTGGTCCCACCGGGAGGCAACTGACAGACCACGTAGTGCCTAGTCACACATACGGTTAGGCGGCGGAAGAACCCAGAGGGGATATAATAACTGCAACTGCTGTGAACTCAGAGGGGAAAATTCTTGAAACATGACAGGCGGCAAAGGAGTGCGGAACACCCACCAAGCTAAACTAGATAAATACGATTGGACAAGACAGCCAGAGGTAGATGAGAGCCTAAACGTAGGGGTCGCGGTCAATGTCCCTGGACCCACATCTGAAGAAGACCTAACATTGCAGGACATAATGGCGGCATTAAATAGAGTGCAGACCTCACTGGAGTCCAGAATTGACTCCGTCACCAAGGAAGTCTCCCTGGTCAGGGCGGATCATAAGAAAATGAGCTTGAGAGTCACGGAGGTTGAGGAGAGGATAGCTGACCTACAGAATAAGACAGCCACACTTAAAAGACAAGTCAAGGAACTTTATGAAACCAGTAAAGAGTTAGATGCCAAACTGGATGACTATGAAGGAAGGTAAAGACGCAGCAACATCAGAATTATAGGTGTGCCACAATGGGTTGAAGGACCAGCGACGGACTTATTTGTTGAAGACCTAGGGGCACATGCATCAAGCCATTTTCCATTCGCAAACGGGCTGATTCGCAGAATCAGCCCGTTTGCGAATGGAAAAAGGCCATTTCTAATGCATCAAAGGCTTGACATTGGCAATTCAGGTAATCGCAATTATTTGCGATTACCTAAATTGCGAATGCATTAATGCCGATGCACGTAGCTTTTCCTAAATGAAAACCGTGCATTTAGGAAACGCTAATTACCATCAACTTCAAGTTGATGGTAATATGTGCATGCTTTGAAAAATGCACAAAAATGCATTTTTCAAAGTACCATGTAAAGCACACATGCCTTTAGGGCATGTGTGTGCTTTACATGTGCACACTTACCTTTTTTTGTGGGGTGCTTCAGTGGAGCCTTAGGCCCCCGGGCACCCTTAGATTTGCATTCACTATTTGCAGTTACCAATTTGGTGATCGCAATAGCGAATGCAATGCCATTCATTCCCATGGGCTTGAAGGCCCATAGGAATGAATGGAGTGACATTAGCTAATAGCGATTCACAATTTACGAATCGCTATTAGCTAATGTTAAGGAATCACAATTGTTTTTGCAATTCCGTCATGCATAGGCATTTGCAATTAACAAATAGCGATTCCTTAAAAATCGCTATTTGGTAATCGCAAATTGTAACTTTGATGTATGTGCCCCTAGATCCTGAAATCTCTTCAGCCCAGCAGCCTCTCCAAATATTTCTCAGTAGAACGTGCTCACCGAGTTCCAGGGGGAAGACCGAGACCAGGTGCACCCGGAGACGATGCTATCCTGCATCTTCAACTTTTGAGACAGGGACGCAATATTTCAGACCACTCGCAGCGCACCGCCTATGCACTGTGAAAACAGTGAAATCACATTCTTTCCAGATTTTGCAACAAGATTCCAGAAACAAAGGCGCAGCTTCCTGGAAGTCAAGAAAGCCCTGAGAGAAAGAGACCGAAAATATGCAATGCTCTTCCCAGCCAAGCTAAGAAGAGAAACAGAGGGGAAAGTCTGGTTCTTCGCTACCCAGAGGAAGCATGGGAGTGGCTGGAGGGCTAGCGAAGAGTTGGAGACCCTAACTCCAAGGTGAGGAGAGACAAATGACTGAGAAAGACCGATAGCTGAGCCAGCAACCACGGAGGACCCCTGAAGACCTCCACGAATATTCTCGAAGTCGAAGCAGGGGATAAGTGAACCCAGAAGAGACACTAGTATGAAGTGCAAGAGGCAACGGAGATCATAAACTCGGAACTCATGACCCGCCAGAAAGGACGGTGAAAATAAATGGCACCCCAAACCAGGAGCCACGAGACTCTCGAGAGCAGAACAAACTATCCAAGTAATATTGTACCGTGCATATATAGAAATTCAGTAAGGGGAGGATTAGGGAATGTAGAGAGGCTGGGACAGTGACTCCTAAGTTAGGGTTGGGAAGGGACGACAGGCACTCTGCAGAGTTGGGGAGACAGGTAGTTCAAGGCCTGAGATGCTGGGAAGCAGGGAGGGGGGATAGTTGAGTTCTAGCATACGAAAAAGATAGAATAGTTGTATTTCAAGGTTAGTCAGCAATTGGCTCCTGGGGTTGAGGTACCTGGGGATACTACTGTAAAACCACAGAGACACACAGAGTTACTTCAGGATATGAAAGACTATAAGTTTGCAGTCCCCGCGACAATCATCTATTCACTTCCCATATCGGGAGCAGTTGGTCATCTATTCACTTCCCATATCGGGAGCAGTTAGACAAAAGTCACACCAAAGGGACAGGGATGAGAGATAATATTAATATGCCTCAGTTGCGACTGCTCTTGTGGAATGTAAATGGGTTAGGGTATAAGCTGAAAAGGGGGCTGGTACTCCAGTATATTAAGCGCCATTCACCAGATGTGGCTCTCATACAGAAACACATTTGGTTGGAAACACCTGTAAGGCACTTAACAGATGGGGATACACCCTGGCCACGCACGCTGGTTTCACAACTGGGTCAAGAAGGGTTGGAGTATTAATGAGGAGGCAATTCCCCTTCATGGTGGAAAAGGCCTGGATGGATGACCAGGGCAGGTTCGCTGTGCTGTTGGGCAAGTGGAAGGGGAAATGATAACATCGTTTCAGTATATATACCACGAGCATTACATAACATTGCTTTCCCAGACTTAAGTGCATTTCTCCTTAAGTTACCCGATGGTGAACTTCTGATTGGAGGTGACTTCAACGTGACACTAAATGATCTCCAAGATAGACTCCCCCCAAAGGCCCAACCTCGAAGCCCCTCAGCACTGTCAAACTTTATAGGTGCGTTGGGCCTGGCGGATGTATGGCGCACTCAAACCCAGCAGACACAACAATTCACTTATTACTCGGGAGCACACAATAGTCACTCACGTATAGACTTTATTATGTCACATGCAGATAATGTCTGTGATTTTAGAGAAACACATCAGCTGGCGCAAGGAATATCGGGCCATTCCCCCCTCTGGGCCTGCTATTCAGCAGAAACTCGTAGTGCTCGACGTGGTATATCACTACACCTGTGGAGCTTGAGGGTGCCAAAGATTCAGAAAGGGCTCATTCAGGCCACCAAAGTCTACTTCGATGAGAATTAGAACTCGGTAAACTCGGCACTGATTCTATGGGAGGCTTTGAAGGCAGTCATAAAAGTGGAAGGACTCTCTCTCATGGTAGGATATAAAATGGAAAAGAGGGTGGCCATGGAGTAGTTGGAGGGAAACTTATTGCAATTAGAGAATCAACTGGTCAGGAATAATTCCGAAGAGACGGCACACACTTTGCAGCTCAAGAGACAGGAATACTGAGAACTAGCCACAGAGACAGCCAGAACCAAACTGTCAGCAACAAGAGATAAAATATATGAGCAGGGGGATAAAGCTGGGAAGCTACTGGCCTGGCTCGAGAGACGGGAAAGGGCGAATAGATGGGTACATACTATTACCACAGACTCGGGAGAGGTATTGAGGGATCCGCAAGAGATTGCGGTTGCATTCGCACAATATTATACACTGATGTACACTGAGATTCTAACTGCCACAGTGGAAGCCTCTAGAGCCATATTAGTGGATTTGCCACTCCCGGTGCTCACTCCAGACAATGTGTCCGACTTGGATAGAGATATCACGGTGGAGGAAATAACTTCTGCCATGCATAGTATTCAATCCGGGAAAGCAATGGGTCAAATAGTCTTCCAATCGAATTGTATAAAGTAGTGGCATCCCAAGTGGTGCCACATCTACTACAAATGCACTTAGAGAGTGCAGGGAGCGGAGAGCTGCCATCAGATCAACGGCTGGCCTCGATAGTAGTTATATATAAATCCGGTAAACTGACAGACTGCTGCTCCTCATACCACCCTATTTCACTCCCAAATGGTGAAATAAAAATACCAGCTAAGATTCTCGCTTCCAGACTCATACAACACATCTCTTATCTGATACACCCGGATCAATCGGGTTTCATGCCGGGAAGAAATACACCGCTTAACCTGTGCCGCCTCCACAGAGTACTAGGTAGGAAAGAAACAATCAGATAGGAGACCGTGGTAATGTCCGTGGACGCATGCATGGCGTTTGACACAGTGGAGTGGCCTTATTTATCTTGCAGTGCTGGAGAAAATGGGGTTTGGTCCCAAATATCAGGCATGGATTTGACTCATATTCACCCATGGCACAGGCAGTGGTGAACGGGCAGACCTCAGTCGCATTCACGTTGCGGAGAGGGACTCGTCAGGGTTGTCCCCTATCGCTGCTTCTGTTCACCTTGGTCCTTGAGCCATTGGCGGTGTGGATCATGGGGGACCACATGATACGGGTCTTCGTTGGACAGAGAGATGGGAAGATTGCTGACGATGTCCTACTATATGTCTCTTCCCTACGTCACTCCATAACCAGAATCATGATGATTCTTACAAATCTGGGCCAGCAATCTGGGTATTTAATTAATTGGTCCAAATCCACGATCTATATACTTAGCAGCCCAGCCCCGGTACTACCAAAAAACTGTGAAGCAACGGTGATGAGGGAGGGATTTCGTTATCTCGGTATATTCGTAACAACAGATCCTAATCTCTTCTATGCTCAAAAAATACAGGCCTCACTGACCCGCCTCCGGCGTGACGTCCAGCACTGGAGGAAGCTGCCACTTTCATTTTTGGGCCGAGCAGCGCTCTATAAAATTATGGCACTACCTCGCTTCTTATACGCTTTACAAAAAGCCCGTTTCTGATCCCCCAAACATATTTCCGAGCGGTTGAAAGTGAGGTACGGGATTTGCTATGGGATGGAAAGCCCCCACTGATAGCAGTGCAAAAGCTGATACGAGGGTGGTATGATGGGGGCATAGCACTGCTGCATATCAAGACATACTACTGGGCGGCCCAGTTGGCAGTAATAAATCAATGGGTTCACCGACCACATTACAAACCGGCATATAGAATGGACAGGTTACTGATGAGTAAGGGAGGATATACGAGAGCCCTATACACAAAACCAAGAGGAGTGCCCTGACAGGACCCACCGCACACACGATCACCCTATGGCACAAGGTAAACAAAAGGCCGGGATGGTCTGACATCCTGACACAAAGTACACCGTTATGAGATAGCAAGAAGCTTGGAGGGCTTCACACTAGCCAAGGTTTCGATAAGTGGGACCTCATCGGTATCTCGACGGTAGGAGACATGTGGAAACAAAGGGGAGTTATACCCTTCGTGGAGTTATAGACCAAGTTTACTATGGCCCTAACGGAAACCTTCAGATACTTGCAAGTCAAACATGCTTTAAGGGTGGCTATCCCTTCAGGGAGCAACCGCCCTGAAGCCTCACCATTAGAGAACAGGCTTCTTTCAGACTACATGGAACGTAAAGCAATCTCCCTGACTTACCAAAAGTTGATACACAACTCCCCCGACCACCTCCAGAAACTCCGTAGGCAATGGCATAGAGATGTGAGTGAACTCGAACATGAGGACTGGCAACGCCCTCGGATCTTCCAGAGAAGTAGCTATTTCAGCAAGATTCAGACTATTCAACTTAAGATTTTACTCATAGTTTATCTCCCTGAACCACACTAGTCAGAATGGGAAGGAAACCACCACACATTGCCAGCGAACATGTGGACAAGAGGGTGCTTTTAATCATTTAGTATGGGACTTCCCACTGATTCAGCAGTACTGGACAGAAGTGGTGAACACAATAGCTGGAGTCTGCAGGGGCGATTTAGAGGTACAACCAAAGCTGTGTCTCCTCAATGTTTGGGAAGGGACCGACCTAAGCCGGAAAGAGCAAATATGGGCCACATTGGGTATGATAATAGCAAAATGTAATATAGCATGACACTGGGTAGCCCAGGCCGCACCAGCACTTCTAGACTGGGGCAAAGATATGGATGCATGCATGATTACAGAAAGAGCTGTATACTGTAGTAGAGGTTGCCCAGGGAAATGGGATCATATATGGGGTAATGGAATACACACAGGGAGGAATATGTACCAGCCCCTTAGATAGTCAGTGAGGAGTTGTAAGGAGGCATAATAGTGAATAGAACTCGAGTGAGGACATTCAAGAAACGGATTAAAATGAGGACAAACCAAAATGAAAATTGTACCCTACTGTATGAAAGATCTAATGTGAATTTAAAGATACTAGTCGAAATGCTGTACCTACCTGAACAAGTTAAATCTTAATAAAAGATATAAAAAAAGATTGCTTTCTCTCACCCAATCTTATACTCTGGTTAAGCAGGCTCAAAAAGCCTCCATGTTGTCTGCGATCTCTTTATCAATTTTGAAGATCAGCTCCATATCATCTGCTTATAAGATAACATTAAAGTTGAATAAATCAACAATGAGTGCCAACGGAGACCTATATATGTTGAATAAAGTTGAACCTAAGGAGGGACTGAAACCTAAAGTTTAGAGGCTTACTTCTCGAGGAAAAGGGAGTGATCCATATGGTCTGCTCTCTTTCTTCCAGAAAGGATTGGATCCATCTGTTGTAAACAAGACCACAGGTACAGATTCCTTCTTTAAATGACAGCTTTATTTGAGCTACAATAAAGCGTGGTTGGTCCCCAGCATCCCAGGAATCAACTGTAGAAGCTTGGAATGACACTACTCAAACAAAACACATGGAACCTCAAAGAGATTCCATTCTAGTGCAATGCAATCATAGCATAACACATTATTACACCAACTAAATGCTGACCCACCAGTGTCAATGTCTGCCAACCTTTATAGTGAGAATGGAATGTGAGACCTTATCAAATGTCGCTGAACGGTAAACTCGGCACTGATTCTATGGGAGGCTTAGAAGGCAGTCATAAAAGTGGAAGGACTCTCTCTCATGGTAGGATATAAAATGGAAAAGAGGGTGGCCATGGAGTAGTTGGAGGGAAACTTATTGCAATTAGAGAATCAACTGGTCAGGAATCATTCCGAAGAGACGGCACACACTTTGCAGCTCAAGAGACAGGAATACTGAGAACTAGCCACAGAGACAGCCAGAACCAAACTGTCAGCAACAAGAGATAAAATATATGAGCAGGGGATAAAGCTGGGAAGCTACTGGCCTGGCTCGAGAGACGGGAAAGGGCGAATAGATGGGTACATACTATTACCACAGACTCGGGAGAGGTATTGAGGGATCCGCAAGAGATTGCGGTTGCATTCGCACAATATTATACACTGATGTACACTGAGATTCTGACTGCCACAGTGGAAGCCTCTAGAGCCATATTAGTGGATTTGCCACTCCCGGTGCTCACTCCAGACAATGTGTCCGACTTGGATAGAGATATCACGGTGGAGGAAATAACTTCCGCCATGCATAGTATTCAATCCGGGAAAGCAATGGGTCAAATAGTCTTCCAATCCAATTGTATAAAGTAGTGGCATCCCAAGTGGTGCCACATCTACTACAAATGCACTTAGAGAGTGCAGGGAGCGGAGAGCTGCCATCAGATCAACGGCTGGCCTCGATAGTAGTTATATATAAATCCGGTAAACTGACAGACTGCTGCTCCTCATACCACCCTATTTCACTCCCAAATGGTGAAATAAAAATACCAGCTAGGATTCTCGCTTCCAGACTCATACAACACATCTCTTATCTGATACACCCGGATCAATCGGGTTTCATGCCGGGAAGAAATACACCGCTTAACCTGTGCCGCCTCCACAGAGTACAAGGTAGGAAAGAAACAATCAGATAGGAGACCGTGGTAATGTCCGTGGACGCACGCATGGCGTTTGGACACAGTGGAGTGGCCTTATTTATCTTGCAGTGCTGGAGAAAATGGGGTTTGGTCCCAAATATCAGGCATGGATTTGACTCATATTCACCCATGGCACAGGCAGTGGTGAACGGGCAGACCTCAGTCGCATTCACGTTGCGGAGAGGGACTCGTCAGGGTTGTCCCCTATCGCTGCTTCTGTTCACCTTGGTCCTTGAGCCATTGGCGGTGTGGATCATGGGGGACCACATGATACGGGTCTTCGTTGGACAGAGAGATGGGAAGATTGCTGACGATGTCCTACTATATGTCTCTTCCCTACGTCACTCCATAACCAGAATCATGATGATTCTTACAAATCTGGGCCAGCAATCTGGGTATTTAATTAATTGGTCCAAATCCACGATCTATATACTTAGCAGCCCAGCCCCGGTACTACCAAAAACTGTGAAGCAACGGTGATGAGGGAGGGATTTCGTTATCTCGGTATATTCGTAACAACAGATCCTAATCTCTTCTATGCTCAAAAATACAGGCCTCACTGACCCGCCTCCGGCGTGACGTCCAGCACTGGAGGAAGCTGCCACTTTAATTTTTGGGCCGAGCAGCGCTCTATAAAATTATGGCACTACCTCGCTTCTTATACGCTTTACAAAAAGCCCGTTTCTGATCCCCCAAACATATTTCCGAGCGGTTGAAAGTGAGGTACGGGATTTGCTATGGGATGGAAAGCCCCCACTGATAGCAGTGCAAAAGCTGATACGAGGGTGGTATGATGGGGGCATAGCACTGCTGCATATCAAGACATACTACTGGGCGGCCCAGTTGGCAGTAATAAATCAATGGGTTCACCGACCACATTACAAACCGGCATATAGAATGGACAGGTTACTGATGAGTAAGGGAGGATATACGAGAGCCCTATACACAAAACCAAGAGGGAGTGCCCTGACAGGACCCACCGCACACACGATCACCCTATGGCACAAGGTAAACAAAAGGCCGGGATGGTCTGACATCCTGACACAAAGTACACCGTTATGAGGTAGCAAGAAGCTTGGAGGGCTTCACACTAGCCAAGGTTTCGATAAGTGGGACCTCATCGGTATCTCGACGGTAGGAGACATGTGGAAACAAAGGGGAGTTATACCCTTCGTGGAGTTATAGACCAAGTTTACTATGGCCCTAACGGAAACCTTCAGATACTTGCAAGTCAAACATGCTTTAAGGGTGGCTATCCCTTCAGGGAGCAACCGCCCTGAAGCCTCACCATTAGAGAACAGGCTTCTTTCAGACTACATGGAACGTAAAGCAATCTCCCTGACTTACCAAAAGTTGATACACAACTCCCCCGACCACCTCCAGAAACTCCGTAGGCAATGGCATAGAGATGTGAGTGAACTCGAACATGAGGACTGGCAACGCCCTCGGATCTTCCAGAGAAGTAGCTATTTCAGCAAGATTCAGACTATTCAACTTAAGATTTTACTCATAGTTTATCTCCCCTGAACCACACTAGTCAGAATGGGAAGGGAAACCACCACACATTGCCAGCGAACATGTGGACAAGAGGGTGCTTTTAATCATTTAGTATGGGACTTCCCACTGATTCAGCAGTACTGGACAGAAGTGGTGAACACAATAGCTGGAGTCTGCAGGGGCGATTTAGAGGTACAACCAAAGCTGTGTCTCCTCAATGTTTGGGAAGGGACCGACCTAAGCCGGAAAGAGCAAATATGGGCCACATTGGGTATGATAATAGCAAAATGTAATATAGCATGACACTGGGTAGCCCAGGCCGCACCAGCACTTCTAGACTGGGGCAAAGATATGGATGCATGCATGATTACAGAAAGAGCTGTATACTGTAGTAGAGGTTGCCCAGGGAAATGGGATCATATATGGGGTAATGGAATACACACAGGGAGGAATATGTACCAGCCCCTTAGATAGTCAGTGAGGAGTTGTAAGGAGGCATAATAGTGAATAGAACTCGAGTGAGGACATTCAAGAAACGGATTAAAATGAGGACAAACCAAAATGAAAATTGTACCCTACTGTATGAAAGATCTAATGTGAATTTAAAGATACTAGTCGAAATGCTGTACCTACCTGAACAAGTTAAATCTTAATAAAAAGATATTAAAAAAAAGATTGCTTTCTCTCACCCAATCTTATACTCTGGTTAAGCAGGCTCAAAAGCCTCCATGTTGTCTGCGATCTCTTTATCAATTTTGAAGATCAGCTCCATATCATCTGCTTATAAGATAACATTAAAGTTGAATAAATCAACAATGAGTGCCAACGGAGACCTATATATGTTGAATAAAGTTGAACCTAAGGAGGGACTGAAACCTAAAGTTTAGAGGCTTACTTCTCGAGGAAAGGGAGTGATCCATATGGTCTGCTCTCTTTCTTCCAGAAAGGATTGGATCCATCTGTTGTAAACAAGACCACAGGTACAGATTCCTTCTTTAAATGACAGCTTTATTTGAGCTACAATAAAGCGTGGTTGGTCCCCAGCATCCCAGGAATCAACTGTAGAAGCTTGGAATGACACTACTCAAACAAAACACATGGAACCTCAAAGAGATTCCATTCTAGTGCAATGCAATCATAGCATTACACATTATTACACCAACTAAATGCTGACCCACCAGTGTCAATGTCTGCCAACCTTTATAGTGAGAATGGAATGTGAGACCTTATCAAATGTCGCTGAACGGTAAACTCGGCACTGATTCTATGGGAGGCTTAGAAGGCAGTCATAAAAGTGGAAGGACTCTCTCTCATGGTAGGATATAAAATGGAAAAGAGGGTGGCCATGGAGTAGTTGGAGGGAAACTTATTGCAATTAGAGAATCAACTGGTCAGGAATCATTCCGAAGAGACGGCACACACTTTGCAGCTCAAGAGACAGGAATACTGAGAACTAGCCACAGAGACAGCCAGAACCAAACTGTCAGCAACAAGAGATAAAATATATGAGCAGGGGGATAAAGCTGGGAAGCTACTGGCCTGGCTCGAGAGACGGGAAAGGGCGAATAGATGGGTACATACTATTACCACAGACTCGGGAGAGGTATTGAGGGATCCGCAAGAGATTGCGGTTGCATTCGCACAATATTATACACTGATGTACACTGAGATTCTGACTGCCACAGTGGAAGCCTCTAGAGCCATATTAGTGGATTTGCCACTCCCGGTGCTCACTCCAGACAATGTGTCCGACTTGGATAGAGATATCACGGTGGAGGAAATAACTTCCGCCATGCATAGTATTCAATCCGGGAAAGCAATGGGTCAAATAGTCTTCCAATCGAATTGTATAAAGTAGTGGCATCCCAAGTGGTGCCACATCTACTACAAATGCACTTAGAGAGTGCAGGGAGCGGAGAGCTGCCATCAGATCAACGGCTGGCCTCGATAGTAGTTATATATAAATCCGGTAAACTGACAGACTGCTGCTCCTCATACCACCCTATTTCACTCCCAAATGGTGAAATAAAAATACCAGCTAGGATTCTCGCTTCCAGACTCATACAACACATCTCTTATCTGATACACCCGGATCAATCGGGTTTCATGCCGGGAAGAAATACACCGCTTAACCTGTGCCGCCTCCACAGAGTACTAGGTAGGAAAGAAACAATCAGATAGGAGACCGTGGTAATGTCCGTGGACGCACGCATGGTGTTTGACACAGTGGAGTGGCCTTATTTATCTTGCAGTGCTGGAGAAAATGGGGTTTGGTCCCAAATATCAGGCATGGATTTGACTCATATTCACCCATGGCACAGGCAGTGGTGAACGGGCAGACCTCAGTCGCATTCACGTTGCGGAGAGGGACTCGTCAGGGTTGTCCCCTATCGCTGCTTCTGTTCACCTTGGTCCTTGAGCCATTGGCGGTGTGGATCATGGGGGACCACATGATACGGGTCTTCGTTGGACAGAGAGATGGGAAGATTGCTGACGATGTCCTACTATATGTCTCTTCCCTACGTCACTCCATAACCAGAATCATGATGATTCTTACAAATCTGGGCCAGCAATCTGGGTATTTAATTAATTGGTCCAAATCCACGATCTATATACTTAGCAGCCCAGCCCCGGTACTACCAAAAACTGTGAAGCAACGGTGATGAGGGAGGGATTTCGTTATCTCGGTATATTCGTAACAACAGATCCTAATCTCTTCTATGCTCAAAAATACAGGCCTCACTGACCCGCCTCCGGCGTGACGTCCAGCACTGGAGGAAGCTGCCACTTTAATTTTTGGGCCGAGCAGCGCTCTATAAAATTATGGCACTACCTCGCTTCTTATACGCTTTACAAAAAGCCCGTTTCTGATCCCCCAAACATATTTCCGAGCGGTTGAAAGTGAGGTACGGGATTTGCTATGGGATGGAAAGCCCCCACTGATAGCAGTGCAAAAGCTGATACGAGGGTGGTATGATGGGGGCATAGCACTGCTGCATATCAAGACATACTACTGGGCGGCCCAGTTGGCAGTAATAAATCAATGGGTTCACCGACCACATTACAAACCGGCATATAGAATGGACAGGTTACTGATGAGTAAGGGAGGATATACGAGAGCCCTATACACAAAACCAAGAGGGAGTGCCCTGACAGGACCCACCGCACACACGATCACCCTATGGCACAAGGTAAACAAAAGGCCGGGATGGTCTGACATCCTGACACAAAGTACACCGTTATGAGATAGCAAGAAGCTTGGAGGGCTTCACACTAGCCAAGGTTTCGATAAGTGGGACCTCATCGGTATCTCGACGGTAGGAGACATGTGGAAACAAAGGGGAGTTATACCCTTCGTGGAGTTATAGACCAAGTTTACTATGGCCCTAACGGAAACCTTCAGATACTTGCAAGTCAAACATGCTTTAAGGGTGGCTATCCCTTCAGGGAGCAACCGCCCTGAAGCCTCACCATTAGAGAACAGGCTTCTTTCAGACTACATGGAACGTAAAGCAATCTCCCTGACTTACCAAAAGTTGATACACAACTCCCCGACCACCTCCAGAAACTCCGTAGGCAATGGCATAGAGATGTGAGTGAACTCGAACATGAGGACTGGCAACGCCTCGGATCTTCCAGAGAAGTAGCTATTTCAGCAAGATTCAGACTATTCAACTTAAGATTTTACTCATAGTTTATCTCCCCAGAACCACACTAGTCAGAATGGGAAGGGAAACCACCACACATTGCCAGCGAACATGTGGACAAGAGGGTGCTTTTAATCATTTAGTATGGGACTTCCCACTGATTCAGCAGTACTGGACAGAAGTGGTGAACACAATAGCTGGAGTCTGCAGGGGCGATTTAGAGGTACAACCAAAGCTGTGTCTCCTCAATGTTTGGGAAGGGACCGACCTAAGCCGGAAAGAGCAAATATGGGCCACATTGGGTATGATAATAGCAAAATGTAATATAGCATGACACTGGGTAGCCCAGGCCGCACCAGCACTTCTAGACTGGGGCAAAGATATGGATGCATGCATGATTACAGAAAGAGCTGTATACTGTAGTAGAGGTTGCCCGGGGAAATGGGATCATATATGGGGTAATGGAATACACACAGGGGAGGAATATGTACCAGCCCCTTAGATAGTCAGTGAGGAGTTGTAAGGAGGCATAATAGTGAATAGAACTCGAGTGAGGACATTCAAGAAACGGATTAAAATGAGGACAAACCAAAATGAAAATTGTACCCTACTGTATGAAAGATCTAATGTGAATTTAAAGATACTAGTCGAAATGCTGTACCTACCTGAACAAGTTAAATCTTAATAAAAAGATATAAAAAAAAAAAGATTGCTTTCTCTCACCCAATCTTATACTCTTGTTAAGCAGGCTCAAAAAGCCTCTATGTTGTCTGCGATCTCTTTATCAATTTTGAAGATCAGCTCCATATCATCTGCTTATAAGATAACATTAAAGTTGAATAAATCAACAATGAGTGCCAACGGAGACCTATATATGTTGAATAAAGTTGAACCTAAGGAGGGACGGAAACCTAAAGTTTAGAGGCTTACTTCTCGAGGAAAAGGGAGTGATCCATATGGTCTGCTCTCTTTCTTCCAGAAAGGATTGGATCCATCTGTTGTAAACAAGACCACAGGTACAGATTCCTTCTTTAAATGACAGCTTTATTTGAGCTACAATAAAGCGTGGTTGGTCCCCAGCATCCCAGGAATCAACTGTAGAAGCTTGGAATGACACTACTCAAACAAAACACATGGAACCTCAAAGAGATTCCATTCTAGTGCAATGCAATCATAGCATAACACATTATTACACCAACTAAATGCTGACCCACCAGTGTCAATGTCTGCCAACCTTTATAGTGAGAATGGAATGTGAGACCTTATCAAATGTCGCTGAACGGTCTAACAAAATAAAGGTGGCATTCTTGCTTTGGTTGAGAGCACATTTGATCAATAATAACATTCCTAAAAGGGCGGACTCCATGCTGTGTCAGGGTCTAAAGCCAGACTTACTGCAATGTAATAGACCAAACGTTTCTAGAGAGTCACAGAGTTGTGAATCAAACAGTCTCTCTAACATTTTGGATGCTGCAGGCAAAAGCAATCTTGGCCTGTAAGTACTAGGAGCCCTAGGGACCACTGTAGATTTTTTTAAGGAGAGGGATCACATTAGTCTGTTTCCCAGAATGTGGGACCTTGGCAGAGTGAAGAAAAGGTTAAAAATCATGTTACAAGCAGGATTAATTACTTCAACTGCCATAGCTAAAAATAAAGGAGGCCATGAATTGTCAGGGCAACCAGATTTACAATTAATTATTGCCTGATTAGACTCCTTCAAAGAAAAGTACCAGAAATTTGAGATGGAGCATTTTACTTGTGCATATGTGGAAAGCAGAGATTTTCCACTCTCACCCAGATTGTTGGAGCCAAGCTCCAATTGTATTTTTCTAATTTTGTCCTTGAACAAATCTGAGAAGGTTTAAGCAAAGCTCCTGTGGAGTCGGAGTTTTGAGATTGCAGGCCATGGAGTGAAGAATATATTGCACAATGGCAAAGATTTCTTGAGGGGCATTTTTGGCCTGATTAATTTTATACAAAAAGAAGGCAAACTGGTGCCATTGATTCCTCTATGATAGTTCCAGAAAGTTGTTTTATAGAGGAGTTGGTCTTCTGAAGTATAATTATGTCTCCATTTCCTCTCCAACTGTTTGCAGCAAGTTTCAAGATGTGATCTATTGTATTTTATTACACTCCAGATAATCAAACAAACAAGCCATGAAAGGGGTCTACAACTCTTTAAACATGGCACAAATAAACATGCTCAAGGGGTCAATGCCTAACCTATGGCAAGGCTTCATCAGTGGTAATGTGATGCATATGCAAGGTAGAGTAACATAACAGTCCAGCCCAAAGTGCTGGGTTGCTTGTTTACCAGTTCAGGGAGGTCCTGGCTTGGCAGTTTGGTCTGGATTGCTCAAAGTGGAGCATGGTCAAGACTCAGTTTTTTATAGCTAGGTCCAAACGGAGGTGGCATGGTGCACAAAATTGCAATCAATTGGGATGTGGCCCTGAGTGGCTGAGATTTATTCAAGCATTCCATCCATCTATTTTTTTGTATCTTTAGAGTGTCACCCTTTGTGGGATGGGTATGCTCAGACGTGGGTCCAATGAACACTTGTCACTGGAAATAAGGTATATCTGGCTGATGGGCCCTAAGTAGGGTGAACTCATTCTGGGTTGCTTGTGCTCTGGTTCAGGAAGGACCTGTCTTGGCAGTTCGGTCTGGACTGACCCCATTGGAACAGGGTAAAGACTGATTTGCATATAGCTGGGTCCAAGCTGAGGTGACATGGTGTGCAAAATATTGATTGACTGGAATGTGGCCCGAGTGATTACCAGTGGCTGAGAATAATTGAAGTATCCCATCCATCAGTTTTTGTACACTTTAGTGTGTTACCCTAAATGAGATGTGTATGCCCAGACGTGGGTCCAGTGCTCACAATGTTATTGGAATCAAGCTATACCAAGCTGATAAGCCCATAACAAGGGCGAAACTGGTCCTGGGTTGCTTGTGTTCTGGTTCAGGGAGGAACTGGCTTGGTACTTCAGGATGGACTGTTCCCACTAGAGCATACTGATTTGCATATGGCTGGGTCCAAACTGAGGTGACATGGTGTGCAACATAATGATGGACTGGGATGTGGACTGAGTGATTACCAGTGGCGGAGATTAATTCAAGCATTCAATCTATCACTTTTTGTATACTTTTGTGTGTCATCCAAAATGGGATGGGTATGCCCAGATGTGGGTCCTATGCACACTGTGTCACTGGAACCAAGCTATACCTGGCTGATGAGCCCATAACAAGGGTGAAACTGGCCCTGGGAGGCTTGTGTTCCGGTTCAGGGAGGACCTGTCCTGGCATCCTGGCAGTTCGGACAGACTGTTCCCATTGAAGCAGGGTCAAGACTGAGTTGCATGTGGCTGGGTCCAAACTGAGGTGGCATGGTGTGCAAAATAACAAAAGATTTGGATGCAACCCAAGTGATTACCAGTGGATGAGATTAATTCAAGCATTGCATTTATCTATCCCTTTTTGTATACTTTAGTGTATCAGGTCAGTGGTCAACAAGATGGAGGAATGGCAGGATCTACAATGTATTTCAATCTGAGGAAGCGCTTTTGTCCAAGTTGAATGAACTCTGAGGGACCATCCATCACAACCATCTTGGTCCAGACAGTTGACAAAATAATTCAGCTGAAATTTCAAAGAGCTACATTGTTACAGATGCTTATGACTTGATAAAGGGGCATTTTCTATGGTGGTATATTTGTCTGGACAATGACAGAATTCATCTTAAGTCAGGTGGTTGGAAATGTTTCTACAAGCATATAATTAAAATAACAATATTGCCAAAACAGCTTAATCTTCATGTATCATTGCTTTAGGTTCACTAGAGCTGCATAATCCAGAGTGGCCAATTTCTACAACCAGAAGTCTGTTTTTATTCCTACAGTCACTCATGTTCTTCACCATCTCTGATAGTCCTGTGTACTATAAAGGCTTCTCTTTACCATTGCTTTCAAATTTTACGCCACAAAAGTTAATAAAATGCAGCTTAGAACTTCAAGAAAATAATCCCTCCCATTCTCAAAAACTACACTCGCCTACAACAAAGGGGTGCAGATATTGGCTCTTTAGACCATGTCTTTTTCCGTCTCCATGTATGTGATGTTGCCTCTGCTCTTTGTCTCCAGGTTCTGGGAGACGCCAAGTAATGTTTCAGAATTTTACAGGGTATTCTCTGACTATGGCTAGTCATTCAGCATTTGAAGAAGAGCAATCATCTATCTATCTACAGAGCAGGATCATAAAGTCAAAGAAGCAATACATTTGAAAAGTATAATATTGAATGTTATAGGATTTATTTAAAGCTACCCTAAATATAATATGAGAGTAAATGAAAATTTAAGATAGGTTCAACATGCAGTTAACGCCAGCTACAATGATGTTAACAGAAGAGGAAGAAAGTTGCTGGAATATTATTTGAGTTGTTTCAGCAGTGGTGTAAAGTGCCTTCTCTTGTTAATATGCAATTGCAATTGCAACAGATCTGGCTATATAACTGAAAGTGCCTCTTTAGTCAATGGTGAGTATAGGTACTCAATAACTCATCATGCACACACTCTCTCACTCATCCTTGCACTCATACATCTGTTCATCCACCCATTGATACATTTTTGCATTGAACCACTCACCCATTGGCAATAAAAGCAAACACGAATGTATATGCAAGATAAAGTAAAAATAAGTAAAAGTATATTAAAGAAAAATGCTGCTGCCTAAATTTAGCAGGCGTATGCTTGAAATACAAAATACATTTAAAATTAAGCATAGAATTGAGTGGTCATTCTTAGGATGATATTGTGCATAGCCTGTCCACAGTGTAATAACAAGGGGTGGGCGATATACTCCGCTCCACCGGAGGAGTTTGCAGAGTTTTGCCCACTCCGCGTTCCACTTGGAACCCGTAGTTTTGGCAAAACTCTGTCAACCGCCATGTGGCAATGTTTTTTTCTTGTGTGCAGCTCACCAATGTTAAGTTGGCAAGTGCGAGCGAGAACTTGCATCCCCTAGCATGATTTTTGGGTGCTAAAACGCCCCTTGGCGAGATTTCTCAACGCGGGCGGTTGCGACAGGTCACAACCTTTTGTGTTGAGAAAGCTGCTGCTCAAGTAGTATATCTGCACAAGCGGCAGAAAGAAGCAGCGCCATCTGGCAAGCCACATGGTACCATTCGTGCTGATTTTACAGCCCTGAACAAGCCCCCGGTGCTAAAAATCAGAGCAAGCAGCGCAACTTTTCGAATTCTGCTTGCTCGTGGAACTCAGTGGAAACTCGTGGACTTTTTATGTAACTCCACAGAATTACGCGCAGGTAAACTCTGTGAGTTCCGCCTAACCCAAGTAATAACAGCCCACCTTTATTGGCATATTGGCTGTAACATATGCTTTTTATAATAAATAAGACACATCTGCTGCATTTCTCATAACTTTTCATCATAAACAGATCAGACATCTGGCATAATTCATAACCTTTTCCAATGAACCAATTTGGTCTATGAACTTCATCATTTATATTTCACCATAACCAGCTCAGGCCTACTGTATTGTGCAGTAACTTTGCCTCAAAGCTTCGTTTAGGCATACAGTCATAAAATTACAAATATGTACAAAATTACATTTGGCCAAATTGTATACAACCTCTCCAAACAAGAATTGTCACAGTGTGAATGTTTTACTTTCAAGGTTTGCCACAAGGGCTAACCAACACCAAAACCTTTAACAACTATGATAGGCAACCTTTGACAATCCATGTGAAAAAATGCCTACCTACAGGCTTTGATAAAGTGTAATAATAAGCTGCCCTTAAAAGGCCCACTGCTTGTAACATATACTTTTTCAAAATGAATAAGTCAGACTTACTGCTTTTTTTGTAATATAGATATATAGACTGCTGTAGCTGGCTATGCCACGCATTAAAGGCCCGCTCCAGCATTAAAGGTTTGAGCCGAAGGCGAGGGGCTCTAACAAGGGAGGTGGCCTTTAATGGCCGGTATAGCCCTGCTACGGTGGACTATAACGCTATTCGAACATTCCGCCCCATGAGGATGGAATGTCCTAATTGAGAAAACAAAGGCATCGAAGATCAAGGGTGATGAAATCCCCTGTGCCTCCAAAGCCTTTGTTTCAAAATTCTTGCTGTGACTGTTCAACTGTTCACAACCACGTGCAGGGCCACGGCTGTTAACTGTTGATCATTCACAGCAAGAGCTGTGAAAGCAGGCTGTCAGAAGCCAGCCCCTGGTTCTGCCTGGCTTTGCTAAACTGCTTTTCGTAGTTCAGAAAAGCTAGGGAGAACCTGGAGCTGAACAGCATTCACCCCTCCCTCCTTCTGAAGCTCCAATGACACTGAGCTACAGGAGGAGGGAAAAGTAAAGGCCCCATGTGTCCTGCTGCGTGGTCTCTGTCTTTTGCTTTCCCCTGTCCAATCCATATTTTTTGGAGAGGCAAGGTAAAGAGAAAGGCATAAGAGATTAGGACATTGAAATATTGAGAGCAGCGGGCCAATTTCAGTTTATATAGCCCACTGCAGCTCCATTGTCTTCAATGTAGCTCTCAACATTCCACTGTTGTCATATTTCATAATAAACCATTTATTTTCCTCATTGGTTTGTCATAAATTTACAAATATGTACACAATTACATTCGGCAGAAAAGTATAAACCTTTAAGAAGAATTATCACAGTAATAATCTTCTAACCCCCATGGTTTGGTAAAGGGGTTAACTGAAACCTTTGCCTAATATAATAGTCTCTGAGATTTTCTCGCGCTATGTAAAAATTTCTTTGCAATCATGCTTACGTTTTTTAATCTGTAGATTGTCTCTTGTATTATATTGTCTAATATCCCTTTCTCCCATCCAAAAACCCATTCAACAGCTTTTATGTTTATAACTTATTCCAATATAAGTCTCAGGCACCTTTATAGTTTCCTTTGTACATTGTCACTGGTAGAAACGTTATTCAGGCATATGTCAGCAAGAAATAAATACTTCCTAGGGAAGTGTAATTTTTAATGGATACTTCTAAATGCAGATTTCTCAACTTGTGAACAACACCAGCCATTAAACTGGATATGAAGATTATTATTCTTAGAAATTCCCTCGTGTGTAAATAGGTGGCATCGTGTGGCTCCACTTCAGGTCCATCCCACCCTGGAAATGACATTGGGACAACAATGTAACCACCACCTATGTGCGTCAATGTCAGTTCCTTCCTTTCTGCACCTTCAAAAATGGATTCAGAGCTTGATCTTCCTACTTCTGTCACCTTTTAGAAGACTATTCCCCCAAAAATAACATTCCAGTGTGCAAGAGACATGTCTCTCTTAAAACTACAGATTGTAAACCCTGCAAGATTACCAGAAACAAATGTCAGTGATGACCCACATCACAAAAATTAAACGAGACATATAGAAAAAGGGTCCACACCTGGGAAATAAACTAATTCCGGGGGACCCTTATGCCCCTATATGACCTATATTCTGGGTAGGACAATGACACACAAAAGCATTCATCATGGTTTATAAACAATGTAAACACACACACACTCCCCTTGGTGCCATGCTTCATCCTTGGCCATCCTTGCTTGCCAACGGATCCTCTAATGGCGGGCAGGCTTCCTATGTTCACAGGAAGTCCGTATGGGTGGAGGATGAGGAATCGGATCCAGATAATGCAAAATAAAAATACCTTTAGTCTTTTGATAAAGTAACGAGATGGATAAAAAATAGGGAATGTCGAGGGGCGATTATAATTCCTGCATCTAGCAGGCAGTCGAAATTCCAAGCAACCAGTGGCGGCTGATCAATTTAGAAAGTGATGGGGCTATCACATGAAAGTATAAAACGGTAGTCAGGACACATACAAACAAACACATATGCTCACATACACACACACTGGGGCAAGCTTGCAGACAGGCACATAAACATAAGCATGCTCTCAATTATACACACGACGGTGGAAACTTAGCTGGGGTAGTCTTCAGCATACAATTTCCTCTGCAAGTCGATTACCAACTTTCACATCAAACAAACAAGGCGCCAGAGTGAAGCTCACACCCTTATGCCCACTCAGAAGCTCGGATAGGAAGGACGGCTGTCTTTTTTCCTATATTATGGCTTCTGATGGGGCATAGGGGCGCATGACTGACAGACCCCAAATCACCATTCTCTGACATGCTGCACTGCCTGACGCTAGTGCCACATGTCACAAATCTATTGCATCTGTGAAAGGACAGGCTGTAACAGCCCACGCCTGACACATGCGCAATACATCCCAGGGGAGCCTCTTCTGGTAAAAGGTGATATTGCAGCTATTACATGTAAAAAAATAGTAGTTGAAATTATTTTGTTACATGTAAAATCTGTAGTATTTTAACTAATGAGGACTAAGAAATGACCCGTGATTCTGGGGGATCGCCACCATTTTGTCCCCTATAGAGCAGCCGCCCCTGGAAGAAACTGGCACTAAATCACTACTTGGTGATAGGTGATAAAGTGGGCTGAATGTGTGCGTTTTTCCTAGGGGTCGGGAAGATGAATTTTTGACATGGCCTTGAAGAAACCGGGTTCCACGTTCTAGGCTTACTCTGGAACCCCTGGCCGATGGCTCTTTTTTCCTACTTGTAAGTGTGGAGGAGAGAAAATGTGTCTACCAATTATGCATTACCAATACCCATGACTCCGAAGGAATACAGACTATTTATCTATGTTTAGAATATTTATTACAATGCCAAGAAAAGTTGAACATACAAACACCTCATTACGAGAGTGTAAAGGTACATAGGCACTAATACAAATCCAAATCTACGTAATTAAATTTGAACGGTGCACCATGCACATAATCACCAATTTTTTAAATTATTTTTAAATATATGTATTAAATGTTTAGAAATTAGTAATTTTTTTAAAGTAAATTTTGCGTTGTAGTATTAGAGCGGGTTGTGGGTTTATAGGGGAATAGGGTGGGAAGTAATTTAGTTCTAACTAATTCATTAATATTTTTTATTTTTTATTGATTATTAATTTATTGTTAATTAATTATTAATTGGTAATTAATTTTTATTAATTGATTAATTTATAATTATATTAATTATAATTAATTTATTATTATTTTTTATTTATTGTTATTGTTAATTAATTTATTGTTTATTATTAATTGGTAATTAATTTTTATTAATTGATTAATTGATAATTAAATTAAATGTGTTATTTTTTATGTGTAGGGGGTTGTGGGTTTATAGGGGAATAGGGTGGGAAGTAATTTATTATAATTAAGTACATTTTAATTTTTATTAATTGGTATTGATTATTAATTTATTGTCATTTAATTATTAATTGGGAATTAATTTTTATTAATTGATAATTTAATTAATTGTGTTATTTTTATGTGTAGTGGGTTGTGCATTTATAGGGGAATAGGGTGGGAAGTAATTTAATGTTATCTAAGTAAATATGTATTTAATTTTATTGGTATTTATTATTAATATTTTAGTTAATTAATTATTAATAGGTTATTAATTTAAAAACATTTTTTAATTAATAAGTATGTTAATTTAACCCCTACGCTATCCTACATTTTCCACACTGTTACACTCACTGGAGTTGGAACAATAATTTTAACCCTAACGCTATCCAACACCTTCCCTACTTTTGCACTCACTGGAGTGGGAATAGTAATTTTTACCCCTACGCTATCCAACACTTTCCCTACTGTTGCACTCACTGGAGTGGGAATAGTAATTTGAACCCCTACGCTATCCAACACTTTCCCTACTGTTGCACTCACTGGAGTGGGAATAGTAATTTTTACCCCTACGCTATCCAACACTTTCCCTACTGTTGCACTCACTGGAGTGGGAATAGTAATTTTTACCCCTACGCTATCCAACACTTTCCCTACTGTTGCACTCACTGGTGTGGGAATAGTAATTTTTACCCCTACGTTATCCAACACTTTCCCTACTGTTGCACTCACTGGAGCGGGAATAGTAATTTTTACCCCTACGCTATCCAACACTTTCCCTACTGTTGCACTCACTGGAGTGGGAATAGTAATTTTAACCCCTACGCTATCCAACACTTTCCCTACTGTTGCACTCACTGGAGTGGGAATAGTAATTTTTACCCCTACGCTATCCAACACGTTCCCTACTGTTGCACTCACTGGAGTGGGAATAGTAATTTTTACCCCTACGCTAGCCAACATTTTCCCTACTGTTGCACTGTTTGGAGTTGGAATAGTAATTTTATTCCCTCCGCTATCTAAGATTTTTTGTATTATTTTAGTTAATGTAGTATATAATTAATTTTAAAAATATTAAAAATAATTGTATTTTTTTAAATTTGTTATATATATTTATTTAATTTTTATTTATATTATTGTTTTATGTGTACAGCTGTATTTGTAATAAGATATTTTTTAACAATTTATAAGTTATTAAAATAATTATTAAAAAATATCATTAAGTAAGTATATATATTATATATTATATGTATATGTTTAATTTATTTTTACATTATATATATTAGTTATAATTTATAAGCATTTTAAAATATTTTAACTATGTTTATTTTAATTATATGTATTATTTACTTTATTTTACATTATTTTTGTAACTTAAAAAACCGATATTTTTAACAATGATATTTTTTACATCGATATTATTTTTTCGATATTTTTGTACTTACCATAATGTAGATAGGATGTCGATATTCTTGACTTCGATATTTTTGCATCTATTTCTGTAGGTCGATTTTCTGACTCGATATTCTGTCAGTGATTCCTGCAGAATAGTAGCTGTACAAGCCCAGCTCCTATCACACCTCTAGGGAGGAAATACCTTGCACACCTGTATGCCAAAGTCATACCTGCCTCTATGAAATGTGATATTCATGCTGCTGCTCAACTGCTCAGGAAGACTAGGAAGCTTGACCGAACCTCACCACCTCCACAAGGAACTCCACAGTCTCCCTCATCCACCCTTAATCAACTTCAAATTGTACCCTATTCTACAAAGTAAAGTCAAGCATTCCACCATACTTGACAACCGATGTCTCTGGTGGGCTAGGTAACAGCATTTCTGAAGAACTTGTGGTAATGAGAAAGAAAGCTGAAAGTTATTTCTATTGATGTGCTCATTGTGTCTGAAATTACAAGCTCATCCTTATTTGGCAGGCTTACTCAATCAATGTATTCATGCTTTCATCAGCTAGGTTTACTCATTGTAAGTATCAATCATACATGTATACTTGCAATAGAAGACCATCCTTATAAAGCAGCACCTGAACCATGTGCAACGCTCACTATGGGGGGCCACAGCTGGGAATGACTCTTGTCTTGCCACCATACCCTGTCTTGACCTTATCATCTGCACTCTCTAAACTACCATGTGCAATCATCTGTGCCTTTGTAGCTAGGTACACTCTATAAAAATTAATAGTGGACACACCGTTGGCGGCAGGTGAGCAGTGGGCCTGGGGTGCGCGAGTGCGGACAGCCAGCGCTGGCCGGCGGGAGGGGGTGGGGTGCGGATGCATGCGTGCGCAGGGATGGACAGGCGTTGTTGCCGTGTGCTGTGTGATGGACTCTGCCATGATTGGCTCTGGCCTCGATTACAGATTGCAGACCTGGTGGCTTGCAGTGTATCCCGGCACGTGGTTGGAGACACACCGGTGGCAACAGGTGAACAGTGGGGCCTGGGTGCGCAGGGGCAGCGGTGTCTCTCTCTCTCTCCCTTCCTTCCCTCTATCACTCTCTCTCTCTCTCTCTCCCTTCCTTTCCTTCTCTCTCTGCCTTTCTTTCCTTCTCTGTTTCTCTGTGTCTCGCTCCTTTGATGTGCGCATGACACACGTTCTGATTTTGTGCTTTATTTTCCAGGCTGTGACATCAAGATTGTCCCGGACGGACCAGACAGGATCTTCGCATTGGTGTTTTGTGTTGTATTTCAATAAAGTTTTTGGTTGTTACTTCAGTGCTGTGTGACTGTTTCTCGTTCTTCTGGCCACACATGTGTGTTATTTTTTGTGGCTCTTGTGTCATGCACGGTATGTGTATGTCCGGGGGGGACGGGGGTGATGGCGGTGGGTGTTGTGGCCCTCATGGGTATCGGAGCTGCATGATCATTGTCTCCATGGCATCTGTGGGTCTTCAGGTGTGGCTCTTGGCTGGGCTCCCTTTCATGCTGTAGGCAGTCGTACTGCTTAACACCAGCAAAAGGCAGGTGTTAAATCCCTGGTGCTACCACGGTCATTGGCACCAATCTAAAATTGCCAATTCGCGGTCGCGACCGCCTGGCCCCCGTGGTGTGACACTGCCAATGCCCATGCCCTTTCAGCCAATGGGAACCGCGATCGGGGTAGTGAAATATACTTTTGAAACCCGCGGTAGGCGTGCTCCGCTACCGCAGGCCCGGTCATGGGCACAATTGAAAGATACCCGATTGCGGTCGCGACCGCCTGGCCCCCATGGTGTGACACCGCCAATGCCCATGCCCTTTCAGCCAATGGGAACCACGGTAGAAAATTACAAATTTGAAACTCGCGGTAGTCGTGCACCGCTACCGCGGTCCCGGTAATTGGTTACATTTGAAAAAAGCTGACTTGGAACACCAATTGCAGCAGCTGAGTACCACTGGAACAACCCCAGGGGGCTATATATGTCTGTGTGAGAGCCACACATTTCCACTGCATCCAGACACTGCTGCCTGCCATTCTTCATCCCCAACTGCTGCTGTTCCTGTCTCCTGGACCCAGTGATGGCGAGACCTGAGAACATCAGGGCCCGTCCCTTCACCACAGAGGAGCTGGAGGTCCTGGTGGACGAGGTGCTTTCACAGTATGGGAGGCTATATGGTGCTCCTGATGTACTGGTAAGTGTTTCAGAGTGAAAGTTTGAGAGTGCAAAGAGTGCTTACATGATGTTGCTCTGCTGTAGTATGTGCCTGTGAGTGCAAGTTAATGTGGATGCATCCTCATTTTTGAAACACCATGCTCCATACATGGCCTAGTAAATATTGCACTTGGGTATTTGGGTAGGATGGCAACATGGACATTTCTACAGCCCTTCTTCAGCAATAACAATACAAACGTTGGTCTGTAATTGTGTGATACACTGCCTAGCATGCTGACTTCTGGTGAATGGGGTGTGTAGCCTTATTTCTACAGATCCATGGCTGCATTTAAGGATGGGAGGGACATGCAGTGTTTTTGCAGCCATACAGTAACACTGCTGGTTTGGACAGTAGAAGTCTGAACAAACATTGCCTGTGCTAATGGATGTCAAAGTCCATGATGTTTTCACATGCTCATTTGTGACATTACAAATGTGTTTCGTCCAGAGGGTACTGAAGGATGTGTGTACAATTTTCATATTGCCCCCATGGATATGTATGCATTATGCACAGGATTGAAATGCCTGAGTGTAACACTCTTGGTGGAAATTCACCGATGACACATCAGATTAATGTACTTCGGAGATATCATCCTTCCATTGTTTTCATTATGTGTTCTGACTCGCACGTGAAGGCACTGTTTGCCCTCTCATATTGTACATGCATGTGAATGTTCGGATGGCCCACGTTTCACCTCAGTGTGAGTCCCCCTGGCCTGCACAGATACTGCCCAATTTGACTAGGACCCATCAGTAAATGGACAGAGTGAAACATATGTGTTGTCTGCCACCCTATTTCTCAACGAGCTATCTTAGGCCAGAGGATTGCACAAGACAGACCTTGTGAGAAGAGTGTGAGAATGTGAGATCATGTCCCTAAATGTGACCTCCATGACACAGGTAGCCATTCACAGGCCAAGGACATTGAGGGGTGTGTAGTGTTGGACACAGTGAGTCTGCCCCGACACATCATTTCCAATGTATTGTATGTCTTGCTCACCCACATACTGCATCACAGATGACGGCCTTCTTCACATTGCATTCTGTGCTGGCATTCTGCTTGTGTATGAGATGGCCATGTACTGTGTCCATCATCATACCTGCATACATTTCTATGAGATTATCTGTTGCAAATGTACTACGTGTCATGCTGTATGGCCTCTGCTCAACATTTCTGTATTGGTGTGCTATGTTTTTGCATGCTCCTGTACTGACACACAGTGGTACATAACACAGTGTCACTGAAACTTCCTCTTCTTGTCTCCCATGCCTGCAGCTTAAAGTCCGCCAGCGTAAGGCCTGATGGAGGGCCATTGCATGCAAGGTGCGGGCTCTGGGTGTCTCCAACCGACGGCAAACACACTGTCACAAAAGGTGGGATGACATCTGCCGGCTGAGCAAAAACGTGGCAGAGATGACGCTGGGGATGCTCCCTCGGACTGGAAGGTTGGCGCGCAGGAGCATGACACCACTAATGGCCCGCATCTTGGCAGTGACACAGCCAGAGCTGGATGGACGTATGAGGGCCCATCAGCAGCAAGTTGGGGGTGAGTATTCTGCGAAGGGTGACTTTGGGTGTGAGTGACTGCATGTATCCCAACCCTGAGCCAGTGCAGAGCTCTGTGATGTTTCTAGTGTGATGCAACAGCTTCTAATTGGCCTCTGTGTTGAGTATAGCTGTCATGCATTTTCGCTACATGTACTTTCTCATGTGTTCAATACAATGTCCCTTGACATTGCAAGAGGAGATGTGGCCTTATGACAGCTGCTGCATTATGGGTGTCATAGACACCACCGAGCAGTGAACAGCAGTGTGCATCATCTTAGTGTGCTTTCGTAGATGTGTGCAGTGCCTGACTTGGATATTGTGAGAACTACACATCTGACACCAATGTGCAACGGTCGTTGTGCTTCAAAGCACAACATGGTGGATATCAGTAGCTCATGCCCATTGTAAAAGGACATTTTGGAGTATCTGTGTTGTTCCCTTTAAGTGACTCCATATGTGACTGAGACAACATGTTGAGATGTATATCTATCTCACCCACAGGCATGTAGGTATGCTTACAGAGATCAGTATGTTAGGTTACAAGGAGGCACGGGCCAGCTATTTGGCTGTGTCAACGTCACATGGGACATTAATGTCAACTATGCATGTTTCCATGCATCTTGTGAGATGTGCATTAAGGTTGCACATGCAGACTGCACAGGGTGGTGGGCAACATGGGGGTATCATATTTTAGTCTTGTGCTTTGCTTGCATATGATGTTTGTGAGTATGGCACTATACTGAACCTACGTCTCTGTCTATTGCAGCATCTACCGAGGGCACGGAAGGACAGGGGACAGACACCAGTGGTGAAGCTTCTGGCACGACTGCTACACATGAGCTCACTGATATGACCAGCGCCTCGGAGGGGGACAGGAGTGCCCTGGACGAATCACGCCCAGAAACACCAACCTCAGCATCATCTGACTCCAGCGGTAACTCCTCAATGTTGGCAGGCACAGGGAGTTTGAAATCTGCCTCTTCTTCCACCACACATCGTCCAGTGCCCACACTCCCGCCTACTACCACTAGTGCTGGCCATGCCCGCAGCCCTAGGAAGGGTAGAATGTCCTTCCCCCAGGCACTGCTGCCCCTGCCCCTGTCTCCCCTGCTGCCCTCAGTGTTGAGGCGGTGGACCTTTTGCGCCAGCTGTGTGTGGGTCAGACTACTCTCCTGAATGCCTTCCAGGATCATGACAAGAAGCTGGCACAGGTAGTTGCCTTCATGGAGGGCATTCATTCTGACGTGGGTGGGCTACACAGAACTGTCCAGTCTTTGTCCTCCACAGTGACGGCAGCCATTCAGCTGTCACAGGCTCCCAGTCCAGCTCCAGTCCCTTCAGCAACCACCCTGCCAGTGGCACCACCTGACGAGTGTGCCCACACACCACAGCCCTCAGGCGCCAAGTACTCCACACACAGCACACAACAGCAGCACTCCAAGCGGCCAAGAGCACAGACACCATCCCAAAACAAAAAACAGACACACAGGAGCGCAAAGGCAAAAGCCCTTCACGTGACACTCAGGGGCATCAGGCCAAGAAGCAGGCCTCAAGCTCACTTTCATCCAAATCACCCCATCCAAGCACACTCCCATCCCCACACCTGCTACCAAAGACAAACAAACAGTTGCCCTGTCTGCTGTGAAGCTGGTGCCTGCAAAGAGTCAGCACAAACAGCTCTCTAAGGCAGATTCACCCACTACGTCAACTACCACCCACACCCCTGTGAAGCTGGGACAGGAGAGCAAAGTGGGAGGTTTACCTTGATAACAGGGGATGGAGGGGAAAAGGCAAGGCCACCCCAAGCGTACCACCAGATCCAGCAAATCCCCACAGGGAGGGGCACCTGATACACCTTTGGTGGAGAGTGAGGCTGTTGTGCCCACCCCACTTCCCACTCCTGCCAAGACAATTCTTGCATATCGAATCCCAGAAGTGGAGACCCAGCCCTCCGCATTCACCCTCACACACTGTGTCTCACGGCAGCATGTCTCCGCCTCCCCGTGCCACCATGCCACCTGGTCCAAGCAGCCCCAGCCTTCCACAGCCACTGATGCCTCTACCTCAGCTGGTCCTCTCTCTCCCAGGTCCAGTCCTCCAACTGGCCCCGACAACCAGCCACCTCCCAGTTCAACTGACAGCCAAGTCTGAGGCAAAGTCCCCCTCCCAAACCCATCTCTCCCACAGCGGTGCCTGGACTGCCCATTTGAATCCCCGGAGCTGTTGATTCCCATGGCAGTGTACGGTGTTACCCATTCCCTGTGCAGTTTATCATGCACACATACACATACTTTGCACTATGGACTGGCCAATGGCCTTGCTGTTTGTCACTTTGGATGCCCATTCCCTGTGCAGTTTCTCATGCACACATGTACATACTTTGATTTTGTAGTGGCAAATGGCTTTGCTGTTTGTCACTTTGGATGCCCATTCCCTGTGCAGTTTCTCATGCACACATGTACATACTTTGATTTTGTAGTGGCAAATGGCCTTGCTGTTTTCAACTTTTGATGCCTATCTGTGTATTATGTAATAAAGACAGTTACTCCTGTTGTCTGCTTTGTCAACGTCCTTGCTAAATAAAAGGTTTTATGTATGGGTATGGTTCATGTGACACATGCTCTGTATGCCACTTTAACATTGCCAATTGCTTGTTTTACTTTTTCAGAGTTTGCCAGAGGTGACAGGCACTTTAGTTCTTCTTGACTCTGAGGCTTGAGGGTGCAATGATGGTTGTTTGTGATGATCTACTGCTATCCTAATCATTCTATGGTCAGGTTTGCTAAATTATACACATGTCATGTTATGATGCAATACCACAACAGAGGTGAATTCTATCCACAGGATTACTTGCGGGCTGGCCAGGGTCCATCATATCTGTGTGATCTTTCTTGATGTGTGAACAGCAGTGTTGATGTGTGGTCATCTTGTGTAGGCCTGTCTTCCTAGTCACATGGGTACATTTGAATATGTGAACTTGAGTGGTCATACAGTGTGAATGGGCTGTCATTGTCAGTAGTGTTGATGTGTGTGTGCCCCTGCAATGCCAACTGCACACGTATGATCCAGGTAATGAGTGCCAGTTTGTTTCAATTGTCAGCCATGTGCTTCAGATTGTGGGGACATGTAGGAGTTGTAGGTTGGGCACTGTGCAGTGTGTTGTTGTGTCCTTGCACTCCTGGGGGACACCTACTTGTTGTCGCTGCCTGTTGTGAGTATGCAGAGTGTGTGACTGCCAAGTCTGTGTTGTGTTTTGTTGATCAGCCATGTGTCTTGTTACTGTTTGTGCTCACTGTGCAGACCTGCTCAGCCACACTGACATTATTTGTGAGTTATCTCACGCATTGCTGTCACTTGACCCATTTTTGGCTCCAGTATGGTTTGTGGTATGTGGAGTCATGCCATCCCCTACATGTACTTCTGATGCCTACACATTGTGAGTAATTCCTCTATGTGTTTGTGTACTGTACACTCCTCACCTGTCCACTACTGAAGTACACACCACTTCAATCTCATGTCTTCCACCCCATGGCTTGCCAGTGTGTGAGCCTCCCCACCACTTCATAGTGTGACACTATACTGTGGGAGGATGATCTGTGTACAGGACCAATGTGCCACTCAGGACAGTTTCACAATTATTTATGTGTTGTTTTCTTCTACTATTTTGCAGTCATGGTTGCTCATGTGCAGTGCATATGTTTGAGCAGCACAGTTCTCTAGTCATGTTGTTTGCATCTGTGTTTCCCTGAGTTGTGCATCTGTGGGTGATGGGTAAGCTGTATGTGTGTTTGCTGAGGTACTGCTACCCTTCTTGGGTGTGATGTTATGTTTGTGCTGTGATGGTTTGTGTTGTGTGAGTTCATGGTGTGGCACTCAGATATGTGTGCTACTGGTTTGGTTGGTGTGCACACACTGCTTGTTGTGCATGCAGTGCTGTCAGTGTATGTTGCTTTGTACCTGCCTGCTGTGCATCCCCCTGATGTCCAGCTGAGTTTGCTATGTGATGGATTGGTATGTGCATCTGTTGTGTTTTGGTTGTAGATGTATGCAGTGTTTGGCCTGTGTTGGCTCTTTCTACTGACAGATGCAATGTGTGTGTGATATTCTATTTGCATGACATTGTGTGTGAGTAGTTTGTGCATTGTGATACATTCAGATGTGTGTTGCATGTGTAGTGTGCATTACTTGTGTGTCTGTCACATGCAGCAATGTGGATTCTTGTTCATGAGCTTGTTTTGAGTTCACAATGGTGGTTTGTCCTCCTATTTTTGACCTGTCACTTGTCAGGATTGTGCATGTGCATGCTTGTGGTACACTATGACACCATGTTCACTTGGTGTCTGGTGTGGTGTGTATGTGTGTGTTAGCTGATTTGTCCCATTGATCCCAGTTAGTGTTCATGATTGGCTTTTGATGATGCAATTCTTGTTTGTGTTGGGGTATGGTGTCTGTGCATTGGTCCAGAGTGACAATGTTGTGTATTCCTGTTCTGTCTAGGGTCACATTGCCTTTCTACTGTTTGGCTGCACATGTCTGGCTTGTTGGACTTCTGTGGATGTTGTTTGTGAGATTTGTGTTTGGCTATTGTTTTTGTGTCAGCATTGGTTCAGGCATCCCTGAGTGTGAGTCTGATATTTGTGGATGCACCACAGGGTGTAAGATTGGTTGTCAGTGACCTCACAGGACATCATTTGCACCAACCATTCTGTGTGTTTCTCACAGGTGTTGAATGTTGCAGGTGTGAGATGGGTAGATGAGGGGCATGTGTGAAGGTCCTACTTGTGTTTGACAGTCAGGGAGTGTGACAATGAGCCATGTGTGTTGTGCTGATGGCATGCACATGTCAAGTAAGTTGACACAGATGTGTGGCTGGTCACTGTATGACTTCAGACACTTCCTATCATTCCTGTGCCTATGCATGGCTTGCCTTGATGTATCCCTGAGTTGTTGCACAGAGGTCACTTTGATTTAATTTCACTCACTGTGCCACCCATGTCTGATTTGATGGCCTAAGGGTGGTGTGATATGTTCCTTCTCTTGCATGTGATGTACACATGCTATGTGGCCTGCTCCATGGTTTTCCAGCACTGTCCACTTCACTTTTGGATGGCCTATTTATTGTCCTCCATTGCTGCTCACCTATGGTATGAGTATGTGGCTGGGTGTCAGTGTGGGGTGTTTCTGAGTGACTTGACAGGCAGTGTGAACAGTTCAGTGGATGTTCATATGCAGTGTGAGTCTTCATTTCGCAATTATACTCAGTTTGATTCACATGAGTGGGAGGTAGGTGTGAGGAGGAGGGTTGTCCAGCCCCTGAGCTTCTGTTCAGGGTGTTCCTCTTCACCCCCACCTTCCCAGTCAATCTCCCTTGTCCTTTGATGTGTGAGGTGCAAGGTCTGGCTACACCTGGCTGATTAATTGTGCAGGGGGGCACAGGAGGGGCACACAGCATGTGCCCAAATGGGTGTGTGATGCGTACTGTGGGAGGGGTGAAGGTGGAGCCCTGTGAATCTGGCCGGACTGCCCATGCCTGGTGCCGGCCCTGCCTATTACATTGTGCGCAGGTTTTCCCGCGTCTTCACCGTTGTGGGGACTTTTCCGGGACATTGCAGTGATTTCGCTGTTGATGGGTGACCTAGATGTGGAGGTGTGGATTTCTAACAGGTAGGACATGTGTGGGTACACTGGGGGATAAGTTCCTGTCCCCACCAGAGTGTCTGATGTGGACAGGAACCGTGTGTCAGCACAGGAGTTGTGTGTTGTGGTTGTTTGCGGAGTACCTGCGGCGTTGTCCGCGACGGTGTATAATTTGCTGGTGCTGAATGAGGTACAGCAGCAGAAAGGCTTGAAGAGCTGGATCCATAGTGGTCACGACCGCGTGGAGGGGACCGTGAGTCAAGTTTCGCTCTCCGCTGTAGTGCTTCCACTGTCTCTGGGTGGGTGGATTCTCCGCTGCGGTGTGATGGGCTGTTTGAGGCATCGTAATTTGTACGACGGACGGGACGTCATTCCGCACGGCGGTGTGTCTCTATTGGCTCCCTCTGCCGCGGTTCACGTAACTCCGCAGCGGACGGAAAATGGGCTATGTTTGCCCATCGTAATATGGCGGGCGCAAGGACCGCTGCTGGAGTGAGGAAAAAGACATTTTCCGCCAGCACCGCGGATGTGCCTCCGCCCGCCATTGTAATCAGCCCCACAATTAAGTTTAGTATCCAGCACCTACCCTAGATTAATGTTAAGTGGAGTGGGAATAGTAAATTAATTAAGTTTAGTGTCCAACACTTACAATGAATTAATGCTAACTGGAGTGGGAATAGTAATTTAGATATGTGTGTATTAATTTATAATATTCAAAAAATAATATAGGTTAAAGTAGTATAATATTTTAATTAAAACATATTTTTAAATGAAAAAAATAACATTGTGTATATAGTTAATTAAAACATCTAATTTTAAACAGTATCTTTAATAAAAACATATTGGGGTCGATTCCGATTCGGGCCGGAAAAAGCTCCGACCGACTCGGATCCGGAAAAAATACCGACCGACACGTACCCGTGGCGCCCGACACACCAAGTACGATGCAAGGCGCGAAAAATTCGACCGACACGGACCGAAAACAAGTCGACCGACCGAGCCGCACGGAAAACAGCAATCCGGCCGGAAAAACACGCGAATCCAACCGACCGACACGCACCCGGAACAAATCCAACCGAAACGTACACGCTAACTCCAAACCGCAAAGTACGATGCAAGGCGCGAAAACCACGAGCGAGTCGGACGGAGGACAAGCCGTACGACCGACACGCATACAAAACCGAGCCGAAGCAACACAATACACCGCGACCGACACGTACGCAGCATAGAAAGCTGCACAAACACAGCGTGAACGAAACGGAGAACACCGTACGAGACCAATGCAGGGTCCGACTCGGTCACAAGAACGTTTCCAACATACACAAACAGCACAAAGGAAAAATCACCCAAAAAAAGGCCAAACAAGCAATTACCAAGCCAATAAATACTGGGGGGGTGGGGACAGAGAACAAAGACACACCCACAACTCCACCTATATAAAGGACACAAATCACTACCATGAGCCTTTGCAAATGCCATTCCACTGCCAGCACCCAAGAGAAAGCAACCACACACCCACAGCTCATCCCTCACACAAGCCACACACCATCAGCACACCAACAAATACCTACCTCACATACACCCAGCAAAACACACACTCACACACCCTCACCTGCACACCAACACACACATCACTCACCATCACCACCCATCACCATGCCCCCAAGAAGAATCACAAGTTCCTAGATTGTGAATTGGAAGTCCTGGTAGACGAGATCCTCAGGGTAGAGCCACAGCTGTTTGGCACATTGGTCCAACAGACCCCCATGTCGCAGAAAACCAAGATGTGGGAGAGGATCATCAACAGGGTGAACGCCCAATCACCATGTCGGCGCACAAAGACTGACATCCAGAACAGGTGGTATGACGTGCGCAGGAGGGTACGGAAACTGCTGAAGCAAGACTACATCAACAGCCAACACACCGGCAGTGGCCCTCCTGCCAAGCCAATATACCTCAGGCCCTGGGAGGAGAAGGTGCGGGCCATCCTTCCGCCAGTGAGCATATATGGACTAGAGGACATCCCAGAGCCTGGTGAGTACACAACAAATGTACACAATATACTGCCACAAAACACACACACATCACTGTCAAGGGGAGAGTCAAACCATGCACTCATAGCAATCACACAGCAACCAGAACAGAATCATCCCAAAATGTGTATGTCAGTCAGAGAAACACAACACATGCCATCAAAAAAGTCACATCCAACTGTGCCAACACATGTACAAACACAACCACAACTACAGCTAGGCAGTGGCACAAATTGAACTAACAAACACATCCACACATGTAGCCACCACAACAACACCAACACACAGTGAAGACCACTCAAAGGAAGGAATTCTGTGTATGCTGGCCAAGTCAGTGTAGCCAATAGCATCATGGGAGTCGCAGTCACACATATTGCCCCCCACAACTGTCCCATCAACACCACCATGAACCATGCGCACATCACAGGGAGTGGAGAAGGACTCACAAGATGGCTGACACTGGCAACTGCTGTGGGGAGCACAAGGCCCTGCTGCCAACTGTGCACCAACAAACAGCAGGACACCACTGACTGACATCCTGAGAGACAACTTCCACTCCCTGCAATGCAAGCACGTTCCATGGTGGGATATCTGGCTAGCTGGGTGGGAAGGGGGACTTGCAGCACTGACCATAGTCACAAGCACCTCCCCTCACACACACCCCCCCACAAACTCCACAGTACCCACCTGGTAGAATGCAATGCCCTCCATCCTAACACAAGATCCCACAAAGCACCACCACCCTGGGTTATGTTGTGTGAAGCACAGGGACACTCTTGGGACTCTTAGCCAAACAACTGCCAGGACAACACTCCCAGCCATCCTGTCAGCACAGCCAGCCCAACCCACAGGGAAGCAGAGTCAAAAGGAAGGAAGCATGGGCATGCTGGGAAGGGGGGAGGAGGCAATAGCATGATGGGAGTTGTAGTCACAGCCCTACATCCCCCACCACATGGCCCAGCAAGCTCACACTCACGCATCCACACAAAAGCAAGTAAGTATGGGAATGCTGGCAAGTGGGGTGGAGGCAATGGCATGATGGGAGTCGTAGTCACAGACATAGCTCACCCCCACAACTGTCCCATCAACACCACCCTGAACCATGCTCACATCACAGGGAGTGGAGAAGGACTCACAAGATGGCTGACACTGGCTACTGCTGTGGGGAGCACAAGGCCCTGCTGCCAACTGTGCACCAACAAACAGCAGGACACCACTGACTGACATCCTGAGAGACAACTTACACTCCCTGCAACGCAAGCACGTTCCATGGTGGGATAACTGACTGGCTGGGTGGGTGGGAAGGAGGTCCGGCTGTCAACCAAACACAAGCAATGCAGACCATGTTCACACCCCAGAAAATACATAGAAATGCCCAAATAATGCAGGACAATGTGCCACACCAATATCAACCCCTGACTGTGACGACTTAGGACAATGCAATGTACAGGCCCGCACCCAGAGGCACAGTCACAACTGTCATGTGTCAACCATTGATGCCTGCAGAAACATGACATACATTGTTTGTGTCTCCCAAAAACAGGTGATGATGGGGACACAGCAGCAGACGCTGAGGAGTCCCAGTCCCAGGCTCAAGAGGATGCCAAGCTCACTGGCGTCGTACAGCCTCTGTCCTCCTCGGACGATGAAGAACAACCTGGCACATCCGGTGCAAGTCAACATGCAGCACCAGCAGGACCACCAGCTGCAGCACCAGCAGGACCACCAGCTGCACCCCCTGCACCCACCCCTACAACGACTGTCACCACGAATACCATCCCTGCCGACATGGACAGAATAAGGAGCAACACCAGCACAGTGACCCTGGACCAACCTGGGGCCATGGACACCACCACCACCACCAACCCCCAAGGTGGACCAGGGTTATCTGTGCGTGCCACTGCACACACTGCACATGTCAGCAGGGGTGGTGGGAGGGTGGGAGACAGAGGTCGCTGCTTGCAGACGTTGCTGGTGTGCATGACGACCCACAACTGGTACGCATAGCTGATGCGTACCAGTCCAGCACCGGAGAGCTCAGCCAGGTAGTGGGGCTCCTCAGAGACATTAAACAGCAGCAGGCTGCCCATCATGCCCGCTTGGACTCCCACATGTCCCACGTGGAGTCACACATGTCCCGTGTGGACTCACACATGTCCCGCGTGGAGTCCAAGTGGGATGCACTGCATGAGATGACGGCGGTGCACAGGGACATTTTACAATGCCTCCGCCAGATGAACAGCAACCAGTCCACACCTCCCTGTGTGCCAACAACATCTGGTGCCGAACAAACTGCAACTGCCACAGGGAGGGAGGAGGACTCTGGCGGAGAGTCCCCTGCACCGCAGCAGCCTGCACTTGAGGGCCCCTCCCCAAGAAGAGGGGTCGTCCGAGGAGGGAAAAGTGAGAGGCCGATGGCCAAGTGCAACTCCCAGGAAGCCTGAACCTGTTCTGGATGTTCGCCTTTGTGCACAGACTGTTCACCCTGTTGACGGCAACACTACTCCCACACATTGCATGGGGAGTACAAGTTGGACCAATGTGTCAGACAACTGTGGCCCCGATACTGGGGATCCTGTCTACCCGGACTTTCAATTCACCTAGGAACTTGGGATTGCAAGATTCATGTACAGCACAACCCATCCTATGCACTATTAACACAAATGTATCACAATAAACACACTAATACACCATACTTGCCTCTGTCGTGATTCCAACGTGGGTGCTGTTATGGGGATGATGAACTGCAAAATTACACTGTGTATGCGAACTGCAACAGCAAGGACAACACAGGCATGTGAGTACAGGCAACGTGACACACATGAGGGAGACACACCACCAGGGCTACATGACACATACACACCTAGGCCATCTGACTCATTGCCTACACTGATGTTGCCAGGGAAGACGGTGCAATGCACAGACACCACACCCATTCCCAGTTGTAGTCAAGTAGCCCACAGGTGCAGTAAGCAAATGGCAGTCAAATGTGTGACCACAGACAACGCACATCACAAAGTGAAGCACAGGTTTATTACACAGTTGCAACATGCCGTAACCACTACAGATGCAAGGTAACCCCACCTGGTAGCGGGCACACAGTCAACAACTGTAGACGGAAGGAAGTCCATGGGTGTGGCGCACATCACCTGTAGGGACACAACAGCTACCAGCCTGGATGTGCAATCACGTCGTCGGTGCACACAGTTGACCAAACGAATCTGAAAGTACCCTGTGAAGGACAGAAATGACACACAGTCAAAAGCAATGGAGTACAGGACAGAACAGCAAAACTCATGCACAATACATGTTACAAGATACCCACCCAGAACCAAGTTAGCATGTCAACACTGTTGGGGAGTACAGCCCACCTGTCACCACACATCGCAACACACATCCAGTCAAGTAGCCCATGGACACACTCCAACAGCACCAGAGCACCACCCACACATCATGCCAACTCACATCATTGACATGACACCTCAGGATACTCACATTCAGCTAAAGAAGTTGGTGATGAGCTGTGTGCGGACATCACCATCACCATCACCATCATCATCATCATCATCGTCACTGGCATCGTGGTCCAGGCCAGGATCCTCCACAGGTGGCGGATGTTGGTCATTGTCATCCTGGATGAGAGGCAACTCCTTCCGCACTGCCAGGTTGTGGAGCATGCAGCAGACGATGATAATCTTGCACACTTTCGCAGGGGCATATGGGAGGGACCCTCCGGTCTTGTCCAGGCAGCGGAAGCGGCTCTTCAGGAGACCAAAGGTCCGCTCAATTACTCTCCTGGTCCGACCATGTGCCTCATTGTAGCGCATCTGGGCAGGTGTCACAGGGTTCCTGAGGGGTGTCAGCAACCACGGCATGTTGGGGTATCCCGAGTCACCTACGGACAGACAAGTGCACATTAGCTGACTTGGAAAAGTGGGCGGAATACTACAGATCAGATCACACACAATGGCACAAAGTCAGTACACACCGACAAGCCAGGCACGCTGGTTCTGCATCTGTGCCATCATCCTGGGGATGCGACTACTCCTCATCACAAAGGCATCGTGTGCTGAACCAGGGAAACGGGCACACACGTGTGAGATGGTCATATCTGCAAGACACACCACCAGTGCATTGACCGAGTGGTAGTGTTTGCGGTTACGGTAGGCCTGTTCATGTGCCTGTGGTGGTACCAAAGCCACATGTGTCCCATCAATGGAGAAAATGACATGCGGCATCCTCCCCAGGGCATAAAAGTCACTCTTCACGTCAGTGAGTCGTCGCAGTCTAGGGAAATAGATGTACCGGTTCAGGAAGAGCAACATTGCCGCCAAAACATCGCGGAGCACACGGCTGAACATGGTCTGTGACATCCCACCAGCAGTCGCCACAGTATGTTGGAAGGTACCAGTGGCAAAGAAGTGTAGGGCTGCCATCACCTTCACCTTGGGGGTCAGCGCTGTAGGATACGGCCAGCCAGGCTGCAAATGTGGGGACAACTGCACTGCCAAATCCTCAATCAGCTGCCTGGTGAAGCGGTACCGTCGGATGCTGTCCCGTTCCACCATCGTTGCCAGGTCTGGGAATGGCCGATGGACAGCAGGAGCCCTGCAGTGCAGAAGAGAAGTAAGCAAGATTGTCAGTCACCCCACATATGCGGCATTGAACACACTCAAGATCCCAACATACATCATTATGAGGCACAACTACATGAAGTGTGCAGTACTGGAAGGACATGTATGGTACATACATGGCCAACATCTGTCAACACGGTCCTACAGGTGGCATCAATTTGTCCCAGGTTGGCCCATTGGATATCATGAGGCCGTGTCACAGTTCCCATCTCCTGCTGCCGTGTCACAATAACCCCCACAGTGACATGTGAGGACAGATGTGCCCCAGGCACCACAGCTCAACGACAGGTACATTCCCAGGGACCCTGTAATGCCACATGGACACTGGCATTACATGGAGTATCATGTATACACCACAGCAAAACAACCTTGACCCCCACAGGTAGTGGCCCCACTTGCCATGGCAGGACAGACATGGACGTCTGTGACACACACGCACAACATCAGAGTCCATGCACACACAACGTGGATGTGGAGACTGTCTCCCATTGTGCACATGAAATCAGAGACATTGTAAACACTACATGCACAAAGACTGTGGAGGACCATCACTATTGTGCCACTGGGACACCCTGGCTCAAACATACCGTCCCACATGGGACTCACGGGGTATGTGACATGACATACACATACACCACTGTGAAATGTGACCATGGCACATGCACAGATATGAACAGTTGCACATCACAATGGTCACGTACACGTAACACCCAGGATCCTGTCCCCATGAACACGTGCACAGCCAGGGGGTGGCTGCCCACAGGTGACACCCACAGGACAACATGTACACCAACATACACACAATAGGAAATGCAGCCTTACATGCCTTATGATAAGGTTTGGACAGGCTGTCGTGATGTAGGTGTGCCCCTCACTCCCTGGGAGCTATCTGTGGCTGGCATATGTCCATCTGAGACAGGCATGCTGACATATGCCAGTCACATGTACAGTGATGCGTTGAACAGCAATGGACCGATCGGTGCCTCCGGCCGGCCCATTGCTTTCAATGTGTGCGGGTACGCGTTGTACCCCTGTGCGCGTTGAACAGCAATGGACCGATCGGTGCCTCCGGCCGGCCCATTGCTTTCAATGTGTGCGGGTACGCGTTGTACCCCTGTGCGCGTTGAACTGCAATGGACCGATCGGTGCCTCCGGCCGGCCCATTGCTTTCAATGTGTGCGGGTACGCGTTGTACCCCTGTGCGCGTTGAACAGCAATGGACCGATCGGTGCCTCCGGCCGGCCCATTGCTTTCAATGTGTGCGGGTACGCGTTGTACCCCTGTGCGCGTTGAACAGCAATGGACCGATCGGTGCCTCCGGCCGGCCCATTGCTTTCAATGTGTGCGGGTACGCGTTGTACCCCTGTGCGCGTTGTACCGCAATGGACCGATCGGTGCGCACCCATTGACAATGGGCTTGCCTGGCAACGGACGCGTTTTCGAATTTCGAACGAGTCGGTTGCTGGAAAATCAGTTGGTCACCCACAACAATGTTGCAAAATCATGTATGTCATGAAGTTGAAGATTTGAAGGATGCTGTGGGCGTGTTTTGGTGCTGCTATTCCATGGATTGGCCAGATTCAGAAGATGCAAACGACTTGGACCTATCACTTTGGACACAAGGGACAGTATCTGCCTCTCCAGCACATATATATTGCTGGCTGTTCCCCTGAGAGCCCACTTGCCTGCACTACATGCTCCAAGACGACATCTGCCACTGCACTGCTGCTGTCTCTGCCCCTCTGGACCCTGCAATGGCACGTACTGTGGAGAGAGCCCCAGCCTTCAGCCTTGAAGAGAACCAGGCCCTGCTGGACAGCCTACTTCCACAGTACAGCAAGCTGTATGGGACACCAGGGGAGCAGGTGAGTGTTCTGTGCACTGCCTTTCTGAATGTGCATTTTGTCTGACTAGCAAGGCTGAGAGTCTGCACGCCACTGGCTAGCAGGCTCACTGAGTAGTTGTCACCCCCCATAGTGTGTAGTGACTTGCACTGGACAGGTATGGTGCAGTGACAGTGCATTTGAACATGGTTTTACTTCCCATGCAATGATACCATGTAGTGACGTCTGGCAAACTGTCCATGGTCAGCTTTGCACTGCCTGTGTACATCATGTGCCCCTGTGATTGAGACATGTATATACGACTGTGTCATGCACGGATATGTTGCATGTGTGGTAATGGCCTTTTCACTTTGTCATCCTGACAGGTTAATGCCCATCGGAAGCAGGAACTCTGGAAGGACATCGTCCGGGCTGTCCGGTCCGTGGGGGTCTACAAACGCCGGATCCGCAACTGCCAGAAGAGGTGGCAGGACCTTCGGGGCTGGACCCGGAGGATTGCACGGGTCCAGCTGAAGCTGTCGCCTCCTCGCAGGAGGGGCGGAACACGGACCCTGACCCCCACATGCTCCAGATCCTGGCGGTGGTCTTTCCAGACCTGGATGGGCAGCTGAAGGCCAGACAGCAGCAAGGAGGGGGTGAGTCAAAGACTGCACTGTGAACTCTGTATTACATGCTTTGTGCCCTCCTCTGGCCTGGTTCAACTGCCACAGTGCAGCAGTCATGTTGTCCAGGAGCCATGTCCCTCTATTGTGCACTGCCCACTGCTCATCTGATACCCAGGTGTGGCCCTTACAGTCAGGGAATTGTGTCACTTGGGACTGTGTCCTTGCAGTTTGCTTCACTAAAGGTGGGGGACAGCATCTGTTTCCCTGACTCTGTTGTGGGCATCATGGGTGGGTCCATTGTTCACACAACGCCTGGTTTTGGACATGTGATCTGCGTGTTGCTTTGATATGCGGTCCACTTGCTGAGCTGAGCCACCACATGTGCCTGGGGTATGTGGCACACGCCCATGCAGCGGGTGGGAACAATGTTTGGGCCCCAGGGGTGTGCAGATTACGTGTGTCACACATACATAGCCAGCTATCCACTGTCCAGGGCACATCCCTCATTCATGTGGAGCAGGACAGTCATGCCTATTCCAGGCCATGCAATGCACTCTGTACTCCCACTCCCGTGTATCAGCTGACACATTGTGCACAGTGATTTGACCCCTCCGGTGTCTGCCTCTGTGTCAGTGTGCTGTGGATTAGTTGCCAGGACTGCTGTGGTGTTTCTTGGTAGGGGCTCAGCATGCCCCTGGAGATGTGACCATAGGAGACGATACTTGTGTGTCACATAGGTGTTTGATCAGCTGCCCGTGCAGACTGGGGTATGCGAATGTGATGTTCAGGCAGCTGTTCCCCATTCACAGCAAATTGTGAGGGGCTCAGGTTCAGAGGGTAGTGTCACAGGTCTCCCATATGTCCAATAGGTGTGACCTGGACAGATGAGGGTTGAGATGATGTGTTGTGTGGGGGATGTACATGTGCACTTGTGCAGCTCCAGGACTTGCATTCCCCATGACCTACTATTGTGACACAGTGCATAGTGTTGTTGTCTGGCTGCCAAGTCATACATCACTGAGACAGTGATGTATCAGGACATGGGTGCATCATGGTGTCTGTCGCTGGTATGCATCACATGCATTTCCTATTTGACTCTGGGCATCCCTTTCATCCGGAAACCTGTACTGACTCAATGGCAAGAGCTGTGATGTGTCTACACCGTGTCCTCTGCACTGTCCAACTACTGTGTACTTGGTGCATGTGTCCACACTGGGGTGTTGCAATCCAACAGACACCAGACAGATGGGTGCAAGGCCATGTGGGATGTGAGTGCCATGCTTGGCATCAGACTGACAATTGGCTTCTCCTGTTCAGTTAGGGCACTTTTAGCAATGTACAACTAATGATGCCAGGGCTTGCTCTGTGATGTGCTGTGCTCACAGTGGTGTGTGCGTTTGGTGCAGGTGACTGATGTCTGTCTGTTTCCCCATTGTTTGCAGATACATCCACGGCCACGGAAGGGGACAGCTCCACGGACCAGGAGGAGCCAGAGAGCCAGACTGGGTCAGCAGCTGAGGAGTGGTCGGAGGGACCCAGTGGCACGGAGGGCGAGGGAGCCACACCGAGGAGTCCTCAGCACCATCCACCTCAGCTGAGGACCAGAGCAACTCGGAGGATGACTCCCTTGTGGAGGCGGGTGTCAGCAGCCACCACACCCCAGCTAGTGTTGCTGTCCCCGCCACCACCAGCACCACCACCGCCCTCCCATCGGCTCCCATTCCCCAGGTCCGTGGAGGCTCCCATGTTCGGGAGCGTGTCTCCTTTGGGCCAGGCACCGCACCCCCTGCCCCTGTGTCCCCTGCTGCCCTGAGTGAGGAGTCTGTGTACCTCCTTCGCTAGCTCCATGTAGGGCAGACAGCCATGCTGAGTGTCCTCCATGCGCACACCGCATTGTTGACTCAGCTGGTGTCGTTCATGGAGGGCATCTCATCGGGCATGTCTGACCTACAGAGGGGCAACAGGTCCATGGACTCCTCCCTGACGGCAGCAGTGTCCCCCCTCAGACAGTCCCTCACCCCTCCTGCCTCTGCTCCATCCACACTCCCCAGCACCTTGCCCGTCCCAAGCACACACACCGGCACAGGCACACACCAGCACACACACATCCAGCACACAGACACACACGCCACAAACTAAACGCACACGCACGCACAGTCAGGGGACTGAAACCAGACTCACAGGGGATGGGGCCCTGGTACACACACACGCATCCACAGGCACTGCGCAGTCCTCAGTTGCCTCTCCCTCCAAAGCACCCTCCCTTGCCTCACCTGCAACCCCAAAGACCCAGCGCCTCTTCCTCAGTGACCTCGGCCTCTTCCCCTCCGATCCAGCTGCCCCAGCATCCAGGGGGAAGAGGAAGCCCCCACACGGAGCAGAGTGCCCCTCGCCCCCGGACACCCTCCTCCAGGCGCAGACAGACTGAGGCCCCCACCCGCAAGTCCCCCGGAGTGGTAAGAGCAAGACCCCGCCGCCGCCCTGCAGCTCAAGCACCAGGTCACCTTCCTCCATCCCTCAGGCCCCCACTCCACAGGTGCCCCCACCACACCCTGCCCCAGGTTCCCCCACCCACAGATATACCATCCCCAAGAGGCTCCGGCCTTCTCCCCCTGCCACTTGCTCTCCCGGCACCACACCCCCGCTGCGCTTGTCTGTGCCACTGATGTGGTGAGGGTGTCCTCCCCCTCTGTCCAGCCCACCTTGCCTGTTCCCCATTCTCCTCCCCTGGTGGTAGGCACTGCAGTGGAGTCCACTACCACCCTGTCTGACTTGGGCACTGCAGTGGCGGACCTGTCCACTCCATCTGCAGGGTCCACTGCAGTCGTGCCGGCACCCACAACATCTGAGCCATGCCCCCCAGTTGTGCCAGCACACACCATGTCAGACACCTCCACTGCAGTTGTCAGTGGGTCTCCAGCACCCACCACCCCTTCCCTGCTTCCTCCTGGTGAGCCCTGATCCTGTCCCTGCGGTGCCTGGCCTACCCCCCGGTTGCCCCTCCTAGTGGATTGTCCCTGGTTTTGTGCAGGCATGTGTAGGGTGGCATCTGCCACTGTCACCCACTTGTGACTTTGTTGATGGACTGGCCATTGGCCTTTGTTTATGTTCTACCGGACTTCTACTTTTAATGCCACATATGCTGAATAAAGCAACTTTCTGTTCTCTAGTGCTTTTGCTTCTGATGTACATGATGTTGATGATGCTAAGAATGCCCTTGCTGCAGTGATGGTGATATTTGGTCTCATGATAATGAAGTGTTACTGTGCAGGAACCCATGTGGTCCAGGGGTTATGTGTCCTATCCTGTGGTGTATCCATGTCATCCATAGCAGCATCTGAGGGTGTCATGTGTTCAGTATTTGGCAATGAGATTTCCTACTTAGATTGGCAACTTCACATCTGTGGCTTCCACCCCTGCACATCTGTTGTGCCTGCCATTGTTCTATTCGTCTACTTCCCTGACCGTGTGGCCATCTCCAGTGAACATGCAGGATTGGGCATCAATGGGGAAGGACTCATCTGTGTTGTCAGTGCAACATTGCTATACAAGTGTGTTGGATCTGTGCTGATGATTCCGTTGGCACTTCCATGACCAGGCTGATGGGACGGGAGCCCTCATTTGTTGCTAATTGTTGATTGTGTGTCCCATTGCTGCCATGGTATGGTATCTGTTCGCCTCACATCTGCAGTCTCCACAGGGTATCTGCATGTGTGTGCCCATTGGTGCAAATATGTGGGTCTGCATTCGGATGGTCACTTCTGTCATTGTGTCATTGATGATTGTTGACGGTGTCAGCCCCCATAGGTGTTGTTTGTCTGCACATGGCCAAAGTTATGTCTTATTTGCACTGCAGGATTTGGCTCCCCCAATTTATGTTGCAATGGGACACATACACTACTTTGCCACTGATGTGTTTGTTGTTCTGTGACCAGGAATCGTCCATGCAGTTTGGCAGTTGCACCTCTTACTTTGTCAACACTTGCCTTTTGGTCACTGTGATGATGGGGGTTTGGACCCCATTGCCACAATGTTCAAAATGTGCTTCAGCTATGGACCCCACACTTACATTTTGGTCACTGTGATGATGGGGGTTTGGTCCCCATTGCCACAATGTTCAAAATGTGCTTCAGCTATGGACCCCACACTTACATTTTGGTCACTGTGATGATGGGGGTTTGGACCCCATTGCCACAATGTTCAAAATGTGCTTCAGCTATGGACCCCACACTTACATTTTGGTCACTGTGATGATGGGGGTTTGGTCCCCATTGCCACAATGTTCAAAATATGCTTCAGCTATGGACCCCACACTTAAATTTTGGTCACCATGATGATGGGGTTTGGTCCCCATTGCCACAATGTTCAAAATGTGCTTCAGCTATGGACCCCACACTTACATTTTGGTCACTGTGATGATGGGGGTTTGGTCCCCATTGCCACAATGTTCAAAATGTGCTTCAGCTATGGACCCCACACTTACATTTTGGTCACTGTGATGATGGGGGTTTGGACCCCATTGCCACAATGTTCAAAATGTGCTTCAGCTATGGACCCCACACTTACATTTTGGTCACTGTGATGATGGGGGTTTGGACCCCATTGCCACAATGGTCATGGCCTGCTTGCATTGTGGGTGCCACACACATATATGTGTGGCACATGTGCTAGGGGGTCACATTGTATGTTCAAAGTCATGTTCGGTGTTGTAGGCATTTGACACAGTCTACACACGCTTGTCATGGTGTTGGGGGATGTCTCCTTCTTGCATTCCCTAGGTTGTGGTGTGCTGGTTGTGTCATGCATTGTCCATCCTATGAGTGGGGGTGGTAGTAGTGGTAGGCATCCTGCCCCCCTGGCTAAGGGTGGTAGTAGTGGTAGGCATCCTGCCCCCCCTGGGTAAGGGTGGTAGTAGTGGTAGGCATCCTGCCTCCCCTGGCTAAGGGTGGTAGTAGTGGTAGGCCTCCTGCCCCCTGGGTGAGGGTGGTAGTAGTGGTAGGCATCCTGCCCCCTGGCTAAGGGTGGTGGTAGGCATCCAGCCCCCTGGGTGAGGGTGGTAGTAGTGGTGGGCATCCTGCCCCCTGGCTAAGGGTGGTAGTAGTGGTAGGCATCCTGCCCCCCTGGGTGAGGGTGGTAGTAGTGGTAGGCATCCTGCCCCCTGGCTAAGGGTGGTGGTAGGCATCCTGCCCCCTGGGTGAGGGTGGTAGTAGTGGTAGGCATCCTGCCCCCCTGTGTAAGGGTGGTAGTAGTGGTAGGCATCCTGCCCCCCTGGGTGAGGGTGGTAGTAGTGGTAGGCATCCTGCCCCCCTGGGTAAGGGTGGTAGTAGTGGTAGGCATCCTGCCCCCTGGGTAAGGGTGGTAGTAGTGGTAGGCATCCTGCCCCCCTGGGTGATGGTGGTAGTAGTGGTAGGCATCCTGCCCCCCTGGGTGAGGGTGGTAGTAGTGGTGGGCATCCTGCCCCCTGGGTGAGGGTGGTAGTAGTGGTGGGCATCCTGCCCCCTGGCTAAGGGTGGTAGTAGTGGTAGGCATCCTGCCCCCCTGGGTGAGGGTGGTAGTAGTGGTAGGCATCCTGCCCCCCTGTGTAAGGGTGGTAGTAGTGGTAGGCATCCTGCCCCCCTGGCTAAGGGTGGTGGTAGGCATCCTGCCCCCCTGGGTGAGGGTGGTAGTAGTGGTAGGCATCCTGCCCCCTGGCTAAGGGTGGTGGTAGGCATCCAGCCCCCCTGGGTGAGGGTGGTAGTAGTGGTAGGCATCCTGCCCCCTGGCTAAGGGTGGTGGTAGGCATCCAGCCCCCATGGGTGAGGGTGGTAGTAGTGGTAGGCATCCTGCCCCCTGGGTGAGGGTGGTAGTAGTGGTAGGCATCCTGCCCCCTGGCTAAGGGTGGTAGTAGTGGTAGGCATCCTGCCCCCCTGGGTGAGGGTGGTAGTAGTGGTAGGCATCCTGCCCCCTGGCTAAGGGTGGTGGTAGGCATCCAGCCCCCCTGGGTGAGGGTGGTAGTAGTGGTGGGCATCCTGCCCCCCTGACTAAGGGTGGTAGTAGTGGTAGGCATCCTGCCCCCTGGGTGAGGGTGGTAGTAGTGGTAGGCATCCTGCCCCCTGGCTAAGGGTGGTGGTAGGCATCCTGCCCCCTGGGTGAGGGTGGTAGTAGTGGTAGGCATCCTGCCCCCTGGCTAAGGGTGGTGGTAGGCATCCTGCCCCCTGGGTGAGGGTGGTAGTAGTGGTAGGCATCCTGCCCCCCTGTGTAAGGGTGGTAGTAGTGGTAGGCATCCTGCCCCCCTGGGTGAGGGTGGTAGTAGTGGTAGGCATCCTGCCCCCCTGGGTAAGGGTGGTAGTAGTGGTAGGCATGCTGCCCCCTGGGTAAGGGTGGTAGTAGTGGTAGGCATCCTACCCCCCTGGGTGATGGTGGTAGTAGTGGTAGGCATCCTGCCCCCCTGGGTGAGGGTGGTAGTAGTGGTGGGCATCCTGCCCCCCTGGGTGAGGGTGGTAGTAGTGGTGGGCATCCTGCCCCCTGGCTAAGGGTGGTAGTAGTGGTAGGCATCCTGCCCCCCTGGGTGAGGGTGGTAGTAGTGGTAGGCATCCTGCCCCCTGTGTAAGGGTGGTAGTAGTGGTAGGCATCCTGCCCCCCTGGCTAAGGGTGGTGGTAGGCATCCTGCCCCTCCTGGGTGAGGGTGGTAGTAGTGGTAGGCATCCTGCCCCCTGGCTAAGGGTGGTGGTAGGCATCCAGCCCCCTGGGTGAGGGTGGTAGTAGTGGTAGGCATCCTGCCCCCCTGGCTAAGGGTGGTGGTAGGCATCCAGCCCCCCTGGGTGAGGGTGGTAGTAGTGGTAGGCATCCTGCCCCCCTGGGTGAGGGTGGTAGTAGTGGTAGGCATCCTGCCCCCTGGGTGAGGGTGGTAGTAGTGGTAGGCATCCTGCCCCCCTGGGTAAGGGTGGTAGTAGTGGTAGGCATCCTGCCCCCTGGGTAAGGGTGGTAGTAGTGGTAGGCATCCTGCCCCCCTGGGTGAGGGTGGTTGTGGTGGTAGGCATCATGCCACCTCTGGGTGAGGGTGGTAGTGGTGGTAGGCATCATGCCACCCCTGGGTAGGGGTGGTGGTGCGCATTCAGGCCCCTGTGTGCATATGTGGCATTGGTGATGGGCATCCCGCCCCTATGGTGCTGCTGTTGCTGGTGTAAGTATATTCAGCATCCCCGTGTGTGTGTGTGATGTGTCGTGTACGTGTTGTATGTGTTTTGTGGTTGGTGTCTGGCTTACCTTCTGCGCCGTACGCGTCCGTGCCTGTTCCGGTAGTAAATGTAGAATATTGGTATGATCGGGACGAAGGGATTCATGGTTGGTTCGTGTCGTTCGTCCTTCTCGTTGCTTCGCGTCGTCCTCGTCGCTTCGCGTCGTCCTCGTCGCTTCGCCTCGTCCTCGTCGCTGCCGTGTTCGTCTCGTAGCCGTGGATCGTGTTGTGGCGCGAATCGGAGCTTATGTGCGCCTCTCCCGGATGCTTTGACGTGCCGTGCGTAGCGACAGGTTCGGTGCGTACGGAAAGCGCATCGTACTTGTCCGGCCGGACGGGGCTGCATTTTTCCTTCCGTGCGACTCGATTCGGCGTTTCCGGATTCGCCTCGGTCGGAGAACAGGACCTGGTTTGGGTGAGTACGGCTCGGCCGGATTTTTTGCTGTTGTGCGCAACGTACTTGCTCGTTCGGTGTGCTGTACGGATCGGTCGGGAAACAGGCTTTTGCATGGCTTTTTTCCCGACCGAATGGTATTGGGTGCGCCTCCGACCGAGATCGGAATCGGCCCCATTATGTAACATTCAATACAACATTAATAAAATGATCCACAAAAATTAAAAAAAAAAAAATTATTGATGTTTATTTATTGTAAAGGATTTTGAAATCAACAAGAAATAGTTATTTTATTGAAAATATGTAAGATAAATCAAGACATAGAGATAGTAAATCATATTTATTTTACAGACACAAAATATTTTGTACATATGTATATTTTTACATGTAATGTCAGGTAATGTACTATTACATTTTTTACATACATTTGAGAAAAAAATATTTTTATTAATAACAGTTGTTAATTTCAGTTTGGGATTGTGAACATTTTTTATTTAGTTACATATATATTTTTAACATATTATTAATAGAACAATATTAACAATTTTTTTTTTTCAAACATATGTTTATTGGCATTTTTCATACACTATGAAACAGTTCTGACAAATGGTACAGCGAGATAAGCTTACAAAACATGGCAATATGGAAAGTCCAGGGTTGTTGTATGGTATTAGACGCATATCCCAGCCTGTTTCCCAAAAATGATAAAGAATCTACATTAACAAGTACAGTGTCCAAATTTGTACAGGCAAGGAGGAAGCGTATGCTAAAAAGGAAGATATACCTGTAACCCGTCTTTCTTTTGCGATAGGTTTTATCTCTACGCCTTCCAACGGGGAAGGTGCTTCCCCAGTGGAGAAACCCCTGGGGGTAGAACTCCCAAAAGATAAAGAGAAAATAAAAATTAAAAAACCATATCCCTCCCCCATCCCTCCCAACCTAAGAACTGGTGGCGGATGTACCACATTAATGTGTTTCCAGATCAGATCGTGCACAGGTAGATTAAAAATTGCATTTCTCTGGTAGAGGCAGGACAGACTGCCAGTGGTAGTCCCCTTGTGAGGAAAGCAACCAGCGGGCCCCATCTGTATTCAAAATTTTTATAATCATCTTGAAATATATCTGCCATCCTTTCAAGACATAGTAACTTCCAAAGCCTAGAGTGCCATAATGAGATGGCGGGAGCCTCTTTCTTCTTCCAGGCTACCGCTATCGCTACCTTTGCCGCACCAATGCATGTCCACATAATGGCCTTATCCGCTTTGGTTTGATGTATGAGAGAGGGATCCCGGAGGCCCAGGAGAATCTCTGCCATATTGGTTGGAATATGATACCCCAGCATATCTTTGATTTGCACGAGAATTTCCTCCCAGAAGGGTCGTATGGCTGGGCAGTCCTACCAGTTATGTTGAAAGTCACCTAAGAGGCCACACCCTCTCCAACATGTGTCTGATTTGTTCGGGAATATTTTTTTGAGTTTGGCGGGGTACAAGTACCAATCCATCATTGTTTTAAGGTGAGCTTCATGGAGCTCTATAGAGTGATTGAATTTCGTGATATCTGACCATAACCCCGCCCATTCCCTATCCTGTATATCATGTTGCAATAGTTCTTCCCACAAGGTCATATAGCGCGGCCTCGGATAGTGTGCAGAGGTAAGTAGATATTTGTATAGGAATGAAATCACTCCTTTTGTAGAGTCAACATTTTGTACGTAGGTTTTGAACTTCGTGAGTGGGCGTGTGGCTGCCTCATGGATATGAGGTGTGAGGGCCCAGTGTTTCAATTGAATGTAGTGAAAGTGTTCTGTAGGCGCTAAGCCGTAATCCCTCATGCAGTTGTCGAAAGTAAGAAGATCTAAATTATGGAATAAGTGGGTCAGTGCCCGACAACCGCCCTCCCTCCAAGAGTCAAAGGGGCCCTCTCGAAGAGCTGGGGGGAAAGCCGGGTTAAAATCAAGAGGTGTATATGGGGAGGGGAATGTGGTACACTGTTCGTTCCCTGATATGGAGTCCCATACTTTTAAGGTAGTCCGGGTAGGGGTGCTAATGTAGGTATTCTCTGGTCTCTCCCGTTTGGGTCGCTATATGAGGTCCCATATTGTCCTCCCTGCAATAGCTCTGTCCATATGGAGCCAGTGTTTCTCTGACTCCCTCTTGGCCCATTCCGTCACCACCCATAGTTGAGCAGCTTTATAGTAGAGTCCAAAGTCAGGGAGCCCCACTCAACCCTCTTCCCTCGTTCTCCTCAGGATCGAAAAGGAAAAACGTGCTCGCCCTCCCTGCCATATAAATCGCAGTATCATGGACCTAACTTTAGGGAGGAAATCCTTGTCAAGTGCAATGGGTAGGGCCTGGAAAAGATACAAGAGTTTAGGGAGCACTGTCATTTTGACTGCGTGTATGCGGCCTAACTAGGATATAAAGAGCGGTTTCCAGCGCACAAGGTCCGCTTGGAGCCATAATAGGGAAGGTGGGAAATTTGCCTTATATAGCCCTTCTACCCGGGGCGTCAATTGAACTCCCAGATATTGGAGAGAGCGGGAGGTCCATTGTAAAGAAGTGTGCGTCTGTAATTCTCTGACCTCACTCTCCGGGACCGTCAGATTAAGTATATAGGATTTGTCGATATTGACCTTGAACCCCGCTACATCCTCGAATCTTGCGAGTTCAGTTTGAAGCGCGGGGAGAGAGGTGGCCGGTTCGGTAAGGGACAAAAGCACGTCGTCAGCAAAGAGCGTAATTTTATGAGTGTCGCCGCTAAAAGGGTTTCCCTTTATCTCAGGTGCTGCGCGAATGGACATGGCCAGCGGTTCAATGCTAAGGGTGAACAGTAGGGGTGAGAGCGGGCACCCCTGGCAGGTGCCCCTAGTTAGAGAAGGGAGTTGACTGGATACCATTCACCTGTACTCTAGAGCGAGGGCGGATGTAGTTGGCTCTAATCATGGTAATGAATTTGTCGGCGATCCTAAAGTGTGTGAGCGTTTTAAAAAGAAATGCCCAATCCACCCTATCAAAAGCCTTCTCGGCATCGAGCCCGACCAGTACTGCTGGAATCTTTCGTTTGTTGGCTTTCTCAATAAGGTGCACTATACGCCTGGTGTTATCATGAGTCTTTTTATTTTTTTTATTTTTTTATGTATTTATTAAGTATAAACGTAGTAATTTTTTAAAAAAAATAATACATTTTAATTAATAATATTAATATATACAAAATTAATATTAATTATTACATGGTTTAATTTTTATACATTTTTTTTATAAGGTAGACATTTTTTAAACATTAAATACAATTATTTAAAAAAAATTAAAAAATGTATATAATTTGTAAATATATGGAATTATAATATTAAATATTATGTGTTTAATAATATTTATTATTATAATTTTAAAAGGCAGAAAAAATAAAAAATACATTGAAACAAATAAGTCATATTTTTAAATATTTTAATTTAACATTTTAGTAATTTATGTAAAACATAATAACATTTTTTTTAAACAAATTACGTTTATTTTATATGTTTAAAGTTGCCATATTTGTTTGGGGCTTGTATTTTGTAACCGTTCACAGTTGTTTTGGGTTATTTGGAAGGGGAGAAGCTCGCGGTCGTGTGCTGCTTCGGGTTGAGGAAGGTAAGGTTACTTTTCTTTATTTAAACTACATTTTTAATTAAATTTGAAGGTAGTTAGGTTGTAGTTAGTGTGTGTAGAGTTAGGTTTTTGGAGTTGTGGCGTTTTTTATGCATACGTTAGGTTTTAGCGATTTATGTATCGTTATTTTTTGACGCCTAGTTTAGAAATATTAAAGTATGTTAGAATATGTATGAATATGGTGTGTATAATGTTTGTAATACTGTTGTATTGTATATTATGTGTATATTTGTGTGGGTGGGAATGCTTGTGTGTTTTTTACAGGTTTTGTTCGATAGAAACTGCGGTTACCAGAAAATTGCATTTTTTTTAATTAAGGAAGTGTATATTAGTTTAAGTAACTAATAATCATTTTACACTTCCTTAATTTTTCGGGTTTTCATGGAGCGTTTCTTTTTTTAATACATTTTTTCTGTTTTTTATGGTTTATCAATTGTGGATTTACGGACGGAGGATTACTTTTTGGAACAGTTGCATTTTTAAATTTTTGGGGGGGAAATTATTTTTCGATTTGGATTATGAGTTACCTGGATTGTTTTACAAGATGTGGGAATTTCTGTCTACAGCTACGGAAACGGTAAATTAATTTCATTATTTATTGTGGGAGGGAAATGCTAAGAGAGTTAGGGGCCTATTAGGATGACGGGCGGACTTTCGTCCGCCCGCCACCCTAGCGGTGCTGGGACCGACCGCCAGTGGTGCGGCGGTCCCGCACAGGCGATTAGGATGCCACCGCCACCGTGGCGGTGGCATCCTCCATTCCCAGCATTGTGGCGGGCGAGGCGCACAGCTCCGCCCGCCACAATGCTGGGAATGCACTGTGTGCATCGTCATGCACAAGGTGACAGGCACCGCGAGGTGCCTGCCACCATGTCCATGACAATGCAGGGGGGTACCATTGGTACCCCCCATGTGCACCCCCCACCCCTCCAACATCTTGGGGGCCCGCAACGGGCTCCCAAAAGCGGAATCCGCCTGGCTTTCCATGGCGGAATCACTGCCATGGAAAGCCCTGCACCGCCGATCATCGTAATATGGATGGCGGTGCCTGCAAGGCACCGCCACCATATTGCAGGCCTTTTCCGCCCGGTAGGCAATCGGGCCGATTGCCTACCAGCGGAAAACCGGCGGACGGTCTTTCCGTCCGCCTGGGTCCCCACCGCCATCGTAATATGGCGGTGGGGAAATGTGCAGCGGGCGGTGGAAAATAGCGGGCGGATCCTAATGACCCCCTTAGTGGTATTGTTGTTTATATTTTGATATATTTAATTCATATGTCTATATATATATATATTTATTTATTTCTTAATAAAAATATATTAGCCAACATTTATTATTTGGTGAAAATATTTAATTTATTTGTATGCATTTTAATAATTTTAACAGAAAAGTATTCTACATTTTAAACTGCTTTGAGGATTTAGAGTAGGCTTTTGGCAATTATTGCTAAGTATTCTAGGCCTCTTGTTGTTGGGTATAGTCTGACTTGTTGTTGTAGATATTCAAACATTTGTTTAGTTTGTTTGGATAGTTTAGGCCTGATTTGTGTTACAGATTGCTCCATTCTTAGCTGTTGGTAGCTCTGTTCTTTTTGGAGGGAGAGTAGGAGTTTGTGTAGAGTAGCTGTACCTCGTCCTGTTTTTGCTTGGAAGGCATTATGCCAACCTTCAACAGCATTGTTTGTTTTTGCCTCTTGGTTTAGTGTGCTAAGGTAGACATTCCACCAAGGAATTTGGAATTTTGGTTGTCTCCTATGTCCTGATCTATGGAGTCTTCCACCCAGGTATCTTCAAAATAGTCTAGGAGGGGACTTAATTTTTGTTCGTGTTGCTGGTAGTAAGGACTTTCTTTTAAAAGGTTGTAATGTTCGGCCATGTCAGTAACTGGGACGTAGGCCAGTGCAATACGTTTTTTTATTTGGTATGCAAATGAACTGTTTGTTGCGTATTCAACACTTAGGGCCCGATTCCGATCTCGCTCGGAAAGCTCTCCGTACGACTCGGATCCGGAGGGTTTTCCGAGCGAGACGTGCTCCGGGAGTCCGAACGAGCGAGTACGATGCAGCCGTATGCTTACGGACTCGGTTCGCTCGGACTCCCATTGGACTCTACGGGAGCCTGTGTACAGATGCGTACACAGGCTCCCATAGCAGAAAAGGGGTGGGTGGGGAAAAGCGTACACCCTGTGGCGGGCACCCCATGGTGCCAGCCACACTTTGCATGCTTGGATCGGGGGGACCCATGGGCACCCCCGTGATAGATTCGGAGGGCCCCGGGTGAAGGGGGGCCTGGTAGGGCCCCCCGAAGTACACTTCCGACATCCGTTTTGTCTCGCTGAGACTGAGGCGAAGCGGCTGTCCGAATAGTGCATCGTACTTGCTCGGTCGGAAATCGGCTCCATTGCGCGGCACGATTCGTCTACAAATGAGGCGTACAGAGCGGTTCAGGTCCGGAAACGATTCGGTCGGCGCTTACGCGATCTTCGCATCGTACTTGGTCGTTCGGACTTGTGTACGATTCGGTCGTAAACAAGGGCTACGGATCGGGTCCGGTAAAGCCAAATCCGATTCGGAGGCCTTCCGAGCGAGATCTGAATCGGGCCCTTAGTGTTGATTTCTGAAGGTGTCTCCATAGACACTGATTGAAATGATAGTAACAACCCTGAATTGATGTGTGTGGGTAGGATTTTAGAATTGCACTTATCATTGCCTGCTCAAAATCTATAATTATTTTCTGTGGAAAATAATTATTTGTTTCTTGTTTAATTTTATTTAGTACTTCCATATATGTGGAGTTTTGTTTATTGGGTAGTAAGGCGTAAATAAAGGGGATGTTAGTGTTTTGATATAGGGCATGGACAGTGTATAATTTATAGAATGGTTTGGGACAGATTTTAAATGTCCCGTCCATCATCCATGTTTCTGATTGTTGTAGCTTTATTAACCCCTTCCATGCTCATGATGAGCTGGACTCGTCATGGCACACAGTGGTCGTGTGCTCATGACGAGTCCAGCTCGTCATGACCCCCTGCACAGGAAATCCCTCTGGTGCGGGCACCAGAGGGATTCCCTTTCTTCTCTAAAGCCTCGGGAGCTGGGAAGAGCTTCCCCAGCTCCTGAGGCCCCTGGTTTCCCTGAAATGACGATCGGCGTGCACGTCGCGCTGATGTCATTTCAGTGAAACTGAAACTGAAATGAGCCAAGAGGCTCATTTCAGTTTCAGCTTCTACGTGCTCAGGGGGCTATCTCAGCCCCCTGAGCACGTAGAAACTCAGGAGAGGTATCGTTGGAAAGGGGAGAATCTCCCCTTTCCAATGGCACCCCTACCTAGTGGATCCTTGCTTGGGGATTGCCCCAGGAGGGCGATCCCGAAGCAGGGATCCACCCACTAGGCACCAGGGAGGGGGAGCGGCCCCTTGGGCAAGGGCCTTTGCTCCCCCCATAAAAATTGGCATGATTAGTCTTTCTGCCCCCCCTCGGGGGTAGATGGGGGCAGTAGCCCCCAATCTGCCCCCAGGGGGTAGAAAGCCCACTAGACACCAGGGATTTTTTTATGTGATATTTATTAGGGGTGGGGGCTGCCCAAAGCGGGCATGCCGATGCCCCCACCCCCGGCCACAAAATTAGTCTTTCTGCCCCCTGGGGGCAGATGGGGCAGTAGCCCCCAATCTGCCCCCCGGGGGACAGAAAGCCCACTAGATACCAGGTATTCTTTTAAAAATTATAGTTAGGGGTGGGCGCTGCCCAATATGGGCATGCCAATGCCCCCACCCCCCCGCCGCAAAGGTACAGTCTTTCTGCCCCCGGGGGCAGAAAGCCCACTAGATACCAGGGATTTTTTTATTATTATAATTTGGGGTAGGGGCTGCCCAATATGGGCATGCCAATGCCCCCACCCAACGTATAAGGTACAGTCTTTCTGCCCCTCCTGGGGGCAGAAAGCCCACTAGACACCAGTTTTTTTCCCCCTCAATAAATTTAGGGGTGGGGTTGCCCAAGATGGGCATGCCAATGCCCCCACCCATCCCCCACAAAATTCCAGTCTTTCTGCCCCCGGGTGGACAGATGGTGGCAGTGGCCACCAATCTGCCCCCGGGGTTCAGAAGCACCCTAGATGCCAGGGATTATTTTTATAGGCCCGGGGTGGGGGCTTCCCAGAATGGGCATGCAAATGCCCCCACCCTACCCCCAAAGAAAAAAAAGACTTTCTGCCCCCCAGGAGGCAGATGGGGGCAATAGCCCCTGATCTGCACCCCCCCCAGAAAGCCCACTAAGCGTCAGGGATTTTTTTTTTATATAGGTAGGGGTGGGGGCTGACCAGAATGGGCATGTCAATGCCCCACCCCAAAAAAATGCTACAGTCTTTCTGCCCCCCCCCTGGGAGGCAGATGGGGCAATAGCACCTTATCTGCACCCCCCGGGGGGGAAGAAAGAAAGCCCACTAGCCACCAGGGATTTTTTTTTTTACAAAGTTCGGGGTGGGGGCTGCCAAGAATGGACATGGCAATGCCCCCACCCACCCCAAAAAGATGCCACTGTCTTTCTGCCCCTCCCAGGAGGCAGATGGGGGCAGTAGCCCTGATCTGCCCCCGGGGGCAGAAAGCCCACTATGTGCCAGCGATTATGCTGGCTTTTTATACGCAGGGGTGGGGGCTGACCAGAATGGGCATCCCAATGCCCCGACTCCCCAAAAGAATAGCCACAGTCTTTCTGCCCCCCTCGGGGGCATATCGGGGCAATAGCCCCTGATTTCCCCCCTCCCCAGGGCGGCAGAAAGATCACTAGGCACTGACTTTTTTTCGGAATGTGCCTACCTGTTGAATTTGGTTCATAGCTCTGCCGGCACCTAGGGAAACCTAGAAAACCTATACATTTTTAAAACTAGTCACCCAGGGAATCCAGGATGGGCTGACTTGACTGGCTCTCACCAGGTTCTGTTACCCAGAATCCCTTGCAAACCTAAAAATTGGCAAAAAAACACATTTTCCTCACTTTTCTGTGGTGGAAAGTTCTGGAATCTGCATGGATCCACAAATTTCCACCCACCCCGCGTTCCCCAAAGTCTTCCGAGAAAAATGGTACCTCACTTGTGTGGGTAGGACTAGTGGCCGTGACAGGAAACGGCCCAAAACGCAACATGGACACACCACATTTTCACAGTGAAAACGGACCCTTTTTTTGCAAAGTGCCTAGCTGTAGATTTTGAACCCTAACTCTGCCGGCACCAAGGGAAACCTAGCAAACTTATACATTTTTGAAAACTAGATACCCAGGGGAATCCGGGATGGGGTGACTTGACTGGCTCTCACCAGGTTCTGTTACCCAGAATCCCTTGCAAACCGAAACATTTGTAAAAAAAAACACATTTTCCTCACATTTCTGTGGTGGAAAGTTCTGGAATCTGCGTGGATCCACAAATTTCCACCCATCCCACGTTCCCCAAAGTCTTCCGAGAAAAATGGCACCTCACATGTGTGGGTAGGCCTAGTGCTAGCGACAGGAAACGGCCCAAACGCAACGTGGATACACCACATTTTCACAGTGAAAACTGACCCTTTTTTTGCAAAGTGCCTAGCTGTAGATTTTGAACCCTAGCTCTGCCGGCACCTAGGGAAACCTAGCAAACCTATACATTTTTGAAAACTAGACACCCAGGGGAATCCAGGATGCGGTGACTTGACTGGCTCTCACCAGGATCTGTTACCCAGAATCCCTTGCAAACCTAAAAATATGTCCAAAAAAACATATTTTCCTCACATTTCTGTGGTGGAATGTTCTGGAATCTGCGTGGATGTACAAAATTCCACCCACCCCGCATCCCCCAAAGTCTTCCGTGAAAAATGATACCTCACTTGTGTGGATGGGTCAAGTACCCGAGACAGGCAAGGGCCCAAAACCTATTGAGGCGACATCAAAATTACCTATCACAAACCAACCTGGTTTTGCAAGGGGGGGGTCCCATGAGTTTTTGGCCACGGGCTCGACGGCCATCTAGGGAAACCTACCCAACCCACACATTTCTGAAAACTTGACACCCGGAGGAGTCCAGCGAGGTATGGCTTGCGTGGGTCCTCCAAAATGTTCTTACCCAGAATCCCCTGCAAACCTCAAATTTAGCTGAAAAAATCACGTTTTTCTCAAATTTCTGTGTGGGAAAGTTCTGGAATCTACGTGGATCCACAAATTTCCTACCACCCAGCTTTCCCCAGGTCTCCCGATAAAAATGATACCTCACTCGCGTGGGTGGGTCAAGTACCCGCGACAGGCAAGGGCCCAAAACCTATTGAGGCGACATCAAAATTACCTATCACAAAACAACCTGGTTTTGCAAGGGGGGTCCCATGAGTTTTTGGCCCTGGGCTCGGTGGCCATCTAGGGAAACCTACCAAACACGGTGACTGCTGTACCCAGCCCAGTGAAAGCACACCTGGCTCAGGCTCCTGCTGGCTGAGTCACAGATGTGGAGAGAGTGCAGAGGATTGCGCCACGGGGTCAATGTCCAGGTAAGGAGAAGGTGGGACGCGTAGCGCAGGAGGGCTGGGTGGAAGTCGCTTATACCTATCACACGTAGATGATGCACCCCCAGTGGCGGGTCTACCGCTATATTGGAAGAGCATTGCCCCAACACCTCAAGCAGTGCAGAAGAGGAACAATCATCACATGATAATAACTCAATCAATCAATCACTCAGGGGAATTGTAAGCGCGCCACACAACCGTGAGGGTCGCAAGGCACTGAGGGGTGGGGGTCTGCAGACCTGTAAGCTGAAGAGCCAGGTCTTGAAGGTCTTCCTGAAGGTGTTCAGGGAGGGGGCACCTCTGATGTCTGCCGGTAGCTCGTTCCAGGTATTGGATGCAATGTGGGAGAAGGACCTCCTGCCTGCTCTGGCTCTGTGTATGCGCTGCGTTACGGACAGTGCGAGGTTGGAAGATCGGATGCCTCATTTGTGTACGTGGAAGTTGATTCTGTCCCTATTTGGTCACGTTGGTGTGTAGGCATTCGTAGGCGTGAGTGATGATTTTGAAGGTGACTCTTATCACCACGGGGAGACACCGGAGTCTACGTAGGTGTGGGCTGATGTGTTAGTGCCGGGGGAGGCAGAGGACGAGTCTGGCGGCGGTGTACTGTAATGTCGGTAGTTTGCGGAGTAGGGACTTGTAAAGGGGTGGCGTAGAGTGCGTTTCAAATGGCCAGTCTGCTGGTGATCAGTGTATGGGTGACTGTCTTCCTTGACTCTGGGGGTATCCATTTGAAGATCTTGCGGAGGATGCAGAGGGTGTTGAAGCAGCTGGAGGTGACGGCGTAGACCTGTCTGTTCATGGTGAGGGATGGGTCGAGTACGATGCCGAGGATTCGGGCGTGGTCCGAGGGGGTAGGTGGGCTTCCGAGGGCGAAGGCCAACAGGTGTTGTCCCATGCTGAAGGTGTGGTTCCAAGGACAAGGACTCCTGTCTTCCCGGCGTTGAGCTCCAGGCAGCTGTTGGTCAACCAGACTGCGATGTCCTGCATTCCATTCTGGAAGTTGAGTCTGGCGGTGGTGGTCTTTTTGGTGAGGGAGAGGATGAGCTGGGTGTCATCAGCATAGGATACGATGTTGAGGCCATGTTGCTGGACGTTGGCGTTGAAGGTGCCATTCAGATGTTGAAGACGGTCAGGCTCAGAGATGAACCCTCTGGGACTCCGTAGGTGATTTACGTGGGATTCGAGAGGAAGGTTGGCAGTCTGATCCTTTGGCTTCTTCCGGGGAGGAATGATGGGATCCAGTCGAGGCCTGTTCCTTGTATGCTGGCGCCGTGTAGTCTGGCGACTAGTGTGTGGTGGGAGACGGTGTTGAAGGCCGCTGAAAGGACGAGTATGATGAGTGCTGCGGAGTGGCCTTGGTCCAGCAGTGTGCGGATGTCGTCTGTGGCCAGTAGGACGGCCTCTTTGCTGTGGTTGGTTTGCAATCCGGATTGGGACGGGTCGAGGATGGCGTTGTCATCAATGAATCGTGTCACTTCCCTGTTGACTGTTTACTCTGCAACTTTGCAATTTTGGCTGCAAAGGGGAGGAGCGAGATGGGTCGGTATTTCTTGAAGTCGGTGGGGTCAGCTGTGGTCTTCTTGAGAAGGGGCAAGACTTCTGCACACTTTCAGTCATCTGGGTAGGTGCCTGTCTTGCAGGTGGTGTTGATGGTGCATTGCAGTTCGTGTGTGATGGCAGCCACTGCTCTGTGGTAGATGTGGGAGGGCATGGGTTGGGGGGGCCACAAGTGCATGCCTTTCATGGTTGAGGCTGTGTCTTCTGCTGTGACTGGCATCCAGGTGGAGATGGTGGGCTGGCTGGTGTGTCCGGTGCCCGGGGTGTCTGTAGACGAGGGTTCCTCGGAGTGTGGAGTTGTGGCTGGTCTGGATCTGGAAGTGCAGGTTTGTGGTGGAGGGGAAGGTTCCGCTGGGGGTGGTGAGGCGGAGGGTGCTCTTGTGTGCAATGGCGAGGCACACTCCCAGGTGGTTTGTGCGGTCCTTCCTCTGGATGTTGTATCCGTCCGGGATGGCGGTCTTGATGTCGGGGGCGGAGGAGGCGTTGGTCCAGGTCTCCGTGAAGAAGGTGCTGTCGGTAGAGAGAGAGTCGAGTAGGTTCCAGTTTTCCACTGCCTGTATGTGCATGGAGCGCCCGTTGAGGGGGATGCATCCTAGGGTGTTGCCGGTGCTGGTATCGGCTGTGTTGGAGTCCGGGGTGGTGGTTAAGCTCTGGCGGCAGTGGAAGCAGGAGAACTGGCTGTGGGTCGTGTTTGCCGAGGCCTGTTGTCAGTCTCTGACTTTCCCAAGTTTGAGTGCGTGGAGGGTGGCTGTGCCGTAGCAGTGGGTGGCCCGTGATCCAGGCTTACTGGCGCTGGTCGCAGTTGGGTTGCAGACATGCGCAGACGGGCTTGTCTTATGTGCGCCTTCTGCACGCCAGCAGTGCCTGTACGCTGCCATTAAGTAGGGGAGGGTGGAGGAACGATCAGCTGGGAGGCGGGAATGTGCGATGACAGGGACGTGGGGCCGCAGGGGCAGCAGCGGCGAGAAGCGTGTAGTGCGGGCTCAGAGAAGCCAATGAAACAGTTAAAAAAGGGACACACAAGGGATAATGGATGTAATCATGCTATGTATCCTCAGGGGATGGGCGGGTGGGTAGGACTGCTCCAAACACGGAGCAGGGAATGTGCGGATTGGCATGCACACTCAAGTGCGCAATGACTGTTTGGTCGGCACACTCAGGCCGCCCAATGCAGACATGCGCACTTCTCTGTTCGCAATGCAGGCTGCATTGCAGCCTGCATGGAGAACATGACCACCCCTCCGGCCCCTGGCTGCATGACTTGTCCCGTTGCCAAATGACAATACCACCGCCGCATCGCAGCGTTGTGCATGACTCATGCGAGGGAGCCTGGCTGCCTACTTTGTTTTCCTGGAAGCAGATGCAGGAGAGCAGGAGCTACGTAGACACGGGGCACAGCTTAGAGGTGAGACTTCCCTCAATAAATTTTTAACTACACACACTCACACACACATCCCCGCCACCACGCACCATCCAGTGTTCATATTGGGGTTTACCACCTCACAGCTGTCCAGACACCCCCCACACTTCTCAATGGTGGCCGCTGTGCACCCATGCACAGCGGGTGTACCACTCGTGTGCCAAAGGCACATATGTAGTTGCGATGCATGCAATGACATCGCATTCCATTCTAATACATACTAATACTAGGCACATTGCAACAGTAGAGTAGGTGTTGCATAGCTGGGACATGACGGTCACTGTTCCCACTACAGTGTGTGCGACCCAAGAATAACCTTTGCAGAACAGACCCAACCGTGAACCCTGGAATTCATTTCTGAACCCCCAAAAGACACCCAAAAGATCACATTTGAGACAAATGCACCCCCCAAATTTCTCTTTATTTTGGCACAAAACACACCCAGGATTTAGAAATTTGACCCCAAGAAAACACACAATAATTCAAACATTTACCCCATAAAACACCCCATTTTTCATATTTTACCCCATACAACACCCCATTTTTCATATTTTACCCCATAAAACACCCCATTTTTCATATTTTACATCCAATACCCATGCACGCCTGGAAAAGTTGAAATTACCCCATTACTGACCTCACAATGCGTTGTATTCAAATGCGATGGTAAGGCACATGCGTTGTTAGAGTTGTGTTGTTAACGATGTACTGCCTGCTTTGTAATGGTCGTCTCCCATGCCAAAGGCAACCCATAGGCTACGCCATTTGCATCCGTCTGCCCCTGGACCGCGCTCAGCACCAAGGAGCATTCCTCTTGGACACTCCACCGATATGACGCCAGCAGCCTCCTCGCCATCATCCCTGGACACCACCTCGCCTGGCAGGACCAACCTCTGCTCCCGACCGGACATCGCCATCACCATCACTGACGGCTGCAGTATCACCCGCCAGGAGCACCCCAACCGTCAGGGAGGGGGCATTGCCATCGCCTACAGAAGCACACTCCGACTGACCACGCACTCTAATGACCCAAGGGTGACCATGGACCACCTCAACTCCAAACTCTGGACCAGGCACAGGTGCATCCTCTGCAGCACCCTCATGTGCAGGCCCCCCAGGCCATGCCCCCCCATTCTCCAATAATATTTTAGATCTCATTGCACCCCAGGATCTCCCATCCACCGACGACATCCTACTCGGTGACCTCAAGTTCCACCTGGAGCACACCAGTGACCAGGACACCACCCCCTCATGGGGAAGGTCCCTTACATCAGACGCAAGCAGCAAGTCACCGCAACAAGCCACATAGCAGAACACATGGTCGAGCACGTCACCTCCGCCAGCGTGGACTTCAAGTGCAGCCACAACACCGGACTTTCCTGGACCGACCATCGTTGTTAACATCACATCTTCACCTTGCCCACCGGACGCCACCGCCATCATCGCACCCCCTCGCAGCTGGACTGCAGCGCCCAACCACCACCGATGTAGCTCCAACTGCGCCGATATTCGGGCACCCCTCATGAACAGCACTGCGTCAGTACCTTCCGCCTGCCTGATGGCAGGCGTGAGGGTGAGGCAGTGCCACAGGAATAGGCTGGCCCCATGCATTGCTGGAGTTGCGTCATGGTTGTGACACGACTGCAGCAATGCGTGACTTTAGCGCAGACAGATACGTCAGGATTCCTGACGTATCTGACATTACTTGCGTCATTGAGCGCTGTCCAGTGAATACAGCACATCCATGCTGTTGCAAGGAGGGCGTAATGAGAAGTGTTGCAACGCTGTCTTGTCGCAGCGCAGCAACACTTTTCATGACTGGGGCCCAGGGATGCGCACTATCTTATTGATGGTGCACATTCCTGCACTGTATTTTTGTCGCGGGGCAGCGCTGCAACATTGCTTGCAGCGCTGTCCAGCACCAAAGACATGCATAGATGTGGGCCCAAGACTTGTCCACATTTTTAAGACCAGCTATTTTCTGGTCTTAAGTTCCTGCAGCTAATGGGCCTTAGCGCGACTTTTTTTATCGCTTTGCGGGTCCGGCCTATCCTTGCTAATAGGGCGAAGTGCGGTTAGCGGGAGATTTTGCTAGATTTAGGGAAGGAACGCCTACCTTGCATGTCATTAGCGATAAATATCGCTGGCATGCAAGGCGATAGCGACAGCTTTCCAGCGATAGCACCAGGTTTTACTAACGCCTGTTAGCGACAGCTTGCTAATAGAGTGATGAAAATATCGCCAGTTTAGCGTCAAAAAAGTGCCGCTAAAGTTCAGATGAGCCCTTGCTAATATGCCCCTTAGGGACTTATTTATGACAGGCTTGTGCTGGCATTGCACCACAAATTGTGATGCAATGGCAGCGCAGGCATTAAACCATATTTATAAAACGACGCATTTGGAAAATTGTGTAGTTTTGTAAGTGTTGTGTTGGGCAAAAGTTGTGACAAAAGCAGCTGCATCACGCAACATTTAATATAAGCAATGTAGGCATTCCAATGCAAAATGTGACACAACTATAATGCAGTGGTATATATGGCTGTAGCACTTCATCACACATTGTGTGGAAGCGCAACACAAAGCTTGAAATGCGCCAGAACTTCTGCTCATCATCAAACCAGGAATAGTAAATGATGCAATGGCTGGGGTAAAAAAACCTGAACAACATAAAACACTTTGGCAAGCTCACCACCACCATGTAGGCAGCGAACAAGGTTGGACTGTGCTTTCCAGCAGTGCCTATCCCTCAATGACCTGCTCAAGGGGGGTCCATCATGGAATTGCTGGAAAAGATTGAGCCAAGTCTCCAGCCACCAACTACAAGGCCCAATAACATTCCAGAACAGGTAAAACATATGGCTGTGCTCCACATGCTGGCATTAGGTTCCTTCCAAATCATAACAGACAGATTGGCAGGAATCTCACAGAGCGCAGTTTCTGCCTTCCTCCCCTGTTTTGGAAGCCATAATTAGACTCACACCCTAGTTTTCTCTTCCCCAAAACTCTATAACAACAACTGGCTACAAAGCAAGGATTCAATCAATCAATCAATCAGGGTTAATAAAGAGCAGCTAATCACCACATAGGGTATCCAGACGCTTGCAGTTCCCAGAGGCTTATTCGAACAGCCAGGTCTTGAGGGCCATATGCAAAAGAAACAATTGATGGACGGAATGCTGGACAATGCAAACATTCACCCCCAGTCACAAGGATCTGGGTTTAATCCATCATTCTTTTGCTCACCACACCACCCCAGTTTGGACCCAGCTTGAGGGCCACTCAGAATTCCGGAAGTAAGGTGATAGTCCGGAGTTGCATGAGGAGGCTGTATCAGATTTTTGCTGAGATGTGGGAGAAGGAAAGTCCTCCACTTCTGCTTCAGTAGATGCAGGGAGTATGGGCAAGTGAGAGGACGGCAGATCATAGTCTTCTCAGCGGTTGGTGGAAGTTCAGGCAGTGATTAATGTAGGCGGGTCCTTGGTTGTGCTAACGGAGAGGAGTCAGTCCCCTTTCTTACCCCCCTGCAATGGACCTTTCTTGAGTGCTTGAGGAATAAAAGAGTTAGATTCAATTTCAATTCACAATTACAGTGCAACCCATTTGGTCACACAGTGAAGCTCAGAGTATATAAGTAGGATTAACTATGGATTTATTACAAGTTCAAAACCAAAGTAATGTAAATCAGTCTCAGAAACATAGTATAGCCATACAAGATTATCAAAGGAAAGCCAAATCGGCCTACACAGTTTATCCTCAATAGCAAGTAACAGATGAGGATTTCAGTGACAATCGCACAAAGTATAAGAAAAACTGTTTGGTTGTGTGATTAAAAGCTTCGGTCCTCCTGCCTTTAATGCATGAGGGATTGTAATTTCTCCAACAAACCTACACTAAAGAGTGCTATATGAAACCCCAATTAGATCCATTAAAATAGAAAGGTGTCATCATAGAAGAACTTCTGTAAGAAGTCTCTAAAGCAAGAGTATTGCATAGCATGAAGTCACTCATTCTGCACAGACAGTAGTCCTCCCTTCTGCTCATTAATTTTTATCATCCCCGACTCCCCTCAAGTTCCAGATCTTGTTCACACAATGTGCCTTTCTCCATTCATTAGGTCATACATATGGCACCTGCAGAGGAAAGAAAAACACTGCACCCAAAGAAAACATTCACATTGAAGGTTAAACATTGCAAAACCCAAATGCTCAAGGCCTTCGATCAAGTTAGCAAAGCTAACATTTCAATAGATGTTGTAACTGCATGATCGTAGATACTTAGACATAAAATGCTATGCAAGATACTATTTAACCCCTTGACCGCGATCGGAATTCCGCTCGTATGCTGGACATTCCGATCGCGGGTGAGGTCGTGACGAGCTCAGCTCGTCATGCGCACAGCGCTACCGCGCAGCATGACGAGCTGAGCTCGTCATGAGCACGGAAAGGGTTAAATGAATACGTAACACGTGTAATTATATATGAAAACTGCAATTCATTATTACTGTAAAAGATGCATTAGTATACAAACCTATATAAATGTTGAGGTTGTATAGTAAATACACTTTCAGTTCACTTCACTTTATTAGTTGTATTAGATCACACAAATACATGACGCCCTAAAAAAAGTATATGAGACCTAATCAATTATAAAAAAGGTGGAGCCAAAATTACGCTGCTGCAGCCCCGAGTCTAATGGCATATCAAGTCATCACAGATAACAATCTGATCTTATCAGAAGGACCATCTAAAATGGGTGGTGTTGAGTATTTTTCATCTTGAATCCTCCAGACATTTCATATTGTCATATCTACTCTGATTCTCCTCTACGTCTGCTCTCTTTCTTTTCTAACTTGTGCGTAAAATCCGCTCCGCTCGCAGAGTTTGCGGATTTTTGGTAACTCCGCATTCCGCGTAGAACGTGGAGTTACCGAAAACTCTGCGGCATAGCGGAGTTTTTCCCTTGTTCGCGCTTTCAAAATGCGTTTTCGCGCACGCGGTAGCGACTTACCGGGATCCCTGCATTCACCGACGAGTTTTCCTATCCGTTCGCGTGCGCCACGAGATTTTGGCAACCGGCCGCGCGATCCCGCGAAAGTGTGCGATCGCGAACAAGTCATTCGGACGCGCCTTCGGACATCCGGCGGAAGTTTGGTGAAGCTCGCGATGCCGAACACGCAAAATTTGCAATCTGGAGAAGAATATCTCTCGAGCAGCAGAAAAACTTCTCGAAAATGATGATTTGGATGAAAAAAACTCCTCAGATTGACATTTGGCTGTACTTTTTTGTGCAAGGAGTCCTTTTTCTTTTTTTACTTTTTTTTGGAGAGGAAGGAAGTGCCCCAGAGTCTCCAACTTCCTGTTCCTGTCCAGCAGGCTCCTCCCAGTGCTTTGTCCATGTCCTGTTCACTTTTCATTTGGATTTGGAGCTGGAAAGATCACTCTTTGTGTCTGCTGCATCATATATCATTGGATTTGAGGACTTTTGGATTTGAGGACTTTTGGATTTGAGATTTTACAAGTAAGTTGGTGTTGTTTGTTTGATTGGGGCATTGCAGTTGCTGCATCTACAATTTTTGTACTTTTCATCATTTAAAAAAAAATTATTGTGGGTAGCCAGTAGACCCAGAGCTAGTCATGGGTGCATGAAACAACTGTTTCTGTGGTGTGTGTTGAATTTATTTTAAACATCATTTACGGCATGGATGGCATTGGATTGAATTGCAAAATGTGTATTTTTTGGGGTATTTCACTTTTTCGGTGTGTGTTAAATAAATGCCTTTGTTGTGTGTGTGTGTGTGTGTGTGGTGTGGTTGTTGTGTAACTTGCATACCTTGTTTAGCCCTGTGGATTTTCATTTTTGCATTTTATTGCATTAAAGCTGTGTTGTTTAGCATGCCTCCTTTGCCTGGCTATTATAGGCCTGTTTCAGTTCATTGTTTTCCAGGCCTCCTGCTTGTTGTGACTGTGAGTGACCATGTGGCTGGTGGCCATTTTGTGGTGGTAGTTTAGAAGTGTGCTGCTTTTGCCATATAGGCCTGCACGTGTTTCCTTTGTTCCTTTTGGCCTAGGCTTCTTGTTGTTGTGGGCCTGGCCGTGTGGCTGGTGGCCATTTTGAAGCCAGGCAGTGTGCTTTTGCCATAGGCCTGCATGTCTGTCTTCCCTTTCTTGTTGTTGTGGGCCTGGCCATGTGGCTGGTGGCCATTTTGAAGCCAGGCAGTGTGCTTTTGCCATAGGCCTGCATGTCTGTCTTCCCTTTCTTGTTGTTGTGGGCCTGGCCATGTGGCTGGCGGCCATTTTGAAGCCAGGCAGTGTGCTTTTGCCATAGGCCTGCATTGTCTTACTTCCCTTTCTTGTTGCTGTGGGTGGCCTGGCCATGTGGCTGGCGGCCATTTTGTGGAGCCAGCCAGTGTGCTTTTGCCATAGGCCTGCAAGCTTGTGGCCTAGTCTGCCAATAGGCCTTTCATCCAGTAGGCCCAGAGCTACTCATGTGTGCATGAAACAACTGTTTCTGTGGTGTCTGTTGAATTTAAACATCATTTAGGGCATGGATGGCATTGGATTGAATTGCAAAATGTGTATTTTTTCAGGTATTTCCATTTTTTGGTGTGTGTTAAATAAATGCCTTTGGTGTGTGTTTGTGTGGTGTGGTTGTTGTGTAACTTGCACACCTTGTTTAGCCCTGTGGATTTTCGTTTTTGCATTTTATTGCATTAAAGTTGTGTTGTTTAGCATGCCTCCTTTGTCTGGCCACATAGGCCTGCTTGAGTTCATTGTTTGCCAGGCCTCCTGCTTGTTGTGACTGTGAGTGACCATGTGGCTGGTGGCCATTTTGTGGTGGTAGTTTAGTAGTGTGCTGCTTTTGCCATATAGGCCTGCATGTCTTTCCTTTGTTCCTCTTGGCTTACTGCTTCCATCCCCTTTGCCTGCTGCAGCTCCCTGAATGACGTGATGCGCAAATTAATGTCAAGCAGGTTCCACTTCCATTACATTTGTATTTTTGGTTTTGTTGTTCTTCTTTCCTATCCTTCCTGAGTGTACACAGTATACCATGAAAGCCCTTGTTGTCAAAGTCTCACAAATGGCTACACTGTTATGTTTTTTTTTATAACTTAAACTGAGTTAATAAAATGTAATAACATAACACTAACAAATGTGACCACCACACACTAAGTTATATATTATATTTGTTTGTTTGGAGTAGTAGTAATTGAATCACAACAACAAATGCAACATTTTACTGATGTTCTTCTGGCTTCTTTGCTTTTAGGTGCACAAAAAGACTGAGGAGGAGGTGTCATCATCATCACCCGCTGTACTGCCAGACAGAAGTCCTGCTGCGCACGACGTCACGTGACGTGTAACCACAGACATCTCTGCAACTTGTGCACCTGCGTCCTGCTGACATCGGAAAAAGATGGCCCCAAAGAAAGGTAATAGGTCCTCCAGTACCAAGAAAGTTGCCAGTGAGAAAAAGGAACAGAAGAAGGAAGTGGCACTGACACTTACCAAGACTGGTGTGCCGCCCAATATGTTTTTTGGGAAACAAAAAATGACGCCTGCATCAGCGGTGTCCGGGGACCAAGCTGGGAGCAGCACCTCCGCATCAGCGTGCCCACCCCAGCAACCTAGGCCCAAGCCCATGAGTGTCGCAGAGGTAGCCAGTCTACTTGTGCAAACGCCAGCGATCAGTGATGTTGAAATGTCATTATCGCAAAGTAGTAGCCAATCAACGCAGGCGGAAACTCAGCAGATAAATGGGCAACAACAGCCGGAACAACAGCCGGAACAACAGCCGGAACAACAGCTGGAACAACAGCTGCAACAACAGCCGCAACAACAGCCCACAATAGTAGTTGTTCCTCCCGAAGTAGGGGCAGTTCAGGAAATCGAGCTTCCTGCAGATGAAGAAGAGCAAGCCACTCTTTCAGAAGATCCATTGTCTTCCAGATCCCCAGCAAGGAAAAGGAGGGTTAATCTATCAACTTCTTCTTCAAGCCCCGCTTCTGATGATCTAGATACCACTTGGAACCCACCAGCTCAGCCTGAGAGTGAGGCACGCCACGCGACAAGGCTAAGGAAAAGGAAGGTTCCAGAAAGCCTTAGAGTTATGGAGGAAGATGTAGAAGAGGAGGATGATGACGAGCCAGTCATCATGAAGATCACTACCGCCCCAGTGGAGATGGAGACCAACATTATTATTACCCCATCCCAAATTGCTGTGAGGGATGTGGCACGGATACCACCAACACGACCTCCAGCTTCCATATTTGCATTTGCAAAGGCCCGGCAGGGACCTACATCTAGCTCAACCACCACCTCAGTAGGTAGTGGTACTGTAACTGCACAGAGTCAACTTCCAGGCACACCCTCCAGTTCATCCGGCATTGCACTTCCAGCAGCACAAGAAAGTTCACCTCCCCAGTTTGGGACTTCTTTTCGGTCAGCGGTAAGGAGGACAACATTGCTATATGCTCAATTTGTCGACATGCTGTTAGTCGGGGTAAGCTTGGTACAAACTATGGTACTGGAGGCCAAACAACCCATCTGAAAAAACACCACATGATCCAGTGGGAGGCGCACCTACTTAGCGTACAAAAAATTAAAACTGCACCCATTGCTGTTGGTGGGGATGAAGAAGTGGAAGAAGAAGAAGATATGATCGCGGTGGAAGGTAAACAAGAGGGAGACATTTTCTCTGGTACACAAAGTAGCCCTGTCCCCAGCAGTGTAGTGGTACCGCCCACATCCTCAGCAACATCTCAGTGGCACCGTAGTAAGAGTCGGGCTGAGACACCAAGGCAACAGAGTACTGCAATGAAAAAAAGTGCGTCATTGAGCCTAACTGGGTTTAAGAAGTCACCTGCATCAGCTGCACCAGAAAGGAAAAAAATCCAGCCTACCATTGTCAGCATGCTTAGGTCGGAGGGGCAGTACGAACGCAACCACCCAACGGCACGCTTGTACAATGCGAAGCTGGCTAAAATGTAACCCTGGGCGTAGTTTGCGAAGTAGCGCTACGTGAAGCTACGTGAAGTGCACCTCGCAATACGCGAGCTACGCGTAGCTACGCGAACTGCGTAGTGCACTGTGCAAAATGCTGTTCGCACTGATTGCACAGTGCCGGATGCTTGTCCGCACTGTGCAATCATTGAAAACGGCATCTTGCACAGTGCGAGCTGTCTTTTACTGCCGCTCGAGTAGATTTTTACTCGAGCGGCAGCTTTCTCAACGCGGACTGGTAGTTTCTCATCGCGAGCGGTCGCGAGCATGCGCAACCACTCGCAATGAGAAACCTGACCTCCCCACGTTGAGAATCTCGCCGGGAGGTTTTTTTTCCACGCTCGCGATCGGCAACTTGATGTTGCTGATCGCGAACGAGGAAAAAGTCTCGCCGGGATGTCATTTGCTTGCTCGCGGTCGCCAACTTGACGTTGAGGACCGCGAGCAAGCAAAAATGACCGCTACGCTACGCGTGTTTGCACTGTGCTACGTGCAATTTGCGTAGTGCGAAGTAGCGCAAACTTCGCAAACTACGCGAGCGTAGTGTAGTGCTTTGCCCAGGCTTACTAAAATGTTAGCGCTGGACCTTCTCCCTTTTTCTTTTGTGGAGGGGGTGGGTTTCCTTGAATTTGTGACAGCCATCTGCCCAAAATGGAAGGTTCCCAGCCGGTCCTATTTCGCCAGAGTTGCTGTTCCAGCACTACATCACGATGTGCTGGAATTGCTTGGACAAGCTTTGCAGCAGAGTGCTGTTCACAATATCCACCTGACAACAGACATGTGGACCAGTTGCCAAGCCACTGATTACATGTGCATCACTGCACACTGGATCTCTATTGTGGGGGTTAGAGAAAAGATATCTGAAGCAGGTGTTGACACTGCTGAGATTTTTAATGCACCCCGGAAACATGCAACTGTAGCCATGTTCGCCATGGAGAAATCTCATACTGCTGCAAACATTTTGGAAGAGTTTAACAGCAAGGTCTTTGAATGGCTGCGCCCAAGAGGGCTTAAGATTGGTTTTGTTGCCACGGATAATGGCAGTAATTTAGTTAAGGCCATGGGGGATGGTGACTATTTCAGGGTCCTGTGTTTGGCGCACTGCATTAACATTATTGTTCAAGACTTTCTGAAAAAAGAAGCCAGAGTCAGCAACTTACTGACCACCTGCAGAAGAATATGCACACATTTCAGCCATTCTTTTAAAGCCCGGAAGCAGCTGAGGATCATTCAACGTGAGCATAGAATGCCAGTCAAAGCCTATTATATGCTTGATCGTCTGTTTGATCAGTACAGACCAATCAATGAGTATGTCATGCAAAGAATAAGGGATGCGACTGTGAAAGGCATGACCCTACAGATGGACCAATAGGGCCTAGTTAAATGCCTGACAGAGATGCTTATTCCTTTCGAGCTCTTCACACGTGAAGTCAGCAAGGAGGACTGTACTATGGGTCAAGCTATGCCATTGTTGCACATGCTAGAGCAACAGCTGAAGGAGGTGTCTGAAAGGTACACAGGTGTGGAGGAAAAAAATGAAGCATATGGGTTGGTGGAGAGCTTATCCCGTCGCTTAGCTGAAAATACAAGGGTGCAAACTCGCATTGTTTCAGAAAAACATTAGATTTGTGCCACAATTCTGGATCCACGGTACAAATCGGCACTGAACACTAAGACATTAATTCCTTTTTCAGAAGTGGATGTTGCCCAGTACAAAACTTGGATAGCTAAGGCAGCCAGTGACTTGGAAATTGAACGGCTGATAATTAGAGGCCCGCTACTCAAACCCACAACAAGTACTGCAGCAGGGCATCCGGCATCAAGTTCAACTTCAGATCCTGAGGACAGTGTGTTTGGCTCAGAGCTATCACCAACACTATCGACAACAGCAAGAACCGGATCATCAGTCCCAGTAAAATCGGCACGGGATTGGTATTTACAGCAAGGGCTTGCTAGGTCCAGTGCTGATGCAAAGACAAAAGAGGCCCAGCAAAGTGGAGCACCCCTGAACATTGAGCGGATGGTCCAGGCCTATCTGGATGACCCCACAGAGGTCTACATTGATCCAATCCCATTGCTGTATTGGTATGGGAAAAGGGGCCAATAGCCAGTGCTCAGCAGGCTGGCGATAAACTATCTGGCTTGCTCTGTCACAAGTGTCTCTTCTGAGCGTGTTTTCAGTGCTGCTGGTGCCATTGTAACAGTGAAAAGGACCAGTCTCTCGCCCAAAAACGTGGAGAGGTTAACCATGATCAAAATGAATCAGCAGTTTATACCACCGAATTACAAAATACGTGAATCAACGCAGGAAGATGAGGACAGTGACTTAGGTGACGGAAGTAGTGTCTTAGATGATTACCTACTTCTGGTTGAACCACCAGAGTTTGAGGACGAGCTATACTTCCCTGACAACTAGGCTTTGAACTTCTTACTTCTTTCTTCCTTATTTTACTTTTATTTGTGTCTGTCTCTGTCTTTCTGGTTCGAAATTTCGAATCACAACAAATCCATCACCATCGTCTTCTAGTCTTTTTATTGCCATATTGGAGTTGCAGCTCTGATCATTTAACTTAAGTCCACTCCTCCGAGTCCTGCTCCATCCTCCTGACTCGCCCTAAATCCAGTTCCATCAAGCCAGATGATGATTGGATGGAGAAAGGTACAAAAAAATGTTGCCTCGTCGAGTCCCTCCAAAAGAAGTGGAACATGATGACTACTATAGCTATCCTCCTTTCCGAGCCGAGAGAGACTGCCCCTTAACTTAAGATGAGAACAAGGAACAGGTAATGATGGCATGCATTGGACACTGACTCTGAGTGATTGGTGTTTGTGTTGTTGTTGTTTGTTGTGCATGAAGTGAATTCATTGTGTACTATTATTTAATCTACACACTAAAAGTGACTCAAGTCAATGTTTCCCTTCTTTTTGTTTAATAACAAAATTGTACTTCTACTGCAGGCCGATCCATTGCATTTTTGAATATGGAATCTGGGCTCACTCGGTACACTGCAGACTGAGTTGGACAACACCATGATGATGACCACAGTGACATATTATATTCGCAGTCAGTCAGTAGGATCGGAGATGATTGATGGAATAACTCAGGGCATTTCATCAGTGGTGTTAGAACTGGGTCCCCACCACGGGGCCATCACTGTCCGAAGAGGGATGGCTTCCGGGTACTGGGTGGCATGGTCCACCAAGACCAGGATGAACCTGTTGCCCATGGCTGTCTTGGGGTCCAGTGGCCCCAGAATGTCAATACCTACCCGTTCAAAGGGGGTGCTGACCACAGGGAATGGCTGGAGGGGAGCCTTTTGCTTCCTCCCACTTTTTCCACTTGCCTGGCAAGTCTGACATGTCCTTGCACATCTGGGGCCAATGAAAGTGGGTGACAAGCCTTTCAAAGGTCTTGCCCTGCCCCAGATGTCCTGCTAAAGGCACATCATGAGCCAAACCCAGTAGGAAGGCTCTGAAGCGCTGGGGTACCACCAGCACACGGGCTGACCCAGGCTCAGCAACCTTAGGCTCGCTATACAGGAGACCATTCTCCCAGTAGATCCAATGTGATACAGACTGATCACCTGCTGCCTGGTTTCTGGCCTGTTGCCGCAAACCCACAAGAGAAAGGCACTTGTTCTGCTCCTCACAGAACTCCTCCCTGGAGGGTCCTCCTTCTTGCTGCCAATGGGTCAGCTCAGGCAGGTCCCCCAGTTCGACCACTTGCTCCCCTGTAGGTTCCAGAGCATCCCCCTCAGGTTCTGCTTCCTCCTGGAGCATGGGAACTACGGGGGCTGGTTTCCCGTGCCCCCTGCCTCTTCTCTTCAAGGCCGGCACCTGGGCCACCCTCTCAGGCTCCACGTCCTCTTGAACACCTCTACTGGCTGCCATAGACCGAGTGGTCGCGCACGCCCACTCAGGCAGACCCAACATCTCTAAATGAGACCTTCGCTCCAACTTTGCCCAAGGTGAACTTTCTAAATCGTTGCCCAACAGACAGTCTACAGGGATGGCTGCCCTCACAGCTACTTGAAAGGTACCTGAGACCCCCCCCACTCAAAGGGAACCTTAGCCACTCTGCAGTGGCTCTCTGAGTTGTCCGCGGCAACTACTGGGCAGAATGCATTGGGGACCACCTGCTCTTCAGACACCAGCCGACAACTGACAGCTGTCACACTGGCTCCGGTGTCTCTCAGAGCCTCCACCCTTTGGCCATTGATGGTCACCCACTGCCTGTATTTCTTAGTGTTATCAGGCAGTTGGGTCCTGCGGACCATCCCACTGTCTCCTAAAGAGACCAAGGACATCGCTACGGGACCCCACCCACCTTGGGCACCCATCTCCTCCCCAGGGCTACACTAGCTACCTGCCGGGGTGGTGCACCAGTGGGTGCTGATTTTCCATACAAGGGACATCTCGTCTCCCAGGAGCAGTGGCCCACTTGACCACACTTAAAGCAAGTCTTGGGCCCCCTGTGAACAGGCTTATCTGTCGGGCCCCTGGCTTCTTTTCAGGGGGAGGCTGGAAACCCTTCCCTTGGTTCCCTTGGGGATTACTTTGGGGCCCTTTCTGGAACTCCCTCTGTTTACCCTTGTCCCCCCCACTCCTCTGCTGGGGACCCTGCCCACCCTTGGCGGAGTCTGCCACGTGACCCTTGTGGACCCGGGTGCTCACCCAGCGGTCCGCCTCCTCAGCAAGCTTCCTAGGGTTAATCAGCCTACTATCAATAAGGTGCTGGCGTAGCTCTGGAAAACAATTTCCTGACAAGTGCTCCCATGCAATCAAATCAAAGAGCGCTTCAAAATCATTCACTTTGCTACCCTTCACCCAACCATCCAATGCTCTGCAAAAAAAAGTCACATATTCTACCCAGGTACTGCCCTCCAACTTTTTGCAATTCCTGAACCTCTGCCTATACAGTTCAGGAGTCAACCCATACCTGGACATCAATGCTTCTTTCATATGACCATAAGAATTGTGGACTTCAGAGGGCAAGTCTAATAAGGTATCCCGCCCCTCACTAAGGAACCGCCCCCACAACCCCGCTCCCCAATCCTTCTCAGGGACCCGGTGTGAGGTCATAGCTACCTCAGAGGCTTTAAACCATTGCCCAATGTCATCATTTTTATAAAACTCTTTCACCACATCTTTAGGTATATACACCCTTGCTTCAACAGGCATGGATGGGGTGCTGCCACCAGAGGGAGTAATCTCTAAGCTCCTAGCTTTAAACTCCAACTCCCTCAAACTTCTCTCATGCTCCATTTGCATCCTCTTTTCCTCTAGGGCCAATTTCTTAATTTCCAATTCTAACTGCCCACCCAACTTAAGCTTGGTCAGCTCCATTTCATGCATCCTACTTCTCTCCCTGTCCTCCAGCTCTCCTGGGGACAGGCCCTTGGAAGAAACACTGCTGCCTGCTGGGGAAGGTGCTCTCCTCCCCCCTGGACCCAGGGGCCCATCTAGCTGCCCTTCTGCATTTTCAGCCCCCTCCACCTGCTCTTCCACATGCTCAGGGGTGCTTCTTGCTTCCACCCAGGTCTTCAGGGCCTTTTGGAACTCATCCTTCTTGGAGAGACCGGTCATAGCAACTTTAAATTTCCTGCAGAAGTGCTTCAGCTGTTTCACAGTGTAACTTTCCAATTTCTCTTCCTCAAAATCAACAGGTGCGATGGATGCTGTTTTGCTCATGGTGACTAAACTTGGCAGTTCTTGGCAAAAATAGAAATCCCAGGAAAAGAAATCTACCAAAATGTAAGTGGTTGCGTTTGGTCTGCACTCACTAGTAGTGTACACCAATTACTGTATATGAGTCACAAATGCAAGTCCAGAATCCTCACTGCTGACCACCAATGTTAGAACTAGGGGTCTCTAGTTGGCAGAGGTAGGTACCTTTGTCCAAATAGGGACCCTTGCTTCTAGTCAGGGTAAGGGGGATACACTACTAAAATAACCCCTGCTCACCCCCTTGGCAGCTTGGCACGAGCAGGCAGGCTTATCTCAGAGGCAGTGTGTAAAGCATTTGTGAACACATACAGTAACACAGTGACAACACTACAGATGGACACCACACAGGTTGTATTATAAAAATAAGTATTTTTATATAGACTTAACACAATACCCAAAACGACCAAAATCCACAATACACTATGAAAAATATGACTGTCAATGGTAGAAAATAGTTCAGTTCAATAAAGATGGTAAATGCGACACTCAACGTTCAATGTACCTTTGGATGCGTAATGCGATACAAACTAAAGAGTTGCAGGGAAGGTGATGCGTTGGTTCCTTACACGCAAGAACGGTGATGCGTCGGTTCCTTGCTCTGGGGGAGGTGATGCGTCGGTTCCCTACTGCTGCGTAGGGGACGGTGATGCGTCGATTCCTTACCGGAGAGGAGGTGATGCGTCGGTTCTTCACCGCGTGGGGAGGTGATGCATCGGTTTCTTACTGCGCTTCTGTGGCGATGCGACCCGCAGCGCCGCGATGCGATGACGACCCAGTGCAATGAAACAAAATGGCGTCTTCTTCTTGATGCGACACTCAGGGGGCGATGTGTGCACGCCCGACAGCCGTGCGGCGACTCAGTGAATCTCCTGAGCCGCGACAGGCCCTGTGACACGCTTCTCCGATGATACAACGGCATCTGATGCGACGGCGACGCTCTTCTCCGGTGATGCGAGGCGCTTCAGTGATGCGATGGCGACAGAGGCGGCACGCTTTCTCAGCGATGCGACGACGGCGGCTGCGGCGGCGAAACGCTTTTTCCTCGTGAGTCGCGCTTCCAGCTCCCAGCGACACGCAGTCTCTCAGAAGGCCCAACACAACAGTAGGCACTTCAAATTCCCAGCAAGGGAATTCAGGGGAGCTGGTTGGTGAAGTCTTGTGTTCCTGAGACTTCAGCAGGAGGCAAGCTCAATCTTCAAGCCCTTGGAGATGTTCTGCAAGATGATGAAAGTAGCACAAAGTTCCTTTCTTTGGCAATCAGGCAACCACTGCAGGCCAATTCCTCAAACAGCACACAGGATAGGGATAGTCTCCTCCTTCAGCTTCTCTGGTTCCTCTCCTCAGCAAAGATTTGTCTTGTTTGTTCCAGAAGTGATCTAAAGTCTTGGGGTCAGGGCCCCAGTATTTATACCCATAAATCCTTTGTCCTCTGAAGGCAGAGGGTCCTGTACCTAGTCCAAACCAGTTCTGGGTGCATTCTGCCAGTGCACACCTTCTTCCTTTGTCAGTGTGGGCCAGGGACATCAGACGCACCACAGGAGGTGGAGCCAGCATTGTGGAAGGCAGGCACAGCCCTATTCAGACCCAGGTGCCACTCCTCCCACCACTCTACATGCAGATAGGTATATTCAGCCCTGTGCTGACTCACCCTGTCTCCTGGAGTCCCCCAGCCCCTGTCACTCACAAACCCAGACACACAATACACAATCTAGCAGAGGCAGGCTGGATGGTTAGGCAAGAAAATACCTACTTTCTAAAAGTGGTATTTTCAAACACAGAATGTTAAAACCAACTTCACTAAAAGATGTATTTTATCATTCTGAGTTCAGGCATACTAAATTCGTTTTTCTACCATGTTCCCTGGGTCAGTTAGGATTATAAGATGTTATAATCAAACTGCCCATTCTGGCCTATGGGGACAGGTAGCCTTGCAATAGTGAAAAACGAAATTGGCTGTAATTCACTATCAGGAGGGACATGCCACACACACCAGGGCATGTCCTACCTTACACATACAATGCACCCTGCCCTAGGGCCTACCTTAGGGGTGACTAATATGCAGGAAAGGGAAGGTTTGGGGACTGGTAAGTGGGTGCACTTACCAAGTCGACATGGCAGTACCAGACTGCACACAGGCTCTGCAATGGCAGGCCTGAGACACACTTTACAAGCTGCTCCTGTGGGTGGCACAACCAGTGCTGCAAGCCCACCAGCAGCATTTGACTCACAGGCCCTGGGCACAACCAGTGCACTGTACTAGGGTCTGACAGTGAATCAAATAGGCCAAACATGGAGTCACTAATCCATACATCAATTTATCATAGGGAGCACTTGCACTTTGGCACTGATTAGCAGTGGCAAAGTGCCCAAAGCATCTAATCCAGCAAAAACAGGTCAGTAACAGAGGAGGCATAGCGCAAAAAATGGAAGGGAGACCCACGCCAAGGATGCCAGGTCTAACAAGTGGCATAAAAGGTAAACAAGTCAACAACAACCACAGCAGACCTACATGTCTGTGTAGTGGTGGAGTCGAGTCACGAGTGTAGTAGTGGTGGTATGACTGACAGCTGTGCATGACATTGATTTAGTTACTTACTTTGGAAAATGCTATGTTGCTGTATATGTGACATGTGTGCTCTGTCTGCCTCAGTCTAATTCTAAGCTTAGTGGAGGTTGGGTGGGCGCCGTGGGCCTGCTCTGTCCTGTTGCTGTTGTAGATTAATGCTGGAAACAGACAACAGAGTAGACATGATTTAGCCATGCCGCTCTGAAAGTGTTTGCACTCCTCCGTAATTTATACTTTTTTTTTCTCCTTGATTTTTAAATATCCCTTTTGTTTTTCCATCTACACTTACAGGCCGTCCTTTACCCTGTGCTAAACAGAGAAAAAGAACTCACACTCACCTACCAATCCGCATCCGCCAGGCAGGCAGTGGCACCCAAGATTGACAAACGCAGCGTCCATGGAAGGGAGGACCAAGAGGAATGCCGAGATGCAACTCCCCAATTTGACCAGGATAACATACAGTAACACTTTAGTATCAACATTCATCATCTTTTAAATAATTTGATTCATTTTTTCTCTTCAATCATTACGACTGTGTGTTGTTGTTGTTGTTTACTCTCTGCTTATAATTGATCCCTACAGCTATTTTTAAATTTTCTTTGCTAGCTTTAAAAAGCAAGCTTGGTACAACAGAAGTAAAAATGTATGTAATTTGGGTCTCTCTGAGGGCAGACAGGCATGGCAAATTGCAAAATAATTAATAATATACTGCTGCCCTGTATTGTCTACTAGTCTAGTTAGTAAGTAAAACTTATTCATTAACCATCAAGTCATCATCATCATCATGCATGCATTTCCATTTTCTCCCTTAAGAGATTTATGGATATGATGTTCGTCTGTCAAGATTGTGTTTTGTTGTTTGTCCATGCGTAGTGTTTTTCTTTGTCAAACTTTTCCCCAAACCCCCCTTCCCAACCATTCATCAAACCCTAAACCTCTTCCCACGGGCTGTGTGATTTATATTGAGGTGTGACTAAATTAAATGTACACCAATAATTGATCACACGCTTGCTGGGGCGGATGTGGTGAAAGCAACACTGATTCAGTTTCAAGGCAGGGCGAGGATCTTCTTCTGCTTGCCCACCCATGCTCAGTATATTTGCAAGTCAATTTTTTGTCCAAAGGAACCTAATCCATCATAATTAATTGCCGGCATCAATTGGATTCATCATCCTCCTACACAGCACTAAAGGTTACTCTTGTGTCGAGTGACTCGACACAACTACAGTTTGTAACTTGTTGTACTAGGCTTAGGCTGTCCCCGCCACCATTATGTTTTATTTTACTTTAGCATTGCTAATTAGCATTATTATTATTGTTTGTCAGCCTTCTAGTGTACTGTACTGTACTTTGTTCTACTCCTCCTCCCAGAGTCTCTTTCAGGCGACTGACTGTCTCATTTTCTTTTTTTGCAAATGCTACTGCCAGTGTCTACTACTACCACCACAACCATGGCATCTTGGGAAACACAAACCATCATCACTATAACCAGCCATCGCTGTGCCTAAGTTTAAATATCAATCACAGGTAAGAGAAGAAGTTTGGGGGAGGCATAATTAATAATGGAAATTAATTGGTTCATTAATTCACAGACCCACACCCTTGATTCCAGTGGCAGACTGCATAGACTAGGAGGAGAAACTGACAGTATTAGTAGGACAAGTCACTCAGTGAGGGTACCGCATCTATCAGTTCGTGTGTTACAAAATTGGCAGATTATTTTGCAGCAGCAAAGGAAGGAAACCGTCTGACGTAACAGAGAAACCCCCCCAAAAACATTTACATCGTATGTAAAGTTTAAGTATAAATATAATTTAATCCCCTAACAAAATAAACTATTGTAAAAAATCCCAAAACATCTGACCCACCCCTCTCCCTAACCCCAACCAATGTCCAAAAAGTCAAAAGATAGAGTCCAAACAATGTCTGTGGCGTTGAATTAAAAAATTGTCCATAATAAATAATAAATATAAACCCCAACTTTTCCCCAACGTAGCCCAATGCCCACCCACCCAAAAAAAGAATAAAAAAGGGGCAATCCAACGGGATCTCAGTCTATCGGCGGGCTCGCTGTCTCTTAAGGACCTCCTTTACCTGCTCCTCTAGGTGCGCCATTCGGAGGAGCACGCGGCGCTTAAAGGCTCGGCAATTGCATCCACAGGGGGGGGGGCAACAGTGCTAGATGTAGTGCGGCGGGAGGCTGCCAGACTGCGGCGCCATACCACTCAAGGGCCAGGGGCCTGGCTGGGGCCTGGGGCATTGGAGGAGGCTGCAGCTGCTGCCGCCCCCTCCTCCTCCTCCGCCAAAGCCACCAGCCGCCGATACTCATTCCGAATGGCCTCAAGCTTCCGGCGCTGGGCCAATTACTGCCAACTCCTTCCTGTCTGGTCTTTTTGGTTGGGAAGGAGTACCTATATCAAAAAAGAAAAAAGACTATTGTAATACTGTTAGCAAAGCAGTAACACAAAATTAATTCTACACATAGTGGCACAGTAGCACTAGCAAGCACATGACATAACATTTGTGGTAGTATGGACTCGAGTACACCAGTTTTCTTCTTCTCTCTTGTTTAGTTAAATTAAGTAACCTTGTTGCAACCGGCATGCCAGCTCAGTCAGCTTGTGCTCAAGACAAACATTATACTTGTGACGCAGACTCACGTTATTTTTATTTAATACTGTCTGCACTCTGCAGGTGGGGAAGCTGACTACACAATCATCTTATTTTTTCTATTATGGGTGGCACTGGCCATACTCTCTGTTACATCAAGGCCAGGGCAACTGCTCAATTTCACTTTCACCCTGCCTACTACAAGGCAGATGATATCTTATCCAAATGATCATTGCTTACATATATGTATAGGACGACATGAGGTACTTTGTTTTGATTGATTGTGTAACCGGTTAGTAACCAATCCATGCAGCCGATAGGCCAGTGAAGGCCACCCATGGCAGGCTGAAACAGTTGAAAATAAATTCACATAGGTAGTAAGTGGGCCTCGGAGTTGGAGGGAGGTGCTTGATAACATACATACACAAAATATATGCTGTGCTTGCAAACTACTGTGAGTCAAGGGAGCATTCTGAACATACAACTTCTATTCTCCTTGGCTTTGCTTGCTAATCTCGCGCGGTTCCTTTTACATTCTCTTCAAAGACTCTTCATCCAGTGACAGTCGCCACCTATGCTATGAATATGATGTGATGAATACCATACTGTTGGAGTTTGTTCAAGCAATCTAGCCCAACCTCATTCTGTATACTGAGTATTAGCATTTGTGTGTGATTATATTATTTACTTTGATTACGTCATGTCTGTCATGTCAGGGTTAAAGTCTCCGTTTGTTATAAATGCTAATATTGAGCTTTCATCAGAACAAAAAGCAGTTTGCATGTGCTATGGCTCATTTGGTTAAGCAGCACGTTGTTCTGGCACGCGCTGAGTCATCTTGGCACGTTTCACAAACCCCACCTGAAACGGCAGAACCCCACCCTTCCCATTGCCTATAAAAGAACTGCTGAAGCAACGAAACGCGCTTGCGTTCGTTAATTATTCTTCTCTTACCTGAGTTCCAGCACGGACGTATTTTCCTGGCAGTCTTCATTTCCCTCGGCGGCGCTGCTGCATTCTGTGCTCTGTCTTCAGTTTCTCAGCAACACGACTGCATCCTGCGCTCCGTGTCAATCTTCCGACAACATCCGAATTCCTCTCTGGTTTCGAAGGTGACCTCCTGGCATTGTACTTCCGCTCCTACTCCGGTCCAGTCCCTGGAAGGTTCCGATCTACAACAAAGAAAAAGAAAAGAAAACACAAGTAAGATCTTTCTAATTTAAAACTTTTGATGAAAGGAATAGCGCGCTTTAATGAGCATTATAGAAACAAAGAATAGAGTAACTTATCTTCGGTTTCCTGAGTTCCAAGGCAATCGAATTCATCGGTATTTCAGAGACGTATCTGCAAAGAAAAAAAGGAACTTTAAACTTTATATAAATCAGAAAAGACTCGATTAAAGGGACAAGAGTGAACAGTTATTTGAATGATATGGACAAATATTATTCAGAATCATTTGAGGTCACTAGTTGTAAGTTTGTGCTACAAAAGGGAATAGTAATTCTAGAATCGATCTGAATGTGATTTTTATGCATAATAATATTTTATTTTCACAGCCCAAGATAAGAATAGTTTCCTGAAATCAATCACACTTCAGTAGCAGAGAAAAAGACCATGTGTATTATAAAGTGTGACATTCAAAAAGGTACTTGATGAACGTTGTGCACACATAACAGAATAACCAAATAGGAGACAGAGACTTAGATCTATGATACTAGTTTAACTGTTTTTATGTTTTTAGTCACTTGGCCATAGAAGAAGTAACGTCTTCCGAAGTTAGAAACATATCTTCAAGAGAGGAAGAGTCATATCTAGAAAGCGGCAATACTGGAGTGTTTCTCTTGTTTTATTTCTTTTTTTATTACTTTATCCCTTTTCCCCTTCCCCTGGAGATCTATTCTAGCCGAACTGGATATCCTAATACAGTGTAGGCTGGCATAGGTTTTTGGGGGCGTAGGGAAATAACTTCACATCTCTCAAGGTGAACAACCTGGAATTCAGGTGAGTGAAGGTAACAGAAACGCAAGCCTTCACAACAAATTAGGTTCTTCTTGAGAGATATGGATCCAGACAGTGACCGCATTGACGGTCAAGCCATGGCCCAAGCCCTTATGGAAGATACTGAAAGAGATAATACTGTAATAACAATGTTACAAAATATGCAAATCGAAATAGAAAGGTTAAAACAAGAAAATATTGAACTGCGTCAGGAAGTGGTTCGTTATAAACCAAGAGAAAGCTTGTGGGATAGTTCTTTTCCAAAATCTTTTAAAACATCTTTAGACACTGGAACCAGGCCAAAAACCTCAAACGCTTTCATGGCGACTGATACAGCGTCTACCCCTGTTCAAGTCACAGTCGCAGTCCCCCATGTTGTACCTCTCTCAGCACCAGAACGATTCTTTGGGGACAGTGCAAAGTTCAATGTTTTTATCAGTCAATGTCAGTTGCATTTTTATATGTAAACCTCAAGCTTTTTCTACAGATGCAACTAAGGTGGCTTTCGTGCTTTCGTATTTGGGAGGCACAGCTGCCAATTGGTCTATTCCCTACATCGATAGAAATGATCCCATACTGTATAATTGGCCTCTATTTAAGTTAACTATGACTAAATTGTTTGCAAAGCATACTTATGTTCAAGCAAGTGATAACAAATTGTTAAACCTCAAGCAAGGAGGTAAAGATTTGTTGACATATGTAACTGCTTTTAATAGATTATTAACCGAAACTCAGTGGCCAGAAGAAAAACGCACTTCTCTCTTTTATAGGGGTTTGCGTGATGACTTAAAGGATGCCTTGGCTCATATTGTAGATGTACCAGAAGACTATTCAGAATTTGTAGACCTAGTTGTAAAATTGGATCATCGTCTAGTAGAACGTAAAGGAGACAAATCAAGATCAGAAAACAGGTTTGCTATGGTTAAGCATGAAAAGAAAGATGTAGAAGTTAAGTTACCAGACCCAGAGCCAATGCAAATAGGAACTATTAAAGGACCTTTAACTACAGGATAGAAGACGTAAATTAAATTTATGTTTATATTGCGCCCGTTCAGGTCATTTCGCAAAAGATTGTCCCATTAGACCAAAGGTCCCAAAGAAAACAAATGCTGTAGTGTCTAGTCCCATAGAGCAGGAAAACTAAAAAGCTCGTCAAGAGTGGAGGTCGCTTGTACGAGAAAAACACTTCCTAAGATCTCCCAATATTTAGCCAATACAGTAACGAGAATACCTCGACATTTTATCATTCAGGTCATTTTAATAATCAGTACTCAACTTAGACATTCAGTCTCAGTCTTATTAGATTCAGGTGCAACAGGCAATTTTTTGGATATAAGATTAGCTCAAAAATTACAGATCCCAACTGTATTAAAAACACAACCAGAACCTGTTTGCGCAGTAGATGGGTCAGCTTTATCTTCTGGTATGATAACAAAGCAATCGGCATCTATTACCATGGTATGTCAGAATGGTCACACCGAAGTTTTGAGTTTCGATCTTATTGACACTCCCACGTTTGGTCTCATTTTAGGTGTACCTTGGTTGACATTACATAATCCTAAAATAAATTGGAACTTAAGAACTGTTACTTTGGATTCCTCTTATTGTAGATCACATTGCTATCAAGAAGCCCACCACGAATTAGAAACAGTTTTACATTGCGCCAATACTATGTCTTCCTCTCTCATGATTCCTCCAGAGTATCAAGAATATAAGGACGTTTTTGATCCTGTGAAAGCGAGTACTCTACCTCCTCATAGGTCATACGATTGTCGTATTGATTTAATACCTGGAGCCCCACTTCCAAGTAGTAGAGTATATGCTCTTTCCGAAGAGGAAACTAAGTATTTGCGCACTTATTTAGATGAGCTATTGGCATCAGGTTTCATTCGACATTCGACATCCCCAGTCTCTTCGCCGTTATTTTTTATTCCGAAGCGTGATGGCGGATTGAGAGCGTGCATAGATTATCGCGGATTAAATAAGGCCACTATAAAAAATAAATATCCACTTCCATTGATCCCTGTTTTACTTGATCAGTTACGTCATTCTACGATATGTACTAAACTGGATTTAAGAGGGGCATACCATCTTGTCCGGGTCAAAGAGCATGATGAGTGGAAAACAGCTTTTAGAACTAAGTTTGGATTATTCGAGTACACTGTCATGCCCTTTGGCCTGTGCAATGCCCCTGCGGCCTTTCAATTCTTTATAAATGAAGTATTGAATGAGTTCCTTGATGTCTGCGTAATAGTATACATAGATGATATACTCATTTACTCTAAGGATGATAACGAACATAGACAACAAGTAAGAGATGTACTAGCCAAATTACAAGAGAATCATCTTTTTGTAAAATTAGAAAAATGTATCTTTAATACAAAATCAGTAGAGTTTTTAGGGTATTGTCTCTCACCAGCTGGAATTATGATGGATAAAAAAGGTGAGCGCTATAACGGATTGGCCAGAACCCACGTCAGTAAAGAGGTGCAGAAGGTGTTAGGTTTTGCCAATTTTTATAGGCGTTTTATACCTCACTTTGCTGAAACGGTTGTTCCAATCACCAAGTTATTACAAAAAGGACAATCTTTTGTTTGGACAGAGAAAGCAGCTCAAGCTTTGGTTCAATTAAAAGACAAATTTACCTCTGCTCCATTACTAAAACATCCGGATCCAGAATTACCGTATTTTGTAGAAGCGGACGCCTCACAAGTTGCGGTAGGTGGAGTTCTTTCACAGAGAGATGAACAGGATGGACAGTTACACCCAGTGGCATTTTATTCCAAAAAATTGCTTCCTGCCGAGCAAAATTACACAGTGGCAGAGAGAGAACTCTTAGCAATAAAGTTGGTTTTTACAGAATGGCGACATCATTTAATGGGAACCAAATATCCGGTCACTATATTTAGTGATCATAAAAATTTACAATTCTTTAGTTCCTTGAAAGCTTTAACACCTCGCCAAATGCGATGGTTAATTTTTTTTAGCACTTTTGATTTTGTTATCACCTATAGACCAGGTACAAAACAAATTCAGTCTGATTTTTTGTCTAGATATGGGCATACTACAGAATCTAAGAAAGATGTGGTAAGTCCTCCCATTATTCCCCCACAGAAAATAGTGGCACCTATGATTCAATCAGACTTCATGACACAAATTAAACAGATTCATCTCAAAATGAATGCACGAGAATGGTTAAAAGATGCAAGAAATACAATTCAAAATGGTTTGTTTTATCATGATGATCTTTTACTTATACCAGAAGCTGAATTACAAATGAAAATATTGAAATGGCACCATGATTCGGCTTTGGCAGGTCATCCTGGAAATCAGAAAACCTTAGATAATTGTAAGAAACATTTTTGGTGGCCTACTTTAACAAAAGATGTTCAAAACTATGTAGCATCCTGTCCTATTTGTGCTCAAAATAAATCTTTACATAAAGCACCAGCAGGATTGTTGCAGCCATTATCCAACCCCCGTGTCCCTGGCATACTGTCAGTGTAGACTTTATTACTAATCTACCAGTAGCTAATGGTCATACAACAATTTTAGTGGTAGTCGATTATTTATCAAAAATGGCACATTTTGTCCCATTATGTAAACTTCCGACTGCAGTGGAATTTAGTCAGATATTTATGACAAACATAGTGCGATTACATGGATTGCCATCTAAAATTGTTTCCGATCGTGGTAGTCAATTCATTTCTAAATTTTGGAAACATTTTTGTAAAACCCTAAAGATGGACGTGGCCTTATCTACTGCTTTTCACCCCGAGACAGACGGTCAGACAGAAAGAGCAAATCAAACATTGTTACAAACGTTACGATGTTTAATGTCTGAATTCACTAGTGAATGGGATAAGGCATTGTCACTATCAGAATTCATTTACAATAATAGTGTGCATTCTGCCACTCACTGCACTCCATTCTATTTTTTAAATGGATATCATCCCAAGGCTTTACCAATTTCAGTTGAAACTTCTCTTTTACCTGCTGTCACAGAGCGGTTACAAAATTTATTAGAAATTCAAGAAAAGGCAAAAAAACATCTAAATAATTATAAAGAGCAAATGAAGAGACAGGCAGATAAGTATAGAAGTCCTGCCCCATGCTATAAAGTAGGAGAGAAAGTCTGGTTGTCTACTAAGAATTTAAATGTTATAGGCCCACGAAAATTACAACCAAGATACATAGGACCATTTTCTATCAACAAAATAATAACCCCTGTTACAGTACAATTAGAATTACCCCCCGATTATACCATGCATCCCGCTTTTCATGTTTCCCTGTTAAAACTGTATCATCCAAACACCAGACAAGAGCCCCCACCTCCACCCATTCCTATTGATGGTCATTTAGAATATGAAGTAAGGCGCATTTTGGATGCTAAAAGAATACAAGGTAAATTACACTATTTAATAGCCTGGAAAGGTTATTCTTCAGATGAGGATTCCTGGGAACCAGCCTCATTTGTTCACGCTCCCAAGTTGATAAAACAATTCCATTTGAAATTTCCACAGAAACCTCGCCCTGTAGGGCGACCTTTGAGGGGAGCGACTGTTGGAGTTTGTTCAAGCAATCTAGCCCAACCTCATTCTGTATACTGAGTATTAGCATTTGTGTGTGATTATATTATTTACTTTGATTACGTCATGTCTGTCATGTCAGGGTTAAAGTCTCCATTTGTTATAAATGCTAATATTGAGCTTTCATCAGAAGAAAAAGCAGTTTGCATGTGCTATGGCTCATTTGGTTAAGCAGCACGTTGTTCTGGCACGCGCTGAGTCATCTTGGCACGTTTCACAAACCCCACCTGAAACGGCAGAACCCCACCCTTCCCATTGCCTATAAAAGAACTGCTGAAGCAACGAAACGCGCTTGCGTTCGTTAATTATTCTTCTCTTACCTGAGTTCCAGCGCGGACGTATTTTCCTGGCAGTCTTCATTTCCCTCGGCGGCGCTGCTGCATTCTGTGCTCTGTCTTCAGTTTCTCAGCAACACGACTGCATCCTGCGCTCCGTGTCAATCTTCCGACAACATCCGAATTCCTCTCTGGTTTCCAAGGTGACCTCCTGGCATTGTACTTCCGCTCCTACTCCGGTCCAGTCCCTGGAAGGTTCCGATCTACAACAAAGAAAAAGAAAAGAAAACACAAGTAAGATCTTTCTAATTTAAACTTTTGATGAAAGGAATAGCACGCTTTAATGAGCATTATAGAAACAAAGAATAGAGTAACTTATCTTCGGTTTCCTGAGTTCCAAGGCAATCGAATTCATCGGTATTTCAGAGACGTATCTGCAAAGAAAAAAAGGAACTTTAAACTTTATATAAATCAGAAAAGACTCGATTAAAGGGACAAGAGTGAACAGTTATTTGAATGATATGGACAAATATTATTCAGAATCATTTGAGGTCACTAGTTGTAAGTTTGTGCTACAAAAAGGGAATAGTAATTCTAGAATCGATCTGAATGTGATTTTTATGCATAATAATATTTTATTTTCACAGCCCAAGATAAGAATAGTTTCCTGAAATCAATCACACTTCAGTAGCAGAGAAAAAGACCATGTGTATTATAAAGTGTGACATTCAAAAAGGTACTTGATGAACGTTGTGCACACATAACAGAATAAGCAAATAGGAGACAGAGACTTAGATCTATGATACTAGTTTAACTGTTTTTATGTTTTTAGTCACTTGGCCATAGAAGAAGTAACGTCTTCCGAAGTTAGAAGCATATCTTCAAGAGAGGAAGAGTCATATCTAGAAAGCGGCAATACTGGAGTGTTTCTCTTGTTTTATTTCTTTTTTTTATTACTTTATCCCTTTTTCCCCTGGAGATCTATTCTAGCTGAACTGGATATCCTAATACAGTGTAGGCTGGCATAGGTTTTTGGGGGCGTAGGGAAATAACTTCACATCTCTCAAGGTGAACAACCTGGAATTCAGGTGAGTGAAGGTAACACATACAGCCATCATCCAGTCAAAGTAAACATGTCTATCATTCTTCTTAACCTTTCAACAAACCTTAGTTTGTTTTAACAACAACAAACATTCATTATTTTTTTTTAAAACCACCACCCATGCATCCTTCCTTCCTTGCTTGCCTTTGGGTTTGACCCAACAAACACCCCAGAGGATTCTTGCTATCACCCATACAGTTTCATCCACCCAGGCAGGCATCTTTTCTTCTTTCACCTTCCACCCATCCTTCAACCACCCATGCATCTGATTCCTTCCTATCAACCACCTATGCATGCATCCCACGTGGCACGTATCCTTCTCTGCCAGTCATATATATTTACATCTCGCCCGTCTTTCCTCCTTCTATCCTTCTTTCCCTTTTCGATCAACCCATCCATCAAGGTCGTCTGACTCTTAGGGGCCGATTCCGATTCGGGCCGGAAAACATACCGACCGACTCGGTACGGGAATGTTGTCCGACCGACACGTACCGGTGCTGCCCGATCCGCGTAGTACGATGAAATGCATGTGAATCACGACCGACTCGTACAGAACACAAGCCGAACGACCGAACCGCACGGAAACAAGCTATCCGGCCGGGAAACTACGCGAATCGAACCGACCGACACGCACCAGGAATGAACCCGACCGAAACGTACCCGCGAACTCCGACCCGCGCAGTACGATGCAATGCGTGGAAAACCAGACCGAGTCTCACGGAGCCCAAGCCGTATGACCGACAAGCATACAAAACCCAGCCGAAGCAACCCAATACTCCGCGACCGACGCATACGCCGCACATGAAACCCAGCAGGCACACAGCTTGAAAGACTCGGAGAAGCCCGCACGAGCCAACTGCAGCGTCCTACTCGGTCAGTAGAATGTCTCCTACATGCCTAAAAAACTCAAAGGAATAAATCCAAAAAAAAGGGCCAAACAAGCAATGACAAAGTCAATAAATACAGGGGGAAAAAAACATGGAACAAGGACACACCCACAACTCCACCCATATAAAGGCCACAAATCCCTACCATGATCCTTTTCAAATTCAACTGACCTGCCAGCACAGAACACCATCAGACAGCAACCACAGACACACTCACAACTCATCCATCAAACAAGCCACACACCATTAGCACCTCACAAATAGCACCCTCACATACACCCAGCAAAACCTACACTCACCCACCCTCACTTGCACACTCACACACACATCAATCCCCACCACCACCCATCACCATGCCCCCAAAGAAGAATCCAAAGTTCCTAGACAGTGAATTGGAAGTCCTGGTAGATGAGATCCTCAGGGTAGAGCCACAGTTGTTTGGTACATTGGTCCAACAGACCCCCATGTCGCAGAAAACCAAGATGTGGGAGAGGATCGTCGAGAGGGGGAATGCACAATCACCATGTTTGCGCACAAAGGAAGACATCCAGAACAGGTGGTATGATGTGCGCAGGAGGGTCAAGGACCTACTCAAGAAGGATTACGCCGTGAGTCAGCGCACCGGCAGTGGCCCTCCTGCCAAACCACTATACCTCAGGCCCTGGGAGGAGAAGGTGCGGGCCATCCTACCACCAGTGAGCGTATATGGACTATCAAACATCCCAGAGCCTGGTGAGTACACAACCAATATACCCAATATTGTGTGACAATACACACACATCACTGTCAAGGGGATAGTCAAACCATGCACCCTTAGCAAATCCACAGCAACCAAAAGATAATCATCCCAAGATGTGTATGTTAGTCAGATAAACACAATACATGCCATCTCATAGTGACATGTAACTGTGTCATGACATATACAAACCTAACAACAAATAGAGCAAGGCAGTGGCACAAATATAACCAACAAACACAGTCAGATATTTTGCCACCACTAGAACACCACCTCACAGGGAAGCTCACTGAAAGGAAGGAATTCTGTGTATGCTGGTGAAGTGAGTGTAGGCAATAGCATGATGGGAGTTGTAGTCACAGATATTGGTCACCCTCACAAATTGCCCATCAACACCACTCTGAACCATGCTCACATCACAGGGAGTGGAAAAGAACTGACAAGATGGCTGACACTGGGTACTGCTGTGGGGAGCACAAGGCCCTGCTGGGAACTGTGCACCAACCAACAGCAGGACACCACTGACTGACATCCTGAAAGCCAACTTGCACTCCCTGCAATGGAAGCACGTTCCATGGTGGGATATCTGGCTGGGTGGGAAGGAGGACTGACAGCTCTGACCATAGTTACCAGCAGCTTTTCTCACACACCCCCTTAACACAAACTCCACACAACTCACCTGGGAGAATGCATTGCCTCACACTCTAATTAAATATCCCACAAAGAACTACCACACTGGGTTATGCTGTGTGAAGCATAGGGACACTTTTGGGACTTGTAGCCAAACAAACGCCAGGACAACACTGTCAGACATCCTGTCAGCACAGGCACACTACCCCACAGGGAAGCAGAGTCAAAAGGAAGGAAGTATGGGCATGCTGGGAAGGGGGTGTAGGCAATAGCATGATGGGAGTGGTAGTCACAGCTCAACATCCCCCACCCACATGGCCCAGCAAGCTCACACTGAAGCATGCACACATCACAGGGAGTGAAAAGCCACTTCAAAGATGTCTGACACTGCCCTCAGCTGTGGGGAGCACAAGGCCCTGCTGGGAACTGTGCACCAACAAACAACAGGACCACACTGTCAGCCATCTTGCCATTGCTGTCACACTCACACACAGTGAAGTCCACTCAAAAGGAAGGAAGTATGGGCATGCTGGGAAGGGGGTGTAGGCAATAGCATGATGAGAGTGGTAGTCACAGCTCAAGATCCCCCACCCACATGGCCCAGCAAGCTCACACTGAAGCATGCACACCTCACAGGGAGTGAAAAGCCACTTCAAAGATGTCTGACACTGCCCTCAGCTGTGGGGAGCACAAGGCCCTGCTGGGAACTGTGCACCAACAAACAACAGGCCCATACTGTCAGCCATCTTGCCATTGCTGTCACACTCACACACAGGGAAGTCCACTCAAAAGGAAGGAAGTATGGGCATGCTGGGAAGGGGGTGTAGGCAATAGCATGATGGGAGTGGTAGTCACAGATATTGGTCACCCTCACAATTGGCCCATCAACACCACTCTGAACCATGCTCACATCACAGGGAGTGGAAAAGAACTGACAAGATGGCTGACACTGGGTACTGCTGTGGGGAGCACAAGGCCCTGCTGGGAACTGTGCAACAACCAACAGCAGGACACCACTGACTGACATCCTGAAAGCCAACTTGCACTCCCTGCAATGGAAGCACGTTCCATGGTGGGATATCTGGCTGGGTGGGAAGGAGGACTGACAGCTCTGACCATAGTTACCAGCAGCTTTAATCACACACCCCCTTAACACAAACTCCACACAACTCACCTGGGAGAATGCAATGCCTCACACTCGAATTAAATATCCCACAAAGAGCAACCACACTGGGTTATGCTGTGTGAAGCACAGGGACACTTTTGGGACTTGTAGCCAAACAAACGCCAGGACAACACTGTCAGCCATCCTGTCAGTACAGGCACACTACCCCACAGGGAAGCAGAGTCAAAAGGAAGGAAGTATGGGCATGCTGGGAAGGGGGGTGTAGGCAATAGCATGATGGGAGTGGTAGTCACAGCTCAACATCCCCCACCCACATGGCCCAGCAAGCTCACACTGAAGCATGCACACATCACAGGGAGTGAAAAGCCACTTCAAAGACGTCTTACAATGGTGCTCTGTTGTGGGGAGTACCAGGCCCTGCTGGGAACTGGGCACCAACCAACATCAGGACACCACTGACTGACATCCTGAGAGTCAACCTGCACCCACTGCAAGGGTGGCATGCTTCATGGTGGGATAACTGGGCTGGGGGAAGAAGGATGTCCGGATGTCAACCAAATACCACCAATGCTGGTCATGCACACACCTCAACAGCCACATTGAAATGCATCAGGTTGGCAGGACAATGAGCCACACCAATATCAACCTCTGACTGTGACAACTTAGGACAATGCAATGTACAGGGCCGCATCCAGAGGTACAGTCACAACTGTCATGTGTTTGAACCATTGATGCCTGCAGAAACATAACATACATTGTGTGTCTCTTCCAAACACAGGTGATGATGGGGACACAGCAGCAGATGAGGAGGAGTCCCTGTCCCAGGCTCCGGGGGACCCTGAGCTCTCTGGTGTGGAACTGCCTCTGCCCTCATCGGATGGCGAAGACCAACCTGGCACCTCCGGTGTGAGTCATCATGCAGCACCAGTAGGACCACCATCTGCACCCCCTGCACCCATTCCTCCAACATCTGCCAACACACAGACCACCCCCACCGACACGGACAGACCAAGGACACTGAATGACAACAGCACAGGGACCACAGCCCACCATGAAGCAACGGACAACAACCCCAGTACCAACTCCCAAGGGGGCCTAGGGTAACTTGTGCGTGCCACGGCAGCTCCCGCACGTGTGGCCAGGGGTGGTGGGAGGGGTGGTAGGCAGAGGTCGCTGTTTGCAGAGGGGTCTGGACTGCATGATGACCCACAACTGGCACGCATTGCTGATGCGTACCAGAATAGCACCGGAGAGGTCAGCCAGGTAGTGGGGATCCTCAAGGACATTCAACAGCAGCAGGCTGCCCATCATGCCTGCTTGGACTCCCACATGTCCCGTGTGGAGACTCACATGTCCCGTGTGGAGACACACATGTCTGGCATGGAGTCCAAGTGGGACACATTGGAAGAACTGACAGCGGTGCAGAGGGACATATTGACATGCCTCCGCCAGATTAGCACCAACATGTCCACATCTCCCTGTGTGCCCACAACATCTGGTGCCGCAACAACTGCAACTGCCACAGGGAGGGAGGATGACTCTGGTGGAGAGTCCTCTGCACCACAGCGGCCTGCACGTGAGGGTCCCCCCAGAAAGAAGAGGGGTCGTCCGAGGAAGGACAACTGAGAGGCCGATGGCCATGTACATCCCCCAGGAACCCCACACCTGTTCTGGAAATTCTCCTTTGTGTGCAAACTGTTCACCCTGTCGAATGCAACACAACTCTCCCACATGACATGGGGAGTTTAAGTTGGACTAATGTATCAGATGACTGTGGACTTTACTCAGGACATTTCTGCTACCAACACTTCCAACTCATCTGGGAACTTTGGATTCCAATACCAATGTACAGCACCCACCATCCTGTGCACTATCCTCACACATGTATGTAAATAAACTCACTAACACACCATACTTGCCTCTGTTGTGATTCCAACGTTGTTTTTGTCATGGAGATGATGATCTGCTAAATGACACTGTGCATGCTAACTGCCACAGCAAGTTCAACACCGTCATGTGAGTCATGGCGACGTGACACATATGAGGGAGACACACCACTAGGGCTACACAACACATAGACACCAGTGCCATCTGACTCATCGCCTACACTGATGTTGCCAGGAAATACAGTGGAATGCACAGACACCACACCTATTCAGAGTCTGTGTTAACTAGCCAACAGGTGCAGTAAGCAAATGTCAGTCAGATGTGTGACCACAGACAACGCACATCCCAAAGTGAAGCACAGGTTTATTACACATTTGTAACATGTTGTTTCCGCTACAAATGCAAGGTAATCCCACGTGGCAGTGGCCACACAGTCAACAAGTGTAGAAGAAATAAAGTCCAGGGGTGTGTGGCACATCACCTGTAGGGAAACGACTGCTGCCACCCTGAAAGCTGAATCATGGTGTCGGGGGATCCGAGTTGACCAAACAACTCTGAAAGCACCCTGTGAAGGACAGACATGACACACAGTCAAAAGCACTGAACAACAGGACAGAACTGCAATACTCATGCCCAATACATGTCACAAGATACCTACACAAAACCAAGTTAGCATGTCAACACTGTTGGGGAGTACAGACTACCTGTAAGGACACATCGCTGCACGCATCCAGTCAAGTAGCACATGGCCACACTCAAACAGCACCAGAGCACCACCCACACATATCATACAAACTCACATCATTGACATGACATCTCTGGATACTCACATTCAGCTGAAGAAGTTGGTGATGAGCTGTGTGCGGACATCACCCTCATCATCATCATCATCACTGGCATCGTGGCCCAGGCCAGGATCCTCCACAGGTGGCGGATGTTGGTCATTGTCATCCAGGATGAGAGGCAACTCCTTCCGCACTGCCAGGTTGTGTAGCATGCAGCAGATGATGACAATCTTGCACACCTTTGCTGGGGCATATGGGAGGGCCCCTCCTGTCTTGTCTAGGCAGCGGAAGCGGCTCTTCAGGAGACCAAATGTCCGCTCGATCACTCTCCTGGTCCGACCATGTGCCTCATTGTAGCGCATCTGGGCTGGTGTCACAGAGTTCCTGAGGGGTGTCAGCAACCACGGCATGTTGGGGTATCCGGAGTCACCTACATACAGACAATTGCACATTAGCTGAGTTGGAAAAGAGGGCGGAATACAACATAGCAGAACACACACAATGGTACAAAGTCAGTACACAGCGACAAGCCAGGCACGCTGGTTCTGCAACTGTGACATCATCCTCGGGATGCGACTACTCCTCATCACGTAGGCATCGTGTGCCGAACCGGGGAAACGGGCACACACATGTGAGATGCTCATATCTGCAAGACATACCACCAGAGCATTGATCGAATGGTAATGTTTCCTGTTCCTGTATGCCTGCTCATGTGCCTGTGGTGGTACCAAAGCCACATGTGTCCCATCAATGGAGCCAATGACATGTGGCATCCTCCCCAGGGCATAGAAGTCACTCTTGACGTCAGTGAGTTGTTGACGTTTAGGGAAATAGATGTACTGGTTCAGGTATCTCAACATTGCCTCCAAAACATCGCGTAGCACACGGCTGAACATGGTCTGTGACATCCCACCAGCAGACACCACAGTGTGTTGAAAGGTACCGGTGGCAAAGAAGTGTAGGGCTGCCATCACCTTCACCTTGGGGGTCAGCGCTGTAGGGTATGGCCGGCCAGGTTGCAAATGTGGGGCCAACCGCACCGCCAATTCCTCAATCAGCGCCCTGTTGAAGCGGTACCGTCGGATGCAGTCACGTTCAACCATCGTTGCAAGGTCAGGGAATGGTCTATGGACAGCTGGTGCCCTGCAGTGCATAGGTGAAGAAAGAAAGAAAGTTTGTCAGTCACCCCACATATGTGCCATTGACCATACTCAATATCACATGATACATCATTACGAGACACAAGTACGTGATGTGTGTGCCGTTCTGTATGGACATATATGGCACCTACATGGCCAACATCTAACATCACAGTTCAACATGTGTTGACAACAAGTTCCAGGTTGTGCTATGGGAAATCATTAGGCTGTGTCACAGTACCCATTTACTGCTGTCACGTTCCAAACACACACCACAGTGACTTGTCAGGACAGATGTGCCACAGGCATCACAGCTCATTGACAGGTAGATTCCCAGGGACCCTGTATTGCCACATGGACACTGGCATGACATGGCGTATCAGGTACACGTCAGCAAAACAACCATGACTCCCACAGGTAATGGCCCCTGTTGCCTCTGCAGGACAGACATGGACGTCTGTGACACACACACGCACAACATCAAAGTCCATGCACAAACAACGTGGATGTGGAGACTGTCTCCCATTGTGCACATGGAATCAGAGACATCGGAAACACAACATGCACACAGACTGTGGAGGGCCATCACTATTGTGGTAATGGGTCACCCTGTGACGTACATACCTTCCCACATGGGACTCAGGGGGTATGTGACATGACATACACATACACAACCTGGAAATGTGACCATGCCACATGCTCTGAAATGAACAGTTGCACATCACAGTGGTCATGTGCACAACACACAAAGGATTCTGTCCCCATGAACACGTGCACAGCCTGGGAGTGGCTGCCCCCAAGTGCCACCCAAAAACCACATGTTGACCCCCATACACAGAAAAGGTAATGCAGCCTTACATGCCTTAGGATACAGTGTGGACAGGCTGTGGTGTTGTAGGTGTGCCCTGAGTCCCTGGCAAGTAAATGTGGCTGGCATACGTTCACCAGTGACAAGCATGGTGACATATGCGAGTGACTTGTACAGGGACGCGTCGTACAGCAATGGACCGATCCGTGTTCACGCATTGGCCATTGCATATGATGTGAGCGGATATGCGTTGTACAGCAATGGACCGATCGGTGCGCACGCATTGGCCATTGCATATGATGTGAGCGGATACGCGTTGTACAGCAATGGACCGATCAGTGCGCACGCATTGGCCATTGCATATGATGTGAGCGGATACGCGTTGTACAGCAATGGACAGATCGGTGCGCACGCATTGGACATTGCATATGATGTGAGCGGATACGCGTTGTACAGCAATGGACCGATCGGTGCGCACGCATTGGACATTGCATATGATGTGAACGGATACGTGTTGTTTTCGAATACGCATTGTACAGCAATGGACCGATCGGTGCGCACGCATTGGACATTGCATATGATGTGAACGGATACGTGTTGTTTTTCGAAATACGCGTTGTACAGCAATGGACCGATCGGTGCGCATGCATTGGACATTGCATATGATGTGAGCGGATACGCGTTGTACAGCAATTGACCGATCGGTGCGCACGCATTGGCCATTGCATATGATGTGAGCGGATACGCGTTGTACAGCAATGGACCGATCGGTGCACACGCATTGGACATTGCATATGATGTGAGCGGATACGCGTTGTACAGCAATGGACCGATCGGTGCGCACGCATTGGACATTGCATATGATGTGAACGGATACGTGTTGTTTTTCAAAATACGCGTTGTACAGCAATGGACCGATCGGTGCGCACGCATTGGACATTGCATATGATGTGAACGGATACGTGTTGTTTTTCGAAATACGCGTTGTACAGCAATGGACCGATCGGTGCGCACGCATTGGCTATGGCCTGACATGGTAACGGACACGTTTTTGAAGCTTTAACGAGTCGGATGCAGTGAATTCAGTTGGCCACCCACAACAATGTTGCAAATTAATGGGTGTCATGAAGTTGAACTTTTGAAGGATGCTGTGGGCGTGTATAAGTGGTGCAATTCCATGGATTGGCCAGATTCAGAAGATGCAAACGACTTGGACCTATCACTTTGGACACATGGGACAGTATCTGCCTCTGCAGCACACATATAATGCTGGCTGTTCCCCTGAGAGCTCACTTGCCTGCACTACATGCTCCAAGACGACATCTGCCACTACTACTGCTGCTGTCTCTGCATCCTCTGGCTACTGCAATGGCACGTACTGTGGATAGAGCCCCAGCCTTCAGCACTGAGGAGAACCAGGCCCTGCTGGACAGCCTCCTTCCACAGTACAGCAAGCTGTATGGGAAACCAGGGGAGAAGGTGAGTGTGCTGTCCGCTGCCTTACTAATTGTGCATGTTGTCTGACTAGCAAGACATACAGTGTGTACACCAGTGGCTAACATGCTCACTGAGTAGTTGTCACCCCCCAAAGTGTGTAGTCACATGCACTGAATAGGTATAGTGCAGTAACAGTGCATTCCAACAAGGTTTTACTTCCCAGGCAATGATACCATTTAGTAACTGCTGGCAAACTGTTCATAGCCATAGTTGCACTACCTGTGTAGATCATATGCCCCTGTGATTGAGACATGTATATCCAACTGTGTGATGTACGGAAATGTTGCATGTGTAGTAATGGCCTTTTCACTTTGTCATCCTCACAGGTTGATGCCCACCAGAAGCAAGAGATCTGGCTGACCATCGTCCGGGGAGTACGATCTGTGGGGGTCTACAGGTGCAGGATCCGCAACTGCCAGAAGAGGTGATCGGACCTTCGGGGCTGGACCCGGAGGATCGCAAGGGTCCAGCTGAATCTGTCGCCTCCTCGCAGGAGGGGCGGACACCGGACACTGACCCCCCACATGCTCCGGATCCTGGCGGTGGTCTTCCCTGACCTGGATGGGCAGCTGAAGGCCAGACAGCAGCAAGGAGGGGGTAAGTGCTAGCCTCAACTGTGTACTATGACTGATATGCTCTATGCACTCCTTTAGCCTGGTTCCACTTCCACAGTACAACTGTCATGTCGTCCTGGACTCATGTCCCTCACTTGTGTCATGCCCCCTCCTCATCTGATACACAGGTGTGGCCCTTACAGTCTGTGACTTAGGTCACTTGGGTACTGTGTACTTGCAGTTACCTGTGATTCAAGTTGGGGGCAGCATCAGTTACAGGAACTTTGTGGTGGGCTGCATGGGTGGTACAATTGCTCACATTGCCTGTGATCTGACATGTACTCTGGGTATGGCTTTAATATGTGTTCCAATTGCTGCTCTGACTCACCACATGTCTGGGGTATGTGCCACACACCCATGCTGCTGCAGAGACCAAGGTAGGGGCCTCAGAAGTATGTACATCATGTGTGTGACACATGCATAGCCACCTGCCTAGTGTTCAGGGTAATACCATGTTGCACATGGACCAGGACTGTAATGCCTACTCCGTACATCGAAGGCACTCTGTTCTCCCACTCCCGTGTGTCAGCATACATATTGGGCATTGTGAAGAGTGCACTCAGGTGTGTGCCTCTGTGTCACTGTGGTGTGGCCTTGCAATTTGGACTCCTGGAGTGTTTAACAATTTGGGGTGGCCAGCCATCTGAGTTATGACTATGGGATCTGCACATAGGTCAATGCATAGGTCTCTGATCCCTTGACTGTGCACAATGTTGTATGAAACATTGAGGTGCCGGCAGCTTTGGTTCATTCTCATCAGACGGTGAAGTGCTCATGTGTATGGATTTGTGTTTGCAGTCACTCAAATGTCTCATTTGATTGACGTGGGATCATCTCAGTCCTCATGATGTGGGTGGCCAGGGGTGCACATGTGCACCTGTCAGCTACAGGGCTTACATTTCTAAAACTCCCCTGATTGTGACACAGTGCAGACTGGTGTTGTGTGTATGCACTGCCCCTGTGACAGGAGACAGTTATGACTGACTTGCCAGACAGGCCTGTGCCATGACATTCCAATCGCAAAGGGTGATCCAGCAGTGGTGTGATATGTCCTGCATGCACACCATTGTTGCATTGTCTTTCAGGACATGAGGACATCATTGTGTCTGGTGATGGAAGCAAAACCTGCATATCAACAGAGACTTTGCCCATCACTTTTCCTGACACATGTACTGAGTCAGTGGCAGGAGATGGCATGTGTTTGGAGTGACACATTTCCATATATACTCTTGGATGTCCAACAACTGTGTAGGTGGTGCATGTGTGCACATATGATTAGTCGCATACAACAGGCAGCATCCAGATGGGTGCATGGACAGGTAGGATATGTGTGGCATGACTGACTGTCAGGCAGACAATGGGCTTCTTGAAATCAGTGTCAGCACTAATTGCAATGTCTAGCAAATGATGGCAGGGCTTGCTCTGTGATGTGCTGTACTTACTGTGGTGTGTGTGGTCAGTACAGGTGACTAATGTTGCTCTGTTTATCCTGATTGTTTGCAGATACATCCACGGCCACAGGCAGCTCCACGGACCAAGAGGAGCGGCAGAGCAAGACTGGGTCCACTGCATGGGAGACCGAGGGACCCAGTGGCACGGAGGGTGAGGGGAGCCACACTGAGGATACCTCAGCTATGACCACCTCGGCTGGGGAAAACAGCATCTCCAGTGAGGACTCCCTTGTGGAGGCGGGTGTCAGTAGACCAGAGGCAACGTCAAGCAAGTCTGTCCCTGCCACCACCACCATCTCCACCCTCCCATCTGCTCCCATCCCACATGTCCGTGGAGGCTCCCGTGTAGGGGAGCGTGTCTCCTTCATGCCAGGCACCGCACCCCCTGCCTCTGTCCCCCCTGCTGCCCTGAGTGTGGAGTCTGTGGACTTGCTGAAACAGATCCATGTAGGGCAGACATCAATTCTGAGTGTCCTCCATGCACACACGGGTCTTTTGACACAACTGGTGTCATTCATGGAGGGCATGTCATCTGGCATGTCTGCCCTACATCGGACCAATCAGTCCATGGCCTCCTCACTGACGGCAGCAGTGTCCCTCCTGCAACAGTCCCTCGCCCCTCCTACCTCTGCCCCATCCACAATACCCAGCACCCTACCTGTCCCAAGCACATGCACACCGGCAGCGGCACGCACCAGCACAGACACAAGCAGCACACAGACACACACACCAAAATCCAGACGCACACGCACGCACAGTCAGGGGACTGATACCTCACTCACAGGGGATGGGGCCCAGGCACACACACACGCATCCACGAGCACTGCGCAGTCCTCAGATGCCTCTCCCTCCAAAAGCCCTTCCCTTGCCTCACCTGCAACCCCCCCTCCCAGAAGCTCTTCCTCTGTGAGCTTGGCCTCTTCTCCACAGATACACCTGACACGAAGTCCAGGCGGAAGAGGCGACCACCACACACAGAGGGGAGTGCCCCTCACACCCGGACACCCTCCCCCAGGCACAGGCAGACAGAGGACCCCATTCGAAAGTCCCCCCGGACCAGGAAGGGCAAGACCCCACCACCACCACCATGCAGCTCCACCACACAGTCTCTCTCCTCCATCCCCCAGGCCACCACTGCACAGGTTCCAACGCCACACCCTGCCCCAGGTTCCCCCACACACCGATACCGCATCCCCAAACTGTTTAGGCCCTTCCCCCCTACCACTTGCTCTTCCACCCCCAAACCAGACGCTCTGCCTGTTTGTGCCACTGGTGTGGAGACCAGGTCCCCCCCTCTGTCCTGCCCACCTCATCTGCCCCCCCTTCCACTCCCTTGGAGTTATGCACTGCAGTGGAGTCCACAACCACCCCGTCTGACTCGGGCACTGCAGTGGGGACCCAGTCCACTCCATCTGACCGGCCCACTGCAGTGGTTGCAGCACCCACAACATCTGAGTTGTGCCCTACAGTGGTGCCGGCCCCCACTGAGTCAGACACCTCCACTGCAGTTGCCGGTGACACTCCTGCACCCACCACCCCTTCACTGCCTCCTTCTGGCATCCCCTGATCCTGTCCCTGCGGTGCCTGGCCTGCCCCTTGTATGCCCCTCCGAGGGGGATGTCCCCTGTCTGTAGCAGTGCAGGCAAGCAATGGGTGACAAGTTGTCACGTATCACCCTGTTGGGACTGTGTATTTGGACTGGCCATTGGCCTTAGTTTCTTTTGGACTTCAAATTTTAATTTAACATTTGCTGAATAAAGCCTCTTTTTGTTTAATTGTGGTTTTTCTTTGGATGTACATGATGTAGATGAGTATCATCATGCATTTGCAGTTGTAATAGTGTTCAGATCAGGAAAATGAAGTGTTGCTGTGATGGACTCCATGTGGTCCATGGGATATGTGTCCTAATGTAGTCTGGATCTATAGCATCCTTTGCTGCAGTCTGAGGGTGTAATGTTCAGCATTTGACACATGGATGTACGTTTTGCATTTGTAAATTAACATCTTTGGCTTACACTGATGCACATCTGGTGTGCTTACCACTGTTCAATGTTTCTATTTCCCTGACTGTGTGCCCATCTCCACTGGACATGCAGTTTAGCACATCAATAATGAAGGACTCATCTGTGTATACAGTGCAACTTGCTTGACACGTGTTTAGGGTGTATGCAGATGACTGACGTGACACACCCGTACCCAGGCTGATGTGAGCTGAGCCTTCAGTGTGTTGTAGTTGTTGACTCACTGACCGAGTGTTCTGCTGACATGTTTGAGTCGTGCACAGACAAGGTTTGGCACAGCGGACCTCCCACAGGAGTGGAGTGCCCTCATGGCAGTGTGTAATCCCGTGACTTTGGCTGGGCCCGTGTTGTGTGATCATGTCTGTGTGTGTTCCCTTCCCTTTTCCTACACAGGCTGTGTCCCTAGGGATGTTCCTATTTGTGATGCTTGCTGAGTTGTCCTGTGTTCATCCAGCATCTTGGACCTGGTTTCTCCGGGATGTGGGTGCATGGCACACTAATGTTCATGAGGTTGTCATCCCTAGTTGTCTTTGTTGTCAGGGCTGGGGATGTGGGCAAACGCAGATGGGACACAGTCAGGATTCCCCTTGGCACTTGTGGGTTACACAAGTCATGTAATTTACAGTTTGTGGTAGATTTCAGTGATTGTGACACGTTGTGTGTGTGACTGCTGCCACTCCTCAGGGTCAGAGCTGCAATGTTGGAAGTTGTCTATGTGTGTTCTTTGTGTGTCACCTTGGCTTCTTCATTGGTGTGTGACTGTGGCCGGGATCCCATTGATTGGGGTGGATTTCACGTCATGCCCATGTACGGCGTACTGTGCAGTGTGTCAGACATTCACGAGTCTTGTTGACTGGCCATGTGTGATGGGTTTCACACCTTAGTTCCCACCACCCCCCTGGGATTGTCATGGGTGCATGTGCAATGTCACCAGTCCATGTGAGCTTCACAGCTGCACATTGGTGGAGATCAAGGTGTGTGGTGTTGAGTGTGTGCAAATGTGAGTTGTTGCACGGCTAGACCCCTACCTCCATATTGGCCTTGGCTGACAGGCCGTGCTGATTGATTTGTGCCTGTGTAGGTGTGATGGTAGTTAGTTGCTCAGGACACATGGCTGTGGTTCACTGTGTGAACGACATCTACCTTTGTCATCACAGTGGGATTATCATGCAGGCTAGTGTCACCACAATGCGGTGTCCCTGGGAGTAATGCTGTGGTGGGTCTGTCTCTTGCTGTGTTAGTTGCTGTTCCTACAAGCTTGTGTGACATGTGTAATTTGGGCTCCCTCTCATCTAACAATGCCTGATTGCCCACATAGGGAAATCCGATCCATTAGTTACTTTTGTGTGGCACTGTATACACATCTGTGTAATTGGGATTCAGGCCTCCTCATGTGTTGTGGGGTTGCCTGGGGACACTGGCACACACCCCCATCACCTGTTGTGTTTGATATGCAGTGTGAGGCTGCCTGTTTGTGTGTGTGCATCTGCACCACTGCATTGGCATATCTTTAGTGTTGCATTGGCTGTATGTTGTTTGGTGGATGTCCCCTGCTGTCCCTGGGACTCCTAGGTCATCAGTCAGCACAATAATCATGGTTTGTATGTCCCATTGCTGCCATGGTATGGTATTTGTTCACCTCACATCTACAGTCTCCACAGGATATCTACAGTTGTGTGTCCATTGGTGCAGATATGTGGGTCTGCATTATGATGGTCACTTCTGTCATTGTGTAATTGATAAATGTTGACAATGTCAGCCCCCATGGGTGATGTTTGTCTGCACATGGCCAAAGGTATGTCTTATTTGCACTGCACCTTTTGCCTCACCCAATCTATGTTGCTATGGGACACAAGCACTACTTTGCCACTGATGTGTTTGTTGTTGTGTGACCAGGAATCATCCATGCTGTTTGGCAGTTGCAGCTTTTTCCATGACAACACTTACCTTTTGGTCACTGTGATGATGGGGCTTTAGACCCCATTGCCACAATGTTCAATTGGGCTTCAGCTATGGACCCCACACTTACATTTTGGACACTGTGATGAAGGGGGTTTAGACCCCATTGCCACAATGTTCAAAATGTGCTTCAGCTATGGACCCCACACTTACATTTTGGACACTGTGATGATGGGGGTTTAGACCCCATTGCCACAATGTTCGAAATGTGCTTCAGCTATGGACCCCACACTTACATTTTGGACAGTGTGATGATGGGGGTTTAGACCCCATTACCACAATGTTCGAAATGTGCTTCAGCTATGGACCCCACACTTACATTTTGGACACTGTGATGATGGGGGTTTAGACCCCATTGCCACAGTGGTCATGGTCTGCTTGCATTGTGGAGGCCACACACATTTATGTGTGACACATGTGATAGGGGGTCACATTGTATGTTCATTGTCATGTTCAGTGTTGTAGGCATTTGACAAAGACTACACACGTTTGTCATGATGTTGGGGTGATGTCTTTTTCTGACATTCCTTATGTTGGAGTATGCTGGTTGTGTCATGCATTACCCGTCCTATGAGTGGGGATGGTAGTGGTGGTAGGCATCCAGGCCCCCTGAGTAGGGGTGGTGGTAGTGGTAGGCATCCATCCCCTATGAGTGGGGATGGTAGTAGTGACAGGCATCCAGGCCCCCTGAGTAGGGGTGGTGGTAGTGGTAGGCATCCAGGCCCCCATGAGTAGGGAGGGTGGTAGTGGTAGGCATCCAGGCCCCCATGAGTAGGGGTGGTGTTAGTGGTAGGCATCCATCCCCCTATGAGTGGGGATGGTAGTAGTGACAGGCATCCAGGCCCCCATGAGTAGGGGTGGTGTTAGTGGTAGGCATCCAGGCCCCCATGAGTAGGGATGGTGGTAGTGGTAGGCATCCATCCCCCTATGAGTGGGGATGGTAGTAGTGACAGGCATCCAGGCCCCCATGAGTAGGGGTGGTGTTAGTGGTAGGCATCCAGGCCCCCATGAGTAGGGGTGGTGGTAGTGGTAGGCATCCATCCCCCTATGGGTGGGGATGGTAGTAGTGACATGCATCCAGGCCCCCCTGAGTAGGGGTGGTGGTAGTGGTAGGCATCCAGGCCCCCCTGAGTAGGGGTGGTGGTAGTGGTAGGCATCCAGGCCCCCTGAGTAGGGGTGGTGGTAGTGGTAGGCATCCAGGCCCCCATGAGTAGGGGTGGTGGTAGTGGTAGGCATCCATCCCCCTATGAGTGGGGATGGTAGTAGTGACAGGCATCAAGGCCCCCATGAGTAGGGGTGGTGGTAGTGGCAGGCATCCAGGCCCCCGTGAGTAGGGGTGGTGTTAGTGGTAGGCATCCATCCCCCTATGAGTGGGGATGGTAGTAGTGACAGGCATCCAGGCCCCCATGAGTAGGGGCGGTGTTAGCGGTAGGCATCCAGGCCCCCATGAGTAGGGGTGGTGGCAGTGGTAGGCATCCATCCCCCTATGAGTGGGGATGGTAGTAGTGACAGGCATCCAGGCCCCCATGAGTAGGGGTGGTGGTAGTGGTAGGCATCCAGGCCCCCATGAGTAGGGGTGGTGTTAGTGGTAGGCATCCATCCCCCTATGAGTGGGGATGGTAGTAGTGACAGGCATCCAGGCCCCCATGAGTAGGGGTGGTGTTAGTGGTAGGCATCCAGGCCCCCATGAGCAGGGGTGGTGGTAGTGGTAGGCATCCATCCCCCTATGAGTGGGGATGGTAGTAGTGACAGGCATCCAGGCCCCCATGAGTAGGGGTGGTGGTAGTGGTAGGCATCCAGGCCCCCATGAGTAGGGGTGGTGGTAGTGGTAGGCATCCAGGCCCCCATGAGTAGGGGTGGTGTTAGTGGTAGGCATCCATCCCCCTATGAGTGGGGATGGTAGTAGTGACAGGCATCCAGGCCCCCATGAGTAGGGGTGGTGTTAGTGGTAGGCATCCAGGCCCCCATGAGTAGGGGTGGTGGTAGTGGTAGGCATCCATCCCCCTATGAGTGGGGATGGTAGTAGTGACAGGCATCCAGGCCCCCATGAGTAGGGGTGGTGGTAGTGGTAGGCATGCAGGCCCCCATGAGTAGGAGTGGTGGTAGTGGTAGGCATCCAGGCCCCCATGAGTAGGGGTGGTGTTAGTGGTAGGCATCCATCCCCCTATGAGTGGGGATGGTAGTAGTGACAGGCATCCAGGCCCCCCTGAGTAGGGGTGGTGGTAGTGGTAGGCATCCATCCCCCTATGGGTGGGGATGGTAGTAGTGACAGGCATCCAGGCCTCCCTGAGTAGGGGTGGTGGTAGTGGTAGGCATCAAGGCCCCCCTGAGTAGGGGTGGTGGTAGTGGTAGGCATCCAGGCCCCCATGAGTAGGGGTGGTGTTAGTGGTTGGCATCCAGGCCCCCATGAGTAGGAGTGGTGGTAGTGGTAGGCATCCAACCCCCTATGAGTGGGGATGGTAGTAGTGACAGGCATCCAGGCCCCCATGAGTAGGGGTGGTGTTAGTGGTAGGCATCCATCCCCCTATGAGTGGGGATGGTAGTAGTGACAGGCATCCAGGCCCCCCTGAGTAGGGGTGGTGGCAGTGGTAGGCATCCATCCCCCTATGGGTGTGTATGGCATTGGTGATAGCCATCCCGCCCCTATGGTTCTGCTGTTGCTAGTGTACTTCATTTCTGCATCCCTATGTGTGTGTGACATATTTCGGGTACGTGTTGTTTGTTTGTGTTGTGGGTGTTTGACTTACCGTCTGCGCCGTACGCGCCCGTACCGGTCCCGGTAATAGATGTAGAGTATTGGTAGGACCTGCGCGATGGGATTCATGGTTGGGTCGTCTCGTTCGGGTTTCTCGTGGCTTCAACTCATACTCGTCGCTGGCTTTTTCGTCTCGTCGCCGTGGATCATCTTGTGGCGTGAATCGGAGCTTATGTACAGCTCTCCCGGATGCTCTGACATGCCGGACGTAGCGGCGGGTTCGGCGCATCGTACTAGTCCGGCCGGAAGGTGCTGTGTATTTGCTTCCGTGCGACTCGATTCGGCGTTTACAGATCCGGCTCGGACGGGGAACAGGAGCTGGAATGGGTAAATACGGCTCGCTCGGAATCTGTGCTGTTATGCGCATTGTACTTGCTCGTTCGGACGACTGTTCGAATCGGTCGGGAAACACGCGTTCGGCTTGGTTTTTTTCCGGACGAATACTGTTAGGTGCGCTTCCGGCCGAGATCGGAATCGACCTCTTAGTCTTTTCCATAAAACGTTCCCAGCTGAGTTGAAGTCAGATTGAAGAGGACATTAGTTACTCAACTACTCCCACCGCTAATGCTATTGCTCGCCTCTAATGCTAAGTAAAGGGTGTCTTCTTCTTCAACCGTTGTTCACAACAACTTAGGGCCTGATTCACAGAACTAACTTACGTCAAAAACGTAAACGTAAACGTAAAGTTAGTACTTTTTAGGTATTCACAGAAGTTAGTAGTCCTAACTTTAGGACTCCTAAATGCCTTCTGTGAATACCAAAAGTCTGAAGGTAGGATTTTTCTCAGTTTAGGAGTAGTAAAGTTAAGTAAAATCCTAACTTTAAGACTTTCGGTATTCACAGAAGGCATTTAGGAGTCCTAAAGTTAGGACTACTAACTTCTGTGAATACCTAAAAAGTACTAACTTTACGTTTACGTTTACGTTTAAGTTTTTGACGTAAGTTAGTACTGTGAATCAGGCCCTTAGTCTCTCTCAACATACAGTGTAGACCCTTGCAGCGAGTGTGTAACTATTGTCAATAAGTAAGGAATATAAGTATAACTTACCACCGCCCGCAACTGCTGCTGCGTCACCCACCACTGTGGCAGCTGTCGTATCCGCTGCTCCCTCCTGGCTGGCGTCGCCTGCCCCGCCGCTGGCCCCGGCACTGGTGGTCAGTACGCCTAGAAAAAACATTACACATTTTTTAGATGCCATATATGCCTCCCCCTATTTATTCTTTTTCACTAGCAGGATTGAAAAAAATAGTTAACATACATATATATTCCACATACATCACTAGTACAAACCGGGTACTAGAGTAGAGAGTAGACACTAGTAGGAGTATGTCCTATCCTAACAAAAATAGTAAAATATCTTGTTGGGCATTTTGTTGGTGGGAATTGTCAAAGCCATCAAGATTAAGAAGACTAGAAGAGGACAACACAAAGGACTGGACTCAGTAAGTCCGTTTTTATATAGCGCAGCTACTCATCCTTACGGGTCTCAAGGCGCTGGGGGACAGAGTGGAAATTAAGTGAGCTATTGCCCAGAGTCACATGGTGCTGAGCTGCCGCCGGAGCCGGGGATCGAACCGTGAACCCTGTGCTCCAAAGTCAGCTGCCCTGGCCACTGCACCACACCTCTCCAGTGGCTAGAGCTATTGGTGAATCTGAGTTTTAAAACCTTTTAAATAAAAATAAAGAGTGGCCAACTGGGCAAGCCTAGCTACAGACAGACTAATAATATAGTAGTAGTACAGAGAGTCAGAGCAGAGGCAGTTAGAGGCAGGGATAAAAAGAATTTAGAAACAGATAGTCTAGATCGAAGAAGATTTGGTAAAATAGAATTAGGAAATGGAAATAATAGTTCGGAAAAAATAAGGTGCAGTAAAAGTTAGGGAAATATAATGATTAATATTAAAAGGAGGAAGACTTACTGGGGACAGCAGCAGAGCCCTCGGTAGAGGATCGGTCCTGGTCCTGGCCCTGGTGTTCTTCTCCAGCTGCTCCCGACCCCGTCTTCTTGCCCCTGGGTGCTGATCATGCCAGATATAATAAAGAAAGAGACAAACATTGATGATTGGTGTGAAACAAATAAAATATTTTAAAAAACACTCAAAAAAACATTTTTGGAAACAACAATTGCATTAAAATTGACCTATCTAATCTGATCGACTGGTAGTATCGCGGGATTCGCGGACCGTCTAGTTATTATTTATGAACACCAATCCAGTGCTCCAGTCTGATTCCAGAATACTATGCCTAAGTACCACCTGACCTTGCCCACCTATTCAGACGGGCCAATTGTTCACTAACTCTGCATTTCCATTTATTTTAGTCCTCAAAAATGCATAGATGGAGGATACATGCATAAATATTTGCATACACCAAATTGTTGGTTGGTTGCTGCTGATGTTCTGCTAAGCCTATTACTCACTGACTAAACAAACTACAAAAGGTTCTACTAAGGACTGGAGTGAGCAGCACTCAGCAGCACGTGACGTGAGTCACGTGACAGAGGATGTGTCACCGTCACGCAGACCGCTTAAAAATTACCAACTAATACTAAGTAACTAAGTAACTAAACTACCTATCCACCACTATCTTACTGACAGAAGGACTAGAGTCTCTCTAGCATTACCTAACTTCAGTTCTCTAAAGTAAACTCTTACATAATCAGCCCAAGCGAGCTCAAAGTTGCAAACAAGTAAGATTAGTAGCGCCGAGCACCTGTGTCTAGAAGAATAACAATCACTAAAGATTTTTAAACTTAAGTTTACCTGCAATGTAAGCAGCAGCATTCTTGCTATTCGGAAAAAAAATTATATTCGCAATAACAGTAACACAGTCTAGAGAACACACAATAGTATTAGCTACTCACCAAGCCCCACGAACTCGACACCTAGCAGGTCCAGCAGGTCCTGCTCCCGGTCCAAGATGTCTGACCACCGGTGGGTCAGCTGGTTATGGGTGTGCCAGACCTCAGAGCAGCGAAACACTGCCCGGCGCACCCTCGCCCACCGGCGGTGACGCTCCTGGGTAGCGTACCCGGAGCCAGGCCTGCCGCCTGCTGCCAAGGTCAAGGGGAGGTGGCGCTGCACAAAAAAAACAAGGGCGGCCACCCCTGCCTCGCTGAATAGGGACCGGGCCTGCACCCCTGGTGGGCGCAGTCTGCCGCAAGGCAGGCGGCTCTTGTGCGCAGGCTCCTTGCCCTTGGAGCCGGTTCCCTTTCCCTTAGCCATGGTTCTGGGGTGGGCGGGGGGCAGAAAAGAAAATTTAGCAGGAAAAAATAAAGTTAGGGGAAGAAGTAGAAGAGTAAAGAAGGAAGTAATGTAAAACTGTAGAAAAGTAAAAAAACGCTGTAAAACTAGAAACAAAACACAAAATATAGACTTAGGGACAGAGAGGGATAGATAATAAATAAAAAAGATCAGAAAAACAGGGTAAAATACAAAGGATTGAAAAGATTGGAGAGGGATTGAAAAACAGGCCCCAGAACCATGCAAAAGATAGGAAAACAAGATGGCCGCGCCCATTGGCCACCGCGTGGTAAAGTTTGCGCGATATTTCCCACGAACACGTCATCCGCGTTTCCGAACGTCAAAAACATCTCGCGAGCATAAGCGAGCACAACGCGAGCATACGCGAGACAACGCGAGCATGCGGAAACAAGCAACTCCGCATGCTCGTGTAGCTACGCATAGCGTCGCAGAGTTTTTGTACAACTTCGCATAGCCTCGTATAGCCGCGAACTTCGCCCAGGGTTAATACTTATATGCCTTAAAGATTATGAATAGGAATATTGCACAGAGAGCAATAATCAAAAGGGACTTCAAAATGGTAGCCACAATTCCACTTCCCAGGTTTCCAAACCACTTGCCTACAGCAGACAATCTATTCCCAATGGCTTCCTAAGCTCCTGTTGTTTCCAACCCTTCCAAATCCTTTGTCTACCCATATATGCTCCAGATAGATATATTTATCCAAATCCTGACTTTCATTAGGAATATAGGTTCAGCATTGCTGGACTTTGAGCATCCATCAGACTCCGCACTGTTTTGCAAGTAAAAGGTCTATCACAAGTCTGTTCTGTAAAACCATTGACCTTATCGGAATCATCTCAGTATTTACAAGCAATAAATAATTTGCGGTACTAGTAGCTAGATTGTCCACTATAGTAGACAACTTTCAAATATTCAGATCATTCAAAATCACACCTACGGATGGGATAATGGCACCAAAATATCACCCACCACTTCAGCTGCACAAACACCTTGTTTTGTGCTGTGTTTCTTGTCACACACCCGATCATCAAAATGTTCTACATGGTACATTTTCAGGAAACAACACCGAGATTTCATGTACCATGCCATCCATGGGGCAATTTAAAATATGCATGTTTAAAACATGCATGAGGGCCTGGCTTGGACGGCGCAGTGAATGGCGGCTTAACTGCGCTGCTCCTGCCGTCCTTGGCCGACATTCAGCCTTATCTCCTTCAAACGTTGCGGACGATATCCCTGCTTCACGGATCCATGAAGCGGATGATGGCGGGCACCTGCTGAGTCATCGATCTCCCCGAGAGGAGACTTAATCGCCGAAGGGAGCCGCGAGGACGGGTTGCTGCCTCTGGAGCACAAAATGGCGGCCACCATAATGCGACTATAAGCGACCCAGGCAGTCCTGGTACCTTGTGGACATCAGATGGGATCACCACTCCACCAATCCTTGAGAGACTGCCCCCCTGCTGCCCCCCTGCTGCTCTGTTACCCGCGGACACCAGGTTTGGTATAGTGTCACTGTTATGCAAGTTGTATAGTGGATATTGGAGCACCAAGCTGGATCACCGTGTTGTCTGACCCAACAATGGCTGCCACCACGAGGTTTATGCCACTCTGGATCTCCCTGGTCAGATGCTGAGGCAACAGATCTCCTGCCTCTCATAACCTGAAGCTAAGAAGTTAGTCCTTCTATGCAGTGAACTGATATATTGTGATACCTCTGTTCCAAGATTTCACTGAACACTCTGCCTGACCTTAAGATGGCCACCACCCTTGTGTCTTAACCTTGCCACAAAAGTCTTTTATGTGATCAAAATTATCACTCAACCTACAACAAGTGAGCCATAAAGTGAGCCATAACGTGAGCCATATTGTCAAAACGCCATAACGTCAAAAGTCTGTTCCGTTTTCCTCACATCACAACTTCGCCGCTGCTGGCCTAAAACAATCAAACTACATGCAATACTCATGGTGTGCCTGGCTTATCTACTTGTATCTTATCCCTATCACTGGTATCTTTGCCATCTGCGAATCACAGGTCTCTCTGATAACTGCGCCTTTGGTCGCCTTTGGTCTCCTATTGACAAGACCCAGTGAACAGGATTCAGCCACTTATATCCCCCAGGGTCCTCCACTACCTGACCTCAGCGCGCCATTTCCTGTTAGCGCATCGGTGCAGTGTAGAATAATATAAAGTACACACTGGCGCACTCCCAGCTTCGGCTTCCCCCAGGGAAAATCATGTCCGAAAAAGAGTCCACAGCAGGGAACAAACGTACCAAAGATGAACCCCCACTACCCGACTCACCAATTAAGAGTAAAAATGAAAACCCCAGCACGATGGACATAATACTCAAAAAACTGGAACTGGTCCATGACCTAGCGAAATCCACCAAGCTTAACACGGATGTTATGCAGCAGGATTTATATTCCATCAAATCCGAACTCAGCTCCATCAACAATAGAATTACGGAAGCGGAAGACCGCAATAGTACTGTGGAGGACAAAGCCCATACCTCACGAAGAGACATCCAAAAACCTAAAAATAACTACAGATACACTGAAAAAAGACGTCGCCGAATTGGAGGATCGTAACCGCAGAGGAAACATGCGCATCTTTGGTCTACCGGAAGGTTCAGAAGGCACATCTCCCTTGTGCTTGGACTTCCTAGAAAAATGGCTTCCCCAAACAACAGGCCTCTCCTTTAAAAAAGACTTCAAACTCGAAAGGGCCCATCGAGTTCCCTCCTTCAGACCTACGAACAGGAATACCACCAGACAGATTGTTTGCTGTCCCCTGAGATTCCAACATGCAGAAATGATCCTCAATTATGTACGTAAAAACAATCACATCCTCTGGCAAGGTCAGAAAATCTTTGTTTCCCAGGACTACTCCAGACCTACACTAGAGACAAGGAAGGGCTTCCTAGCTCTCAGACCCAGTCTTAAGTCCTCAAACCTTCAATTCTCATTCATCGGCCCAACGAAATTTAAGGTCATCAACAACGGACGAAACCATATCTTGACCAACCCAAAAGACCTACGGTCTTTTCTAGACAAAAAAAGTTCGATCTCAATGGACACGGGACATGTCCCTGCACGTGCTCTTGCTTCCTCCGGGAACCCGTGATACAGACCTCCGCAGAGTTCCCAGCTCTGTATCATTTTCTATCTCTATGTCAAACTTCTATTGTGTCCTATCTGGGGGTTTCGCCTATAGTCTCCAGAGATTTCTCTATTACTGTATGATTATACTCTTGCTTCAATACTGATGTATCCTCTCACGGGCTGTCACATGATACAAAGCCTTTTCGCAACAAAGACACACCACCAATTAACACCTGTCCAGCTGACTCTCAGAGGCTCAAGAGAGCCTTAACCACAAATCTTTACTCTAACAGCAACTCACTCCCACTTCATACATTCACATATGCCAACCATATCATATCAAAACACAACTCATAAAACATACCACACAGCAAAATTAAAATACAACATAACATATTTCATAACGTATCACATCAGATCACATCACACTATACCTTAGGTCCCCCCATCGCACCATCATACCCTCGCATCTCCGATTATCATCACATACCACTACTCCACATCATACTACACCATATAACATCGCAATATCGTATATTACTCACACCACAAACATAAATAACAAGACCACTATTAGGTTAATCTCCTTTATTTTATTTTATGTAGTCTCGACAGTGGGATACCCCTCGTTTGATGTACACCAAGCCTATTACAGATGTTACTCTGGAGGTTTTTGGGTATCTAACCCACATCGTTTCACTTCTAAGTAGCTTATATGACATGTTCATACTATCTGTTCGCAGGTTTACATGTTAATTGTTGTATTTTGCTGCTTGCTGTTGCCAGAGATGGCGGCTCTCGCCCGCTGTCGTCTCCCTCTCTTACAAGGTTCTGGGTGGGTGGGATAGGGGAAAGAGGGGGTCGGGAGTTCGGTGTTTCTTTTTCTTTTTTGCTGTCTTTCATTTTCATCTTCTATTTTACCTTCATTTTTTTCCTTTCTCATCCCATTTCCTTCATGCTGTAGGTATATCGCCTTCACAGATGTTTATCCTCAATCTATGGTTACTCTTGAAACATGTCATCTCCCTCACCTGGTGTCAATCTCTCCCATTAGCACTAGACCCAAGGCCCGCACATTACTCTTCCATCTCTTTTATTACGCTTTCCTGGGGTTCTCTCGCACCTCAAATTACAAGTTAGCTTTGCGTTCAATCAGCCACGCTTATCTACCCTCGCAATGAATAATTCCCATTAGACAGAAGTTTAAAAATTGTTTCCTTAAATATGAAGGGCCTAAACCACTCGATCAACCAGAAGAAAATCGAAAACTACCTTTTTAAAATGAAACCAGATGTAATACTACTCCAAGAAACAAAGATGTCCCAAGGAGGTCTAGACAACTTTGGTAAGAGCTGGATTGCTGACATCATTAACTCGTCCAGTGGAAACAAGAAAGGCGGGGTAGCCACTTTAATCTCGAAAAATTCAGGTTTTTCCACCGAATCACACTTAGCAGATAAGAGCGGAAGATGGGTCCTATCTAAATTTACAAAAAGCACAGGGCACTTCCATGTCCTCAATGTATACGGCCCGAATACAGACGACCCAGAGTTCTGGGACTCATTAACCCTCCCCGTGAGCAAAATACCTTGCAATGACCTCATAATCATGGAAGGCGACTTCAACCTCCCCATGGATGTAACATTAGATAGACAATCCAGGTCCATCCTTAACCCCTCTAGGGCACATAGATCACTACACAAACTTGATGAGGGGCACTCTTATTAATATACAAACTAAGATTATCAAAGACCACAACAAAGAACTTCTAACCTTGGAACAAGATGTTAACAAGATATTAAACATCTGGAGGCTGCCCACAGGTCCGACATGGATCCCCAAACCCTCTCAAAACTCTCCAACAAGAAATACGAATATAATAGACTCCTAAGTAAAAGAGCGGGTATATGGGTCAACAAATTCAAAAGCCTAAACTTATGCGATGCAAACAGGGCAAGGAAAATTCTGGCCTCCTACATAAAACATAAGCAAAACCACAAGGGAATTGATTCCCTCACGGATAAATCTAACGTTACACATACCAAACCACAGAAAATATTAGAAATCCTTAAAGATTTTTATCCGTCCTTATACACAGACGACTCGGGGATCCAAGCATCAGCCTGTGCGGAATACCTCAGAGACATCCCACTTCCATCCATCTCGGATCAAGAGAAAGTTATCTTAAGTTCCCCATTCTCTTTAGAAGAGATAGATTCAGCAATTAGTTTGCTAAAATCAAACAAAGTGCCCGGTCCAGATGGCTACACTGCCAGCTTTTACAAAACTTTCTCCCATATACTCAAACCAACTCTTCTGTCCCTTTTTCAACACTTTGCCGACTCGGGCACTATATCCGGGACCACCAGTGAAGCAACTATCGTCATAATCCCCAAAGAGGGGAAAGACCATACACAAGTTAAAAACTACAGACCAATCTCTCTAATTAAGCTGGATGCAAAGATCTACGCCAAGATACTTTGTAAGAGATTGGAACCTCTCCTACCTCACCTAAACGGACACTCACAAGTGGGCTTCATGAAACACAGGCTATCCAATGATTACACCCGGCTCCTCTGCCACATTATTGAAAAAGCTAAATTGGCCCCTTTTGAAACAGTAGCGGTTACCCTTGATGCTGAAAAAGCATTCAATAGGGTCTCATGGACGTTTCTCCCTGAATCTCTTAAGAAATGTAATTTAGGTGATACCTTTACTAGAATGATCATGGCCCTGTATAGTGGTCCGTCTGCTAAGATCAGGTCTGGTGGCTTACTTTCCTCTGCATTTAAACTAGAAAGAGGCACAAGGCAAGGTTGCCCCCTCTCTCCCTCATTATTCATCCTAACCCTTGAACCCTTACTTCACAAGATCAGATCCAACCCCTACATTCATGGCATCGCCTTCAATAATATTAAAGTGAAAGTCGCGGCATACGCTGACTAATAATGTCTGAAAAGGCTAATCAATTTATTCCGGCCCTACTCCAAACCATCGAAGAATTTGCCCAAGTCTCTAATTACAAACTTAACCAAGACAAATCTGAAATTCTCGCTCTGAATAATCTCTCCTCCAGTGCCCTGTTCACCAACACAGGTCTAACCTTGCAACCAAAATTTGTGAAGTATCTAGGCTTGGAATTCAACTCAGACTTACTGGAATCCCGGAAGCACAATGGGACACAAGCTCCAAGGAAGGTAGAAACCTTACTTGAGAGATGGAACCACAAATTTTTAACGTGGTGTGGCCGAGTGGAGACCATAAAAATGACGATTACACCCATAATCAACTACCTTACAAATATGCTACCATTAACTCTATCAGAGGAATTTCTAATACAAGATTGACAAGCTACTAAACAAATTCCTTTGGCAAAACAAAAGACCGAGAATTTCGATAAAAGAACTACGCCTCCCAGTGCATCTCGGTGGCGTTAATCTTGCAGACTTCAAGAGCTATCAAACTGCCTTCCTGGCCAGACAGGGCTCAATGTGGTTTGCCCAAGATCTGGATTATATCCCCACATGGCTTTTGGTAGAAAGGGAGCTTCTAGGCGAATTCCACCCGATCTCTCTCTTAACTAGCCACCCCAAACTCCCGCTCTCAGGCAAATATATTTTCCTCAACACCAAAAGGGCCCTCCTGAGAATTGATAGAACCTTAGAAACCCCGATCTCTAGCTCAAATATGACCTCCCTATGGAACAACCCTAAAATCAGAATCCATGGCTCTCCTCCCAGCTAGTCACACTGGGCCTCTAGAGGCATCAACTTCTTGAAAGACCTAGGGTCTTCTCAATCTGTGCTAGCCTTCAGGGTCTGGAAAACCACTTTAACTTACAGGACATAGATCTTTATGATTTTTTAAAACTTAGGGTTGCTCTGTCTAAATTAAAACTTCCTAATAATGACCCTTCACTTATCAAGACCATCTTATCCTTTAATAAATCTGGTCACCAGGCCTCCAAGTTTGCTGGAATTGCAATGACCCCATGGGTTATCTCCATCATCTCCTCTTCTATTGTAGCGCAGTCTCCCCTTTTTGGGACTCAGTGTTTAGCTTTATCCATTCCACCTGTGGAGTCCCTCTAGAGCGGACTTTCTTAACACTACTCGAGGGGTTTTTAGACCCAAACATAAGATCTCATGAAGACAGTCTACTAATCAATATCCTACTCACTGCTGCAAGCAAAACTATTTTAGCTAATTGGAAGGACACATCCGTCACCTCCTTCCGATCCTGGCTAAACTGGATCTTCTTCCTGAGAGGAGCAGATAACAATTCACTACAAAATTCCCAGTGGATTGTACGCAGCACAGCTATCTGGAACTCCCTTGACAATTTTTTGCCACCTCTAAACCACCATGAAAGCCTACCAGGAGATCCACCTCTACATTCCGATATATCTCCCCTTCTCGCACGTGTACAAACATGAGAGTAACTAGACCTGACAACGTCGCCCTCCTAAACCCGGCGATGACTCCTTAGATGGATCGGAGCACATAACCTGAACTCCACTTGAAACAAATTGCTCTACGATCCTCCTAGATGTTACCCACAGATAGAGCGGGGTCGATTCTAAACCTACTAGCACCCCTTCCTTCTCTCTTTATCTACCTCTATCATTTATTATTTGACAGGCCATTCCACTTAAGGGCCCTTCGAGACATCATATGTTGCTTTTCCTGTGCTCATCAACTGTTGCCAACCATCCAGGTCTGTACGCTACAGAAATGTATATCACAGATTGGTCCCTTGTATTATTAGACTCTCTTTTATTTTGTTTGCTCTGTATTGTTTGTGAAAAATGCTCAATAAAATTCTCCTGAAATAAAAAAAATATATATGCATGTTGTCTACAAATAAAATACTCTCCAGCAATCACAGGATCCTGTCCCTCCAGATAAAGAACATTCTTTCCTCTTGCCTCAAAAACATGCTCAAAGTCACACTCTCCTAAGAATAATGGATCAATCAAACTCTGGTCAACATGTATACACAGCTTCCCATTATGCTGCCAATCCAAGTAAGAGCAGGAAGATTTCCCCTCAACTGATGTTTGATCTCTTCACTACTCCATCCAGGATATCTCTGAAGATCTGTATCAGTTCCCGATCTAGACTCTAGTTCTCTTCTCCTGTCTTCTACTAAATTCAAAAACTTATTTTCCACATCTGACATTGAATTAGTCAAATTATGCCTCTGAGCATATGCAATATCTAATGACTTAAGGGACGCAGCCTATTTGCCTGCAATCTCTTCACCTTTAAAATAAGGGTTTTTATTTGACTGTTTAAACATAGGGATTTCTGACAAAACTAAATCAAAGTTTCAAAAATATTATTGGAAACTATTCTGTCTATAGAATAAGCTCAGCAAAAGACTTCATGAGATTCCATAAGTCAAAGGAATATGATGGTAGGTGATACCCTCAGGCACAGAAGCAGGCAACTGTGTGCACACATAACAATCTTTCACACTCATTGTGTCAATATATTCATTCTGCAATGTAAGATACACATTGGAAGAATAATCTCCCCTTGATATGTCTGAGTGAAACATCTTACCCCCCCTCCCACAGCAGTATTTTACTGTCAGCAGGATGCAGTGCAGTAGGAGCAAAAGTAGATTTCATTTCTCCTGGCCTATATGTAGCTTGAAAGAAATCTATAAGCATTGTAATTAGTATTACAACTATTAATGTGCCTATTTTGATGTATCTACGCCCATTAAAACTAGTATTTATATTGGTATTGGCTTCCATTTGTTCACTAGAATTTAAACCGTTGGGTGAAACGTAGCAGCTACAGAGCCTTTTCTGTTGGTTTCTACCTGTGCAAGCTGCAAAACCAAATTCAAATGTTATGCAGCAAGTTATGTACTAACAGGCACATGCATCAAGGTAGGATTTTGCGAGTCCTTAATTGTGATTATTAAGGAATCGCAATTAAGGACTCGCAAAAGCCTATGCATGTAGGAATCGCTATAAAAATAGCGATTCCTACACATTCCTTATTTGCGACTCGCAAATTGCGAGTCGCAAATAAGGAATGGCTTCCCATTCATTCCTATGGGCCTACAGGCCCATAGGAATGAATGGGAAATTGCATGCGCAATTTGCGAGTACCGATTGGTACTCGCAAATAGCGCATGCAATTTCAAGGGTGCAAGGGTGTCAAAAGGATACCCTGTTGCACCCCTGAAATTGATCTGTGCACAAATGTTGCGCACAGACATGTCCCAAGGACATGTGTGTGTGTAACCTACAACTTTGAAAAATGCACTTTAGTGCATTTTTCAAAGTTTTGCAAATTACCATCAAGTTCAACTTCATGGTAATTTGCGCCCCTAGTAGCGAAATCACTACTTCAAAGTGGTTCTTGCATTGCATTTAAGGATTCGCAAAATGTGATTCCTTAAATGCTATCGCAATTTGAGAACTCGCATTAATTGCGAATTCTCAAATTGCGAGTGCCTTGAACCTTGATGCATCGCAAATGCCATTTTTGCGGGCGCAAACGGACGATTTTTGCGAATCGCACCGTTTGTGCTTGCAAAAATGGTTGATGCATGTGCCTGTAAGTCTTTGTGAACCCTTGTTCTTCCCTAAAAAGTCTAAATAATGTCTCTAATGAATAAAGGTTCAAGTTCACTGACAATCAGTTCCAAAATGAAATGTTTCAGTTCATAAACTAACACAGGAAACTCATTTGCATCCAAGAAAGGTAACTCAGCCACATCTAGAATAAGATGTCTCAAGGCTCTTAATTTCAATACAACAGAATTTCAAATGTAAGGTCAAACTGAAGATTTAGTTCCCTCAACTTCAGTTGAATTCTCACAATGATTCCAGAACTCGTTCTCTCTGTCATTTGCAAAAAAATAAGTCCATTCAGGAGAAGAGTTCCTCCAACAGGGCACTCTTGCTCGCTTCGCCCGTCTGAGTGTATTTCCCTCTCCTTCTCAGTCACTCAGATCAGAATTCTCAGTATCTTCTGGAATGACAGCAAGATAATTTTCTTCCAGCTGGATCATTCTCTCCTTTTCTGTCATCTTGGCCAACGCTCGCCAGCTACCACTCCCAGTTCCACATCACTAGACCCTTTGTTAGGGTCTGACTCTGGTTCTGTCACAGCCACAGAACTAACAGGCACATGCATCAAGGTAGGATTTTGCGAGTCCTTAATTGCGATTATTAAGGAATCGCAATTAAGGACTCGCAAAAGCCTATGCATGTAGGAATCGCTATAAAAATAGCGATTCCTACACATTCCTTATTTGCGAGTCGCAAATTGCGAGTCGCAACTAAGGAATGGCTTCCCATTCATTCCTATGGGCCTACAGGCCCATAGGAATGAATGGGAATAGCATCGCAATTTGCGAGTACCAATCGGTACTCGCAAATTGCGCATGCATTTCAAGGGTGCAAGGGTGTCAAAAGGACACCCTGTTGCACCCCTGAAATTTATCTGTGCACAAATGTTGTGCACACACATGTCCCAAGGACATGTGTGTGTGTAACCTACAACTTTGAAAAATGCACTTTAGTGCATTTTTCAAAGTTTTTGCAAATTACCATCAAGTTCAACTTCATGGTAATTTGCGCCCCCTAGTAGCGAAATCACTACTTCAAAGTGGTTCTTGCATTGCATTTAAGGAATCGCAAAATGCGATTCCTTAAATGCTATTGCAATTTGAGAACTCGCAATTATTTGCGAATTCTCAAATTGCGAGTGCCTTGAACCTTGCTGCATCGCAAATGCCATTTTTGCGGGCGCAAACGGCCGATTTTTGCAAATCGCACCATTTGCGCTCGCAAAAATGGTTGATGCATGTGCCTGTAACTTCTTCTCTAGCTTCAGCAACCGACCCTCCATGACCCCCCCCTCAGGTCAAACAAGTGCTGTCTCAAATTCTTGCTGGTCCCCAACAGCTTTATTAACCTGTTCCCATGGTCTCTGAACCACCACTGATGTTTCAGGGAGATATGCTGTTATATCATCGAGTGGACACGGAACTCAGCAAGAGTGAGCAGCATCCTGTTGGGGAGACCGCCGCACTTCACAGCAGTCGTGCTGACCAAAATCACTTTGTACGGCCCCCGCCAACGAGTCTCCAGACAGCTTTTCCTTACAAAAGTATGTCTTCCAGTCCGGAAACAAAAAAGTGATATAAATCAGAAAGAAAAAAATATATATATACCAAATGTGCTTTATTTATCTAACTTAAAAGGTCAAAAGGAGCCTTTCTTCTCTTCCCTTTTTTTTTTTTTGTAAAGTTTTTTTCTTTTTTCTTTTTTTGCATCTTCATCCTTTTTTTTTTTTTGGACATGTTTACCCTTAGCTTAAGTTATACAGAACTCATACTATTTACCCGGCCTAACAGGCCATTCTTTATTGTAAGCTTATGATTCTATTTATAAGGCTCATGAAAAACACTATTCTGCACCACTCACTTCTCCTCCCTCCTATGCTTCCCAAGGTAGGAGCCTAAAGGACCCCTTCGCTGATAGTGGCCAGCAATTCATCTGCCTCCTGAATCGACCTGATGTTGTGCATTTTGTTATTATGCATGATTTTTAGAAAAGCTGGGAATTTAAGTTGTACCACAGCTCCGGCTTTCCTGAAGTTATCCATCCTTCTACCGAGCTCCCACTGCCTTTCTCGAGTATCTCTTGATAAATCCGAGCGGACTTCAAAGGTAAAATCCTTGCTTCTTAATGATTTTGATTTTAGAGCCAAATTCAAGATTTTTTCCTTTACTGCGTAAGTAAGAAAGTTGATAAGAATCTTTCTAGGTTTTGTCCTGCTTGGATTCAGACGAAAGGGGGCTCTGTGAACTCTTTGTATGTCCTTTTCCAGGAACTCGGTAGCCTCTTCCAGTGGCAGAACTTCCTTGATCAGTTTAACCATAAACGTTTTGAGGTCTGACCCTTCTTTCCCCTCTGGGACATTCAAAACGCGAAGATTATTCCTACGGGAATTATTTTCCAGCGTCTCATTCTTTCTCGCAGAGCAGCCTCCCCTCTTTGTAGTTCAAGAATTTAGGTTTCTGCAGTCCCTAAGTTGGCCTTTAACTCATCAACAGAGTGTTCTAGAGATTCGGTTCTGGCATTTAGGAGGTCCACCTTTTTTGTATGGTAGCACACACAATCGTGTAGGGGGCTGAGGGGAGTAGTTCACGGAGACCACACCTGGACAACAACTAGTCCAGTTAAATGGGGGCAGGGTTCTCCAAGGGGTGGGGCGTAGGGGGTATAGGGGAGCACGGGGGAATAAAAAATAAAATCACCTCATTCGCCTTGATCTTTTTAGGTTGCTTAGATTTGCTAGTCTTGTTCAGGAGGGAGTTGGCCGATACGCTAAGATTTAGACGTCGCCTCTGCCTCGGTCAAAGGAGGGCCTGGGGTACTGAGCCCTAATAATATGACTATAGTTCAGATGTTGTCCTGGAATGTGAATGGCCTGCGTGTGAGGTCACGCAGAGTAAAGATTCTACAATATCTAAAAGATTCCCCAGCGCAGGTCATGGTCATCCAGGAGACACATCTTCTTGAGGCAGAGACGAAAGAAATACTAAGATCTCAGAAATGGGTGGATTCTTTTGTCTGCACCAACCAGACGGCAAACATTAGAGGAGTGCTGATTCTCTTAAAAAAAACAGCTAAAGTAAGGTCCTACAATATAAGGGGGACCCTGGGGGGAGATGGCTGATATTGAAGATCATTCTAAGGGGTATCCTTTTTACTTTAGTTGGCTATTATGGTCCGAATCAGGACGACCCCTCCAGTCTCCATACCATTTCCTCGCACCTATTGGATTTCCCAGAGCCTGTGATTTGGGCAGGAGATTTTAATATTTTTCTGGATCCTAAACTAGATAAATCTTCTAACAGCAGAGCGATAGTTCCTTCAAGATCTAGGGCATCCCTTTTGACAATAATGTCCCAATTGGGGCTTAGTGACATCTGGAGAGAGAGGTCAGGACAACAATTGGGGGTTTCCTATAGGAATTTTAAATATAAACATAAGTCGCAAATTGATTACATCATACTTAGCTATAATCTTAGGGACAGAGTAAAGGATATAAAATATCTGCCATCACATTTGTCTGATCACTCTGGTATTTTGATGACCTTAGATTGTATACAGACACAACAGGCTAGAACATGGTCCTTCGATCGTACACTCTTACTTGAAGAGGAGGAAACAAGTTTTCTCTCTAGTGAAGCAATTCTATTTTTAGACACCAATATGGGTACAGCTGATATTAATATAATATGGGACACTCTTAAAGCTTTTTTGAGGGGTATTATAATTAATAGGTCAAGCTTTAGGCGTAAAAAATATAAAGAAGAGATCTCAGCTCTGGAACAAGAAATGAGGATAGTAGAGGCAAGAATGAATAGCCAGGTGGGAATAGGCCAAAAGGAAGATCTTGATAGGTGTAAAATTTTGAAGGAAAAGCTGGAGAGTATTCTTCAGGGGAGGCTTGTGCGTAGATGGGAGGCTAGCAAGATTGCCCACTTTGAGTACGGGGAAGGAGCGGGGAAATTACTTGCCTGGAAAATCAAAGCAGACCAGCTCCGTAACCACATAAAGGAAATCTCTGGGGGTAACGGGGCAGCCTCCACATCCTCGGATGAAGGTATTGGGGAGGCCTTCCTGGAGTACTTTCAGGAGATATATAAAGAGACCTCCATAGAGGATAAAACTAGGGTAAGAACATGGCTGGAAAAAATCACCTTAAAATCTATCACCGCTGAGCAACAGTTAGACCTAGAACAGGGCATAACGCAAGAGGAAGTAAGGAAGGCATTGGCAGGCGGTAAAAGGGGGAAAGCGGCTGGTCCCGATGGACTACCAGTTGAATTATATAGATCACTTTGGAAGAGTATAATCCCAATACTAACTCGTCTATTTAATAAAATACTTCTGGAAGGATCTAGTCCACCTGCATCATGGCATGATGCTACAATAGTCCTGATTTTAAAACCGGGTAAAAATCCCACTAGCTGCGGTTCATATCGCCCCATATCACTTTTAAACGTTGACTTTAAAATCTTTACTTCCATTTTAGCTACTAGGTTGGGGGTGGTGGCAAAGGATATCCTTCATCCCGACCAAAGGGGGTTCGTGAAAGGGAGACAATTGGCAGACCTCACCGGTGATCTGGTCGGCGCAATAGACATCGCTTCCACCTACTCACTTCCCCTGGCAGCTTTAACCCTGGATGCTACTAAGGCTTTTGACAGGGTTAATTGGGTCTACCTGTCAGAAGTTATGGGAAAATTTTATTTGGGTGTCAAGTTTTGTCGTACCATACAGTTGCTATATCAGGCGCCATCCGCCAAGCTTTTGGTTAATGGTAGTCTTACCAAGGCATTTAGTATTACCAGAGGGACTCAACAGGGCTGCCCCCTCTCCCCCCTGTTGTTTGATTTGTATATTGCGCCGTTTGCACAGAGGCTCAGAGAAGATCTTGACATAGTGCCTTTCAGACATGGGGATTGGGAGAGGAAGGTGGCACTGTATGCGGACGACATTCTGATATTATCAGCTGATTTGGATACAACTTTCCCGGCAGTTATCAAATTGGCGGAGGAATTTGGGCAGGTCTCAGGATACTAGATAAATGCCGGGAAAACAGAAATTATGACCTGGAACATCTCGGGTACGGTACACCACACAAGTCATAATATGCGTTACCTTGGGGTCAGAGTTGTTCAGGATATAGCTAAACTAGCAGATGTCAATTTAACACGAGTCCTCCGAGAGTGCCACAAACAGATGAAGACATGGGCCCATCTTCCTTTATCCATCTTGGGGAGGGTGAATCTTGTTAAAATGTCAATACTACCTAAGGCCACTTTCCTTTTTAATACAATACCTCTACATTTTGACAAACGCACTATAGAAAAATTTCAACAAGAAATAAACTCTTTTATTTGGGCATACAAATCTACTAGGATAGCCTGGAAAAATCTAAGGCGTAGGAGGGAGAAAGGAGGTCTCGCATTACCTGATCTTCAATACTACGAGTGGGCTTTTCAACTTACATACTCTCGGATGCTATTAAAAATGCCTATTGACACAGGGGGAGGAGATATGCTATTGGCTATGTTAAAAGGGGCGGGTCTACCGGAGGAGGGTTTTATGTTTAAATTTGGTGACCAAAATTTTTTTAAGAAAGTCAAACTAAAGGTCCTACAGGGATTTGCCAGAATATGGGCAAGATTAAAAAACCTGACGGGTCTTAACTATTTTTCTAATTTAGCGCCACTCTGGGACTCTCCGGGCTCGCCAGGATGCCTTCGGGACAAGCTTGCGATGCTACTTAAAGATGCTGGATTAAGAGTATGGGGAGATCTTGTTAGTAATAAATCGTTTATTTCATGGGAATATCTAAAGATGAGAGTGGGCAGTGGTCTCTCAAGATTCAAGTATATTCAGTTACAAAGCTGGGTACAGTCCCAAATTAGACAGAAAAAACCTATTGGTGAGGGAAACAGTCTAGAGCAGCAGTTGGTGGAGAGGCCAGTAGGGAAGAAGGAGGTCTCATATTGGTATTGGGCCATAGAAGAGGTGGTGGATGGGGAATTTAAGCTGGCTCATGAGCTCTGGAGCGAACAGATGCCAAATGTACAATGTGATCTATTATGGCAGGATTCTTTCAAAAATCTCTTCAGCATAGTTAAACCTGCATGGTTGAAGAGGAATCATATTTTCACGGTCCATCAAGCATACTTATCCCCCTTAGGCTCTCCAAAATCTTAAAAGGCTCTCAAGTCAATTGTAAAAAATGTGGGTTAGCAGAAGCATCAGACTCAAATATGTTTAAAGACTGTCCCTCAATTGGCGCATTTTGGGAAGAGGTACGGATAACAATGGAGAGTATTCTGAGAGTACCAATCCTAATGGACCTGACTCTGATAATTTTCGGTCTCAATAGCCATATTGTAGGACCAGCCAGACCGCTTTTATTTTATTCAATTTTATTGGCAAGGAGACAAATTTGTATACAGTGGGTAGACCCTGTCCCTCCCAAACATTCGGACTGGCTGACTTCTCTATATGAAACATCTAAGATGGACTTGGTTAGATCTGGTAGTCGAAAGAAGATTGCATACTGGGATCTGCTGCTTCAATGGAAATAGTTTAAGAAAAATCTTCATATATGTCACGTTACTTCCATCTTGAATATGTTATAACGAAGGGCTGGTCCGATGATTATGCCTATTGGATACTCCTTGGACTATGCTGGGTCTTCCCCCGGGACATCGAAAGAGTCCATCTGGTCGTATAGATCAAGTGGGAGTGAAACCTATCCTCTTTCTTCTGAGGGAAAGTAGCATGTCGGTCTGGAAATATACCCCTACAGGCTGAAGGTATCGAGAGAATCCATCAAAAAGATCCGGTGCTAACCTAGGTCGTTGAGTAGGGGTATGAACAGACGGTTTGTCTACTATGGTTAAAGGCCAATGAGGACAAAAAAAACAACCAAAAAAAACAGACAGCTTTTCCTTACGTGTTTCTGTACCAGGACACAGTCATCTGTACTTAGGCCATGGCACTGCTGTTGAGGAGGGGGGCCGTAGCTGCCTCGACCTGATGAGGCACAGAATGCACCATGACAGCCAGTCCTTTGTAGTGATCAAGTAATAGATCATCAGTAATGTTCATAAGTTCATTTGCAGGCAGTCGCCTTGCCCATGATGATCTCATGCGGAGACAATCCTGTCCTTTGATCAGGTATGCTGCAGAGACTCATCAACATAAGTGGCAAAGCATCAGACCATTTCAATGATGTGGAAGCACACACTTTAGCAAGCCTCAATTTCAAAGTCCCAATAACCTGCCCCACCAGGCCCCAAGCCTCATGTCTGTAACTACAATGCAGCCTCTATTCAACTTGCAAAGCAGCACACAGCATCCTCAAGATTTTGTTGTTAAAGTGGGTGCCCCGGTCAGATTCCAACTACGTTGGTAAGCCAAACCTAGATATTAACTCCCTCAACAACAATTTTACTGCTCTGGGACTGTCATTCCTTCGTGTATGGTATGCCTCAACCCATCGTGAAAAGATGCACACAACAACCAGCACATATCTCAATCCATTACACACAGGCATCTCAATAAAATCCAACTGCATCCTATTGAAAGGAACACCTGACCTTCCTATGTGATTGAGTGTGACTGCAGTCCTTTTCTCCACATTATTCTGTTGACACACAACACACTTGTTACACAGTGCTTCAGCCATTAACCTAAACCTGGGATTAAACCAGGTTTGTCGAAACAACCTAACCATGGCGTCTCTCCCTACACGAGTTGGACCATGATAATGTCTTGCCTTCGGGGTAAAATACTATTGGGCAACACTGGTCCTCCATCTGTCAAAACCCAGATGTCATCTCTCTTGACAAGGCTATTCTTAACCCAACTCTGCTGTTCTTCTTCTGACACTTCCTACTGCAGCCTCTTTAACTTCTTCCCAAGTATCAGCTGTAGTTAACAAAAGGTTGTAGTTAATCTTGTCCGCTCCCTCATTTGTGTAGTCACCATTAAAGGTACAAGCACTGTAAGCACAGTATTTAGCAACTTCATCAGCATATCCATTGCCAACTGTTACACAATTGTCGCCCTTGTAATGTGCTGCACACTTAACAACAGAAACTTATGCAGGCAACAGTAATGCTTCAAAAAGTTTTTGGACTTGCTCCCTTTTTTAAATGGGCGAGCTTGAGGATGTCATGAACCCTCTGTGGGACCATAACAGTCTGAAGTTGTGAACAACAACAAAGCTGTACTGACTATCCATGAAAATGGTCACTCTCTGCTGGTTTGAGACACAGCATGTTCTAGTAAGAGCCATCAGTCCAGCCGCTTGTGCTGAGTACACTTCTTGGAGCCACAAAGTTTCCACTACTCCTAAAACTGTGCAGATCGCATAAGCAGCTCACAGATTTCCTTCATGGTCTTGTAAACACAAGCCATACACAATCAATGCAAAACCAGTTTCAGCCAGTGGCTCATCTTGAATATATGGTCTCGGCTTGGTGTGTAGTTCAGTAACATCGAGCCAGTCATGCTCCACCTCATTTTCATCATTATCACTGTCAGGAATTGGTAGCAAAGTAGCAGGATTTAGAACAGACCTGCTCTTTAAGGTAATATTTTCAGCTATCAGTATGATGTCCTCATACCGGGTCAGGTGACTGTTTGTCAAATGCTGTGTGTGACTACACATCAACAATATAAGAGTGAGGCACGTACACTGTTAAAGGGTGACCCATGACAATTCCTTTACTCCTCTCAATGCTGACACCGGTAGGCGCCACTGATTTAAGACACCCAGGTATAGCTGCCACTATGGGATCTAAAGTAGCTGAGAAATAGGCGACTGGTCTACGAGCATTCCCATGAGTCTGCGCGAGCACTCAGGGAGCAAAGCTCTCCCTCTCACTGCAGAACGCTTTGTTATAATCAGGTATTGCTAGTGCTGGGACGGGACAGAGACTCTCCTTCAACTCTAGGAAGGCAACCAGACAATCATTGTTTCAAGGCACCGGATCCGACACACCCTTTGAGTCAGCCTCAGTAAAGGCTTGGCCACTAGGGAAAGTTGGGTATCCAGTGGAGACAGTAGGCCATCATTCACAAGAACATCCTGACCTCTTTCTGAGTTGCTGGTGGTTTCATTTGTAACATCACCAAGATTCTCTCTTGTGACACCTTTCTGACTTACTTCTCAATGTGATGACCAAGATACAAGACTTCTTTCAAACTGTACTGTAATGTACATGGGGACACTTTATGTTCATTTACAGCCAGGTGGTTTAGCAATGCAATAGTATCAGTCTTGCATGCTTCACGAGTATTTGATGCAACCAGAAAGTCATCATTATACTGAACCAGGACAGAATTACAAGACATGACCAGAGACTCTAAATGCTTTTTAAGGAGCTGGGTAAAAATGGAAGGACTCTCCGTATACCCTTGTGGGACTCGGCACCATGCCCAAACACGACTGTCAAGCCGGAAAGCAAAGAGGAACTGGCTGTCCCCATGCTAGGGTATGGGGAAAAGTGCCTGGCACAGATCAATAGCAGAAAACCACTCAGCCTCACATGGAATCTGGAACAATATTACAGCAGGATTCGGTGCCACAAGACAACAGGGGACCACGAAATCATTAATTTTGTGCAGATTCTGCACTATGGAGTACTTACCGCTAGGGTGGGCGGAATTTGCGTAGTCGCGCTTCGCAAAGCGCCGCGAAACGGTAAAAAATCTCCGCGAGCACGCAAAAGTTCAGCGAACATGCAGAATTGCTTGTTCCGCCCGTTCGTGATGCTTTTTTCCTGTTCGCGAATGCTGTTTGCATGCTCGGGGAGAAATATCTCGCAAACACGCATTTTGAAAGCGCGAACAACCAAAAAATTCCGCGAAGCCACGGATCGCGGAATTTTTGGCAATTTCGCGTTCTCCGCGGAACGCGACATTACCCAAATTCCGCAAATTCCGCGAGCGGATCGGAATTTACCGCCCAGGCCTACTTACCGCTAGATTTCGGAAGGCCCATAATGGGTGAGTTACATAGACTCCCATAATCTTCTTCAGTATACCTTGTGGGATCATTGACTCGATTATTGGTGTTATTCCAGCAATCGTTTCTGGGGTCAAATTAAACTGCAGTGTTCTGGAATATTATGCATTTGGCTTTATCAGCATATGGTCAGGCTCACCTCCTCTGATGAGTCTAATGTCCTTTCTCAAAAAATCACACACCTCAACCTTCACTGTATCTCTAAGATCTAAAGCTAGGTCTTTATTTGTCATTGTAGCAACTGGAGTTTGATTAACCATCTTAAAGGCTTCATCCTCATCATAGGTCTGAAAGTCCACACCTCTCAGTGTACAATAGATGGTGCAATTCAGCTTTCACAAAAAAACCATGGCCTAATGAACTCACTGGACTAGTGTCACAGACCACCAATTAGTGATTATCCCCAAAATTCCCTATTCTAACAGGGACTTCCTCAGTAATAGGATTTTTCCTTTGTTGATTAGCTAATCCAACAACTTGGATAGTTCTTCCCAAGAGGGGTAGGCCTGGAACTTCCACTGTTCGCACAGTAGAACGGGTAGCATCATTATCAACAAAAAATGATACAGTATGGCCATTCACCTCACCATCTACATAAGGACCACTCTGATCTAACTCCTGGACTGCGCCACGTATGCAAGCCTCCTCCCTCCTGAGGCACCATCAGGCAGACTGATTGACACCAAAATTCTCAGTGGTCACAAACATGGGATATTGCTGGTAAGGAATATTACCCTGAAACGAATTCTGCTTCATATTCGGAACTTGATTCAAAGCAAATCTAGAGCCAGCAGCTTGTTGTTTCATCGTGGGTTTTGGAACTTGCATCACTGGGGCTTGGGGTGCATTGACATTTTGGGCTCTTGGCATAGGTGCATTCTGTAACTGCATTGAATTATTATTCTGTTGCTGTACAAACCCTGAATTCTGCCCTTGATTTGCTGGATTAAGACGGCATTCCCGCTTCCAATAACCAAACCTGTTACAATAGTGCCATGGGTTGGACTTTTTCAATGTGGCTACATCGATTCCAGTACTTAGATCAATAGGAATTCCCCTACCTCTACCTTGTGACTGAAATCCACCTCCACCCTGTCTGGTGGAAACTCCCTGCTGATACACTTCCTGCATAGGAGGGGCATTCACTAGAAATGTAGGACCTTGGCTATCCCTCTGAGCAGCTTTCATTTGCGCTACCATGAGCTTTTCCTTCAATTTCTTCTGGCTCACGTCAATCTTGCAATACTTTGTGTATCGCAAGATCTCATTAACCGACTTATTCTGCTAGCAAATCAAATGCCATAGAATCATTATGCTAATCTTGGGACTCTATCCTGTCACAAACCTAGATAAAAAAATGTCCCCTATCCTTGGGCTCCAACATTTCCATCCCACTATACTGTTTGAATGCTTGCAACAGTCTCTCATAATATGCATGAATCGTCTCTTTAGGTTCCTGAGTTGTATGGTTAATCTTAACCCAATCACTATGACATCTTAGACTTCTACCACATTCTCACCTGGTTGTACTTTCTCATTACTATTGGTGATGGGCCATTTGTCAATGGATCCCTCGCTTGTTGAGTCACAAAACCTTCACAATTTTCACAAAACACTCAACTTGTTTGTACCATCTACAGGTTTTTCTCTTAACCTAGGAAAATCATTAGTGAATGATGCAAGATCACTTCTACTCAATGGTACATGAACGTAACCTCTACTAGACACTTCTTATAAAGGTAAAATTGTGTTACCCGACCCTCCATCTCCTGAAGGATTTGGCTCCCCCATTAATCTTTTAGGGATTTTCTTTTTCGACCATTGAACTTCCCATTTAGCCAATGCACCCCAAATGTGGATGCTTTGAATTAGTTCTCGTATTTGCATATTCAACCCTGGTATCCTCATGTTATCAAAATCTTGGTCAGAAAAACAAAGTCGATGATTTTTCTGTGAAGCTTTATTCCTTTCTAATTCTACTTTATATTTCTGTGCTATTTCAAACAATTTCTCATGAGATTGCATCACTCTTCTGGTAACATCCTTACTCGCTAACAACCGGAAAGCAGCAATGCAGACTGGAGGTGGGAGTCCAGCGCCACAGCAGGAGCTGGATGAGATGGAGGAAATGGTGTCCACAGTCATCAGTGGGGAGACGGTGGCAGGAGTTGGGTGGAAGGTACCAGAGGCCAACAAGTGCAGCACAGCCAGCAGCTTTGTCTGCGGAGGGATGTTGGTTGTCCGCTGTGTTGGTACCGTCAGCCTGTGGGCAATGTGGGTCAGGATGCGGAGGATGGTTGTCCTTTTGAGCCTGTAGTGGGCAATGACATCCTCTGGCCTTAAGTCTCTGAGGCTGGTGCATTTTCGGAAGGTCCACTGTCTTGTTCTGCGCTGCCTCAGTGGCAGTCCGGGGGGGTCCTGGGGGTGGGAGTGGTCCTGGGGGTGGTGGCGGTGGGTGTTGTGGCCCTCTTGGGTCTCCAAGCTGCATGATTAGTAGCTCCATGGCATCTGTGGGCTGGGCTCCCTTTATACTGCAGGTTTTCGTCCTACTTAAGACCAGAAAAAAGCAGGTCTTAAGTCCCTGCTGCTAACTTGCCTTATCGCCTGTTTTTGGACAGCATCGCCGATCTGGCTGGTCGTTGAGAATATCGCAAAGTGGTGTTATCGTGAGTTTTTGCACAGGAACGCCTACTCTGCATATGATTAGCGTTAGTTGTCACTGTCAGCCTTGGCGATGTTTTTAGCGCCAGCTATCGCAGGTAAAGTGACAATGTCGGCTGTTGGCGCAGGCTTGTGAATAGGGCGATAAATCTATCGCCACTTTCGTGGCGGAAAAGTGCCGCTAATTCGGCGATGAGTCCTTGAGAATATGCCCCTGTGATTTAAAGCCTTCTACTTCGACAAATTGTTCTCAGTTAGACAAAAAAGAACTGAGGCATGCAAGAGCTGGGCCTACTATCCCTGCCTCTTGATGCCGGTTTAATAGAGTGCTGTGATCTACCGTATCAAAGGCGGCTGACAGGTCTAGTAATATTAGTGCTGCCGAACCTCCATTGTCAACCGCCTGTCTAATTTCCTCTGTTGCCGTAACTAAGGCCAGCTCAGTACTGTGCTTGATTCTAAAACCATATTGGGTGGAATCTAAGACGTGATTGATCTCAATGAAGTTTGCTAATTCTTGGTTCATATGTTTCTCCAAGATTTTTGCTGGCAGAGGTAGATGGGAAATGGGACGGTAGTTCCCTGGGTCTGTTTTATTCAGACTGGACTTTTTCAGCAGGGGCAGAATAGATGTTTTTTTCCACCTTTTGGGAAACATCCCTGATTCAATGGTAGTATTAAGTACCTCCAAGAGTGGGCGAGCAACTGTCTCCACTATCAAATGGATTACTTTCGGAGGACAGGGATCCAACGGGGAACCCGATTTAGTGGCTAAGAGAAGTTTTACGATTTGTTCATAAGAGATTTTTGTGAAGCTGGCAAATTGGGGTGGGTCAGATTCTGGATGTGGGTTGAGCACTGGTACAGATGGAATTACAATATCAGTCAGTGTCTGTGAGCTCTGATTGTTAGCAGAGCTCAAGGCAAAGGTATTCACATTAGATCACACAAACACATAAGGTCATGATTAAACATATATGTGGCCTAATCAATCATAGGAAGGGAGGAGCTAAAATTACGCTGCTCCAGTTGTGTAGAGCCTTGTGTGTGTGGGTCAGAAGCTTGAATTGGAATCTGTGTTGTAAGGAGAGCTAGTGGAGTTGCCTAGGGTTGGGTGTGATGTGGGTTCGTTGGGGAAGGCCGAGGTTGAGTCTGGCTGTGGATTCTGCACCATAGCTGAATTTCCTCATGTCCTTTGTGCAATTGATTGCACACATGTGCAATTGGTGCCCCCCCTGCTGCAACATACCACCTTTACAGAAACCGCAAGCATACATACTCCATCAATGTCGAGACCATAGTTGACTATCAGGGAATGTTCATAAATGTGCTAGCTAAATATCTGAGGAGTGCACATGATGCCTACATCTTCCGCCACAGTATCATCAATCTGAGGTTTCAGAATGGCCTACTCATTGGAAACCACAAATATACTTATTACCAACTATGAAGTTGCAATGTGTTTGTGTATGAACCTCAGGTCATATGCACACACTCGGAATAAGTGATTCCAACAAGTAGACAATGATGTCTAATTGTGTCATACCCACACTAATCCTGAATTGGAAGTAGGGAAAAATCAACTATGAGAAGTTTTGTGTCAACTTACACTGTTTAACTGGACAGATCACTTTTTCTGCACTGGTCACCAAGCAACACATTAATCATGTGTTTCACAAGTGAAGTCAATATTAGTAGAAAGGGAGCATATTAGCTAAGTGTGAGATGTGTGTATGTGCACTGGTGTAGCTAGACTCGGTAACTTGTGACAGTTACACACAAAAAATGGGTATTGAAGAAATTATGTGTTTCTAAGTAAATCTGTCACACATAGCAGCAAACTTGTATGTTGACCAAAGAATCAGGAGCAATAATGGAAGAAGTTGCTGTAAATTCCATTTATGTCATTCACTGAAAGTGTAGGCTCCATTTTTGTGTTACACTCAAATCCTGCTATATATGTGATACCAAAAGAACAAAGTACATATATGTCTCAGGAATTCTTACAGTGTAGCTCCAAACATACACATAGTTATTGTGGGAGGGATGGGTGGAAACAGAATCTAGGAGGCTTAATATGTGGCTCAATTTTGACGAAATGTTATTGAACAGTGTGGAATGTAATAAAGTCCATCAAACTTGGGGGGCGCTAGAGGACGCACAGCAAGATGGATGCTCTGTAGAGCAGCTCCACCGGCCGAGTCATTAATCCGCTCAAGATCCTTGCCTTCCTGCATATGGTGGACGCTCAAATAAAATAAACGAGTTTGCGGAGCACAGCGGGCTACTTTGGGTGAGCCCATCCTGCTGCTACAGGGTCGGGTGGCTGAGAAAGAGGCTGGTGAAATATCGGGCCCGCACTGGCAACATGGTGGCCTGGGACGCGCTCTAAGCGCGGGACTGCAGCAAGCTACGAGCGGTGTCTGCCGCGGCCTGCGGTTGTCGGAGGCGGTTCGCGCTGCTGAGCTGGTGACCTGAGCGACTTCGGTGGTCGAGGCGAGAGCGGCAGACAACCTGGTGCGTGACATTTCGGCATCGGGGGAGCTGGTTTGCTCTTGGCCCAGGCGGGGCGCCAGTGTGGCCTGCTGGATGCGGTGTGGACCGGTCTGCCACCATGGCTGATGGCCCGACCCGCATCGGGACGGCTGTGGACCTGCGCTGGGGTTCGGACCGGCTGACTGGGTGAGTGCCGCAGTGCAGCTACACTACGTGTGCGGCTAACCACACAGCTATTCTCTGCTGGGCCTACTCTCGCTGCACCTGGGAGGCCTCAATTAATCCTCGCTGCGTGGCCCGGTGGGAGGTCGCCCGTAAAGAAGACTCAACGCGCCATATGTGTTTTGGAACTGCGACGCCTATTGCCCAGAGCTGGAGGGTAGTGGCTCCCTGGTGGGAACTCTAATATTTACTCAGCACCCCGCTGATCGAGGTGATTTACACCGCGGCCCTCTCTCATATTGCCCTGCATAGCCACGCAGCGGTGTGCGGCCCCATGTGAATTTGGAACTGACTCGCTCCATTTTCTTCTGCGGCTGGGCGTCTGTGCTGGGGCACATAACCCACATCACACAATAACGCTGAATAGGGCCTGCTATCGCCCGTGTCACCCTTCAGTGCGGACCTTCCTGCGACTCGACAAGTGTGACCCAAATTGAGGCGCTTTGCTCATAAGGCCCCATGTCCACTTCCCACCGCTGGTGATATCTGCTGGGCACCACAGGACCGTGCTGCGGGTCACGATTCTCTGCAGAACCCACGGGCACTCCATTTGTTGCTGTTTTTTTTTCGTATGCACACCTCTGTCCTACACTGCTGGTTCCACTCTGCTTCCACTGACCATAGTTCCACCCTGCTGTGGTATAACGAAGCGACGGAGTATGGGACACTGATCGCCACATTGCGATCTTACACTGAGCTTGTATCTGTGCGCAGTGGCGTGCTGCATTGAGCAACAGATGCGCCTGTGCCCATGAGACGCCCATCTTTCTTCGTTCCAGTGGTGCAAACATGGGGCAAACAGAGCGTGGCCAGCCACGCCTCACGTTCAACCCTGCAAAACGGGCAAAGCTTCTCAACAAGCAGCCTCTGACTCGGAGGCAGATATGCCCAGTGATTATCTAACGAGCATTGATAAAACTCTCCTTGCGGTACAAGCCAGTCTGCAATCCATCGATGGAAAAATCGATAATTTAAACCTACGAATGGATCATATGTCCACAAAGCTAGACAAACATTCGCTACGCATGGGGGAAGCAGAAACGCGTATCTCTGACGCGGAAGATGGTTTGCAACAAGTGACCTCCAAGGCGCTGTCTATGGAAAAAGTGCTAGCTGTAATGCAAGCCAGGAATGAGGATTTGGAGGCCAGATCCAGGTGCAACAACGTGCGCATCACTGGCCTGCCAGAATCTACAAACACGGGCAGTCTCGAGACCTATATAGAAAAACTCCTTCAAGCGATTTTTGGTGCGGAACACCTGTCTCAGGTTCTAATAGTGAAGCGGGCTCATCATTCTCTGGCTGCTCGTCCTCCCCCTGGTGCCCCTCCGTGCCCTACTCTAGCTCGTTTATTGAATTATAGGGACCGGGACGCTATTCTTCGCATGGCACGAGAAAGAGGTACCATCACCCACGAGGGTAACACACTTGCCTTCTATCCGTATTTTACTGCAGCTGGAGGCATGGAGAGAATACCTATCTGTCAAAAAACTCCTTATATCGGAACAGATACCCTATGCGATGCTATACCCAGCGCGGTTGCGCATTGAAGTAAATGGGAAGCCCAAAATATTCACAACCCCAAAGTCGGCAATGGACTTTGCTAAGACTCTCAAACGACGCAGCCGGGACTCCTCCAGCATGGCAGACGATGACAGCGAGGGCTCCAGTGCGGCGACAGCTGAACAATAAAATAGCTGGGTGAACGTGAGTCCTGGGCACTTGTGCGCTTCTGCTCTACACTGGACTCAGGGTGTTCTACATCTGATAGCCGTCCTGGAGGGCCATGGCGCTTGTGGAATGGACTGTCTGCAAAGACCTGACCTGTTCAGATAAGATTTCCCCTACTACTTGAACTCATATTGTTTACTGTTGTTTGGGCGGTCTCTGTACTGTGTTATGATGTTACAATGCAGTGGGTAGGCAATGTCATTACTTTACCTCGGCCACCTCCTACTACACCAGGAGGGGATTTGTGCTCCAGTGCTCCCCCCATGGGTGTTCCCCATAGTTGTTTACTCCCCTGGTGTTGCACTTGGGAATTGTTCTGGGAGGTTCGGGATGGCTTTGGCACGTTGGGGACGCTAACGTGGGTGGGGGGTGAAGGTGGGAGGGTGGGAGCTGGTGGGTCTGTTTATGTGGCTAATTGTACTTCAGTTGTTGTGAGGTGTGCACGTGTCGCATCATGCACTAAAGTTGAACCTTGCTCGATGTATAACATGTTACGAATCTACATCCAGATGACACATTAATTACCTGTTTAACATGGAATGTACGGGGGCTTAACTCACCAAAAAAGATCCGCCAGGTCTTAGCGTATCTAGATCGCCATGAGGTAAAAATCACCCTTATTACAAGAAACGCACTTGACAAAGCAGACTGAGATACACGTCGGGTGCAGTGGGCCGGTTACCGCTTGGCCTCTTCCTACTCCTCCTATGCCCGAGGGGTGATTACGCTTATTAAGAAAAGTCTTCCCTTTACCATTATTAAAACCTGTGTTGATGATGCTGGACGGTATGCCATAGTTCATGGGAAACTAGCGGGCAGTTTAATTACTATTGTAAATACGTATGGCCCGAACACGGATGACCCTGCCCTATTCGAACGTATCATCTCCACTCTGCGGGACTGGCCCGAAGCTGTGATTTTATGGGGGGTGACCTCAATACACATTTAGACCCTAGCAGAGATAAATCGAGTGGCAAAGGGGGGCAGCCGCCCGGGGCGGCCCAGGTCATTAATGAGGGGATGGCCGAACTGGGATTGCTCGATGTGTGGCATCAACGAAATGCGGAGAAACTGGAGGGCACGCACATCTCCACCGCGCATGGTAGCTGGTCTCGGCTGGACTACTGGCTGTTGAGCGAGAGCGCGGGGGCTGGGTGTCCAAAGTAGAGGGGTTACCTCGAACACTATCTGATCATAATCCAGTCCAAATCAACCTGCACATCCCTCAAACCGTCCATCAATCATTCACGTGGCGCTTTCGTCCTGAGGTGCTGTCGGACCCATTATATGTCACAACAATTCGTGAGGCTATTGTTCAATACTTTGACCAAAACAAGGGCTCGGTCGACAACGCTATAACCCTCTGGGAAGCGTTTAAGGCCACCATTGGAGGTACCTGCATTGGCACGTCAGCTGGCATACTACAAGACGTGCGTGGACAGCTAGCCAAGGTAGAAACCACTTTACAGCGTCTCGAGCGTGAGTATGAATGCTCACCCTGCGCTCAGACGCTGGCGACAATTAAAGATTCCATATTAGAATATAATGAGCTGGCACAGAGGGAGGCCAGATACATCTCCAGACGCCATATAGCCCGTGCTTATGGGGAGGGTGGCCGACCGGGAGACCATCTAGCTACTAAGATAAAAGCTCGTACGGACCGACACACTATTACCAAGATTACTGACGTGTCGGGCCAGGACTATTACACCAATCAGGATATTGTAGCCCAATTTAGAAAGGCCTATGCCGAATTATACACCACGTAAGGTAGTACTGATACTAAAGATTTAGACACATATCTATCGGATGTAGCTATTGCGTGGCTTTCAGACGGGCAGAGGGAGTTTCTAAATCAACCTATCACAGAGGAAGATATCCGTGCGGCGATCAAGACTCTCTCAAACAAGAAAGCCCCAGGGCCTGACGAATTTCCCTGTGAGTTTTATAAAGAATATGCTGAAGAACTAACTCCCCATTTGCTAGAAATGTATGCCGAAGCCTATGACACGGGAATATTGCCACCGACCCTTCGAGATGCTTTGATTATCGCTCTACTCAAAAAGGATAAACCGCCATCTCATTGTGACTCATATCGACCACTGTCACTTATCAACACAGATGCCAAAATACTGGCCAAAATTCTGGCCACCAGGCTTCAGCCTCTCATGCGGAACCTGGTCCTACCGGATCAGTCCAGATTCATTCCCACCAGGTCTACCTCTCATAACCTATGCACACTCTTTGCTATGTTTCATATTCTCGATCCCGGGCTCCAGGCGGTGGCTGTGATGCTTGACGCAGCCAAAGCCTTTGACTCTATAGAATGGGGTTACTTATTCTATATTCTGCAATGAATGGGGTTTCCTCCTAGCTTTATCAACTGGGTACGCCTGCTGTATACTGACCCTGTGGCACGGATCCGAGTGGAGCGTAGCACTTCGGACCCTATACGAATCACCAGAGGTACCAGACAGGGGTGCCCCCTCTCGCCACTCCTTTTTGCGTTAACATTAGAGCCCCTAGCCTACATTATTAGACAGCGACATAGAGCCTCAGCCCTTCGATTTGTTCATCATCCAGTAAGCATCTCCCTCTACGCGGACAATATGCTGCTTTTTATAAGGGAACCGCACACTTTTATGGCACCAGTCCTGCGAGAATACATATGGTTTGGGTTATTCTCAGGTCTCAACATTAATTGGGCCAAGTCTGTGGTGGTGCCACTGACAGAGAGCACCCTTCCCCATGAGCTTGAATTTCCCCTTAAGTGGTCGGCGGGCCCTGTAAAATATCTGGGGGTGTGGGTTCATCGGGATCCCGAAACAGTCATCCGCGAAAATTATGGCACTGCATATATGACATTGGAACAACAGGTAGATAGATGGGTGAAGCTTCCGCTATCGCTGGCCGACCGTATAGCCCTCATTAAGATGGTCGTGCTGCCTAAATTTTTATATCTTTTTAGCAACATACCAATACCACTGACCCAACACTTTTTTAAAACAGTGCACTCCCTGCTCCTCCAGTTAATTTGGGGGGGCAAACGGGCTCGTGTGAGCTGGGAGATACTCACTTTAGATTACAAGAATGGGGGCTTCAGTGTGCCTGACCTTTATTTGTATTATCTATGTGCTCACGCACAATACTCGCACTACTGGTTCAGTTCCCATGATTTTATCCCACATATAGCAGTGGAGGATGGTGACGCACATCCCATTCCCTTAAGCTCCATATTAACTCATACCTGCAGACATACACCCCGCACTGAAATCAACACTATCGACGCCACAATAGCGGCCTGGCAGGCGCTCGGCCGCATGGCTGGGAAGCTACCACTTTATTCCCCTGAGTTGCCACTTGCTTTCCATTCGGACTTGTCGGTGACGCATGAAGTGGGAGCTATGCACACTCTGAAACTAGCAGGGATTGATAGAATGCTGGACTTATATCCTAATGGTGCTTTCCTGACAGATCTTAGTTACGTGCAGAATAAGACGACATTATTCATATTTCTCTTTCACAGATTAAAAAGAGCGATACAGGCACACTACCATACCTTCCCTGAGGAACCCCCAACACTGCAGACCTTACATACATTGCTCATCAGTCCGACACAACATAAACTCATTACCAAACTCTATCAAGCTGATAGGGCTGAGAAACTCCTGCCACACAATAGGAGTATGGAGAAATGGAATACATATCTGGTTCCACAACTAACACAGCAGGATTGGGAACACTGCTGCCAGCTGACCAGTGCCCTGACATCCAATGGTAACCTTAGAATATTTCATTTCAAATACATTCACCAGGCTTATTATACCCCGCATCAAATGTTCCAATATGGGCTTAGGGATACCGATGCATGCAAACGATGTGGACATATGGGTGCCGACTTCTGGCATCTAGCGTGGGCATGCCAGAGAGTGTCAGTGTTCTGGACTGATGTGATCTGCAGACTGTCTAAGATGATCAATATTGAACTGCAGTGTTCTCCTCATGTGTGTTTGCTGGGCTTAGTGCCATTCCTAAAGGGAGAGACAGGTACATTTGTGAGAGTGGCTTTACTCCTGGCCAAGAGGCATGTGGCAATGACGTGGGAGGGCACAGCCGGGCCTTTGACTACACAATGGCTTAAAGATCTGGTATACTGCCGGGAAAATTTAGTGTTATATGCAGAGGAACTTCCTGCCTCCTCTAGGCCTAACGATATTTGGGAGCCACTGTTGCAATACTTGTGGTCTGTTGAGCAAGACAAGTCCCCCAAAAATGCGGATCATTATGCATGATTTTCCTTCGCTTACATGTATGATACCTCACTCTGCTGTAAATCTCAGATATTTGTCATTGCTGTTGGATTTGTGCAAAATAGCCACGGGTTGTTATGTTGTTCATCAATTACATGTGTTTTTTGATGATGTTTCTGTACACTGCATACGATTTAATAAAAACTTTTCAACAAAAAAAAAGTCCATCAAACTTGAAGGATAAGGACTCTCCTTGCGATGTTCTCTCCGTCACTCTTCTCTTTTCTTCTTTCTAGGAATGTCCACTCAACGAAGTCAGGATGATGTCCCCCCCGGAGTCTCTCAAAAGAGAAGAAAACAGTGGTAAGTGGAATGTCCCTACTTTAAGTCTGTATCACCGTCACCACACCCGGAGTGAAGGTAGAGGGAGGGGAAAAGAAATATTTCAACACAATCAATTATCCGCAGGTCTGATGAGCCTAAAGAAGCTTGCAGACATGTAGCACAAGCAAAGACCTTCAAACATACATCAGAAGCATCCTTTATAAGGACGGAATCCCATCACCCACCGAAGTGGCATGCTTCATCATCTGGGATCTCTTCTTGGTTGCAATACCTAGTGCAGCCAAGAGCTACAACCCCCTCACTGTGAGGGAGGAGCTCAGGGATGTTTTTATAATGTTACAAGGTAGTAGGATTTACTAAGATCCAACAGATGTAAAGATTAGTTTTTGCACTGCACCCATCACTCCAATAAACAAATCTTTACATCTGTTGGATCTTAGTGCTGTAGATTCAAATGCATCATTTTTTAAGCTTCTCGCCACACAACTCACTCCTCCATAATGCAAAGCTGATTTGTGGCACGTAAATGTGCTCTACGGCATGCAAATCAGCTTTGAGTCATGTAGGGAGCAGTTGCGTTACAACACATTGCATCGTTCTTCTCACTTCTGTGCCAGAATTTCTGGCACATCTTCGGTACTTGCGACATGGTGAGTTGTGACATAAATATGGGCATCCTTGTTGCACAGAAGTGATGCAGAGCACGTTTTTCTGCCGTAATGCAGCATTGTGTCAGTTCTCATTAATATGCTCCTTAAAGTATTGTTCAAAAATCTGATTGACTCATCCCATGTGCCCATTGATCTGTGGGTGGTTCTAGATGTTGGACTTGGCTCTTTTTTCAGGGCTATCCCCAAACATTTTGCTTCTTACTCCTATTTTTTCCTGACCTGCTGTTGTTGGCTTTAGGACTCTGGGCACTTTACCACTGCTAATCAGTGCTAAAGTGCATATGTTCTCTGTGTAAATTGTGAACATGATTGGTTATCCATGATTGGCATATTTGACTTACTGGTCAGTCCCTAGTAAAGTGCACTAAGTGTGCCAGGGCTGGTAAATCAAATGCTACTAGTGGGCCTGCAGCACTGATTGTGCCACCCACATGAGTAGTTCTGGAAAGGTAACTCAGACCTGCCACTGCAGTGTCAGTGCAGAGTTGTTAACTGACATGTCGACTTGGCAAGTGCACCCACTTGCCAGGCCCTAACCTTCCCTTTTCTTACATGTTAGTCACCCCTAAGGTAGGCCCAAGGTACCCCTGTGGGCAGGGTGCAGTGTATGTGAAAGGTAGGACATGCCACACACATCATAGTGAAATACTGCCAATTTCGTTTTTCACTATTGTAAGGCTATCTGTCCCCATAGGAAAGCATCGGAGTTAATTTATAACATCTTATAAATATAACTTACCATTGGGACCAGATAGGAAAATAAAGTTTAGTATGCCTGAACTCAGAATGTAAAGATGCATCTTTTAGGAAAGGTGATTTTTACATTCTGAGTTTGAAAATACCACTTTTAGAAAGTGGCTATTTTCTTGTTCAACCATCCTGTGTGCCTCTGACTGTTTGTGTATTGACTGTCTGGCTTTGGAGTGACAGGGGCTGGGGAGGTGCAGTGGCTCCAGGAGTCTGGATGAGTCAGCACTAGGTTGAATTGGCCAGACTGCATTTGGAGTGGTGGGAGGAGTAGCACCTGTACCTGAATAGGGCTGTGCAAGCCTTCCACAATGCTGGCTCCGCCCCCTGTGGTGTGTCTGGAGCCAAGGCTTACACTGACAATGGATGTTGTTGTGCACTTGCAGAGTGCCCCCCAGAACTGGTTTGAACTGGGCTCAGAGCCCCTTGCACAAAGAGAACAAAGACATTTTGGGGTATAAGTATCAGACCCAAAACCCCAGGCTTTTAGAGTACTTCTGGAATCAAGAGGAACCTTTGCTGAGGAGAAGAGCTGGAGAAACTGAGGAGAAGTACTGCCCTTGCTGTGTGTCTGGGGTTGGCCTGCAGTTGCTGTTTCTGCCAAAGAAAGGAGAAGGACTTTGCTGTGTGCTGTGTCCCCTGCTTGAGGAAAATCTCCAAGGGCTTTAGTAGAGCTTGCCTCCTGTTTTGAAGTCTCAGGCACACAAAGACTTCACCCCAGCTCCGCTGAACTTCCTTGCTGGGAGTTCTGACCTGCTACGAGTGCCTGTGGCTGTGTGTGGCCTCTGGAGGTTGTTTCTGCTACTGGGAGTTGGAAAGCAACGCAACAAGAAGAAAATCGACGCATCGCTCTTCTTGCAACAGTTTTTCCGACTCAATGCCGTGGTGTGAGAAGAATCTCCCCGCACCACCGCGCCACTGCTGAAACCGACGCAGCACCTGTCACCGCGACAAGAATCGACGCATCAAGGGATTGCGGCTGAAAAGGTCGACGCAGCGCCGCTCGTCGCCGCCGCATTGTTCAACGACGCATCCCGGATTTCCACGCATCGTCCCTGTGTGGCAAGTTTTCCCCGACGCATCACCCGCAGATCGGAGTCGTCTCAGAATCGACGCATCGCTTCCCCCTACAGACCGGACCCGACGCATCGCTCCCCTGTGTACAGCGGAACTGTCGCATCACATCCACGAAGGTCTCAGGAACGACGCATCTCTTTGTTTTTTGTTTTTCGATGCTTCTCATCGCTGCGGCTGTTTGGCTTGGTGAGTTTTGTCCCAACAATATTTATTTTGCACGAAATCACGCATCCATAGTTTTCTATGGACTCAGTTGCTAAAACCTTTTGAAAGTTATTTTTCTTAATACTTGTATTATTCGATTTTTGTCGTTTTGGTCTTGTTAAGTTTAGGTAAAGATACTTTATTTTTCTAAACCGGTGTGGTGTCCATTTGTGGTGTTATCACTGGGTTACTGTGAGTGTTGGTACAAATACTTTACACATTGCCTTTGGGATAAGCCTGTCTGCTCGTGCCAAGCTACCAAGGGGGTGAGCAGGGGTTATCTAAAGTGTGTATCCCCTTACCCTGACTAGAAGCAAGGGTCCCTATTTGGACAAAGGTACCTACCTCTGCCAACTAGACACCCCCATTTCTAACACTAGAGGATAATGCTTGATCAATTTCTAAATGCTTGCATAAGTATTCTAAAACATACATATATACTGAGAATCTTGTTCAAACACTTTTTTACTGGGAACACTATTGAATATGTCATTCAAAAATTATTTTCAGAAGCAGTAGGTAAGCATGGCAGTGGACTAAAGAGTCACTTTACTACAAGTGTCCACTTTTATCATTACGACTGAACATTTATCAGAAGCTGATAAACTAGTAATAAAATCCAATAAAGTGAATGTAGAACATTTTTCAGGATGTAATAACACTGCAGGTGGCTGTGTGGAACACTTCGTTTGGGCACATACATTAAAGAGCATATGTAATCAGTAGCATTGGCCCTCATGTATGCAAAATACATTAGGTAAAAGTGGTTGCCATCTTCACAAAGTTTTTTACTGAATGCATGTGTATCTTGCAAACTGACCTATGTATTAATAGGTTGGCTAACAATATGCAGAATCATAGTGGGTCGCATTTTAGCCTCTCTCATAAATATTACTGAGGTAGGTCGCAAACTGCAATCCACTACGATCAGGTGCAATCACAGGCACGGTGGCCTATTGTGATTGCTTTTAAATAAAGCAATCCTTTTTTTTTTTAATGCAGGCCGTTTTGCTGAAAGAAAATGCATTTAAAGAAAGAAAATGAAAATGTTTGTAAACTCTTTTAAGATCAGAAAGTGGTCCATGAGTATACTGTCTTCTCTTACAAAATGTTATTTCACCATTCACAAAAAGCAATTGGTCCTAGCTAAAAGTAGGCGGTAAAACATTAATGTGAAATACATACCTAAAGGAACTGATATTTGGAAGGAATACCCTTAAAATGCCCTTTCCAAATAGTGATTCTTTAATGTTTCCTAAACCCACTTAACGTTTGAGAAAATGTTTTCCGAATCGTTATATGGGTGTATTACATTTAAAAAATGTTTTAGCAGTCATTGAATCTAAGAGTTTGCAACTGTTAAAACACTGTGTAGTTGAGGCCCACTGTAAGAAAATGCCTCTTTTTGAATGATCATCCCCATTTTTTTTGGAATGATGCTGATGCTGTACTGCTAATTGGCATATTTAACTAAGCTATAAGTTCTGAGTATAAGGTACAAAGTGATCCCAGGGACGGTAAGTTAAATGTCACTAGTAGACTGCATCACGTATTGTGCAACCACTAAAGTGACAATGCAAAACATGACTGAAGGGCTGCCACCAGAAAAAGGTTTGTACTGCAAATTCAAATTTTTAAAATGCCTAAACTCTTCTTTTAAATACTAATAAGTCATCCCCAAGTAGACCTTATGCTTAACCAATTCTCCAAAACTGTAACTTAAATAGCATCTAGTTTCAGAGTGGTCTACCTTACACATTGCGAGCCACAGCTGAAGCTTTAATGCTACCACAGAAAGAGGGACCAAGTATGCTGCCTTGAGGCTATCTGGAGAAATGATCAATATAGTTACATTTGCTTTTCTGTAGGTACCAAGAATACCTTTCACAGCGACTGAAAAGTGCATACAGCAGATGTCTCACCATGAATTCCAAACATTCTTGCTGCATACGTCTTTTTTCAAGGAAGATTCATCCTTCTTATCAATGGCTTTCACTTGTGAGGCATCCATAAAAACCCCTGCAGTATGGCCTTCAAAACTTTCCAGCAGTAAATCAATCTTCAGATAATTGGAGGAATTATGTGTCACAGCCCTTAAAATTGTATTTTTGGGAAAGTATCGGAAGTGAAAGAATTTTTCAAGATCTTGCCATTCTTACTTTATAAATGTCTGCATGTCTTGGTGAAGAGGCAAACCAGTAAAAGGGTAAAGGAAACAATATTGCCCCTATAACTCAGTCATGTAAGCAGTAGGTTCTCCCTAAACTAAACACTCCTAACTCCAGGGCATGCTATCTGTTGTTCCAAATGTTTCTAATTTCTTTAGCTGAGCCATGACTAGTGTCTGTGTCAAACCAGGAAGGATTAGTAACAGGATAAACAACACTTTGCTTAACATGATGATTGTAACAATGACCTCCACATCTGCTTAAAGTGTTTTATGGTCACAAGTGCTGTTGTTCTGAAACCACTTAAAGTTGAACAGGAACGTGCACTGCAATGAGGAGATAATCTCATTATGTGTTAAGAATGCTTGCTCTTCTGCTAATTCCCACTTCTGCACACGTATGCAGACAGTGGAGCTGGCCACTCTCTCAAGAACAGCATGGTGTATCTTGGACAACCATTCATAGGGCTGGAATCCATAGTGGTAATCACCTGGGTTCAACCCTGCCAAAACCAGAATTACCATACAGAACTCTTCATTAAAATAGAGCCCAACCCGACTGAAGATGACATAAACACAAGGTAAAGCGTAAACCTTACCTGATTCATACACAGGTGGGGAGCATTTCTTTTACAACTGCACAGCATGGACTGCTTGATATGCAGTTCTTATTTGCATTATTCTTTCTCAGTGGCTTTCTTTCTGGGCTTCATTTCTTTCTCCAGTTTTATGCTTCCAATACATAATATCAAGATCAAAAATATTGTGATATAAATATATTGAGTAGAAAATATCGACTTTGCATAGGGAAGTATATATTTTTAAAAGTGTTTAACAACTATAAAAAGATAACTTACCTTTAAAAAATAAATGTTGACACATCTATCTATCTATCTATCTATCTATCTATCTATCTATCTATCTATCTATCTATCTATATACATTTGAGATAACATCAGTGATGCAATTGACAGTGTCATGAGTGATGTAATATGTTTGGTCATAAGCAGTGCATTGCGGGGGCATAAGTTATAGTTAGCTCAGGTAACTATAACTGCTGAATTTCGATGGTTTTGTATAAGTTTAATCTGAGCCCCAGTATAACGTCCCTGTAACCTTTGTTTTTTTCAGTTAATTTCTACTTTTTTAAACGTTGTTATCCTAACTAACTGTGACATGTCACCTTTGAGACTGGGTGCGTGAGTCACTGTGTAGGTCTGTGAGTGGGTGTGTGAGTGTCTGTTTGGTTCTTTGAGTAGGTGTGTGAGTACCTGCATGAATGGGTGTGTGAGTGCCTGTGTGGTACTGTGAGTGGGTCTGTGAGTGCTGATGTGAGTGTCTGAATGGGTGTGTGAGTGACTGTGTGGGTCTGTGAGTGGGTCTGTGAGTGCCTGTGTGGGTCTGTGAGTGGGTGTGTGAGTGCCTGTGTATGTCTGTGAGTAGGTGTGTGAGTGGTGGTATGCATTTTGGACATTGGTATACTTAGGGTATTTAAAAGGGAGAACCATGGACTCTTCTCTCACCAGTAGAGAACAAGAAAGAAATCACTCATTACAGTCACTACACATCAGATATTGCTCCAATAGATCAATGATGAAGTCACCTCCATTTAGGATTTCATTTTGATTTTCAACGTGGAAGACAAGAGGAAACACACTTGCTTTGCCATCGCCAAGCCCAAAAAGTTAGGATAGTTTGTACATTAACTGAAGTGGGGCTTCAACTTAGGCACCTGCTACGTTTATATTTATAAGTGCTTCTCATTGAGGTTTAATTTCTGGGAAATCAGCACCAGGGCCAGAATCGAACCTCATTCTTTCAAGAAGAGTCCCCAGTTTTGCAGAAAATCTCCACCCAACTTGAGTACTTTCATTTAGTTAATTATTAAGTGCTACCTTGTTGGGTAAATGTCTTTGCATATTCCACACTACAGCTGTGTAAAGGACCACAAGGTGTGCATGTGATTTCTGCAATGTGATAGTTCCTTGATCTCTTTCATACACAAATCTGTCATAAGATGAATCCTCAGCAAGAAAAGCGGACGAGACTGCAAAGAGGTGAATCTCCACCAAATTGGGGTACTTCCTCTTAACTGAGTGAAGTAAGTGCTTCTTTGTTTGGTGGAGATGTCCTTGTATTTCTCTGCATCAATAGCATCCACCAAAATTGGCAGCAAACACACTCGAGGGCCTTTTGTTACGCTGTCCATCAACATTCAAAACAGTGGGAAGACTTTTGCATTCTACTAAGGATAATGTGGCGTGGCCAAATGCGCAGAGGTTGGAGAAGATTTTGAGCATTTGTGTACTCAGGGTCATTAAAAAGGAGAACCATGGATTCTACTCTCACCAGGAAACAATGAGAAAGAAATCACTCATCACAGTCACCCCAGATCAGATTGCGCTCCATTAGATGAAATTTGCAGTCACCTCTATTAAGGATTTCACATTGTTTTTCAACGTGGAATATGAGAGGAAACACACTTGCTTTGCCTTCCCCAAGAAGTTAGGATCCTTTTCATAAAACAAGGGGAGGGGGGCTGTGTGGCCCCCCTCCCTAGGTCGATTTCAGCCCCTGGGACCCCATCCCCTGGTGCCTGGATGAAATTCAATGGGGGAGCCTCAGGGCCTCCTTGGTCCCATCCGGCTCCCCGCCTCCTGCGGGAGCTGTCATTGCTCCCTGCATGCGGGAGCTGCTGGAAATGCAGCTCCCTGTGTGAGGGAGCATTGCTTTCATCTCTTTCCCTGCCCGCATCTCTGTGGGCAAGGAAAGAGATGAAAACTCCACTTCCAGCAAATGGGAGCATTTTGACAGTGCCCGCTTGCTGGAAGCAGAGTGTTTGTTTTTGTAAAAACAAACAGCAATCTCCTAAGGGTGGGCTTCTCTGGAAATAGCAGGAGCCTGCCCTGGGGGATGGTGGTCAGCAGGGCCATATATAGCCCAGGAGGGGGGCCGTGTGGCCCGCTCCTTCTTTTAAAAAAAGTAATGGGCACCAGGGAGATGGTGGTCCCCAGGGATGGGAGACCACGGGGGCTCCCTGTTCAATGCTTATCTGAGCCCTAGGAAGGTAGTGGTCCCCGGGGGGTCCGCATGGCCCCCTATATAATTTTTATTAGAGCCGTGGGGAGGTGGTGGTCCCCGGGGCCAGGAGGGTTCCAGACGGCCCGCTTAATATTGGCTTGGTGGTCCCAGGGCATTATTTAGCCATTTGGAGGGGGCCACGTGCACCCGTCCATTTTTTTTATAAACTCTGCATGTCCCTGAGACATGGCCCACCAGGGGGATGCAATTATAATAGGTGCGGAAGACCGCACTTGTTTTTTTTTTTTTTTTAAGTTGACAGAGATATTCACAAATCTTTGCAAATTTCACTTGAATTAAAGAAAAACTGATTTTTTTGCCCTGGTGGGGTCCCTGTGGGATCCCAGGACTAAGGCTAGGGGGTTAGGGTATTCGTACCCTGCCCCTTTTCCTTTATTTTTGAAGGGTTTTTTGGGACTTGGATGAAGCGAGTCGCAAAATGGCTGCCAACACTTCCTGGCTGAAGTGTAGGCAGCCAATCAGAGCTCAACATTTTTTGCAAAGGCTTCGCAACCCTAGATATATACATTTGGATTTCCTTAGTTATCTCGAAAAGTACTGGAAGGATTTTTCACCAAATAACAAAAAGCGTGCTCTCTGACAAAAAAGCTGCCTCACTGCCAAATTTAGTGTAATTGCATACAGCGGTTTGGGCTGTAGGCATGTCTAAAATCTCTGTGGGAATTAACATGGGAAACACACTATTTTTTACCCCTTTTTCCTCAGTCCTTGCTTGATGGGTCACCCTGAAACTTTCCATGTACCATACGACCCAAATTGACACTTTTATGGAAATTTTCATATATATATGTGAACAAGGCAGCTGTGACTGGCGAAACACGTTATGCCATTCTTGATGAATTAAATAAAATTTCATAAGAAAGAACTGACCCCCAGCTGTGTCGGTACCTATGTTCACACCTTAGCAGGGATTGGAAACGTATATTTATATATCCCTTTGCAGACGCAAAGTTAGTGGTGCACACAGAAGTCAATTTCTTAATTCAATTTATTTCACCAGTGCTGACAAACGCGTTTCGGCCGTAACAGCCTTTCTCAATGTCAAGGACAAAAAAGAAAAGGTGGCTGGGTAGAAATAGCCTGACCACTTAGGTCTCCTGGGGGGCCCCACATGGCCAAAAAAGCATTTTTTGTAACTTTTTTTGGCAGGAATCACATTGGATACGTGTATCCCACTGAAAATGTTTACAAAATGAAGTGTAGTCTCCCGCACTTCACAAGTAATTGGTCCCCGGGTGGGCCACGTCCCGGGTGCATGTTGTTAATAAAGAAGGGGAAGCACCTAGGCCCCCCTCTTGGGGCATATTAATGCCCAGGGCCCACCACCACCCTGGGGCTTATTCATTTTAAAAGGCGGGTCTCTCACACTCCCCCGAGGCCCCTAGGACCACCACCTTCCTGGGGCCACATGCCAAAAAAGAAATCGAGGGAGCCTCTTGGACCCCCCTCTGATCCTGGGACCACCACCTCCACTGGGCCATCTTCTTTTTAAATAATTGGGAGGGGACCGCACAGCCCCCTCCTGGGCTGATCACCATCTCCCCGGTGCAGGTCCTACACAGAAGAAAGGAGGGGAGCAGCTTGGCTTCTCTCCTGGTGCCATAGATGGCCCTGGGGACTGCTACCCCCAGGGCCGGCTCTTCCTATGTCCTGGGATGCACACCCCGGAACATAGCTGTTTGCTGTGGCTTGGCCGGAGCTTTACCGCTCCCACCAAGCCACCAAGCGATGCACTTCCAACAAGTGAGAGCTTTAAAAGTGTTCTCGCTTGATGGAAGCGGAGCAGAATTGCTTTTAAACAGAGGGAGCTGAATGTTTAGCAGCTCCCTATGTCTAAAACCAATGCCGGCTTCCATAGGAGAAGGGGAGCTGGTAGGGCCCATGGGGGCCTTCAGGCTCCCCTGGGATCCCAGAGGAGACTGGGTGCCCTGGGAGCACCCAGCAGAAATGGCCGGGCCCAGGATGATGGGGTCCCCACGGCCAAAATCAGCCCATGGAGGGGGGGCCGCTTGGCCTCCCTCCACCGTTTGAGAAAGACCGAGCCCCGTGGGTTGGGGTCCCCGGTGCCAAAATCGGCCCAGAGAAGGGGGACTCTTGGGCTCCCTTCCCTGATCAAAATGTTTTTTTTTTTTTAAAACCCTGTTGGCAAGTTGCTGAAGACCCTGTCCCTTAGTTGGGGGATGAAGTTCCCTTGGCTTCTGAGGGTCCTTGGGGACCAACAAGCCCTCCTGTTACCTCTAGTAAGTCCCACAGAGTGTGATTGCTGAGAGGACTTCGGAGGCCGCGCCCCCTTTCTCCACCACTCTGCAAATGCACCTCCTGGCACCCTGCTGGTTGGGGGATGAAGTCCCCTTGAATGCTGAGGGTCCTTGGGGGCCAACAAGCCCTCCTATTACCTCCAGTAAGTCCCACAGTGCGTGATTGCTGAGAGGACTTCGGAGGCCACGCCTCTCTTTCTCCACTAGTCTGCAAACGCGCCTCCTGGCACACTACTGGTTGGTGAATGAAGTCCCCTTGGATGCTGAGGGTCCCTGGGGGCCAAGAATCTCTCCTGTTACCTCCTGTAAGTCCCACACAGCGGGATTGCTGTGAGCTGTTCAGAGGCCTCACCACCTTTCTCCACCACTCTGCAAACACCCATCCTGGCACACTACTGGTTGGGGGTGAAGTCCCCTTGGATGCTGAGGGTCATTGGGGGCCAAGACCCCTCCTGTTACCTCCAGTAAGTCCGACAGCGCAATTGCTGAGAGCTAGTCAGAGGCCCCGCTCTCTTTCTCCACCACTCTACAAACCTGTCTACTAGTTAAAAACACCATAGAAATTCACTTTCACCAAAGCTTTCAGGCACATTATAGTTGGGAAATAGAATTTGAAAAACCACAGAAATTCACTGAAAAAAACAAAGGTTAAGGGACGTATAGTCCACTCTGACTTGAGTAACTGTAGGAAAGTGTTTAACTTTGGAGGGTGTGTCATAGTTACTATTCCCAATCTATCCTAGCCAACAGTAGGGACTGTGTTGGACTCTGGAGGAGTCAGGCTTACTACTCTCACTACAAACTTAACAAAATTCGGAAAAGTGTTGGACTTTAGTTTGGAATGCTACCTCAAGGGATTGCCAGTGGTTACACTATGTCCAAGCATTTGTACCATCATCTTTCTTTTTTTGTTTTTTTTATTGCCAGTAATATGCCTGGAAACCTGAGAAAGGCATAGCTTCCCAGGTCCACTACAGCTAATGTTTGGGAATTCTAATACATTGTAAATTCTATGGGGGTAGATTTGGCCATGTTTTGATAAACAGGTCACTAAGGGCATATTTACAAACAAGTGACGTTGGTCACCTAAGGAGAGCAGAACTGTGCCATATCTTTAAAGAAATGGTGCAGTTATGTTCTCTCAATGTGCTGGTATTCATTGGTCTGGCACTGTAGTTCAATGGTGTCTGCATTATGGTCAGGATAGTTTTTGTGCAGGAAGATGTACCTTCTTGTACAAAAAAAACTGTCTTTTAAGGCTTTCTCCTCTGTTTGTATAAGTTATGCCAACCACATGTAGGTGCACCATTTTGGTGTAGTTCTATGTCTAAAACTCTTTGTAAATATGGGTTTGTATCAAAATCCATGGGCAGATGCATAAGAAAGCCCATGCACAGCCCATGGAATGCCTATCTGATGCAATATAATGTAGGGTAAGGCAATGAGCTGCATTGTTTTATTTTTCTTAACAATTCATGCAAAACAAAATTTGTTGATGATGCAACCCTGACACAAATTCTTTGTAAATCTGGGGCTAAATATGTTTAAGTTCCTGATCCAAAAAATTAGCAAGTTAAAAACTGTTAGCGAACTCAGGTTTTCAAGAAAGAATGACATAAATATGGCAAACCCGACTCAGGGCCCCCAGACCGAGCTACAAAACCACTCAAACTTCTGGAAATGAGAGACAAGTAGAAGAGTTACAGACATAACGGTTAATTGTCAGCCCATCAGCACATGAATTTGCCTGTATGTATTACCCCATGTTGCACTGCTGCCTATCAATTAGTAAGAGCTGACTAAGAAGCTGGTCAGGACAATTGCAGTAAATTCTGCATAGCTCTTACTACAATGCTACTCTCCAAACTTCCAGGGATATATAAGAAAGTGGTCAGACTATACCTGAAAACCATTGCTCCTTTTTCTGTTTGTATCTCTCTCTGCATACCTTTCACGCCTTCTCTCTAGCGCTCTCTCTCTCTCTCTGATACAAACACTGTCTTCTCTCTATTTCTACTCCCTGTTTCGCATGCACGGTTTTAGGCTCATAGGGCTGATTTACAAGCCCCTTGCTCCACTTTTGCGTCATTTTTAACATGGGAAAACTGACGTACGGGTGGCGCAAGGGGCTTGTAAATCTGCCCCATAGTGTGTATGGAGAAAGTACAGGGTATGTCGGATCTTGCTTCTATTAGTAAATATGGAACATCTATCACACAGAATTCGCTTTGTAAACTATCCTTTGCTGTAAATGGTGAACACAGCAGCCCTTTGTTTCCACATTTGCAGACTGGTGTGGGGGATCAATATGTGAGGAGGGTAACTATGATTTGTGACCGCTCAGTGCTATATATCGCCATGTAACTTGACAGAAGCAATAGTGTGTGTGAAACCATGGTTCAGCAACATGACATCATTTAATACCGAGTGTCACACCGCGTCCTTTGATTTAGTGTTCGAAATGCGTGTTTGTGGTCATTTAATACCTATATGAAAGAAATAATTTGGAGGTAGCGGATAGGAGAAACATTGATGGAGATTTACAAGATACTAATCTAGCTGTTTGCAGTTAACCAAAACAAATAGGTGTAGACAGTGTAAACAGTCATTTTCTATTGGCACCTTTTACTAAATTTGTATATTTTTTGTTGCAGGAGAGAACATATGTTTAACATTTTTAAAGGACATATATACACTTGAGGAGTGATGCATAATTGAGGAGTGATGCATCGGGTATTCAGCATCAAAAATGAGATGCAATAAGCTGCATGTAGACTGTCTTAGAAACGTATTTTCGTTGGCATTTCAGAAGTAGCGAAGAAAAATGCAGGACCGACCCGAAATCACGGTGTTGCGAGGAGAGTTCAGCGCAGGCACAGCTGTTGTTGTTTAACCTAGCTGTCTCATCACCAGCGAGGCAGCGTGTATTGATCGGAGCAGTGACATTGCTGCAGCCGTGTCATCCAAGTGAAGGAACTTCCCAAATTAGCCAATAATAAAGTGTGGGGAGTTGTAGGGAATGCCTCCCGGGACTTTTTTCAGGAAAGGTTGGATTTCCCTCCCACGAGGCCATCCATTCCGCTTCAAGGACCCAGAGAGTCACTACATTGTCCAAAGGCCATAAACAAACCCAGGAAAAGCGCAAGGCCGATGGTAGACCATTTGGAGCACAGTTAAGTTTCTCAAACATTTCACAGTCATTGTCTATAAAAACATGGGGGGGGGTGCTTCACCTGCATGGAATCAAAAGATTTTTTTTAAAATGCTACTGCTTACCATTTTCGTTTGCTGTATGTTTTTTAAGTGGTTAAAAAGTTTTTGTGGGAATCAAACAAACGAAAAATGTCTGCTTTTGTTTGACTTTCCTGAGGAGCAATGTTTTCATCCTTCGCCCACTGACTACAGGCTTTGTCAGCTGACTGTGTGCAGTACTTGCAGAATTGCAGAGCCATTGATAAACTTTGAAACCAGAGACATCCTCAGTCAACACATAGATGTTTAGACAAAATATTTTAAAAAAATGTTATGATACAAAATATTGTGTCAAGAATATCGGGATGTCAAAAATACTGTTGACTGGAATGTAAAAGGTAAAAATATTGTAATGTGTAATATCGTAAAAATATCAATTTACAAAAGATAGTGGTATTTAATATCATTTGTGTTAATCAGTATGTAACTGTTATGTTTTGTAATGTACCCCACTATAGGCCTGGGTAGTCACCTAACTTTTCACCTACATTTTTCCTGCCATTGTACTAGATAACGGTTTTTGGCATTGACCTTTTACCTAGTTAGGTGCTGCATTAAATATCATTTGGTTTTCCCATAAACCTAGCCTCATTAATTATGCATGAGGATTATCAGAATCACAGCACGATTACCATCTTCTGCATAATAACTATGTATAAGGGTCATCCCTTCTGTCACCCTCGGCCGACATGACACAGAAAGGTTACCTTTTGGATATATATATACACCACATCTTTGCTGAGGCAGGCAGAGGAGAAAGACTTCCATGGTGACACACTGACGCAAGATGCTGAGGTTCCTGCACGCAGACCCTTCAGCATGCAGTGGTCTGATATCCCTCGTGGGGTGTCCATCTCAAGACCAAGACGGGGTCCTTCATTCTTTCACACCAGGTAATTTGGTTTGCTTCGTCCTAGGAGGATTCTTGGCCCTACACCTACATACATGCTAGGTACACTTAGGTACATCTAGTTAGGGTTGCATTGTAGGAGTACACATTATTACTGGCATGTATTTATATGCTTTCATATATTCATTGTTCTAGCACTGTGGTAGAAATCTACAATCCATTTACTCTGTTGGTGCTTATAATCATTTATATCTGTTTCTGTCTTATGGTTGTTTCAGCACACCTATTTTACACTAGAATGACGCTGGTTCAATAAATGCTAATTGAAAAACTTCCCCACCTTCTATTCTGTGTATCTCTCTTCACAAAGTGAGCACGAGTGACTGAGCAAAAAGTACTGTACTGTTTCCATGATCGATAGTTGCCAGGAACTATTCTCGCCTTGGTAAGAGGAGTTCATAGTGGCACTGTGAGCTAGTGGTATACAGGCTAAGCCTGGGCAAAGCACTACGCTACGCTCGCGTAGTTTGCGAAGTTTGCGCTACTTCGCACTACGCGAATTGCACGTAGCACAGTGCAAACACGCGTAGCGTAGCGTAGTGCAGCGGTCATTTTTTGCTTGCTCGCGGCCCTCAACGTCAAGTTGGCGACCGCGAGCAAGCAAAATGACATCCCGGCGAGACTTTTTCCTCGTTCGCGATCAGCAACATCAAGTTGCCGATCGCGAGCGTGGAAAATAAACCTCCCGGCGAGATTCTCAACGCGGGGAGGTCAGGTTTCTCATTGCGAGTGGTGGCGCATGCTCGCGACCGCTCGCGATGAGAAACTACCAGTCCGCATTGAGAAAGCTGCCGCTCGAGTAAAAATCTACTTGAGCGGCAGTAAAAGACAGCTCGCACTGTGCAAGATGCTGTTTTCAATGATTGCACAGTGCGGACAAGCATCCGGCACTGTGCAATCAGTGCGAACAGCATTTTGCACAGTGCACTACGCAGTTCACGTAGCTACGCGTAGCTCGCGTAGTGCGAGGTGCACTTCGCGTAGCGCTACTTCGCGAACTCCGCCCAGGGTTAATACAGGCGACAATACCCGGTGGGGGTATCGCGAATCAGTCTGGACACCAATCCCTCAGTTTATGTTGTCTAAACGCACAGATCCTATATAGTTTTATAGGAACTACACGACACGGCGCTGCCAACGTTGGTTTGGTTCTTATTTAACAATCAAATCTGAGTAGTTCAGTCGTGCTTTCTCAGAGACCCCTACTCACATTTACCCAGAGACGTCTGGAGTGGGCAGGGAAAAATCCGCCACAGCTGAGTAGGCATATCATATGTATTGGCTGTAGGTTTATTCAAGCTTGAAGGATAAATAGTTCCCTATTGTGCATAAAACCTTATCACAGTTTCCTTGAAACTTTTTCAACAATGCCTATCGAAGAGGACGCTGTGGAAGCACTACGTGCGAATGCAGCAGCAGAAGGGGAACAGGGAGGTGCTATGAACATTTCAGAAAATGTCAGAAATGCATTCACTTTAAAACTAGCAGAATTTGGAGTCACAGCATTAGGTGGGACTGTCACCTTCGTGATTGAGACACATGAGTCATACTGGACAGAGGTATTCTATTCATGGGTCAAATTCCCACCAGCAGATGCACGCACAAATACGTTTCATTCTTACACTGAAGATGAAATACCTGAGGAATATTGTCACTATGAGGACATTAAAGTTCCGCTCACCTACCAGGAGCACATAAACTGATTTAAAGACGCCCTCCCACACACAAAAGATAAAGTGAGACTCGGTCCGCTCAGTAGAGATGGAGCCACTTGGCCAGTCCTAGCTGCTTACACACCACATCCAGACATTGACACAATGCAGGTAGCAGACTTGCGTCCACTACAGAAAGAAATAATAAAACTTTATACAAATCTGACACAGTTTGTTATGAGAACACGCACACTTCAACCTACAAAGGTTACAACAGCAGGACAAATACAAGGAACTGCAGCTAAAATAACTCCACAAACACTAAACTTAGTTATGGGTAGAATGCCCACTAAACGCGAGCAAAGGCCATTCTGGATAGCTCAGAAAATCACACAGTTAGAGGCAGTGCTTCCACACACAGGCCCCCAAGAAAAACACAGAGGGGCCGATTCCGATTCAGGCCGGAAATCTCTCCGACCGAGTCGGACCCGGAGAGATTTCCGACCGAATCGGACACTGGCAGTCCGACCGAACGAGTACGATGCGCACGCATGCAATCGGACTCGAGTCGGTTGGACTCCGTTTGAGTCAATGGGAGCCGGACGTACAACACGTACGCGGGCTCCCATTGACCCAATGGGTGCGAGGCGAACAAGGGTGCCCCCTACAGCGGATACGCCTCGAAGCGACTCGCGGCGTACATGCACAGGTAGGGGGGACCCATGGTACTTGCCCGGCCGGGGAACGTCTCCATCGCGCGGTGTGCGTCGTGTCCGTGCGAGTCGGTCGGAGCGCTTCGGACCCGCGAACAAGTCGGTCGGCGATTTCGCGTGCGCTCGCATCGTACTCGCTCGGCCGGACGCACGTACGAATCGGTCGGGAAAGAGGGCTCCGAATCGGATCCGGTTAAGCCGAATCCGATTCGGTGCCCTACCGGCCGAGATCGGAATCGGCCCCAGAATGTTAACAATCTGCTTGCCAATGGGGATAGCTCCTCCAAAAGAGAATTGTACCTCTTGGGGTACAATCTATACCAGAACTCATGATATCCCTTCAATAGCAGAATTACCAGATGTATTGACACAGATACAGAATGAATATGGAGCAGAACCTGCTCTGAACTTAGGGATGAAATTGTTAGGAAATGCTGCCCAGGTATCAACTATTATGTTGGCTAACATAAAAGAGGAGGCAACAGCCGTGGCGATAGGACAACGCTTTAGAGATTTCACCCCTATACAACAGGAGCGTGAATTACCTAAAATTATCGAAGATACATATGCCGAATTAGGTAGACATAATTTGAGAGCTAGAGCAACAAAACCTCAACTCATGGGTGGACCTGAAAAGGATAACACCAAGCAAGCACCTGATTCTTCCAAGAAAAAATGGGATAATAAAAAACAAAAGAATAGAGAGCATAGATCACAATCAAAAGGTGGGTCACCTCAACAGGAGCCCTCCAGAAGGAGGTACATCCGTAGGAATCGTGATAACATTAAAACACTGACAGGTCTCATGATACTGATACACGTTCCTCTTGTTCCTTTCAGGGTTCATCAAAACACTCCGAGAGGGAAGGACGGTCAGAACACAGACAAGATGAACGAAAAAAGTCCAGAGATACACATCGTACTTCGGACTATAATATCAAAAAAGAAGATAAACCAAAATCAAAACCTCAATTTAAAAAGAAGAAGATAGCTGGCCATAAAGTAAGAAATGCCAAGTATAATGAGGACTCAACTTCTGATGGAATTTCTGGTGACAGCGGCGTTAAATGAACATATCACGGTGAAAACACCTGATACTAGGGTAAGTGTACCGCACCCATTATACAAAATAACACTCCAAATGGAGGGGGACAAACCCAGAAAAATTAAAGGTCTCCTTTGGGAGAACCTGACTTATGGCTATGACATCCTTTTGGCTGAAAAAGATTGGCCACCTAAGATCATTATGGAGTGCCCAAAAGGAGAAACAGTAATTTTACTGGCCTTTTCCGGCCTCGTCTATAAAATATAGAGTGGGATCCCTCTTACTTCACCAAGGGAATGGGATACTTATACCAAGTCAAAAATGAATTTTCCCTGGTTGCTATACATACATATAAATGAAAAATCTGCCTGTGATAAGGGCTCACATCACAAGAAGATTTTATAACATATATAAACAGCCCATGTAATAAACACTCAAAGAAGTACATAAAAGACCAAAGAATTAAAGGGGTTATATTTTATCACATAAATATTTGGTAAAAATAGTTTCGCAAAGCACAAATATCACAATAAAGATAGACAATTAAAAATTCATCAGTTAAAGTTTTCAAACAAGTATCACAAAAATGAAAAGGAATTTTTTCCAAAGAGCACTACAAATTACAGTACATCACAAACATAGAAAAGAGAGAGAAACATCAGACAATATGCTTTGTCATTAAAGATACATATCCATTATCACATATTGTAGCTGGATCTTGAACCGGCCTAACGTTTGGGTGTCTATAGAACCAACCACTCATACGGATTATGTGAAGAATGCGTCGACGCGTTTCGATGGATTTACTTGTATAGTCCCATCTTTATCAAGAACTCATATATTGATCTCTCCTATTAGTAATTGTCACCGGTTTCAATCCTTGGTGCATCAATGTTTACCACAGCTAGTCAATTATTGCCTTAATCGAAATTAAATCTGTCAGGAATCTTGATTATCCAAGTGTTTCCACAGAGATCTGTTAAAAGATGATGTTTAATAAAATGCATAAAAAACTTTCCATCACAGGTTCCTACCCATGGTTTTTCTTGCCGTAATATATTCTCTTTTTATAATGTTCCGAATCTAAAAACCCGCTGTGGCCACCGGCAGTATATCGGTGCTAAATCCACGACGTTGGGCTGGATAGGACCAACTTCAAATACGGAGCGCTTCAGTCGTCTCTGTGGTACTACACTGCGTTCAGCGATACGGATTCAGGCTTCTAATCTCGTTACGCCAGCGTCCAGTATCTCTAAAATATTCATACGCGCAGGAGTGGGTGGTAGCACTTGCTCTTGCATTATATCGCAGCCATGTAGAGTGGGCTGCTGAGTCACCACGCCATGTAATCCCAGTAAAAACTACTCCAACTCAACAGAGACAGTACCCAATAAAACAAGAAGTGAAAAAACAAGTCGTGGAGAGCTTAGATCAACTTGAATACCAAGGTGTAATAGAGAATTGCACCTCTTCAATGAATAATCCTTTGTTTCCCATAATGAAGCCTGACAATTCATAGGGACATACGCAATTGTCACCTTACATTCTGACCGTGGCCCTGCATTTAGCTCTCGGGCTTAGAAACAAGCTATGGGAAGTTTGGGTGTTGCATTACGGTACTCCTCTCCGTATCATCCCAGGAGAAATTCTGTTGTGGAAAGGAAAAACCAGGACTTAAAGCAATCCTTAACAGCAAGGGTATTAGGCTTGGGTGGTAGTTGGGTCAATCACCTATATGGGGTCCAGAGGGTACTTAATAACTTGCCAAGAAGTTCTCTAGGAGGTATCACCCCTTACGAAGTCCTATTTGGCACGAGAATGTGGGTACCTTACCTCGATTGTGGCAGCACAGTGGCGGATGAAAAACCATTTGACATCAATAAACGTTTGACTGGTTTACAGGAACTCATTGAATTCCGGGCGCTACAAAGCAACGTGCAAGTAAAACACACCGCCACTGGGGAAGTAAAAACAGTAACGGCAAGACCTGCCTGGATCCCAAAAGTCAGGGATCTGGTCAGAGAAAAGATTTTGGACAAGAAAGAATTTGGGCCATCTTACAGAACGTCTGTACCTGTCCTTTCTGTTGAAGGAACAAGAACAGTACTTCTTCCGCCCCTTGCCGGCAAGAAAGGAAAGAGATTCATCTCCATTGATCTGATCAAACCACACTATGTGGTCGATACTGAATAGCAGGCCGCGTGGACTCCTGGGTAGCTGCCGATCTCCTCTCGCTACCATACAGGATGTTCAGACCGAAAGACTGATAACATTTGAAGAGTCTTCTATATGTAGTAATGAAGTTACCACTAGTAAATAAAGGGACCCCCTCTATATGCTACTTGGAGGTCAGGGAGAAAGAGGGGAATATAAACAACTAAGACAAAAACTCTCCCCAGAGACCTATATTTCTTTGCAAAAGATTCAATCTTATATGGGTTGAAATACCGGTGCAATAACAAGAAAAAAAATCTAATACTCAATTGAATTTAGACATCTTTTTTATATCAAAATTACTTTTATTTTCATATATATGATTTTCTCATTTATTATAAACAGTATACATCAATTATCTACTAAGTTCATTTTTTAAAAATTACATAACAAAAATAATGATATCAAATTAATGATCCCCCAACAAAAAATCCATCTAACAAAGAAAAGGAAAAGAAACCACATTCACTCTTGCCAATCGCTCACAATCGTACAAGACACATATACACATGTTGGTATAAAGAACACATAGATATAATACGATTCCAATGGGCAAAATTAATGATCAAGGCCAAACGGTCTGGGCGCACGTTGTCGACGCGCGTTTCGGTGGAATAACACACACCGTGAACCACCTTCATCAGGACCTCGCCCAAATTGAGTACTGTGTCACAACAACAAAACACACCGGGGTACTAAAATCTGTTGCCCTTGTGAATTGCCCTTCCTCCAAGGGAAAACAGCTGTCGAGATAATAGACAGCAATGTCTATGACTAGCAACAGCTAGCCAACTCCTAATAACTCAAATGCTTACGAGCTTCCTGATCAATCTGTATAGTTAGAGTCCTCTTCGCCAATAGTCAAAGTTCTAAAGAAGTATACGTGTAGAACATAGGATCTTGTTCTACCAAAAACTAAACGCTTCTTAGTCCAAGTCATATAAAGGAGAATGTTCCTGTGATGTACATCGCGATAGATATTGTAAGTTGCATCCACCATGCATAAAACTGTTCTTTGTATAGTCACATCCTCATGATTACGCGTACAACTGCAAACTGGTTTTGGTAGAACAAGATCCTATGTTCTACACGTATACTTGCTTTATATTATCTCGACAGCTGTTTTCCCTTGGAGGAAGGGCAATTCACAAGGGCAACAGATTTTAGTACCCCCGGTGTGTTTTGTTGTTGTGACACAGTACTCAATTTGGGCGAGGTCCTGATGAAGGTGGTTCACGGTGTGTGTTATTCCACCGAAACGCGCGTCGACAACGTGCGCCCAGACCGTTTGGCCTTGATCATTAATTTTGCCCATTGGAATCGTATTATATCTATGTGTTCTTTATACCAACATGTGTATATGTGTCTTGTACGATTGTGAGCGATTGGCAAGAGTGAATGTGGTTTCTTTTCCTTTTCTTTGTTAGATGGATTTTTTGTTGGGGGATCATTAATTTGATATCATTATTTTTGTTATGTAATTTTTAAAAATGAACTTAGTAGATAATTGATGTATACTGTTTATAATAAATGAGAAAATCATATATATGAAAATAAAAGTAATTTTGATATAAAAAAGATGTCTAAATTCAATTGAGTATTAGATTTTTTTCTTGTTATTGCACCGGTATTTCAACCCATATAAGATTGAATCTTTTGCAAAGAAATATAGGTCTCTGGGGAGAGTTTTTGTCTTAGTAATGAAGTTACCAACAATGAAATGGAACTCATTCCTATTAAAATTGAACATCAAAGCACAAATGAAACACAGATATCAATTCGGCCCATCACCGACATCTACATCAATATGCCTATACAGGAGACATCTGCAAGTTCAACAAAACCTGCTGAGCTACCAAAGATAGATCGAACTGCATCTGTCTACTTCATTGATTTCAACACTTTTTCTCTGGATCCAAGTGAACCTGAGTCACCACCAGCTCTAGATTCCAGCAAAAAAACAACTTCATGATTTTTACATTTTTATGAAAAAGACATACCTAGTCTCACCATGGCTACAGCTCTGGATAATAACTGGAATACTCTTCCTACTCTTCTGGATAGGTTTAGTGACTGTCTTTTTCTTGCTTGTGAATGGACACTATCTCCCAGAACGCTCGGCAGTATCAGATGTGAACTTGGTACTGACACCTCATACGTCATCTCATCGCTAACAAAGAGAACTGTCTTATGTGAACATTACAGCAGTTCCAGTTCCTGACAGAATAGTTTGAGACAGGGTTTCAAATGATGCATTTGGTCTCACTGAACTTTTAAAAATACCACGTCTTCAAAATGTCTTTGAATGATATCACCTCCAGTACATACTCTGACGATTGGGATTTTGAAACTGTTAATAGTATGTTGTCTGATTTAGAACTATCTGCAGCATTTACGAATAATTAAATGTTTGACGACTCATCTGATTTTGATACCATGTACTGTTACCAACATTATGATCATCACTTTCTGCATAAAACAAGTGCACCACATAATGTTTTCACATATCACCAATGGGAACATTGCACAACACCACCGAAAGGCAATTCACAAACATTTGAACAAAAGTTTGCTTACTTTTCTGGGTTTAATACATCAGATCCACGCTCATGATTTCACCTCTCCTGCTCCAGAGCCTCCTGCTGCCTGAACTCTTCACCGCGGAGAGCCGACGCCGTCGCAGCGACCCAGCCGACGCTGGGCCGCCCGCCTTGCCTGCTCCCGTTTTCCCGCCGCTTCCTGCCTGCGGACCCGCCCCCACGCCAGACGATTGGAACAGACGATCCCGCCTCCCAGCTGACCCGCCCTCCCGGCCCCCTTCTTAAGGGGACCCTGCCTGCCTCCTGGGAGTGACCACTGCGCTTCTGGCCTGGTCGCCCCCTCGCTCCTCACCTCTCCTGCTCCAGAGCCTCCTGCTGCCTGAACTCTTCACCGCGGAGAGCCGACGCCGTCGCAGCGACCCAGCCGCCGCTGGGCCGCCCGCCTTGCCTGCTCCCGTTTTCCCGCCGCTTCCTGCCTGCGGACCCGCCCCCACGCCAGACGATTGGAACAGACGATCCCGCCTCCCAGCTGACCCGCCCTCCCGGCCCCCTTCTTAAGGGGACCCTGCCTGCCTCCTGGGAGTGACCACTGCGCTTCTGGCCTGGTCGCCCCCTCGCTCCTCACCTCTCCTGCTCCAGAGCCTCCTGCTGCCTGAACTCTTCACCGCGGAGAGCCGACGCCGTCGCAGCGACCCAGCCGCCGCTGGGCCGCCCGCCTTGCCTGCTCCCGTTTTCCCGCCGCTTCCTGCCTGCGGACCCGCCCCCACGCCAGACGATTGGAACAGACGATCCCGCCTCCCAGCTGACCCGCCCTCCCGGCCCCCTTCTTATGACGCCCCTCAGCGACCGCGCAGCGGACGCGCGCAGCGGGAGCACCGTATGAGCGCCGAAGGTGCGCCTAAGGTAAGCCCGTCTGCGCCCGTCCGCGCCTGGACCGCGCCCAGTGCCAGGACCCCTGGCCCCCACCGACGGAAGCCGACCCAACGGACCTACGACGCCACCGAACTCATCGCACTGAACACCGGCCGAACCCCGGGCTGCTACCATGCCACACCGAGACGCACCCACGGACCCTTCAGCTGCCACTCCTGCAAGTTCACCTGCAACCGGACCCACGCCACACCAGCACCCACCAAGCCGAACGCCAGCAGCACCCACCTGAAGTGCATCCTGCTCAACACCCGCTCCATCCACAGACACGCCGTCGAGCTCTGGAACCTGCTCGACACCACAGCCCCAGACGTCGCCTTCCTCACGGAAACCTGGATGAACGCCTCCTCAGCGCCCGACATCGCCATCGCCATCCCGGACGGCTACAAGATCATCCGGAGGGACCGCGTCAACCAGACAGGAGGAGGCATCGCCATCATCCACAGGAACTCCATCCGCATCACGACCAACACCGTCGACACCCTCACACCCACCGAACACCTGCACTTCCAGATCCACGTCAACCCCAAGACCACCCTCAGAGGCACCCTCATCTACAGACCTCCGGGACCACGCACTCAATTCAGCGAGGACATCGCCGACTTCATCAGCCCACACGCCCTCCCCTCCGCCGACTACATCCTCCTCGGGGACCTCAACTTCCACCTGGAGAACAACAAAGACCGCAACACCGCCACCCTGCTGGACAATCTCGCCAACCTCGGACTCAAGCAACTGGTGACCACCCCCACCCACTACGCCGGACACACACTCGACCCGGTCTTCTCTTCCAGCAAGGACATCGCCTTCAGCCACGCCACAGGACTCCACTGGACGGACCACAGTTGCGTCCACTTCAGCTTCAGAAGGACCACGCTCCACCATCACAAGCAACAGGCTCCCCGCAGAAGCTGGAACAAGATCACTGCAGATCAGCTCGCCACTTCCCTGAGCAAGAACCCTCCCACCAGCACAACGAACCCCAGCCAAGCGGCCACCAACCTCACGAAATGGATCAGCGACTGCGCAGACGACCTCGCCCCTCTGAAGACCCAGCCGAGCAGACCCGGCAGCAAGAAAGCCCCATGGTTTAACGACGAACTCAAGAGCTCCAAGAAGAACTGCAGAGCACTCGAGAAAACCTGGCGCAGAGACCCAACACCGGACAACATGACTGCCCTCAAGCTCGCCACCCGCAAACACCACCAACTGATCCACACCACCAAGAAAACCGCATTCAAGGAACGACTGGACAACAACGCACACAACAGCAAGGAACTCTTCAACATCGTCAAAGAGCTCTCCAACCCCAACGCCGGAAACAACGACATCACCCCTTCGCAAGACCTCTGCAACTCCCTCGCCTCCTACTTCCACAACAAGATCGCGGACATACACAACAGCTTCAGCACTCAACCGACGCACGCCGCGACCGAACCACCGCCCCCCACCACCACCCTCCGCGCCTGGGCCCCGATCAGCACCGAAGACACTATCCGCACGATGAACTCCATCCACTCCGGATCTCCGACAGACCCCTGCCCTCACCACGTCTTCAACAAGGCCGACGCTGTCATCGCACCCCACCTGCGGGACATCATCAACACCTCCTTCGACATCGCCACCTTCCCGGAGAGCTGGAAGCACGCCGAACTCAGTGCTCTACTCAAGAAACCATCAGCCGACCCCACCGACCTCAAGAACTACCGCCCCATCTCGCTACTCCCGTTTCCGGCAAAAGTCATCGAGAAGACCGTCAACAAGCAACTGGCCGCCTTCCTCGAGACGAACGGGTCCCTCGACCCCTCGCAGTCCGGCTTCCGGGCCAACCACAGCACCGAGACCGCCCTGATCGCAGCTACCGATGACATCCGAGCCCTACTCGACAACGGAGAAACAGCGGCCCTCATCCTCCTGGACCTCTCCGCAGCCTTCGACACTGTCTGCCACCGTACCCTAGTACAGCGCCTCAACAACGTCGGAATCCAGGAGAAGGCACTGGAGTGGATCATCTCCTTCCTCGCCGGAAGGACACAGAGAGTCCGCCTCCCCCGTTCAGATCAGAGGCCACCGAAGTCATCTGCGGCGTTCCTCAAGGCTCCTCGCTCAGCCCAACACTCTTCAACGTATACATGAGCCCCCTCGCAGCCATCGCACGCCAGCACAACCTCAACATCATCTCCTACGCCGACGACACCCAGCTGATCCTCTCCCTCACCAACGACCCCACCACCGCCAGAGCCAACCTGCACGAAGGGATGACAGACGTAGCCAAATGGATGTCGAACAGCCGCCTGAAACTGAACTCGGACAAGACGGAAGTCCTCATCCTGGGATCCTCACCCTCCGCCTGGGACGACTCCTGGTGGCCCCCCGCCCTGGGCAGCGCACCCAAACCAACAGACCACGCACGCAACCTGGGCTTCATCCTGGACTCCTCCTCTCCATGACCAGGCAAGTCAACGCTGTCTCCTCGTCGTGCTTCAACATCCTGCGCATGCTTCGTAAGATCTTCCGGTGGATCCCCACCGAGACCAGGAAGACGGTCACCCAGGCCCTCGTCACCAGCCGTCTGGACTACGGCATCTCCCTCTATGCCGGAACCACCGCCAAACTCCAGAGGAGACTCCAGCGGATCCAGAACACCTCAGCACGACTCATCCTGGACATCCCCCGCCGAAGCCACATCTCCGGACACCTGAGAGACCTGCACTGGCTCCCAGTCAACAAGAGAATCACCTTCCGGCTCCTCACCCACGCACACAAAGCCCTACACAACCATGGCCCAGGATACCTCAACAGCCGCCTCAACTTCTACGCTCCCAAACGCCAGCTTCGATCGACCAGCCACGCCCTCGCCGTCGTCCCCCGCATCCGAAGAGCCACCACAGGAGGAAGGTCCTTCTCCTACCTGGCCGCCAAGACCTGGAACTCCCTTCCGACCCACCTCCGCCTGACCCAAGACCACCTCGCCTTCAGGAAACAGCTCAAGACCTGGCTGTTCGAGCAGTAGCGGACCCCCTCCCCCCAGCGCCTTGAGACCCCCCGGGTGAGTAGTGCGCTATACAAATGCTTGATTGATTGATTGATTGATTGATTGATAAGCTTGCACCTACATCTGCGAAGAAAAGTATGCTCACTAACATGAAACAGATATACTCTGCATCCTTTATTGCCCAACTGTCTGAACAGGGTTTCGACTTATGGAAAGACACTATAGACATAAACTCAATCTGGGATACTAAAGAATGGCAGGTTCAGGTAGCTGAGGCACTATTTAGAGCGTGCCTCATACCACAACAGATGACTTTCCTGAATAACACTGTGCAACAGACTTCCTGTCTTGGGTTAGCCAAGATTAAGTACTTGAACACACCTCGTATTCCCTCGCTTTCACACTTGGAGGGATGGCAAAATTATACAGAAAATGGTGAGGGTACACTCAATGACATTGTGCATGACGTTTCATATAATTCAAGAGACCCCAATTGGAAGGGTTGGTTAGTTTGGCCTATCAACACACATAGGTGTCAGTCAAGATTCAGGGGTGCCACCGAAGGGTTTAGTATCCATAGGCCTGACTTACGCTAAGTACAATGAGAATATCCAGGGGTGGTGACATCATACAGTGATGGAAAGTTATGCCTAGATTGGCTAACCTCTACACTGTCACAGGTGAAACAATACTTGTCCTTACTCTCAGATGACATGGATCTTAGGGATTTTTTACTAGGTCCCCGAAAGCCACGTCAGAAACACTTCTTATTTGCTGTTTATAATGAAATTTGGAAAATATCTCAACAGGAAACTGCAGAGAGATTATGTGAAATTGACAGAATTAACTTAGAAAAGGCTTTGGCTGTGGTTGACAATGGCATGACCACACTAACATCCAGGATATACTCACTGGGCAACATTGTATCTTCTGCTATAGATGTAATGGAACAGGATTTGTCCATCCTACAACACGGACAATCACAGTTACGTTCCATTGTGTCATTAAGCTGGACGCTACAATCATTGCGTTCTGGTTATGTGCCCTGGCGATATAGCAACAGTACATCTCTGTTCTCTGCATATATTTTGACTGAAAATCAGACAACAATGACACAAAGGGATGCAAAATATACAATGCTGCACATTGAAAAATTAGACCAATCACCATGGTAGAGGCACAGTCCACAGAATAGTTAATTCATGGCCAAATAACATTGCCAGTAACAACTTTCCAGTTTCAATATTGCCTAGAACACCACCAGGTAGGCAGGTATGAAGCAATGGGTAGGGAATTCATCCATGAATCTTGGGAATTACAGTATAGATTTAGATGCAGGAACGGGGACACTGAAGTGTTTCTCAGCAGTACAGACTGCGAGACTTCTTTAAGTGGATCTCTCATTTGCCAGGATATTATACTTCACGGGCTTGTAACGGTTGGTTGCAAACTTGTCCTGTCATTTGAAAGGGTCACCAGCTGCCATGATTAATCCAGTGTTCAAGCTGCTCTCAAACGGCAGTTACTTAATGCTGAATGGTCAAGGTTGTAGCGGGATGCTTCCAGGCATCGCATATCTTTTCACAGTAAGTTCCAGGGCTACTTGTTGTATGCAAGTATTGTTTCCACCGACCCACACAGTCAAGAAGGCACCGTTATGGCCTTTGTTGAATGTTTCCTTTATATGGTTTGATACTCTGAGCCGAATGAAAGCCATGCTTTTACAGAAAGATGTGCCCTTAACCTCAGCCCGAGAGACTTTTGATCTTCAGGTTGCAAGGTTCTCAGCAGGGGAGCAGGCACTGGTACGGACTAACTGCCCTTTCCATTTCAGAGAAATGGTACAGTGTATCTTTAACATGTCTGATATGAAGGGTATAGTACACCTATTTAAGAGCATAGGTTATGGACTGTTAAGCACCTTTCAGACAATCTTCTGAGTGATTCCGGCTTTTATACACTCCATATTTGGAAGCATTTTTGGAGGGCTTCCGCTAATGCTGCTACTGGTAGTGGGGATCCTGATTTTAATTTTTCAGCTACGCAATGGACGTCCCAGTCACCGAGGAGATTGAAAAAACGCTCTTGGATCGATGTTACCATGATCGCATGGTACTCCATCTGGACAAACCTCGACTTCGGGGTCCAAGCGAGTCTTGGTTCCTTTCATTCTGACCAGCCTGGATTGACTGTGTTTTGCCTGTCCTCCACTGCTTGTTCTGTGGACAAGAATGCGTGTTGGACCTCTGTCTAACACTTCCATCGGTTGTGCCACCGAACGTGGATGTATCACTGGACCCGTAAACAGCTGCAGTGTCCCCAGCGTATTCCCATGTTGATGTCGGCATTCTTAGAGGCACCACGGGATTCTTCAGCTCCTGTTGGATTGGATACTGGCTCTACTACAGGCACACAGGCTTTGGATGTTTGAAACGCTTCCTCAGCATCGGCTGTGGGAACTGAAGAAGATCATCTTTGCTCGATTGACCTGATCTGTGAGGTGTTACAGGGACCGTCGTCTGCGATGGCAAGCAGCAGAAATGTTGCATCTCCCAAACAAAACACAGAAACATTTGGCTCTCCGTGTACCGGGAAGAATTTGCCCATTTCCAAAAACAACCGAAAATTGAATTTTAAACAATTTTTTTTTTCCTCCTTCTATACTATTACTGAGCACCATGGCTTTCAGATGCTCTCAGCTGCTCCAAACACATATTTGAACATATGTTAAAGGACTTATTGGACTTTTAAGACATATATAAAGGACCTATAGAGTTTTTAGTACTTGTTACATTTTTATTCTGAACATTTTTTAAGCGATGTTTTATTAGAAGAACATTCACTTTTAGTATATCGCCTGGTCGGATGAGGACTGCATGTTATGTTATGTAATGTACGCCAATATAGGCCTTGGTAGTCACCTAACCTTTCACCAACATTTTCCCTGCCATTGTACTACATAACGGTCTTTGGTATTGAAATTTTACCTAGTTAGGTGCTGCATAAAATATTGTGTGGTTTTCCCAGAAAACTAGCCTCATTAATAATGCATGAGGATTCTCAGAATCACAGCAGGATTTCCATCCTCTGCATAATAACTATGTATAAGGGTCATCCCTTCCGTCATCCTCGGCCGACATGGCACAGCAAGATAGAACCCCTGAGGGTAGCTTTTGGGTATATATACACCATATATTTGCTGGGGCAGGCAGAGGAAAAAGACTTCCATGCTGACACACTGACACGAGCCGCTGAGGTTCCTGCAGACACTTCAGCACGAATTGGTCTGACATCCCTCGCAGGGTGTCCATCTCGAGACCATGACGGGGTCCTTCATTCTCTCACACCAAGCAATGGGGTTGGCTTCATCCTAGAGGGATTCTTGGCTCTACACCTACATACATGCTAGGTACACTTAGGTGCATCTAGTTAGGGTTGCATCGTAAGAGTACGCATTATTACTGTCATGTATTTATATGCTTGCATATATTCATTGTTTTAGCACTATGGTAGAAATCTACTATCCATTTATTCTGTTGGTGCTTATAATCATTTATATCTGTTTCTGTCTTATGGTTGTTTCAGCACACCTATTTTACACTAGAATGACGCTGGTTCAATAAATGCTTATTGAAAAACGTCCCCACCTTTTATTCTGTGTATCTCTCTGAGACAAAGTGAGCACGAGTTACTGAGCGAAAAGTACTGCACTGTTTTCACGATCCTTGATGGCACAGGGTTGTCATGTTCGATAGTTGCCAGGAACTGTTCTCTCCTTGGTAAGAGGAGTTCATAGTGGCACTGTGAGCTAGTTGATATACAGGCGAACATACCCAGTTGGGGTGTCTGGAATCAGTCTGGACACTAATCCCCCAGTTTATGTTGTCTAAACGCGCAGATCCTATATAGTTTTATAGGAACTACATGACATAACTTATTGTAGTGTGTTTGATTCTTTATGTTTATTAAACTTTTTTATTTGTGATTTTAGTAAAATAATTTATTAAATATGACATTTTCGAAATGTATATTTTTAGTTGTAATAATGTATGCAAAAATGGATTTCTATTTTTTTTTAGCAGCAGGATACTGGGTTTTTAGGGGATGAGATTGGGAGATTTTTAAAAAGTGAATATTTTAATGTAAATGCAATGTTAATTATTTTAATGATATACACATTAGTATTGTAACATGTGTACATTTATTTTGTTATATTAATATTTTTAGAAGTTATAATTTATAATTAATTAACATATATATTAATGATGTTAAATGTAAAAATAAATTATTTTAATTTAAATATTAAAAAATATTAAAAATACAATTTGAATTAAAATTTTAAATTTTACAAATTTTATGGAAAAAGTAATAATTAAAATATTGTACATTTTTATATTGAAAATTATAATGCCGTTGTAAAAATATAATGATAGTATATATTTTTCAATTTTCAATTTTATGATTTTGTATAATTTTGTTTTATGATTATTATGATTTTCTTTTTTATTTTATGTTTAAAAATTTAGGAATGGTTGTAAACATAAAAAAATACATTAATGATTATTAGTTATACAAATATTCTTTTAAATGTTAATGTTTAAATATGAATATATAGGTTTGTGATTTTTGTTAGTGTGTTTTTAAATAAAATTTTTGTTTATTTTATTGATCAAAAATTGTGTGTAAGTATGGAGTATACATCATTAAGGGCCCGATTCCGATCTCGCTTGGAAAGCCTTCCCAAAGACACGGATCGGGAATGCCTTCCGACCAATACGTACGCGCACAGTCCGACCGACGTAGTATGATGCAATGCGTGTCAAATACAAACGACTCACACGGAGCACAATACGGATGACCGACTCGTACGGAAATGAATCCGTGTGAGCGAATCGTACGGAAAAGAGCCCGATGCGACCGACTCGTACTCGAACGCTGCAACATAGCTTTGCGTGAATGGGACAGACTCGGAACACCCCGCTAAAACATGAACAAGCATCCGGTGCGGTCAACGGAACGTTTCGGTTATGCTCAACAAAATACAATAGAAACAGACAGAATTGCCAAAACAAGCATTGTCAATGTAAAAAAAAATGAAGATTTAAAATAAGCCACACCCACAACTCCACCTATATAAAGGGCCAAAATCCTTACCATGATCCTTTGCAACTTCAACAGAACTGCCAGCACATACCACTATTACACTGCACTGATGCATACACTCACAACTCATCCATCACACAACCTGTACACTACTAGCACCTGTTAACTACTACACTCACAAACACACACACATTTACTCATACACACTCACCCTCACCTTCACACTTCCCCACACATCCATCTCCACCACCACCAATCACCATGCCCCCAAAGAAGAATCCAAAGTTCACAGAGAAGGAGTTGGAAGTCATGGTAGATGAAATTCTCAGAGTAGAGCCACAGTTATTTGGGAACTTAGTCCAACAGACCCCCCTGTCTCAGAGAAACAAGATGTAGGAGAGGATTGTCAACAAGGTGAACGCTCAAGCACCTTGCCTGCACTCAATGGACGATATCAGGAACAGGTACTATGATGTGCGAAGGAGGGTCAAGAAGCTGATGTCCTGAGCCAGCGGACTGGCGGTGGCCCTCCTGCAACACCTGTGCACTTCACTTCCTGGGAGGAGAAGATGTGTGCCATCCTTCCACCGGAGGGCATATATGGGATATCAGGAGTACCAGAGCCTGGTGAGTACATACTCAAATAACCAATATTGTCAGCAAATACACACCCACAGACATCACTGTCAAGGGGACAGTGATACAAATCACTGTTAGCAGAGCCATAACAATATGAAGTAAATGAGCATGTGATGTGAATGCCAGTTTGACAAACAAAATACATGCAATCTCAGAGTAACATGTAACTATTTCATGACATGTACCCACTGACCAAAAAACACAGCAATGCTTGATGCTCAAAACAGCAGCCACCACTGTCAGCCATCTTGCCAGCACTGTTTCACTCACTCACAGGGAAGCTGAGTCACAGGAAGGAAGGTTGGGATTTCTGGGAAGGTGGGTGTGACTAAAGGCATGATGGGAGTCGTAGTCACAGCTAACACTCCTCCTTCCACATAGCCCAACAAGACCACCAGGACCTGTGCTTACCTCACAGTCAATGGAAAAGTACTGACAAGATGGCTGACACTGGGCTCTGGTGTGGGGAGCACAAGGCCCTGATGTGAGTTGTGCTCAAACAAACACCAGGCACCACTGTCAGGCATCTTGAATGTAAAGTTTGACTCACTGTCATGGAAGCATGGTTCATGGTGGTCAACTTGCTCTGGGTGGGAGGAGTAGTGGTAGCCCTGACTATATCTACCAACAGGCACTGTCCCACACACCCCTCCCACCAACACCAAACAGCACACCTGGGACTATGCTGTCCCTGAGAGTGAATGAAAATGTACTGGCAAGATGGCTGACACCATGGTCTGGTGTTGGTAGCACAAGTCCATGATGGAAGTCGCGGTCACAAAATAAATTTTTAATAACAACATACCTGCAATGTATTTTGAAATTTCAGAATTTAGAAAGATGTACAAACTTAGCACTAACTCACAGCAAGGCAGTGGGATCCAAACACCAGTCACATGCATCAGCCATCTTGTTTGCACACATTCACTCACAGGAAAGCTGAGTCACAGGAAGGGTGTTTGGTATGGCTGGGAAGGTGGGTGTGACTAAAAGCATAATGGGAGTCGTAGTCACAACTAACAATCCTCCTCCCACATGGCCCAACAAGCCCACCTTGAACTATGTCTATCTCACAGGGAGTTGAAAAGTACTGTCAAGATGGCTGACACTGGGCTCTGGTGTGGGGAGCACAAGGCCCTGTTGGGAGTTGTGCTCAAACAAACACCAGGCACCACTGTCAGACATCTTGGCCAGTACATTTATAATCACTCTCAGGGACAGCATACTCACAGGTGTGCTCTATGTGCTGGGTGGGATGAGTGTGTGTGGGACAGGGCCTGATGGGAGTTGAAGTCAGTGAAAATAATCATACTCACACACGGCCCAACCAGCCCAGCTGAACTGTGCTGATCTCACAGGAAGTGGAAAAGTACTGTCAAGATGGTTGACACTGGTCTCTGGTGTGGGGACCACAAGGCCCTGATGAGAGTAGTGGTCAAACAAACACCAGGAACCACTGTCAGACATCTCCACCATACATTCCATTCACTGTGAGGAAAGCATAGTACCTGGTGGTGTAGTTAGGCTATGTGGGAGGAGGATTATTAGCAGTGACTGCAAATACCATCATGCCCTGCCCTACACACACCTTTTCAGCCAGAACAAATAGCACTCTTGTGACTAGGCAGTCCCTGAGAGTGAAAGGAAGTGTACTGGTAAGATGACTAACACAGGGGCCTTATGTATGAATTGGCCACAAGTCACATCCAGGCCTTGGGCTGATCACACCAGTCCCCACTCTCAGCCATCTTCAAAGTACATTTCCACTCACTGTCTGGGAATGCATAGTCCCAGGTGGGCTCCCTGGGCTGGCTGGGAAGGTGTGTGGAGGACAAGACATGGTATGAGTTGCAGTCATAGCACACATCACTACCCACACACAAAGCAACCTGTTCATCAGTGACAACGGGTACCTGACAGTGAATGGAAGGGCCACAGCAAGATGGCTGACACTGTTGCATGTTGTCATGTGCACAAGGCATTGTTGGGAGTTGCATTCAACTCCTACATCATGCAGCGTTGTCAGCATCCTTGCCACTACACTCCCCTCACTGTGATTGATACTTTGTCCAAGAGGAGAAAGCTGGTCTGGGTGGGAGGAGGGGTACAAGTTCCAGCAGCATAACACAAGCACACAAACCTCTGTACCTCACAGCTCTGAGCCTGAAAAAGCAAGAAAGCAGCCTTGGTTAAATCATCTGTCCATGGAGGACAAGGACAATATATATGATGTGATCAGGCACAAAGCAAAGCAGTAACACAATTTTCTACTGACAGCTATTCACATGTGTGCAATGAGATGAGAACTAGGAACACATTCATCAAAATACCATAAACAAAATGCTCACATACATTCCGGACTGTGAGTGTGTAGGTAGCCACACCAATGTGACTGCAAACGACATGCACAAACGCCAGCACACATGCACAAATCTGGAAACATATCGTAAGAGGAAGAGTATGTATATCATTGTAAAAGCACAGATGTGGGAAATACCAACACTCCTGTGTCATGCACAGGGTGTCACTTGACAGTCAATGTCTATGTACAGTCAAATAAACAAAACATGCCCATTTATGCACAGAGCTGGACATGCTCAGCAAAACACATCTTGTTAAAATCACAATGTTCTCTGAAAAAATAGGCCTGGGTCTGTAACGATAGAGGACTATCTAATGTACATACACTCATCATAATGTACAATAGCAAATGTAATGTGTATGATACGATGACCTGTGCAAAAACACCACAAACATTGCGTCTCTCATCTACCCACAGGGCCTGCTGGGGACACTGCAGGAACAGAACAGGAATCCCAGTCCCAGACTCTGGTTGACCCTGAGCTCTCTGGTGTGGACGTCTCTCAGCCCTCATTGGATGATGATGAACTACCTGGCCGCTCCGGTGTGGGTCAGCATGCAGCACCAGCAGTTGTAACACCAGCATCCCCTGCGACCACTCCCGCAACATCTGTCAACCCCCAGATGACCACTACCCACACGGACACACCAAGGCAGCAAAACACCGAGAGCACAGCATCACAGGGCACTCTTGAGTTTGCGGACAACAACCCCACTGTCAACAATGAAGGAGGCTCAGTGTTGTCTGTGCCTGCAACAACAGGTCCTGCTCGTGTGGGTAGGGGTGTTGGGAGGGGGTGTGGGGAGAGGTCCCGTCAGGCAGCTGGGGCTGCTGATCAAGCTAACCCACAGATGGCACGCATTCTCAATGCATATCAAGAATGCACCGGAGACTTTGGCCAGGTAGTTGGGATCCTCAGGGACATGCAACAACAGCAGGCTGGCCATTATGCCAAAATGGACCAACACATGGCAAGAATGGAGTCAAACATGCCTAAAATTGATGACCTGACTGCAGTGCACAGGGACATACACACCTGCCTTCGCCAGATTGCTAACAACATGACCCCACCTCCCTGTGTGCCCACTACATCTGTTGCTTCTACATCCGCAACTACCACAGGGAGGGATGAGGACTCCGGCGGAGAGTCCCCTGCACCGCGGCAGCCTGCACCTGAGGGTCCCCCAGAAAAATGTAAGAGGGGTCGTCCGAAGAGGGACAAATGAGAGACTGATGGCTATGCATCCCCCCAGGAAGTGACAACCTGCTCCTGATATCCTCCATTGTGTGAGAAGCGTTCACTTTGTTGACTGTCACTGAACTCTCCCACATGGGGTGGAGGGTCTAAGTTGGACCAATGACTTAAATGACTGTGGACTTGGCTCTGAAAATTTCATCTACTGGCACTACCAACTCCTCTGTGAACTTTGGACTTCAAACTTTTGTACAGCACTATACCTTTCTTTTAAAATTTCACACATGCACTGTAATAAATTAATATTCTCACAATACTTACTTCTGTTGTGAATGAAACACTGTTTTCAGATAGAAATTATGATAAAAAAAAACAAGGAATGGAATGACAAGGACATTGGCTGAAATAGTACATGGCATAGATTCTCATTGCCTCCACTAATGTAAAATGAAACAGCATTTATATACACAGACACTAATCATTGTCAGATAAACTGAACATCAGGGCACATATACAGTATGTAAATGAATGTTGGATGTGTGGAAACAGACAAGGCACACCTCAATGTGGAGCACAGGTTTATTACACAGGCACAACATGATGCCTTCACAACAAATGCAATCAAATCACACTGTGACAATAAGCATAAATTAACCAAGACTTTTGAAAAATTTCAGAAGTGAGTGTGTGGCACAGATTCCTGATCCCAAGAAAAGTTTCAATCTGTAACTGCATTGTGTGTCTGGGAGGTCACATGTCTCCATACAACAGCCAAAGGAACCTGTGAAGGAGAGATATAGAACAGTCTTGAAATCCCAAATTATTTGCATACATCTCCAAAAGACATTTCATACTTCAAATTTTGAACATGTGAACACTAGCTAGGAATCATGTCACCACTGTACTGGTGACCATACTAATTTAATAGATACCAAACAACTCCAAGGATCATGTTAAGTAGCATACACCCACACGTATACAAAGATATTTTACAACAGACACATATCATGCAAAGAAAGTGCTTTGTCAACTCATCATTGCATACTTACAATCATGAGAAAAAGTTGTTGATGAGCTGTCTGCGGACATCCTCCTCCTCCTCCTCATCACTGGCAACATGTCCCAGGCCTGGATCCTCTCCTGCTGGAGGCTGCTGGTCTCCGTCATCTTGTATGAGAGGTAGCTCATTCCTCACTGCCAGATTGTGGAGCATGCAACACACAATGATGATCTTACACACCTTCGATGGTGCATATTGGAGGGCTCCTCCTGTACCATCCAGGCAGCGAAATCTTGTTTTCAGTAGCCCAAATGTCCACTCAACCACTCGCCTGGTCCGCCCATGTGCCTCATTAAAACAAAACTCAGCAGGGGTGACAGGGCTCCGGAGTGGTGTCAGCAACCATGGCATGTTGGGGTATCCAGAGTCTCCTAAATTGAACACAGAAAATACTTCAGTTGTCTGAAAACAGGGTACAACCTGACATACAAGCAACACACAACATAAACAGACAACATTACCCACCAACAAGCCAGGTACGCTCATTTTGCAGCTGAGACATCATATGTGGGATCCTACTATTTCTCATAATGTAGGCATCATGTGCTGATCCCAGGAAACGCGCACATACATGTGAGATCGTCATGTCAGGCAGACATACCACCTGGGCATTTATGGAGTGGTAATGCTTCCGATTCCTGTATGTTTGTTCATTGGCTTGTGGTGGGATCAAAGCCACATGTGTACCATCAATGGAGCCAATGACATGTGGCATTCTGCCCAAAGCATAAAAGTCACTCTTGATGTCTGCAAACTGTCCTGGTGTTGGGAACTTGATGTAGAGGTTCAGAAAATGTAACAATGCCTCCAACATATCACGAAGCACATGGCTGAACATTGTCTGTGACATCCCACCAGCAGTAGCCATAGTATACTGGAAGGATCCTGTGGCAAAGAAATGTAGGGCCGCCATCACCTACACCTTGGGGGTCAGCACAAAGGGATATGTGCGTCCAGGTTGCAAATGTGGGGCCAACTGGTCTGCCAACTCCACAATGAGTGGTCTGAAAAAGCAGTATCGTCTGATGCTATCCCGTTCTTCCATGGTCTGGAGGTCAGGGAAGGGTCTGTGGACAGCTGGTCCCCTGCGGTACCTATGTTACAAGTGAAAACATATTTTAGGACACTTTCCAATGTAGTAAGGAACATGCAATTACACACATACATTATTAAATGAAGTCAGATGCGCAAGGTTGAGCCTAGACACAGAGCACAGCTATGTGACCTTTCCCAGACATGTCACATTAATATGGTTGTGCACCAATTACAGTGCTGCACTGTGACTACTCACTGGTGTCTGTCACTGTCCTGTCACTGTCCATGTGATCAAACATCACATACTCAACACACACCTAACAAAGTATCAAAGATATAGGTTTGTCACAACTATCACATGGTTGAAAGGTACACAGAACTGGATCATGTAATGACAGCTAGATGGGACACTAGATACAAACAGCGTGTCACCATGCACACCACTGTCACAGTGTGGACACTGTCATGATGTCATGTCTGACAAACATGTACTATCACATACACCTTACTTTTAGAATGTGTGGCACATTCATATTTGACAAGCATCCATGTATGCCTGTGACACAAAGACACAACAGCAACTCACATGGCAAATACAAAATGATGTTTCAGATAAATATCATTATAATAATTAACAATGAAGTGTGTGCGTTGTACAAGACTCAGACACTGTTGATTTACTAACAATAACTTACCACAATGCACTTTCTAACACACAGTCCTACAAAGCAGTGATTATGTGTGGACATAATCTGTGATAACACAATTATCCCCTGGGACTGTGACAAAGCCAAGGAGGGTGATCTGTGAAGTGGTCACTCACTGTTGTGATGTGCCTCACAAACAATGTTTTGTGTGCCCATCAAGCTTGGCTCATCATGGGAGTGTGAGCTATCAAGTACCAAGTCCAATATGACATGTTAATCACTGTACCCACACATATAATGCAGCAGAACATCAAGATTTGCTATACTGTCTGCCCTGCTGACCGATTAGTGTAGGGTGTGTGAGCCCCACCCGAAACGTGTGGTTTGCATCCTTTGGCTGTTCACTGTAGTGGTGAACGATGCGGGTGAGTATTGAATGGACGCGTGAGCTGCATCCAAACCAAGCCGGACGCATCCTTTGGCTGTTCACTGTAATGGTGAACGACGCGGTGAGTATTGAATGGACGCGTGAGCCGCATCCAAACCGAGCGGGACGCATCCTTTGGCTCTTCACTGTAATGGTGAACGGCACGGATGAGTATTGAATGGACGCGTGAGCCGCATCCAAACCGAGCCGGACGCATCCTTTGGCTGTTTGCCATCATGGAGAACGTCGCGGGTGAGTATTCAAAGGACACTTGATCTGCATCCGAACTGAGCCGGACGCACACATTGGCTGTTAGTCGTCATGGTGACAGACGCGCGTTTCGCTTCGTCTACGAATCGCGTGCAATCCGAATCGGTTAACTTACAACACCAATGTATCAAACTCAATAGTGTTTGGATGCGTACATTTTGAATGTCGCGGTAGGCGTGTCCGATGCGTGCAATGTTATGGATTGGACTAATTTGGATAATGAGAATGATTCGGACCTATTGCTATGGGGGCATGGAACAGAGTCCGCCTCTGCTGCACAGATATAAGTCTGTCTGTTCCCAAGAGACTTCACTTGCCTGCACTACATGCAACTTGACTGCATTTCAAGATCTCTCTGCTGCTGTCTCTGCATCCTCTGGGAGCTACCATGGGACATACTGTGGAGAGGGCACCTGCTTTCACAGAAGAGGAGAACCAGGCCCTGCTGGACAGCCTCCTTCCACAGTACAGGCAGCTGTATGGCAAACCAGGGGAGCAGGTGAGTGGTGATTACACTGCCTTTTTATTGGCCATTTGTAAAACATGCACTACTAGCATTGGGATCCCCAAGGGCAAGCATGCACACAGAGTTAATGTAAGACACACAGTGTGTAGATTTTGGTTCTGGACAGATACAGTGATGTAGAAGTGTGTGTACTGTGTTTGACTTTCATGCACTGTTCTCATGTTTTTGAGGGAGTATTGCACACAGGACAACTGCCCATGATGACACTTGCCTACCCCTTAGACATTATCTGTTATTCTGACCATGACCTATATGTACAAGTGTGTGATGCATAAACATGTAGCATATGGAGTAATGGTGTGTCACCATGTCATCCTTACAGGTCGACGCCCATCAGAAGGCTGAAATTTGGCAGACCATCGTCCGGGCAGTAAGATCCGTGGGGGTATTCAGATGCCACGTCCGCCACTGCCAGAAGAGATGGCAGGACCTCCGTGGCTAGACACAGAGGATTGCAAGGGTCCAGCTGAAGCTGTCACCTCCTCGCAAAAGGGGTGGACGACGGACCCTGACCCCCCACATGCTCCGGATACTGACGGTGGTCTTCCCTGACCTGGATGGGCAGTTGAAGGCCAGACAGCAGCAAGGAGGGGGTGAGTATGTGCCATGTTGCAGAATTATGTTTAACATGCATGTTGCACTCCCTCAGCCTGATACCCTTCTCACAGGTCGTCTGTCTGCTAAAACAACATTTCTGTGGCAAAAATGTAACTATGCCCCATTAACATCTGATGGCCAGGTGTGTCCCATTCTGTCTGTGAGATGTGTATCACTTAGGTCCTGTATATTGGCTGTAATCCAATGTTCATGTGATCAGCACTATATACAACATGTGCATGGAGTTGACCATCATGAGTAATGTAATTGTCTGACATGTGTCAGCACATTGACTGATGTATGACCTGTACTCAGTGTGGTACATACATACATGTTCAAAATGGTGCCATTGGTGCACACAGGTGTGCATAAACGATGCTATACATCCGTGCAGCAGGTGAGACCAATGTGGATGCCTCAGACAAATCATATTGATAAGTGGTCAAAATGTATTGTCCCATACATAGTGCTCTGTGTAATCACATGTATCACATGGACCAAGGACAGGTATGCCAACTCAGGCCATCCGAGACACTGACACATCATATTTTTGTGTCAGGCAACACTTTCACCATTGTAATGTGAAAATCCATGGGTCAGACTCGGTGACAGTGAGTACATGTGCCAATCTTTGAAAGACACAGGTGGTCAATATAGAAAACATGGACATGCATCTAATGTATGGCTTTTGGCTCAGACACACAAGACAAGACATGTGTGTATAATCTCTTGACTGTGCATACTGGTGGCTTGAACATCTATGTGTATGCTGCATTACTTTCTTCTTGAGAGATGTAAAATGTTCATGTAGACAGACATTTTTATTCACATACTCCGGTGGCTAAGTAGAACAACGTGAGCTTGTAAAAGGGTGAAAATTATGTCTAGCACATAGTGGACATTTATACTTGACACATACAGATGTTACCTGAAGCAGTAAATACAGGATTGTGACATGGTGCTGAATGTAAACTTGAGATGTACCGTTCCTGTACCAAGAGTCCGTACAGACTGTTCAGCCAGACAGGTCAGTTTACATAGTGTGGCACATGAATTGTTTTAGAGAATGCAGTATTTGTACTTGTCAGTTGTCATGCATGCAGACCATTAGTGCATTGATGTTCAAGACATAGGTGCCCATCATGATGACTGGGGATGGAAGTATGTTTAACAGTTACAAATTTCAAATGTGAGCATAAATCTAAATCCGTATTTGTAAAGCGCGAACTACTCACCCTTACGGGTCTCAAGGCGCTGGGGGCCATCGTGGAAATTAAGTGAGCTATTGCCCAGAGTCACATGGTGCTGAGCTGAGCTGCCGCCGGAGCCAGGGATCGAACCGTGAACCCTGTGCTCCGAAGTCAGCTGCCCTGGCCGCTGCACCACACCTCTCCACGTGCATACCATTTGCTGTGTCAGTTCCAGACTCCCTTGCAGGAGCTGAGACATGTATGTAATGACACATGACCCTCAGGAGCATTACAGATCAGACCACCTGCCAAATAGTGTAGTAGTTGACATGGTTTTTGTGGTATTTGACATACATTTAACCAATGTTTCACATGCCATCATGTGTCTGGGAACCATAGTTTACTGGCAGACTGACAAGTGCCATGTTCACATATGTGTAATGATTTAAACGCTGCAATGAAAATGATGCATAGGCTTGCTCTGTGATGTGTTGTGATGATACTCGTGTCAAGTCTATGGAGATGACTGATGTGAATCTCTGTCTCATACTTGTTCACAGCATCATTGGCTACTGGAGTAGACAGTTCCACAGACCAAGGGGAAGCGACTAGCCAGACTGGGCCTATTGTGGAGGAGGATGAGGGACCCCGTGGCATGGAGGGTGAGGGGAGCCACACTGAGGGCAGGTCCAAAACATCTACTTCTGCCGAGGACCAATCAAGCTCCAGTGATGACTCCCTTGTGGTGGTGGGTGTTACCATTTAAGAGCCCACAACATCAGAGTCTGCCACCACTACCACCACCACCATCTCCACCCTCACAACTGCTCCCATTCCAAGTGTCCGTGGACCTTCCCGTGTTAGGGACCATGTCTCTTTCGGGCCAGGCCCCCTGCATCTGTCACCCCTGCTGCCCTGAGTGTGGAGGCTGTGGATTTGCTAAAACAGATCCATGTGGGGCAGACATCCATGCTGAGTGTGCTCCATGCACATACCAGTCTTTTGACACAATTGGTGTCATACATGGAGGGCATCTCATCAGACATGTCTGCCCTACAGCGATGAAATCAGGCCATGAGCTCCTCACTGATGGCAGCAGTGTCCCTCCTGCAGCAGTCCCTCACCCCTCCTTCCTCTGCCCCATCCACAGTCCACACTACCCCACCTGACCAAAGCACACTCACACAGGCACATGCACACACATAAACAGACACAAGCAGCACACAACCACCCAAAACAAAGTCAAAACACACACGCACCCACACTCAGGGGACTGACATCACACACACAGGGGAAAGGGCAAAAAAAATCACACTCCCATCCACAACCACTCCGCATTCCTCAGCTACCTCTCCCTCCAAAAACCCTACCCCTGACTCTCCTGCAACCCCCTCTTCCCAGCAGGTCTTCCTCTGTGACCTTGGCCTCCTCCCTACTGATCCATCAGACCACACTAGCAAGGGGAAGAGGAAACCCCCGGCACAGAGGAGATCCACCCCTGCATGCACACCCTCCCCTAAGAGTAAGAACACAAAGCCCCCCCACACGTACATCCCCCAGATCAAAGAAGTCCAAAACCCCACCACCATCCCACACTTCCCCACCAAAATCCACTTCCTCCCAGTCCCAAGCCCCCCACCCAAAGATCAAACCTCACACCCCATCACAGTTTCACCCACACACTGTTACAAAATCCCCAAGAAGGTCAGGCCCTCCCCCCTACCACAAGTACTTCCCCTCCAACAGCACCCCTCCTTCAGTCTGATCCGGACACTGCAGTGGAGCACCCACCCCCTCAATCTTACCAGTCCAGTGCAGTGTGCCCCCCTCAATCTGACCAGTCCACTGCAGTGTGCCCCCCCTCAATCTGACCAGTCCGCTGCAGTGTGCCCCCCTTCAATCAGGACAGTCCACTGCATTGGAGCCCCACACAACACAAGATCCCATCCCTCCTAAAACCCAAACCAGTCCCCCTTACTCCTGTCCCTGCGGTGCCTGGCATTGCCCCAAAGATGCCCCTACAAGGGGAGATGTACCTTTGTGGTTGCTGTGCAGGCAAGCGATGGAGGATTTATAGGCATGACCACCTCCAGGACAAGCATAAATGGACTGGCCATTGGCCTTATTGTTATTGTTATTTTTTTCAAATTCTTCACAAATGCTGAATAAAGCAGGTTTTGTTATTTGTACAGTTGCTTTTTGTGGCCCACAAATTTTTAATAAGTCAACTGTCATTGATGTGCAAATCTTGTTGTGGGTATACAATGATATAGTCATGTGATGGACTGCATGTGATCCATGGCATATCTGTACTATTACAGTATGTAACTGAGTCCTCATTGTCTACATTTGCAGGTTGTCTTAATCCACAACATTTTGGCCCATGAGGGTGACCCATGCTTTTAACAACCTACCATCTTTGACTTACACTTTTGCACATAGGTCCTGCTGACATTTGTAGACATTGTGCAAGTCTTTCCAAGTGCAACCGTATAGGATGGCCATTCAGAATAGTACTGTGATATGCAACAAGTCATCTGTGTCATCAGTACAACTGTGTACACATGAAGTTTGACTATGTGCAGATGACATTGGACACACCCATGTACACAGGCAGATGGAAACAAAGTATTCTGTGACTTGTAAGTGTTGGAGCCATGTCTGAGTCTCCTTATGAAATTGTACACCCCTGCCAGGGAAATGCTTGCCACAGCTGACCTTAGACTGTAGGGAAATCCACTCATGGCAGAGTGTTCATCTGTGACATATCCTGAGCCCATGGTGTGTGTGAGCAGGAATCTCTGTCTTCAAACCACCTTTCCTACTAATACTCTAGTCCCTGCAGATGTTCCTGTTTGATAAGCTTTCTGTGGGCTGTCTAGTCCAGTGCTTTCTCAACCCAATGGGAGTAGTCGCCGCCTGCTTTGGTCAGGCCACATCATGTCGATCTAGTGTTTTGTCTGTGTGTGCTTTGACTTCATGTTTTCACCCACACCCCTCATGTAATTTGGCATGATGTATCTTGTGTGTTGTGATTTGAGCCTGAACAATGATGTAGTCCTTTTCAGCTATGCATGATGTTAAACCTGGTCACACAAAGCTGGAATAGAGATGCCTGGATGTATGTGGTTTGTCCGTGTGCGAGTTGTGTAGTGTGTCCATCTGTCATGCAGACGCCACTGGAGCCTGTGTCACTTCTATGCTCTTCATTGGCACACAGGGGAGTGATAGTAAGTTTGTTTGTGCAGCCTAGCTGCATGTGTGTATAGCAAGGTTGATGTTGCATGTGCTGAGCTGACACACACAAGTGTATAGTCGATGGAGACTGGTGTCACGTAGGTATGCATAGAGTGTAGACTCATATGTGATGGCAGCAGGGATATTTGAGATGTGTCAGGAGATGTTGTGTATGACTTCAGTACATTGGTTTTTGAAGTCTTGTGGGACATGGAGTGCACATTATCCCTATCTGAGTGCTTGTCATGCGGGGGTGTGATTTTGATAATGTGATCTAGATTTCGTGCCTCTACCCTGCACATGGTGTGGTACAAATGTGTATATGTGATTGGTGGATATCCCACCGGTGAATGTTGTATTGTGGCATGTGATGAAAGATGTGGTCTGTTGCATTAATGTGCAATTTGACTGTAACGGGGCAGTTATGGATGAGTGATGTTTGTTTATACTGTGCATGAGTCCATGTGGATATTGGTTGAGGAAGTCATATGTAGATGTTACAGGGCTACATTGAGACAAGGTCTGACTAGTCATATGTGTCAGAGTGTATTTGTGAATGTGATGGTATGTACACCAGTATTATGAGGATTTGTGCTGGATGGTGAAATGTCAGGTGTTATCCCATTGTAGTATTTTTTGTTTGAATATGTGTATACATATTTCCTTAAGTGAGAATCCTTTGGACTTGTGCCTTTTTGTTGAATTATGCAGTGATATGAAAATGACAGTACACAGCCATTGCACTATGTATGTGTCTTGTGAGATGTGGTGATGTGTGGAGTGTGCTTGTCTGGGTGTGCTGTGATGCTGCACAGTGTTAAGCCTGGGCGTAGTTCGTGAAGTAGCGCTACGCGAAGCTACGCAAAGTGCAGTTCGCACTACGCGAGCTACGCGTAGCACTACGCGAACTGCGTAGTGCACTGTTCGCAATGATTGCACAGTGCCGGATGCTTGTCCGCACTGTGCAATCATTGAAAACGGCATCTTGCACAGTGCGAGCTGTCGTTTACTGCCGCTCGAGTAGATTTTTACTCGAGCGGCAGCTTTCTCAACGCGGACTGGTAGTTTCTCATCGCGAGCGGTCGCGAGCATACGCGACCACTCGCGATGAGAAACCTGACCTCCCCGCATTGAGAATCTCGCCGGGAGGTTTATTTTCCACGCTCGCGATCGGCAACTTGATGTTGCTGATCGCGAACGAGGAAAAGTCTCGCCGGGATGTCATTTTGCTTGCTCGCGGTCGCCAACTTGACGTTGAGGACCGCGGGCAAGCGAAAAATGACCGCTGCACTACGCTACGCTACGCTATGCGTGTTTGCACTGTGCTACGTGCAATTCGCGTTGTGCAAAGTAGCGCAAACTTCGCAAACTACGCGAGCGTAGCGTAGTGCTTTGCCCAGGGTTACACAGTGTGGCATGAGTGCAGTCCAAGGCATCACTGAGTGTGTGGGTGGTAATGAGAATGGTCCATCTGACATGTAAAGTTTGTCATCTGCTGATGATGAAATGTGTACTGTACAATATGTGCAAAGCATGTATCTGAGAGATGTGTACATGGTGATGGAGAGTGGTGCTGCAAGTGTAGGTGTGTATGTGATGAGGGACACACACGTGTGTTTGTACATCTTGGGTTGTAATGGTATGTGTACTGTGCTGGAGCTCATGTGACAGACATGCTTCAACATCTAGATGCACCAGAGGTGGAATATGACGTGCTTGTGTGTTTGTCAGTTATGAGAGATGGACATGTAGTGTGACATGTGTGTCGGAGGGATCATTCATGCATGTTTTAATTTAATGCACAACTTGTGTTGAAGTTGACATGTGCATATGAGTTGATCATGTGCATGTGTGTGTGCAGGGAGAATACCCATAGTTAATCTGTGGCTGAGTCAGGTAACTGCTGAAGCTTGATGTATGCCAAAGTATGTTAATGTATGCTTTTTGTGATGATCACCATCAATACACTGATGTGTGCAGTACCGATTAGCATCACAGGAGGAGTAGCCTCCACCCAGACTTGTCTTGTGTGGGCATAAGTGCTAAGTAGCACTTTGTAGTCAGTGGTGGACAATGACTGTTCATCAGGGTCCTGTGATGGTGGCCTTAGATGGAGGTGGTGTTTGCTTCTGATGTTAAGTTATCATACATGAACATTGACTGGCAGCACATTTCTCAGAGGTGTATTGTCCACGCAAGTGTATATGCACTTATGTGTGTTGATCTGCCACCTGTGCTCCAAATAGTCCAGATAGGCATCCCTGCTCTTCCCAGTAGACAAAACACACATAGGTAATCAAGTCTTTTGGACTTTGAGTGCCCAAGGTGTGGGTGCACCATGAGAGTGGAGTCATTATGAAGACATCCCTGGTTGTGTTGAGACTAGAGCCTGCACTGTGGGAATACTCACATGTGACACATAAAAATGTCCCCCAGTTCCATTTGTGTTAGCATCATCAGGTGTTATCAATCTGTCATCTGGTTTGGCAAGTGTGGGCCTTGTATGTGTCAAAGACTGCTCAAAATCAGCACAATCTACCCTGACCTGTAGACTGATGGCAACATGTCTTATTTGTAGGTCTCCTTGACAGTTTTCATGATTCAGAGACAGTGTTAAAGTGCCTAATGTGTCCAATGCATATTCCATTCTGCACATGTACTCCATCCTCAACGGATGTACACATTTACCATGTGTTATGTCTAGCTATGTGTATTGTGTTTGTGAGACATAGATACCCCCACCACCCCTGGCGTTGTCACCAGTGCAGGAAAATTAGCTTACACATTTGCTTGTGCATTGGAGCCTACTGACACAGTTGTTGTATCCTCTATCTGGTGAGCCATGTGTCTTTCAAGTCTCATGCAGTATACACTGTCATGGGGGCCTGTGCAATGTCACCTGTCAAGGGAGGTTTTGATGAGGCACAGTGCTGCTGATCAAGGTGGGTGGTGTTTAGAGTCGCCAAATGTGACTTGGCTCCCGGCAAGGCCACTACCTACAATGTGGCCTCCCATCACCGGCCATGCCCTAGGAATTATGTTTGGGTATGTGAGATGATAGTAGTTCTTGCAAGGCACGTGACACAGTGCGCAAGAGTGAGTGTGCTCAAAACTATGGGCCCCATCCTCATTTTGCATCACAGCGCTTCAGCAGACAGGATACTGGCACCACAGTGCTGTGGCCTTGAGGGTACTGCGGAAGAGAGTCAGTCTCTTGATGTGTTTTTTGGGGTTCCACCAAGCTTGTTCCGCATGTGACTCTGGTGCACCCGCTCATCAAACAATGCCCGATTGCCCACATTCACTATCCAAGCCCTATATGGAATACTTCCTGATTGTACTCAACACGCATATGTCTCAGTGGAGTTCAGCACCCCATCGTGTGTGTTGGCCCAGGCTAGCAACACTTCCACACTCACACACATGTTGTGTTTGTTCTGCAGTGTGTGTCTGGTCGGTTGTCTTTGTGCATCTTCCCCCATGTATTTCAACTGTCTTTGAAGGGCATTGGGTGGATGTTGTGTTTTGTTTCTTTCTCTACTGTCCCAGGGTGCACTACATCTTGACTCTGCACATTCCTTATGTTTTGCATTTAACCTTGCTGCCACAGTGTGTGACTGGATCTCATCAAAACTGGACTTTTTGTTTGAATCGTTTGTATTTGCCGCTGGTTATACCAAAAATGTGTGTTGATGCATTTTGGATGGTCACATGTTACATTGTCCAATTGAACATTGCTGGCAGTGTTAGCCCCCAAAAGCACTGATTGTCTGCACATGGCTGAGGGTATGTAACACCCACAACAATGTTTACCTCAACAGTTCTGTTGTTGTTTGGCCCACAACCACAACTTTATCACTACATTGCTGGTGTGTTTTGACACCCAAAAACATACTTGGTTGAGCATGCTGGGGGCTTGAGGCCCACATTCACCTTTTTGACACAACATTTATGGGGGGCTTATTCCCCCCAAACCCCTATAGGCTTGAGCATGCTAGGGTCTTGAGCCCCACATTCACCTTTTTGACACTACATTTAGGGGGGGCTTATCCCCCAAACCCTATATGCTTGAGCATGCTGAGGGCTTGAACCCCACATTCACCTTTTTATCACTACAGTGATGGGGGTGTATCCCCCCCAACCCCTATATGCTTGATAATGCTGGGGGCTGGAGCCCCACATTCCCATTTTATTCACTACAGTGATGAGGGGTTGTCCAACATATCACTTTATGTGTAAAATTTTCAGGCAGTTTGCACACAAAACAGAATTTTGGCATTACAACACTAGATGAGTGTTAGGCATCCTGCCCCCTATGGGTTGGACAATGGTGGGAGTGTTAGGCATCCACCCCCTATGGGTTGGACAATGGTGGGAGTGTTAGGCATCCACTCCCCTATGGGCTGGACAATGGTGGGAGTGATAGGCATCCACCCCCCTATGGGGTGGACGACACAGGGTGAGTGTTAGGCATCCACCCCCCCTATGGGTTGGGCAATGGTGGGAGTGTTAGGCATCCACCCCCCTATGGGTTGGACAATGGTGGGAGTGGTAGGCATCCACCCCCCTCTGGGGGGACGACACTGGGTGAGTGATAGACATCCACCCCCCTATGGGGTGGACAACACTGGGTGAGTGTTAGGCATCCACCCCCTATGGGTTGGACAATGGTGGGAGTGTTAGGCATCCACCCCCCTATGGGTTGGACAGTGGTGGGAGTGTTAGGCATCCTCCCCCCTATGGGTTGAACAATGGTGGGAGTGATAGGCATCCACCCCCCTAAGGGCTGGATGACACTGGGTGAGTGTGAGACATCCACCCCCTATGGGGTGGACGACACTGGGTGAGTGTTAGGCATCCACTCCCCTATGGATTTGGCAATGGTGGGAGTGTTAGGCATCCTCCCCCCTATAGGCTGGGCAATGGTGGGAGTGTTAGGCATCCACCACCCTATGGGTTGGACAATGGTGGGAGTAGTAAGCATCATCCCTCTATGGGTTGGTCCACACTGGGTGAGTGATGGGCATCCACCCTCCTATGGGGTGGATGACACTGGGTGAGTGTTAGGCATCCACCCCCCTATGGGGTGGACGACACTGGGTGAGTGTTAGGCATCCACCCCCTATGGATTTGGCAATGGTGGGAGTGTTAGGCATCCACCCCCTATGGGTTGGACAATGGTGGGAGTGTTAGGCATCCACCCCTATGGGTTGGACAATGGTGGGAGCGTTAGGCATCCACCCCTATTGGCATTTAGATTGCTGGTAGTGTTAGGCATCCACCCCCTATGGGTTGGCCAATGGTAGGAGTGTTAGGCATCCACCCCCCTATGGGTTGGACAATGGTGGGAGTGTTAGGCATCCACCCCCCTATGGGTTGGCCAATGGTAGGAGTGTTAGGCATCCACCCCCCTATGGGTTGGACAATGGTGGGAGTGTTAGGCATCCACCCCCCTATGGGTTGGACAATGTTGGGAGTGGTAGGCATCCACCCACCTATGGGGTGAATAACACTGGGTGAGTGTTAGGCATCCACCCCCTTATGGATTGGGCAATGGTGGGAGTGTTAGGCATCCACCCCCCTATGGGTTGGACAATGGTGGGAGTGTTAGGCATCCAGCCCCCTATGGGTTGGACAATGGTGGGAGTGTTAGGCATCCACCCCCCTATGGGTTGGACAATGGTGGGAGTGTTAGGCATCCAGCCCCCTATGGGTTGGACAATGGTGGGAGTGTTAGGCATCCACCCCCTATTGGCATTTAGATTGCTGGTAGTGTTAGGCATCCACCCCCCTATGGGTTGGCCAATGGTAGGAGTGTTAGGCATCCACGCCCCTATGGGTTGGACAATGGTGAGAGTGTTAGGCATCCACCCCCCTATGGGTTGGACAATGGTGGGAGTGATAGGCATCCACCCCCTATTGGCATTTAGATTGCTGGTAGTGTTAGGCATCCACCCCACTATGGGATGGACAATGCTAGGAGTGTTTGCCATCCACCACCCACCTTGCCTCTACATTGCTGCAAGAATTCCCCCCACTCAAATATTGACTGTGGTTTGTCACAAGCTGTGTATCCTCTTGTCTTTGGTGGGGTAGTGACGTTTTTGTGTGTGGTAGGTGTCTGACTTACCGTCTGTGATGAACGCGTCAGTTACGGTTGTTGAATCGACTGTAGGCGTACAGTATAGGGATGACATGCGCGATCGGATACATGGCTGCTTCGTCTCGTACGCAGTGATCGTGTTGTGGTGCGAATCAGAGCTGAAATACGGCTCTTCCGGGTGCTCTGACGTGCTGGAGGTGGCGACCTGTTCAGCGAGTAGGAAGTACGCACAATACTTTGCCAGCCGGAAACTGCCTAGGAAATGCCTCCGGACGACTCCATTCAGCATTTACGGAGCCTGCTTGTACGGAAAATGGTGTTGGAATCTGAGCGTACGAGTCGTTCGGGAATTGGAGACATTTGCGCATCGTACTTCGTCGTTTGGATGGACCGGCTCCCGGAACGAGTCGGTCGGAAGGTAAGGCTACGGACGGCTCTGGGAGGGCCTTCCGAGCGAGATCGGAATCAGGCCCTAAGTCGATAGCACATTCTATAAAATGTTTTGGATTGCAGCGGAAATAGTAAATATCACCTCTTTAATGTCCAACACCTTCCCCCAATAGAGTTAGATTGGATCGGGAATCATATATGTCACCTCTTTAGTGTCCAACAGCTTCTCCGCATTGTTATGGATTGGAGTGTGAAAAGTAATTGTCACTCCTTTACTGTCGAATACCTTCCTCAAATTGGTTTAGATTGAAGAGAGAATAGTAAATGTCACCTTTTAGTGTACAACACCACCCTCAAATTGTTTTAGATTGGAGTAGGAATGGTAAATGTAACCCCTTTAGTGTCCAACACCTTCTACAAATTAGTATAGGCTGGGGTGGGAATTGTAAATGTCACCCTTTTAGTATCCAACACCTTCCCCAAACTAGTTTAGATTGGAGCGGGAATAGTAAATGCCACCCCTGTAGTGTCCAACACCTTCCCCAATAAGGGTTAAATTGGAGTGGGACTAGCAAATGTCACTCATTTAGTGTCCAACACCTTCCCCAAATTGGTTTAGATTGGAGTGGGAATAGTAAATATCACCTCTTTAGCAGCGGCGACCGGCACAGGTAAACGAAGTGGGGCAGGACGGGGTGGGATGGGGTAAGTCAACAGACGATGGAATAGGTATAATTAAATAAATAAATAATACCTATTCCATCGTCTTTCGGATTTCCCCCTTGCTGTGCCCTGCCCCGCCCTACCGGGCTTACCTGAGTCACCCGCCGCTGCTCTTTAGTGTCCAATACTTTCTTAAAAATGGTTTATGTTGGAATGTGATTATTTGGTTTTATAATTTTAGTGTGAAATCCTTTGCATAAATTGTATTTGTGTGTAGTAGAAATAATTAGCGTTATTTAATTGACATTGTTGATGTTTAAAAATATAATAACAAAACAGTCAGTTGTATAATTGTAATTAATATTATTATTATTACATATGTTCATAGAATAAAGAGGGGTAACAAATTTTTCTAATTTTATTTATGTTTTTAAAGTTTATTTAATTTATATTTTTACATTTTTAAACATATATATTTCAACTTAAAAAGAAACATTATGGGGCCGATTCCGATCTCGGCCGGTAGGGCACCGAATCGGATTCGGCTTAACCGGATCCGATTCGGAGCCCTCTTTCCCGACCGATTCGTACGTGCGTCCGGGCGAGCGAGTACGATGCGAGCGCTCGCGAAATCGCCGACCGACTCGTACGTGGGTCCGACCCGCTCCGACCGACTCGCACGGACACTGTTCGCACCGCGCAATGGAGACATTCCCCGGCCGGGCAAGTACGATGCGCGCCTCGAGCAGTCCGACCGACTCGCGCCGTCCTGCTCGAAAGAGCAGTCGGAGCCGGACTTTGGGGGTCCGTGTCGGACCCCCCTGTACGCGTAGCCGCGCGAGTCGCACACAGGGGGACCCATGGGTCCCCCTACCTGTGCATGTACGGCGCGATTTGCATCGACGCGTACCCGCTGTAGGGGCGCCCTTGTTCGCCTCGCACCCATTGAGTCAATGGGAGCCCGCGTACGCGTTAGTACGACCGGCTCCCATTGACTTCAATGGGAGTCCGACCGAATCGAGTCCGATAGCATGCGTCCGCATCGTACTCGTTCGGTCGGGCTGCTAGAGTCCGATTCGGTCGGAAATCTCTCCAGGTCCGGCTTGGTCGGAGTGATTTCCGGCCTGAATCGGAATCGGCCCCTATGTATAGATAAATACATCGTTTTTTAATTAATTTTGATTAGAAAATTCCATTGTTTAACATTTTTACCGTTTCCGAAATTGTTTTACATACATATTTTCAATATAATTTTAACATACATTTTTCAGTTTATATAAAATAATTTTATCTATTTTATACTATTATTTAATTTATACTTTATAATTTGTATGCACTTTTTACAAACCTTTTTCACATGATTTACATGTTTGATATTTTTAGCACTTTTTAATACATTTATTCAACTTTTAAAAATTATTTCTCTTTCAATTCTATGGAGAAATAGTATTTTTTTTAGTTTCTTTAGCAGGCAATTGTTTTTACTGCTAACAGTATTTTGTACTCTAATTGTGTCTATTTTCCTGGATCCAGGTCGCAGTAAGTTGCTGCTGTTTGTGGGGACCGGTAAATCCATTTTTAAGGTGTTCTTAACGGGGTTTTGAGGGTAGGAGGGGTGTAGGTGGGAGGTCTAGAAGTTAGTTATTGTGCTTTTGTAGATTTAGTTGTATTAATAGTAGTATTTTTGACTTGTTTATAGTTTTAGGATTTCACACACTATTTTAGTAATGTATCACTGTGTAAGTGTAATGTATATTTGTTTTTGGGAATGTGATGTGTCTTATTGGTGGGTTTTCTTGTTTACGGGTTTTTGTCTACGAATTTGTCCTATGGGTTTTGGGAGTTACTGTCTTTTTTAAAGGAAATCACTTTTGGTTTATAATAAACCAATATTTTTTTACTTTGATTTCCTTTTCTTTGTGTTTCCAGGAGTGTTTCTTTTTTTAAATTGGATTCATTTTATTTTTGCATTTTTTGGGGGCTTTTTGGGCAATATTTTTCCCATTTTCTGTGGATTATTATATTTGACTATGTGGATACAGAGGAAAATCATCAGCTACAGAACAGTAAGTCCTATTTATTTCATTACTTTTGGATGAGAAAGTTATTATTGTATTGTTTGTGTAAATGTTGTGTGAATGTTATTTGGAATTGGGCGGTTCCCCCCATGGTCCCCAATACAATTTGAGTTCTGGGTCCCCCTATCTGGGCACTGGAGCACCCACTTAATGAAAAAAATGCAGATAGGTGCTGTCTGGGGCCCTGAGGGCCCTGGGGCTCCCCCTTCAGTGCCCAACCAAATTTAAAATGTCAGTGGGCACCAGCACACCCACAAAAACGTTTTATAAAAGAAGAAATGAATAATAACTGAGCAGCTAGAGCCACTCATTTATTATTCACTACTCTGGCAAAGAGTGCCCCATAACGCCCTAAGGCTGTTTTTTAATAAATATTTTCTTGCTGGTTTTTAAACTTGGCATCCTTGGCGTGGTTTTCCCTGACTTTTTGCCTTCTGACCTCCTGCTGACTTAATTTTTGCTGGCTTTGGGATTCTTGGCACTTGTCCACTGCTATCCAGTGCTAAAATGCATGTGCTCTGTACCTTACACACGGTAACATTGTCTTATCCACAATTGACATATTTAATTTGCATATAAGTCCCTAGTAAAGTGCACTGAATGTGCTCAGGGCCTGTAAATGAAATGCTACTAGTGGGCCTGCAACACTGATTGTGCCACCCAATTCAGAAGCCCGTTAAATATGTCTCAGGCCTACCACTGCACAGTCTGTGGGTGCAGTTTTAAACTGCCATTTCAACCTGATAAGTTACACTACTTGCCAGGCCAAAACCTTTTATTAGGTTCACTGACAAAATATTGATACACAAGACATCCCCATACCACAATATTGAGTCATAAATATAGATGTCAAAAATATCGGAATCCCATATTTATAAAGGTAAGTACAAAACTATCGAAAAAAATATCAATGACATAAATATAGATGTAAAAATATCGTTTTATATATATATATATATATATATATATATATATATATACATATATAATAAAATAATAAGTATTAAACATATTAAATAATAAACTTAATTTAAAAAAATAGATTTAATATATATTTTAACAAAAATAATAAATGAACTTAGCCTAAAAAAGTTAAACACACATATATAATAAGTATTATATATATTTACTGCAAACCAATTAATTAAATATTAACTTACATTTATTTTATAATTTTAAAAATATATAAAATGTAACAAATAAATATATATACATACACCAATAACATAAAATTTATGTTAAAAAAACATTCTATTATTAATTAAAACATTAAACTATTTAAAAATATTTAAACTTGAATTTCCCACTCCAGTCAATGCAACAGTAGGGAATGCGTTGGATAGCGGGGGAGTAAAAATTACTATTCCCACTCCATTGAGTGCAACAGTATGGAAAGTGTTGGATAGCGGAGGGATAAAATTTACTATTCCCACTCCAGTCAGTGCAACAGTAGGGAAAGTGTTGGATAGCGAAGGGGTAAAAATGACTATTCTCACTTCAGTCAGTGCAACAGTAGGGAAAGTGTTGGATAGCGGAGGGATAAAATCTACAATTCCCACTCCAGTCAGTGGAACAGTAGGGAAAGTGTTGGACAGTGGAGGGGTAAAAATTACTATTCCCACTACAATAAGTGCAACAGTAGGAAAAGTGTTGGATAGCGGAGGGGTAAAAATTACTATTCCCACTCCAGTGAGTGCAACAGTAGGGAAAGTGTTGTATAGCGGAGGGGTAAACATGACTATTCCCACTCCAATGAGTGCAACAGTACGGAAAGTGTTGGATAACGGAGGGAAAAAAATTACTATTCCCACTCCAGTAAGTGCAACATAGGAAAAGTGTTGGATAGCAGAGGGGTAAAAAATACTATTCCCAATCCAGTCAGTGCAACAGTAGGGAAAGTGTTGGATAGCGGATTAGTAAAAATTACTATTCCCACTCCAGTCGGTGCAACAGTAGGGAAAGTGTTGGATAGGGGAGAGTTAAAAATGAATATTCCCACTCCAGTGAGTGTAACAGTAGGGAAAGTGTTGGCTAGAGGAGGGGTAAAAATTACTATTCCTACTCCAATGAGCGCAAAAGTAGGGAAAGTGTTGGATAGCGGAGGGGTAAAAATTACTATTTCCACTCCAGTCAGTGCAACAGTAGGGAAAGTGTTGGATAGCGGAGGGGTAAAAATTACTATTCCCACTCCAATGAGTGCAACAGTTAGGAAAGTGTTGGATAGCGGAGGAGTAAAAATTACTATTCCCACTCCAGTGAGTATAACAGTAGGGAAAGAGTTGGATTGCGGAGGGATAAAAATTACTATTCCCAATCCAGTCAATTCAAAATTAAAAACAAACAAAATATGAACAACAAAATATTTGAAAAACAAAATAAATTAAAAAAAATATATAAATACAAATATATTATAAATTTAAAAAAATAAAAACATATTATAAAGTTAAGTAAATATCACAAATACCTACAAATATTATATTAAATAAAATATAAAAATATGTTTCAAACAAATATTTTTCATTACAAATTATTTGTAACCAAAAACATTATTACATACATTTCTTTTATTTACATCCTACCTTATAACACCACACAATTCACAACCCACATCTAAACTAAAAGTAAAATATACTTCCATAATTAACATAATTTATTATGAATTAAATAAATATTATTAACTAATAAACGAATCAAAACGCATAAAAATTAATTAACTTCCCACCCTTTACCCCTATAAACCAGACAACCTGCACCTAAAATTAATTACACAATTCCCATATTTAATTTTCAATTAATTAAATAATATTAATTAACAATTAATTATTAATTAAATTAAAATAAATTACTTCCCATCCTTTACCCCTATCAACCCCACAACCTGCACCTAAACATAATTACACAACTTCCGTATTTAATTTTCAATTAAATACTTAATATTAAAAAACAACTAATTATTAATTAATTAAAAATAAATTACTTTCCACCCTTTACCCCTATATACCCCACAACCTGCACCTAAAATGAATTAAACAATGTTCATATTTAATTTTCAATAATTAATTAATACTAATTAACAACTAATTATTAATTAATTAAAAATAAATTACTTCCCACCCTTTACTCCTATAAACCCCACAACCCGCACCTAAAATTAATTACACAATTACAATATTTAATTTTTCAATTAATTAATTAATATTAATTAACAACAAATTAATAATTAATTAAAAATAAATTACTTCCACAATTAACACTATAAAATCTCAATTAAATAAATATTAATAAATTTAAAAAATCATTAATTTATGATAATTAAATTACTTCCCACCCTATTCCCCTATAAACCCACAACCTGCTACGGAACAAAAAAACTGAAAATGTAATTAGAACCACTAAAAATCTAACACATATATTAAAAAACATAAACAATACTTATACAAAAAAAAGACATCACATGCATTTAAAATATATACTAAAATACATAACACTAATGAAAAAATCGATATTTTAAGCAACTATATTTTTGCAAACGATATTATTGACTTCTATATCTTTAAAAAGGATATTTCTTACCTTCAGACCAATATTCTTGACCACGATATTCTTGCTGTCGATATTTTTCACTGACGATATTTAGGACTCGATATACTTGTAGTTCAAAATTTTCAACTCAATATTTTATCTGCACACCTTTTTATTAGATATAAGTCACCCCTAAGGTAGGCCCTAGGCGGTCTTATGGGCAGGGAGAAGTGTATTCAAAAGTTAGGATATGTACTTTTGAGTTTTATATACCTGGCAGTGAAAAACTATTATATTTGTTTTTCTCTTCCGTAGGTTAACATTGGGATTACCTTGTTATATTTTATAAGTGTAATTTTCAATTGGGAAAAGGTAGAAATTTGGAGTTTGGTGTCTCAGTACTCACAATTTAAAATTACAACTGATGGTGAAGTCAGATTTTATATTGTAAGTCTGAAAATGCCACTTTTAGAAAGTTGACATTTTCTTACTTTAACCATTCTTTGCCTCAGCCTGTCTCTGAATACAAGTATAGGGTGGGTGACAGCTGGGCATCGTGCATTGCCTCTAGAAAGTCACACACAAAGGTAGCTGGGGTGTGACATTCACATCCTGATGACCCATCACCAGGCTGATAGGTTCCTGAGCTAGATTGGGAGGGAGGAGCTGACACTTGCATCTGAATGGGGCTGTGCCTGTCTCCACACAAAGAGCTGCATACCCCCTTGTAGTGAGTCTGGAGCCAAGGCAGAAAGGGCAGGGACCTTGTGGACTTCAAAGGCTTCTCTTTGAAGTCCCTCCCACTTCAAAGGCACAACCAGGTATAAATACTTGACCTCTGACACCACCAACTCAGTACACTTCTGGATCTGAGGACATTCTGCTAGGAAGAAAGACTGCTTTGCTCTGTTGGCCTGCTGCCTGTTGCCTCTTACCTGGGAGTGAGATGGACTGGACCTGCATCTCTACATCCTCCAAGAACCTAAGTGACTCCAAGGGCTTTGCTCCTGTTTTGAAGTCTTAGGGCCATCAAAGACTTCCTTCAACTCTGCTTCTGCTGCTGGACACTGCCCACTCTGAGTTCTGCCCTGCCAGGAGGTGTCAATCCAGCTCTGGGCCTCGAAATTGGGTTCTGCAGATGTTTTTTCTTCAAAACCCTACGCTTTGCCTGCTTTGCGCTGGCCATAACCTACGCATGTGCCTTTCAAAGTTGATGCAGCACCACTACAAGGACATCCCTGCACAACTCCATGATGACACAGGACTCGACTGCAAGGCTCAACTACGATGCAGCACCTTCATCGTACGGTATTCAACGACGACACAGGTTCTGACTGTGAGGCTCAGAAATGATGCAGCACCTTCCTCGCAAGGGGTATGACAATGATGCGGGACCCGACTGCATGACTTGGAATCGACACATCTTGCTCTCAACATTGATGCATCCTCCGCAAAGATAATGTTTGCAGCAGGGACTGCTTGGCTCCTGTACCCGACCCACACACTACTGCAGTTGGCCTGAACTTTTGGATATACCCCGGTCAAGTTGACCAGATGTACCCGCTTGGCGAATTAAGCTTTTAAGCACTATACCTAAGTTTAGTCTTTAAAAAATCTTATCTCAAGTTTTACTTTTTTGATTTTTGTCGTTTTGGTCTTGTTTTACTCACAAAAATATTTTTTATTGTTCTAAACTGGCATGGAGTCTTTTTGTTGTGTTTTCACTGTGTTGCTGTAATTTAAGAATTGCACAAATACTTTACACATTGCCTCTTAAGTTAAACCTGTCTGCCTGTGCCAAGCTAAAAGGGAGTGAGCACAGGTTAATTTGGGTTGTGTATCTGACTTTACCGGGCTAGGATTGTGGTCCCTACCTGGACATGGTGCAAACTTCTGCCAACTGGAGAACCAGTTTCTAACACTGGTGGTGCCCCTTAGAGAGGTTGGTGCACCACCAAACATTTTTGTAATGATGTAGGGGAATGCAGGATATGCAGAAGTCCACCAGCAACATAAAAAAAACTGTAAGTGTCCTGGATCATTAAATCTATGGCCCCAGAAGAACTTCTTATATTTTTCTAAAGCACTCCTAGATAGAGCTCCATGCTTTTATGGTTCCTTGTATGATTGCATTTTATGGGCTGAAAAATGTTAAAAGAAAGACTCAGACTGTTGATTTTTTTTAACGTTATTAATCATTTTTACAGCAATCACTTTTATTAAACATTGCATTGTGTGAACTAGTGAAATATAAATTTGAGTAAAGTTACTGGTGACTTTTGAACAAAGATGATAGATCTGCTTTATATATGTTGATATGCTCATCCGTTGATAATGGTAATAGGGCCACTTTTTTACTTTGATGTTGTGACCCTTTGACAAAATCAGTAAGCTTGCCTAACTATGGCCAGGCCCGGGGCCCAATCGCATGTAGTGCACTGTCAAAGCCTAGACTCTCTGGGATGTAGGGGTATTCTAGGAGGCTGGGCCCCGCACCCACCCCTTGCTGTGCATGGCCAAAGGCTATTCACCGTGGGGTTGGGTGCCAGCAAGGGGTTGGGCACAGTGTCTGGCAGCAGGCCAGGCCCTGCGCCCAACCACACACTGTGCAAGCCGAAAGGCTGTGCTCAGAGAGGTATAGGGAGTTCTCAGGTGGTTGGGCCCTATGCCCAACCCCATGCTGCACTCTGTGATGGGCATCTTACCTTAAGTTAAAAAATCCAAAGGAATTCACTGAAAAAAAAACAAAGGCTAAAGTGACGTTATAGGTAGGTATAGTAATACTATCTTATTTTACATTTACAAAAACCTTTAGAAATTCACTGAACTATCCAAAGGTTTTCCATTTTAAACTAACAAAACCACTTAAATTCACCAGTTTTAGCTATCTCAATTAACTATAATTCACGCCTTAAGGAAATTATAACTCCCTCCCTCAACTTGCACTGCTAATTGCCTCCCATACAATGTCACTCATGACATGTTCTGTTACATCATTGATAACATCACTGCAACTTCTGAAATTACATCTTTGATGGCAACAGTATGCATGGGGGGGTGTGAGTTATAATTACTTTTGGGCACAAATTAGCTTGAGCCGTATCAGGCGCGCACCATCATATATTGTTGAAGAATGTAGTAAAGAAGAAGCTGGAAGCAGGTAAGTGCAATAAATTGTTTAATTGCATGTCTGGACCATCACGGGCAAAGCAGTCGTGGCGTCAACAACCAACAACTGTTGCGCCCCCAACGCTCGGTACAGAACACTCACGCAGTGAGGTTCTGCACCGATGAACATTCCCACCAGACAAAAGCACGAGCTACTACATGGGTCTTCCCAAAAATTACAAAAGAAAAGAAAGAAGGAAAACCACAAGAAAGAAGAGAAAAGTGGGAAGAGAAAAGAAAAGATGAAAAAGGAATAACAACTAAGAGTGAAAAAATACCTGTGAAAACAAAAGGTATTAATAAGCGAAATTACACCAACATGTGCAAAAATACACAATGAGAACATGGTAAGATTAACACCAATTCCTGTAGGGAAAAAAACACAGTAATAAATATTCAGACCTTATAACGTGCAGGAATATTTCTTGTCCTGGAACTGCATTTCAAAACAGTCTGACTGTCACATGGAGAACCCATATGACCACCCACGCTACAACCGCAAGATGGCTCATCAACCACACCAGATTTCACCAAGAAACACTTGTTCCACCACTGACCATTCGCAAGCTTCACAGAGTTGCCCATGACTTCCACTACCTCAATAGAAGGGCCCTTATAATGTGCCCATTCTCGTCGCCATAAAAAGTCTGTAGTAAAGAAGAAGCTGGAAGCAGGTAAGTGCAATAAATTGTTTAATTGCACGTCTGGACCAACACGGGCAAAGCAGTCGCGGCGTCGACAACCACCAACTGTCGCGCCCCCAACGCTCGGTACAGAACACTCACGCAGTGAGGTTCTGCACCGATGAACATTCCCACCAGACAAAAGCATGAGCTACTACAAAGAAACCTGTATGATGGGGGATAAATTTGACGACCTTTGGTCTGGATCGTACAGGATTTACTATTCAGAAAAATAAACTGTTACACCCGAAAAGCGACTACATGGCAAAACACGTTTTGTCTATGTCTATTTCATTTCATACCTTTAAATGTAATTGAAAGTAATCTCTAATGGATCAGCTGAATAAAAGAAATTGTCATTGTTTTAACTGGAGTACCAAGATTGTGTGGATTTATTTTGATATTTTGTTTTCTCAGAATTTCATGATTGCTTTCATGCATTAAGTCACTGGCTGGAAAACCAGTGATCTGAGAGTAGTATTGCCTGGCAGTTGTCTTGTTACACCTTGAGTGTGTTTCGTGATATATATATATTTATATTACGTACTGGCAGTCACCAGTAGGTAGTTATAGTTAGGACCTAGTTTCGAGAGATGAAGCGTTTTTTGTTTTGCTAATAATTTTGGCTCTGTTTGATGAATCTTCAGGATATTTTCGAAACTAGTTTGCCACTCACTTCAGCTGCTATTTGGAATGTTTCGGAGTGATTTGTGATCAAGTGGGGGCTGATAAAAAGGGGGGGTTCCAAATTGTGTTTTCACCATACACATTTTAGACATGACTACAGCCCAAACCGCTGAACCGAATTACACCAAGTTTCGCAGAAAGCTAGATCTTGGTCCAGAAAGAGTGCTTTTTGTAATTTGGTGTAAATCTGTTCAGTAACTTTGGAGTGCTTAAAGAAAAAAGATTTATGTATAACTAGAAACGCGGATCGACCACAGATCCATGCGCCAACAGCAATGCCATGATTGGCTGCCACCACTTCAACCAGGGAGTGGTGGCAGCCATCTTGAGACTTGGACTTTGCTGAGTCCTAAGAAAAACTGCAAAAAACTGCACAAGAGGGCAGGGTAGCAATACTCTAACCCCCTAGGCCTGCTGTTGGTGTCCCTGGTTTTGGGGCTAAACATGTTTTTTTTATTTTACAGAAAATTTGCAGAGGATCCGTAGCAAAGATTTTTTTTTAAAACAAGCAGGGTCTCCCGTGCTTGTTTTCTTAAGCCCCCCCACCTCCCCCCCGGATGGGCCAGATCCCAGGATTGAATACTTGATTACAATATGGGGAAGGAGAGGCACATGTGTTTTCCCTCTCAGGGCTACTTTCGGCCCCAGGACCACATCTGCTGGGGCCTTGCTACTAAATGCAATGGGGGAGGGTGGCACATAGCCCCCCTCCTTGGGCCTATTTTGGACCCAGGGACCACATCCCCGGGGCCCGGCTGGTAAATATAAAAAGGGAGAGGGCAGGCTACCCTTCTGCCCCCAGCTGATTTCGACCTTGGGGACCCCAGCCGCCGTAGCCTGGCCGCTAAATAAAAGGGAAGGAGGCATGTGGCACCCTCCCAAGGCCAATTTTGGGCCCAGGCATCCCATCCCCGGGGCCACACCAGATATGTAACGGGGAGAGGGGCACCCGTCCCCTTTACCCAGGCTGAGTTCTGCTCTGGGAACCCCATCCCCCGGGGCCCGGCTGTTCATGAAATGGGAAGAGGGGCTGCACAGTACTCCTTCCTGAGCCATCAATGGTCCTGGGGACCCCATCCTCCAGGGCCGGCTCAGGCCCAGGGCGCTTGGCGGGAGCAATTTCAAAACTATCACCAAGCGGGAGCAAACACCAAGTCTGTTCCCAGTGGGCGGGAGCATGAAGAATGCTCCTGTTAGCTGGGAGCTGACTTTTCATCTGTTTCCCTGCCCACAGTGGAATAGGCAGGGAAACAGATAAAAAGATTGCTCCTGCCTGCAGGGAGCAGCATTTTTAGTTACTCCCTGTGGACGGAAGCAATTCTGGCCCCTGTGGAGTTGGGAAGCCTGCTGGTGCCACAGGGGACTTGGGGCTTCCCCCTTGGCCCCCAACCATAGTGTGGTGGGTGTCTGGGTGTGCAACAGGGCATCAGTACGCCCACCCTTTTAGGCCGGGCCCCAGGGGCCCTGGGGCTGAGATCGGGTGGGGAGGGGGCTGCATGCCCCTCCACCTTTGGACATTGGCCAGGCCCCACTGGATGGGGTCCCCTGAGCCAAAATTGGCCTGGGGAGGGGGCTGCTTTCCCCACTCCACATTTGGAGCATTGTCGGCCCATTGAGATTGGATTCCTGTGGCTGAAATTGGCCCGGGGTGGGGGTGCTGCGGGCCGCCCTCCCCATAATTATAGTGGTGGTGGGCCGTGGGGGATGGGGTGTCTGCCACCCAAAAGCAGCCTGTGGAGGGAGGTAACATACTGCCTCCCCTAAAACAAACTGCACTGGCCCCAGGGGATGTGGTCCACAGGGCCAAATTTGGCCCAGGGAGGGGGAACATCCCCTCCACAAAATGTGCCAGCCCTGAGAGCCAATATTTACCTGGGCCCAGAGGGATGGGGTTCCCAGAGCCAAAATCAGCCTGTGGAGGGGGGCCTTTAGTCTAACTCCCTGCAGCACACAGCCAAAGGCCGTGTGCAACGTAGGGTTGGCTGCATGTGGGGAGTTGGGGGCCAACTCCCCGCTGCGTACCGCCAAAGGCTGTGTGCTGCGGCAGTTGGATTAATGTATGGTAATTAAATATTACTTTATGTTAAAAAAACATAGAAATTTACTGAAAAAACTAAGCATGGGCAGAGTTGGCGGAGTGCCACTACGCGGAGTTCCAAGAAGTTGGTAAAAACTCTGTGGAAATCTGCTCTGCTCCCTCCCCTCCACCCTCCCTAAAAAAGCAATTAAAAAAAGTGCTTACCTGATGTGGCGTCATCGGACTGCCCTCCTCCTCGCCTTGATCTCTCTCTCCTCTTCGTCCTCGCCTCCGTCCTCATCCTCGCAAACCTCTACGTTGTACGTCTTGCGAGAACTACACTTCTGGATCAAGAGTAGACTCTGCCAGGAGGAAAAACTGGAGTGCTGTCAGGAGGACTATTAGCTCTTTACTGTGTTGCTTTGCTGGGTTGTCCTGCAGTGGCTGCTTCTGTCTTGGAGAGGACAAAGACTGGACTTTGCTTTTTTATCCTGTTCTGATGTAAACTTTGCAAAGGTGGAATAGTTTCACACTGGGGAATTCAGTTTCAGTTTCGAGATCAGTGTTGTATTTGTATTTGACTGGACAAAATTCCTGAAAAAGGGAATATTGCAGCAATTGGTGAAGAGCTGCCATAATATTCAAAGGAATGTACAAAACTTTTGCAAACACTGGGTTAATTGTACAATACTGTAAAAACAATTTGGGAAAGCTAGTCCAACTTCTTAAGTGAGCTTTGGTGGCACATTGGAAGGCAGAGAAATCAATTTACAGAGAGGTGTTGAGCAAAAGTTAATATATATTGAGGGGCAGATTTATCAATATTTCACGCAATGCTGCAAGACACCCTGATGTGCTGTACTGCGTGAAAGGGAGAGGGCAGGAATGCACCATATTTAACATAATATGGCGCATTCCTGTCTTCTTCTTCTGCTGGTGCAGTTTTGGCTGCCTAGCGCCAGCACACGTACTCTTGCATCAACACCTTTCTGCACAAAAACACTCCTCTGAGGCTCTTTCCTCTTCAATGTGTGCTGCAGAATGCAGCATTTGTAGAAAGAGGAAAAAACAAGGAGAAATAAAGATATTTCTCCGCGTTACATCTCCCCTGGGAAGGTGTAGCATTTTGACGCATTCCTAGGCCAACCACTCATGGTAAATCTGAGAATGTGCCAAAATCCATGAATGGGTGCGTGGGAACAGCCACGCTCCACACATGGAACCCCTCGCTGGGGCAGAGTAATGCAAAGAAGCAACTTGCACTGCCTTGCGTTACTCCAGATTTACCAAGCAAAGCAGATCTACAGAAGGTGGCCATGCGTTGCTTGATAAATCAGACTTCAGTGTTGCATTGCCTTTGCATTACCTTGCGTGACGCAAGGACAACGCAACACTTTGATAAATCTGTAGCCTATTTGTGTTATAGGATGAAACACACAATATTCAAAGTGCTCCCACAGATGTGTCATTGAACATTGGGGTGAAAGCAAACAGTCAACATTGTTAGTCTACTATTCTTTTGGAATTTAATACATTTTCGGACATAATTGTAAGACAAGGTAAATAGCTTGAAAGGACAAAAAGGTTATTCACCTCTTTTAGAGGCAGAGATTGTGCAAATTTGCTCTTGGTAAAACGTCGCTGGGCTTTCTTTGGGAGTCGTTAACATACAATAGGGGAGTACACGATGTAGGGGCTGATTCACCAAGGCATTTAAGGGTATGTAAAACGTGCTCCTGTAGTACTACTTTCCATATTAATAAGTAGTTTTCGAATTAGTCCCATAAAGTGCACAGGGCGCACAGTCTATGGGGCCGATTCCGATTCGGGCCGGGATTCTCTCCGACCGAGCCGGACCCGGAGAGAATTCCGACCGAATCGGACCCTAGCAGTCCGACCGAACGAGTACGATGCGTTCGCATGCTATCGGACTCGATTCGGTCGGACTCCCATTGAAGTCAATGGGAGCCTGTCGTACGACGCGTACGCGGGCTCCCATTGACTCAATGGGTGCGAGGCGGTCAAGGGCGCCCCCTACAGTGTGTACGCGTCCATGCGCATCGCGGCGTACATGCACAGGTAGGGGGACCCATGGGTCCCCCTGTGTGCGACTCGCGCGCCTACGCGTACAGGGGGTCCGACGCGGACCCCCAAAGTCCGGCTCTGACAGCTTTTTCGAGCCGGACGGCGCGAGTCGATCGGAGTGGTCGCGGCGCGCATCGTACTTACCCGGCCGGGAAACGTCTCCATAGCGCGGTGCGAGTCGTGTCCATGCGAGTCGGTCGGAGCGTGTTGAAGCCGCGTTCGAGTCGGTCGGAGATTTCGCGGGTGCCTGCATCGTACTCGCTCGGCCGGACCCGCGTACGATTCGGTCGGGAAACAGGGCTCCGAATCGGATCCGGTAAATCCGAATCCGATTCGGAGCACTACCGGCCGAGATCGGAATCGGCCCCTATATGTCTTCAGGGCGAGTAGATAGGGTTATAGGCCTGAGATGTTTAATGAATTATTAGATTATGCAAGTCAGTGAATTGTGTGCCCACATCGCGATACCTGTTTTTCTGCCTATGACTACAATCATTTTCCAGTCACTGGTATACCAATCCATCCATGCATCCATCCACCCACCCCCACACCCACAGGTATTTTCAGACATAATATTATGGTAAATTTAAGGTTTCCCGGTCTAGTTGACTACAGTTATTTTCAATCCACTCGTGTACCATCCATTCACAGACATTTACAGATATATTATTAAGGTAAATGTAATGTTTCGCAGTCTGTTTGACTATAGTTATTTTCCATCCATGTGTATGCCACCATCCATCCACCCACCTACCCATCCTTCTGCATTTATTGACCTAATCTTAAGGTTAGCGTGTATGATTTGTCTCAACAAATAAAATGTGTTCATGGTAATTCTCCTCTTTATTGTTTTAGTAAACTGCTTTGGACTATTGTTAAAACTGCACACTCGTGTCCATTTATTTGCGAGGCTCTGTTAACAGTATCAAAACTCTTTCCTATGCTACTTTTGGAATCAATCAATCAATCAATCACGGCATTTATAGAGCGCGCTACTCACCCGGGAGGGTCTCAAGGCGCTGGGGGAGGGGGTAAGTTACTGCTCGAACAGCCAGGTCTTGAGCTGCTTCCTGAAGGAGAGATGGTCCTGGGTTCGCCGAAGGTGAGTGGGGAGGGAGTTCCAGGTCTTGGCTGCCAGGTAGGAGAAGGATCTTCCTCCGGCGGTGGTTCTGCGGATGCGTGGTACGGTGGCGAGGGCGTGGCTGGTTGATCGTAGCTGGCGGGTGGGCGTGTAGAAGGTCATGCGGTCGTTGAGGTACTTTGGGCCCAGGTCGTGGAGGGCCTTGTGTGCGTGGATGAGGAGTCTGAACGTGATTCTCTTGCTGACGGGGAGCCAGTGCAGGTCTTTCAGGTGTCCGGTGATGTGGCTGTGTCGGGGGATGTCCAGGATGAGTCGTGCGGAGGCGTTCTGGATGCGCTGGAGTCTTTTTGAAGTTTGGCTGTGGTTCCGGCGTAGAGGGTGTTCCCATAGTCCAGTCGGCTGGTGACGAGTGCCTGGGTGACGGTCTTCCTGGTTTCAGTGGGGATCCATCTGAAGATCTTGCGGAGCATGCGCAGGGTGTTGAAGCACGAAGATGAGACGGCGTTGACTTGTCTGGTCATCGACAGGGAGGAGTCCAGGATGAAGCCCAGGTTTCGTGCGTGGTCCGTTGGCTTGGGCGCGGTGCCCAGGGCCGGGGGCCACCAGGAGTCGTCCCAGGCGGAGGGTGATGAGCCCAGGATGAGGACTTCCGTCTTGTCTGAGTTCAGTTTAAGGCGGCTGATCCTCATCCAGTCGGCGACGTCTTTCATCCCGTCGTGTAGGTTGGCTCTGGCGGTGGTGGGGTCGTTGGTGAGGGAGAGGATCAGCTGGGTGTCGTCGGCGTAGGAGATGATGTTGAGGTTGTGTTGGCGTGCGATGGCTGCGAGGGGCTCATGTAGACGTTGAAGAGGGTTGGACTGAGTGAAGATCCTTGTGGAACGCCGCAGATGACTTCGGTGGCCTCGGATCTGAACGGGGGAGGCGGACTCTCTGGGTTCTTCCGGCGAGGAACGAGATGATCCATTCCAGTGCTTTCTCTCGGATTCCGATGTTGCTGAGGCGCTTCACTAGGGTGCGGTGGCAGATGGTGTCGAACGCCGCGGAGAGGTCCAAGAGGATGAGGGCTGCTGTTTCCCCGTTGTCGTTTAGGGTTCTGATGTCGTCGGTGGCTGCGATGAGGGCGGTCTCGGTGCTGTGGTTGGCCCGAAACCCGGACTGCGAGGGGTCGAGGGATCCATTCGTCTCGAGGAAGGCGGCAAGCTGTCTGTTGACGGTCTTCTCGATGACTTTGGCCGGAAACGGAAGGAGCGAGATGGGACGGTAGTTCTTGAGGTCGGTGGGGTCCGCCGTTGGTTTCTTCAGGAGGGCGGTAAGCTCGGCGTGCTTCCAGCTCTCCGGGAAGGTGGCGGTGTGGAAGGAGGATTTGATGATGTCCCGGAGATGGGGTGCGATGGTGGCGTCGGCTTTGTTGAAGACGTGGTGTGGGCAGGGGTCGGTTGGTGATCCGGAGTGGATGGAGTTCATCGTGCGGGTGGTGTCTTCGGTGCTGATCGGGGTCCAGTTGCAGAGGGTGGTGGTGGCGGGCGTTGGTTCGGCGGTAGGGTGCGTGGTTTGTGCGTCGAAGCTGTTATGTATGTCGGTGATCTTGCGGTGGAAGAACGCGGCGAGTGAGTTGCAGAGGTCTTGCGAGGGGGTGATGTCGTTGTTTCCGGCGCTGGGGTTGGAGAACTCTTTGACGATGCTGAAAAGTTCCTTGCTGTCGTGGGCGTTGTTGTCCAGTCGTTCTTTGAGTGCCGACTTCTTGGTGGCACGGATCAGCTGGTGGTGTTTGCGGGTGGCGTGCTTGAGGGCGGTCCTGTTGTCTGTGGTCTGGTCGAGTCGCCAGGTTTTCTCGAGAGTGCGGCAGTTCTTCTTGGATTCCTTGAGTTCGTTGGTGAACCAAGGGGTTTTCTTGCTTCCGGGTCTGCTGGGAGGGTTTTTAGTGGTGCGAGGTCGTCGGCGCAGGCGGTCAGCCACTTGGCGAGGTTGCTGGCTGCTTCGTTTGGGTCCGTTGTGTTGGTGGGTGTGTTCTGGCTGAGGGAGGCGGTGAGCTGCTCGGCGGTGATCTTGCTCCAGCTCCGGCGGGGAGCCTGTTGCGGGTGGTGGTGGGTCGCAGTCTTTCTGAAGCTGAAGTGGACGCAGCTGTGGTCGGTCCAGTGGAGTCCGGTGGCGTGGCTGAAGGAGATGTGCTTGCTGGAAGAGAAGACGGGGTCAAGCGTGTGGCCGGCGTAGTGGGTGGGCGTGTTCACCAGTTGCTTGAGTCCGAGGTTGGCGAGGTTGTCCAGCAGGGCGGTGGTGTTTCTGTCGTTGTTGTTCTCCAGGTGGAAGTTGAGGTCCCCTAGGAGGATGTAGTCGGCGGAGGGCATGGCGTGCGGGCTGATAAAGTCTGCGATGTCTTCGCTGAATAGTGTGCGTGGTCCCGGGGGTCTGTAGATGAGGGTGCCTCGGAGGGTGGTCTTGGGGTCAGTGTGTATCTGGAAGTGTAGGTGTTCGGGCGTCGGTGAAGGTCTCGTCGGAGTTAGTCGAGATGCGGATGGTGTTCTTGTGTACGATGGCGATGCCTCCTCCCGTCTGGTTGACGCGGTCCCTCCGGGTGATCTTGTATCCGTCCGGGATGGCTATGGCGATGTCGGGCGCTGAGGAGGCGTTCATCCAGGTTCCGGTGAGGAAGGCGACGTCCGGTGCTGTTGCGTCGAGCAGGTCCCAGAGTTCCACGGCGTGCCTGTGGACGGAGCGGGTGTTCAACAGGATGCATTTCAGGTGGTTGCTGCTGGTGCACGTCTTGGCGGGGGTGGTGCACGTCCGGGGGCAGGTGAATCGGCAGGCTTGGCAGGTGAAGGGTCCGTGGGTGCGTCTCGGTGAGGCTCGGTAGCAGGCAGGGTTCCGGCCGGCATTGAGTGCGGTGAGGGTGGCGGCGTCGTAGGTCCGTCGAGTAGTGTTGCATCGGTGGGATCCAGGGGTTCTGGCGCTGGGCGCGGTCCAGTCGCGGACGGGCGCAGACGGGCTTGCCTTAGCGCGCCTTCGGCGCGCCAGCGGCGCGGCGCGCAGCGGCCGCCATTTATGGGGAGGTGGGAGGGAGGAGCAGCTGGGAGGCAGGAGGCAGGGGCAGCGAATGGGCAGTCAGGGGGCGGGGCCGCAGGGACGCAGCGGCGGGAATGGCGAGAGGCAGCGGGGGCACAAAGTACAAGGGGAGAGAAAAACAGACAAATTACAGTACAACGCTAATGGGGCAGCGAGGGGCACAGAAAGGAAAAAGGGGGAGAAAACAGACAAATTACGAGTACAACGCTAATGGGGCAGCGAGGGGCACAGAAAGGAAAAAGGGGGAGAAAACAGACAAATTACGAGTACAACGCTAATGGGGCAGCGAGGGGCACAGAAAGGAAAAAGGGGGGAGAAAACAGACAAATTACGAGTACAACGCTAATGGGGCAGCGAGGGGCACAGAAAGGAAAAAGGGGGGAGAAAACAGACAAATTACGAGTACAACGCTAATGGGGCAGCGAGGGGCACAGAAAGGAAAAAGGGGGGAGAAAACAGACAAATTACGAGTACAACGCTAATGGGGCAGCGAGGGGCACAGAAAGGAAAAAGGGGGGAGAAAACAGACAAATTACGAGTACAACGCTAATGGGGCAGCGAGGGGCACAGAAAGGAAAAAAGGGGGGAGAAAACAGACAAATTACGAGTACAACGCTAATGGGGGCAGCGAGGGGCACAGAAAGGAAAAAAGGGGGGAGAAAACAGACAAATTACGAGTACAACGCTAATGGGGGCAGCGAGGGGCACAGAAAGGAAAAAGGGGGAGAAAACAGACAAATTACGAGTACAACGCTAATGGGGGCAGCGAGGGGCACAGAAAGGAAAAAAGGGGAGAAAACAGACAAATTACGAGTACAACGCTAATGGGGGCAGCGAGGGGCACAGAAAGGAAAAAGGGGGAGAAAACAGACAAATTACGAGTACAACGCTAATGGGGGCAGCGAGGGGCACAGAAGGAAAATGGGGAGACGGGCAAGAAATACGGGCACCGGGGCCACAAGCGGAGGGCGATCTTACCTGCAGAAGCAGCGGGCAGACAACACAGGTGGAGCTGTGTGGTGGGGGAGCGACCTACCTGGCAATCTAGGTGACGTCAAATGCGCAATGCAGCGGGAATGCACCTAACCTTAATGGGTATTGTTTGAACAAGCTAAAAATATCACCACGAGGAGCGGCCCGTGCAGTCAAGGCCTCTAATTGATTTGGTTATTTTTCATTCCAATAATGACCTTGAAGTCGGTAATGCCCGGATTGCCCCCAGACCATGTCATCGGTTTTCAAGTCAAGATATATTGTCTGATCAATTACAAAAAAGCAATGGAACATCTGATCCTACCCTTGAAATGAACCAAGAGTACAGGTCAGCACACCTTCCTCTGACACTTTGACATATAGTTGTGTGCTCAGTGAGAAGGCGAGGAAAGCAGCTACGATTTATGGCAATAGATATTCAAATGGGAACATTCAAATCATTTTAATAAGAATGGCAGAGGCATTCTGCCTTTCATCTTTCGGCAGAAGGTAGATGTCGCAACATCCGACTTCTAAACTCTGTAAGTAAGTGTTTCACATCAAAAAACAAACCGCGCATTTTGGCTGTGCTAAATGAGCATTTGAAATCTTAAAGCCGCAATACATCTATAGGGATATGCATTGCATGGTTTTTTAGGATACTGGGCATCACTACAGAAACAATTGCATTCTTTATATCGACAAGAATGAGGACGCTGCATGTCCTAAAATATATAATATCTTTCCAGGAAAATGACGAGAAGGTTCACTGACAGGCTCAAGTATTAATCCATACATTTAAATAATCATAATTAAGAAAATTAGACAATCTTTCAATTCGGTTTAATGGGCTCTTTTCGTTTTCGGTTACAAAAAGCTAGAAGGTGAACTGGATTACTATAAAATTGTGCTGATGATTATTAAAAGTAGGAATTAGTATTGTGTAATTCGTGCTGGATGACGAACTAAGAGAAGTTTTACCTAAGTTTAAGACCAGGGCATTTTCAAAAATTGTTTAATCTATTGTGTGCAATTGTACAGCAGCCATATAATTAAAAAAAAAAAAAAACAAACAAACAATGTTAGACTCAAACCGCTCCCATTTAAGTGTGAATAAACCATAGATATAACCGGAGAAACAAGAAATGAATATCTCAATGAAAGGACACTAGGCGTCTGATTTAAATACATGCATAACTGTGAGTGTTAGATTAGGCTGCGAAGAAAGGAAAACGCTCTTTCAATGATCGAAACACAGAGCTGAACTTGCCAATACAAACGTGACCTAGTGCTGGTCATATGATGATGGAAGCAGGTTAATTTTACTTACTAAATTGCTGTTCTTAATAAGGTTCTCAACAGCTAGCCGAGAATATGTCTTTAAATTTAAGATTCATTAAAAAAAAAAAAAAAAAATGTGTACAATATGTTCTGCTTCGAGGCATTTTGACACAAGATGGAAAATAGTCTCTGGGGGTTGTAATTGTCTGGGTTTTGAAGGGGAAAGGGATTAGTTGGCTGGTGCGAATGGGAGGGACCCACAAGGGTTTGTTTATGTAATGTCCAATGACCGGGATTGTAAATAATGTGTCTATTTCTATGCTATCCATGAAGGCCTACTTCGAAATGTACACCTGTATTAAGTGTTACTCAAAATGAAAAAATAAAGTTAATTAAAAAAAAGATGGAAAATGGTCCTTTAAGAAAATATCACATAGAGATTGAAGAGGTCTCTGGGAGCCAAACAGCAAGGTGTCCAGGAGTAGTATACCACATACATGAGAGAAAGGGTAGGCTCATAATGCACAATCTCTTAGTGACAAAACAAGACCTGCTGGCATTTTGGGAAAGTCAACGATACCAACTGTGACACATGGTGAGGGGGGGGGGGGGGTAGCTAATTTGAACACTCTTGGGAATGGAGGCTTGGAATGCACCATTCATAGAAAGGAGTAGATGTCAATGAAAACTTGGGGGCCAATAGTGAGATACTTCGCTAGAGACATTGGAGAGGTGAGCTGCCACAAACAATTGCAAATTCTACATATAATCTAAGAGGGCCCTGTTGGGAATGCTAACACGCATTGATCATGAAAGAATACTGTAAGGGATAGAAAGGGGAACCTTCTGGGAAATAAAGGCAAATCACTGACTTGCTGAAAACAGCCGAAGGGTGGGAGCGCATGGGGGTGCTGAGCAGGGGAGGGGGATATTTTCCGAGTTATTTGTTTAAATGCTTCTTTTATACGAGATTAACGTGACAATAATGTAGATTTTCCTAATAAGTTATGACGGAAAGTCTTAATTTTATTAAAGACACGGAGGCGAGTATTATGCTTTTCTTATCTTGCTTTTATAAATAGCAGCCAAGATAAACACATACAGAACTACAGTTCCCAACAGGTCAAGTGAAATAATGGCCAATGGGAAACAAAAGAATGAACAGTAACAACCAATAAATGGTCGGCCTTGGAGATAACGTAGGGTCAGACTGCGAACAGCCCTCTTTTCTTCGGCGAGCAGGTTAAGAAGAGTTCATAATGAGAGGAACAATAGCAAAAACAATGCATAAAGCCAAAGTCCAAGTAAACAAATCTTGAGCGAAGTCCGTCAATCAGATGGTGGAAATGATAGGAATATCAGGATCCGCAGAACCAGAGGGAACGCCACAAAACGGAACACCATCGTGACGAAGACACTGGAGAGCATCATGAGGAAGCTGGTGGCAAAGCTGGAGTCCCTGCAGGGAGGGAAACAAACACAAGTTAGAAGTGTTGCGGTGGGATAATACTCGCCTCCGTGTCTTTAATAAAATTAAGACTTTCCGTCATAACTTATTAGGAAAATCTACATTTTATGGCAAGACCGGAGGCTCATATTATGCTTGTTCAAAGCATATCAATTACAGAAGAAACAGCTGAAATCACAGGTTTACAGTAAAACATACGAAAAACTTTATCATTGGACCAATCCGCTGATCTCAGAATGTCCTCCAACCTGGAGCCGGCCCAAAAAGCTTTGGAAGCCATGGCTCCCCTGGCAGAATGGGCCCCAAAGATAGAAACGTCAATGCCAACCAGCGACATGACCCAACGCACCCAGCGGGCAAGAGTAGCAGAGGAAACGGGGTTCTGAGGTTTACGGAAGGAAATGAGAAGCTGGGAATGGGAGGACGTTCTGAGATCAAAGGTACGTTGCTCATAAACTTTGAGGCATAGTCCTACACACAGTTTAGGTTGATCAGGAAAGTAAGGATAAAAAACAGAGTTCAAATTAGTTTTGGTACGTTTATTAATATGAAACAACACACCAGAAGGAGTAAATAGGCGAGAAGACACATCCAAGGCCTTGACATCGGAAACTCTTTTAATAGAAATCAGACATAAGAGCATGGTAAGTTTGGCAGAAAGCATTTTTAAGGAAAGATCGGCGTTATCCGGCCAATCTAGAAAAAGTTTAAGAACCACATTGACATCCCATAAAGTTGAATATTTTGGTAAAGGGGGTTTGGAAAACCGAACACCCTTCAGGAGGAGACAAATGAGAGGATGCTCACCAACTGGTTTGCCATCGATAGGAGTGATTGAGGGAAATAGCAGACCTGTACAGATTGACCGTTCTGTAAGACTTACCTGAGCTGGCCTCAGAAGCCAAAAAGTTCACAATGTAAGTTAAATGGGCTGAAAAGGGATTGACACTTTTTCCCAGACACCAACTTGCCCATAAAGACCAAGCGGATTTGTAAGCCTTAGTCGTTCTTGGGGCCCAGGCTCTGCTGATGAAGAGAGAAGCCTCTTGCGAAATGACATTGTTAGGTTGGATCGACCCGAAATTTTCCATGCGGACAGGGTCAGGGAATTGTCTAGGATCAGAGGGTGAGGATGTCCCAATGGATTCAAGAGAAGGTTGTTGAAGGAGGGAAGAAGGATCGGGAAATCCATCGCCATCTCTAGAAGAGATGGGAACCAGACCTGAGATTGCCAGAAGGGAACCACCAGAACCAACGAGGCTTGTTGTCGGGATGCTTGAGCTAACACCCTGCTGATCATGAGGAAAGGAAGAAAGGCATAGTGGAGATGAGAAGACCAGTCCTGAAGGAAGGCGTCTGTCGCAAGGGCCGAAGGATCCGGCCGCCAACTGAAGAATTGAGGCAGTTGAGAATTGAGACGAGAGGCAAAGAGATCGATATGCAAAGGGCCCCACTTTAGAAAAAGAGAGTGAAAAACGGATGGAAGAAGCTTCCAGTCGCTGGAGTCTCGTAGGAAGCGAGAGTGCCAATTGGCTATGGAGTTGAGATTGCCTGGCAGGTATTCTGCTTTGACAGAAATCTTGTTGAGGAGGCAAAACTCCCAGAGGCACTTTGCTAACTCCGCCAGAGGTTTGGACTTGGTGCCACCTAAATGGTTTATGTAGCGCACCGCAGAAACATTGTCCATGCGAAGGAGGATAGAACAACACACTTTGTTTTTGGCGAGGTTTCTGATCGCAAAGGAGCCTGCAAGCATTTCTAAACAATTTATGTGCAATCTCGACGCCTCTAGAGACCAAGTACCTCCAGTCGATATCGTGCCACACCGGGCGCCCCAACCGGTCAAGCTTGCATCGGATTCTAACACAAGATCTGGGACTGAGGCGAAAATGGTTCTGCCGTTCCAGGCATCTAAATGGTCTATCCACCATTGAAGTTCCAAACGGGACTCTTGATCTAAAGAAATGAGATCGGAATACGCCAGGCCTCGACGCAGATGTCGAATGTTTAAGCGCTGGAGGGCCCGATAGTGGAGCGGACCAGGGAAGATGGCCTGAATAGAAGCGGAGAGCAGGCCCACGACTCTTGCAAGAGTTCTGAGAGAAATGAAGTCGTTTTTGAGAACGTGGGAAATCTCTGACTTTATAGTGGAAACCTGTGGTTGAGGTAGATGAAGGGAAGCGGTGGAAGAGTCCACCAGAAAACCTAGAAAGTCGATTTGTTGGGAAGGAACGAGCATAGACTTTTCGGGGTTTAGGAGGAAACCCAAATCGGAAAGAAGAGACTGAGTGATGTGTAAGTGCAATAACAGAGTTGGTCTGTCCAGATTCATCAGTAGGATGTCGTCGAGATAAATGATCAAGCGGATCCCGAGGGATCTCAAGTAAGTCACAACCGGTTTCATGATCTTGGTAAAACACCATGGCGCTGAAGACAGCCCGAAGGGGAGAGAACAAAAATGGTAAGACACACCTAACCATTGAAACTGAAGAAATTTCCTGTGTGAATGGTGAATAGGAACCGTGAGGTAGGCGTCCTGTAAATCTATTCTGACCATCCAATCTTTTAATCGAAGAGAATCTCTTAGATGAATGATGGTCTCCATTTTGAAGTGGCGATAAACCACAAACTGGTTGAACCATTTGAGGTTTATGACCGGACGCATCTTTTTGTTTTTCTTCTGAACCAGAAAGATGGAACTTGGGAAACCTGAAGGATCCAGCGGGGACATTCGAATGGCGCGTTTTTGGAGTAGAGACTGAACTTCTGAAGAGATGAGACTTGACATTTTGTTTGAGAAGGCGAGAGGAGGAGGGAAAACTGTCTGGAAAGGAGGAGCATAGAACTCTATAAGATAGCCTTGGATGGAGTTGAGGACCCAAGGGTCTGCAGTCAGAGACCGCCATTTTTGAAGGAAAAGCTTTAGGCGACCCCCAACTGGGGGAGGAACTGGCAGGCTTACCTTGTTGATAGTTGTTTCTGAAGTTCTTCTGACCACGGCCACGGAAACCTCAGCCTCTTTGTGGATAGAACTGGGGCTTGAACTCTTGGTAGTTGTTGTTGGAGTTGAAGGAACCTCTGGAGCCTTGATTGTGGGAGGAACGGCCGGCAAAGCGACCCCTACCTCTGCCAGCCCGCCCAAAAACCCGAGGGGAAAAAACCTTTTTGATAGACTGCTGGGCCTTGTCAATGGATGCAAAAGTTGAAACGAATTTGCTAAGATCTTTGACAAGAGAATCTCCGAACAGAAGGCCATCGGCTTTGATACCAGGATCCAAGGAGGCTAAGTTAGACAATTTGGGATCCAGTTTAACCAGGAGGCCCTTATGACGCTCGTGAGTGATGGCAGAATTGGTATTACCCAGAAGACAGAAGGCTCGTTGGACCCATAGAGAAATGTCCTGAGGATCCAGGTCTGTGCCGTCCAAACGGGCGGATTCAGCCAAGTCGAAAATGCGGGCAAGGGGGCCAACCACGTCCAACAATTTGTCCTGGCAGGTGGACCAAGCCTTGTCCACACCTTTGCGTGGATCTTTCCCAAATTTGGAAAAGAAGGTCAGTAGAGACTGGTCAATAGTGGGAGTACAAGAGACATTAGACGGAAGAGACGGTTTGGGACATTCAGATTTAAGTTTAGACCTAACTGTTTTGTCCAAGGGTAAACGCAGTCTGGCAGAAATATATTCACCAACATGTGAAATGGGAAACCATTCAGTGGAATTAGGATGGCAGATTGTTGAAGGGTCAAACATGGGAGAACCATCCGCATCCAGGATGGGCTCAGAGGAAAAAGGATCAGTTTTAATTTTTTGCGGAGGAGGAGGATCATCGGCATCAAGATCACCAAATGCATCATCAGCGTCACCAAGATCATCGTCTGTGTCCAAAATATGAGAAATTACTAATTTCTCAGGCACCTCAGCTTGTTTTGATTTTACTTGACATTTGGTGAAAGAAACAGATATCCCCTCCTTTATAGGAGGCCTGGGAGGCAACAAGTCCTCAACCTTGTGAGAGGAAACCTCTTCCAACCCACGTGACGCAGTAATAGAAACACTTTTGGTGCTGGAAGGTACCAACTTCCTTTTTCTGCTATCCCCCGCAGACTGGGCCAAAGTTTTGGACATTAAAGACAATAGAGAATTCTCCATATCCTTAGAAAAACGCTTCATAGAAGCTTCAACCGCATGTTCCACAGAATTATTGATAAAGGTATTTAAATCCGTCTTAAATGCCTCCCCTTCCTCATTATTATAATCAGAACTCTGTGAGCTGTGCAGCTCCATAGTCACCCAATGCCGAAAACCAGACACCAAGGGGTTAACACTTGCTGAAATAAGCCCTGCCCTGTGGGCGTGTGAGGAGAAAGAAAAAGAACCTGACCGGGAGCAGACAACCCCTCCCACAGGCTCAGAGCACAGCAACGTGCGTGAGGAAGCTGAAGGAGACAAGAGGTAGCGGTGGCAGCCCGAGCACAACGGTGGAACCACGCAGGAAATGGCAACGTGAAGAAGCTGTGGAGAAAGCGGCATAAGCGGTAGCCAGAGCACCGCGTAGGACGTTTGGAATGGGCGCCGCGCGTCGCGAGGGACTGGCGACGCGCACGGGAGAACCGGAGCAGAAAGAGCGAGAAGGGGAAAGAAACGGTCAAAACAGACTCGCAGGTATGGAAAGCGCAGCGCGCTAATGCCAGGCAATTAAATAAACACCAGTGCAAAACTAAACTACGTCAGTGAATAAAACACATAGGAGATAACGTAAAAGGGTACTTATCTTGACTGCGAGCAGCAAGAAAAGAGGGCTGTTCGCAGTCTGACCCCACGTTATCTCCAAGGCTGACCATTTATTGGTTGTTACTGTTCATGCTTTTGTTTCCCATTGGCCATTATTTCGCTTGGCCTGTTGGGAACTGTAGTTCTGTATGTGTTTATCTTGGCTGCTATTTATAAAAGCAAGATAAGAAAAGCATAATATGAGCCTCCGGTCTTGCCATAAAATGTCTGCGTATTGCTGTACTTTTAATGCTAAAATGAAAACATATTGAAAATAAAAAGAAAATTACGTTTGGATTACCATCTAGACAACTTCATGAAGTAGGTTTGATATGCATGTAAATATGTTTCGTTCAAATACTTTGACACTATGCCAGAACAGAAGATCTGAAACATTGCCATATGAAGCAATATTTAAAAATTGTATGCCATTCCCATATTTAATCAAAATTCGGGTTATTTTCGTTTGTGATATTCATTCGTCTTTTGTGCTCATATACTGATGGTTTTGTGTTTAGTTTCAACTTTCTTATTGTCCTCTGGCCATTTCTAAACAGCTTTCTACTTTGTGGTGCAGTTCACTTATTGGGAGTTATTATAACTAAAACATGTAACTTAAAAGTTCAAAGTAGCTGCTGTGGGAAGACCTTGCTTGGCGAAACATCAGGACTTTGCAGTAAACTAGCAACCCATATATCCAATAGACGTTGTAGTCCGTCTTTGTGGAAAGGAACCCACTTGACCAGATTGACTGTAAAGGAATCCTTGTTGCACATGATTTTTTTTTTTAAGTAGGTCAAGTTGCATGTCTTTTCTGCCTCTCTCTCTCTCACATACAGGGTGCTGTGAAAGAGGGACCTGACATTTTATTTTCCCACGTCTCTTGTGTGGAAAATGTGGATTTCTTTAGTTATGTTCCTGAATCACAAGATCTGAAAGTATTTACAAGAGGCTTGTGGTTTCCACATACTCCAGAAAAAATAATCTTAAAGAAACCTTTGAGAAATTGCAGGATATGTGTTGAAATTTTATACAAAAATTATGGTTTCTCTATGCCCGGTTACAAAGACGTATGTGAATGAGGATGGTAAACCATATAATTATTGCTTTAAGTCTCATGAGTGTGTTTATAGAGACTTGTTTAATTTTCCAATTAGTATGAGGCTTCGGTTGCCAAAAAAAACAGGACAGTCAATCGATTTCTGAACAGTGTCTTTTAAATTGGACCATCTGATGCAGATCACGTTTGGTAAAATAAATCCGTTTATAGTGGAGTATTGCAGAAATCTATACATTTCATTGTTTTTTCACCGATAAGGAAACTGTTTATGGGTGGTGGATGACCCTCACTTTGAATAGAGCAAAAGTACACAGTAATGACTCTCTGATTTTATGAATTTTATCAAGGGATTGTACCTCCGTCAGTCTGTATCACTCAGGGATGAGTATTCCCTTGAACTGTCTGAGCATAGGCATGTATAACATTTAAATTCATGTATATCAGTGCTAAAACAGACTTGGCATAAGCAAGTTGTGTACAACAGCTGGTATTGGCAGTCCTGTTTTGGTCACTGAATCTAACTCGAAAACTATAGCAACTAATACATGTAAACACTATTACTTATTTTCAGGGGCTATAAGATGCTTGGACCCTTTTCCTTCAAAGAAAACACTGTGCGATGCAGCATTAACTATAGCTAATTTCATGCTATAGATTAGGTTATCTTAAAAACCTTCAATCACATTAACATTACAAAGCTTAGTTAACCCATATCTCTACTACTACTTAAAGGACAAGTTACTCCGTAACGACATTTTATACACATGGTTAGGCTGTATCCCGATTTTAGGGGCTTCCTGTATATTTCCTAGAAGCAAGGATAGAGGGGAGATTAGTCTATGGGGGATATTCTCAAGAATGTGCGATAATCATCGCCAAAAAAGGCTAATGCACGTTTACATATCGCCGTCTATCGCGGGAAAATAACTCCGTGTCAACGTCGTATTCTCAACACGGCGGTAGCATGCGATAGTCTCCCGATAACGCGTCAAATGTCTGCCATACAACTACCGCGACGGCGATAAAAAAGGAGACCCGAACGTGAAAAAAGTTGCGATGGGCCCAACCGCGATAGAAAAATCGGCGACAAGCAGCGCCAGGCTTGCAATTCCCACGTCAGGCAGGAAAAATCACTACAAAAGCAGAAAAAAAAAACACAAACAAAAACAAAACAACTGCGAAGCACAATGGAGGGAGCTGGAGCAGGAACAGAGGACGAGCAGAACCCCACAAGCCCCCGGAGGACCAGGCCGGACCCTCGGGGTCAGGGAAGGGCAAGGACAGGAAGAAGAGGAAGACGCGGTTCAGTCCGCAGGAAAACAGGATCCTGATAACGGAGGTGATGAAATACCATCAACAACTGTTTGTCACCTCCAATGTGTCATTGCCGACAAAAAATGGAATATGGCAGTCCATCGTGGACAAGGTGAATGCAATCGGAGTGCTGAGGAGGACAATGGAAGAGGTCAAGAGGCGCTGGAATGATGTGAAGCGCAAAACCAAGCACAAACTCGCCAACAACCAGAAGGCAGCAATGCAGACTGGAGGTGGGAGTCCAGCGCCACAGGAGGAGCTGGACAAGATGGAGGAAATGGTCTCCACAGTCAACAGTGTGGAGACGGTGGCAGGAGTTGTGGGACCGGACACTGCTCGACAGGAACCGACACAACAGCAACAGGGTGAGTAACGACCAGGAATTGGGGGGACGGGGGTGATGGGCACAATGGCACACATGCACAATTAAGCATAGCACAGTGCACACCCACGATTACTCTGGAGCATGTCCCTGATCTCCTTGGCACACTGCAGCACACCTAGAAACTGCAAGTAGGTCCTTCGACTATGTGCCCAGAGGGGGCCCTCCCCACACATCACTAATCTCACAACAAACCCATGCACAAGTACAAACACACATCCGTGATGTTGTCGAAATGTCCACTGTCCCGCATCAAATAGGCAGCTCCTCCCAAACAGTCACAATGTACATTGTCATGCAGTTTGTATGTAAACCTGTACAATGCGTCAACATACATGTGAAAACAATGTTGAACTGCATCTCCCCTTTACATTGCAGAGGGTGAATCAACACCTCCTGCCGAGCAGACGGTACACCTCTTCACTGATGATGAAGAAGACCTCCCCTCCATCGACACCGACGCCCTCCAACGGCTCATGGACAGCTTCGGCACCCCACCTCCAGGAGCAGGGCAGCCCAGCTGCATCGGGGAAACCCCACCCCCTGCACAGACCACACAGCAGGTAGCACCCACCACCACGGCTGTCTCCCAGGACCCCCACGAACAACACATGGCCTTCCAACGCCGTGTGTTAGAGGGCCAGAAGGAGATGGCTGATCAGGTGCGGGTGGGGTTCGACCTCATGGCAGCCAAACTAGATGCCATACGTGGGTGTCTAAGTCCCATCAGGGACCACTTACAGTCCCTAACGGACACCCACAGTCCGCTCCATGCTCTCCAACGATCCATGGCTGACATCGCTGGAGTCCTGACTCTGAGACAAGGACAACTGTCTAGTCAGAGTGGCCCCAGCGATGTCAGCCGGGAGTTGGGACACATGCGGAGGATCATGGAGAACAGGGAGCAGATGCAGGTGGAAAGAATGGCTGCCACTGCTGCACACCAGCGTGATGTAGCTGGGATCTACCATGCCCTGCAGATTCTCGTCACGGCATTGCTGCCACAAGGCCTGGCGCAGATGAATGCTGCTGCTTCGACATCCACATCTCCGCCCCCTGATGTGTCAGTGCCTCACAGTGCGGCAGACAATCCACCTCCGGCACCTGATGTGTCACTGCCACACAGTGCGGCAGCCAATCCACCTCCGGCCCCTGATGTGTCAGTGCCACATAGTGCTGCAGAGAAAACACCACTACCCACATGTGAGGCACATGAGACATCAGAGGACGAAGATGCGGATGAATCTACCTTACTGGTAGTAAGGAAGCGGTAGCATTCATCTCCACCATATGGCCTGTTTCTGCTTGGTTCTGCCCTCTGCATCATCACCTTCCACTGTCCCCCGATGCACTCTGCGACACTCACCTTGGACCTCGACATGGACTGCCATATTCTGTTTGGTCACCAATGACACAGCTATCTGACTGCGGACTGACTCTTCCTCTTCCGATGTACTTGTCATTCCCTGAGGGACTCTGGCTGGCCCTCCACGGGCCAACAATGTAAAGTGGGGTTTGCATGGCCCTGTACTGCTCCAGCCACAACACTCCACTGAATGTGCATTAAACAATCAAATTCACACGGATGTGTCATGTCTATGATCATTCAAGTATGGAAGTATGGATGAATGTAGGGTCAGTGATTCCCCCTTACGTCCATGTTGCACATGTTGTGGGACTTGAGTCACAGGGTGCAACATTACCGATTGCGGACCGGGTTACGTCGACACCACATCAGAGACACACGCATTAGTTGCCTTCTTGTCCAGCCCAGAACGGAACCACGCCCAGAGCGCCGGGGTCATCGTTCACACCCCTACGCTGGACTGGCATACGCCAGGCCAGCCCACTCCGCTTACGCCTACAGGGGGGGACGACAACGCTACATGTCCCAGGTCTTCCCTGTAGTGATCTGCTGATCACAGGTCTAGTTGTCAGCATGCCACAGCCACTCCCTGAGGGCTGGTTCACACCCACACCACACCCATCCAGCACATGCGCCACAGGACCCTGCCAATAAAAGGGGCCGGGCGCACGTGCCCGAGGCCATTTCCACTATCTAGCTGAGTATGTCCGTGTGGTCATTATTTATGCATGAGGGCCTAGGGCCCTACCACATCACATTCCCCACTGCCGGAGGTGACATGATGGCGTCCGCACGACGGGACCCAATCATAAAGGGCCCATGACTTGAGGTGCACAGAGTTGGTGGCATCCGAGGCACTTAGGCCGGCACGGGCCTACCGCCATGGGACGGTGACTTGAGGTGCACAGAGTTGGTGGCATCCGAGGCACTTAGGCCAGCACAGGCCTACCGCCACGGGACGGTGACTTGAGGTGCACAGAGGTGGTGACATCCGAGGCACTTAGGCCGGCACGGGCCTACCGCCACGTGGCGATGACTTGAGGTGCACTGAGTTAGTGGCACCAGAGCTGAGCGGGTGTGCAGCCTGCGATGATGCGTAGGCCTAGATACGCCGTCCTGCCAATCAAGATTCGATTTGAATTGTGATCCCAGCTGGACCGCAATGTATACCGAGGGCAGCAGGCTGCACAGACATGACTCCGCGGCGCTACAGGGTGCGCTGGGGGCCTGTAGCGCAGAATCCAGCGATCGGCTGAGGAGGTTGCACTGGCAAGTGGTGGGCCCTCTTGGAGACACGCCGGTGGTGGCAGGTGAGCATTGAGGCCTGGGTGCGCAGGTGCGGGCACTCATCGCTGGTTGGCGGACTGGTCTGGGGACCAGGGCTGGGGTGCAGCAGGCGCACAGGATCGCGTAGGCACCACCGGTCACGGTGGCGCCCTCGTGGCTGGGTGGGGGGAGTGAAGGTGCAGGGGTATCAAGCTGATACAAACCGTGATGCTTACAGGTATGAGTATTCCTGCATCATGAGACCGTAACAGAAGTTAGTGTGACCGTAACCTTCCTTTTCTTTCCTACGTAGGTAACGACCACACGTACTTCTGTTACGGTCTTTTTGTGCAGGATTTGTCTTTCCTGGGAGCATTCCGGTTTGTCCAAGTGCTATGCACTGTACCAGATTAGGTTTGTGACTATAGGGACGCTTGACCATTGTCACCATTTGTCCAACAGGTTTATGGATACTGACTTCCGGAGAATGGAATGGTATTGGGGAGTTCCCGCAGCATATGCAGTTACTTGAATCCACACGTTGCCCTGATGAAGTTCCCCGTTGGGCGTTGGCTGTGCTTTTCATATTGTTTATTGTTGTATTTGAAATGAAGGGCTGTTTTTACACTACTGTTGACTACTGGACTTCATGACAGTGCGCACCCCCATTTCAGTTACTACAGTTTTGGATCTGGGGCATAGTGGCGTCTGGCAACGGCTGGCGTTGGGGTTGGTTGCGCAGGGACACTACGAATTGGAACTGTCGTGTGGTGCAGTGACAGGGGCCCGCCGTTGCTATTGTGGACATGCATCCATGACATGGGTGAGGACGTATGATAGGGCTGGCCGTGAGACTCCTCCGACTCTGGCAGTTGTTGTTTGGGAGGTACCAGGGGCCAACAGGTGCAGCACAGCCAGCAGCTTCGTCTGCGGAGGGATGGTGGTTGTCCGCCGGGTTGGTACCGTCAGCCTGTGGGCAATGTGGGTCAGGATGCGGGGGTTGGTTGTCGTTTTATGCCTGTAGTGGGCAATGACTTCCTCTGGCATTGAGTCTCTGAGGCTGGTGGGTTTTGGGAACGTCCGCTCTCCTGTTCTGCGCTGCCTCTGTGGTAGTCTGGGGGGGATCAGGAGGGGGCCGGGGGTGGTTGCGGTGGGTGTTGTGGCCCTCTTGGGTCTCCAGGCTGCACAATCATTGTCTCCATGGCATCTGTTGGTCTTCAGATGTGGCTCCGGGCTGGGCTCCCTTCCTACTTCAGTTTGCCGTCCTGCTTAACACCAGTAAAAGGCAGGTGTTAAATCCCTGCTGCTAACGCGTCTTATCGCCTGTTTTTGGATCGCATCGCAGATCTGGCTGGTCATTGTGAATGTTGCGAAGTGGTGTTTTCGTGTGTTTTTGCACGGGAACGCCTACTCTGCATATCATTAGCGTTAGTTGTCTCTCTCATCCGTGGCGATGTTTTTTGCGGCAGTTTTCGCTGGAAAACTGGCGATGTGGTCAGTTTGCACCAGCTTGGGAATGGGGCGGTAATTCTTTCGCCACTTTTGCTGCGCTAAAGTGCCGATAACTCGGCGATAAGTCCTTGAGAATATCCCCCTATGTCTTTTAATTGTGAAGTGTACTATTTTTTATGATTACATTGACTGCCCACTGATCTTAAATCCTCACCGTAAATTTTTGAAAATCACTTTTTAAAATTCAGACTATATAGGAGAGACAACTCTGCAGAACATTTGTCTAATATGACGTTACTATCAGTTTGGGTCAATTTTTAACAGCTCTGAGAAACGTAGAAAGTTAATAATGTGTATGGAATATATTCAGGATAAAATGAAAATTATTACTGTTTTTTAACTGTTTTATTGAGCGATGTCTTAATAAAAGTTTTGTTTTCTTCAGCAAATTAGAGCAAAATTGTATATTCACAAGTTCTGCATTTTCAAAGCAATTTATTATTGCATGGTCGGCACCTCCTCCTTATTTTCTGTGCATAAAATTACCTTCGGCAGTTTCGTGATGGACCTGATATCAATAAGACAGGCCCTCATTTTATGGGGAAGATGCGCCGTACTAGTGAAAATTGGAGTGGGGATACTGACTAGATTGTCTGAACTCCTTGTATTGAGATACTTGGTTACTACCAAGAACCTGCAGGTTTGTCAGTCCTCGTTGTGCTGCAACTACCTCACCAACACATTGTGTTCGCATCAAAATAGGAGCCTAAGGGCCAGAGGTCCCTCTGGCTCAATGAGTCCCCAAGCTAACTGAACTACCAGTGGGGCTAGCACTGAACGTGTGCTGAATGTGGATGGGCACAGACGGGCTTGCCTTTGGTGCAAATTCAGTTGCATGTCTTTGCCCCAGTGTGCATTAAATAGTCAAGGCTAGCTACGAAGCGTGACCTTCTACTAACAGTAGAGAGTGTCTAGCCAAATCGGCTCCTCTAGGTTGAGTCAGCCAAAATTAGGAAAAATGGAATCTGACTCTCTCTGCAACAGGCAGACCAGGGAACTCAATCAGAGTGCCACATAACAATGTTAAAATCTAAACAAACTACTTAAAAAAATTCACCCCCTTGTCCTGGTATAAAAAGAAATATTCCCCATATTTAGGTCAAGTCAAAAACATCAGGTGCATTCACTTCTTACCAGGACTGAAACTGTGCCCAGGCATGCATCAAATAGTCAAGGCTAGTTACAAGGCCTGACCTTCCACCAACACTGGAGTACGTCTAACTAAAAAAACTCCTGTAGGTTGAGCCAGTCAAGAAAAGTAAAAATGATGTCTAAATCCCTCTGCAACAGGCATACTGGGGAGCTCAACCAGTGCCACATAAAAAAATGTTACAATCTAAATACACAGATATAAAAAGAATGAATCCCCAAATCATATGGTGATTTCCACTATGACATACCACGTCTACAATTGTGAAAAAGAGTTCTGCCTTTGCTCTATTGCTCTCAGAGAACCAACCTCATCCTCACTATAGCTGTATCCTCTTGGATTATTGTAGCAGCCAGTAAACAGCCTCTTGAGCGTATTTCTATCAAAACTCTAGATAGTCCAAAACTGTGCTGCTATTGAGTTGGTTGGTCTGAGTTGACAAAATCCTATCACGTTGGCTCTGAAATCGCTCCCCTGGCTCCTTGTGGCAGAAAGATCGACCGTCACAACTCTTTTGCCTCATACACAAGGTGCTCACTGGTTGCCTCTGGACAATATTGTACATCAAATTGTACCTTATCTAAGCCTCAGGTTGGAAAACTGGTGTCTTTTGTGTTCCCGACCATTTAGGTACAGGTAATTCTGTGATTAATCCTTCCCTGTTCATAGTGCCTCACTGTGGAATTTCTGACCTTTGCTTCTGGGAACCGGTGAATAATTATCTCCATTTCAGATGTTCCTTAATGTTCCACTTCTTCAGCTTGACATTTGGATATCCAGATGTCTTTTCTTCAGACCCTTGCAATCTCTACATCCTGACTGTTCAAATGCCTTATCTCTCACCTGACTGTTATGACTTGCTCTTTTCAAGGCTTTGCCATAATTTGGAACACATTCAATCAGTAGCGGCCCGTGGTGGGAGTGCTGCCGGGCGGTGACGTGGGGTGGGGGAGGGGCAGGGTGGGGGGTAGTAAACTACGGAATACGGCGGTACAGAGGTAAGTAAACAAAAATAAAATAAAACAAATTTCGTTGCGTGCGCTGCATCGCATTTGACGATGCAGCACGCGCAACAGAATGTAGTGCACATAGAAAGAGCAAAAAGCGAGGAAAAATACACATATTTCTTCTCATTAACCTCCCCTGGAAAGTCAGAGGGGCATATTCTCAAGAACGTGTGATAACGATTGCAAAAGTAACTTAACGCAACCTTCAACATCGCAGTCTATCGCGGGAAATTAACGCCTTGTTAACCAAGTTTTCACAACACGGCGGTACCATGCGATAGTCCCCAGATAACGCGTCAACTGACCACGTTAAAATCAACGCCACACAGCAAAAATGCAAAACACTGGGCCTGGGGGGACGGGGGAGATGGGCACAATGGCACACATGCACAATTAAGTTGAGCACAACTGCGGACAAACCATGCCCCAGACCACCAACTCCCACCAAGAGACCAACGTACCCAAATATGCAACATGTCAACACTGTACAAGCACAGAAGTCAAAGGCACACCTCATGAAAGTGATAAGGGGCAGCAAAATCTGAGCTGCAGGGGCGACTCCCCCAAAATGCAGCACACACATCACATGCAGAGCACATCTACATTGACAACGATGTGACACAATCCGCAAAACACCTACAACAGAACACAGGACACAACTGGTGCCGCTTGGGTGCAGACACTGGCCAATCACAATTGGCATTGCAGGGAAATGTGCGTTGATAATGTACAAGTACAAACACACACACGTCTGTTGTCGAAATGTCCACTGTCCCCCATCAAATAGGCAGCTCCTCCCAAACAGCCACAATGTACCCAGTCATGCTGTCTGAATATAAACATGTACAATGCGACAACATACATGTGGACACATTGTTAAACTGCATCTCCCCTTCACATTGCAGAGGGAGAATCAACACCCCCTGCAGAGCAGCCCGACCCTCTCTTCTCTGGAGACGAAGAGGACGACCACTGCTTCGACTCTGACGCCCTCCAACTGCTCGTGGAGAGCCTACGCAGCCCACTTGCAGGAGCTGAGTTATGTATCAATGGGGTAACCCGCAAATCCACTGGACTCGGGTGCAAACTGGTACAAAAAAGATTGTCTCAGTGGACGATAATCAAACACAAAATACAAAGATATACACAAATGGTCTATGCTGCTAAGAACTTTTGACAACACCACCTTCGGTTTATACCATCAAATGGTTGTACAACCGTTTGTATTTTGTGTTTGATTATCGTCCACTGAGACAATCTTTTGTACCACTTGCAGGAGCTGGGCAGCCCAGCTGCTATGAGGAGACCCCACCCCCTGCACAGACCACACAGCAGGCAGCACCCACCACCACTGCTGCCTCCCAAGACCCCCAAGAAGAACACATGGCCTTCCAATGCCGTGTTTTGGGGTGCCAGGAGAATCTGGCTGAACAGGTGCGGGTGGGCTTCGACCGCATGGCAGACAAACTAGATGCCATACGTGGGTGTCTAAGTACCACTCACGGTCCCTAACGGACACCCACAGTCCGCTCCATGCTCTCCAACGGACCATGGCTGACATTGCTGGAGCCCTGACTCAGAGAATAGTACAACTGTCCAGTCCGAGTGGCTCTAGCGATGTCACACGGGAGTTGGGAAACATGCGGAGGTTAATGGAGACCATGGAGCGGGCGAATGCGGAACGAGCGGCTGCCACGGCTGCACACCAGCGAGAGGTAGCTGGGTTCCTCAATGACCTCAGGACCCTCCTCATGGCATTGCTGCCACAAGGCCTGGCACGGATGCATGCTGCTCTCACCACTCCATTCACATCTCCGCCCCCTGAAGTGTCAGTGCCACACAGTGCGGCAGACCTTCCACCTCCGGCCACTGATGTGTCACTGCCACACAGTGCTGGAGACAGAACACCACCACCCACACGTGAGGCACATGAAACAGCAGAGAATGAAGATGCAGATGATTCTGCCCTCGTGGTAAGAAGGACGCAGCAGCATGCATCTCCTCCATAGGTCCGGCTTCAGCTTGGTACTGCCCTCTGCATCATCACCTTCCACTGTCCCCCGATGCATTCTGCGACACTCACCTTGGACCTCGACATGGACTGCCATATGCTGTTTGATCGCCATTGACACAGCAATCAGACTGCGGACTGAACTCTTCCTCTTCCTTTGGACTTGTCATTCCCTGAAGGACCCTGGCTGGCCCTCCACGGGACAACATCGTCATGTGGGGTTTGCATGGCCCTGTACTGCTCCAGATGCAACACTCCACTGAATGTGCATTAAACATTCATATTCACCCAGATGTGTCATGTCTATGGTCTTTCAAGTGTGGAAGTATGGATGAATGTAGTCTCACTGGACTCCTCTTACGTCCATGTGGCTCATGTCATAGAACAGGGGTCACAGGGTGACACATTGCCCAATGCGGTCCGGGTGGCGCTGACACAACAACAGGGACACACGCATGAGTTACTTCCTTGTCCAGCCCAGTACGGAACCATGCCCAGGGCCCCGGGGTCATATACAAACCCTTACGCTGGACTGGCATACGCCAGGCCAGCCAACTCCGCTTACGCTCACAGGGGGGGACAGAAACGCTACATGTCCCCTGTCTTTCCTGTAGTGATCTGCCGCTCACAGGTCTAGTTGTCAGCATGCCACAGCCACTCCCTCACGGCTGGTTTACACCCACACCACACCCATCCAGCAAACACGTCACAGGACATGTGACCCTGCCAATGAAAAGGGACGGGCGCACATGCTCGACGCCATTTCCACTCTCTATCTGGGTGCATCCGTGTGGTGTTAATGTAGGCATGAGGGCCACGGGCCCTGCAACATCACATTCCCCAGGACCGGAGGTGATATGATGGCGTCCGCAACACGATACCCAATCATACAGGGTCCATCACTTTGGGACACAGACTTGGTGGCACCGGATACATTGCGGCCGGCACAGGCACACTGCCATGGGACGGTGACTTTGGGTGCACTGAGGTAGGGGCACCTTAAGTGCTGGGCGGGTGTGCAGCCTGCGATGATGCCCCGTCCCGGCCGTCCGGACCGCTCAGGATTTGTGTGCCCTGCTGGACCGCAGTGTAGGCCAGAGCCAGCGGGCAACGCGAGCCTACCGCCACGTGGTGTCGCATCCCGGATCACAGAGTTAGTGGCACCTCAAGGGCTGAGCGGGTGTGCAGCCTGCAATGATGCCCGGTGCACTGGTATGTCCTCTGCCATGGCGAAATCAAGACCCAGAATCATATGTGAGACCTGGTGGCCTGCGGAGCAGGGCTGCATGATGTGGAGGGTGGCATGTCCGCGGGCCCCGGACATGTGGCTTGCAGCGGCACGTGGTGGGCCATCATTACTACACGCCAAGGGAGGAAGGTGAGCAGTGAGGCCTGGTGGCGCAGGAGCAGGCATGCACTGCTGGGCAGCGGGAGGGGCTGGGGTACATCAGCCTGGGTGCTCAGGGGTGGACAGGCGATGATGTCTTGTGCAATTGTATGTACTTTGCCATTCATGTATCTGGACTCTGTTTCAGATGACGGATCTGTTTCAGATGTGTGACCTGGTGAACTGCACTACATACAGGCATGTGGTTGGAGACACACCTGTGGCAGCAGGTGGGCAGTGTGGCCTGGGTGCGCATTGTCAGCACTCCCCCTCTGTCCATCTCTTCTGTTATCTGTGTCTCGCTCCCCCTCTCTGTCCGTCTTTCTCTCGCTCCCCCTCTCTGTCCGTCTTTCTCTCGCTCCCCCTCTCTGTCCGTATTTCTCTCGCTCCCCCTCTCTGTCCGTCTTTCTCTCGCTCCCCCTCTCTGTCCATCTTTCTCTCGCTCCCTCTCTTTCTCTCTCTCTCTCTCTCCTTCACTCTCTCTCTCTCCTTTGATGTGCGCAAGGCACACCTTCTCATCATGATTTTTGTCTTGCCGGCTGTGACCTACGGATTGTCCCAAGGGGAGCCGCCATGTGTCTTCATTTCTGTTCTGTGTTTCTTTGAATAAATTTGCATTTGTTACATCAAAGGTGGATGTGTGATGCTCATTTTTGTGACGACACATGCATGCCACCAAATGTGACTGTGCGACATCAGGCGGATTATTTGGTACATGATTCCGTGTAGTTGATGTGGCATGTCTTTGGCCAGGGGGGGTCCGGGGGGAGTCCGGGGGGGTCCTGGGGGTGGTGGAGGTGGGTGTTGTGGCCCTGTTGGGGCTCCGCGCTGCATGATCAGTGGCTCCATGGCATCTGTTGCCCTTCAGGTGTGGCTCTGGGCTGGGCTCCATTTTGTGGTGCAAGCTGTGGTCCGACTTTGCACCAGGTCAGAGCAGGTGTTAGTTTCCTGCTGCTAACGGGCCTTATCGCCTGTTTTGTGGTCTTATCGCCGATCTGGCTGGTCGTTGAGAATGTTGCGGAGTGGTGTTTTCGCGGCTTTTTGCACGGGTACGCCTACTCTGCATCTCATTAGCGATAGTTGCGGGGGTCATCTGTGGTGATGTTTTTTGCAGCTGCTATCGCAGGTAAAATGGTGTTATGGGCTGTTAACACCAGCTTGTGAATGGTGCGATAAATTTATCGCCACTTTGGCTGCGATAAAGTGCCGCTAACTAGCCGATGAGTCCTTGAGAATATGCCCCATAGCATTTTGACATAATCCCAGGTTTACTAGTGTTAGCAAATCTGGGAATGCCTTTCCAGGGCAGAGTAACACAAGGCAGCAACTTGGTCTGCCTTGCATTAATTCAGATTTACTATACCACACAGGGCCACACAAGGTGGCTCTGCGTGGCAAAGTAAATCTCACTTAAGGGCCTGTGTTGCCATTGTGTCTAGGAAGGTGAAACAAGGGCAACGCAAGCCCTTGTTAAATCTGGCCCTGGGTTTCTGGTAAACTGCCCTAATTCAGTCCTTCTGTGTTTTGCATGGATCTGCTCATTTTGTTGACCCAAATCACACTCTTAAGATCTGTTATACTCATGTCCATTCTCTCTCTCAGATGTTCATTACAGCTTATATTGTAACTCTTACTTTATCCTCGAGTATTGTTTTGGGATTTTAAAATAAAATGTTTCAATGAGCAAATTACTTTGCAGAGTTTTTTTCTCACACTCTCCCCAAATTAATATATAATACTTGGGATTCTGCAATCCCTGTATAAACGCCCATCTCTAATTTCTTTATATTCAGTGACTTGTGACCAGGGCCGGACTGGCTACCGGGCGTTTTGGCATGCTGCCGAGCTGTGGGCTGATTTCGTTGATAGGGACCTGCGTGTGCTGAACGAAATTCGTTTTGCTTTGTTTATTTTGAAGCACACGCAGGTCTCCATCAATGAAATTAGCCCCCACCGCAGTGACATCAGCCCCCAGCTCGGCAGCATGCCAAAACGCCCGGTAGCCAGTCCGGCCCTGCTTGTGACGCACCCAGCTGCGGATTATAAAAAAAAGACCTCAGAACTCAACTATAATAAGTTACTGCAGTTGAGTTCTGATGTCACAATGCCTGCTACCAGAGCCAGCAGCCGAGGGGAATGGCAGGTGAGGTCACGGAGCATAATTAAAGGAGCTGTTTAAAGTAATGAAAACAAAACTTGTTCTAGCTTACAGTGACAAGCAGAAAGAACATGCTTATTTGTTGCACTGCTTAGATAACAAGAGAAATGTTAGAATCTTTTTACATGTTTCTACACATTCCAAATTACTGCAGCTGTTTTGTTTTAAAAAAAAAAACCTGACTTGCATTGAACTGTTTATAATATCTTTTTGCAACAAGTATCTAACAGGTTTCTGATGTGTTTAATTTTACACTAGTGGTTCTATTTTCATGTTTATGTTTGCAAACATGCTCTCTCTTTCTTTACACACAAGCATTTTAAGTGGTTTTTGGGAAAGTTGATTTGTGACCATTTAATATATGGGATTAAGTACCCCTGAATACATGATAAGGATACTGCAAGTCACCTTGGAGTTCCAGGACCTTATAAACGAGCTGAGCCTGAGGCCTCGTTCATCTATATGGTTATGGAGTTTCTCAGTTACCTGCAATATTCTTAAAATGTGCACCAGGGAATACTTTATCCCTTATATAATTTGTTGGAGTTGTCACTTCTTTTTAAGATGTTACCTTGTGTAATATTTAATCTTCTCAGTTGTACCAGAATACATCCTTACCCATGTTTTATAAACACCTGAAACCTGATTCCTTAAGCATTCATCCACTAGATTTCAGCAGTCTTTGCAGGTCCTCGTGTACGTGGTGCTGCTACTATGTGATTTTTTTAATCAGGCATTATAACACTAACCAGTCTGGGCATTGTAACCAACAGCACACTGCATTCTGAACCTTGTAGTTTGGATTTTGCAAATATGGTTAACAATCAAAGTGCTGTTGGTGAGCAGGCCAGGACAGGTCAAATGCATAACCATTAATTTGGACCTTTTGGCAGGTATGGCTCAAGTTTTGTTTTCAAGTGAGGAAATATTTGTTTTAGTCTTTCTTGAGTCTCTTTCTCATCTTGTACTCACACACTTCTCAAAGGTACCGGTCGCTCACCCTTGCATTGGGATGTTTAGCATGTTTTTATTATGGATACTAACTTAGGAACAGAGTTAATTGTTAAGTAACATTTTAGTGATATTCCTAAAAATGCAGTCAGTTACTGATCTTTGACAATTCTTGCTAACTGATGTCTTCTTTAATAGGAACACATTGTGTTGAGCCCATCAGATGCAAATAAATGAAATGCATACTCTTTTTCAATTAATGATCTTTTAATGCATCATTAGTCCGTTTCAAAAGCATTAATAAAACATTAATAAAGGGCATTATCTTCTGCCTCCCTCTTATTTGAACATGTGAGGAAGGATATAGCTTAATAGCAAATATTCTATTGGTATGTATAATTTAGGATTGGCAGTCCTCTACAGATTTATCCAGGGTTTGGGAACTGACAATCTTATAAGCAGAGCACACTCTATTATGTTAATAAAAAAAAAAACAATATAACCCAAATATTGCAAAACCTTTGCTTTGCACGTATTTTAGTAATTGCGTACTTGTGTTTGTCTGAGCCTTTGTCTCTGTGTATCACCATATTTCTTGTTAGGGGATAGGTGTGTGATTTTACTAACACTGCTAAGTGTGTGTCACCCTTTTGGTATAGGTATTTTGTCCATGATTAGTGTGATGATTTTGTGGGACAGTGAATATGTGCATTTATGTTAGATCTGCATATATAGGTTTGCAGGATGAGATGATAGATAGGTGTGTGCATATGATACAACCCTGATTATTAGTTTTCTGTGAAGGAGTTGATTAGTGTGCATCTGTGCTTATTTTTGTTTGGGCATGTGAGAGTTTCCTTTGTGGGGGATATGTTTTGGGGGTTCTGTGTATTTCTGAGCGATTTTCTGAAAATGTGATGTGCACTAAGTATTCACACAGATGGTATTTGTCTTGTTCAGTCTGACCTTCTCATCACTATAATGACTGACCCACACGCCATAGTGTGTGGTTAACACATAAACACACATTCAATCTATCTCTCTTTGTCTTTCTATCTCTCTCACACAAACTCACACACATTCTTTCACACATTCAGAGATAGGAGTGCATATGCAAACTATTCATGTATCAGTGTGGGTGGGTTATCAAAAAAAAGGCAGTCTCCTGATACTCTCTACTTCTGTGTCCTTTTATTAGGGATAACAACTTAATATATATCTTGGTATACCATTCTGTAGGGATAAATATCATTAATAGCGTGGTGGTCCACTTCATTTCTTTTCTCTTTTCCAGGGACCGATCGAAGGTCTTTCTATCAATGCAGCGACCCTTGGGAAGAGCAAAAAGTTATCAGATAAATAGAAATATGCCTCAAGTATTAAGAATAAAAATAAGAAAAAAATCCTTCCATTAACTTCTTGTTTATTGCTTCATAGCTCCTTCTTTTCTTTAAGGGCATCCTTTTCTTGTTGGCAAACCCTAGCCTACTCATTGAGGGGAAAACCCCACCAGTCCAAACTAACCACAGTCCACAAAGAAACACATGAGTTTTAATAATCCCCTGCTCTGGGCTGCACTGTGAGCATGGGTGGTCGAGGTGGTTGTATACTCACCCCTCGATGTTGCGTGTATATATATATGTAATAAGCCTTTTTGTGCTCTATAACTTATACACTGTTTACTTTGTCCTGCAGGAGGTCTCAGCCCTTCTCCCTTACAGCCCTCTCTGCCTTCCAACCTCCCTCTGGACCTCTAAAACCCACCCGCATTGGCTACACCACTCCTGGATTGTGGCAGGCTCTGTCACTGTGGCCATACCTGGAGGAGACCACCACTCCTCTGAAACCGCATCTTGCCCCTCTTCAGATTCTTATCCTATTGCTTCTCTCTCCTTCTCCATCTCCTTCTTGGTCTCCCAAGTCTTGAGGTTCTATGGCCTGTCTGTGTGTCTACCAGCAGGATGGCTGACACCCTGTCTCTCACGCCTTCCTCCATCCTTTGCCCCAGGACACTCCGTTTTCTTTGTTCTTCCTCTTTCCTCCTCCCTGTCTTGTAACATGTTTATTTGTTTTTCAAAAGAGTCCTTTCTTAGTCCTTCCTTTAGGTCCACCCTTTCTCCTTTACTCCATTCTGTCAGTCTGTCTTGTATTTCTATATGTAGCTGGCCATTTTTATTTTCTCTCTTTCCATGTCCCTCCATGATCCTGGCCCTTGCTCCTGCATATCTCTCTGCCCTTGTCAGTACTTTTTTACCCACATTCTCACAATCAGACCAAGCATAACTGTCATGAGCACATCACTGACAGCACCTTCAGGACAGAAGTGGCCACTCCTGTGTTAGCATCAGTGTCCTCTACAATAAGAAGAGGTAATACCTGGCCCAATCTTCTTGCCCGAGAGGTTGCATCTACTTCCCTTCCCTTCCTTTCCTCTCCTTTTGGGTCTCCCAACCCTAGATTCATGACCTCTATCCCTAGAGATTCTCTGAGAAGAATTGCCAGTTATCACATTTCCATCTTCCAGCTTAGAATCTGGCACTTCATTAGTAAGTATGCAATCCCTTCTGGGTAACCAATGAGCAGTCATATTCTATGATGTTGCTACCTATTGTACTACATATGTGACACACTAGGTTTTGCCCTGAGAATATCAACCTTTTCACCCCTCAGGACCAGCTGTCACCTGCTGTGGTCCACAATTCAATCACAGGCAACCCATTCACTGAGACTTTCTGAAGGAAACTCTCAGTTCTTAGTTACCCTCTCATTTAGAGTCCACTTCTCAAGAATGCAAAACTAGATGTACCTCGCTCCCATTTTTGTCCACCTTTGGTAAAGTCTCAAATCCCACTCCAGCTATTCTGTTGCACAGCCCAATAGGGGCAAGGCTTCTTAGTAAAAGCTTCATTTTCTCGCTTGTATCCTGACTGCTCAGACACACATCACACCCCACTTAGTTTAAAATCACCATATTGCAATTCTCTTCCAGTAAGATCAACCTCTCTTCTTGGATGAAGAGTAATGCAACTTACTTTATTCAAAGTTTCGGACTGTTTGGTAGATTATTTTTTAAATCACTTCTCACCCACCTCTGTCAATAATTATCTGTGATTAGCCTGATCCACCAATCATGTGCTCCTGAGGGATCTTCTGTGCACTCTAGTACTCACCCATGCAACAGCTGTTCTCCAAAGTTCTATGGGATAATTGAGATGGGGTCCACTAGGTACTGGTGAAAGCCTTCCCATCACTTTTTTTATTGTGGTGTGAAAGTCGTAGGCTCCATGTTTGCTCTGTCATTGCGTCTGAGGTTCTACATCACTGATAAGGCCCAGTAAGTCTAAAATTCTGGTCTGGAGTTGCCTCTTTTTCCTTCCAGCTGCAACATGGCTTAGTGGTTTGGGCTGGACTGTGGGCAACATGGTACAGCACAGTGCCCTAAGGAGGCCATTCCCACTTGCAACTTTAATTTGTATAGTCATTTTGAGTTCAGTTGTGATTCATGTACAAACCAGCACCCCAACACACAACTAAGGGGTTTCAAATGTCACAGATGTCACAGATCTGACTCTCAACTGAAACTGTGACATAATTGGCTGTGTTGTAAGTAATTTATTTATAATTTGACCGTTCATGTTTGACTGCTGTGAACAAAGGGCCTCATTTAAAGTTGAGCATAGAGGAAAGGTCCTATGACAAAGAGGACAAGTTAAGTATGGGTGAGAATCTGCTGGTGGAAAGTCCTCCACCATACAAACCCTACTTGTGGTCTTCTATGGATTTAGAACAAACATATCCCCAGGTGAGTTCGTACTTCTATACATTTCCAAGTCTGACCAATATTTTAATTCTACTAGTTTTCCATTAAAAATGGAGCTGATTTCTGCACCATTGGTATATTTTCCTTGTTCCTCCTTTGTCAAATATTCATCAAGCAGAACTCCTCTATAATTGTTCACATTGAAACAGACAGTATATTTTGCTCACTACATCACACAAGTTAGCTTGCTTGCAGAATTGAACATTTTATAAAATAATTGTAAGAAAATATGTTTAGCATTTTGGAGGGCCTCATGAAATTATTTTAAGCAAGGAGGATGCAGACCATTGCTTTTATGTGTGTGTTCCTACTAAGGAGCACCTTCTATGAAGGAGGTGGATCCCAGAGGGTGCACACATAGGACAATTTGGTATAAAATGTCTTTGTTTCTTGTGTTCCCTGCTCCTGTAATTATGTTTTTTTCCAGTTTGGTACATTTTATTTTTATTGAAGAAATGGAAGATATACATGCAAACTAGTACACAAAGAGCAATCAGATACAATAAAGATACTAAATGCTGAGACTCATGTTAACATCAAAAATGCAAATACCACATGTGCAGGTAACCGGATTGAACAGAGTATTATTAAAGTAAAAGTAGAAAGGAAAGAGCAAAATAGAGAGAATATAAAAAGAAAAGGTGAGAGAGATGAGGAAGGGAAAAGAGAGAGAAGAGAAGAGAGACTATAAATACTCTAAAATTGCATAAAGAAACTTCCAAATAATTATGCAAAATGACCCTGTATGATAAACAAGAACAATGTTAGTAACAGAAAAATGCAGAAACAACAACCCAAAGTCAAAATGTTGAAAGACATTGGGTAATTGGGTGAGAGGACAAATTCCAAGTCACTAGTTCGGAAAAGTTCATCCCGCTATGCTGACAAGGATGGAGAGTGTAAATTATAACGATCCAGATGGTGGTTATGACAGACCAGGTTCCAACACTGTTATTATGTGATCTTGTCCACAGATTTCAAATTAGTAGTAATTACCTGGAAAGCATTAGCAATCAATAGATCGACAAATTTATGGAGTAGTTTCTTCTGAGGCCAAATATTGCTTAAGCCACCTAAAAATAAAACCTCAATGGAGAATGGAGTGTTAACTTTGTGATGTTTCCTATTCTTGTCCATAACTGTTCCCAGAACAGTGACAGCTTATGACATAGGAAAAACATGTTTTCTGGTGTTTGATAAATTCTATTATAGAAATAACAGAATGTTTGAGTAAGGTTGATGGGACATGCTGTGGAATTAATTTTGCCCCATATTTTCTGCCAGAGTGGGGCAGGCCAACTGGAGACCAAATCAGAGTCCCATAAAACCTAGGCCTGGGCGATGAACTCCACTCTGTTCGCGGAGCTTGCAGAGTTTTCCGCACTCCGTGGAGCATGCAGAGTTCCAAAAATCTCCGCTCCATGAAGCAGAGCGGAGTTTCCTCCTCACTCACACTTGCCAGCATTAAGTTGGCAATAGTGAGCAAGGAAAATCCAATGCTAGACCACCTCCCAGTGAAACTTCTCAACGCGGGCGGTCGCGGATGGTCGCAACTGCTTGTGTTGAGAAACCTTCCGTTCGTGTTGAGGAAGCTGCCGCTTGAGTAGAACATCTACGCAATCGGCAGAGAGAAGCAGCACCCTCTTGCACTGCTCATGGTGCCATTTGCGCTGGTTTTCCAGTGCGGGACAAACACCCAGTGCTAAAAATCAGCGCAATCAGAGCAACCTAACACACTCCACCGCTTGCGGAACTCTGCATTTCGTGGAGGAGTTTTTGGTTACGGAACTCGACGAACTCTGCCCAGGCCTAATAAAATCTCCACTTTAGATTTTGGCCTATCTAGAGGGGGAGTTATTAGTGTTCTGTATATTAATGAGGCCTTGGAAGTTTGAAGTATATAACTGTGCAAGGGTTGTAGAGAATTACCCTGAATGGAGGGGGTTAGGGAGAGACACCAATGTAGGGGCCAACAGTGATTCTAAGAGCTGATATTGTATGAGAAATTTCGGTTTGAGGATCTTTTGGACCTCCGTCCTGATTCAATTTCTGACATGGTCAGACTGCCTGTGAATCTTATTTTTAACCGGTAGGCTCTCACCTGTGTCCACTTCACAGGTACACCAAGTGGTCTGACTAGGAGTCAAAGAAAACATGTGCCTGTATTGATTGAGGACCTTCCTACAATCAATCTGCTGTTGCTCAGTGAGGCTGCCTGCTAAGGCTACACCATCAACTGAGCCATCATCAGGGTTCTGTGAGAGGAGATCAGGGAGTGGGTCACTCTCTTCCTCCTGTCCCTCATCAGTAGCCATAAGCAAGCCCATGTCTGCCCTGTCCACATAGGGTTTGAGCCTGTGTACATGGAGCACCCTGTGGGGGCTCCTGGGAGTTCCAAGGTCCACCAAGTAAGTGACCTCTCCCTTCTGCTCAATAATAGTATGGGGTTCACTCCACTTGTCTTGGAGAGCTGCTGGGGCCACAGGCTCCAACACCCATACTTTCTGTCCTGGCTGATAAACAGCCTTTTGGCCATGCCAAGCTTTTTGCAATTCTTGACTTGCCTCAAGGTTTTTGCTGGCCTTCTATAGGTACTCAGCCATCCCGGAGAGGAGACCAAGTACATAGTCCACTATGTCATGTTTGGGAGGTTTGAGAGGTAACTCCCATCCCTCCTTCACCAAACACAAGGGACCCCTAACTGGATGCCCAAACAAAAGTTCAAAGGGGCTGTAGCCAACCCCCTTTTGTGGGACCTCTCTGTAGGCAAAGAGAATGCAGGGCAACAGAACATCCCATTTTCACCTAAGCTTTTCTGGAAGGCCCATGATCATGCCCTTTACGGTTTTGTTGAACCTTTCAACCAACCTATTGCATTGTGGGTGATCTTGAAGGCCCATGATCATGCCCCTTACGGTTTTGTTGAACCTTTCAACCAACCTATTGCATTGTGGGTGATAGGGTGTGGTGAATGTGTAATTCACTCCACACTCCTTCCACATTGCAGTGATATAACTAGACATGAAGTTTGTACCTCTGTCAGTTAAGACCTCCTTAGGGAAACCCACTCTGGAAAATATTCCCAGGAGGGCCCTGGCCACCACAGGAGTTGTGATGGTTCTAAGGGGTATAGCCTCTGGATACCTAGTGGCATGGTCCACCACCACTAAAATATAACTGTGTCCAGATGCAGTTGGAGGGTTCATGGGACCAATTATGTCAATCCCAACCCTCTCAAAGGGAACCCCCACCACAGGTAGTGGTATGACGGGGGGCTTTGTGGTACCACCTGACTTACCACTGGCTTGACAGGTGGTACAGGAGCGACAAAACTCCTTGGTGTCCTCTGACATGTGAGGCCAGTGAAAGTGAGGGACAAGCCTGTCCCAAGTCTTACTTTGGCCTAGGTGTCCTGCTAAGGGAATGTCATGTGCCAAGGTGAGTAGGAAGCCCCTAAACTTCAGCGGTATGACCAACCTCCTGGTGGCACCAGGCTTGGGGTCTCTACCCTCTGAGTAAAGGAGTCCCTCATCCCAATAGATCCTGTGGGATCCACTGACACTCCCAGCAGCCTCAGCAGCAGCTTGCTGTCTGAGGGGTTCAAGAGAGGGGCAGGTTTTCTGCTCCTGGCTCAGTTCTGCCCTGGAAGGGCCCCCTGTCCCCAGGAACTCGACCTGATCAGGTTCCAGTTCATCTGAGACAGTTCCTTCACAGGGACTGGGATCATCTCCCTCAAAAGATGGATCCTCTCTCTGAGCCTGGGGGGAAGACACAACCTTACCCCTCCTGCTCCTTCTCTTGGAAGGCACCTGGTCCATTTATTCAGAATCCAGGTCCTGTTCAGTAGACATCAGTTTGGCCTGTGACCTGGTCACAGCAAACACATCTGCAGAGATGCCTAGCATTGCTGCATGAGTCCTTAATTCCACTTCAGCCCAGGCTGAAGTTTCCAAATCATTGCCCAATAAGCATTCCACTAGAAGCTCTGAGCTAACCACAACTTTCTTTGGGCCAGTTACCCCTCCCCAGCTGAAATTAACAACTGCCAAAGAATGATCAGTCCTGACATTGTTAGCATTGGTCACTTGGTACATCTCCCTAGGTATGAAATGTTCAGGGTCCACAAGATCTTTTGTCATCATAGTGACACTTGCATCTGTGTCCCTGTATGCCATGGCCTCCTTACCATTAATCAAAGGCTGTTGTCTGTATTTGCCCAAGTTACTGGGACTGACAAATAAGGTGGCAATATCCATGCCACCATCACAGACAAGCACAGCCTGAGCTGGAGTTCTGACTAGGCCAGAACCCATCTCAGAGCCCAAAGTTAACCCTACTAATCCCTTGTTCCCTGTACCACCACCTGTACTTGTGCTAGGGAGCGCAGTTGCCTTAGGGGCAGTGGTGGTAGGAGGATTTTACTTGGCTTTTGGACAATCAGCATCTTTTGTCCAATGGGTTTTTACCTTACAAAAGAACACCAAGGTTTTCTCTTGCCTTTTCCTTTCTTGGATTGTGACTCCCCCCCAGATGCAGGTTTTTGGGGCCCTGATGAAGACTTTTGATCTTTACCCTTGTCCCCCTTATCTGGAGTTTTAGAATCTTGCTTCTTCTGGTCACCACCAGAGGTCTGGTTTTTCTGTTCCCCCTGGTTCTGACCCATTTATCTGCCTTCTTTCCCAATTCTTGGGGAGAAGTCAGATCAGAGTCAACTAGGTATTGATGCAACAACTGATCTTGGCAATTATTAAGGATCTGCTCCCTCATAATCAAATTGTACAATCCCTTGAAATCATTCACTTTGCTGCCAAGTAACCAGCCTTCCAGAGCCTTAATAGCACTATCCACAAATTCTACCCAGTCCTGATTCTGTGCCTTCTGGGTGTCTCTGAACTTAATCCTGTACTGTTCAGTGGCTAAGCCAAACCTATCAATGAGAGCACTCTTCAGGACTGAATAGTTGTCAGCATCCTCTTCTCTAACAGTGAGGAGCTTATCTCTACCTTTGTCAGCAAAGGAGAGCCACAAGATAGCTGTCCACTGCTCTTGAGGGACCCTCTGAACGTTTCAGGCCCTCTCTAAAGCAGTTATCCATTTATGGATGTCATCCCCAACATGGTAGGGAGGGACAATCTTGCTCAGGTTCCTATTGTCTAGGGACACTGTTTCTGACACCATGCGACTCTAGTCCCAATTTTTTTCTAGCTCTCTGAACTTTTAGGGACTCTTTATCCAGAGCCAATTGCTCTTGCCTGAGCCTAAGCCTAGCTTTCTCAAGTTCATGAAATTGGTATTCCCTATCAAAAGAGTGGTCCCTCTAGCTAGATACAGAGGTCCCTACAGACTGTCCTGAGTGATGTGACTCTGCAGAGGGAGATCTAGATCTCCTTGGTAAACTCTGCACTCTTCCAGGAGGAGTGAAGAGGGGGCCATCTTGGCCTTCTTCTTCATCTCCATGAAGATATGAGTTGTCCAGGTGGGAACCATCTTGATCCTCCTGGCCAAGGTTTGAGTCTAGATCATAAAAGGTGTCCCCTCCTGACCTGTCCTCATTCCCTGCCCCACCCACTTTCTCCTGTTCATCTGACCCAGGAGTCTTCCTAAGATCATCAAGCAGTAATGCCTCTATGAGGTGTTGGGTGTTGGCATTTCTCCCTGTCCTCAGCTTTGTAGAGGCACACAGGGCTTTCAATTCTTGGAACGAAAGCTCACTGTATCTAGAGGGCAGAGAGCCATTGGCATCTCCTTTAGAAGACATACTAAGTGTGGTGAGGTGTTGCACCTACCTAACCTAGTGGGAGCTAAACTCTCTAAGGTTGGAGAAAGGGTGTGCTAGACCTTTGACTTGCCCAACCATAAGTTCAGTAGAACTTACTTATTCTAAGCTAGTATTATATGTACCTAGTACTTAGTGGTTTTCAGTTAATCAATACAAAGATTTATTTGGTAAAACAATTCAGGCTTGAATCCCAACTGCTGCACACCAATGTGAGAAGTTGGCCTGGTATATGCTGTCCACTAATTAAAGTGGGCACCTTGCACCAGTCCAAACACCCCTTATGGTGATTTAAGAGGTCAAAGATAACCTTAGAATGCTATCCAAGTGGTAGCTGTGGAGAGCAGCCTTCAGGCTTAGTCTTGAAGGAATGTTAAGAAGCTTGTTTTACCACAATGCAATCTTATGGTATTGGTTTAATGAAAGGAGAACCACACAGTAGTTATAAGAATATATATTTATTATTATAACACCTTAAATACCTCACAATATCTGCTACACGCAGATAAACACAAAGCACAAAATACTGTAGCACAGAAACAATCGTAAGTAGCACTAATACACAGTGGGCTCCCGAGGGAGACCAAACCATATACTAAAATAGTGGTATAAGAACCACGACTCGAGTCAAGACAGTGTCTAGAGGAGGTAGAATCGCTGGGACCCCAAGGAACCACCCAAAGTGAGTGAGTAGGGACCCCACGGAGGATGGGTGCAGCGTGAGAACACGACTGCGTGCTACGTACAATTCAATGGGAGAGTCGCGGTTGCAATTTTAAAGTTTAAGGCCTCTTCCCAGAGGATTACGAGGAAACCCTTTGGAACATGGAAGGTTGGAGAGCCACCCCACCCGTGGATACCGAAGTACCAGAGTTACCTATCGCAGGGAAGCCGGGTGCATAGGGCTAATGTGGCGTCGGAATCCGTTGTCATTTTCAATGGGAGGCTTCAAAGAAAGGCCACTGCTGGAAAGAAGAAAAGTGTCCGGTGGAATCTGCAGGTGGATTCTTGATTGAAGGAACCTGAAAGCAGAGGGGACAGAGTCTGGGTCACTCAGGGGTGACCAGGGGATCGGTAGACGAATGCCCACCGATGTCGGGTGCTTCAGGTGTGAAGAAGGAGACCTTGACTCTACAGCTTCAGGGACCAGGAGATGTCGAGGATGACCAGGAGCCAGATACAAGCTGTCCCACAAAGGATGTCGAGTGCTGAGGGGTCGGTGTCCGGTGGGAGCACCAACAAGCCTTGGCAACGGCAACCCACGAAGAAAGTCAAAGAAGGTTACTGTCTGGCCCCGCAAGGACCAGAGGACTCACCACAGCAAGGGGAGTCAGGGCAGGCCTGGAGCAACCAGGGGAGCCCAAGAAAATCAGGATTGTCCCTCAAGTGGACCCACAGGCCAAAGGCACAGGAGTCACGAGGGGACCTCTAGCAGTTTCACAAAGTCACAGCTTGCATGGTACAGAGTGTGAATTGCCGGAGTCCTTTGTATGAAATGAGCGCAGAGGATGGGGCTATCAACAGCCCAATGCACAAAGATGGGGAAGACCAACAAGCATATGCAATTGTAAAAGTACACAGTGCTCAGGGGTTCGGGTTATGTGGTCCCCACGAGGAATACTGGCCTCAAACGTAGTGAGAGGGCAGCTCAACCTCAAGGAACACAGGAACTCAAGTCCCGTGTTGCTGGAGCCTTTGGAGTCCACAGGAGCTCAGGATCAGCAGACCAGTCAGTTGCATTATGGTGCCTACAAACGCAGGGGAGTGACTCCTTCACCCCAAGGGAGATACTTCAGTTGACCTTGATGCTGCACAGGCCCTACACGGAGCCTGTTTGGTGCACAGGCACAGACGATGCTTTGGACGGAGAGGGAAATGAAGTCGGGCCCAGTCGAAGTCCAGAGTATCCAGACGGTCGAAGGTCAGTGGTTTCTTGTTCAGAATCTTGTCCACGTGGAATCTAGGGTCCTACAGCCAGGTAAGTCATTTTGTACCCACGGGAGAGGGTTGGACAGATTCAGGGACCCTCCCAGGGGAGGGTCAGGACAGGGGGGTGGTTACACCCATGTCCTTTGTCCAGTTTCATGCCAGAGCAGGAGCCAATGGCTCCCAGAACTGTTTGAACTGGACTATGCACAGGAACACCAAGTGTGCCCCTCCTGCAGACTTTCAGGCACTTTGGAAGTGCACCCACCCAGCTCCAATACACTAAATCCTGTCTGGGAGGTGGTCACACCTCCCTGTGACAGGATGCCTATTGTGCTGCCTTCCTCTGCTCGAGCTTGGCTCAGCAGCAGGAGGGCAGAAATGTTTCTCTGGTCGGCAGCATCCATTTTGGGCTGTCCGGGTCGAGAAGGCTGGTACCAAGAAGACCAGGGACCCATGAAGCTTGCTTCAGAAGGGTGGAATCATACCTCCCACACCGATTACCGGTGTGGGAGGTATGATTCCAAGGTGTTTGATACCAAACACGACATGTTTTGTTTCAGCCGTTTTCGAGATAGCATTTACCGCGAGGTTATAATGCACCTCTACCTATATGTCTCTCTGTGTCACAGACAACCCAGGAGAATGGTCTCCGAAGGCTGCAGAGGACCTCTGCTCATGCAGGGGCACCTTCTCACTTAAAACCCAGCACCCTGCCTTCAGGATTGTCAAGGCCTGCTATAGGGGTGACTTATAGGTTTTAAGGGTAGTGACCTATAGATATAGTGAACCTATATCTAACGTAAGTGGTGCATGCACCATCTTACACAGGCTGCAATGGCATGCCTGTAGTTCCATTTTGCATGGCCTCTCATGGGTGGCATAATACATGCTTCAGCCCATGGGAGGTCTCTGGGGTACCTATGCCCTGGGTATATGCGCATCATATACTAGGGACTTATTAGGGTACCCCAGTATCCAATCTGGAGTGTACCTAAGTACATGTCAATACATTCTAGGGAGAAAGCAGATAGACTGGGGTCCTGATTGGCAGGCTCCCAGTCTGACTAGTCAGAAACAGTGTAACATCAAGCAAAAGTGGGGGTAATCATAAGAAGCAGATCCTACTTTCCTACACAGACTGCTCCACATCTACTAGATCAGGCATAAAGTCATTAAGGTGAAGGGCCTGCGCTTTAGCAGAGATTTTACATTCTGTATTTATCAGTGATATGGGACGGTAATTCTTGCATTGAGATGGATCTCTGTCTTTTTTAGGAATAAGACAGATCATAGCTTCCATAAAAGATCCAGAGGATTTGTTCAATGAGAGGAAATGAGTAATTATTTTAAAAAGTTTATGGAAAAGTAGATTAGAAAACTGAAGATAAATTTCAACTGTGAACCCATTTGGTCCCGGTGCTTTACCTATCGGAAGACGTTTGACTACAGAAAACAATTCTTCCACTTGTAGTGGATCATCAAGACGAGCCAAATTGACTTGTGAGGGCTTCCCCATGGAGGAATGTGAAACGATGAGGAAAGGGAGTTTTCAGAAGGCTTGGCTTCAGGGGTGTATAATGTTTAATAATAATCAACAAAACATCCAGCAAAGTCCAAATCATGAAAGAATTTAGTGCCAAATTGATTAGTGATTGAGGCAATGGAGGATTTTTCTTCCCTGCTTTTAAAGTAATTAGCTAACAAAGAGCCAGTTTTATTGCATCCACCATATATCTAGCTTAAATCTTAAGAAGAGTACCACAAGCCTTTTCCGTAGTAGATTTGTTGAATTGAATCTTGGCTGCCACCAACGCATCAAGATCAATTTTGTTATTACTAGATGTAAAGTGTTTATGCTTTAGCCTCTTAATTTCGCAAAGAATGGAAGCAAATTCCTTCTAAATAGCTTTACGTTTCTTCGAAATGTAGCCAATAATAAAACCTGTAGATGCGGCTTTAAACACATCCCAAACAAAATGAAAAGAAGTCTCTCCTATATCGTTAAACCTAAATTATTCATGGACAAACTCCTCATAAAATGTGATACATTTCGTATCGGAAAGTAAGTGGTTGTTGAATCTCCAATGGAATCTGGGTGAAGGATTGTGGAGGACATCTAGATCAGTAGACAAAGGGGTGTGGTCCAAAATTCAAGTTGAGCCTATCTAGGAGTTAACTAGGTTTTGGGTGAGGTTTTTGCTAAGTAAAACATGATCTATCCTCGTCTGTGTTTTATGAGGAGCAAAAGAAAAAGAAAATTCTTGAAGGTAGGGGTGAGCCAATCTGCATGAATCTGAGAGGACATTATGTTTGATCGCATGCTTAAATGCTTTGTGGACTTTATGAGGGAGAAATCTTGTAGATGAATGTCGATCAAGAAATGGGCCTATAATTTTATTACAGTCTCCCCCTAAGATGAAGTTTTCTGCAAAGCTTTGAGTGACCATCTGTGAAATATGCTTCCAAAACATAGGATCAGGGTTGGTAGGACCAAATACATTAAGAATCGTAAAAAGGATACCATCAAATTTAAGTTGCACCAAAACCCATCAACCTTTCTTGTTGTTTTCCTGGGAAACAAGGGAAATATTTAAACATTTATGGCATAAATTGGCTACCCTGTTTTTATGTTGTGTTGAGGAGTAAAAGAAAGATTCGCCCACCAATTGTTTTTGAGCATATTGATGTCTGCTTCAGTGAGGAGAGTTTCTAGAAGTAAGGCAAGCTGGCAGTGCAGTTTAGATAGGTGAGACAAAATGCGTTGGCGTTTAATAGGGTTTTTTAAGCCTTTAACATTTCTGGGGCCATATTACACAAAGTGCCCTGGGGGCACAACAGGCATCTGCACCTGCTTTGTGAGCCCCTGGGACACTTTGGTATTACAGAAGGGCCACAGATGCTTGTGTGGCCCCTTCTGTAATACTGAAAGCGCTGGCACACATACAGCGCCAGTGCTTTCTCAAGAGGGCTTTCCCTCATTTGCATGAGGCCGTGGCTCCATACAAATGGGTAAATCCCTTTGCCTCTGCGCCCATGTCATATAATAGACGCGGGAGCTGAGGCAAAGAAACTGTCAGGGGGCGCACTAACAGTGCACCCCCTGATAGCAACCCTCTGAAGGGGGGAAAGGGGTCCTATGGACCCTCCAGACATCTCCTTGCAGGTGGGTGCAGTCACTCACTGTACCCACCTGCAAGGCGCTATCTAATTCCCTGTAAAAGTGCAGGTGAGTTGCCATCTGCACAGTAAAACATGGAGCAGCTGCTTTAAAGCCACTCCGGATTTCACTTGAATGTGCAGGGGAGCACGAGTTTGTGCCTGCCATGGGGGCAGCACATTCTATGTGATAGGACGCACTTTCCCTGTTTGCGCACACCTGTTTTAAGGTGCGCTGTGCGCAAACCAGGAAAATGTGGCCTGTCCATAATAGGGCCCCAGGTTGCTACTCTAAGTGGTACATCAGAAGAATTCTGGGATGCTGTAGGGGGAGCAAGCACAATGAAGGAGCACTACCAACTAGACAGGACAAATGTGCCAGATAATACGCTGGGGCTGAAAGACAATGAGACAGATATGGGTTATACAGAATACATATTTCAGAAGTGAACAATACCAAATTAAGAGAGAAGATTACAAAATTGAAGATGAATAACAACAAAGAAGGCCTATATATCAATCATGTCTTTGCTGCAGCGCCAATTTCCATGTCTTCAAGGTGATGCTGTTGAAGAAAGTCCTGTAGTTTAGCTGGATCATCAAAGGTATAAGATTTCTCTTTATAAGTAATTCTCAAAAAGCATGGGTGAAGTAGGCCATATCTGATGTTCATGGATTTTAGTTGTGGACCAAACTCCAGGAAGCATTTTCTTCTTGCAGCCATTGCATTGGAAACATCCTGCGAAAAATAGACCTTGTTACCGGACCAATGGAGAGGGCCCGCTTGCTTGGCTGCAGAAGGATGTGCATTAAATCAGTGTGCTGCAAAACATGCATAATGATGCCTCTAGGCCTCTGATATAAAGATGTAGCAGGCGGTTTAGGACCATGACGGTGGGCTCTTTGAATATTAAGTAGACTGTGGTCAGGTAAGTGAACAATAGAAGGGATAACCGTTTTCTGAAAGGAAATCATGTTAGGCCCTTCTGAGTTCTTAGGGATTCCATAAAGTCGCAGGTTGCTTCTCCGATTCCTGTTTTCCAAGTCTTCAGTAGTCCTTTTGAACAACTCTATTTCCTATGACAACCGAGATACCTCTGGGATCAGGTCTTCCACAACACTAATTATTTGTTCAATATCAGCGATGCCTTAAAAAAATCAATAAATCAATGACCCCGCTGCTGTGTTACATAAGAAGAATTCCTCTCAGAAACGTAGAGTCTCAAAATAACGGCACTTTAGATCTCGCCCAGCACTGTAGGGAGGAAAACATGCCAGCACAGCTCATAAACCCCTCAATAAAGGTCATGAAAGGTGGTGCCAGCCTTCCGACCTTGAAATCTGTGCTCGAGGGAAAATTCCATGCATTGACGGCACTGAGTCTCTGTGTGAAAGCCGGAGCTGACCAGGAGATTCACAGTCCGTCGGCCATCTTGAAGTGCTCCTCTGGAATTATGTTAATTTTGAAAGAAACCACCATTCTAGGGTGCATTTTGCTACTGGTGAGAATGATGCCATCATGAGTCAGGCAGACGAAAAGACTTGCAACCTCCAAGAAGCAAATATTCATTTAATCGCCCCACCCTGCCCATTCCATTCTCCATGGGCAAGAGCCTATGACATGTAACTGCAGTGGGATGAAGAGTAAGTGGGGGACTTGGATCAGGGCCACTTGAGCAGCGCCCTTCATGCCCTTGTTATTAGCAGTCCCTCATACCGGCTCAAGCAAAGCAATGAGCACTGCTGAAATGCCATGTGCATGTATCAAAAAAGACAAATGTAATGCCACACTTTTAAAGAGAAACCCCCACATTACCTGGAATCCAATCTGTACGAATCACACCGCCTCACTTGTAAAACAGAAGAAATGGGAGGAGGAAGATATATGCAGGTGATAAGGTATGAATGCGAGGTGTTTTTAAATAAATAAACCTTTCAGTAAAATAAATTCTATTCGGTCTATTTCTGGCAGGACACTATTCCAGTGCAATATGTACTGAAGCGTGGAAGGCAGGCAAAATGGTGATAATTCTGCGCATGTCTCGCCAATTGAAGTGCATTGTAAGTATAGTTCATTGAGCCACTGATTTCCTCTTAATACCCAGTGGTAGGATCAATAAACCAAGTAAGTTGTAAGGCATCCAACTGTCTTCCATTTTTTCAATGAAAACAGCTCCCTCACATCGAAAGCAGTGCCAGAGGTGAGCGCTTCTCTCTTTCTTCTTACACCAATTACCGCATTTGACATTATCTATGACACTTACAAATAAACTTCATGAATTATTTGTGATTTCTGTAGACAGTAAAAGTCAGCTTGCTGTGGGGGTACCTAGTGTTAGGGTATGGACTTTGGAAGCAGGACAGGTGGAGGCATGTACTGGGGAAGACAGACTTTAATGAACTTGCGTTAATGCGCATCTCTGTTCGTTAATAAGAATCTCCCTAAAGTTATGGTAATCTCAAATATTGACCAATAATCTCACCTAATCAGGTTTCAGCTCAAAACGCCCAGACATTGCTACAACCCCTATAAATGGTCACCTAATGAACTTTTCTGCATTTCATGAGTACTTGTTGTGTTTTTAAAAATACCGCGAGTTAACTTCAAGGTTTATAAAGGTGGCAACTGAGAGAGGCAAACAATATGTTTTCATCAAAGTTCCTGTTTTCATACAAAGAAGATAAACTGACCTTTATGTCAAAATATTTCCTAGAATAAGCGGTTCACTATTTACTGCCGCATAGGTGATCACGTTGCAATTAAGACTCGAGTGTTTTGAGTGCCGATTAATTTCAGGTAATGATTTTCTGGATCACCAGAGGCATTGGGCCATTTTAGCATAATTAGACTTTGAATGCCAAGGTCAGGATCGATAGGAGTTAAAAGACCATCTGAAAATGCTTTATTTATGGAACCCATATAGACACACAGACTTCCCTCTTTCAAATGTCAGAGCTTCATACCCCCAAGGGCACGTTATTATCACCTTCTGCAGGCGCACAATAGTTTAATATGTAAAAATTGGCAATGGCTTCAAATCTAAATTAAAAACAAAGCTTGCTTGATCTTAGTTTTAGAAGCAGTCATTGTATTAGGATGTAAAGCAGATCACAATCCAACCTCGTGATTATGAATGAAAGCCTTTGAATTTGCATGACTCACCTCTTTGCTGTTATCAGTACTTGTCGTGGTTCACAGAAATGTCACAACTATTTGTCGGATTTGGGCACTAATGAGGAAGTTGTGTAATTCGATGCTACTGGTAATTAGCCCTTGCATATCGCACAATCTGCTGTGTGGTATTGCAGTGCATTTTGGTAGTATGAGTTCAAATTTATAAATCTTTCCATCGCGCACAACCTGGATTCTGCGGGCCCAAATCACATATATAGTTCTAAGGATTTCCCTATAACTAGCGATGTTTTCATGTAAAGTCTGGCAAAACGTCACATATTTGACAACGTAAAAAAAGGATAGTGTGATGAACCAATAGCATACTATCAGAATACTAGTGCTTAATTCGAGTCCGTGGTTGCAGGGTGTGGCCAACCAGCACTCCTTTTTGAGGACCAGCACTTTTTTTCCTCATCAGACTTGACTTAGAGGGAGAGAGACAATAACACAATGGAGAAAGGAGGAGCAAGAGAAAGACAGAAACCCCATGACAAAGGGAGAAAGCAGGAACCTGCAAGTGTCAGATAAAGGCACAGGGAGTGTCTGGTGGTGGAGTAAAGAGGAATGAGGTGGAATCAAGACTACCATCCCTGGTGTTTGGCACACCAACATTCAATAATGCGGCCACATGCTTCTGAGCAAAACTTTGGGCCCGTCACTTTTTCTTTCACAAATTAAGCACTGCCGAATACTGTCAACATATTACTGAGTTTTAAATACCTTGCTCCAAAAACTTTGCAGCCAGAATATCAACTTGAAAAATGTTGTGAAGGTACGCATATAGAGGTAAGTATGGATTTATTATTCTTACCCTCACATATATGTACAATATTTATATATATATATCCTTTGTAGTGGCGGTTGCTGGTTATACTTGAAAGTGATGAGGCAAAATAAATCATTGCTGTGCTTCTAGAAGGCTTTAGAAATTATTTGCTACAGAAATATCTCTTAACACTTAAAATAGTTGTATTTCACATCTTTCCTTGAAATGTTAGCTTTAAAATCTTTTACATATCATTCCTTACTAAAACTATGTCTGCCTTAACTTAGTTATAATCCACATATGGGTTCCCTTCTTTCAGTTGTTCTCAGTGATGTGAAAATGATCATCATAGGTTCAGTGATTTTTTTAAATTTTTCTTTAAATATTCCTATATCTCTTTTTTCTCTTTGGCATCTAGTGAGCCACACTTTTTTTACGCTGTAAACTGTGATGTAAAGTGAGTGAATAACTTAATGGAAGGTAGTAAAGCAACATTAAATAGCAGTAGGGACAAGTCTTGGCCTTGCTGGACTCGGCACCATATGAGGTTGGTAGAGGACTGATGTTTGGAAAAGCAATAATCTAGGAATGATCATGAAGAAAGTACATTAACCATATCAGCAATGTTTGATTTATGCCTGCTAGTTTCAATTTGGAGTTTTGGCTAATGGTGTAAAATAATACTAAGAGATGTCATAGAATCATGGACCCAACATCATCACCATCATCAACTTCAAATTCTTACTCAAGTCATTCAGAATTGACATGATCACTGTCTGTATGCTAAAATCTGCACACATTCCATCAGGTGTGCCTTTAGATTTAATAAATGGATAAAGCTGTCTCTTCACAAATTATTGTACCCACCAATTATTGTATCCACCAATGATATGTTCTGCACTGAAAGATATTATAAGATCAGATGATCTGTGTGGATTTTCTTGAGTAATGGTTTTATCACTACTTCTTTTATTCTCGACAAAATGTGGCTAGTTTCAACAGACCCAATTGTTAATTCTTTTAAAATTCTTAGAATTTGAGGTCGCTAGGCTAATGATTTAAAGATAATTTGAGAGTAAATACCCATCACTGAACCAGAGAGTTAACTTTTTTCAATAATGAGCCTCATTTGTTCTCATGAGAATAGCACACGATCTGGAAAGTTATCTAGAGCCTCAGTTCCTGCTCTTCGTCAGTGATCTCATTCCTCTAGGAGTTTCTAAAGTGCTTGTCCTAACTCTCTGTATATATATTTTGTGTTTTGTAATGAAGATATGGTGAGCAGACAAAATATCGAAAATAATATATCGATATACAAAAATATCGAAGTAAAAATATCGAAGGGACAGAATATCGACCCTAAGGTAAGTAATATCTAATTTTTTAATATCGATGTTACTAATATCGATATTTGTATTATTGTTATGTATTTTGTTATGTTTTTAATATGTATGTGTTATATGTGTTTTTGTTAAGTGTTCTACTTGTTTAAAAATATATGTATACAATTTTTATATGTTAATAAACAAAAATTGTAAGTTACATTTTTTTTTTTTTGTACTGTAGCGGGTTGTGGGTTTATAGGGGAATAGGGTGGGAAGTAATTTAATTATACTAAATTAATTAATAATTTTTAGGAATTATAAATTAATTTTAATTATTTTTTGCGTTTAAGTTCTGTAGCGGGTTGTGGGTTTATAGGGGAATAGGGGAATAGGGTGGGAAGTAATTTAATTGTAATTAAGTTATAATTTATTTTAATTAATTGTTATTGATAATTATATAATTGTTAATTAATTAATAATTGGTAATTATTTTTTATTAATTGGTGATTAATTTTTATTAATTCATTAATTGATCATCATATAATTTAAATGTAATTAACTTATAATTTATTTTAATTAATTGGTATTGATAATTATATTATTGTTAACTAATTGATAATTGGTAATCAATTATTATTAATTGGTAATTAATTATTATTAATTAGTTATTAATTTTTATTAATTGATTAATTGATCATTATGTTAAGTGTATTATTTTATCATTGGAGTGTGTTGTGCGTTTATAGGGGAATACTTTTGGAAGTAATTGAAATCTAATTAAGTAATTATTAAATTTATTTTTGGGTATTGCTAATTAATTTATTGGATATTAATTATTAATAGGTAATTTTTTTAAATTACAATTTTTTGGTTCTAAAAATTAATTTATTGTTGTTTTATTATTAATTTGGTAATTAAATATTAAATATTATTTATTGATAAATTTTATTAGTATATTAAGAATTATTTATTAATTGATAATTAATGTTTAATTATTATTATTATTGGTATAAAAAAGCATGTAATTGTTTAATATTAGTTAATTGGTGATTACGTTTTAATAATTTATATGTTTTTTTGTTATTAAAAATATTTTATTGTTCAATATTTATTATTTAGTAATTAATATTTATTAATTATTATTTATTGGTATTTATTATTAATTTATTGTTAATAAATTTTCTATTGGTAATTATGTTTTTAATAATTATTTATTGGTATTGGTAAATAGTTTAGAGTTATTTAATAATTCATTAATTATTTCAAAAAATTAATTTATTTATAAGTATGTTATTTGTAACTTCTACGCTATCCAACACTTCCCCTACTGTTGCACTCTCTGGAGTTGGAATAGTAATTTTTACCCCTAAGCTATCCAACACTTTCCCTACTGTTGCACTCTCTGCAGTGGGAATAGTAATTTTTACCCCTACGCTATCCAACACTTTCCCTACTGTTGCACTCCCTGGAGTGGGAATAGTAATTTTTACCCCTACGCTATCCAACACTTTCCCTACTGTTGCACTCACTGGAGTGGGAATAGTAATTTTTACCCCTACGCTATCCAACACTTTCCCTACTGTTGCACTCTCTGGAGTGGGAATAGTAATTTTTACCCTCACGCTATCCAACGCTTTCCCTACTGTTGCACTCCCTGGAGTGGGAATAGTAATTTCTACCCCTACGCTATCCAACATTTTTCTTACTGTTGTTTTTTTGGGTGTTGTAATAGTAGTTTTATTCCCTACGCTATTTAATATTTTTTGTATTATTTTAGTTAATATAGTATATAATAAATTTTCAAAATATTAAAAGTAAATTTAATTTTTTTAATTTATTATAATTATTTAATTTTTATTTATGTTATTGTTTTATGTGTATAGATGTATTTGTAATTTATAATATTTTTTAATAATTTATAATTTATTAAAATAATTATTCAAACTGATTATAAAGTAAGTATATATATTATATATTATGGGGCCGATTCCGATCTCGGTCGGAGGCGCACCCAATACCATTCGGTCGGGAAAAAAGCCATGCGAATGCCTGTTTCCCGACCGATCCGTACATTATTCCGAACGAGCAAGTACGATGCGCACAACAGCATAGAATCCGGCCGAGTCGTACTCACCCAATCCAGGTCCTGTTCTCCGACCGAGGTGAATCCGGAAACGCCGAATCGAGTCGCACAGAAGGGAAAATGCAGCCCCGTCCGGCCGGACAAGTACGATGCGCTTTCCGTACGCGCCGAACCCGTCGCTACGTCCGGCACGTCAAAGCTTCCGGGAGAGGCGCACATAAGCTCCGATTCACGCCACAACACGATCCACGGCTACGAGGCGAACACGCCAGCGACGAGGACGACGCGAAGCAACGAGAAAGACGAACGAGACGAACCAACCATGAATCCCTTCGTTCCGATCCTACCAATATTCTACATTTACTACCGGAACAGGCACGGACGCGTACGGCGCAGAAGGTAAGTCAGACACCAACCACAAAAACATACAACACGTACACGACACATCACACACACACAGAGGGATGCATAATTTACTTACACCAGCAACAGCAGCACCATAGGGGCGGGATGCCCATCACCAATGCCACATATGCACACAGGGGCCTGGATGCGTACCACCACTACCACCCCTACCCAGGGGGGGCTGGATGCCTACCACTACCACCACCCTTAGCCAGGGGGGCTGGATGCCTACCACTACTACCACCCTTACCCAGGGGGCTGGATGCCTACCACTACTACCACCCTTAGCCAGGGGGCTGGATACCTACCACTACTACCACCCTTACCCAGGGGGCTGGATGCCTACCACTACTACCACCCTTAGCCAGGGGGCTGGATGCCTACCACTACTACCACCCTTAGCCAGGGGGCTGGATGCCTACCACTACTACCACCCTTAGCCATGGGGGTGCCAGATGCCTACCACTACTACCACCCTTACCCAGGGGGTTGGATGCCTACCACTACTACCACCCTTAGCCAGGGGGGCTGGATGCCTACCACTACTACCACCCTTAGCCAGGGGGGTGCCAGATGCCCACCACTACTACCACCCTTACCCAGGGGGGGCTGGATGCCTACCACTACTACCACCCTTACCCAGGGGGGCTGGATGCCTATCACCACTACCACCCTTAGCCAGGGGGGCTGGATGCCTACCACCACTACCACCCTTAGCCATGGGGGTGCCAGATGCCCACCACTACTACCACACTCACCCAGGGGGGCTGGATGCCTACCACTACTACCACCCTTACCCAGGGGGGCTGGATGCCCACCACTACTACCACCCTTACCCAGGGGGGCTGGATGCCTACCACTACTACCACCCTTACCCAGGGGGGGCTGGATGCCCACCACTACTACCACCCTTACCCAGGGGGGCTGGATGCCTACCACTACTACCACCCTTAGCCAGGGGGCTGGATGCCTACCACTACTACCACCCTTAGCCATGGGGGTGCCAGATGCCTACCACTACTACCACCCTTACCCAGGGGTGCCAGATGCCCACCACCACTACCACCCTTACCCAGGGGGCTGGATGCCTACCACTACTACCACCCTTAGCCATGGGGGTGGCAGATGCCTACCACTACTACCACCCTTAGCCAGGGGGCTGGATGCCTACCACTACTACCACCCTTAGCCATGGGGGTGCCAGATGCCCACCACTACTACCACCCTTACCCAGGGGGGCTGGATGCCTACCACTACTACCACCCTTAGCCAGGGGGGCTGGATGCCTACCACCACTACCACCCTTAGCCATGGGGGTGCCAGATGCCTACCACTACTACCACCCTTAGCCAGGGGGCTGGATGCCTACCACTACTACCACCCTTAGCCAGGGGGCTGGATGCCTACCACTACTACCACCCTTAGCCAGGGGGTGCCAGATGCCCACCACTACTACCACCCTTACCCAGGGGGGCTGGATGCCTACCACTACTACCACCCTTACCCAGGGGGGCTGGATGCCTACCACCACTACCACCCTTAGCCAGGGGGCTGGATGCCTACCACCACTACCACCCTTAGCCATGGGGGTGCCAGATGCCCACCACTACTACCACACTTACCCAGGGGGGCTGGATGCCTACCACTACTACCACCTTTACCCAGGGGGGGCTGGATGCCCACCACTACTACCTCCCTTACCCAGGGGGGGCTGGATGCCTACCACTACTACCACCCTTAGCCAGGGGGGCTGGATGCCTACCACTACTACCACCCTTAGCCATGGGGGTGCCAGATGCCTACCACTACTACCACCCTTACCCAGGGGGTGCCAGATGCCCACCACCACTACCACCCTTACCCAGGGGGGGCTGGATGCCTACCACTACTACCACCCTTAGCCAAGGGGGTGGCAGATGCCTACCACTACTACCACCCTTAGCCAGGGGGCCTGGATGCCTACCACTACTACCACCCTTAGCCATGGGGGTGCCAGATGCCCACCACTACTACCACCCTTACCCAGGGGGGGCTGGATGCCTACCACTACTACCACCCTTAGCCAGGGGGGCTGGATGCCTACCCCCACTACCACCCTTAGCCATGGGGGTGCCAGATGCCTACCACTACTACCACCCTTAGCCAGGGGGGCTGGATGCCTACCACTACTACCACCCTTAGCCAGGGGGCTGCCAGATGCCTACCACTACTACCACCCTTAGCCAGGGGGGCTGGATGCCTATCACTACTACCACCCTTAGCCATGGGGGTGCCAGATGCCCACCACTACTACCACCCTTACCCAGGGGGGCTGGATGCCTACCACTACTACCACCCTTAGCCAGGGGGGCTGGATGCCTACCACTACTACCACCCTTAGCCAGGGGGGTGCCAGGTGCCCACCACTACTACCACCCTTACCCAGGGGGGGCTGGATGCCTACCACTACTACCACCCTTACCCAGGGGGGCTGGATGCCTACCACTACTACCACCCTTAGCCATGGGGGTGCCAGATGCCTACCACCACTACCACCCTTACCCAGGGGGGGCTGGATGCCTACCACTACTACCACCCTTAGCCAGGGGGGGCTGGATGCCTACCACTAACAACATCTCCACTCACAGGATGGCTAATACATGTCGCAACAAGCACACACCAACATAAATAATGCAACATTAAGACATCCCCCCAACACCATGACAAGCGTGTGTAGACTGTGTTAAATGCCTACGACACAGAACATGATCATCAACATACAATGTGACACCCTATCACATGTGCCACACATAAATGTGTGTGGCCCCCACAATGCAAGCAGGCCATGACCATTGTGGCAATGGGGTCCAAACCCCCATCATCACAGTGCCCAAAATGTAAGTGTGGGGTCCTGAGCTGAAGCACATCTTGACCATTGTGGCAATGGGGTCCAAACCCCCATCATCACAGTGCCCAAAATGTTAGTGTGGGGTCCTGAGCTTTAGCACATCTTGACCATTGTGGCAATGGGGTCCAAACCCCCATCATCACAGTGCCCAAAATGTAAGTGTGGGGTCCTGAGCTGAAGCACATCTTGACCATTGTGGCAATGGGGTCCAAACCCCCATCATCACAGTGCCCAAAATGTAAGTGTGGGGTCCTGAGCTGAAGCACATCTTGACCATTGTGGCAATGGGGTCCAAATCCCCATCATCACAGTGAACAAAATGTAAGTGTGGGGTCCTGAGCTGAAGCACATCTTGACCATTGTGGCAATGGGGTCCAAATCCCCATCATCGCAGTGCCCAAAATGTAAGTGTGGGGTCCTGAGCTGAAGCACATCTTGACCATTGTGGCAATGGGGTCCAAACCCCCATCATCACAGTGCCCAAAATGTAAGTGTGAACAAAGTAGAAGCTGCAACTGGCAAACTGCATGGACAAATCCTCGTCACAGAACAACAAACACAACTGTGGCAAAGTAGTGCAGGTGTCCCATTGCAACATAGATTTGGGGAGGCAAACAGTGCAGTGCAAATAAGACATACCTCTGGCCATGTGCAGACAAACATCACCCATGGGGGCTGACACTGTCAACATTCATCAATGACACAATGACAGAAGTGACCATCACAATGCAGACCCACATATTTGCACCAATGGACACACCAATGCAGATACCCTGTGTAGACTGCAGATGGCAGGTGAACAGATACCATACCATGGCAGCAATGGGACACATAAACAATGATCATTGTGCTGACTGATGACCTAGGAGTCCCAGGGACAGCAGGGCAAACACACCAAACAACATACAGATAATGGCACACCATGAATATGCCAATGCAGTGGCGCTGATGCACAAACACAAACAGGGAGACACACACTGCACATCAAACACAACAGGTGAGGGGGGGGGACCAGTGTCCCCAGGCAACCACACAACACATGAGGAGGCCTGAAGACCAAACACACAGATGTGCATACAGTGCCACACAAAGGTAACTCAGGGATCCAATTCCCCTATGTGGGCAATCAGGCATTGTCAGATGAGAGGGAGCACAAATCACAAATGTCACACAAGCATGTAGGAACAGCAACCCACACAGTAAGACACCGAGGCACCACAGCACCACCCCCAGGGCCCACACAATGTGGTGACCCTGGGCTGCATTACAATACCACTGTGATGACAAAGCCAGATGTCGTTCACACTGTGAACCACAGTCATGTATCCTGAGCAAAGAATCACCAGCACACCCACACAAGCACAAATCAATCAGCATGGCCAGTAAGCCAAGGCCAACATGGAGGCAGGGGTCTTGCCGGGCAACAACTCTCATCTGCACACACTAAACAACACACACCTCGACCACCAACAATGTGCTGCAGTGAAGCTCACATGCACAGGTGACATTGCGCATGCACCCATGACAATCCCAGGGGGTGGGTGGGAAGCAAGGTGCAGAAACACAGCACACATGGCCACTCAACAAGACTCCTAAATGTCTGACACACTGCACACTATGCCGTACATGGACATGACGGCAACACCACACCAACCAATGGGATCCCAGCCACAGTCACACACCAATGAAGAAGCCAAGGTCACCCACAAAGAACACACATGGACAACTACCAACATTGCAGCCCTGACCCTGAGGAGTGCCAGCAGTCACACACACAACGTGTCACAAACAATGAAAGCTAACACAAACCGGAAATCACATTACAGGAGTAAACAACAAGTGCTAAGGGGAATCCTAACTGTGACCCATCAGCGCCTGCCCACAAACTCAGCCCTGACAGCAAACACACATATGGGTGACACCCTGATGACCAGTAATGTGCCATGCACCCACATCACAGAGAACCCAGGGAGTAGACTTTGGGGGAACATAGCTCAACTCAGCAAGCATCACAAACAGGAACATCACTAGGGATCCCAGCACGCATAGCAAAATGGAAGTGAACACACAGACATGCTCATACAACACACACCTTGGGCGCAGGCAATGTCACAGGAGCACACACTGCCATGAGGGGACTCCACTCCTGTGTGAGGAAAGCTGTGCCATATGTCGCATCAGTAGGGCTCCATCATGTCAGCACAACACTTTGTCACACAGTAAACAATTAGCACCAAATCAAGGCTCCCATCACATCAGCCTGGTCATGGGAGTGTCAACGAAATCATCAGCACAGATCCAACACACATGTACAGCAAGTTGCACTGACAACACAGATGAGTCCTTCCCCATTGATGCCCAAACCTGCATGTCCACTGGAGATGGCCACACGGTCAGGGAAGAAGACGAATTGAACAATGGCAAGCACTACAGATGTGCAGGGATGGAAGCCACAGATGTGACATTGCTAATGTAACTAGGAAATTCCATTGCCAAATATTGTACACATGACACCCACAGATGCTGTTAAGGATGACATGGATACACCACAGGATAGGACACTGTCCCTCTGGACCACATGGGGCCCTGCCCAGTGACACTTCATTTTCATGAGACCAAAGATCATCATCCCTGCTGCAAGGGCATGGTCAGCATCATCAACATCATGTACATCAGAAGTAATAGCATTAGAGAACAGAAAGTTGCTTTATTCAGCATATGTGTGTCCAAAACTCAGAGAACAGTAATGCTCCAACAAAGGCCAATGGCCAGTCCATCAAGTAAGTCAATACAGGGTGACAGTGGCAGATGTCACCCTACGCATGCCTGCACTGCACAAAACCAGGGACAATCCACTAGGGGGGGCAGGCCAGGCACCGCAGGGACAGGATCAGGGCTCACCAGGAGGAGGCAGGGAAGGGGTGGTGGGTGCTGGAGAGCCACTGACAACTGCAGTGGAGGTATCTGACATGGTGTGTGCCGGCACAACTGGGGGGCATGGCTCAGATGGTGTGTGTGCTGGCACGACTGCAGTGGACCGTGCAGATGGAGTGTTCAGGTCCGCCACTGCAGTGCCCAAGTCAGACAGGGTGGTAGTGGACTCCACTGCAGTGCCTACCTCCAGGGGAGGAGAATGGGGAACAGGCAAGGTGGGCTGGACAGAGGGGGAGGACACCCTCACCACATCAGTGGCACAGACAAGCGCAGCGGGGGGTGTGGTGCCGGGAGAGCAAGTGGCAGGGGGAGAAGGCCGGATCCTCTTGGGGATGGTATATCTGTGGGTGGGGGAACCTGGGGCAGGGTGTGGTTGGGGCACCTGTGGAGTGGGGGCCTGATGGATGGAGGAAGGAGACCTGGTGCCTGAGCTGCAGGGCGGCGGCGGGGTCTTGCTCTTACGACTCCGGGGGGACTTGCGGGTTGGGGCCTCAGTCTGTCTGCACCTGGGGGAGGGTGTCCGGGGGCGAGGGGCACTCTGCTCCATGTGGGTGGGCTTCCTCTTCCCCCTGGATGCTGGAGCAGCTGGATCAGCTGGATCGTAGGGGATGAGGCCGAGGTCACAGAGGAAGAGCCGCTGTGACTTTGGGGTTGCAGGTGAGGCAAGGGAGGGTGCTTTGGAGGGAGAGGCAACTGAGGACTGTGCAGTGCTTGTGGATGCGTGTGTGTGTTCCAGGGCCCCATCCCCTGTGAGTCTGGTTTCAGTCCCCTGACTGTGCGTGCGTGTGTGTTTTGTTTGTGGCGTGTGTGTCTGTGTGCTGGACGTGTGTGCGCTGGTGTGTGCCTGTGCCGGTGTGTGTGTGCTTGGGACGGGTAAGGTGCTGGGGAGTGTGGATGGAGCAGAGGCAGGAGGGGTGAGGGACTGTCTGAGGAGGGACACTGCTGCCGTCAGGGAGGAGTCCATGGACCTATTGCCCCTCTGTAGGTCAGACATGCCCGATGAGATGCCCTCCATGAACGACACCAGCTGAGTCAACAGAGCGGTGTGTGCATGGAGGACACTCAGCATGGCTGTCTGCCCTACATGGAGCTGGCGAAGGAGGTACACAGACTCCTCACTCAGGACAGCAAGGGACACAGGGACAGGGGGTGCGGTGCCTGGCCCGAAGGAGACACGCTCCCAAACATGGGAGCCTCCACGGACCTGGGGAATGGGAGCCGATGGGAGGGCGGTGGTGGTGCTGGTGGTGGCGGGGACAGCAACACTAGCTGGGGTGTGGTGGCTGCTGACACCCGCCTCCATAAGGGAGTCATCCTCCGAGCCGCTGTGGTCCTCAGCTGAGGTGGATGCTGCTGAGGACTCCTCGGTGTGGCTCCCCTCGCCCTCCGTGCCACTGGGTCCCTCCGACCACTCCTCGGCTGCTGACCCAGTCTGGCTCTCCGGCTCCTCCTGGTCCATGGAGCTGTCCCCTTCCGTGGCCGTGGATGTATCTGCAATCAATGGGGAAACAGACAGACATCAGTCACCTGCACCAAACGCACACACCACTGTGAGCACAGCACATTACAGAGCAAGCCCTGGCATCATTAGTTGAACATTGCTAAAAGTGCCCTAACTGAACAGGAGAAGCCAATTGTCAGTCTGATGCCAACCATGGCACTCACATCCCACATGGCCTTGCACCCATCTGGCTGGTGTCTGTTGGATAGCAACACCCCAGTGTGGACACATGCACCACCTACACAGTAGTTGGACAGTGCAGAGGACACGGTGTAGCATGTGGACATGCACACATCACAACTCTTGCCACTGAGTCAGTACAGGTTTCCGGATGAAAGGGATGCCCAGAGTCAAATAGGAAATGCATGTGATGCATACCAGCGACAGACACCATGATGCACCCATGTCCTGATAGCCATCGCCACAATGGTGTGCATGTAGCACATGTCACTCCCCTGCAGGATCACCAATAAGTAGACACATGCCATGGCAGAGGCATGACTGCTAAGTCATACATCACTGTCTCAGTGATGTATGACTTGGCAGCCAGACAACAACACTCTGTACTGTGTCACAATGGTAGGTCATGGGGAATGCAAGTCCTGGAGCTGCACAAGTGCACATGTACATCCCCCACACAACACATCATCTTAACCCTCATCTGTCCAGGTCATACCGATTGGACATATGGGAGACCTGTGACACTACCCTCTGAACCTGAGCCCCTCACAATCTGCTGTGAATGGGAAACAGCTGCCTGAACTTCACATTTGCATACCCCAGTCTGCACGGGCAGCTGATCAAACACCTATGTGACACACAAGTATCGTCTCCTATGGTCACATCTCCAGTGGCATGCTGAGCCCCTACCGAGAAACACCCCAGCAGTCCTGGCAACAAATCCACAGCACACTGACACAGAGGCAGACACCTGAGGGGTCAAATCACTGCGCACAACGTGTCAGCTGATACACGGGAGTGGGAGTACAGGTGTATTGGATGGGCTGGAGTAGGCATGACTCTCCTGCCCCACATGAATGAGGGATGAGCCCTGGACAGTGGATAGCTGGCTATGTATGTGTGACACACGTAATCTGCACACTCCTGGGGCCCAAACATTGTTCCCACCCGCTACATGGGTGTGTGCCAGATACCCCAGGCACATGTGGTGGCTCAGCTCAGCAAGTGGACCGCATATCAAAGCAACACGCAGATTACATGTCCGAACACAGGCATTGTGTGAACAATGGACCCACCCATGATGCCCACAACAGAGTTAGGGAAACAGATGCTGTCCCCCACCTTGAGTGAAGCAAACTGCAAGGACACAGTCCCAAGTGACACAATTCCCTGAATGTAAGGGCCACACCTGGGTATCAGATGAGGAGTGGACAGTGCACAATAGAGGGACATGGCTCCTGGACAACATGACTGCTGTACTGTGGCAGTTTAACCAGGCCAGAGGAGGGCACATAGCATGTAATACAGAGTTCACAGTGCAGTCTTTGACTCACCCCCTCCTTGCTGCTGTCTGGCCTTCAGCTGCCCATCCAGGTCTGGAAACACCACCGCCAGGATCTGGAGCATGTGGGGGGTCAGGGTCCGTGTTCCTCCCCTCCTGCGAGGAGGCGACAGCTTCAGCTGGACCCGTGCAATCCTCCGGGTCCAGCCCCGAAGGTCCTGCCACCTCTTCTGGCAGTTGTGGATCCGGCGCTTGTAGACCCCCACGGACCGGACAGCCCGGACGATGTCCTTCCAGATGGTGTGTGTGCTGGCACGACTGCAGTGGACCGTGCAGATGGAGTGGACAGGTCCGCCACTGCAGTGCCCAAGTCAGACAGGGTGGTAGTGGACTCCACTGCAGTGCCTACCTCCAGGGGAGGAGAATGGGGAACAGGCAAGGTGGGCTGGACAGAGGGGGAGGACACCCTCACCACATCAGTGGCACAGACAAGCGCAGCGGGGGTGTGGTGCCGGGAGAGCAAGTGGCAGGGGGAAAAGTCCGGATCCTCTTGGGGATGGTATATCTGTGGGTGGGGGAACCTGGGGCAGGGTGTGGTGGGGGCACCTGTGGAGTGGGGGCCTGAGGGATGGAGGAAGGAGACCTGGTGCCTGAGCTGCAGGGCGGCGGCGGGGTCTTGCTCTTATGACTCCGGGGGACTTGCGGGTGGGGGCCTCAGTCTGTCTGCGCCTGGGGGAGGGTGTCCGGGGGCGAGGGGCACTCTGCTCCGTGTGGGTGGGCTTCCTCTTCCCCCTGGATGCTGGAGCAGCTGGATCGTAGGGGATGAGGCCGAGGTCACAGAGGAAGAGCCGCTGTGACTTTGGGGTTGCAGGTGAGGCAAGGGAGGATGCTTTGGAGGGAGAGGCAACTGAGGACTGCGCAGTGCTTGTGGATGCGTGTGTGTGTTCCAGGGCCCCATCCCCTGTGAGTCTGGTTTCAGTCCCCTGACTGTGCGTGCGTGTGCGTTTTGTTTGTGGCGTGTGTGTCTGTGTGCTGGACGTGTGTGTGCTGGTGTGTGCCTGTGCTGGTGTGTGTGTGCTTGGGACGGGTAAGGTGCTGGGGAGTGTGGATGGAGCAGAGGCAGGAGGGGTGAGGGACTGTCTGAGGAGGGACACTGCTGCTGTCAGGGAGGAGTCCATGGACCTATTGCCCCTCTGTAGGTCAGACATGCCCGATGAGATGCCCTCCATGAACGACACCAGCTGAGTCAACAGAGCGGTGTGTGCATGGAGGACACTCAGCATGGCTGTCTGCCCTACATGGAGCTGGCGAAGGAGGTACACAGACTCCTCACTCAGGGCAGCAGGGGACACAGGGGCAGGGGGTGCGGTGCCTGGCCCGAAGGAGACACGCTCCCGAACATGGGAGCCCTCCACGGACCTGGGGAATGGGAGCCGATGGGAGGGCGGTGGTGGTGATGGTGGTGGCGGGGACAGCAACACTAGCTGGGGTGTGGTGGCTGCTGACACCCGCCTCCATAAGGGAGTCATCCTCCGAGCCGCTGTGGTCCTCAGCTGAGGTGGATGCTGCTGAGGACTCCTCGGTGTGGCTCCCCTCGCCCTCCGTGCCACTGGGTCCCTCCGACCACTCCTCGGCTGCTGACCCAGTCTGGCTCTCCGGCTCCTCCTGGTCCGTGGAGCTGTCCCCTTCCGTGGCCGTGGATGTATCTGCAATCAATGGGGAAACAGACAGACATCAGTCACCTGCACCAAACGCACACACCACTGTGAGCACAGCACATTACAGAGCAAGCCCTGGCATCATTAGTTGAACATTGCTAAAAGTGCCCTAACTGAACAGGAGAAGCCAATTGTCAGTCTGATGCCAACCATGGCACTCACATCCCACATGGCCTTGCACCCATCTGTCTGGTGTCTGTTGGATAGCAACACCCCAGTGTGGACACATGCACCACCTACACAGTAGTTGGACAGTGCAGAGGACACGGTGTAGCATGTGGACATGCACACATCACAACTCTTGCCACTGAGTCAGTACAGGTTTCCGGATGAAAGGGATGCCCAGAGTCAAATAGGAAATGCATGTGATGCATACCAGCGACAGACACCATGATGCACCCATGTCCTGATAGCCATCGCCACAATGGTGTGCATGTAGCACATGTCACTCCCCTGCAGGATCACCAATAAGTAGACACATGCCATGGCGGAGGCATGACTGCTAAGTCATACATCACTGTCTCAGTGATTTATGACTTGGCAGCCAGACAACAACACTCTGCACTGTGTCACAATAGTAGGTCATGGGGAATGCAAGTCCTGGAGCTGCACAAGTGCACATGTACATCCCCCACACAACACATCATCTTAACCCTCATCTGTCCAGGTCATACCGATTGGACATATGGGAGACCTGTGACACTACCCTCTGAACCTGAGCCCCTCACAATCTGCTGTGAATGGGAAACAGCTGCCTGAACTTCACATTCGCATACCCCAGTCTGCACGGGCAGCTGATCAAACACCTATGTGACACACAAGTATCGTCTCCTATGGTCACATCTCCAGTGGCATGCTGAGCCCCTACCGAGAAACACCCCAGCAGTCCTGGCAACAAATCCACAGCACACTGACACAGAGGCAGACACCTGAGGGGTCAAATCACTGCGCACAACGTGTCAGCTGATACACGGGAGTGGGAGTACAGGTGTATTGGATGGGCTGGAGTAGGCATGACTGTCCTGCCCCACATGAATGAGGGATGAGCCCTGGACAGTGGATAGCTGGCTATGTATGTGTGACACACGTAATCTGCACACTCCTGGGGCCCAAACATTGTTCCCACCCGCTGCATGGGTGTGTGCCAGATACCCCAGGCACATGTGGTGGCTCAGCTCAGCAAGTGGACCGCATATCAAAGCAACACGCAGATTACATGTCCGAACACAGGCATTGTGTGAACAATGGACCCACCCATGATGCCCACAACAGAGTTAGGGAAACAGATGCTGTCCCCCACCTTGAGTGAAGCAAACTGCAAGGACACAGTCCCAAGTGACACAATTCCCTGAATGTAAGGGCCACACCTGGGTATCAGATGAGGAGTGGGCAGTGCACAATAGAGGGACATGGCTCCTGGACAACATGACTGCTGTACTGTGGCAGTTTAACCAGGCCAGAGGAGGGCACATAGCATGTAATACAGAGTTCACAGTGCAGTCTTTGACTCACCCCTCCTTGCTGCTGTCTGGCCTTCAGCTGCCCATCCAGGTCTGGAAACACCACCGCCAGGATCTGGAGCATGTGGGGGTTAGGGTCCGTGTTCCGCCCCTCCTGCGAGGAGGCGACAGCTTCAGCTGGACCCGTGCAATCCTCCGGGTCCAGCCCCGAAGGTCCTGCCACCTCTTCTGGCAGTTGCGGATCCGGCACTTGTAGACCCCCACGGACCGGACAGCCCGGACGATGTCCTTCCAGATCTCCTGCTTCCGATGGGCATTAACCTGTGAGGATGACAAAGTGAAAAGGCCATTGCTACACATGCAACATATCCGTGCATGACACAGTTGTATATACATGTCTCAATCACAGGGGCACATGATGTACACAGGCAGTGCAACACTGCCCATGGACAGTTTGCCAGAAGTCACTACATGGTATCATTGCATGGGAAGTAAAACATTGTTCAAATGCACTGTCACTGCACCATACCTGTCCAGTGCATGTCACTACACACCATGGGGGGTGACAACTACTCAGTGAGCCTGCTAGCCAGTGGCGTGCAGACTTTCAGCCTTGCTAGTCAGACAAAATGCACATTCAGAAAGGCAGTGCACAGAACACTCACCTGCTCCCCTGGTGTCCCATACAGCTTGCTGTACTGTGGAAGTAGGCTGTCCAGCAGGGCCTGGTTCTCCTCAAGGCTGAAGGCTGGGGCTCTCTCCACAGTACGTGCCATTGCAGGGTCCAGAGGGGCAGAGACAGCAGCAGTGCAGTGGCAGATGTCGTCCTGGAGCATGTAGTGCAGGCAAGTGAGCTCTCAGGGGAACAGCCAGCAATATATATGTGCTGCAGAGGCAGATACTGTCCCATGTGTCCAAAGTGATAGGTCCAAGTCGTTTGCATCTTCTGAATCTGGCCAATCCATGGAATAGCAGCACCAATACACGCCCACAGCATCCTTCAAATCTTCAACTTCATGACGTACATGATTTTGCAACATTGTTGTGGGTGACCAACTGAATTTCCAGCAACCGACTCGTTCGAATTTCGAAAACGCGTCCGTTGCCAGGCTAGGCCATTGACAATGGGTGCGCACCGATCGGTCCATTGCGGTTCAACGCGTACAGGGGTACAACGCGTACCCGCAAGACATTGAATGCAATGGGCCGGCCGGGTGCACCGATCGGTCCATTGCGGTTCAACGCGTACAGGGGTACAACGCGTACCCGCACACATTGAATGTAATGGGCCGGCCGGGTGCACCGATCGGTCCATTGCGGTTCAACGCGTACAGGGGTACAACGCGTACCCGCACACATTGAATGCAATGGGCCGGCCGGGTGCACCGATCGGTGCATTGCGTTCAACGCGTACAGGGGTACAACGCGTACCCGCACACATTGAATGCAATGGGCCGGCCGGGTGCACCGATCGGTCCATTGCGGTTCAACGCGTACAGGGGTACAACGCGTACCCGCACACATTGAATGCAATGGGCTGGCCGGGTGCACCGATCGGTCCATTGCGGTTCAACGCGTACAGGGTACAACGCGTACCCGCACACATTGAATGCAATGGGCCGGCCGGGTGCACCGATCGGTCCATTGCGGTTCAACGCGTACAGGGGTACAACGCGTACCCGCACACATTGAATGCAATGGGCCGGCCGGGTGCACCGATCAGTCCATTGCGGTTCAACGCGTACAGGGGTACAACGCGTACCCGCACACATTGAATGCAATGGGCCGGCCGGGTGCACCGATCGGTCCATTGCTGTTCAACGCATCCCTGTACAAGTGACTGGCATATGTCACCATGCCTGTCTCAGATGAACATATGCCAGCCACAAATAGCTCCCAGGGAGTGAGGGGCACACCTACAACACCACAGCCTGTCCAAACTGTATCATAAGGCATGTAAGGCTGCATTTCCTATTGTGTGTATGTTGGTGTACATGTTGTCCTGTGGGTGTCACCTGGGGGCAGCCACCCCCAGGCTGTGCACGTGTTCATGGGGACAGGATCCTGGGTGTTACGTGTACATGACCACTGTGATGTGCAACTGTTCATATCTGAGCATGTGCCATGGTCACATTTCACGGTGGTGTATGTGTATGTCATGTCACATACCCCGTGAGTCCCATGTGGGACGGTATGTTTGAGTCAGGGTGACCCAGTGGCACAATAGTGATGGTCCTCCACAGTCTGTGTGCATGTAGTGTTTACAATGTCCCTGATTTCATGTGCACAATGTGAGACAGTCTCCACATCCACGTTGTTTGTGCATGGACTTTGATGTTGTGCGTGTGTGTGTCACAGACGTCCATGTCTGTCCTGCAGAGGCAAGTGGAACCACTACCTGTGGGGGTCATGGTTGTTTTGCTGTGGTGTATACATGATACTCCATGTAATGCCAGTGTCCATGTGGCAATACAGGGTCCCTGGGAATGTACCTGTCGTTGAGCTGTGATGCCTGGGGCACATCTGTCCTCACATGTCACTGTGGGGGTGATTGTAACATGGCAGCAGGAGATGGGAACTGTGACACGGCCTCATGATATCCAATGGGCCAACCTGGGACTAATTGATGCCACTTGTTGAACCGTGATGACAGATGTTGGCCATGTATGTACCATACATGTCCTTACGGAACTGCACACTTCATGTAGTTGTGCCTCATAATGATGTATGATGTGATATTGAGTGTGTTCAATGCCGCATATGTGGGGTGACTGACAATCTTGCTTTCTTCTCCTCTGCACTGCAGGGCTCCTGCTGTCCATAGACCATTCCCAGACCTGGCAGCGATGGTGGAACGGGACAGCATCCGACGGTACCGCTTCACCAGGCAGCTGATTGAGGATTTGGCAGTGCAGTTGGCCCCACATTTGCAGCCTGGCCGGCCGTATCCTACAGCGCTGACCCCCAAGGTGAAGGTGATGGCAGCCCTACACTTCTTTGCCACCGGTACCTTTCAACATACTGTGGCGACTGCTGGTGGGATGTCACAGACCATGTTCAGCCGTGTGCTCCGCGATGTTTTGGAGGCAATGTTGCTATACCTGAACCGGTACATCTATTTCCCTAGACTGCAACGACTCACTGACGTGAAGAGTGACTTCTATGCCCTGGGGAGGATGCCGCATGTCATTGGCTCCATTGATGGGACACATGTGGCTTTGGTACCACCACAGGCACATGAACAGGCCTACCGTAACCGCAAACACTACCACTCGGTCAATGCACTGGTGGTGTGTCTTGCAGATATGACCATCTCACACGTGTGTGCCCGTTTCCCTGGTTCAGCACACGATGCCTTTGTGATGAGGAGTAGTCGCATCCCCAGGATGATGGCACAGATGCAGGACCTGCGTGCCTGGCTTGTCGGTGTGTACTGACTTTGTGCCATTGTGTGTGATCTGATCTGTAGTATTCCGCCCACTTTTCCAAGTCAGCTAATGTGCACTTGTCTGTCCGTAGGTGACTCGGGATACCCCAACATGCCGTGGTTGCTGACACCCCTCAGGAACCCTGTGACACCAGCCCAGATGCGCTACAATGAGGCACATGGTCGGACCAGGAGAGTGATTGAGCGGACATTTGGTCTCCTGAAGAGCCGCTTCCGCTGCCTCGACAAGACAGGAGGGTCCCTTCCATATGCCCCAGCGAAGGTGTGCAAGATTATCATCGTCTGCTGCATGCTCCACAATCTGGCAGTGCGGAAGGAGTTGCCTCTCATCCAGGATGACAATGACCAACATCCGCCACCTGTGGAGGATCCTGGCCTGGACCACGATGCCAGTGATGATGATGATGATGGTGATGTCCGCACACAGCTCATCACCAACTTCTTTAGCTGAATGTGAGTATCCTGAGGTGTCATTTCAATGATGTGAGTTGGCATGATATGTGTAGGTGGTGCTCTGGTGCTGTTAGAGTGTGTCCATGGGCTACTTGACTGGATGTGTGTAGCGATGTGTGCTTACAGGTAGTCTGTACTCCCCAACAGTGTTGACATGCTAACTTGGTTCTGGGTGGGTATCTTGTAACATGTATTGTGCATGAGTTTTGCTGTTCTGTCCTGTTCTCCATTGCTTTTGACTGTGTGTCATTTCTGTCCTTCACAGGGTACTTTCAGATTCGTTTGGTCAACTGTGTCCACCGACGATGTCATTGTACTTCCAGGGTGGTAGCTGTTGTGTCCCTACAGGTGATGTGCGCCACACCCATGGACTTCCTTCCTTCTACAGTTGTTGACTGTGTGCCCGCTGCCAGGTGGGATTACCTTGCATCTGTAGTGGTTACGACATGTTGCAACTGTGTAATAAACCTGTGCTTCACTTTGTGATGTGCGTTGTCTGTGGTCACACATTTGACTGCCATTTGCTTACTGCACCTGTGGGCTACTTGACTACAACTGGGAATAGGTGTGGTGTCTGTGCATTGCACCGTCTTTCCTGGCCACATCAGTGTAGGCAATGAGTCAGATGGCCTAGGTGTGTATGTGTTGTGTAGCCCTGGTGGTGTGTCTCCCTCATATGTGTCACGTTGCCATTACTCACATGCCTGTGTTGTACTTGCTGTTGCAGTTCGCATACACAGTGGAATTTTTGCAGTTCATCATCCCCATGACAGCACCCACGTTGGAATCACAACAGAGGCAAGTATGGTGTATTAGTGTGTTTATTGTGATACATTTGTATGAATAGTGCACAGGATGGTTAGTGCTGTACATTTATATTGCAATGAGAAGTTCCTAGATGAATTGATAGTCCTGGTAGACAAAATCCCCAGTATCGGGGCCACAGTTGTCTGAGACATTGGTCCAACTTGTACTCCCCATGTCATGTGTGGGAGTTGTGTTGCCGTCAACAGGGTGAACAGTTTGCGCACAAAGGTGATCATCCAGAACAGGTTCAGGCTTCCTGGGGGTTGCACATGGCCATCGGCCTCTCACTTGCCCCTCCTCGGACGACCCCTCTTCTTTGGGGGGGGGGCCCTCAAGTACAGGCTGCTGCGGTGCAGGGGACTCTCCGCCAGAGTCATCCTCCCTCCCTGTGGCAGTTGCAGTTGTTTCAGCACCAGATGTTTTTGGCACACAGGGAGGTGTAGACTGGTTGCTGGTCATCTGGCGGAGGCATTGTAATATGTCCCTATGCACCGCCGTCATCTCTTGCAGTGTGTCCCACTTGGACTCCACGCAGGACATGTGTGAGTCCAAGCGGGCATGATGGGCAGCCTGCTGCTCTTTGATGTCCCTGAGGAGCCCCACTACCTGGCTGAGATCTCCGGTGCTGGACTGGTACGCATCGGCTATGCGTGCCAGTTGTGGGTCATCATGCACAGCAGACACCTCTGCAAGCAGCGACCTCTGTCTCCCACCCCTCCCACCACCCCTGCCGACATGTGCAGTGCGTGCAGTGGCATGCACAGATGACCCTGGTCCCCCTTGGGGGTTGGTGGTGGTGTCCATGGCCCCATGTTGGTCCAGGGTCCCTGTGCTGGTGGTGCTCCTTGTTCTGTCCATGTCGGCAGGGATGGTATTTGTGGTGACAGTCGTTGGAGGGGTGGGTGCAGGGGTGCAGCTGGTGGTCCTGCTGGTGCTGCAGCTGGTGGTCCTGCTGGTGCTGCATGATGACTTGCACCGGAGGTGCCAGGTTGGTCTTCTTCATCCGAGGAGGGCAGAGGCTGTTCGACACCAGTGAGCTCTGTATCCTCTTGAGCCTGGGACTGGGACTCCTCAGCGTCTGCTGCTGTGTCCCCATCATCACCTGTTTTTGGGAGACACACACAATGTATGTTATGTTTCTGCAGGCATCAATGGTTGACACACCTGACAGTTGTGACTGTGCCTCTGGGTGCGGGCCTGTACATTGCATTGTCCTAAGTTGTCACAGTCAGGGGTTGATATTGGTGTAGCACATTGTCCTGCATTATTTGGGCATTTCTATGTATTTGTTGGGGTGTGAACATGGTCTGCATTGGTTGTATTTGGTTGACAGCCGGCCCTCCTTCCCACCCACCCAGTCAGTTATCCCACCATGGACTGTGCTTGCATTGCAGGGAGTGAAAGTTGTCTTTCAAGATGTCAGTCAGTGGTGTCCTGCTGTTGGTTGTTGCACAGTTGCCAGCGGGGCCTTGTGCTCCCCACAGCAGTTGCCAGTGTCAGCCATCTTGTCAGTTGTTTTCCACTCCCTGTGATGTGAGCATGGTTCAGGTTGGTGTTGATGGGACAGTTGTGGGGGTGAGCTATGTCTGTGACTATGACTCCCATCATGCTATTGCCTCCACCCCACTTCCCAGCATTCCCATACTTACTTGCTTTTGTGGGGAGTTCAGTATGTGTGGGTGTGAGAGCAATGGCAAGATGGCTGACAGTGGTGTCCTGCTGTTGGTTGGTGTGCAGTTCCCAGCATGCCCTTGTGCTCCCCACAACACAGCACCAGTGTCAGACATCTTTGATGGGCCTTTCCACTCTCTGTGGGATGTGCATGCGTGAGTGGGAGCTTGCTGGGCCATGTGGGTGGGGGATGTTGAGCTGTGACTACGACTCCCATCATGCTATTGCCTCCACCCCCTTCCCAGCATGCCCATGCTTCCTTCCCTTTGACTCTGCTTCCCTGTGGGGTTGTGTGCCTGTGCTGACAAGATGGCTGACAGTGTAATCCTGGGGTTAGTTCTGCTACAGGTCCCATGTGTGTCCTTGTGCTTCACTCTGCATGACCCAGTGTTGTGGTTCTTTGTGGGATAGATTATTGGTGTGTGAGGCAATGCATTCTCCCAGGTGGGTTGTGTGGAGTTTGTGTTAAGGGGGGAGGTGTGAAAAGCTGCTGGTGACTGTGGTCGGTGCTGTGAGTCCTCCTTCCCACCCAGCCAGATATCCCACCATGGACTGTGCTTGCATTGCAGGGAGTGAAAGTTGTCTTTCAAGATGTCAGTCAGTGGTGTCCTGCTGTTGGTTGTTGCACAGTTGCCAGCGGGGCCTTGTGCTCCCCACAGCAGTTGCCAGTGTCAGCCATCTTGTCAGTTGTTTTCCACTCCCTGTGATGTGAGCATGGTTCAGGTTGGTGTTGATGGGACAGTTGTGGGGGTGAGCTATGTCTGTGACTATGACTCCCATCATGCTATTGCCTCCACCCCACTTCCCAGCATTCCCATACTTACTTGCTTTTGTGGGGAGTTCAGTGTGTGTGGGTGTGAGAGCAATGGCAAGATGGCTGACAGTGGTGTCCTGCTGTTGGTTGGTGTGCAGTTCCCAGCATGCCCTTGTGCTCCCCACAACACAGCACCAGTGTCAGACATCTTTGATGGGCCTTTCCACTCTCTGTGGGATGTGCATGCGTGAGTGGGAGCTTGCTGGGCCATGTGGGTGGGGGATGTTGAGCTGTGACTACGACTCCCATCATGCTATTGCCTCCACCCCCCTTCCCAGCATGCCCATGCTTCCTTCCCTTTGACTCTGCTTCCCTGTGGGGTTGTGTGCCTGTGCTGACAAGATGGCTGACAGTGTAATCCTGGGGTTAGTTCTGCTACAGGTCCCATGTGTGTCCTTGTGCTTCACTCTGCATGACCCAGTGTTGTGGTTCTTTGTGGGATCAGAGTTATTGGTGTGTGAGGCAATGCATTCTCCCAGGTGAGTTGTGTGGAGTTTGTGTTAAGGGGGAGGTGTGAAAAGCTGCTGGTGACTGTGGTCGGTGCTGTGAGTCCTCCTTCCCACCCAGCCAGATATCCCACCATGGACTGTGCTTGCATTGCAGGGAGTGAAAGTTGTCTTTCAAGATGTCAGTCAATGGTGTCCTGCTGTTGGTTGTTGCACAGTTGCCAGCGGGGCCTTGTGCTCCCCACAGCAGTGGCCAGTGTCAGCCATCTTGTGAGTCCTTTTCCACTCCCTGTGATGTGAGCATGGTTGTGAGTGGTGTTGATGGGCCAGTTGTGAGGCTGAGCAATATCTGTGCCTACTACTCCCATCATGCTATTGCCTCCACCCCCCTTCCCAGCATGCCCATCCTTCCTTCCTTTTGACTCTGCTTCCCTGTGGGGTGGGCTGCCTGTGCTGACAGGATGGCTGGGAGTGTTGTCCTGGCAATTGTTTGGCTAAATGTCCCAAGAGTCTCCCTGTGCTTCACACAGCATAACCCAGGGTGGTGGTTCTTTGTGGGATCTTGAGTTAGGATGTGAGGCATTGCATTCTCCCAGGTGGGTTATGTGGAGTTTGTGTTGAGGGTGTGTGTGAGGGGAGGTGCTTGTGACTATGGTCAGTGCTGCAAGTCCTCCTTCCCACCCAGCCAGATATCCCACCATGGAACGTGCTTGCATTGCAGGGAGTGGAAGTTGTCTTTCAGGATGTCAGTCAGTGGTGTCCTGCTGTTGGTTGTTGCACAGTTGCCAGCAGGGCCTTGTGCTCCCCACAGCAGTAGCCAGTGTCAGCCATCTTGTGAGTCCTTTCCACTCCCTGTGATGTGAGCATGGTTGTGAGTGGTGTTGATGGGCCAATTGTGAGGCTGAGCAATATCTGTGCCTACAACTCCCATCATGCTATTGCCTCCACCCCCTTCCCAGCATGCCCATCCTTCCTTCCTTTTGACTCTGCTTCCCTGTGGGGTGGGCTGCCTGTGCTGACAGGATGGCTGGGAGTGTTGTCCTGGCAGTTGTTTGGCTAAAAGTCCCAAGAGTCTCCCTGTGCTTCACACAGCATAACCCAGGGTGGTGGTTCTTTGTGGGATCTTGAGTTAGGATGTGAGGCATTGCATTCTCCCAGGTGGGTTATGTGGAGTTTGTGTTGAGGGTGTGTGTGAGGGGAGGTGCTTGTGACTATGGTCAGTGCTGCAAGTCCTCCTTCCCACCCAGACAGATATCCCACCATGGAACGTGCCTGCATTGCAGGGAGTGGAAGTTGTCTTTCAGGATGTCAGTCAGTGGTGTCCTGCTGTTGGTTGTTGCACAGTTGCCAGCAGGGCCTTGTGCTCCCCACAGCAGTACCCAGTGTCAGCCATCTTGTGAGTCCTTTTCCACTCCCTGTGATGTGCGCATGGTTCATGGTGGTGTTGATGGGACAGTTGTGGGGGTGAGCAATATCTGTGACTACGACTCCCATGATGCTATTGGCTACACTGACTTGCCCAGCATACACAGAATTCCTTTCTTTCAGTGGTATTCACTGTGTGTTGGTGTTGTAGTGGTGGCTACATGTCTGGATGTGTTTGTTAGTTATATTTGTGCCACTGCCTAGCTGTAGTTGTAGTTGTGTTTGTACATGTGATGACACGGTTAAATGTAACTTTGAGATGGCATGTGTTGTGTTTATCTGACTGACATACACATTTTGGGATGATTCTGTTCTGGTTGCTGTGTAATTGCTAAGAGTGCATGGTTTGACTCTCCCCTTGACAGTGATGTGTGTGTGTATTGTGGCAGAATATTGTGTACATTTGTTGTGTACTCACCAGGCTCTGGGATGTTTTCTAGTCCATAGACGCTCACTGGCGGTAGGATGGCCCGCACCTTCTCCTCCCAGGGCCTGAGGTATACTGGCTTGGCAGGAGGGCCACTGCCGGTGTGTTTGCTCAGGAGGTAGTCCTTCTTCAGCAGCTCCCGTACCCTCCTGCGCACGTCATACCACCTGTTCTGGATGTCAGTCTTTGTGCGCAGACATGGTGATTGTGCGTTCACCCTATTGATGATCCTCGCCCACATCTTTGTTTTCTTGGAGATGGGTGTCTGTTGGACCAGTGCGCCAAACAGCTGTGGCTCTACCCTGAGGATCTCGTCTACCATGACTTCCAATTCACTATCTAGGAACTTGTGATTCTTCTTTGGGGGCATGGTGATGGGTGGTGATGGTGAGTGATGTGTGTGTTGGTGTGCAGGTGAAGGTGTGTGAGTGTGTGTTTTGCTGGGTGTATGTGAGGTAGCTATTTGTTGGTGTGCTGATGGTGTGTGGCTTGTGTGAGGGATGAGCTGTGGGTGTGTGGTTGCTGTCAGTTGAGTGCTGGCAGGTGAATAGGATTTGCAAAGGATCATGGTTGGGATTTGTGTCCTTTATATGGGTGGGGTTGTGGGTGTGTCTTTGTTCTCTGTCCCCACCCCCCCCCAATATTTATTGACTTTGTAATTGCTTGTTTGGCCTTTTTTTGTGTATTTTCCCTTAGTACTTTCTGTGCATGTTGGAAACGTTCTTGTGACCGAGTCGGACCCTGCAGTTGTCTCGTACGGTCTTCTCTGTTTCGTTCACGCTGTGTTTGTGCTATTTTCTATGCTGCATACGCGTCGGTCGCGGTGTTTTGTGTTACTTCGGCTCGCAGTTTTGTATGCGTGTCGGTCGTACGGCTTGTACTCCGTACGACTCGGTCGTGGTTTTCGCGCCTTGCATCGTACTTTGCAGTTTGGAGTTCGCGGGTACGTTTCGGTCGGATTTGTTCCGGGTGCGTGTCGGTTGGTTCGATTCGCGTGTTTTTCCGGCCGGATTGCTGTTTTCCGTGTGGCTCGGTCGTTCGGCTTGGGTTCCGTACGTGTCGGTCGGATTTTACACGCTTTGCATCGTACTTGGCGGGTCGGGCGCCACAGGTACGTGTCGGTCGGAATTAATTCCGGCTCCGAGTCGGTCGGTGCTTTTTCCGGCCCGAATCGGAATCGACCCCAATATGTATATGTTTAATTAATGTTTTATTTAATTATATATGTTACTTATTAATTTTAAAAATTATAAAATATTTTTAACTATGTTTATTTTAATTATAAGTATTATTTAGTTTATTTTACATATTATTTTTAACAAAAAAAACACGATATTTTTGGTAACAATATTTTTGACATCGATATTGTTTTTTCGATATTTTTGTACTTACCATGTTGTAGATAGGATTTCGATATTATTGACATCGATATTTTTGTTGCGATATTTTTGTAGGTCGATTTTTTGACCTTCGATATTTTGTCAGTGATCCGAAGATATGTGTGGTAGCCTTGTAGAGATCCTGTGTTGGCTTAGTGACAATTATCTACGGGAAACAGCGTTTACAACGCTGTCATCACATCGCAGTACTATTACAAAGCGGTAGTTACAACGACCGCATTGTTAGTATGCGATTCATTTACATCACAAGTCATTACAACGACTTGCTGTAGAGGGCGCTGAGGTATTGGAAATGAATTCCAACACCTTCTCTACTGTTGCGCAAACTGGAGTAGGAATAGTAAATAATACTATTCCTAAGTCCAGCGCGTCCCCTACTGCAAGTCGTTGTAATGACTTGCGATGTAAATGCATCGCGTACTAACAACGCAGTCGTTGTAACGACCGCGTTGAAAAAGCATGCGATGTAATATATTGTGTAGTAATGTGCTATATTCATTATCTACAGCTATGATCTTTTAATTTCCTCCCAAATTCTCCATAATCTATTATTTGGAGAGCTATGTTACTCCATTCATTTATAGAAAACACAATTCTGTCCCGCTCCATATTGATATTTACATTTGTAGAATTTTTGCAAATAACCACTTTTGCACCAATGGCATGGCTGTCATCCCACTCCTTAAAAGAGCTCTTTTTGGATGGTTTAACTTGGGGAGTTTGGCCGTGAGCTAGCCCTTGTATCTATTTCAAGGATTGAGTTTCACCAGTTTCATGGAATTCTGTTGATCTGCGTTCTTTTCTTCAGGAGTTTTGTGAACCCGTTACCAAGATTGCTGGTAGAAACTTTCCAGTTATGAACTGATTCTAGTAGGCTTTCTTGATTCAATACATTTCCAATGCCACTTCTTAATCTATTAGGCACTTAGAGGCATATGTACAAGGAGTTAACGCTGCGTTAGCGGCACTTTTCTGCCGCTAACGCGGCAATATTTTTATCGCCCTATTATTAAGCTGTCGCTAACAGCCGTTAGCAACAGATTTCTGGTGATACCGGCCGTTTCCAGCATCGCCACATATGTTAGCAATAACTATCGCTAATGACATGCAAGGTAGGCGTTCCCATGCAAAAAGGCACGCTAACCCCACTTCGCGATATTTACAATGATCGCTCGAACCTGCGATACGTTAAAAAAACTGCCGCTAAAGCCCATTAGTGGTTGGGACTTAAGACCAGAAAATAGCTGGTCTTAAAAATGGAGATAACACTTGGGTCCTCATGTCAGCAGGTTTTGGTGCTGGACAGCGCTGCAAGCAACGTTGCTGCGCTGCCCTGCGACAAAACTACAGGGCAGGAGTGCGCACCATCAATAAGATAGTCCGCATTCCTGGGCCTCACTCATGAAAAGTGTTGCAGCGCTGCGACAAGACAGTGTCGCAACACTTTTCACTACGCCCTTCTTGCGACTCCATGGATGCGCTGTTTTTACTGGACAGCACTCCATGACGCAAGTAATGACAGGTACGTCTGGAATCCTGACGTATCTGTCTGTGCTAATGTCACGCATTGCTGCTGTTGTGTCACATGCATGACCCAACTCCAGCAATGCATGGGGCCAGCCTATCCCTGTGGCACTGCGTCACCCTTACGCCTGCCATCAGGTAGGTGTAAGGTACTGACGCAGTGCCGTCCTACAATAGTCGCAGTGAAATCTAAGGGATTTCACTGTGCCACTCCTATGAGGCCTTGTCGCGTGAGAACGCACACCCTGCGTACATCATACCTGATGCAGGTATGATGTGGCACAGGGCTTCACAAGGTCACGCATATGCCTACATGCGTCACTTTGCAAATACGGCGCTACGTGGTGCTAGTTTTGCCTGGTCCATTCTTGAGGGGTGCCAGGGTGTCGGCGCAGTAGGCGATCCATCGGTGGCGGTTGCGCACTGCGGTGACATTGTCTGTAAGCGTTAGCGGAGTGGTGGTGCTGAGGGAGTTGACGAGACGTTCTTCGGTGGCCTTGATCTAGCTGCAAGGAGGGGCGATGATGGCGGTGGTGTACGGTGGGCATGGTGAAGACGTGATGTATACAATGATGGTCGGTCCAGGAGAGTCCGGTGGTGTGGCAGTAGTTGAAGTTCCCGCTGGCGGAGGAGATGTGCTTGACCATGTGTCCTGCTATGTGGCTTGCTGTGGTGACTAGCTGCTTGAGTCTGATGTTGGTGAGCTTCCCCAGGAGGGGGTGGTGTTCTGGTCACTGGGGTTGTCCAGGTGGAACTTGAGTTCACCGAGTAGGATGTCGTCGGTGGATGGGAGAGCCTGGGGTGCAAGGAGGTCTACAATGGTATCGGAGAATGGGGGGCCATGGCACGGGGGGCCTGCAGATGAGGGTGCCTCAGAGGATGGGCTTGGCACGATTGCATCAGGAAGTTATCATCATGTGATGATTTTTCCTCTTCTTGCAATGCTTGAAAGCAGTGGGACAATGCTCTTCCGACGTAGCGGATGAGCCGCCACTGGGGGTGCGTCATCTACATGTGCTAGGCCTGGGCGACTCGACCCCCGGGCCTCCTGCGCTACGCGTCCCACCTTCTCCTTACCTGGACATTGACACCGTGGCACAATCCGCTGCACTCTCCCCAAATCTGTGACTCAGCCAGCAGGAGCCTCAGCCAGGTGTGATTTCGCAAGTCTGGGTAGAGCAGTCACCGCCAAGTCTGCTGGTGAACCTCCCGATGCAGCTGATGCAGCAGGGCCCCTTTAGGCGTGAAGTTGCAGCGCTCCCGCCACACAAGTTCGGCGCAGCTCAGGGGCCTCACCCTCCACAGCAACCGGCCAGCCCAACATCATCCGGCCTGTGATGCAGAGAGGCGGCACCCACCATTGGTAATCCCCTCCGTGCACCCCGGTGTAGTGGTGGATCGTAGTATGCGATGCGGACCTCTCTACGTTGGTGCGCAGGAGCGCCTCTACCGTTAACAGCTCCAAGGGGCGCAAGGCTGTCTTCTCACACAGGTCAGCAACGTGTCTCCATTCGACCTGCCGAACTTCACCACAAGGTACGGGCGATCGTCGTGCCTCAATGTCTACTGCCACGGCTCATCGACTCCACAGCTCCTCCGCATCCCACTCCAGGCTCCAGACACAGGTCCAGCGAGGCATCCAGGCTCCAGACGCAGGTCCAGCGAGGCATCCAGGCTCCAGACGTAGGTCCAGCGAGGCATCCAGGCTCCAGACGCAGGTCCAGCGAGGCATCCAGGCTCCAGACGCAGGTCCAGGGAGGCATCCAGGCTCCAGTCGCAGGTCCAGCGAGGCATCCAGGCTCCAGACGCAGGTCCAGCGAGGCATCCAGGCTCCAGACGCAGGTCCAGCAAGGCATCCAGGCTCCAGACGCAGGTCCAGCGAGGCAATCCAGGCTCCAGATGCAGGTCCAGCGAGGCATCCTGACTCCAGACGCAGGTCCAGCGAGGCATCCAGGCTCTCATCCTGGTCATCCTGGATGTTGGGTGGCTTGCAGGGGTTGTTGATGTGTGCTGCACTTGGCCCTGGCTGCTACATTCTGCATTTTATTTGTTTTTATGCCTATTTTCTATTGGAGGTTGCAGATAGGCTATTTTTTGCATTAGAGGCAAAAAAACTCACTTTGGGCTGACTAACGTGAGTTTTTTTGCCACTAATGGGCCTATCTGTAGTTTTCGCCCGCTAACGCCAGAATTCCTATCGCCATTCCGCTAATGTTAGCAGCAGTTTTCACCGCAGATCCCTGATACTATCCCTATGTAGCGACGACTTGTAAATACGCCGCTAATATGGCGATAGTTTTCAGCGGTAAGCGGCGATAAAAAAACTGCGTTAGCGATAGTTATCGGCAGTCCTTGTACATATGCCCCTTAGTGCTTTTTCAAATTGAATAAATGGTTAAACTCAACTTTTACTAAATGGTGAATTGATGATCCTGTTAGTAGGAAATGGTCAACCTACATCTGCGATGTTATCTGTCAATATGAGAACTAATGTGTGATTTCTATTATGGAACAGCCCTTTTGCAAATGTACATACCAACAGCCCTTGTAAATTGGCTGGCAGGTATCTCACTTCAGCTGATTCAGAGACTTCCATCCAAAGGTTAAGGAGAACAATATAGTCTGCAAACTTAACTTGGTAATCAGATCTTACAGTAAATTAAAAACTCTTTGTGAAACTGTTACATCATTGAATGAACACAAATTCAGCTTTCAAGTACAATTGACAATATGTATTTGTAATAAATAGCTTGCCATCACTGCACCCTATTGTCCTGTCAACCTTTACACTCAGCCTTATAATACAGATGGACCAAATACTCCTATTGATGCCTTCATTCACGGGAATGCTCCACTGTTAGAAATGGGGTTTCTGGTTGGCTAGGGTATGCACCTAAGCCAGGCAGAACCCACGACTTTAGTCAGGGTAAAGGAGTTACACACCCAAGATAACCCCTTCTGACTCCATTGGTAGCACGGCAGAGCAGTCTGCCTTATCCCAGAGGCAAAGTGTAAAGCGTTTGCATAACACACACACCAGAGAGACACAAAATACACCACAAAAGAGACTCCACACCAGGTTATATAAAAATATCTCATATACTGTCGATAAAACCCATAGACCACAATCACAGAAACCATAACTCACTTTGCCTTGAGGCAATGGTCATAACAACACCCTATACCATCACTGTACATGTTTTATAGGTCCTGAAATAGTACTCGTTATTCTAACATTGCATGGTACAAAACAACATACATCCATATATCAGGGCATGAAATGGTCAGGCATAACATATACATCGCCAAACATCCCCCAATATTTCAAGCGGGCATAAATCACAAGAAATCACCATCTCAGTACCTAGCAAGCCTAGTGCACAGCGGGCCCGCAATTATACTATACATTATATGGCAACCTCCTTTAGCCCCAGTGGAGCACCGAAGCAGTTGCGCTCCTACGATAGGTAATACCGGGATGAAGGCTGTTTTCCCGCAATGCGGCCAGTTCCTAAGTGGGGGCCTCTGTCGAGGCTCTGCCCCACAATACCCCCACATGGAACAAATGACCCCCGGGAAGCGTGCACACAGGGAGGGGGGCACAAACAAGGCAGCTGCCAGCCAATGCGCAGCACAGCTGCTGGACTTGCAGGTGTGTCGTTGGGCTTATAGGCCCGCCCACTGGTGCGGCAACTGCGGCCGCTTCCATGTTGCCGGGCAATGCATCAGGAAGACTGGCATAGGATGGGGGCAGCAAGCTGGCTCGGTTGTCACTGGTGCATTCAGGTAGCACACCATTCTCCCGCAAAGCTATGTACTGGCCCTGTAGAACGGGCCATGAATGCACCTCCCGCATCACTAAAAATCAGGCACGCCCACCCTCAGTGTGCTCCTTTCTTTGGTCTTCCCCAGAGGCTGCCCCCCACTTGTGACGTCAGGATTACTCAGCAATGTGGGGGCTGTGGTCCAGGGCTTCCTTTGTCTTCTTTGCCCAGTAGGCACACGCACCGGCTGTGAAGGAGGGTGAGAGCACTTCCACACCCAAGCACTCCACTTCTGCTGTCCCAAGCACCAGGGACAGTGCGGTGCTTACCACGTGACTGTCAAAGAGAGAGGGATATCCCCTCCTCACTAATAAGCTCTCCCCTCCTGATGCTCTAAGCGCAAAGATCAGTGCAGCGCTCAACGCGCACTGGATTAGAGTGCTTCTAAGTGACAGAAGGAGCACTCTCCACATGTTTACTTTGCCAAAAGGTATAAGGACAGTCCAGTCCTTCTCTTGCTTCAGACAGGAGCAGTAACTGCAGGGCAACCCACCCCTTACACCATGGAAAAGGGTAGTGCTCTTCACACAGCTCCTCAGCTCTCCTTCTAGGCAGGTTATTTTGACTCTAGCAAAGATCTTTTCTTGAAGTCTTGTTGTATTCCGCTTTAGGTGTCTGTATATAGGTTTTCCTGAAACATGTCCTTATATAGGCACAATTCGCATTGCCCTTATATAGGCATAAGATCCCAGTCCTTATTTAGGCATTAGCCATGCACTCCAAATACAGGCATGGTCACCGACATCTGTCCACCCTAACGTCACAACGAGTTCTTAGAAACCAAACCCTAAGCCTAGCACAGGATTATTGATTTCTCCAAGAACTCATCTATTATGCATGAACCACTATTCCTTAAGGGTTCATTCCTGACGTCTTCCTCTGTCCGACTTCACGTCAATGCTAACATTCCAAGGCACATACCAGGTATAAATATACCTTCCCTTGCCCAAGCAAGTTAGAGGAGACCTCGACTTCAGAGGAGCCCGTATCCCGGCCTGACGCACTGAGAAGAAACGCTGTCATCCCTGCTCGCAGAGAATCCAGCTCCCAGTGTTCTGACTCCCTTCGCGGGGTGTTAGAGTTCGAGATCTGGAAGGAGATTCCCACCTCTCTCATTCTCAAGGTATGGAGCTGACTAGAACCTAGAGGGACTCCTGGCATACCAGACTCTTAGTATACCATACTATAGAATACTTCACCTACTTCTTACCTTGCCCTACAGCTAGACTAGGTTAGGTACACTGGGGTAGAACTAGCTTAGAGAAGCATCGTATGAGTACTCGCATTTTTAGCTCATGTTATTTATGTATGTGAATATATGTATCACAGCTAAAAGATAATGCTAGCGCAGTATTATTTCTTTCTACTGCTTACGCTGTACATTATATATCTTGCATATTGTCTTGTGATCATAACAGCTCATATCTCTTACATGAGAAACAAGACTGTTCAATAAATCCTTTTTATTGAAACACCTGTCTATTCTTTCTGTGTAACTCTGAAGAAACTAAGCATGCACGATTAGCTGAGTGAAACTGTTATCTATTGTTTCCACGATTCTGAGAGTGTTCCGATTCTAAAGGGAAACAAAGTTGTCATGTTTATGCGGTTGCCAGAAACTACTCCCTTCTTGTTTACAAGGAGTTTCTAGTGGCCTCTGAGTTAGCTGGCACAAAGTAATTAAGTTTAATATACTCGATAGGGACATACTGACCTCAGTCCTATGTCTAATCTATAGGGTATATTATTCCAATGCGCAGAGCCTATTAGGGAAATAGGAACTACACTACATGGCGCCCAACAGTTTGGTAAGGCACTAATTTAATGCTAGATACTGAGTAACTCAGTCGTGCTTTTCTCTCAGAGACCCCTACTCACATACTCCATAAGACGTCTGGAGTGGGTAGGGTTAAATATCCGCCAAAGCTAAATAGGACAAAAAACCTATAGATTAGCTGTTTGGTTTGTTCAACGTTGAAGGATACAGTGTTCCAAAATATTGTGCACCATATCTTTTATTTCCTTGAAACTTGTACTATATTTTTCAAAAAACAAATGTCCGAAGACGGGGACAATGGCACCGAGAACGGTGTAAATACGGCTGACCCAGTCGTAACAGCTTTTAACTTTACCGGTTTAAATGAAGCCAATGAGGGTGTTATAAACATCCCTCCAAACTTAAGGAGAGCCATCACTCTAAAACTTATAAAACACGGCCTATCACCAAGAGGTGGTAGAGCAGTTTTCGTGATAGAGGCACACGAATCCTTTCAGACAGAGGTATTCTATTCATGGATAGTATTCCCAGAATCAAATACAGTAACAAGAGTGTTTCACTTCTTTAAAGAAGACGAACCACCAGAGGAATATTGGGGCATATCAGCAAGGGCTGGCGATAATTATCGCTCAGCGCTCTTAGCATGAGGATAATTATCGCCGGCCAACTCTGAATTTTATCGCGGAGATAGCGTGCGATCAGCAATGCTTATCTCCAAAGCGATAAAACTCAGAGCGCAAGCTGCCAACTGTGCGATTATCGCTGGAAATCCAGCGATAATCGCACAACTTTTGGCGATAGCTTGCTGATAGGGCTACACATACTTAGCCATGATATCCACCTTCCATAGGATATCATGGCTAAGTCAGTTTCAAAGCAGGCGTAAGGAAAGTAGCGATAACAGAGGTTATCGCTACTTTTCTTGTCGCTATGCTTCTTTGCGTGAGGCTTGATAATAGGAGAAATGTCGCTTAGCGACATTTCTCCCGTTATTCTGGGAGGAACGCCCACTTTGCATCTCATTAGAGATGCAAAGCTGGGCGATAAGAGAAAGGGCGAAGAAGCATGGATTCACGCGTTAGCGTGTCCTTGCTAATAGAGCGTTAAAATTATCGCCGCTTTTCGTCCGAAAACGGACGCTAAAGCGGCGATAATTTTAACTCCGGCCCTTGCTGATATGCCCCATATTCCTTTCTAGGATATTGAAATTCCACTCACATACCAGGAGCATCATCTCTGGTTTAAAGGCGCCCTAAAACATCACAAAAACATTACCAGGCTCGGTCCTCTAGGTAGACCAGGAGCAACATGGCCGATTCTAGCCGGCTACACACCTCATCCTGACATCGATGTAATGTCAGACGAGGAATTACTTACTCAACTACAAGAGTTAATAAAAATTTACAGACAACTAGTCCAATATGTCATGCGGACTTTCACAGTCCAACCATCAATGACCATTCCAAATCAAACCCCTCAACAGGGGAATACACTAAAAATTACTCCACAGACTTTACACGCAGTCATGGGTAAAATGCCCACAAAACGTGAACAAATTCCATTCTGGATAGCTCAAAAATTACTCAAATCAAAGCAGTATTTCCAAATACTAGCCCTTATGAGAAACACAGAATCCTAACAATCTGTTTACCAATGGGGATCACACCACAACTGGAAGACTGCACCACTTGGGGCTCAGTCTTTGCTGCCATCTATACTAAAACACATGGTGTTCCATCAATTGTAGTAATACCAGATGTCCTGAAACAAATTCAAAATGAATACGGGGCGGAACCTGCTCTGAGTTTAGGTATGAAATTACTGAAAAACTTCGACCAGGTCTCAACAATAATATTAGCTAATATTAAAGGGGAGGCAGCATCAGTGGCGATCCGCCAACGCTTAAGGGAATTTGATGTTACAGAACATCAACATGAACTACCCAGAATAATAGAACAATCTTATGCAGAATTAGGCAGAGATAGTTTGGGTGGCAAACCTTTGAAGCCAAAACTATCTGAAAGTCCTGAGAAGGACTCTATTAAACAAACTCCTACATCTTCTAAAAAAAAAGTGTGAAACTAATAAGCAAAATTAAAAAGAGAGACGTTCTCAATCCCGAGGTAGGTCTCCTCAAAAGGAGCCCTCTGAAAGGAGGTATAACCTCAGGAATAGGGATAATTTAAGAAAACCTGACAGTTATCAAGATACTGATACACGTTCCTCTCGTACCTTTCAGATATCATCACAGACATCGGAAAGAAGAGGACGGTCAGAACATAGAGAAGAACGCGTGAAATCCAAAGACGACAAACACGTTCAGAAAAATAAATCAAAACCTCAATTCACAAAAAAAGAAGGTAGCAGGTCTGAAGATCAGACATGCCGAGAATACTGAGAACACAGCTCAAGAGCGGAGAATGGGCTCAGACAATGCTGGACAGTGCAGCAGAAGTCACAATAGCTCACCAGAACCTGAAGGAACTTCTGGAGACAGTGGACTTGAATGAGTACATCACAGTAGAGACTGTAGACACCAGAGTTAGTACTCCACAAAAGTTATATGAAATAACACTCCGAATGGAGGGAGACATACCAAGAAAAGTGAAAATACTCTTTTGGGAGAAACTTTCAAGGGGTTATGATATACTTCTAGCAGAAAAAGACTGGCCACCACAATTTGTCAGGGAGTGCCCACATGGTGAGGACATTATTATGCCAGCCTTCTCCAACCATATTCCAATTCACCTAAAATATACTTATGCCAGGAAATGGGCAGTTGCCCAGGCCACAGCATTATATAAGAATCATGTAGGATGGGATGAGGACTCACCTCACCACAAAATGCATCTAAAAAATGAACCTACTGCACAAAGGCAGTACCCAATAAAGCAAGAAGCTAAAAACAGGTCAGGGAGATCTTAGATCAACTTGAATACCAAGGGGTGATTGAAACATGCACCTCCTCAATGAACAAGCCTTTGTTTCCTGTATCCAAACCAGACAATACATATCGTCTAGTTTTGGATTACAGACACTTGAACACTTGTTCAAAAACATTTGCAGTGCAAAATGCTCATAGTACAGCATTAATGAATAACATTGTGCGTAAAAAATATAAAACCACATTAGACATTTCAAATGGTTTCTTTTGTCAAAACATAGCACCTGAAAGCAGGTACTTAACAGCTTTCTCAATAATGGGGACACAGCGTCAATTTTGTAGACTCCCACAAGGGTTCAAAAACAGCCCTGGGTTATTCTCAGCAAGAGTAACAGAGTTACTACAAATTTATGATAATGAGGCATTCTCATATGTCGATGACATCAATCTGACAGACGATGACCTAGATAGGCACTTGAACAGGGTAAGTACCATTATATTGGGCTTCGCCTCTGAGGGCTAAAAATTCAACTTTAAAAAATCCAGAATTGCCCATCTCAATGTCCTTTTCCTAGGATATGAGCTTTCAAGTGAAGGCAAGAGCCTGGCAGCCAACTTTTTAGAAAAGTGCGCGCTGCTCCAACCTCCAAAAACGCTGAAAAACTTACAATCATTCTTGGGTTTCCTAAATTTTGGAAGAACTTACAATCTAAATTACGCAGAAAGGGTTAAACCTCTCTACGAATTAATCAAACCTGATTTTTCATCAAAACATTGGACACAGGAACACACAGAAATCCTGCGTTCACTCCATGCTAACATGTTAGCAACAAATCACTTACAAACACGCATAAATCAACGCAATTTAGTGATCCGAATAATTTCGGGACAATGCGGATTCACCTATTTAACATTTAATGAGGGTGAAAAAGTACCAATAGCATACAAATCACATTTGTATACACAAGCAGAAATGCCTTCACTTCAACAGAAAAAATACTGACAGCAGTTCAAACCGCTGTAGCAAAAGAAAGAGCTCTAATCCAAGGGAAACGCATTATTGTCGTAACTCCAGTACCAGCCTTAGAGGCGGTCACAAAAGCGAGCATTCCAAATGCAAAAGCTTTACATCCTAGATGGATACAATGGGTTAATTCTCTTGCTGCAACAGATGTTGAATATGTTTTTGATCCTGATTTAAAAACACAAGCGTTCCCGCAATATGAACATGAATGTCCTCTGCCCACTGAAATCCTGCCTCTAGATCAGTATGAATTTATAATTTACACTGACAGATCCGCACAACCCGCTACAGGGAGTAAGCAAGCTTACAGTGCAGCGTGCGCAATCGTTAAAGGTCGCATGCAAGATGGTAACTTCAGACCAATGGTCACTAAAGCTCAATCTCTGGGAGATTGTACAGCTCAGCGAGCTGAACTACAAGCATTCAAACTGGCACTTGAAAGTACAGATCGCGAATTCCCCACACTCATAGTGTGCGATTCTTTTTACTGTGTTCAGTCGTATAATGAATATATACAAAATTGGCTTGAAAACGGGTTCAAAGATGCAAAAGGTGGCACAATAAAGCATAAAACGCTTTGGGAACAAGTAGTTCAGTTGAAAAACGAACTACCTCAGGCTCACGTAATACACACGCTGAGTCATCAACGTGATGGCGTTCACGTTGCAGGGAATTCATTGGCTGACGAAGCCGCAAAGGGGGCTGTTCAGACGGCTTCCGTAGCTGCGATCACTCGTTCAAAAACGGGAATAGACAGTGAGATATTGTTGGCTGTCAATGCTACAAGCAAAGGCAGTGGTGCAGCGTTACTAAAGAAATTTCCACTCAAGTACTCTTATGTAATTGATGCGAACAACGTTCCTTTTGCTCGAATCCCTGGAGTGGGGGTTAGGGTAATTCCAAACATGGAACGTAGAGCAGCTTTGATTTATGAAGCACATCTGGGGGAGGGTCTGTCACATCAAGGGATCTCTAAAACAATATTAACATTAAAAAAGATGTACTGGTGGCCTGGAATGAATACACAGATTCACATCTTCATCGATGACTGCATAGACTGCAATAGACAGCATGGTGCAGAACGCCATCAGACACCAGATTACGAAGTAGCCTGCCCAGTGCACACACCATTGTTAGACAGCATTAGACTATCTATGCACAGGCGTCCTTATGGACAAATGCAATCCCACAAATACTAAGTCAAGGTTCCTATGGATATGGCCTCAGTGCTCGGCTGACGCTCAAACTGTTATAAAAGATTTGCGAGTCTTTATCGGCACATACGCAATTGGCACACTACATTCTGACCAGGGCCCTGCGTTTAGCTCTCGGGCTTACAAAGAAGCCATGGCCAGTTTGGGCGTAGCATTGCGGTACTCCTCTCCGTTTCATCCTGAGGGAAATTCTGTTGTGGAAAGGAAAAACCAGGACATAAAGCAGTCTATAACAGCTAGAGTATTAGGTTCGGGTGATGGGTGGGTCAAACATCTTTATGGGGTCCAACGCTCATTAAATAATTTGCCAAGAAGTTCTCTAGGGGGGGTCACTCCATATGAGGTCCTATTTGGGACAAGAATGTGGGTTCCTGATCTCGAATGTAAAGGCACAGTGGTGGAAAATAAACCCTTTGATATCAAAGATCGTTTGGCTGTTTTAAAGGATCTAAATGAACTAAGATCGAAACAGAGCAACGTGTTCCTGAAGCCAACCACCACTGGGGAAACACCGGCAGTCCCAGCAAGGCCTGTCTGGATCCCAAAAGTTGGGGATCTAGTCAGAGAGAAGATTGCGGACAAGAAGGAATTTGGACCTTCTTACAGACAACCAGTACCTGTCATAGCCGTACACGGAACAAGAACAGTACTTCTGCCGCCCCTTGCTGGAAAAAAGGAGAAAAGATTTGTGTCAATCGACCTCATCAAACCACAGTATGTGGCCAATACTAAATAGTAGGCCTCGTGGACTCCGACCCAGTAGCAGACGCACTCCTCTAGCTACTATCCAAGAGGTTCAGACTGAAAGACTCATAACCATCGAGAATTCAGCAGTAACAGATGAAAGACTAAGCAACAATGCTATGGAACTCATCCCTCTTGAAACTCAAGTAACAGTTCGTCCAGATACACCTGTCTACACCAACGTAACAAGTGATCAACTGGTTCCAGCGATTTCAACAAATCCTGATGCAATTCCAACAATTGACCGAACTGCTTCTGGCTATTTCATTAACTTTGATACGTTTTCTGAGGATCCGAGTGAACCTGAAACGACGCAAGCATCAAAAACTTTCAAACAGCAAGTACAAGACCTTTTTCATTTCCTGAAAAAGACTTATCTGGTTTCACCATGGATTGAACTATGGATTATTTCTGGAATATTTTTCTTTCTGCTTTGGCTTTGACTCTTAGCATGCTTATAAATGGCAGATACATTCGTTTGGACACTGAAAGTAAAAATGTGAACTTACTTTTGAAACCACACAAATCATCCCATCGTGAAGCAAGAGACTTGTCAGCAGTGAACATCACAGCCGTTCCTATACAGGATGGTATAGTGTGGGACAAAACCGATTTCGATATATTCGGCCCGACGGAACTTTTGAACATTCCACATTTATTTAAAATTTCATTAAGTGACTTTATTACCTCCAGTACCTATTCTGATGATTGGGACTTTGAGACTGTAAATGATATGATGTCTGATCTAGAAAGCTCTGCAGCATTCTCTAACAATGAATACTTAGAGGCTTCATCAGACTACGAACAGCTTTATTGTTACTACCACTATGGTCATCATTTCTTGCATAAATCTGCAACACCTAGAAATGTGTTTATGTTTAACCAATGGGAACATTGTCCTACACCACCAAGAGGTAGTTCAAAAACGTTTGCTAAAAAGTTTCCCTATTTTTCAGGGTACAATACATCTGATCCAGAAACATTTTACTATAAAAATGTAAACAAAACAGGACAGAAAATTATGTTAACTAATGCAAAACAGATTTACTCTGCAGCCTTTATTACCCAACTATCTAGACATGGATTTGACTTTTGGAAAGACACAATAGAGACAAAATCTGTCTGGGGTTCTAAAGATTGGCAAGTACAGGAGATAGAAGCTTTGTTTAGAGCATGTATCATCCCTCAGCAAATAATGTTTTTGAATGACACTGTGCAACAAATGTCTTGCCTTGGTTTAGCTAAGATCAAAGACATGAAAACACCTTCTGTACCAACACCTGCAAGTAATAGCACTACACAGGGAGCGGTCACAGTAGACACAATACTACAAACCAACAGAACAGATCCTGATTGGAAAAAATGGTTACTCTGGCCCACAGACACAAACATCTGTCAAGAAAGATTCCTGAATAGAATACAGGGCTTTACTATCCATAGGCCAGACCACGATATGTTCAATGACAACATCCGGGGGTAGTAACAACATACAGTGTAGGAAAATTGTGCCTCGACTGGCTACAAAAATCTACACTTGAGGATGTGAAACAACACTTATCTTTACTTAAAGAAGACGCAGACCTTAGGGAATTCTTGCTAGGACCAAGAAAACCGCGTCAAAAACGTTTCATATATGCCGGCATTTATGCTGCTTATAATGAAGTATGGAAGGTTTCACAGGCAGAGGCCGCAGAACGAATACATGAACTTGATCGTATTAACTTAAAGAAAACTCTCTCTGTGGTCGACAATGGGTTAACAACTTTGTCCTCCAGAATGTATTCATTGGACAACATTGTATCCGCTGCTATTGACATACTGGAACAAGATTTAGCCATGTTACAACAAGGCCAATCTACGTTACGTTCTAATTTGTTATTAGGCTGGACGCTGCAATCTTTGCGTGCGGGCTATGTGCCTTGGCGTTTTATCAACACGTTGTCTCTGTTTGCAGAATACAATCTAACAGATAAACAGATCAAACTGGCACAAAGGGGAGCAAAGTATACAGTGCTGAGCATTGAAAAACTGGAAAAATTACCATTTACGGTAGCAGAAAAACCAGCTACAGAATGGCTTATCCATGGCAAAATCACTCTGCCTGTCACTACTTTTCAGTTTCAGTATTGCCTCAAACAAATGCAAGCAGGCAAATATGAAAGGTTGGGTAAAGAATACATTAAGACATCCTGGGATTTACCTTACGAATACAGATGTTGGAGTGGGGATCGTGAAGTGTTTCTAAGCGGTACACACTGTAAAAATGCACTAAGCGGTTCACTCATATGTCAGGACATTTCTTTACATGGGGCTTGTAATGGTTCTGTGGCAAACTTGTCCTGCCACCAGCAGGGTACACCGGCTTCTGTGATTAATCCAAAGTTTGGCCAACTTTCTAATGGGGGTTACCTCATGTTGAATGATCACAGTTGCTGTGGCATGTTGCCAGGCATCCCATATCTGGTAACGGTCGACTCCAGGGTTACTTGTTGTATGCAAGTATTGTTCCCCCCAATAGACACAGTCAAGGAATCGCCTCTATGGCCTTCATTGAATGTTTCTTTTATACGTTTTGATACTTTAAGCAGAATGAAAGCCATGTTTTTGCAACAGACCGTGCCTTTGACCTCGGCCAAAGAAATCTATGATTTACAAATTGCAAGGACTTCGGCTGAGATACAGGCTTTAATTTGTACAAACTGCCCTATACATTTCGTAGAAATGATGGGACGTATCTTAAACATGTCTGATACGAGCGGGATTGTACATGTATTTAAGACTATCAGTTCAGGACTGTTAGCACCCTTCCAGGCAGTCCTCGGAATCATCCCAAACTTTGCACATTCTGTGTTTGGTGGTGTGCCATTAATTCTAGCACTTGTTGCAGGAATCCTGTTCCTATTCCTACTATTATGCTTTGGCAAGCCTATCCACCGACGTCACTCCGAGCGATGTGGAGAAAGCTCTCCTAGAACGGAAGTGCCGTGAGCACATAGTGCAGCTTTTGGGCATGCCTCGTCTACGGGAACTTAATACAACATGGTTCCTGTCATTTAGACCTATCTGGCAAGATTGCATCTTACCTGTTCTACGCTGCCTGCTTTGCGGTGAAGAATGCGTGCTAGACACCTGTCTAACACTCCCATCAGTCATGCCAACAGATATCGATACTCTGCTGGACCCGATAACGGCCCATGCTCTGTGTTGTCCCCAGAGGCTACCAATCCTGATGACGGCATTCATTGAGCTCTCACAGACGCTTCCTGCTGCTGCTGAGATACGAGATGGATCAACAGGCACACAGGTAACAATGGACGCGAACATTGCTGCAGCAACCTATGCTGAGGGCGATACTTCACATCTCTGTGCAGTCAACCTTCTGAAGGAGGTGTTCCAAATGTCACCAACATCGGTAGACAATATTTTGTCTACAGAAATAGATGATTTCTTGTTTACACCAGACCCATACACTGACTTTGATTCGGCTCACAGTGTACCAGAGACGCAATGAATTTGGCCTTCATATTTTCAAAACTTGGAACTCTTCCTAAAATTGAACTTTTTTTTTTTTTTTTAAATACATGGCAATTCAATCTGCTTACAGTAGAACTATTCATATAAAACGGACACAATGTCACCTTATTTGACAAAAATTTCATTTAGTACCATGATATGCAATGGCTTTGATTTTTTTAAAGCTTGTCAACCATTTCATCATATGTATATATTTCTGTTTATTCATTCATGTTGCATTTATTTCTAAATATATGCTTAGAATGAAGAAATGCTTTAAAATGTACAGTACCTATTGCATTACATGTTTTAGCAACAGTTCTTTTAAAAAAAACTTCTTTTAATATGCTTTTAGAAATGTTTTTAGCAATATGTGGTACTCAAGTTTAATGTTTAGCATTTAGTATTATCGTTCATTCGAAAGTGGAGTGGGTGTTGTATTCCGCTTTAGGTGTCCGTATATAGGTTTTCCTGAAACATGTCCTTATATAGGCACAATTCGCATTGCCCTTATATAGGCATAAGATCCCAGTCCTTATTTAGGCATTAGCCATGCACTCCAAATACAGGCATGGTCACCGACATCCATCCACCCTAACGTCACAACGAGTTCTTAGAAACCAAACCCTAAGCCTAGCACAGGATTATTGATTTCTCCAAGAACTCATCTATTATGCATGAACCACTATTCCTTAAGGGTTCATTCCTGACGTCTTCCTCTGTCCGACTTCACGTCAATGCTAACATTCCAAGGCACCTACCAGGTATTAATATACCTTCCCTTGCCCAAGCAAGTTAGAGGAGACCTCGACTTCAGAGGAGCCCGTATCCCGGCCTGACGCACTGAGAAGAAATGCTGTCATCCCTGCTCGCAGAGAATCCAGCTCCCAGTGTTCTGACTCCCTTCGCGGGGTGTTAGAGTTCGAGATCCGGAAGGAGATTCCCACCTCTCTCATTCTCAAGGTATGGAGCTGACTAGAACCTAGAGGGACTCTTGGCATACCAGACTCTTAGTATACCATACTATAGAATACTTCACCTACTTCTTACCTTGCCCTACAGCTAGACTAGGTTAGGTACACTGGGGTAGAACTAGCTTAGAGAAGCATCGTATGAGTACTCGCATTTTTAGCTCATGTTATTTATGTATGTGAATATATGTATCATAGCTAAAAGATAATGCTAGCGCAGTATTATTTCTTTCTACTGCTTACGCTGTACATTATATATCTTGCATATTGTCTTGTGATCATAACAGCTCCTATCTCTTATGTTATGTTATGTTATGTTAAAACCACTTCTTTAGCGCACGACTCACCCGGGGGCATCTCGGCGCTTGTGTTGAGACATACCAGAGGGACTGCCTAATGTCCTAGAACAGAAAGGCTTTCAGTTTTTTTCTGAAGGTGCTGTAGGAAGGGGTCTCACGGAGAGCCAGGGGCAACTTGTTCCAATATTTAGGAGCAAGGTGGGAAAAGGCTTTCCCCCCAGTACGCTTAAGGCGTATTCGGGGCACCTGTAAGAGGCCAAGTGAGCTTGATCTAAGAGTTCAGCATGGAACATATTTTAAAAGTTTCCTCTGCAAGTACCGGGGCCCTTTGCCTCTGAGAGCGTTGTACGTGAGGCAACAGATTTTAAAAAAGGATCGCCTCTTTACCGGTAACCAATGTAGTTCTCTCAGCAGAGGGCCGGACGAGGAGCCTGTAGGGCGGGCTAAAATTAGCCTTGCGGCCGTGTTCGGGATCACTTGTAGTTTGGCAAGCGAGGACTCATCTGCCTCTGCCAGTAGGGCATTTCCGTAATCCATTTTGCTAATCACCATAGGTTGAACAAGGGTTCTACGGGAATTTATCAGTAAATAAGGAAAGATCCTACGTAAAAGGCGCAGGGCATGGTAGCAGGAGCTAGTGGTGGCATTTATGTGATCCTTCTTTGTTAATGATTGGTCCAATTTTATCCCAAGGTTTTTCACAATTTTTCTGGGTACGGGGACCTCTCCCAATTGGGGGGCCACCAATCACCCACCCAGATGGATGAGGCTTTCCCCATTAACATAATCTCAGTCTTACCGGGGTTCAATTGAAGGCAATTATCCGAGAAACAAGACTGTTCAATAAATCCTTTTTATTGAAACGCCCGTCTATTCTTTCTGTGTAACTCTGAAGAAACTAAGCATGCACGATTAGCTGAGTGAAACTGTTATCTATTGTTTCCACGATTCTGAGAGTGTTCCGATTCTAAAGGGAAACAAAGTTGTCATGTTTATGCGGTTGCAGAAACTACTCCCTTCTTGTTTACAAGGAGTTTCTAGTGGCCTCTGAGTTAGCTGGCACAAAGTAATTAAGTTTAATATACTCGATAGGGACATACTGACCTCAGTCCTATGTCGAATCTATAGGGTATATTATTCCAATGCGCAGAGCCTATTAGGGAAATAGGAACTACACTACAGTCTTTTATCTCCCTGAGACAAGCACACACCAGCCCTTGGAGATTCTTCACAAGCAGGATACCACAAAGGGCAAAAAGATCCAGTCCTGTTCCTCTACCACAGATAAAAGCAGCAATTGCAGGCCAACCTACCCCTCACACAGAAAAGGTAGCACTCCCCACACAGCTCTTCTTCTTGGCAGGGTCCTCTTGTTTTCGGAAGTAATCTAAAGTCCTGGGATTTAAGGTCTCATACTCATACTCCATTTTTTCATTGTTCTCTTCGCTTCAGAGTGACTGAGTTTAGTCTAATTCAGTGCTGTCCTCACTGGTACAGCTTGATGACAGGGGATGGAGACAGCTTTGTGCAAAGGAGACACAGCCTAGTCAGGTGCTAGCGAAACTCCTCTCACCACTCTAAATGCAGACCAGGTCTATTCGGCATAGCGATGAGTCTCCCTGGCAAGGTACAACACACCTAAACGCTCCTTGTGACTGTCTAGAGTGAATGCACATCCCCAACTCCTGTCAGTCCAAAACCAGATGGTGAATAAACAAACAGGCAGAGCACACAGAATGGTAAAGCAAGAAAATGTCCACTTTCTAAAAGTGGCATTTTCAAACACACAATTTAAAAAACACAATTACTAAAAGGTGTGTTATTAAATTCTGAGTTAAGAGAGCCTAAACTCCATTTCTCTATCTTGTCCCAATTGAACGTTACACATGTAGAATGTTACAGTGCAGCTCCAGCCACCCTATCACCAGTGAAAAATGAAATACACAGTATTTCACTATCAACACACCAGCACATGTCATACCTTCCACATACGCTGCACCCAGCCCATGGGGGTACTGTGGGCCTACCTGTGGGGTGCCTTACATGTGGAAAAAGGGAAGGTTTGGGCCTGGCAAGTGGGTGCACTTGTCAGGTCAATAAGGCAGTTTAAAACTGCGTGTGCAGACACTGTCGTGGCAGGACCGAAATACATTTACAGGGCTAGTCATGTGGGTGGCACAACCGGTGCTGCAAGCCCACTAGTAGCATTTGTTTTACAGACCCTGGCACACACACTGCACTTTACGAAGGGCTTACCAGTATCAAATATGCCAATCATGGATAGCCAATCATAATCACAATTTACACAGAGAGATATGCACATTAGCACTGATAAGCAGTGGTAAAGTGGCCAGAATCCTACAGTAAACAAAAACAGGGGCAGAAAAGAAAGGAGGCAAAAGGCAAAAAGTTTGGGGATAAACCTTCAAAAAGGCCCAGGTCTAACATCGGCAAACATGTTTTACTAATAAGATATGACTTTCATGGCTGAGCCTTGCCACTTTCTTGGATTTAAGAACTCCCATTAACTTTCCCTCAGTTTTCTTTTCAAAATAGTACTGACAGGGCACAGGCACTTCACAATTCTTTATCAGTATTTCTTTTTAGTCTATTATTCCTTTGCAATGTGCAAAGATCATATTCTTCACGTTTTCCTTGTACATTGTTCAATGTGCTTTTAGAACAATTTTTAAGTGCACCAATAAGTTCTCTTTTCAGGCACTGCTGAAAATAGTCTCTGCCAAATTAGCGCCAAGATTGTTATATGGGTCAGAGGCTTACCCAGGGAAATTGGGGGCCTTCTTAAACAGGACACAGAGCACAGTGTTCAGATATTTATTTCAATTACCAGGTAATACCTCACCAGCTCAGATCAGGATGGAATTTGCACTACAGGACCAGCTATTCGTTCAGATGGCCAGCATAATAAAATATCTGCACTCCACAAGGTCTGCCGAGCAAGGATCATTGAAAAAACTCATCTGGCTCGAAGTTGCGTGCCCCTACAGTGCAAAACACTTAAATGCCTGGTCAAACGCCCTCTCCGAAGCATTGATGCAAACACACTCAACAGAGCTGTGGAATTTAAAATTACCACACTTTCAGTTTAAAACAGCTTTGAATAGAAAAGTAAAAATCACATCTCTCAAATCTGACCAAAGAGCATTTGCCAAAAGAGAACATGCCCACTTGGTCCTCAGGAATTACGATAGAAAAGGCCCACAAAAATACATCAAGGAACCATTCTCCGTCTATTATAAAATGAAATACCTGCAGCTTCGGATGGGCTCTTTCTCGTCATTAGATCTGTCTCCACCATGGGCGGTTAAACCAGAGTCGAAAATCTGTAGACTGAGCGGTCTATTCCAGGAGTCAATGACTCACTTGCTCTGCATATGCCCTATACTCCTAGAAGATCGCAGAAGATTGCTCTGGCATCTGTGGACTAAGGAGGGACACGGACATTACCATCTGCTGTTAGCTTCCTACTGGACAACGCGCAGCCACAAGTGATTACCGAACTGGTAAAATTCTTGGAGAGTATTGATAAGGAACTAAGGGGCACATTACGATACCCGGCGTAAAAAAATCCGCCAGGCATGGAAGCGGCAAAAATCCGCCCGCACACACCGCCTGAACACCGACCACGCCATTATGAGTACACAAACTGAAAACCGCCATCGGCGGAAAAATCATACAAAATACCGCCCGCCATCGTCCGAGTCGGAGTCAAACCGCCCGCCACGGACGGAAACACGCACGACAACACAAAACCGCCCGCCCTCACGGCCGACACACCGCACGTGAAATTACGATCGCACCGCCATGAGCGCGGAAAAACAACAAAAATACCGCCCGCCAGTGCAAACAACGCCGATGAGAATCGACACGGCAGAAGCCATGGCGCCCACGTACCTGCACAGAAACCATCCGCACACAAAACCAATAGCACACAACATGGCCAACAAGTCCACACAGCAAGGCACGCACAAATACACAAGCACAGTACACATCCCGAAAACACCCCCCGGACAAACAAAAAATACAAAGGCCAGAACCCCAGACACAACACACCTGAAAACAACAGACCATGAGGACACACCCACATAGGTGAGTACAAAAGCAGCACTCCCACAGACCACAACCCCTTGCTACATTGCAAACCAGAGAGGAGAGGAGAGGACACAGTGACACAGCAAGGACAGCAGCACACCACAGAAACGCACACATCACAACCACCACCACCACCACCACCACCAAACACCGGCACCACAAACCCCCTGCACATTACACAACACACACCGCACCAGCACCACAAACACCATGGCACCACAAAGGATGCCCAAGTTCACGCCCATGGAGCTGATGGTCATGGTCGACGAGATCATCAAGGTGTACCCACAAATCTATGGGAACATGGTCCAGCACACACCACTAGCCACCAGAAACAGAATGTGGACCCGGATCGTAGACCAGGTCAATGCAGTCGGGACCCTGCCCAGGAACAGAGGTGAAATAAACAAACGTTGGAATGACGTAAAGAGTCTGGTCAAGAAGAAGGAGGGCAAAAACAGAGAGCTGGCTGCCGTCACTGGCGGAGGGAATCCCGCGCTCTTTAAGACCTTCAAAGCGTGGGAGGAGAAGGTGCGAGTCGTAATCCATCCGGAGATCCTCGCCGGATTAGCAGGGGAGTGGAGGCTGGTAAGTACAAACTAATGTATACCAGCACACCGCTATGTACACACATGCGCAACCACCATGCCACAGCTCCCAGGGACAAACACCCCCATGTCCAGCACACAATACACAACACATCACACGCACATGCAACAGACACTACCACACACAGGCCAAACCGAACAACTGTAAGATGCGTGGGGACATGTGTACACTAAGCCAGCCACGTAACCACCAACAGGTCCACAAATATGCCAGAAGCGCCACAACGAGCACCCGCCACACCCATGTGTCCGCCACAGCTGCACCAACTGACAAGTAACAGGTAAGTGGCAGGAACACAAAGTGCAGTGGGTCGGAGGGGGACAGCTGAAGTACAACACCCACCAGGCCCCCACTCCCACAGACCAGCAAGGTGGAGCACTCCCCACACCCATGTGTCAGGCACAGCTGCACCAACTGACAAGTAACAGGTAAGTGGCAGGAACACAAAGTGCAGTGGGTCGGAGGGGGACAGCTGAAGTACAACACCCACCAGGCCCCCACTCCCACAGACCAGCAAGGTGGAGCACTCCCCACACCCATGTGTCAGGCACAGCTGCACCAACTGACAAGTAACAGGTAAGTGGCAGGAACACAAAGTGCAGTGGGTCGGAGGGGGACAGCTGAAGTACAACACCCACCAGGCCCCCACTCCCACAGACCAGCAAGGTGGAGCACTCCCACACCCCACACCCACGTGTCAGCCACCGCAGTGCACAACGACAGCCGAAAGGCAGACATCACGGTCCACAGCAATCGGTGTCAGTGGGTGTACAGCCACCCCCACGACCCACTACACCCCCCCACCCCCACAGACCTGCAACATGGAGCACCCCCGCTAAGAGCCATGTGGCATCCAGTACAGTGCACGCACGAACAACTTGCAGGTGGGAAACTGGACAGGGCTGGATTACTGGAGGCATGAGGACCATAACACCACCAACACATGGGACATGTCACGTAGCACACGAACACGCAGCACCGCCCACCGTCACGAACAAGTGAACAATGTGCACACGGACATGAACAGCAGACTCACACCCCACATGACCCATCACAGACATAGCAACACCCAAGGAGCCACGTCTGCATGCACAAGCCACACTGAATATAGTCCCACACGGCAGCCACTGTGCAACTCATCACACACAACCGAAACACCATTGAAGTCCTGTCCATGTAGCCCCTACTGCCTGTCAACCACACACCCCACAACTACGCCTATGTAAGACAAACAACACTAGACGCAACAGAGCGGAACAACAGAAATGCACACGAACACCACTGAACCCATCAAACACACAGACACACCATGCACATACAACATACCATCCATCCCATCCGTCAGCCCCAGTCTCATGAAAGGCATGTCATCCGCACAGCTGCCACACATACAGCAGTCACGCTAAGACACATGCCCATGACCAACCATGTGCCAGAAGTCAATTAAGCGCACGACACACTGTGAGCAACAACACACAACATGGGCCACACCCCCCGAGCACTGCAGTGATGCACATGGCACAGGGCAGCACGCACACCAAGGAGATGGGACAACTGCAATACGTTGGCTGGCACACAACCATCACTCACTCATAACGATGCGTCCAATGCCATGTCCAGTAATCACAACAGACAGCAAATATGCAGGCCATGTCAGGCATGCACACACCTCAGACCATGCACTGTCATGCTGCCACAACACATGTCACGTTCGGCACCCATGGCTCACAGCATGTACCCCAAAAGCATATACCCTCCCAAATGCGAATCTGGGGCATGGCCCCCATGTTGCCATATGCGTTCCTAAGCGTTCCATTTGAACCCCAAAAGCATATTCCCTCCCAAATGCGAATCTGGGGCATGGCCCCCATGTTGCCATATGCGTTCCTAAGCGTTCCATTTGAACCCCAAAAGCATATTCCATCCCAAATGCGAATCTGGGGCATGGCCCCCATGTTGCCATATGCGTTCCTAAGCGTTCCATTTGAACTCCAAAAGCAAAGTACAAACCAGACCCAGGATGGGCCAGGAGCCCGCATACACCAGAGTCACAATGAGTAGGGGCAAAGCAACACACCCATCGGCATGGCCAATCCGTCCCATGCCACATGTGCACAGCACACAGTCCCATTGCCTAGCACACACACCTACAGATGCCACAGCCACACACTCGCCTCCGGGAAACCCATGTACGAGATTGCACGAACTGCCAATGTCAGACGACTAATACATACTTCGCCAGGTGCAACACAATAACAAATCTCATTCTCTCCACAGGTGACGAACTGCTGGACGCTGGGGATGGAGACAGCAGCCAGCACAGCCAGCCTACAAGCCCCCAACGAGGACACACGGATCTGGAGGATCTGTCCACCTCTTCGGACACGGACCACCAAGCTGGCCCATCTGGCGTGGCAGGGCCCAGCCGCTCCACAGGACCCCTCCTACCCACCAACCCATCATCCAGGGATGCTGAACAGTCCCAGTCCCCTGCTGCCACTGTCGTTGCGGCCACACCCACGGTCATTGCGGCCACTACCACTGCCGCAACCGCCACCATCGCCGCACCGACCACCACCGCCTCCACCACCACCACGTCTTCGCTGGCACCAGCCCCAGCGCAGGTGGTGGCCCGGCCGACTGGATCCACCCTGGGAGCCACAGCGAGGACCGTGGTGAGCAATGTGGCTAGTGGGCAGGCCGGTGGCAGCAGGACTGGTAGGAGGAGCAGGGTCAGGGAAACGCCAGCCTCCCTGGGAGCCATGCCCTGCCTCAAATGGACAGAGTCCTTGGGGCCTATGAAGAGGCCCAAGGACAATGGGCCAGGTCTGCTACTGACACGCGGGAGGTGCTGGGGGTGCTGAGGTCCATGGACGCCCATATGGGCCAATTTGTGTCCCGTATGGACCAACTCGTGGACCTCATGGGCCAGCTGGTGGTGGCGGTGGGGTCACAGGCAAGGCCAGCAACACCACCTCCGCCACCACCTGCTAGGGCGCAGGCTCGGGCAGCAGTGTCCACTTCCCCTGCGTCCACAGCCAGTGAGCACACCTCACCCACCACCAGCAGGTCGCCACCACACACCCCCTCCCAAACGTGGAAGGGGCCGTCCGAAGAGGAAACAGATCTCCCGGGAGGACTTCGCACGCTCCAGTCGCAAGTGAGGCAGCCAGCCAGCCTTCCGCCAGCCTTCCTTGACCAGCCACTGCATTGACTTGCTCTACGATCCCACTCCACACAGCCATCTGGATGGCATGTGTGTGTTGGACTATGGACATAGAACCAGTGGGTACACCCTGATCATCACGCAGCCATGACCGACAGCTCATTGTCACTGCACGCACCACTTTTGTCATCACCTTACACACAATCACATGTCACAGTTTGTAATAAATGCACCTTTTTCACTAACTGCTGTTTGTGCCCTGTGTCTTTATTGTACGGAATACAACGGCCACCTTGGGCGGAAAGGCACCTGATGCGTGGCATGGAAATGGAATCCGGAGGGACCTGTAGGGACCTAGGGGTGGGAGACAGAACAGGAGCACATTCAATGAGTGTGTCACACACCCATCACACAGTACATGTCAACAACTACAAGCAATGTACACACATCGCACAGAGCAATAGGGCACAATGCCACAGCCACCAACAGTGGCATACTACCCTGGCCATGGAGCGTTGACACACTGCACGCAGTGAACATACGGCCACCCTGACACAGCACACACACACCTGCATAGATACAGACACATCATCCGTCGTACATGGACACTCACCGTCAAGTGAAGTAGCGGGCGATGAGCTGCTGGCGCACATTCCCAGCTTCCTCCTCTCCGCTGTCCACCTCACTCGAGCTGTCCTGGTCTGCGGGCTGGGGCCCTGGTTGATCTCCGTCATCCACAATGAGAGGGATCTGCTTCCGAATGGCCAGATTGTGCAGCATGCAGCACGCCACCACTATCTGGCACACCTTCTGTGGGGAGTACGCCAGTGCACCCTCGGTGCGGTCCAGGCACCTGAACCTGGACTTGAGGAGGCCAAAGGTACGCTCGACCACACGTCTGGTCCTCCCATGTGCCTCATTGTATCGATCGTCTGCTGGGGTGCGAGGATTCCTCAATGGACTGAGCAGCCATGCCCCATTCGGATACGCAGAGTCACCTGGGTGTGAGGGACACAGAGAACCGTTGCTATTCCAACTGGACAGGGGACAGCATCGCACAACCAGCACGCTACACCACTCCACATACTCACCGACAATACAGCCACGATCCTGTTGCAGATTGGCCATCAGTCGTGGCAAGATGCTGTTGCGCATTATGTGTGCGTCATGGGCCGAGCCTGGAAACTTTGCACACACGTGGGTGATCACCATGTCCGCAAGGCACACCACTTGCACATTCAGGGAGTGCGTGTGCTTCCTGTTGCGGTACAGGTGCTCAGTGGCCTGTGGTGGAACAAGGCCAACATGAGTGCAGTCAATGGCTCCCACGACGTGTGGGATTCTGCCAAGGGCATAGAATGCACCCTTCACTGCCGCCAATTCACGAGCCCTGGGGAATCTGATGTACCTGTTCCGGTACAGCATCATGGCTGCCAGTACATCCCTCAGCACCTTGCTGAACATGGGCTGGGACATCCCTCCTCCACTGCCCACTGTGTGCTGGAATGACCCAGTGGCGAAGAAATGCATGGCGGCCATCACCTTAGCCGTGGGGGTGACAGCAGTCGGATACACCCTGCGGGGACGGAGATGGGGCTCTAACATGGCACACAGTCGATGCAGAGTTGGCCTGTCCAGCCGAAACTTCCTGATTACCTCTGTATCGTCCATGTCCGCCAGCAATTGGTATGGGCGGTCAATGTTCGGTCTCCGCCTGGGTTAAATGGCAGAGGACACATGTCAAAGCAACACGGCACATAGCAATTTCGCATACACATCACTGACATGACTGAGCAAGCACATGAGCCACAGCCCAGCTGTCAAGCTGGGACGGCACGGCCACAATACACTTACACAGGTCTCCCAACAATGGCAATGGCAAGTGAGACATACCACTGCCATGTGCATGCACATGGGGATCTAGGCCCCAATGACTTGCGGGGCGTGCTGATGGGGACTGACTGCATATTCGTCAAGCGGCAACGCCACGGCAACATGAGTGTCTGCTGAGCATGGTACTGCTTCCGAGGCTGGATGAGTATGGCACACGACGACGACGATGTGGGCACGGGCTGAGCGGCCAATACAAGTGGGACCTGTGGCACGAGGGGATATGAGACAGTAGTAGGTGTCAGCACTGCACCATATGTACAGCACTGTACGGATCACAGCTCCCGAAACATTGACTGGTGTCCACATTGACAGCCCCATGCCAAGACGGCTGTGTGCTTGCAGTCACACGTCACAGGTGAGAGGTTACATTGCACGTGCCAGGTGGCAGTCGTACATAGTGGGAGCTGGCATGTGTGTGCATGTGTCTCCTGTTCAGGATCCACCAGATGGGCGCTGACTCTGTACTGACCATTGGACACAGCATGTTCCGTGGAAGGGTTGTGTGTGTGGGATGGTGGCACTGGATGTGCCTCCGTTGGGTGGGGGGCCATGCACAGGGCGGGTACGTCGATGATTGCGCATTGTTGGTCACGGTGGGTGCACCAGCTAAGATGTGTTGCCCTGTGTTCAATTCCTATGTCCGCATGATGATGGACTGTGGATGTGGGCAGACTACACATTGGTCGATGTGCTGTCTATATGCATGTGCCTTCACACCAGGCACAGCTGCCCCTGCACATGTGACCCCTGCTGGACTCGCTGCTGGGTCTGTGGAGCTGATGCACCTTCTGCGCGTGGGGCGGACAGCTCTCCTCACTTCCCTCATTGCGCATGTCATGTCTTTGCCGCAGGTGACATGGATCATGGAGGGCCCACATGTACGCGTGGGTAGGCTACACATGATTGTTCACTGGTCGCCACCCCCAGTCAGTGTTTCGAATGGGAAGGTTGTCGTGCTGGTGGTATGTTCGATGTGGCGGATGGGCGGGCCTAGGTGCGGGCTTACATTCCGGACATGGGGGTAGTTGGATTGGCGACTAGTTGCAGTACACACGGGACACGTCTCTTCCTTTCCACATCTGGGTCATCCCTTGTACTAACTGACAGTGATACAGTCATCTTCGCCCCAGCCCTCATGTCCTCCCCTCGCCCCCCAATATGCATGCTCACCTGCGAGGCTAGCGCTTGCACAGGCAGCCCCAAGCTTGCACCAGAGAGGGCAAGGAGTGTATGTGTGGGTCCAGTTGCACGAGTGGGCTGTCTCAGGGTATGATGTGTGGCGGGACGCCGTCCACCTGCGTGGTGGCCCAAATGGAGACCCGTCCTGCATGGACTATGCATCACAGTCTTCGCCTTCCGGATCCGCCACCTGCGACACCCAGTGGCTGTGGCTGCCCTTGCGGCCATGCCGCGTCCGTCTGTGGCTGATGGCCCACACATTCACTCTTTGGCCTCTCTGGGGAGGGCTCAGGGGTGGTGGCGCACGCGCTTGCACTTAGTCGCAATGGCATGTGGCGTGGTTGGTATGATGGGCAATGGATGGGATGGTGCGAGCCACCTCCCGTGACGTCAGTGCTGCTCATGCTGTGGTGCGTCCCCCTACACTTCCATTTGACTTTTTGCCATGCTGGACGTTGAGGTTCTATTGCCTGCGTGATATGACCAGGAGGAGCGCGAGGAGACCTCTCACACACCATGCTCCACTGCCATCCCGTGCCCTGTATCGCCTGTGCGGATTGACTATGTTGGGGTTACACCTGGTCGACTGGGGCTGTGTGTGCCTTGTCAAGGGGCATGGCGGGCGCACAACAGGATCCAGCTCGTCCACAGAGGGTGGGCTGAGGTGCGCCTGGTACCGCTTTGTACGTGTGCCCGGCTGCTGTGCACACACGTGTTCACTCCCCCCGACAGGTGTCCTCTCACAATGCCCAGGGAAGCGGTGGTGTACTGTTCATGAGCCCTCCCAACACGGCGTGCTCCAACTTGTCATGTGCGCATCTACCCGTCGCACCCACCCACCTGAGCACTGCGTCCATACGACTTCACACGACACATGTGTGTCTTCCACAGTAGTGCTACTCATTTGCGTTGACATCCAATACCAGTGGACTACATGGTCATGTCACGACTGCCGTGTACTTCACATACTCTCATCCTCTCTCATTCGTACTTGTGAAATGAGTCAGCGGAGACAGTTCTGGTTTCAAACATTATATTGAGTCTTCTGTCCTCTGTGATGCAGTATAGTGGACACTACTGGCAGCGGAATACATATTGAGGATATACTGAGCATGATTACAAATGGGATAGGGTGTGGGGTTACATCTGCTTGGCCAAGGCTGTGCTAATGTACATTTACGTATAGCTGCGGAGCTGCGGACTTTGACACAGACGGTATACATGTAGCCTACCAGACCGCTTGGCATCATGGGCACAGTCCATCTCAGTTCCATGTGACAGGTTTGCTGCGGTTGTTCCTCATGCACGCGTGCATGTGAGATGACATCAGGGCATGTGCTTGCGTGCATGCAGCGGCGTGCCACTTGTTGTTGCACTGTGGTGGTTACTGGACATGTCACAGTCACTGGGGTCGTGTTGTTGTTGTATGCACTTGTCGTCCATGCAAAGGTCCTGGTATGGGATTCCCGGGGCGGGGGTGGGAGGGGTGCAGCACCCACAGACTCCAGGCGACCTATTCATGTCCACTGAGCGGTGTGTGTGTCCATGTGCGCTGGATCCATGTTGTGTCCTGGTTGTTCGTGCAGTTCCGTCCATGTGGGTGCGATGCACAGAGCCCATGCCACTGCCTCCCACGATGCATGCGGTGTTCCTGGATGTGATGGGGAACAGTGTGCATGTCCCGGTCATATCCGATGTCATGGCGATGTCGTTGATGGTGTGGTTACAGTTGCCGGTCGTTTGGTATGGCTGTTGTGGTGGTGACTGGCCAGTCCGTGCGGAAGCTGAGCATGGGTGCGGGGTTGGACTTCATAGGTCACTCGGGGAACCTGCGTTGTGGTCCGACGTATTTACAGGTTGTCAGGTATGCGATGCCGCCCAGCAGGGCTTCCATGTCATTGGTGGTGTACATGTTTGCCAGCCAATGAAGCGGATGGTGGCTGTCAAGGTGTTGTTCGTAGGTTGTCCCTTGGAGGACCATGATGGGGCATGCTGGGTGACATTCGATGTAGCTGTTCTCGATGATCCGTCGTGTGGAGGCACAGTGGTTCCATTTCAGTGCGCGTGCGATGTTGGCCACATACGCCATGCCCCCATAGGCAGAGCAGGCCCTGTCGTGTGCGTCCAGAGGGAGGAGTAGTGGTAGCAGGTCCGCCTTCAGACATGCCGGGTTGGAGAGGCATATCTCGACGGGATGCTGGTAGGGACACCTCCGACAGTAGAAGACGGGCATGACGCAGCTGAACAATGTGATGCGGTAAGTCAGTCGGTAACTTACGTTCAGCAGGGACAGGAGATCGCATCCCAATGTATGTATCGTGCTGGTTTGGTACAGCTTGAGCTCTTCGGCGTAGTTGGGTAGGTGTGTTGCGGTTGCCATTTCGCAGCGGTGCGTTGTGGTGGCGTGCTCCGGCTGTGTGTGCAGTCTGCAATGTGCACGCTCCGAGGTTGCTGTGAGCTCTGTGTAGTCGTAGGGAGACAGGACTTGTGTTCTGTTGGCTTGTTTGGAGGACACGGGCCCTCTTCCCACATGCTTCTCAGACAGTTGAAGGTCAGTGCTGTGTGACTCCTTCCAATTAACTTGCATGTGGCCGACATGGGGGAGTGTTTTCTTCTTTCTTCCCCGTCCGTTGTGTGCTTCTGTGATATGCGCTATCTGCCCTGTGGTCGGTCTCCTCGGCATGCCTGTGTTGGTCTATTCTTGGACAATGGCTGTATTCACCGGCTTCTGTCGTAGGGCTGTTGTTTCGGTGTTGGAATGGAAGGTCATTCAGTGCTGTCTGCTCTCCCTTGTGTGGGCGGCAGGCTGCCTTTCCGCTCTGCGTTGGGCCTTGTGTGTGGATGTAATTCTTGGGCCACCTGTTGTCGGTCACCGGGCTCTTTGGTGTTCCGTTTCATGTGTCTTGTTCATATGTGCAGGGTGGTATGGGTTTTTCAGTGTGGTACTGGCGTTCCTCTTCCCGAAGGGGCCCTGCTTCTCCTAGTTGGTGTTGCCGCCGCTGTGTGCTTCGCCATGTTTGTTACACTGGGGTGTGTCCTGCTGTTGCGTGACTTCACTGACATGTGTGCGTCGGTTGTGTGGCGTTGGGTGTTGTCCGTGAATTGGGCGTTGGGGACATGTCTGTGGCAGGCCTGTCACGTGTCATGTGCGTTCGGGGTGGGGCTGGTGTGTGTGCTGCTTGGTTGTGTCCCTGTGTCTGTGTGCGACGCATGCATGGCGCTGCGGTTGGCCTCTGCGTTGTGCGCATGTGTGGCGGCGTCATCGGCGCTTTGGGGCCGTGACGGGGTGGTTGGTTCCTAGTCCCAGGTGGTGTGTACACATGTGTTCCGCGATGTTAGGATTTGGCCTGTGTGTCATATGTGGATGCAATGGTGGATGTGTAGTGTGCACGCGCTGGTGGGGGTTGTCCGCTTTTCCGCCCTTGCACTGTGTGCGCTGTTTGCGTGCACTTGTTGTGTGTGTGCCTACCTGCGTCTCCGCGGTACGTTGCGTCCTTGGTGGTGCATCAGCAGAAGCATGGGAAGGGCCTGCAGTGCTGGATTCATGCCCGGGGTGCCGCTTCTTCGTTGTCCGTGCTCTGCGTCCGTGTTTCCGCCTCTCTTTCACGTGCGGTGTCTCTTTGCCGTGGGAGCCGTTTGTTTGCGGCATCGTAATTTATGCGCCGGGCGGGACGTGTTTCGTCGGACGGTGTGTGTCAGTTGTGCTGCGCCGCTACGTGTGCGGGCGCACTTTGATGGCGGACGGTGTTGCTGGCTTGCCGGCGGTGTTTGGCCTGCTTTTCGCATCGTAATTGGGCGGGCGTGTGGACTGCTGCGTGCCGGCGGTAACTGGTGGTTTTTGCAGCGGTAGTGCTTCCGCCCGCCATCGTAATGGGCCCCTAGGAAACAATCCAGAAGCCCAAAATAAAGAAGGGGAGGAACCTTGAATCCCAGTAGCCTTAAAGACTACTTCCAAAAGATATACAGTGTTGCTTCTTAAAGTATTGGTTTTTATCCAAGCTGACCGGACAGTAATAGCAAACTATACACAGCGAAATTTTAACTAAAGATTATTTTCACCTAGTTATTCGCTGTTCATTGAACTGCATTTAAAATTTTTAATAGTACCACCATTGAGGAAACCTGTTGGTGATCTGTGGGTTATCTGTCGAATCACTGATACTTTTGAAAAATCGTGACACTGTCTATAATTTTAATTCTTCTTGGCACTAACGGACTTTGACAGACTTCATTGTCTAAATAAAGTATTGTAATTTGAAATTGTACATTTTTTTGCGTGGGGAAGTCCAAAGCATTTGCTACATTTTTCCCTCAAATGAATTGTCTGAATTGCTGTGCAAGTTTTTTAGTGCTACCAACAGTTACCATTCTAAGATCTAAAGACATCTGTGCTGACCAGCTGGCTTTTGGCAAAGCATATGCGTGTGCTTATATGTGAGAAGATGTTGGAGAAGCAAAGAAAAATATGTCTACAGAACAGCACTCTGTTTATTTTAGGAATAGGAATATATTTGACTACTTTTGCTGGTATAACTATTCAACAGAGTTATATATATACCAGCCACCTGCTGCCTCTATTGTTAGAAGATTAATGTCTAATTTACTAAGAAGGCAGTATCAATGGCAGTAATTAGGCACAAATGTGAAGAGTTTTTAGTGTTGATAGTTCAATTGTGACTGACTGCCGGAGCAGTCACTCAGTGTGTTTTGTTGAAAAAAATGCCTTAAAACGTTAGCTAAATTATGAGTCCTGTCTAGTCATATAAGAAATCATCAGGATGGTAAAAATTATTATAGGAGCTGAGTAAGGCTCAACTACTGCCAATGAAACAGGGGTAGGGTTAGCCCCAAATGTGTTGTGCAGTAATCCAAAGGATCATATGCTTTCAAATGGAGTAAGCCTATATGTTGGAAAGAGTGCATACAGGTAAGAGTTATATTATTCAGTTAGTAGTTGTGACAGACAGCAAAATTATTCATACTGCTCAAACAGAAAAAAGACAGCTGAGGGGTCCATTCATTCCGTGGATCTTTTCAGCTTTCGGTGGTACTAGCCAACTTCTGGAAGAGTGAAGGGCAATTCACTGATAACAGATCTCTAACACAAGATAAAATTGTCAAGTACATATTGACATGTAGTTAAATAGTCCTAGCCACCAACAGTTTGGGCTGCAAGTTGTGCCAATGTCCTTCAAGAGGACACCTTCAAGTTGATCACCTGAGTGGCCGAGATTCATAATTTAACTATCCAGCATGAAGTTTGGTAATTTGATCCCTGTGTGAGAGACTGCATGATTCATAATGTTATTATACTCTGTCAATTGAATTATTTAAATTTGTCACACTAAATTGCATCTTTACCACTGTCATGTGTGATTACAGAGCACTATACATGCTTAGTACAACTGAAAACATCTACAATTTAATTATTTGTTGCTTCAAACAAAAATCCAACTAATATAAATGTTGGCATACTAGTGCAATGTCTAATTGCTTCTGTTTTTTTCATGATGAAAGGATATAATCACAGAATGAAGACATCTGTCTGAAAAATTACCATTAATTATGTAAAGAAATGTTCTCTTCAGCTAGATCCAGACCTTTAGCGTTTTTCACAAATACTAATCTAACTTACTATTCCCAATGTCTTTTATTTATTTATTTATTTATTTAAGGAGTGTTATATAGCGCTGGCCGGACCCGGGGGTATCGGAGCGCTTTACAACAGTTTTTCGCAAGAGTTATATAGTAGAGCAGTCTTATGCATAAAGGTACGGAAGTCCAAGTGTGCTGTGCATTGTTGAGGTAGTACGTGAGTCCTGAGGTAACCTCATTGTATGCATTATTGAGGTAGTACGTGAGTCCTGAGGTAACCTCATTGTATGCGCAAATTGTCTTGGAATGAGCTGAGGTAGGTCTTTGTGATGCAAAGTCAAAGAGCAACGGAGTCGGGGTTAGCGTTAAGGCGGCGGCTATCCATTCGGGAGGGAGCGGTTGAGGAAGAGGGCTTTTAGGTGTTTTTTGAATTTTGTGAAGGACGAGATAGTTCTGATATCTGCTGGGATGGAGTTCCAGATTTTGGGCGCGTTTCCGGCAAAGGACCTAGCAGCGGTTTTTTGTTTGCGTGTTTTCATAGGGATGAGAAGAAGGGTGTTGGAGCTCCTGAGGTTTCTGGTCTGACCGGCCCTCTTGAGTTTGGCGGCCAGATAGTCCGGTTTTCCTGTGTGTAGGGCTTTGTGCGTGAGGCAGGCAGTTCTGAAATTAGCACGCTGTTCGACTGGGAGCCATTTTAGTTCTCTTAGTGCTGGTGAAATGTGATCGTATTTCCTGATTCCAGTGACCATTCTGGCTGCTGCGTTGAGGGTTGTTTTGAGGGGAGCTAGGTGGGATTTTGTGGTGCCAGTTAGGGTTGCATTCCCATAGTCGAGTCTGGATAGCACCAGTGAATGGGTGGCTTGTTTGAGATCCTTGGTAGGGATGAATGGTTTAATTTTGTTGAGAAGCTTCAGGTTGAGGAAGGCACTCTTTGCGGAGTTTTTAATGTGATTGGCCATGTCAAGTTTTGGGTCTAGGGTGATTCCTAGTGATTTTACGGAGTTAGCCAGAATGAGATTACCGTTGAGAGCATCCATAGTTTAAGCCATTCTGCAATTTGAGGGTTCTCTTCTTTGTTGGCGATGAGGAGGATCTCCGTTTTGTCTTGATTGAGTTTTAGGTGATTTTGAGACAGCAAATGTTGGATTTCTTTTAGAGTGTCATTGAGTCTGAGGATGTCATCTAGGGAGGAGGTTTCTAGATAGATCTGGGTGTCATCAGCATATAGGTGGAAGGGGATGTTGGCATTTTTAAGTATGGTGGTGAGGGGTTCCATGTATATGTTGAACAGTTGTGGTGAGAGCACTGAACCTTGGGGTACACCCCTGCTGACGGGGTGTAGGTTGGAGGTAAAGTTTTGGATTTTTATCCTTTGCGAACGGTTATGTAAGAAGGAGGAGAACCACCTCATCGGCACCTACCCTTTCTTGCAGGGCCTTGATGAGGAGTTGGTGATCAACCGTGTCAAAGGCTGCCGATAGGTCGAGGAGAATGAGTAGGCAGCATTGATCGGTATCGAGGGATTTGTGGATATCGTCTGTGATGCTGAGGATCGCAGTCTCGGTGCTATAGCCTTTTCTGAACCCTGATTGGTGGGGATCAAGAACGTTGATGTTGTCCATGTGCTGAGTCAGTTGTGAGAGGAGAGAGGACGCATTTTTCGAGGATTTTGGATAGGAGGGGGAGATTGGAGACGGGTCTGAAGTTATTCAGGTCCATGCAGTCAAGGCCTGTTTTTTTTAGTAGTGGCGTTACTTGGCCGACTTTGAGGCATTCAGGTATGATGCCGGTTCTCAGGGAGCTGTTAATGATCCTGCACAAGAATGGGGCTATGGAGAGTTTTCGTTTTTTGGTCAATTGGGTGGGTATAGGGTCAAGGACGTGAGAGGCGGGTTTGGAGGTGGAGATTAGCTTGAGGATCTCAGCTTCCGGGATGGGGTTAAAGGACTTCCATGTTTTTGTGGGGTTCAAGTACGTGCTTTCTATTGTAACTGGAGGCAGGCTTTTGCAGGCGGGGTTGGAGTTGATGTCTAGTGAGAGCTCAATCTTGGTGATTTTTTCTTCGAAGAAGTTGGCGAAGTTTTCGCACAATTCCTTGGAGGCCTGCATAGAGGATTCGGGGGGCTTGGAGGTTTGTTGCTTGATGATTTTAAACAGCTCATTGGGTCTGTTTTTTGCGTTGTCCAGGGCGGAGCAGAAAAAGGTGGATTTTTTGCTGCAGATGTGTTTTTTGTATTTTCTTCGAACTGCTTTGAGTTGTTCGAGTAGGCTTGTGGAGAGGTTGCTTCTCCATAGTCTTTCTGTGGCTCTAAGTTGTCTCCTTTCGTTGTTAATGTCCGTGTTGAACCAGGATCTATATGGGATGTTCCTGGTTTTTTTTAGTTTCAGGGGGGCTACTTGGTCTAGAATTGATGTCAAGATTGTGTTGTAATGGGCAGTGAGTTCTGTAGTGGATAGATCATCCGCGGAGGTAGTGAGGAGGGAGTTGACCTTTTCCTCCAGGTCAGTCATGTTGATGTGAGTGAGGTTTCTGGTCCATTTGGGATGTTCTTGGGCGGGGGGATGGAGAGTGATTGGTTGAGTGAGGTGGAAGAGGATTAAGTGATGGTCTGACCAGTCCACGGGTAGGGTGTGGTTTATCGTAACTGTGTCGCGTTTGGCGATAATGGCATCTAGAATTGCTCCTTTTTTGTGAGTTTCCTCTGTGCAGTGTTGTGTAAGGTTGTTGTTGTGTAGCAGCTCATTCAGGTTCTGGATTAGCGGGTTGTTTTCTTCATTCCAGTGTAGGTTGAGGTCGCCCAGAATTAAGTTATTCACATCTCGGAGTGAGCAGTGGGCAATCAGGTCAGACAGGTGTTCAGTGAAAGTGGTGGAGTTGCCTGGGGGGTGGTAGATAAGGTGGCAGATTAGTGTTTTGTTGTTGCTAGTGCTGATGTTGACGGTTAGGCATTCAAAGGTGTTGTAGTTGAAGGAGTCTGTTTCCGTCACGGAAATATTGTCTCTGTGGATGATTGCTATGCCCCCTCCTCTTTGGTCTTTTCTATCTTTGTTGGTGATTGTAAAGCCTGGGGGGACGAGAGTGTCCAGGAGTGGTAGGGAGGAATCATTTAGCCAGGTTTCGGTGATGAATGCCATGTCTATGTCGTGAGTGAGGATGGATTCTGCTAGCTCTGTGGCATGTTTGGTGGCTGATCTGCAGTTTATGAGCATGCAATTGGTGGGGGTCGTCTCTGTTTTGGGTTTCTTCGTTCGGGGGGCCGTGGGGATGATAGTTCGGGTGGTCGGGGGTCTGGGGGATTTTGGAGGGGCTTGGTCTCTTCCTAGTCCGGTGATCACCTGGATTTTGGATTGGAGGGTGGCAGTAATAGGATTGTCGTACGAGGAGGCGAGGTCTGCCGCTTCACTCTCAGACATTGCGTCTCTAGCTCTCTTGGGTCTCTGTGTCTGATTGGAGAGGGGGTAGAGATCCGTCTCTGGTGGGGAGCCTTGGACGGCCTTAGTTGTGTATGGGTGGGGAAGGGGCGGGTACGCAGAGGCTGATGGGGCACGGCGAGGTTAGCTAGGATTTTGCTAAAGCCCTGGATTATAGTTGCTATCTGGGAGGGAGAGTCGCTGCTCAGTCTCTGATTCGTTGAGGTACCGGGACTGGTCCTGTGCAGGTGTGTTGGGCCTAGGGGGAGAGAGTCTCCGGGTGTTGGGTAGCCTAGTTGTGGTTGTGTTGTCCGTGTGGGGTCTGGGGGGAGAGAGTCACAGGGTGTTGGGTAGCCTTGTTGTGGTTGTGTTGTCCGTGTGGGGTCTAGGCGGAGCCGTGAGTGCAGGGTGGCGGGGGTCGTGCTGGGGTGTTGGTGTTTTATTGCATGTGGGTTTGGGGAGGTGGTTGGCAGTCAAAGCTTGAGTGTTCAAGTTGTTCGAAGTGGATTGAGGTGGGTGGACGGCAGGTGGCGGGTGGGGGTGAGAGCCGGATGGGGGAAGTAGAGGGGTCATGTTCTCCCTGGGGGTGGTGAGGGTGATGTCGCGTGGTGAAGGGCGTGTGTGGTTACTAGGGAGTACCGGAAAGGTGGGTGAGTTCTGATGGCGGGTCCGGTTCTTCGGGGGGGAGGAGTAGGGGCGGGAAGGGGAGGAGTGCGTAAGAGGGGGCATTCCGGAGAGATGGGAAGAGGGCGTCAAAAGACTCTAGATTGTCGTTGTTGGCTTGTATCAGGACTGTGACGTTGGAGTAGATGGTCACAGTGGTATTTCCAGTACGCCTTGGGCAGTTTGGAAGTGAAAGTGTCAGTTTGCAGCTATGTGAAGTGTTAGTTGTTTTGGAAATGTTGAGCTGCGATCTGAGGATGGAGTTCCATATTACGTGTCTTTCAGTGTGGAAAATTAGATCCATTTTTACCTGTCCTTTGGAGGAGCAGTGGTAGATGTCTGCGAATAGTGATTCGGGATGTTGTCTGATCAGTTTTTGCTTAAAGTTCTTTTTCGCTTTGGGTGAGAGGTTAGGCGGGAAACTGATCGAGAAGGAGTTCGGGCCGTGCAGTATTAAGTGGTTCGCAAAAGAGGGGATGGTGTGGGCTGACGTGGCGGAAGGCATTGTGTGTGGGTGGGACGGGGGCAGGCTCCGTAAGGGAAGGTGGGAAAGTGTTTCCAGAGCTGTCCTAGGAGGGTAGTATGAGAGTGATTGCAGAGATTTGCATTTTTATTCTTGGGCCAGTTAATGAGAGCAGACTCAGGGGGCTGGTGGATTGAGGCGTGGGAGGTGGAGATTGCTGGGGTCACCACTGTGAGTAGAAGGTCCGAAAATTGCTTATGTGGGGAGTTAGTTGGTGTAAGCTATGTGCCTTGGGTGGCCATCTTAGGGTCAAGCACATTGGGAGGGGGCTGGTATGATGGTGTGGTCGAAGGGTCAAAGTGAGGCAAGATTCTGGAGGAGAGGAAACTATTCTGAGACTTAGTGACTCACCGGGAGGGGATTAGGGCAAATTATGGCCCCGGGCGACCCTCTTAAGGTCAGGCGCAATTTAGTGGTGGTCTCGTGTGTGCTCGGGCTCTCTGCACTCTACCTATTGTGGTGGTTCTCAAAGGTGCGGCAGAGGTCAAGAGCGTTGTGGTCACAGCTATAGTAGGAGTTTGTGACTCACCGGTGGAGCTTTCGTTGTCTGGGTGGGTTCGGAGCCCCGATGTCATACCCACATGTAATAAGGTCGTTAGATGATTCCAACAACTCTTACAAAGTATCTGCCAAGAATCATGCCTTATCTTCTTCCTACTTCAAACAGTAGATGTTGCACAATACGAACCCAATGAACAAATATTTTGCCAGTGAAGCAAATTCTTGCTCAAGTTCTTAAGATTTTTCTGTTTTCTTGGAAATGAGCAATCAGATGCAATCAGATGTAAGAAGCGAGGCCCTGGCTCTATTCCTCTGCTGTGATTTTTTTGCCTCATTATACTAACCTTCTAACAACAATAAATTCCTGATCCTCGATGGACGCCAAATTTTGTGGTGAAATAATAGGCTGTACAACACCTACAACAGAATCCATGTGCATTTTGTTAATTGATCAAAGAAAAGGTAGATGGGCACAAACTAAAATACAGAATCGATCTTCTGCACCTATGCATTACTGATATGTATACAGGAACATTTTAACATGAAAACCTATGGCAGAATTCTGAAAGCACTTATTTTCAGCTTTGGTGAGCTGCATTCAAATGTTACTGGTAGGCAGACAACTTCAAGTCTTTGTGTCTACTGTAATGTACAAAACAATGTGTTATATTATTTGTTATTGTTTGAGTTGACAATGTGGAAAGCACTTTCTGGGAAGCAGTTAACATATCTTGATTTGTGCAATTTGTAGAAATTTAAGAAAATTGTAGTCAGCTAACATTACAACTCCAGTTGACTGCAGTTTGTATCCCTGCGTGTTGCTGTCCTTTTGCAATTTAGTGTGATATAATGGTTTTGTTTGACAACATCTTTTGTATTCTATTTAGCACCATCACAGTTATCCTGCTGCAGATTCAGGTCATATGTGTTGTCTGATAAAACTGAGTTTTGTCAGTAGATGATTCTTTCCTACATCATTGGTAACTACCCTGTACCAAAGTTGAATATTAGATTTAATATTTTACTTGTATTTTTGTACTATTCAAAGACTATAGTTAGGGCCTGATTTAGATCTTGGTGGACAGGTTACACCGTCACAACAGTGACGGATATCCCATCCGCCGAAATAAAAATCCCCTTATATCCTATGGGATTTATTTTTCGGGAGAAGGGATCTCCATCACCGTTGTGACAGAGTAACCCATCCACCAAGATCTAAATCAGGCCATTAGTCTTTTTTAGTATTACATAGTTGTTTTAATGTGAATACTAGTGCATGACTATTACTGAAATCTGATGAATACGCTTTGATCACAAAGCAATACTGAACACTTATTAAAATTCTGTTCATTAAGTCTTCATTTACTCTTCAGAAAATCTGTTGAGTACAAACCTATCATTGACAATGTGAAAACAATTAGTACATTGAAAATCCATTGCGTATGAACCTTGCAGTCTTTCCGTATGAAGAAAATGTGTTCAGTATGTACACCTGTGGTTCATTTCCTGAAGTTGAAAAGTTACCACATGTATATAGCAGTAATTAACCGACCATAGAAATAGATGACCAAAACCATATATAAGAATGGTGATGTAGAATAGCTATTTTAACTTAATTGTTCCAGGGTCTCTTTAAATAAAATGGTTTCACTCTGCTTTTTCCCATATCTGATTGTCAATGTGGAAAAATATAATTTGTTCAACAATTTGAAGAACAGTAACAACAACTTTATTTTCTTACACCTGTTTATGAATGATGCTCAAGAAACTTATGGATAGTAATATTTGTTAAAACAATGAGGAGAACTATTCAGTTTAATTTATCATTTATTCATTCAATATTTATTTAACAGCTGATTGAAAATTAGTTTGATTAAGAAAGAATCAGGCAACATTTTCAAACTGTACACATCCTTGATTTACTCCTGTGGTTAGTAGATATTTGCTTACTTATTTTCATTATTTATGAAACTATAACCCCATGAACTAAATCATCTCTGGCTTCTAAAAAAAAGGGGGTTTACTGTTCACAAAACAAAAATTATTTCAGAGTTGTCTTCTAAAAGTCATAAGAGAAAGAATAGTTCTGCTGTGATGAAGTTGTTCATTACACAGTTTTGGCTTAGTAACACAGAAGCAATTTTCCTCGTACAAAACTTGAGTTGGCAATAGAGAGGATGGAAGAGTTGGTGAAGCAAAAGCCTCAGAAATAATGTGAAAGTTGACTCTTAAGGTTACATGATCTTTGTGAATGCTGAAAGGGGAACATCATCTATGAGTTAACCCTACAATTCCTCATACAGACCTACATCAGTGTGCAATGCCTGCATATATCCAACCAAAGCTTACTTCTACAGGCTTCAAAACACCCCAACTTCGAAAGAGACAAAACTTATGCAAGTCAAGTAGTCTCAGATATGCAGATGGAGGCTGAGAGTTTACCTGAGAGGCTCCCTGTACCCTGAAGCCCAACAACTAGGCTTGCATTATTTGTCTATACACGTTTTAACCAATGTTTCAGGTGAAAACAGCGAAAGCTTGTTCTACTCTGCAATGGATAACAATATAGCACAATTTTTTGGGTTGTGTGAGAAGTTGGCCTGGCATATGCTGTCCACTAATTATAGTGGGCACCTTGCACCAGTCCAAATCGACTCTTATGGTAGATAGGTTAAAGACAACCTTATTGAAAGCTATCCTAGTGGTAGCTATGGAGAGCAGCCTTCAGGCTAAGTCTTGAAGGAATGTAAAGCAGCTTGTTTTACCAGTCTATAATCTCTTGAGTGACCAAATGAAAGAGCACCACACCAGGTATATATTCAAAATATATGTATTTATTACTAAACACACCCCTCTAGTCTCTTTATGAGGCTAGAGTTCGAAGTACATAGGTTATAAGATCTTAAACCACAGTAATAGCACAAATACACGTTTGGGCCCTAGGGGCGTACCAAACCATATACCAATAAAGTGGTATGCGAACCACGACTGAACTAGACACTAGGCCTAGAGCCTCTAGAAGTGCTTGGACCACAAGGAACCACCCAAGGTAGTGACACAGGGGACCCACGGGAGACGCGTGCAGTGTAAATACACAACCGCGATACGCCGTTAACTTCTATGGAGAAAGTCGGGATCGGGAAAATAGAGGAAAGGGACACTTAAAAGAGGACTAGGACAAAACCCTTTGAGATCTAGGACTTTGAAGAGTCTCTACCCACGGGAGCACCGGAGTACTCGTGTTACCTCACCCAGGGAAGCCGGGTGCATAGGTGCCTTTCGGGGTCGGGTTTCGTCGTCGTTTCGTATGGCGATCTGCTGCAAAGTGCTGCTGGCGACCAGGAGAAAAGTGTCCGGGTGGATCCAAGAGTGGATCGGAGTTCTGAAGAACCTGAAAGCAGAGGGGACAGAGTCTGGGTCACTAGCCAGTGACCAGGAAGGCGATGGACAGATGCCCACCGATGTCGAGTGCTTCAGGTGCGGTGATGGTCGTCTTGACTCTTCAGCCACGAGGTCCGTGAGGCGTTGTCGATGACCAGGAGCAGGATTCGGGCTGGTGCTCGAGGTTTGTCGAGTGCTGAGGTGTCGGCGACCGGATTGGACCCAACAAGCATTGGCAACGGCAAGTCTCGAGTAAGATGTAGATCGTCGATGATGCAGACCAGCAAGGTCTGGGGAACTCACCCAGCGAGAGTAAGTGAGGGCAGGCCTGGAGCAACCAGGATGCCAAGTAAAGAAAAGATTGGCCTTCGTTAAGGGCTACTAGCCAACGGGCTAGCGACCGCAAAGGAGCCTCGTGACGCCGCACGTGGAGCTGGCTTACAGGACACTCGTGGAGTGGGGGCCAGTGATCTTCGGTGCAGGTGGTGCTGGAGGCTAGGGCTACTCAGGGCCCAAAGCACGACTTCTTGGGAGACCCAGAAGATGGTGCACTTGCAAGTGTGCTCGGTGTCCAGGGGTCACGGTCTCAAGTCACCCACGATAGCCACGGGCCTCAGCTTTGCTGGGGACTCAGGGTAGCCTCAGGGAAGTCTGAGAATCTACCTCTGGTGATGCGATGACTTCGGCGTCCGACGGGAGCTTCAGTAATGCGAACCTGCCAAGCAGGGGAGTCACTCCTTGACCCCAAGGGAGATTCTTCAGTCCTCTAATCTTGTCGTAGAGCGTCGAAGGTCCAGGATTCCGTGTCAGAGTTTCGTCCAGGTATAATCTAAAGTCCTAAGGACTGGGTTCCTACCTTTATTCTAAAAATAGGGAATGGACTACTCTGTGGCCCCACCTATGGGTGGGTCAGGGCAGAGGGGTGGCTACACCCCTTTCCCTTTGTCCAGTTCACGCCAAAGCAGGGGCTGTGAGCCCCTGATCCGGTTTGAACTGGGGTATGCACAGGGACACCAAATGTGCCCCCAGTGCAGGACTTCAAAGCACCCGAAAGTGCTCCCGCCCAGCCCCAATACACATTGTCCTGTCTGGGGAGGTGGTCACACCTCCCTGGGACAGGAAACCTATTGTCCAGGCCTCCCCTGCCGGAGTTTCGTCCAGCAGCAGGAGGCCAGACTCGTGTCTGTGGCAGCAGCATCCATTTTGTGATGCCAGGGCTCTGGAAAGAAGTTACCGGACTCGTCAGAGTTAACATGCCTTTCCCTCTAGAAGGGTGGAATGCTACCCCCGCCGCCAGGATTGGGGGGGGTAGTATTCCAAGATGTTTGACACCAAACACGACATGTTTAGGTGCAGCCATTCCAAAGTTAGCATTTTACCGCGAGGATATAATGCGCTTAAGAGTATATGGTCAGGCTGCACTACAAACAGCATCAGAGATGGTCTCCGAACGCTGCAGAGGGGCCCTGCTCATGCAGGGGCACCCTCTCACATAGGAACCATGCACTCTGCCTTTAGGATTGATAAGGCCTGCCTTAGGAGTGACTTATAGGTTTATATGTGTGTATGTATTTAGTGATATAGGTAACCTATATCACAGTAAGAGGTGCATGCACCACCTTACCCAGGCTGCAGTAGCAGACCTGTGGTGTCAGTTTGGATGGCCGTCCAGGGGTGGCACAATACGTGCTGCAGCCCCGGGTAGGCCTCTGAGGTACCTATGCCCTTGGTACATAGTATACCATATACTAGGGACTTATAAGGGCACTCCAGATTCCAATCAGAGATGTGCCTAAGGCACATGGAAACCATTTTACAGAGAAAGCAGATAGACTGGGGCCCTGAATAGCAGGATCCCAGTCCAACTAAGTCATAAACCAGCAAAACACCATAAAAAAAGTGGGGGCAACCATATAGTCAGATTCCACCTTCCTACATAACCCCCCAAACGAAAGGAGATAAGGCTAACCTTGGCCAGTTGAGCCTTCATTGACTAAGTGGTCATATAAGGAAGCACCTGCACTAGCATGGTTGCCCCCTGTCTTATGGTCCACTAAGCAATCCCTCACCCTAAGGGTATGAGAGGGTCTCCACCATGGGGAATCACTACCTGTGGTGTGCTTAGGTAAAGTACAAGGCTGGTGAGGTGTCTGAGTAGGGAAGTGAGGCCCTAGGAATGTTGGCCTCAGCTTCCTCAGATCACTGGTCACCATGTATGCCTGTCTTTCCATGACTGAGTTGCACTTTGCTCTAAGGGTCAACCTTTGGCTGCCTACAGTTGGGGGTTGGGTCCCTTTGGATGGACTACTGGAGGGACATGGCAGGTTTGGAACCTTCTGGTCCCAGGTTTGCCCTTGCCTACCAGAGTCCTTCTGGGGAGGTCCCTACATAAAGGTATGGGGGATCCCTCAGTGTGTAGAGGAATTTTCACCTGGCTAGGGCTACTAGACTGGGTGCCCCTAATCTGCTGATGGGGGCTTCCTCTGGACAGGGGGCCCTGGGGGGTCCACTGACCTCCCTGACCTCTGCAGCCCTGGGCTGACTGAGGCAGGGTAGAGAGGGGCAGGTTACCTGCTCCAGACGGGGTACCACCTTGGAAGGGTCCTCTGCCATCAGGGGCGTGGCCAGGCCAGGCCTGACTACCTCTGTGGCAGTTCCTTCACTAGGGGTAGGGTCAGTTCCCTGAGGAGGCTGACCCTTACCTACTGTCTGGGCGGAAGAAGACTTTTCTTCAACCCTTGTGCTCTCTTTTGGGGGAGAGTGGGCCATTCTTTCAGGCTCCATCTCTCCAAATTCTTGGGCTGGGGCTGTGGCCATCACAGCCCCACTAACCTTTACAGGGACGCCCAACATCCTAAGATGGGTTTGGTGTTCAACTTCAGCCCAGGCTGAAATTTCCAGATCATTGCCCATCAGGCAATCTACAGGTAGGGTTGGGGACACTGCCACTCTTTTGGGCCTGTGACCCCTCCCAGCTGAGATTGACTATGGCCATGGGGTGATCTGTTCTGACACCATCAATGTTGGTCACCTGGTATTTAAACTCAGGTAAAAGCTGGTGAGGGGGGACTAGTTTCCCTGCCACCATGGTGACACTAGCCCCTGTGTCCCTAAATGCCACAGCTTTCTGACCATTAATTATTGGCTCCAATCTGTACCTGCCCAATGCTATGGGACCCATGGTAAAGGTGGCAAATCCTATACCACCATCAGAGTCAGAGGAGTCTGTTGAGGGGTCCCTGTCTAAACTAGGGCCCACCTCTGTTCCTCTTGCAAAAGCACCTAACTTTTTGGGTGCACTACTCCCAACTGGAGGATTACTACTGGTAGTACCAGGAGGGGTGGTAGTAGTTGTGGGAGGAACATTTTCTTTATTGCCAATCCTGGGGCAACTGGGATCAGTTTTCCAGTGCCCAGGCTTTTTACAGACATGGCAATATGGTTTCTTTTCAGGAGAGGAAGGAGTTTGGGACCCACCCCAGAAGAGGAATTTTGGGGCCCTGTAGGGGACTTATCCTTAGATTTATCCCCACCTTTCTCTTGGGACTTAGTAGAATCTTTCTTCTGGTCACCACCCTGATTTCTAGTTTTTACTCTGGTTCTGACCCATTTGTCTGCCTTCTTTCCCAATTCTTGGGGAGAGGTCAGATCAGAGTCCACCAGATACTGGTGCAAAAGCTGGTTTTGACAATTATTAAGGATCTGCTCCCTCATAATCAAATTGTACAATCCTAAAAAGTCATGCACTTTGTTGCCATGTATCCAACCTTCCAGAGCCTTTGTAGCACAATCTACAACATCAACCCAGTCTTGAGTCTGAGCTTTTGGGTGTCTCTGAACTTCAACCTATACTGTTCAGTGGTTAGGCCAAACCCATCTATCAGAGCACTCTTCAAGACTGTGTAATTGTCAGCATCCTCTTCTCTTACAGTGAGGAGCTTGTCTCTACCTTTGTCTGCAAAGGAGAGCCACAAGATTGCTGCCCACTGCCTCTGGGGGACCTTCTGAACTTTACAGGCCCTCTCCAGTGCAGTTATCCATTTGTGGATGTCATCCCCACTCTGGTAGGGAGGGACAATCTTGTTTAGGTTTCTATGGTCATAAGACCTGTCCCTATCTCTAGGGATATTGCTGCCACCATGGGACTCTAGTCCCAACTTTCTTCTCTCTCTAAGGAGATCTAGGGATTCCCTATCTAAAGCCAATTGCTTTTTTCTGATTTCCAGCTGAGTTTCCTCATACTGGACCAGCCTCTTTCTTCTCTCATGAGAGGATTCCCTCCTATGAGATGAGACAGAGCTCCCTATTGAGGTGCCAGAGTGGTTAGACTCCTGAGAAGGAGACCTAGACCTTCTGGGCACACTCTTAATCCTTCCTGGGGGACAAAGAGGGCATCATCTTGATCATCCTCATCATCATCCACAGGAGGGATTTGGTTTTCCAGGTCAGGGTCATTGTCACCCTCCTGGCCAGTTTCAGAGGGGGGGCTGGGGGTACTGGTACCCCTAGCATCCTCCTCTTCTCCTGCCCCACCCTCAGCTCCTACCCCTTCAGTCCCTACAGGCTTACTAAGGTCATAAGCCACCAACAACTCCTTGAGGTGTTGGGTGGTGGGGCTTTGGCCTGTCCTTATTTTTCTCAAGTTACATAAAGCTCTCAATTCCAAGAATGGGAGTGTATCATACTTGGAGGGTGGAAGCTCAATGGCTTCCTGCAAGGATTCTTTGGATCCTCCCTTTAAAGACATTACTAGTGTGGTGTGGTGTATGCACTACCTACTCTAGTGTGGCCTACTAAACTCTCTTGAGTTGTAGAAAGGGTTGTGCTATCCCTTAACACACAACTCTAAGTTCAGTAGAACTTACTGTTATTCTAAGCTTAAATTATATGTACCTTAGGTACCTTTAGTGGTTTTCAGTTGATCAATTCAATTGAGATTATCTGGTAAAACAATAGCAAGCTGGAATCCCACACGCTGCACACCAATGTGAGAAGTTGGCCTGGCATATGCTGTCCACTAATTATAGTGGGCACCTTGCACCAGTCCAAATCGACTCTTATGGTAGATAGGTTAAAGACAACCTTATTGAAAGCTATCCTAGTGGTAGCTATGGAGAGCAGCCTTCAGGCTAAGTCTTGAAGGAATGTAAAGCAGCTTGTTTTACCAGTCTATAATCTCTTGAGTGACCAAATGAAAGAGCACCACACCAGGTATATATTCAAAATATATGTATTTATTACTAAACACACCCCTCTAGTCTCTTTATGAGGCTAGAGTTCGAAGTACATAGGTTATAAGATCTTAAACCACAGTAATAGCACAAATACACGTTTGGGCCCTAGGGGCGTACCAAACCATATACCAATAAAGTGGTATGCGAACCACGACTGAACTAGACACTAGGCCTAGAGCCTCTAGAAGTGCTTGGACCACAAGGAACCACCCAAGGTAGTGACACAGGGGACCCACGGGAGACGCGTGCAGTGTAAATACACAACCGCGATACGCCGTTAACTTCTATGGAGAAAGTCGGGATCGGGAAAATAGAGGAAAGGGACACTTAAAAGAGGACTAGGACAAAACCCTTTGAGATCTAGGACTTTGAAGAGTCTCTACCCACGGGAGCACCGGAGTACTCGTGTTACCTCACCCAGGGAAGCCGGGTGCATAGGTGCCTTTCGGGGTCGGGTTTCGTCGTCGTTTCGTATGGCGATCTGCTGCAAAGTGCTGCTGGCGACCAGGAGAAAAGTGTCCGGGTGGATCCAAGAGTGGATCGGAGTTCTGAAGAACCTGAAAGCAGAGGGGACAGAGTCTGGGTCACTAGCCAGTGACCAGGAAGGCGATGGACAGATGCCCACCGATGTCGAGTGCTTCAGGTGCGGTGACGGTCGTCTTGACTCTTCAGCCACGAGGTCCGGGAGGCGTTGTCGGCAACCAGGAGCAGGATTCGGGCTGGTGCTCGAGGTCTGTTGAGTGCTGAGGTGTCGGCGACCGGATTGGACCCAACAAGCCTTGGCAACGGCAAGTCTCGAGTAAGATGTAGATCGTCGATGATACAGACCAGCAAGGTCTGGGGAACTCACCCAGCGAGGGTAAGTGAGGGCAGGCCTGGAGCAACCAGGATGCCAAGCAAAGAAAAGATTGGCCTTCGTTAAGGGCTACTAGCCAACGGGCTAGCGACCGCGAAGGAGCCTCGTGACGCCGCACGTGGAGCTGGCTTACAGGACACTCGTGGAGTGGGGGCCAGTGATCTTCGGTGCAGGTGGTGCTGGAGGCTAGGGCTACTCGGAGCCCAAAGCACGACTTCTTGGGAGACCCAGAAGATGGTGCACTTGCAAGTGTGCTCGGTGTCCAGGGGTCACGGTCTCAAGTCACCCACGATAGCCACGGGCCTCAGCTTTGCTGGGGACTCAGGGTAGCCTCGGGAAGTCTGAGAATCCACCTCTGGTGATGCGATGACTTCGGCGTCCGACGGGAGCTTCAGTAATGCGAACCGGACAGATGCTTCTTTGGTGCCTGCCAAGCAGGGGAGTCACTCCTTGACCCCAAGGGAGATTCTTCAGTCCTCTAATCTTGTCGTAGAGCGTCGAAGGTCCAGGATTCCGTGTCAGAGTTTCGTCCAGGTATAATCTAAAGTCCTAAGGACTGGGTTCCTACCTTTATTCTAAAAATAGGGGATGGACTACTCTGTGGCCCCACCTATGGGTGGGTCAGGGCAGAGGGGTGGCTACACCCCTTTCCCTTTGTCCAGTTTGCGCCAAAGCAGGGGCTGCGAGCCCCTGATCCGGTTTGAACTGGGGTATGCACAGGGACACCAAATGTGCCCCCAGTGCAGGACTTCAAAGCACCCGAAAGTGCTCCCGCCCAGCCCCAATACACATTGTCCTGTCTGGGGAGGTGGTCACACCTCCCTGGGACAGGAAACCTATTGTCCAGGCCTCCCCTGCCGGAGTTTCGTCCAGCAGCAGGAGGCCAGACTCGTGTCTGTGGCAGCAGCATCCATTTTGTGATGCCAGGGCTCTGGAAAGAAGTTACCGGACTCGTCAGAGTTAACATGCCTTTCCCTCTAGAAGGGTGGAATGCTACCCCCGCCGCCAGGATTGGGGGGGGTAGTATTCCAAGATGTTTGACACCAAACACGACATGTTTAGGTGCAGCCATTCCAAAGTTAGCATTTTACCGCGAGGATATAATGCGCTTAAGAGTATATGGTCAGGCTGCACTACAAACAGCATCAGAGATGGTCTCCGAATGCTGCAGAGGGGCCCTGCTCATGCAGGGGCACCCTCTCACATAGGAACCATGCACTCTGCCTTTAGGATTGATAAGGCCTGCCTTAGGAGTGACTTATAGGTTTATATGTGTGTATGTATTTAGTGATATAGGTAACCTATATCACAGTAAGGGGTGCATGCACCACCTTACCCAGGCTGCAGTAGCAGACCTGTGGTGTCAGTTTGGATGGCCGTCCAGGGGTGGCACAATACGTGCTGCAGCCCCGGGTAGGCCTCTGAGGTACCTATGCCCTTGGTACATAGTATACCATATACTAGGGACTTATAAGGGCACTCCAGATTCCAATCAGAGATGTGCCTAAGGCACATGGAAACCATTTTACAGAGAAAGCAGATAGACTGGGGCCCTGAATAGCAGGATCCCAGTCCAACTAAGTCATAAACCAGCAAAACACCATAAAAAAAGTGGGGGCAACCATATAGTCAGATTCCACCTTCCTACAGGTTGGATCACTACATTTAAAAAAAAATATTTTGCTGTTTGCATTGCTTTTCTGACTTTTTTATGGGACAGATTTTACTCTCTCTATTTTTCTCACACCCTAAGAGAAGTGTTCATATGGGAGATGGAACTGACACTGAAGCATGCATATAATCTGATGTGCTTCAGGTGCTCGGGTTAGAGGCTACTCCACTTGTTGCAAATGGTTGTAAGAGAGTGATTTTACAATACGGCTTGTTTGGAAAGTATACAGTGCACCAATAGTGTTTTGGCATACTTGTGAATGCCATAAAGATAGAGTGAAACAGAGAGAAATGAAGAATGCCATGCTTTTAGCTATGTTCCATCTTCAGGGTGTGGGTAAAAAGCTTACCACTATTATTGTGTTTGTTTTGTAGAGTGTGAGTTTGTAGTTTGGCCTGTGTGTGATGCATGAGGTTGTGTGGAGTGCTCCAATTAAGTCAACATTGTCTTGTAGCTGAGTGTATTTATCGTGCTGAGCAAAGAAGTGATAAATAAATAGATTCAGGATTTTGGGGTGTACCATCACCCTCTTATCTGGCCTGTGTGTGATCAGGTCACCTGTTTGGAAACTACCAGGCCTTTACTATCCACAGAAATTCAAACTTGTCCTTCATGATCCTTAGTCTTGGTGGGACTCAGCATCATAGCTTGGCAGTCTGGATCGAGAAAGAAGCACAACAAACATGTGTTTTTGTGATGCTAGAGATGGTCTACAGAGGAGTCCGTATGGTTTGGACCATCCTTCCTTAGGCATATGGTTGTAGGTTTAGTTAGAAGACGGTAGATCCATTGTAGCTGTTAGCTTATTGGCGATGCATAGAATCTTGAATATCTTTGTTTGGCCATAGTCGGCTAGTGGAGTGCTTGCAAAGTATGAGGAACCCCGTTGTGCATGTTTTTGATGTAGGAGTCGTCTAGTTGCTAAATTATGGATGCAGTGTATGACCAATAACAAGGCCACCAAGTTACAGGACTTTGGACTAATCTAGGCATAACAGGACCGAGGCCATGGTTGTCCGCGCCCTGTGAATAAATCTTAAATGTAGGAAAACATGAAATTGTGTTTGCATTTTGTAAAAGGCACTTTTTTTATCACTTTCTGAGCTTGTGCTGCTACGGTCGAGTTAGAGTCCATGATTATTCCAAGGTTCCCTACTTCTGTGGGAGTGTTTTGTTAAGTTACCGAGGCCAGTCAGATGTAGGGAGATAAATTGTCCTGTTGATATAGAAAATCTCTGTCTAACATAAACTGGCTTAGAGGCAACCAGTTGTCCACTCTTGGACCACTCGATGCTAAAAGGAGTTGAGGTCTGAGCTATTTGTTCAAGTTTTAGGATGACCTGGGTGGATTCTACATAGCTGTATAAGTCGAAGTTTAATTTCAGTAGAGGGCTCTGGTATGCATTGGATAATAAGGAAGAAATGGTGGAATGCTTCACAATGGCAGTCTAAGAATTGAAAGGAGCCAAGGAAAAGTGCAGAAATATGATGATGCATCTTTTGGCGAGGAAGGAGCTAATCCAGTCTAGGACAATACGATGGGTACCATTGAGCCGCAGACCCTTCAGTACAGTTGAGAGAGGCACCCTATCACAGACAGAAGAGAGGTCCTGCAGCTGACATTTGTGTTGACAATCTTATTCTGATCCTCCCAGTCATTTCCAGGTAGCCAGGAAGGCCGATTCCTCCTTTGTGCCTGAGTAGAATCCTGTTTGCTGGTCTGACAGAAAACGTCTTTAAGGAAGGCAGAGATCTTGGTAAAAGGCCAATCTTTCAAAGAGTTTGCCCAGGAACAGTACATTGGAGATTGGTCAGAAGGTAGATGGTCTATCATGTCAGGACCATGAATCTCAATGATTGTTTTAATTGAGTTTTATATTGCAGGATCTTGGCCGGAGAACAATGGAGCATATTATGGGCGGGTTTTGGGGGATGATACAAGATCATGTAAATTAAGTGAGATTTGCATGTTTAGAATAACACAATAACAATAATTTCCCATATTTACAACTGTAATTCCCTTTTCCTAATATTTGTAGGCATGGGAAGATAAAGTTATTTTTCCAGAACCACACAATTTTCAGTCAAGTGGTGCTTCTGGGGAAAGGGATGCACTTTGGATTAGGAACTATGGACAACATTTTTGGGTAGGTGCTCAGGTGGTCAAGCAACATAGAACATGTAGAGAGAGTTGTGGAACCTCCTTCTTTAGTTTAGTTAATAGTTTAGTTAATAGTGCCAATTTTTTGCGTTGCATTAGAGTTGCTGAAACGTTGCTATGTGTTTGGCCGAATTGCCCCAGTCGCATAAGGTAAGTGATGCAAAATTGGTGCCAAGTAGTAATGTGCTTCACTACACTCTTTATGCAGTTGTAGTGTTCTATAAGATTAAATCCACCTGTTGCATAGCTGCTTGTTTAGATGCTGAGTGGAGAGGGAATGCGCGCGTTCTATTGTACTGTAACCCAATTCAATTCAACTATACACCTTACAGGTATTGTGAGATGAAGAACCCCATTAATAACATTAAGGCGTTTTACACTGTTGTTTTACTGGTAACGTATTATTAAATAGTGCAGGCATTGTTCAGCGCCAATTTTGCGGAAAATCTCCTTCAATTCTTATAGAAGTGAAGCACAGTATGGAACACAAAGTAATCACAAGCACACTGCAATTCAGAAACACGAGCACCATTTTTATAAGCTCCTAAAAATGGAAATGATTATGGTTTTTAACCTGCATTTTTCAAAGTAATTTAAAATTATTATTGGTTTGTATCTGCTTTTCTTTAAAAAAAAAACCTCTTCAGACTGTGAGTGGTTGCATATTGGAAATATCATATGCCGCTTGGGAGCATGTAAAACGATCAGGCAGATTGGCTGCCTAAGTGCCCTGGCGAAAACCTGATGCAAGGTGCGCGCATGCATATTGCAGAGTGATTTAAAATTAGTGGAGTACTTCGAGTGGTTCACGCTTCTGAAGTGATTCAGTCTTGCGTGCTTCAGCAGTGCTTAGAAGTTGGAAAACCATCGATAATTTGCCTGGCTATAGTGGAGTACCAATGGCCGTGATTTCATTAGATATAAATTTTTTCAGGTCTAAATATTTAACTCTAAAATCCATACAAGGTATGTTTGGCTAATTTACTTTACTGTATTCTTTTGATTTCTAACATCAAAGAATCCTATTAAATTTAATTGCCACTAAGTAAAATGAATCATCAAAAACAACGCCAGTTCAGAATAATTGTGAAAGGGAAGCATATCAAATTTCAAAATCCAATCTCACAAGTGAGTTGCATTTTTAAAAGTTTCAAACCTGTAGAAATCTGTGGGTTTTATTGTTTATTAGCATTATTAGGAAAATAAGTTATAAGGTGTTGTGTTAAAAAGAGATAACCTTTGTCTTCAAAACAATATATTTTTTAATTGTTGATAGCCGCCTTATAAATTGTTCCCTACCTTATATTGCATTCCTGGAATTTGCTAGCTCCTTCATTAAATAATTACGTATACATGCTTAAAAGTTTGTCAATCTGTGTTACATTTCGTCTTCTGACTTTAATTGTTTTTATAGTGCAGCTGCTCTAATGGCAACCACTGATTTTTGTAAATAGTGAAGTCAATGCAGCATGACTACTGCTTCATATAATGCCCATGCATCACATCACACAAGACACTTTAGGTTTGTGTGCTTTCTTATCACATCTGTTTCACTGAAGCACAACGCAAAGATTTGGATTCACAAATAGGCCCCGGAATGATGCAAGTGTTTTCAGTACTCTGGGCAAAAATGTATTTTGCATATTGAAGTACCACCTATTCTTTAAATGACTTTTTATACCTTTTGTAGCAATTTCGAACTGGCACTAGGTGGTGCAGTAACGCTTTTGTCCTTTACATGAAAATTTCATGTGTGAAATGGCAAAACCGCATTTCACACAGTTCGCATAATTCAATCAAAGTAAAACATGCTATTTGGCACACATTACTCAGGTTCCCTCCTCTCGCCCATTGTCTTAGCTTTGATATGGAACCACTTGGACCCCTACTTACCAGCGACAACATCAAGATCCATTAATATGATGATGACCCCAAGCATACCTCAAAGATTCCCCAGCCGACAACATTCAGTGTCTCAGGGCCTTGTCAAGGTAATACAGAGCTGGATGTCCAGCACCTTCCTAAAGCTGAACCCTTAAAGGGAGAGTTGGTAATTTGTTAACTGCCCCAAAGAACAAAAGATTGTAAGAAATTGGAGTACTCGTTGAGAGGGGTGGAAGCCCCGCTCAGGTAAAAACCACAATCCTTGTCAGGGTGAACCACAAAAGTCACTAAATTAACCTGTTCATAACCCTCTAGTAGCTTGGCACAAAATCAGTCAGGCTTAACTTAAAGGCAATGTGTAAAGTATTTACTCAGCACACAAACAGTAATGCAGTGAAAACTCGACACATTAAAAATACCAAACCAATTCAGACAAGTAGTGTAGTTTTTAATAAATAGAATGACACCAGAACAATCAGTAGAACCAAAGGTATACATTTTTACAGTTTGAAGTAAAAAATAGTGCAGCAGCAGAAGCACTTTTTTACAGAAAATGGTCACCCAGCACCGTGCTGAATTTTCACAATCATCTTGCTATACTTTACCTCAGAGGCATTGGTCCTCTGATGGACCTTTCTTCATCATAGTAAGGGGTGGAATCTAGAATAATCCACTGCTGGTCTACCCAATGAGGATCATTAGTAGGTAGCCAATTTCCAAAGCACAGCTTCAAAGAAAGAACATTAAATCTCAAATAAATTATTTACAACAGCTCTTTGAAATAAATGATTTATTGTATTAGAGATTCAAAACTAATACAAGTAACATTTGTAGCAATTCTGTAATGCATAATAATGCAGGCAGCAAACACCTAAACATTTAGTCAATGAAATCAAAGAATGCAAAGGATGGTTTCCAAAGTAAAGGATCATTCAATAAAATTCTCTCAGTAGGGACACAGGATTCAAGTTAAAGTCCACTAGGGAAAAGTCCATAAGTGTAGGCAAAAGGGAATGGAGCATTAATCAAAGGTTCAGGTCTGGATTCTCACCAGACAGCTCCAAATTCTCCAGCAGATTATTTATTTATTTATTTGTGAGTTTTATATAGCGCAAACTTGACCAAAGGTATCAGAGCGCTTTACAGAGTAAGCACACACAATAATAACAAACAATAATAACATGCAGTACATAACACCAATAATAACACAAGGAACACAAAGAGTACATAAATATATATATACAGTAATGGTAAAAATGCACACAGTATACAATGGAATATGGAACAGAATAGTAGCACATACTGCGGTTACATAAAGTGCCACTTAAAATAAATAGCAACAATTGTATAAAGGAGGAGGCTGAATGACAGTAGGATACAAGGCACCCAAAGTCCTGAGGTAGATATGAAAGGGAACAGCCATGGAAGGGAGAGTCGATACATAGATTCGTCTGAGGTAGTGAGGGTACATTGCATCTTAGGACTAGAGTTCAGGGCAACTTGGCACTATAAAAAGTAGGGACGATATTGCTAATACGAGGTATATAGAGAGAAAAAAAATATATATATAGTACACCAGAAATAGTGGGATATATGAGCAGAATAGTAGCGGTACCCGAGCTATGTAAAAGTGTAAACAGCCATGCAGATAGACAGTAAAACAAGGAAGAGTACGATCAACAGTGTACATATAAGTACTAAGGTTGATAAGGAGGGAGGAAGCCAGATGAGGAGGGGACTAGAGGCACAATTATCCCCAAGGTAGCAATGCGCAGAATAACCAGGGGGTGGGGTAAAGTGAAACAAAGGTCCACGACTCAGACAAGTTATGGCAGCAGACTGAATGGGGAGGGATCAAGTAGGGAGTGGGGGCATGGCCAAGTCTTCAGATAGGGAGGAATCTTTGCGTAGCATTTTTTTACTTCTTTCTTGAAGAGGGATAAGGATGGGTTACATCTGATCTCAGTGGGGAGAGAATTTCAGATAATAGGGGCCATTACGGAGAAGGAACAGTAGTATGTTTTCTTCTTCTTGAATTTTTGTGGTTTGAGCAGTAAGGAGCTTGTACTGCTGGAGGATCTGTTCCTGCCCGAAAGGGTCAGCTTTTGGGACAGGTAGGAAGGGGTATTGTGGTGCAACTCTTTATGGGTCATGCAGGTAATTATGAGATGCATCCTGGCTTCAAGTGGCAGCCAATTCAGAGATCATAGGTCAGGGGTGATGAGATCACTTTTTTAGATCCTGTGATGTGCCTGGCTGCATAATTAAGGGTGGCCTTAAGAGGAGCAAGTGAGATTTTCGGGAGGCCCACCAGGGTAGCGCTACAATAGTCCAGTTTCGGAAGCACAAGTGCCTGAATCGCAGTTATGAGGTCAGCTGCGAGGAGGAAAGGTTTTAGTTTTCTAAGGATAGGCAACTGCTGGTTGGCTCCTCTGGTGATGGCGCTGATTTATTTATGCATGGAGAGGTCTTTGTCTAGGGTGATACCTAGGAGAGTCGACAATGTGTTTGTCCTTGTTTCGGACTATTGTTCACATGTTGCTTTTTTTCCATCACTGTTGTTACTTCCGGGCAAGTGTAGGTCCTTTCAATTTAATAAAGCTCGAGATGAAAATGTTCAGATCCCCTCATGGACACGTACTGGGGCTGCGTGGTCACTGAGTCTTTTCCACATGAGCAGGAATACTCTGGTGTGTTACCGACAGCCAAAGCAGGATAGATGCAGCACGCTTGAACATCCAGGCTAGATGTGAGAGGGGGGGACAGCAGCTGGCGAGATGCCACAGCCAAAATCTCGAAAGGTCAACATTCTGGGATACCGCTCCATGGGTGAGTACAGTGCACACGTGTGGCCACAGCATGGAAGGATGCAAGATGTAACTGTGAGGCGGATTGTGAATGACACAAGGAGCTGAGAGTGATTCAGTGTGCAACACTGAGGAGGCCATGGGGCAGATACTAGTGCAGTTGGGTGGGTGCGAGGCACTTTCTGACAAACAGTGAAGCACCCCCAAATTCCTTTGACAGCTCACTCCTGGTTGAGGTGGTGAAGTGATTCCAGCTGTCGCAGGTGTCTCCTCCTGCAGGCTGCCTCGAATTGACTTTTTATGTGCATATTGTTGCAAGTGGCAGCCACATGTTGTAGCCGCCCACCCATTTGTACACTGCCATCGAGTCATAGTATGTCTGTTGCATGACACGTAAATGCCCCTTGGCATAGAGAGCTGGACATCAGTGAGGTGAAGTAAATGGGTGAGGGGCTGTGTGTCCACTATTCTGGGACATTTGTAAGCATCAGTCCTTTGGGCTACAACATGGTAGTGTGCAGCTTCTGACTGCCTTCTTCATGTACCAGCTATCTCTCCTAACTTAACTTTCAGCCGCCGCCATAGGAGGCACCATTTTTCTTATTTCTTCAAAAGGAGCAGTGCTAGAGAATATCAGCAAACAGTGAATGTTATAACATATTTCTTGTCAACTCACTGTACATGAAGCATATAGAAACAGCAACCAAATAAAGCATGCACTTCATACTCCGCTAGCTCACGTAACTCTGATGAATCTCGTGTAGTTTTCTGGTAACTCCATGGAATTCCGCGGAGTAAAACTCTGCGAGCTCCGCCCAAGCCTACTTTTAGTTGTATTGTGCTACAAGTTATCACTAAGATGAAAAACTTTATAACTTCAAAAATACTTACTCTACTTACCTGCGGTAACGCAAAAAAATCCTCTGCTCACCTTAATATCTAATGTTGTCAAATTTCAGCAAAATCCGACTACCCATTTTCAGCGCTTGCGAAATACAAAACTCTATGTAAAATGTATTGGATTTCAAGCCTGTTTTGGGACCCCCTTTTTCTTTGCAGCCTCTTGACCAAACGCTGCAAAACTTTCAGTCCTCTGACAATGAAACGGTTGCAACAGTTCTGCAAAGTTTTGCAGACATTTGTCAAACGAGTGAAAAGTTATTAAGGGACACAAATCTAAAAAACCCTATCTCTGGTGACCCTAACTCTAAATACTGAGAGGCTACCGCCACTGTGTTATATATGTATATGTACATATAGTCTTATAATTTTTTATCAAAAACAAGCATAATATGATAGCTGCATGCATTTGTGTTATGCTTAAAGACAAATCATGTTTTATGTTTGGGAGAAGTAGTCTCTTCTCTATGGAACACTTCTTTTATTTTATAAATTGCCAATTTATAGAGCTATTTTGTTGAGAACACTTAGCTCCAATGAGTAGCGGAGTGTTTTTCAGAGTACATGTGTATACCAGCAGGAGTTTCTTAAATGTGAGAGGTAGTACATGGACCAGGCATGCGTGTGTGGGATGCAGGTGAAATCAGATTACAGAAACCAGTGTGCGATGAGTAAGTGCTAATAGGCCATTGGGACAGTAATAGACAATTGACATGTGAATGAAAATGCAGGTTTGTGACTATGCCTTTCATTTTAAAGACTAACTTATCTGCCTCTATGTCTCTTCAACAACAATGTTCGATGATGATTTTTATTCCCACAGAAACAGATTCGGCCCTTCATTATTTCCAGTGCAGGAGACTTTCACCCAAGAGTACACAGAGTAGGTTCTCATAAACTGAAAGTCCTGGAATCTTACAAACAGTTATCTTCAATTCAGCTGAAGACTTCATAATCGTTTAGGATATGGCCTTTAACTATGCAAACCCACCTCCATTCATGCATTGATTTCACCCTGGAACACAGCATGTGCCTTCAAACCCTGAAAAATGCCCTGATATTTTGGAAATTTACCATGAAATAGACAATAATATGTGGCCATAGACATGTACTGAATGGGCGAATGCAGTGTCTGAATCATAAATGGGCATTATTGAGGGGCAGTGCTAATGCATGCTTACCAGTATGTCATCATCAATGCTCATAATACGAGAAGTAATCTGAAAATGTGTCTGGTAAGCCAAAAGTGTTTGTGGTAATTTTATGTAGGATGCGATCTCCAGATATTTTGGTCATGACATAGGCACTTGATTACTCAGCAGCTGGATCTTCTTGGCACGCTTCCCTCAAACTCGGTTTCAGACAAGACCATGAGACCTCCGTATTGGTACCAGCAACATCTCTGTGTCAGTGGTTAAGACTATTTAAACATGCGTTGTCAGGATGCTGGTTTACTGGCTTTCAGCCATATGGAAGAACTGCAACTGGAGGTAAAAGTTGTGCATCCGAGCAGGCCCTCTACAGAATCAGTGTTCACTTTACACCCCTGCTGGCCAGTGCCCTGGTTGTCTTTCTAAAATGAACTGCTGTTGCTGTGTATTTGAATGAACGGAGATAAAAATAATTCATGTATATGAATTTGGGCTGAAGCACATAATTTTGTATGCTCTTGCTGGTATATTGTTTTAAGCTGAGGGTCTAGTCACCAAAATATTTCAGAGTATGTGAAGTGGTAATACTACTTTATGTACTCAAAAAAACACAATTCACTAAGGTACAGGAGATCTCTGCTTAAGTCTCTCTTTTATGTTATTGGCAGTGTCCTTTGCCATGAGTGCAGAGAACTCTGCACTAGTTAAGTAGATATTTCCTTGGAATAAGTGCGGGAGGGGGAAGCAGGTGGCTGGAAATGGAGGATAGCAACATAAAATGGGGGAATTAAGGCAAAAATCAAGGAGTGGCCACAAGGAGGCACATGCAAATAGTAAAACACACCTACAAAATAGTAAGACAACTGTTGTTCACCAAAATTACAACTGTGTCACTTCCAATAGTACGTCGACACAGACTGGCTCACATATACACCAGCCACGCTTTGGAGTAAGTCACATAGCATATATTGGGCCACATCTATCAAAATAGCATTTACGATTACCAAATAGCGATTTTTACCGAATCGCTATTTGGTAATCGCAAATGCTATGTATGTAGGGAATTGCCAAAGATTTTATGATTCCTTAAAAATACCTAATAGCAATTCGGTAAATAGCGAATCGTTATTAGGTAATATTACTCCATTCGTTCATATAGGTCGAAAGGCCCATAGGTGCGAATGGTTTTAGCCGTTACTAATTTGCGATTACCTAATTGGTAACCGCAAATTAGAAAATGCAGAGACAAGGGTGCCTGGGGGCCTAAGGTCCCCCTGATTCACCCCCAAAAACCGAATGTGCACATGTAAAGCACACACATACCCTAGGGGTATGTGTGCACTACATGGCACTTTCAAAAATGCAGTTTTGTGCATTTTTAAAATTTAGCACATGGTTATCATCGACTTGAAGTTGATGGTAATTGCATTTTCCTAACTGCACAGTTTACATTTGGAAAATGCTTAATACGTGTGCTTACAGAATCCCAAATTGTGATTCCCTATTTGCATTTGCAATTCTAGGTAATCACAAAAAATTGTGATTACCTAAATTTGCGACTGCAAAGCCTTTCATACATCATGAAAGGCAATTGTGCATTCGCAAACGGTAGAATTTTGGGGATTTGCGCCGTTTGTGAATTCAAAATTGTTTCATACATGTGGCCCATAGTCCCTCACTACAACTGTAAGGGAATTTCATTGAGATCAACGCAGGCATGAAATAATCAGCACAAATGCGGAACAGTATAACAGTAAATATAAACTTTATGCATTAAAGCATTTTAAAAACATTGTTATCAAAGAAATAAAAAAGGCAGTGTAATTTATTTGAAGTAAGTTAAAAAGAAAAGCACAGAAAAGTAGTATATGTAAGCAAAATTAGCAGGGAATACTTGTAGTAACAAGACTTCATTCCTGTTCATCACATTTGCTAATAAAAGGGATAGAAGATTCAACAGTCATGACTACACCACATTCATCAGAAGATGAAACTCACTTACCATTTTTTTACCATGACAGCAAATTTTACTCTCTTGCCTTCCATTTTGGAGAACAATTACTTGAGGAAGAAAGAGTGGCAATGAAGACAGATCAGCATTTTTGCTATGTCTGGGGAAGCAATATGGGCAAGATACCACTTCTCTCTTGAAGTGGTTCTGGACATGGTTGCAGGCTTGGAGCCGAAACTCACTTTACATACAGCCCACTCCCAGGACATCCAGCACATGTTAAAAAGAAGGTCCACTACACTGCCTGTACACTGGAGCTTTCCAGGATGAGACGGGGGCAAGGTGGGCATCTTGCAGGAAAGCCATTCACTGTGCTTGATGCAGGTACTCAGATGCATCACCAACCAAGCGAACCATTTTACAACCATTCCACAGCCCCTGGAAAAAAAGCAACAGATGGCAAAGGAATTTAATTAAATTGCCCCAATCCTTCAGGTATTAGGTGCCATTAATTGCAATCACATAACTCTTTAGCTACCCTTCGGCAGGTAACACTATTTCTGTAACAGACTCTCCAGTCACTCCAACAATGTGCAAGGTGCCTGTAATGCTAAGGGCTGCTTCACTGATGGGAAAGCCACCTTTCCTAAATGCACACAACACAGGTACATTTTCCAAGGGTCTGCTCTTCCATGTCAGTTGTTTGATGGGGGCTTTGGTCACTTGTGACTAGTAGGCAAGTTTAACTAACTGAATAGGTCTGCCTGTGCTCATGGGGAAACTTGCATAAACATAACTTCACTCCATCCATGAGACTAAAATTAATTGAATGCCTTCATAGAATGTCTGTGACATTCTCATGGAAATCACTTGAAACCAAATACACATCTTTTGTTGCAGGTGATGTTGGATATGCCATCCCTTCCCATCTCCTCATCCCCTTACGAAGTCCAAACACCCTGCCTCATCAGAAGTAAAGCAGGACACACACATGTGTATATGAGCCATCACTAAGTGCACTTTTGGTATACTTAAGCCGTGCTTCAGTTATCTAAATCATACAAGGGGGTGTTCCACTATGTCCCAGTAGTAGTGTGCAAGATCACTGTAGCTGGTTATGTGTTAAACAACATCACTATGTGATGGGGCTTACATGTAGACCTTACCTCTGACCTACTGTTACCTCCAGCTTCCCAAGGTGGGCAAAAGACCAGAGTTCAAGGTGTGGAGGTGCCTTATTGACTAGTGAGCTCGCATGTCACGTTAGCTATTTGTTTGGTTGCTATATCACAGTGGTGTAGAGGATGACTATGTATTCAAATCATAGCTGGATGTGTCACATATGCTGGCGTATACACGGATTAAGAGCATTAAAAAAATCAATCATCTAAAAAAACAAGACCTGACAGCAGCAACAAACCCAAGGGAACAATACCACTTCTAAACTCCAGACATTGTAACAACTATATTAAGGGCCCAACTATATTACGGGCCATCATCCCAGCACCTGGGAGAATATCTAACTTAATATAACTACATGTGACACAACATTTTGCATCTACTGAAATGTGGCATGGGCTATATGGGTAAAACCCAAAAGAAAATCAAGGTGCAGCTGATAGAGCACAAAAGCCAGTGCTTAATTTGAGCCGGGGCTTTCCGGTGCTAAGCACCGGCACTTAATTGGTTTCCGGTGCTCGGCACTGGCCCCTAATTGTCAACACCATACTTAGAATAGTCCACCACATGGTGGCACTGCTCATCTAATTTAGAGAGGAGCAGAACAACGGTAGTTTAGGAATACAATATGCATTAAAATTGCTAATACCTGCCTCCCCAGCCATTCCTTTAGCTTTGGGGACCTGGAATAATCTGAACTGTCGCATTTACATGTGAGAGAGATGGTTAGTAGCTGTTTTGGCAGTGATGACAAGAGCGATGGGTGGTGCAAGCTGCAGTGGCCTCCTGGTCAGAGCCCTGGCACTTAATATTTTACAAATTAAGCACTGACAAAAGCAAAACCAGGAGTTACAGCACACCTCATTAAAAAGGGCATAGCATTAGGCAATGTGATTCCAAGAAGTCCTACCAAGAGATGCATGCTGATCAGTATCATGAGCTCTGCTGTCTCCTGTCTTCCAGGTCTACAGCTATTTCCTCATGTTGTAATGCCCTCCTTTCGCACTCTCTGTTTCTTAGCTCAAGTGTGCCCCCAAAAAATCCCATTGTGTGCTCCTGTTCCTGGGGTGCCAGGTCCTGCCTGACAGGAAGTGTGGTTGGAGATACTGCTTATAACTCAGTGTGGTTCAAGTGCAGGTAAGCATTACTCGAAAACCCTTCACGCTGAAATCCTCTCCTTAAAGGATGTCCACTTTATTGGTTATCTAGCAGTTCTGAAGAAGTCAAGTAAAAAGTATAACTCATTTTCCACAAGAGTGCCTATAGTGATAAATCTTGAGGTACTTATTTGGATCAAAAGGGGAAGTGTTAGTATATATCCATTTACACAAAGTTAGTGAATCCTAATTTATATTTATTTGGATGAAACACCCTTGTGTGTGGGATCCAATAGGAGTGATGCTCTTTTCCATCTCTCAACACCCCCACCAGATACACAAGAATATGAGAGCCAGTGGCAATAGTGTGGAAAGAGGATAGGACAAGTGAGAAAACAGAGACACAGGACTCCAACACGCTCACTTGCCACTTCTCTTGGTCAAGGATGTCTGTAGGATGTAGTGGATATCTACAAAACAAGAGATATATTAAGCAATTTCTCATTTAGGGTTCTATGCTTAACTTAAATAGTGTATTGATAAACTTAGCAATATCTCTGTGTTAATGACAAATTCCTGTACTTTGAACCTGGTAATTCCTGAACATTTAATACAAAGAGTAAGTACCACAAATGAATATAGTTGGAGGTGAGCCCCATAAAGGCAGGAAGAGCATTTGAGGTTTTTCAGTTGCTGTGTAAGAACTTGCGATGAAGAAGCGTTACCTAGGAAGGAGGCAGCTTGCTGCCCATGAGATGGTATTGAGTATGCCATTCTGCAGGGGGATTGCAGGCTGTTGGAGTTCACAGATATGACTTATGGCAGGAAGACTGGTTTTTCTCATGCTTTACTTTAGGTTCTCAACTTGTAGATGGAATATTATCATTGTCAGGCTATTAGTCCAGGTACTACAGGAGAATTGAAATTAATATTGTTGCTTAGACTTTAGAGAGGGCATAGAAGCCACAAAAGACATGTTTAAAATTACCTTTAAGGCAAAGCAGACACTTGAACAAAGACAGATAGAACAATACATTAGTATATAAGGGTATCTTTGCTTAACATCTACCCACATACCTGAGACAGAATAGCATATTATTTGCCCCTACCACAGATGTTTGCTCTGTGGATTGCCCCTTGACATCAGCTGCAGATGATCTGTAATATAATATGGTGAAGTACATGTGGCCCTTGATGCAGCAGCTGCAAAAAGACTAAGGAAAACATTAGAATTTTGACAGTATGACTGTGGACAACTGCAATAGATGCGACAAACTGTATTAATGCTGGTAAAAGGAGTGGTATAGTATCTTCCCTTCACATGGACATTTTTTTAAATGATTAGACATTTATTAGAACTGAGAAAGGGAGAAGTGAATTGCAATGGTTATAGATATTAGTATATCTATTTTGGCCACTAGTCTCTCCTTATACAGACATTAGAGGGCTGAATTTCAGTATTGAGGATATTCCCTGATATGGTTTCATAGAATAGGCATAATGTGGAGGCCAGAGTTTACTGTTTCACTGCAGCTGTGGAGTGGGAGGTATGAAAGATCCCAATACAAATAGTAAGAGGATATGGAAACACGTTAGATATGCATAGTAAATAAACATCCATACAGTCCTTTACTGGGTGACAGACACTGGGAGAATGTTATTAGTTATAGACAAACAATAATGTGACATGAGAAACTGTTAGATATGGTGACTGTCTATCAATATTTGACTGGCTGCAATGGAGACATGGCCAAATTAAGTGGGTGACATAAATAAATGAAGTAGCACAATCGAAGGTTGCATTTGGTGACATAAGGACGCATACACCAGACCTATAAAGTCATCCGTTAGAGCTGTTGGCAAGACATGAGTTCCTTATTGTGTTATAGAATCATATTTTCACAATCTTCAAATTTTTGGAGATATGCTTTGAAAATTCACAATAGACATGGAGATAGACTCAACAGGTTCTGCCAGTCTGAGGCCAGTTTATTTGTCAGTGTTGTGTGCAGCAGCAGTGAAGGTGGTGACAGGTGGCAGAAGGTACTGGCAACACAAGACCTTGCAAAGTAAAATATGACAAGGTACGGAGGAACATATTTCAGGTCTTTTCACTTACAATATAGGTGTGTAATGAGTGCGTTGGCTCAGCATAACATTAATGACAGTGTTGAGCTATGTCATTCAAAGATATACATTTTTCAAGAGTCTGTTTGAGGCATTGATAGCTGTGGCGCATGCATCAATGGATGCTAGCTATATGTTGAGATTCAGGGCCTGATTGTCACCCTGATACTTTAGGGGCTACTGCTGTTCCAGTTGTTTCAAGTATTGCCCTAGATATGTGGACTTTATAGAGGAAAGGTATTAGGCGTCAGGACTAGTATAATTAGTCTACACTCTAGAGAGGGAAAAGCTGTGTGTGAGTGACATGTCACACATCCACCTATTAGTGAGGGAGAGGTGTGTGCTGTTTGAGGAAAGTGTGACATGAGTCGGAAATTAGAAATTAGTAGAAAGATAGTGGTTTTGAGCTCTTCCCTGGCATAAATATAGGATTTCCGGGGCGTGGCCAAGATGGCGACTGGATAGGACGTGCCTTGCGATCGCTCCGGCCCGCCGAGTACTACAGCTTTGTTATCGCACTCCATCGATTGTCCTAACTGGCGGAGGATGCTTGCACCAGCTGGATGACCTCCAGTGACTGCCCATAGAGTGCCTGAACGGCCGCTGCAACCTCGCTGGGTGCTGTGCAGGGCCGCGTGGTTGCCGAGCACGAGACGCGGCCCCAGAACCCAACGGCCGCTGCTTGCCACGGGGCGGCCGGGGACCTAAGACTGGGCTCCCCCGGACACCGAGGCCTGCCCGCTGCTTCTCTGAATCGTCCATCGCCCCTTGGGGGCTACAGGTACCTGCCGGCGCGCTGCTCCCCTCCGCCGTAGCGAGGGTCCTGCTTGCATAGGCCCGGCCTGCGGAGCGGCCCGGATGAGAAGGCCAAGACGGCTTCGTCGCCTGGCCAGATCTTACTGCCGGCGGCATAATTCCCCCGTGGTGCCTCGCCTGATTCCGGAGGCCCGCCAGGGTGGAGGGGGCCCGGGGGACGGACTACGCGGAGAACGGGGTGCGTGCTGCGCCCCCCTGCTGTCCCCTGTACCTGCCTGGGAGCATCAGCATCGGGGCGGGGGCGGCGCCCGCGGACCGCCGGTGGCTGAAGAGGCGGGGGCACCCACCATTCCAACGGGGCCTTGCCCGGAGTGAGACCTGATCCCGGGCCCACTTCTCAGCAGCCCAGCTCCTCTCGCCCTTTAGCTTCCTCTCTCCTATGGGACCCGGCCTCCCAATGCACAGGGGTGGTCCCTGAGCGCGGCCTTGCGCTTTGGCCTGATCCATCGCGGAGCCCTCATTGCGACAGCTGAGGAGGAGCCCCTGGGCCTCCGGGGGACACTTGTGAGGAGCCTGCTGTTTGCTGATATAAAGGGCGCAGCGAGGGGAGTGCCGTTTATGGTGGAGGGAGCTCGGGAGATGGAGCCTCGAACAAGCGGGGAAGCGCGCCCCGCCCACGGCTCGGTTGATTAATGCAATTACCTGCGTGGCTGGATAGCGAGCTACCCCTCAACTGCTGCCGTCTTCATGGTGGAGCAGAGGTCCCGGGCACTACCCATCTGAATGCCCGGCGACCGTGTTCAAGCGCGCACTACACAGGCCTGTAAGCAAGATCTTTGAGTTCCCCTACAGGCTCGGCGGGCGGCCCTGACCCAGCACCTGGGCACACACTCTCCTTGCACTCAGGGCCTTGTCCATCCAACCCCAGCGTCCACCCCATCCACGTCCTGCGTCTCAGCACGGCCTACAGCATCACCTGGTGGCGGAGATCCATTATACAGGTCCTACCTGGATTTAGGCCCTCATGGCGTCGGGGCGGCCCAGGAAGGATCGCTCAGTTAAAGACATGCTACAGGCCAAGACTGTGGGTCAGGGCTCGGAGATGGCGGCAGGGGCAATGGACGGAGCGGATGCACCGGCCACGAAGGCCTTCATGACCTCGCTCTTCTCAGCACTTAAGAAGGATCTTCAGGAACTCAAGGACCAACTGGCGGTGGATCTCCGCGAGGTCCGTCGTGATGTCTCAGAGATAGGGGACCGAGTTGCGACGTTGGAGGAGCACGAAAACGGACGTGACGAGGAACTTGAAATGCTGCAACAGGAACTTCTCCTCCTCAAAGAACAACACGTTGAATTGCAGGGGCAGGCGGAGGACTTAGAGAACCGCTCCCGCTGCAACAATGTGCGTATTTGCGGAGTGAAACAGGGAGCGGAGGAAGGTGATATTGGTGAATTTGTCCAAGCTCTTTTCGACATATTCTAGGCCCGGAACATACAGCGGAGATCCAAATCGACAGAGTACACCGAGTGGGCTTGCCCCGCCGGAACACTGCGCCTCCACCGGACATCCTAGCGTGTGTTCACAATTTCCAACTGAAAGAACTTATTCTATGCAAAGCCAGAGACTCACACCCTCTGCAATTCCGAGGCCTCACTCCATTGCTTTACCAGGACCTCTCTGCGGTCACACTGTTCAAACGATGAGAATTCCGGCCCATAACTCCAACACCTGAGGGAGAAAGGGATCCCCTATGCCTGGGGCCATCCCTTCTGCATCATCTTTAAATTTGACGGAAGCTACGCCAACTGAGATCTCTCCAAGAAGCCTCCGATCTTCTGGGTCTCTCGCCTCCGGCCCCGTCTCGCCCACAAAGGCCTTCACGCCCTGCAACACCAGGCCAGATCGTTGGCACACCGTTGGCAAGCTCCTCCCACCGTCCCATGGGCCGGACGCAGCAGCACGAGCGAAGGAGAGGGAAAATGTTCTAGCCTCACTGGCCGGCAGTCCTGCTAATACATCCCCTGCCTGATCCTCTTATCTAGCCCACACATGGAATCCTCTACTCGAGCGGGACGGAGGGCCAGCACTCTCATACCTACATGGACTTGTCTCCTCACCACACCCCCAAACTGTATTTCTATGACGGACATGGGTCACTCCCGCACCATTGCGGGCCTTTCCTTTAAGTTAGTGGATGACCGGCCCAGGATCGGTCTGATAATGCCCTGGCTATTCATGTTGTTTTGTATTTGGGGTTGTTTTTTCCTTTTTGGGGCGGGGTGGGTCCTCTCCTCAGTGAGTTCCTATGTCAGCTATGCACACATTGTCCGCACACACTTGCCCATCCTTATCTACCATGTCCTCTTTGCCTTCTTTCCACCTTGGGGTAGAGCGCCCTCTCATAGTGCTTACCTAACTCCCCTCTTCCCATCTGGATCTTAAAATCATCAGTCTCAACGCTCGGGGTCTTAACAACCCAGTTAAGCGGAGGGCAGTATTATCTCTATTGGAGAACTCGGGGCGACGTATGCCTCATCCAAGAAACCCATCTATTACAAACTGACACCCACCGCTTGCGTCATAGCCATTTCCTCACCGGTACTGGTCCTCTACAAATAGCAAACGGGGGGAAGTGGCCATTTTAGTGGCTAAACATTTTAGGGGCACAGTGATGGGGACCATCTCGGAGGTTAAAGGGCACCTTCTAGCACTGCGGCTCCAATTAGGCTCCTCCTCCTGCACTATTGCCTCCATCTATTCCCTAATGACCGCCCAGAGAAGTTCCTGATGGAATCCTGCGCTGAGGTTTTGCATTCTCCCGACTCCGTGGTGATAGTGGGTGGCGACCTCAATCTGGTGATGAACGGGGAGATGGATCGTTCCGGTTCTCGCACCGGGGCGCGGGCGCCCTCTCAGCAAAAGGTGGCGATTGGCTGCGCGACGCGGGGATTAGAGACGCCTGGCGCTGTTTACACCCAGATGAGACGGATTTTTCATATTATTCGGCCGCGCACAAGACATATGCTCGACTTGACCATTTCCTAGTTACCCCAGCTACATGGACCTTGGTCACGGGGTCTACTATTGAGGCGAGGGCCCTCTCTGACCATGCGCACATTACCCTATCCCTATGCTGAGCGTTTGGCTTCTGCATTGCGATGGCGCCTGCGAGACTCACTGGTTAGGTCCCCAGATGTGGTTGCGGACATCAGGCGGTGCATCACTGACTATATAGCATCTAATGACAGGGAAGACACACCACTCTCCTCAGTATGGGAGGCACTTAAATTGGTAGCGCGAGGGGCTCTCATAGCTAAGGCAGCCTTTGAGAATAAGACTAGACGGACGAAACGCGCAGCACTGGAGGCTACAGTAAAAGAGCTAGAGGCCATACATAAGCGCACGGGCGCTCCCGAGTTTGGCGGCAACTGGAGAAAGAGCAGCTTCAGCTCCGCCGTCTTGATCTGGACCGAGCCGAACATGTGGTGGTTCGCCTGAAACACAAGTACTTTGTTGGCTCCAATAAAGGAGGCCGCATGTTGGAGCATTGCCTTCGCAGCCAAAAGGAGGCCCACTCGGTTACGACGCTCTGCGATGATGTAGGCCAATCCCTCTCCGGCGATGCCAACATAGTCTCGACCTTTCGATCCTTTTGTAGCTCCCTCTACGCGGCGGATCCCTCTCTGCGGCCGGATCCCTCTGACTACCTCGGTAATACTGCGGTGATACCTTTGCCTGCAGGCGAGGCAGACGCCATGGAAGCGCCTATCCGCATTGAAGAAGTGATATCTGCAATTGCACGGCTGCAGTTATAGAAGGCCCCAGGGCCTGACGGCTTCAGTGCCCTTTTTATAAACTCTATTGCGCTGAACTCGCCCCCTTGCTAACCCGTTTGTTTAACTCCTTTGCTGACCCAGGGTCCCTTACCCCTCCATGCTGCAAGCTTCTATTTCAGTTATCCTCAAACCAGGTAAGGATCCGGAACTTTGCAGTTCCTACTGACCTATCTCTTTACTGAATATAGACGCCAAACTTTTCTCTAGTATACTTGCGCATAGACTGAACCCCCATATGCCGGGCCTTGTGGACCCGGACCAGTCCGGTTTCATTCCGGGACGGCAATGTGGGGACAATACCAAGCGTATCTGTCACCTAACTGATAAGGTGCATCGGTCAAAAAGGAAGCCCTACTGCTAGCAATCGACGCGGAGAAGGCATTTGATCGCGTGCATTGGCCGTACCTCTTCGCGACTCTCGAGCGCTTTGGTCTGGGACCACGGTTCCGATGCTGGATCGCGAGTATTTACAGCGCGCCTCAGGCGGCGGTTCGGGTCAATGGCGTCCTCTCTGATCACTTTGTAGTGGGGCGAGGAACACGGCAGGGTTGCCCCCTTTCTCCCCTACTATTCGCCTTATATATGGAACCGTTGGCCCAGCGACTCCGAGACAACCCCCTTGCGCGTGGCATCCCATTTGGCCTAGACCAGCACCTTATTAGTTTATATGCAGACGACCTCATTTTTTCAGTGGCATACACACTAACCTCTCTGCCGGCTATTGTGGATGACCTCCAGACGTTTAGTCAGTTCTCCGGCTTTAAAATTAACATGCTGAAGTCACAAGTACTCAATCTCACCGCTACTCCTCAGACGGAAGAAACTCTCCACAATCGCTTTACCTTTGACTGGGTGACAGAAGGAATTACGTACCTTGGACTGGTCCTCCACAAAAGTCTTGTGCAAACTGCAGAGCGGAACTACTTGATCTTATTAAAACGAATCCGCACAGACATACATCGATGGCGTTGCCTTCCCCTGACGTGGTTTGGGAGACGGTCCGCGGTTAAAATGAACGTATTGCCGCATGCTCTGTATATATTCCAAACACTGCCACTAGAACCCCCACTGCACGCCCTACGACAGATACAATCGGCTATTGAAGGGTTCGTCTGGGGCCCGATTGCGCCGCGGTTACCGAAAACTCAGCTTCAAAGACCTAAGACACATGGAGGATTGGCCTTCCCTAATATCACTCGATACTTTCATGCTTCGCAGATACGCTATCTGGTGGAGTGGAATCGTCTCATGACTGAGAAATATTGGGTACTCATGGACCAAACAGTAGCGGGCCATCACATTTGGCGCGATGCCTGGATGCTGCGACCAGCCCGTGCTTGGGGCCTTTATTCCTCTCCTGTAACGCGTCCCACAATGCTTGCATGGGACAGAATCTCCCGGAAGGCCAATCTGACCACATTCCCTCTCCCTTGACCCTGCTTTTCATGAACCCCGCCTTTCAGCCGGGGATGAATAATGGGGCTGCCTCACGCTGGTTGGAAGGGGGATGTAAACGCTTAGGGCATCTATTCGACCTGCGGGGCCTTATCCCCTTTAAGGAACTCCAATCGGACTATAATCTATCCGCGTCAGATTTTTATTTGCATTCCCAGATGATACACTGGATCTCTGGACCTGAGACGCGTTCATTAGCATTCCGTCCGATGTCGCCATTTGAGAAATGGCTAATTAGCAAGAAGGACAACAAACGCCTTATCTCGGAAATGTACTCCTTCCTTACCACAGCCCTCCCTAGAACTCGCACTGCTGGACAGAAGCGCTGGGAGACAGAATTAGGCCGCGCGCTATCTGACAAGGAGTGGGAGGATGTTTTTTATCGAACTCACCACACTGCGCATTCCTCGAGCCATACGGAAACAGCCTTTAAGATCGCGACATATTGGTACTATACCCCTGACAGGGTCTCCAAATGGCAACCCCAATGCGACGGCCTCTGTTGGCGGGGGTGTGGTAGTCCCGGGACCTTGATCCACCTACTCTGGCACTGCCCAAAATTAACCTGCTACTGGGAACAGATACTGGACGACATTGATCGCGCCTTCAACACCTCCATACCCCGGCTCCCTGTGTACACTCTTTTAGGCCTCCCTAATGCGATCACCTTTCCCCTGCGCTCACTTAGGGGGAGGCAAATGGCGCTTGCGTTGAACACTGCACTCAGGGTTATACTGGCAAGGTGGAAATCGGACAGGGTACCGGAGCATATTCACTGGGTACACCAGCGATGGCATCTTCTGGCGATGGAGAAGCTCTCTATGGCGGCAGCGGGAAAGAGTGACGCCTATGCCGAAATCTGGGCCCCTTTCTTAGCTATTCTCACCACAGAATTTCGAGAATTGACCTGTCCACAAAACCTCCGCATCCTCAAATTAGTCCCTAACGACGCCACTATCATCCCATAAGAAGGCGTATTACAGTTCCCCTCCCACTTCCCGACGTGGTAGACCCAAAGTAACTTACAGGGTACACAGGCTGACATCTTTTTCTCTTTTGTTTGGCTCACTGAGGAGATAGGGTGGGGAGGGGGAGAGTTTTGTGTGCCTACTGCCCCCAAGGGTCGCCATGCGGCTCCTGTGATCTCTTGCTTCTCAATGGACTTTGGCGCCAGCCCACAGCACAGCCCTCCAGTTACTAATTTCCTTAAGACGCCGCCGGCCCTGTTGGGTTGTAGGCGGCTTGCTGTGTTTAAGATTTGGAACCCATGTTCTTATCGTTGTCTGACCTGCACAGCTGGACTCTAATTAGCAGGCCCGATGGGTTGTAGGCGACTCAATGTTGTTTTCTGCTTTATATTCTGTCAATAAAACAGATTTAATACTAAATATAGGATTCCCAGGAACAGGCAAGCCATATAGCAGGTCAGGTTACATGGTGAGGTGGATGCATTTATTGAAGGTGGTGGGATGGAGACAGCATCCAGGTCCACCTTGGGGAATAGCCTTTGCCACTTGCATCCTGGAAAACTACCCCTTCACTCACTGCGTCTTGCCCAGCCACTTTTTCTTTAAATCTCTCATTGTGTATGCCTCTACCCCAAAGCATTCACCATGTTAGCAATCTCTTCCCACATGGGCTCCTTTTTCCACTTAAATTAGGGTGTGTGGAAGTGGATAATATAGTTCCCTGTAGTAATCTTAATTCAAGTTCTATATACTCCTCAGTGAAGTTCCTCTTCCCCTTGAGTGCAATGGGCTGCATTCTGTAGGCTGGAGCTAGTGTCAGGTGTCCACAAGAATCCAAAAGAAGAGTCGCCCTTTCAGACCAAAAAGGACAGGGTAGAATCTGCCAAAGAACAACAATGTTTCCCTTTTGTGCCAGTTCAGTTTCTATCTCACCTACGCTTTTGTCTCTATATCCAAGTAAGTGTACACCAAACATATAATCACATGAATTTTCAATAAAACTCAATGTTGCTATGTCTCCCAAAAACATTTCATATATTTTTATTGTTGTCATATAAGATTTTAAAAAACAGGATAATATACAATATTAAGGTCACATAAATTTCTTTAAAAAAACTATCAATCTAAAAAGATTTTTTTAGATTGATAGCTTTTTAAATAAATGTATGTGATCTTAAGATGTTTATGAATTGAATATTTTTCATGAGTAATACATATTATTGTTGTTGATATATTTTTGGTGATATTTTTGATGAAAACTTGTTATAAAAATAATAACTAGGATGTTCAATAATTAATGGAAATATGTTGAAATTATATACATGGTGTATAAGTTCATTTGAGGGCTGTACAGAATGTATATTTTTATAACTTGAGAAATATACAGAACCTTTGAAATTTTAAGTGTAAAAATCTTCTTGAATATTGAATATTATCCTGTTTTTAAAACTTCTATGACAACAATAAAAAAACATGATTTATTCTGGGAGACATAGCAATAGTTTTATGAAAATTCATGTGATTATATGTTTGATGCACTCTTACTGAGATATAGAGACAAAAGCGTGGGTGAGACTATGGGGTCGATTCCGATCCCGGTCGGAGGCGCACCTAATACCATTCGGTCGGGAAAAAATCCAGGCGAATGCCTGTTTCCCGACCGATCCGCACATACGTCCGAACGAGCAAGTATGATGCGCACAACTGCCCAAATCCCGACCCAGTCGTACTCACCCAAAACAGGACCTGAACTCAGACCGAGGCGGATCCGGAATCGCAGAATCGAGCCGCACAGAAGCAAAAATGCAGCCCCGTCCGGCCGGACAAGTACGATGCGCTTCCCGCACGCGCCGAACCCGTCGCTACGCACGGCACGTCAAAGCATCCGGGAGAGGCGCACATAAGCTCCGATTCGCGCCACAACACGATCCACGGCTACGAGACGAACACGCCAGCGACGAGGACGAGGCGAAGCAAAGAGAAAGACGAACGAGACGAACCAACCATGAATCCCTTCGTGCCAATCCTACCAATATTCTACCTCTATTACCGGAACAGGCACGGACGCGTACGGCGCAGAAGGTAAGTCAGACACCAACAACAAAAACAAACTACACGTACCCGACACATCACACACAGAGGGATGCAGAAATACCTACACCAGCAACAGCAGCACCATAGGGGCGTGATGGCCCTCACCAATGCCACACATACACATAGGGGCCTGTATGCCTACCACTACTACCACCCCTACCCAGGGTGCACTGGATGCCTGTCACTACTACCACCTTTACCCATGGGGGCTGGATGCCTACCACCACTACCACCCTTACCCAGGGGTGCCAGATGCCTACCACTACTACCACCTCTACCCATGGGGGGCTGGATGCCTGTCACTACTACCACCCCTACCCATGGGGGGCTGGATGCCAACCACCACTACCACCCTTACCTAGGGGTGCCAGATGTCTACCACTACTACCACCTCTACCCATGGGGGCTGGATGCCTGTCACTACTACCACCTCTACCCATGGGGGGCTGGATGCCTACCACCACTACCACCCTTACCCAGGGGTGCCAGATGCCTACCACTACTACCACCTCTACCCATGGGGGCCTGGATGCCTGTCACTACTACCACCCTTACCCAGGGGGTGCCAGATGCCTACCACTACTACCACCTCTACCCATGGGGGGCTGGATGCCTGTCACTACTACCACCCTTACCCAGGGGGTGCCAGATGCCTACCACTACTACCACCTCTACTCATGGGGGGCTGGATGCCTGTCACTACTACCACCCCTACCCATGGGGGCTGGATGCCTGTCACTACTACCACCTCTACCCAGGGGTGCCAGATGCCTACCACTACTACACCCCTTACCCAGGGGTGCCAGATGCCTACCACTACTACCACCTCTACCCAGGGGTGCCAGATGCCTACCATTACTACCACCTCTACCCAGGGGGTGCCAGATGCCTACCACTACTACCACCCTTACCCAGGGGGTGCCAGATGCCTACCACTACTACCACCTCTACCCATGGGGGGCTGGATGCCTACCACTACTACCACCTCTACTCATGGGGGCTGGATGCCTGTCACTACTACCACCCCTACCCATGGGGGGCTGGATGCCTGTCACTACTACCACCCCTACCCAGGGGGTGCCAGATGCCTACCTCTACTACCACCTCTACTGATGGGGGCTGGATGCCTGTCACTACTACCACCCCTACCCATGGGGGGCTGGATGCCTGTCACTACTACCACCCCTACCCAGGGGGTGCCAGATGCCTACCACTACTACCACCCTTACCCAGGGGTGCCAGATGCCTACCACTACTACCACCTCTACCCAGGGGGTGCCAGATGCCTACCACTACTACCACCCTTACCCAGGGGGTGCCAGATGCCTACCACTACTACCACCTCTACCCAGGGGGTGCCAGATGTCTACCACTACTACCACCTCTACCCATGGGGGGCTGGATGCCTGTCACTACTACCACCTCTACCCATGGGGGGCTGGATGCCTACCACCACTACCACCCTTACCCAGGGGTGCCAGATGCCTACCACTACTACCACCTCTACCCATGGGGGCTGGATGCCTGTCACTACTACCACCCTTACCCAGGGGGTGCCAGATGCCTACCACTACTACCACCTCTACCCATGGGGGGCGGATGCCTTTCAATACTACCACCCTTACCCAGGGGGTGCCAGATGCCTACCACTACTACCACCTCTACCCATGGGGGGCTGGATGCCTGTCACTACTACCACCCTTACCCAGGGGGTGCCAGATGCCTACCACTACTACCACCCTTACCCAGGGGGTGCCAGATGCCTACCACTACTACCACCTCTACCCCATGGGGGGCTGGATGCCTACCACTACTACCACCTCTACTCATGGGGGCTGGATGCCTGTCACTACTACCACCCCTTCCCATGGGGGGCTGGATGCCTGTCACTACTACCACCTCTACCCAGGGGTGCCAGATGCCTACCACTACTACCACCCTTACCCAGGGGTGCCAGATGCCTACCACTACTACCACCTCTACCCAGGGGGTGCCAGATGCCTACCATTACTACCACCTCTAC